>CM061549.1:224795373-226277039 GCA_030864215.1 Capsicum pubescens
CCAACCTCAATACCATATGAACAACACATTAAAACTTATGCTTTTAGCAAATTAATAATTAGGGAAGAGTAACACGCCTGAAATACAAAGTTTCACAAAAATAATTCAACCCTTGAGCCTTTGGACGACCTTCTTCTTTGAAACCCTAAGTATGGCTGCTTGAGAGAGCTTTGGAAGTGTTTTAGTACATTATGAATGAGAAATAACCCCACTTAAGTTCCTTATGAATTTGAGGTTTTAATTGGGGAAGAAGGGAATTGTCCAAAGTATCATCAATTTAAAACTTAAATTTAGTCGTCAGTGACTACGGGTCACTATACGACTCGTAAAGACTATTTATGACTAGTCGCCATGAGTCATAGCCAAGACTGTATCCAGGGCACCCATACACTGTTGACCCTACAACTTCAACCGATACCACTCTTAATGGGACCTTGCAACTCATGGGGTCCAGTCATAGTCAAAATAGGACCCATTTGGGGTGAACACTGGACACCTTATGATTTGTACCCAATGACTCGTAACAAGTATTTACGGCTCTTAGTGATCCACTCGTATTCAAAGAAAAACCTAGTTACACACTTACTAATTTAGTTACGATTGGGTCCCTAGGACCCGTCAAGACTCCTTACGACTCATTAGGGAAGTCGTAGTCAAAACAGTGAGGATAAAATTTTAGAAATTTTCAAGGACCAAAAACTCGGGGTGTTAAATTATGTGGGACCAAAAAAGCAAACCCACCCACTATGGAGGTTGTACCATGTAATTTTTTGGACCCACTAAATCCACTACTCGACCAGATCTCAATTAAAATTCAAGATACACCTATCAAACATTCATGTTTTACCCATTCCTATAATGATATACACATACAATACAGTAACGCCCACTACTACCAATTTAAAAAATACCATTAATCTATAGCACCCAAAAACAACACCAAATAAATTGAACCCCTTACGTTTCAATTTTCAGTGAAATTTCATTAGAAAAACACTATCCACCACCGGTCAACACTACATAGCCACCATCTCCATCGAATTGAAAATACCCCACCAACGAATCATCATCGAATTTCTAGATTCGTTCAACTCCGACCTAATCTCTAATCCCTCCAACCAGTAAACGCCAACTAGCAGCAATAACCAATCACTGCATTTTGATTGGGGTTCACGTTTAAGAGAAAAATAGATAGAGTATTGGGGTTGGAACAAAAAATAAGTTGGGTCGAGTTGGTTAAAAATCAAGTTTGATGAGTTTATTGGGTCACCTAATGAGTTTGCGTTAATTATTTACGATTAAAAATTAAAATAAAAAAGAAACAAATATACCATTGAACTATGATGAATGGTACATATATACCCTTCGTCATACTTTAAGTACACATCTGCCCCTACCGTTAGTGTGAGGGACATATATGTACCATTTCATCAATGGTAGGGAGACAAAGGGTATATACATACTGTTGACACCCAAATTTGACTCTTCGTACGTAAAATTAACGTCTTCGGGATTCTTGATCGTTAAAGAGCACAAAATACAATTTTTACACATTTTTTACAATTGTCAATAAATTATTAGTAATTATCATTATTTTAGAGTATTTTTACCAACTTATTGTCATATTAATTTTTTTGTACAGTCATCTGCATACACAACATAGCACTATAATTCTTTACCGCACACTGTAATTTTAATTATTTATAGCATAATATATTTTTTTAAGATTATTATATTTGTTGTTTATATTTTCTGTAATTATATATTGACATTCTAATTTTTGTACATTATTTAATGTAATTCACAAACGATAAGTCGGATCAATTATTTTAATATACAAAGCAACAACTCGGTCAAGTCAAGGTCTTGTCACATTTGATTAGACTACACAATGACTTTATCCTTTGAATAATATACTTACCTGTTGGTTAAAAGGCTGCAAAAATCCATTAGACAATATCCCGTGGTCTAAATAATTGTAATACTCCGGGGTCTTGAAACCAAGATCGTGGTAAAAAGTTATGGCCACATTATTGAATTGATTTCAAACTACCAGTGACAACAACTCTAACAATAACTAGTTGTCAAACATAACGAGTCATTAGGAAGACTCGTTGCCACGACAGAAAGGAGGCCTAAGTTTTGTTCCCTTAACAACGAATCCTGGGTACGACCCGTTGTGGGACACAACGAGTCATTAGGAGGGACTCGTTGTCACAAAGGAAGGATGCCTAAGAGTTCAGCCTCTGACCATGATTCTTCCTAACGAGTCGTTATGTCAGATAACAAATCGTTATTAGAGACCCATTGTCAGAACAGTGAAGGAATAGATTTTCGATCCTCAAGTAACGAATCTAGGTCATGACTCATGGTCAGTCCTGACGAGTCGTTATCCAAGCCATGACAACTGTTCTCGGTCCTTTCCTATACGTTTTAGTTAGGCTCTTTTTGGTTTTTTCCTCCCTTAAAAATCTTTTCTGCAATTTATAAATACCCAAAAGACCTATTTTTCTTTAGTTATCAAGATGTTCCGAATATCAGTTGGAGTCATGGGTCTAGCCACTTCTTAACCACTTCTGCGAATCCACCATGATCCCTTCACTAGGAATGACATGACCTAGAAAAGTGACAACATTCAACTAGAATTCGCATTTCAAAAATTTGGCATACAGTTGTTAATCTTTCAAGGTATGCAATACAATGTGGAGGTGACCAGCATGATCCACGTCAATCTTAGAGTAAATAAAAATATCGTCTACAAACACAATGATGAACAAATCTAGAAACTGACGAATACTCTATTCATCAAGTCCAAGAATGTCGCTGGGGCATTGGTCAACCCGAAAGAAATAACCAGGAACTCAAAATGTCCATACCAAGTACAAAAAGCAGTCTTAGGGATATCCACATCCCTAATCTTTAAATGATGGTACCGGAATCAAAGATCAATCTTGGAGAAAAACTTAGCACCCTGATGTTGATCAAACAAAAAATCTATTCTTGGAAGAGGATACTTATTCTTTACCGTCACCTTATTCAACTGGCAATAATCAATACACATCCGAAGGGACCCGTCCTTCTTACGCACAAACAACATCGGGTGCGCCCCATAGAGACACACTAGGATGGATGAAACCCTTGACTAAATTTTTCTTTAGTTGCTCCTTAAGATCTTTTAACTCAGCCGGAGCCATTCTATACTGGGGAATAGAAATAGGGCAAGTGTTCGGAACAAGGTCAAACCCAAAATCAATCTCCCTATCGGGAGGGACACCTGTAAGGTCATCAGGAAAGACCTTAGGAAATTCATTCACCACTGGGACGTAATGTAAAGAAGGAATCTCTATGTTAAAATCTTTAACCCATACCAGATGATAGAGACACCCATTGGAGATTAATCTCTGGGTTTTAAGATATGATATGAACCTCCCCTTAGGAGATAAAGAACCACCCTCCCACTCAATAACTGGCTCATTAGGGAAATTAAAGATGATTTTATGGGTCTGACAGTATAGAGAAGAATAGTATTTGTGCAACCAATCCATCCTCAATATGACATCAAAAATACACCATGTCTAACTAAAACAGATCAACCAAAGTCCCCTGACCACCCACACATATCACACAACCCCTATAGGATCTTCTAGTAACCACAGAGTCACCCACCGAGGTAGAAATAGAAAAAAGGTCTAAAATACACTCAGGACTGAAACCAAAATATACAGCCACAAATGGGGTCACATAAGAAAGAGTGGACCACGGATCAAGTAACTAGTACACATCATATGAAAAGAGTTTCAACATACCAGTAACAATATCAGCCAATGCCTCAGACTCCTAACAGGTAGTGAGAGCATAGAGTCAGTTTCGACCAGTGTCAGAGCCGAATGGTGCACCCTTTAGTGTTGTAGTTGATAAAGAGGCAACCAAAACCTTGTTTACCATAGAGACAACCTTATTAACAGGACAACTTTAAGTATATGCCCTAGATGACCATAATTGAAGTACTTGTCCTTTCCCTTATTACAGTAACCCTGATGAAATCGACCATAAAATTTGCAGGGAGGATATGATGGAGATAATTGGGCCCCACTAACCTGAGATTGGCCACCCTGTGCCTTATAATTGTCGCCACCCTAGAAACGCTAGTCACCTGACCACTTTGGGTAGGGAGCATTAGCAGTCAAATAAGACCTAGAATTGTCCCACTTCCTTTTGGACAACTTTTCACTATCCCTATTGTTCTGATATTGACCTCTTCATTGCTCTGAATGCTGGAATTTCTCGTTCTACCTTTCCCCAATTTCAACCTACTTCCTCTTCTAATCCTCTACCTACTAAATGTACACAACCAACTTGGAGATATTCAAATCCTTATTCAACAAGGCAGCCTTACTTTTAAGAATCTAGTCTCGAGACAACCTACAAGCAAACTTTCTCTTTCTAGCCTTCATGCTAGAAACTAACTCCGAAGCTTACCGAGATAACTAGCAAAAAGTCAAGGCATACTCCTTGACTGAAATCTTTCCTTACTTCAGGTTAACAAACTCTTTTTTCTTCACGTCCCTCGGCTCTTGAGGAAAGAAATGGTCAAGAAAAGCTCTATAAAAGTCCTCCCACAAGGCAGACTCAACATCCATATCACTGAGTTGCTCCCACTCTTCATACCATTGATGATCTACGTCCTTCAATTGGTAGGCTGCAAACTCCATAACCTTCCACCTCAGTAACATACATCACTTAAAAAATCTTTTCCATTTAATCTATGAAGCCTTGAGGATCCTCCTCAACTTTGGTATCAATAAACATAGGAGGATTCAACCTCATAAATTGGCCAACTATAGTAGCCTCACATGATGGAGCAACAGAATCCACATGCTCAGTCAGAGAGACGACCAATTGAGTAAGCAAATGGATCGACTGCCGAAACTCAGGATTAGACACATCAGGTTCTGGTATTTGAGAAGGGATGGGAGAAACTGGTGGATCTCCATTAGGACCATCGAAGATAGTGGCTCTAGACCTAGTCTAAAACCTTAGGGTAGGATGGGCTCTATTTCCATTGTCCTTAATTAGGACAGAAGGGTTTCCACAGACATATGATTTCTTGGAGGCATGATCCGAAAGGCGAACAAATAAGAATTAGAGAAGATTTCAGGACCTTAGACTTTACAGCCCAAAAATAGAACACAAGAAAGAGAAACATTTCTAAATGCCTCATAGCCTCTTCCTTATGAGTTTGGCGCTCTATACACCCTTAAAAGAGACTCTACTTGACACGGCTTTGTGGACTACCAATTAAACATGAACCTATGCTCTTATACTAATCTGACATAACCCAAATCAAGACCTAGTTGTGTCGGGTATCTCAAGTCCAACCAGGACCAGAGACCACCCCCAATAACCAACGGCTACCTGCACTACACCCCTAGTCGGATGAACTCTGACATATATCAAGATATGATAATGTTAAAATAAAGACATGATAATAAGTCTAAAATCAAAACTGAAAGCAACAACCAATTAACCATCCATTACCAATTCCAATACCAATACCCATACCAATTCTAACACTAATACCGACACCACCCATGCCTATAATAGTCCAACAAAGCCTCTAACCAAGATTGAGGAACATCATGTTGGGTCATGCCCCCAACCATAGACAAAACTAAAGAAATAACAATAATAAAAATAAGTCCATGACATGAAATGGGGTATTCTAGAGTATGGAAGCTCACCTCTTCAATCTGACTCAAAAGGTCCCCAAATCCAAGTCACTAAGTAGGAGGAATGCTAGAATGACCTATTCCAACATTGCATGGAGATACAATACCTGAAGACGATTAGGGAGTGAATGCTAGCAAGTAACTTAGAGATAAAGATAAATTAATGTCATCATTCAAAACCAAGTCAAATACAATACGCAATCACATACATACATATATAGATCATATCAGGATAGGGAACAAGGTTTAGCATGCATTTAAATCCTTAACCTGGGTTGTGTAGCTCTACCATCCTAAAGGCACCCAAGGGCTATGTGGGTTCATCTCCTCCTGCTGAAAGGACCCTAGTGTGTGTTAGCCATACATATCGAAGAATAACCTAGGATAAATAGTACTTCCCTCAAAATATAAGTGTGACATCATGCACATAGTTACCTTGACCAAACCTCACATTGGCAAACATGAGTTTCCAATATCCGTCCATCAGACTCACACCTTCACGGCTAGCTATCACAGCCCGCCATTATTTCCCAATTAAAACCTTTTACACATAACCAAACCACCAATTCTAGGAGTTAATTATTAAGGCATTATAAAGTGGTATCGTCATACCGACTATAGCTTGCAAGCAATGTCCCCAGCACAACGCTTAGGAGAGTCCTAGGTACCTCATAGACTTAATCACTTGGGGGGTCCCATATACCCTACAAGGTTTTCAAAACCATCCATGACTATTTTATCCATTAGTGAATGTATTAGTTTTAAGAGATAGTCAAACCAAACACTTTAGGGATTCCACTGTACCCTTAGTTCAAATTCCCACCTTTCTCATAACTACTAACTAGTTTTACAAAATAATGTTGGGGTATAACCACTTAACAAGTCACAAGTTTAAAGCAATTTATCATTATCAAGGTCAACCACCATACCAATGCAACCACATGTTCAAACCCATAAATAGAACATGAAAAAACATAATTTAACCATGAAAAACAATATTCATCCATGAACAACCAAAACCCCCAACCTTTATTTCAAAACTATAACAATACCATAAAAATAATTCACTAAAACATATGCTTTTAGTAAAATAACAATGAAGAAGGAGTAACAGAGAGAAACCACCCTTGAAGGTTATCTTGATGAAACCCAAGCTTTTTCTTGAACAGAGAGTTTGAGAGTGTTTTATTGGGAATAATGGGTTAATGAAGTCCCAAAGGGTGTTTTAAGTCGTGGTATAGAAGGGACTTAAAGTGGGAAATTTCCAAAATGCCCCCAACTTAAAACTGTTAAAAGGTTCATGTGGTTATGAGTCGACCCCTTGAGTTGTGACCAACACATACGACTCATACCCTTGAGTTATTACCAAGATAGTGAGTTGGACACCCATACATTGTCCACCATACAACTCCATAATCCCATTGTTACCAGATCATACAAGTAGTATGGTCTAGTCATATCCAAGATAGAACCCAAAGGGATTAGCTGGACAACATATGACTCAACCCTACCACTTGAAACTTATCCTCACGGCTCTTAGTGAGCCACCCATACTCAGAGAGAAGTCAAGTTACTAAGTTACTTATTTGATTAAGTATCATCCTAATGACTCATCACTACCTTTAACAACTCATACCATCAAGTCCTTACCATGACCAAAAACCCAACCACCACCCACTGGATACCTAACGACTAGGATCACCTAACCCGTACACACTCCATACGACTCGTATGGTTAGTTATTGATGATAGGCGTATTTACACGCCTAAAGAACCTTAATGTACCCATATTTTAGCTAAGTTTTGAGGACAAAATATATAATTCATGCACTTTTAGTCCTTTTTCCTGTAAGTGAGCTAACAAACGTGATTACCAAGTTTTCAGGAATAAATGATGAAGATTCCAGCACTTAATGGATAACTTGATGCCAAAAGAAGCTTCACGAAAGAAGGAAAGCAGTGTTTGGACGCCTATGGACTGAAAGTGATGCATGGATAACTTGTCCCGGGCAAAAATAGCATTTCTAAAGACTTTGGGGATCAGCAATAACATAGCAGGATTAGGATAAGGATGCAGTAACCTAGTAGGATTAGGATAAGTACGCAGTAGCCTAGTAGGAATAGGATATGGGTGTTATAAATACCCTATTTTGCTGAAGCTTTTGATTATTCATTCAATTATTATTCAATTCACTCATTCATTAATTCAAGTTTTTCCATTTGACTTTTACTATTATTCAAGTTACAGATTCTGTAAGTTTTAACAGAGAAACACGACTCTCTTGAGAAGAACGGCTAGGGCAAAAATGTGTGAGAACCCTGTTTTGATGCCAAAAATCATCCAAATCATCAAGCTTGTTCTAGATTTTGGTATGATGATGATGTCTATTGTGATTCCCGTTGCACTCATGAGTAGCTAAAATTCTCTGTTAGGGTTATGGAAGCCTTATGATATACTATCTATTACTATGAGTTTGTGAATTCTTGATACGTATGTTGCTTATATCATTACTCTCTTCATCTTAATTGAATTCTTGTGGTTGCAAACATATCGAATACACCAGTATAGCATTAACCTGTTCGAAAGAAATGTTACATGTCTGGAAAAGAGAGAATGAAAAGGAAATAGGGCTACTAAACCCTGTTTAAAAGTTAGTACCGTAACTGGATTAACCTCTTGGAGAATTCGTACCATTAGTATACGCTTTAAGCTCGAAAGAGTTAAAGTGATATAATCCTTGATGGTCGAAAGACACTAGGATTTACCATAGAATACGAATCTCTATAAGCGCATGCATGTCTGAATTCCGCATAACTCATAGCCAATAGATACGTAGAACTCATAAGGTGGACATAACCCTAACTTACAATTCTCATTGATTAAAACCTACCAAGCATTTCGTTTTTACTTTGCTATTTTGATACTTTTACTTCACACCTAAACCATCCCCCCTTTCCATAGAATTTTCGACCAACAGTCTAATAATAGTTGCAATACTTAGTGACCAAGTATTCTCTGTGGGATTTGAAACCCAACCCAGTTGGGTTCTATATTTGACGACGACCGCTTACACTCTTACGAGAGCTGTAGTTTGAGCGTTATCAAATTTTGGCGCCGTTGCCGAGAATACGGTTGTCAACTAAGTTTGTGATAGTTACTAGACCCTTTGGTCAAAGATTCTCGTATTTTACTTTTAGTTGTTGTTTTTTTTTATTCAGGTTTGCTTGAGTGCATACCAAACACGCGACGTTCAGGTCAACCGTTATTACCTATCAATCCTGAACCACAACTTATTGGCAGAATGGATGCACAACGTGACATTGACAGAAGGGCGGCTCAACAGGAGCAGGCTAGACTAGCTGCACTGGCAGGGCGTGCAATAAATCCTGATGATGAGGACCTAGGTGATGAGGAGCTACTGAATCCTAGGCGTACTGATGAGGTGGCGGCACCTATGCATAGGAGAGATCATCAAGCTAGAATGAGACCTGACCGTCGAGCTGTGCAGGCTCCTTTTGATGATGATGATGACGATCTGGATGGAGCTGGTGCTACAAGAGCTATTATTCCTCCGCCCTTCGCACCTAGAGCAAAGTTCAATATCACCAGCACCATGATTCAACTATTGCAGCTCAAGGGATTATTTGGTGGACTTACAGGCGATGATCCGAATATGCATCTGATCAACTTCATCTCTACATGCAAGTCATTCGACAATCCAGGCGTTGGACAAAATGCAATTCGGCTACGCTTATTTCCATTGTCTCTATCTGGGGAGGCAACTCTATGGTTGAATGGGATGACTCCTGATTCTATCACAAATTGGAGGCAATTGAAAGACGCTTTCCTAGAAAGATTCTTTTCGCCATCCAAGAGAGCACAGTTGAGAGATGAGATCAGCAACTTCCGACAGCTTCCAACTGAAGCTCTCCACGAAACATGGGAGAGATTCAAAAAGAAGCTTATGAGGTGCCCAAACCATCATATGACCAATGTCCACTTGATGGAGATATTATACAGATCCTTGAATTTGGTAACTAAGCCAGTGGTGGATAATGCGGCTGGAGGATCATTCATTGACCTTACTTTTCTCGAGGAAAGTGATATGCTAGATCGTATGATAAAGCAGAGTAGAGCTTGGCATACCAGGGATTCTGAGGTAGCAAGCTCTACCGTATCTGTTGGCATGACTGCAGAATAAAGGCGAAGAGAGGAGAAACGTGATCAAGATATGGTGCATATGAAAACACAGATGGATCTTCTTACAAAGCATCTATTATCAGGGAAGACCGAAAAAGTCAAAGCAGTTGCATCAAAAGGAAGAAACGAATCAGATTCAGAGGAAGAAGCCAACTACTTGAATAATCAGGGGGGTTTCCGAGGCAATGCCCAAGGAAACCAATGTCGGAACTGTTATGATAAATCTGGATACATGGACCGCGATCAAGGCGGTTGGAAGAATAAGACTGACAGGAGTGGTTTGTATGTTCCTCCTGGAAACCGTGAGGCGGTGGCGTCTGGCTCTGGGAAGATGTCTATGGAAGATATAATGGCGAAGCTGCTGAAAGGAGTTGAGGCAACTAATACGGGAGTGAATGAGGTGAAGAACGATTTGTCTTCAATAAATCAATTGGTTGACTCGCATTCTACTGCAATAAAGCAACTAGAGAAGCAATTGAGTAAACTTTCAACGGCATTAAATCAAAGAAAAGCTGGAACAGTACCTAGCGACACAGTGCAAAATCCAAGAAATGACGGATCGTGTGTGGCTATTACTACCCGGAATGGTAAAGTGTTGGAAAATCCGTCCAAAGGCAAGCAGGTAGTTGAGGATATGGCGGATAATGAGATCATTGCAGAACCAAAAGATGTCTAAGCAGTTGATGAGGTTGTTCGTAACGTCACCTCTCAACGTCCACAGCCTGAAAAGATCGTCGAACTGAAGCAAGATAAAAAGAAAGCGGTGGAGAAAACTATTCCCCTTACACCACCACCTTTTCCTCAGAGATTGAAGAAGAAAGCTGACGATTCCAGGTTCAATAAGTTTATGACTATGTTGAAGCAGCTAACTATTAATGTTCCTTTGGTCGAGGCACTGGAACAAATGCCTGGGTATGCAAAATTTATGAAGGATCTTTTGACAAAGAAGCGGGCAGCAAGTTATGAGTTGACGGATACTGGTCATCATTGCAGTACAATCGCTACCAGATCACTAGTTCAGAAGAAGGTTGACCCCGGTGCCTTCACTATTCCTTGCACTGTCGGATCTTTGAATTTTGCCAAGGCATTATGCGATTTGGGAGCTAGCATCAATTTGATGTCGCTATCTATTTACAGAAAGTTGGGGTTAGGTGATTCTACTCCAACCAATATGAGGCTCGTGATGGCAGATAGGTCGGTAAAATGACCTGTTGGTATTTTGTATGATGTATTGGTGAAGGTTTCTTCATTCATCTTTCCGGCAGACTTCGTTATTCTGGACTGTGAGGTGGACTCTGAAGTTCCCATAATCTTGGGGCGCCCTTGACTTGCAACAGAGAGTGTGCTTATTGATTTAAGAGCAAATGAGCTTTTATTCTGGATGAATGACGAAGTAGTTCGCTTTGATGTAAGCAAATCAATGAAGCAACCCAAAGATCTGAACGTGTTCTCGGTAGCTGATGTTTATTTTGATGATGAGAAAGAATTATCCGTAGAAGAGCAGCTTATTGTTGATCC
The DNA here is from genome assembly GCA_030864215.1 of Capsicum pubescens. Lineage (NCBI taxonomy): Eukaryota > Viridiplantae > Streptophyta > Magnoliopsida > Solanales > Solanaceae > Capsicum > Capsicum pubescens. Next base: position 224,806,822 of record CM061549.1, read on the forward strand.
ATTGGCGGTTGTGCTTATGAATATTGAGCGTGAGGATGCTGAAAATTATGAAGAAACTATTTGTGCTCTAACAGGAATAGGGTCGTATCCTTATGCTCCCAAGAAGATGGACCTCGATCTCAAAAATTGGCCTACACCACCAGCTAAACCATCCATTGAAGAGCCACCAATGTTAGAATTGAAGGAGCTACCCAATCATCTAAAGTACGCATTCTTGGGAAGTGGAAACACCCTCCCGGTTATTGTGGCGGCTGACTTAGGGGAGCAGCAAGTTGCAGCTCTCATCGCTGTTCTAAGGAAATACATGAGAGCCATCGGTTGGACCATCGCTTATATTATTGGTATTCCGCCTGGGATATGTATGCACAAGATTCAGCTTGAAAAAAATTGCATACCCACTATTGAGCATCAAAGACGTTTGAATCCACCTATGCAAGAGGTGGTGAAGAAAGAAATTATTAAGTGGTTAGATGCAGGGGTAGTGTATCCAATCTTTGACAGTAAATGGGTGAGTCCGGCACAGTGTGTGCCCAAGAAAGGGGGCATGACGGTAGTTGCAAACGAAAGGAATGAGCTAATTCCACTCATACCTGTCACAGGGTGGAGAGTATGCATGGACTACCGGAAGCTGAATTTATGGACGCTTAAGGATCACTTCCCAATGCCATTCATGGACCAAATGCTTGATCGATTGGCAGGGAAAGGATGGTTTTGCTTCTTAGATGGTTATTTCGGCTATAATCAGATCTGTATTGCTCCCGAAGACTAAGAGAAGACCACGTTTACATGCCCATATAGTACGTTTGCCTTCAAACGTATGCCATTTGGGCTATGTAACGCACCCGCCACTTTTCAGCGTTGTATGATGTCCATCTTTTCTAATATGGTTGAAGACACCTTGGAGGTATTCATGGACGATTTTTCAGTTGTGGGTGAGTCGTTCGAATCGTGCTTGGCAAATCTAAGTATGGCGTTACAGAGATGTGTTGAATTCAACTTGGTGCTAAACTGGGAGAAGTGCCACTTTATGGTTAAAGAAGGTATTGTTCTTGGGCATAAAATTTCTGAAAGAGGAATTGAGGTGGATCAACCTAAAATTGAAGTCATCGAGAAACTAACACCTCCAATCTCTGTAAAGGGAGTTTGTAGTTTCCTCGGGCATGCAGGTTTTTATCGAAGGTTCATTAAAGACTTTTCCAAGATTGCTAGTCCGTTATGCAAGATTTTGGAGAAGGATGCAAAGTTCGACTTCAGTGAAGATTGCTTGAAGGCATTCGAATGCCTCAAAGGGAAGCTAATTGAAGCTCCTATCATTGTAGCACCTGATTGGTCCCTACCATTTGAAGTTATGTGTGATGCAAGCGGAGTAGATTTGGGTGTTGTACTTGGCCAGAGAAGAGAAAAGTTATTTCATCCAATCTACTACGCGAGCAAGGTCTTGAACGGAGCCCAGAAGAACTATACTATCACGGAACAAGAGCTTCTAGCAGTTGTTTACGCTTTTGAAAAGTTTCGTGCTTACCTGTTGGGGACTAAAGTGGTGGTTCATACTGATCATGCAGCCCTGAGATATCTAATGATGAAGAAGGATGCAAAGACGAGGCTAATTCGATGGGTGTTATTGCTGCAAGAATTTGATTTCGAGGTAAAAGATAGAAGAGGTTGTGAAAACCAAGTGGCTGATCGCCTATCTAGACTTGAGAAAAAGCATATAGTGCAGCCTGATCTTGAGATTGATGATGCATTCCCCGATGAAGAGATCCTAGCCACAATGATGAAAGAGTTACCATGGTATGCACACTTTGCGAACTTCGTGGTAAGTAATGTGATGCCTGTGAATCTATTTTTCCACCAAAAGAGGAAGTTCATGCATGATGTAAAACACTACTTCTGGGATAAGCCATATTTGTTTCGATGATGCACGGATGGTGTTATCAGGCGATGCATATCTTATGTGGAAGTGCCGAGTATCTTGGAAGCAAGTCATGCTTCCCAAGTTGAGGGACACCATGCAGGTGGTCGAACAGCAAGAAAGGTATTGCAAAGTGGTTATTATTGGCCTTCGATATTTAGAGATGCCTACGAATTTGTGAGAAGATGTGACCAATGTCAGAGACAAGGAACGATTTCGAAGCACCATGAGATGCCCATGTCAAAAATTCTTGAAGTAGAGTTGTTTGATGTGTGGGGTATTGATTTCATGGGCCCATTCATAAATTCATTTGGGATGAAATATATCCTAGTTGTTGTCAACTATGTATCCAAATGGGTCAAAGCAGTAGCGCTGGCCGATAATGAAGAAAAACATGTTGTAGCATTCTTGAAGAGAAATATCTTCTCTCGTTTTGGGGTACCACGTACCATCATAAGCGATGGAGGATCACACTTTTGCAACAAGCTCTTCAAATTCATGTTGGTGAAATATGGGGTCAAGCAACATAAGGTAGCCACGCCTTATCACCCACAAACTAGTGGACAGGTAGAGGTTTCTAATCGAGAGATCAAGCAGATCCTTGCTAAGACTGTAAACGCTAATAGGAAGGATTGGTCTAGGAAGCTGGACGATGCACTATGGGCTTATAGGACTGCATTCAAAACGCCAATTGGCATGTCCCCGTACCAACTAGTTTATGGGAAGGCTTTTCACTTGCCCATCGAGCTCGAGCATAAAGCATTATGGTCATTGAAGCGACTAAATTTGAATTGGGATGATGCCATGAATATAAGATTGGAGCAGCTGAATGAGATGGATGAATTTTGTCTACATGTGTATGAAAGATCAGACTTCTACAAGGAGCGGATGAAAAAGTATTATGATCAACGGATTTTTCAATGAAACTTTCAAAAAGGTGATATGGTACTTCTTTTCAATTCCAGACTGAAGATATTCCCAGGTAAGTTAAGGTCCAAATGGTCTGGTCCATACAAAATTAGCCAAGTCTACTCGTCGGGAGTAGTTGAGCTAGAAGACAATAATGGTGTTGTCTTTAAGGTGAATGGACAATGGTTAAAACCATATATCGGTCCTCTTGACTCGATAAAATGCATGGCCAACATCTATCTCGACGAAATCTAAGTACTCGAGGTAACTATGTCGTGCCGCGATAATAAATCAAGCGCTAGATGGGAGGCAACCCATCGTTTTTCAATTTTTTTTATTATTTTACTAAGAGTTTGTTTTTGTTAAATAAAAATCCAAAAAGATGAGTCGAGCCACGACGAAAACTAAGGCGCTTAGTGGGAGGCAACCCATCGTTCTAATCGTTTTTGTTGTTTTTAAGTAAATGTAGGTGCAAGAGGTGTAAAGGAGGAGATTGGTTTCAAATTTTGATTTGAAAGTATTGCATGTTGAAGGTGGTAAGTTAGGAATGAAGAAGCAAAAGGCTATGGGTTAGGCATTGCCTATGAAAATATAGGCAAAGAACAAGGCAAGGCCTATGTAAATATAGGCCACGAACAAGGCAATGCCTATGCTATGGCCTAAGCTCTCGGATTCTAGAGTGCCATAGCATAGGCGCCGCCTATGCTCAACAATGCCATAGCATAGGCGCCGCCTATGCAAAAGCCTTTTGTCTCTGAATCTAGTATGCCATGGCATAGGCGCCGCCTATGCCTAACAATGCCATAGCATAGGCGCCGCCTATGCTCAACAAGGCTTTGCAAAAGGCGCCGCCTATGCCAAGCATAGGCAAAGCATTAGGCGCCGCCTATGGTCACTTTTGGTCTCCAAATCCGATTCCAAATGGGTCAAAACCCGACCCAAGCTTGTCCTATAAATATAACCTTAGTCTTAGAACAAAAATGCATTGCAACTTCAACCTAGGCGCCGCCTACCTCTCCAAAATCTCTCAAAAATTTTCCTTTTGCTCTTTTACTTTGCAAGAACATCTTCCGAGGCCATCAACCAAGTAAGTACTTCATTGTTCTTCTTTTATATTCCTTAAAGTACTACACCACTATGCCTATAATAAATTGTTAAATCTTGAAGTAGTGTTGGTAATTTGAATGTGATTGGTTTGATATGATACATCTCGTAGAGTGAAAGAATACGTGTGGGTGTTCTTGATTTTGTTCCGACTTGTATTTGATTGTTATACACTGTCATACTTTTGCGGAGTCGACATGGTGAAGTTAATTGCATAATCTTCAAAATTGAATGCTTGAATGACTCGTTCATCGAGATAAAGATCATGATTGAATACAAGCATGAGATGTTGTGATTATTTCTATGCCATAACTTGATACGATCTCTATGAAGTAGTCTTGTTCAAAAAGTGCATTAATCCAAACATGAAAGTATGATCAAGATTACATGAAATAGAGTTGGAAAGTATAGTTAAGATGACAAGAAGAGTATGACTGCACTAACTATATTGTTGGAACATAACGCCTAAACGTATATCGATGAAGTCTGAGTAATCGACATCGTTCACTTCACTAGTTTGTACCAACAAATTAAGTGTGGGGTGGTGCCACTACTACTTTTTTATTGATATTATCCACCGAGATCAAGCTAACATGACTATTATTTTAATCTCAGGTACAATGGCACCAAAAGCACGCCAAGGAAAAGACAAAGCAACCACCTCACAGAAAGGCCAGAAAAGAGGACGAAAAAAGCAAGCTGAATCCTCCTCGCTGCGAATACCTCACCGCATTTTCGGGATAAAATGGGTCCTAGAGGAGGAAGCAAAGGAGTGGTACGAGAACAATAAAGTAAAAAAATATGTTCACGTGGAGTTGATACAAAAGGAGAGCCTAGAAAAGAAAGAACCTCGCATCTTGGCTAAACTCATGGCGCTACATCTTGACTTCATTTTCTGAGATATGTGAGAATGTAATCTTGATCTAACGCGTGAGTTCTATGCCAATTGGTCCCCAAAGACTACAGGGAGTGAAGTAAAGATTCGGGGACAAGTTTTGCAACTAAACGCGGAATTCTTCAACTCTTTTCTAGGCTTGCCATTTGTAGATCCATCACCACTCAAGGAGCTTTATCGTAGAACTCCATACAGGGAAATCAGACACACACTATGCAGAACAAGATCAATGGCATGGTGGAGTCGTCACAAGGATACCGGTCGGCACAATACCTTCCCGTATGCCTCCTTGAACAGAGAAGCTCGGATATGGTTGCGGATAGTCAATTTTTGCCTGATTCTAGGGTCACAGTACACAAAGATCACACGTTATAGAGTGTGCTTGGTGTACGCTTTGATGACGAACATCCCCGTCAATATTGGGGCGATTATTCGATCTTCAATGCGTAAGGCCAGGCTGCACAAGAGGTCCCACTTCAGCTTTGGCAATCTGTTGACTGTGATATTGAGGAAGGAGGACATCGAAGAGGAACCTGCAGATCATAAGCTTCCACACAACCCGAAGAAGGTTGACCTCACAAAGGTTAAAGATGTTGAATCCATGCATGGCGTCAATCTAACCACTGCAGAAAGACATGCTCACGACGAAAGCTTCTTCCTCCATTTATATGGCATGACGAGGTTTACCATGATGAGCGGGGGTCGTGTCCCAACTGCTGCAGAGCTCCAACAGTTGGATTATGACTACCCAATGAATGAGCATGCGAGGGCTATGTGTGGAGTAGGTGTATATTTTGAGGAACCTCTTGATGACGACATGCCAACCGATGATGATCGACGAATGCTAGACTCCGACATGGAGGAGAACTCTGATGACGACGACTCTGATGATGATTCCGATACAGGGGGTATGACCCCAGACATAGAGGATGAGTCCGACTAATCAGGTTCTTCTAATTTATTTTCCACTGAGGGCAGTATGTCCCGTCTAAGTGTGGGGTGAGGGTATTTGTATGCTATACTTCTTTATCTGCATTTGTATTTATTTATTTATGTTTTTTTGTTTGATTTAGTTAGTAGTTAGTAGAATTTTTTTTTTGCATCAAATTGTTCTGATAGGCGACATGGTGTTATGACAAGAGTTTGTGATAGAATCATTACTATTGAGACATTTAGACTCTAAGTGTGACTCACTGTGTGATAATTGTGTGGTTTAATTCATTCATCTGTTAGGGTCAAGAGTCTATAATACTCCCACTAAAGTTGACCATGTGCCTTGTGTGTGTGAGATGATAGTATATTCTGTGTTGGTGACTGATGCTAGAACTTGCCTGGTGTGTGTGTAAAGCGAAATAAAGAGTGCAAGTTTAGGAGATGATTTAGGCATTTCTTTGGCAACCTGTGATTGTTTACCTTCGTTTTACCTACCCGTGGACATTATCCTTGTCAACCCCTTTGAGCCTTTAGCCTATTTTCTTTGACAGCCTCATATGTAGCCTAATCCATTTTTTTTCAAAACCATAATTTGATCCAAATTCCTAAGCGCTTTAAATTATAAAGTCATGTGACAAAATAAGAGGAAATTGGGTGAGTGTGATGCCTTAGAATGTATTGGTGCTTGAATTTGTTATGAAAAAAAATTTCTATCATAGAGGTGTGTTATGAAAAGAAAAATGAAAAGAAAACTAAAAAGTTAGTTATGTTTAAAATTGAAAAACAAATGAGGTGAGAAGGGGTGGTAGATTAAAAAAAAGTAGAAAGGTTGTTTGAATGAAAGTGTAAATGGCATAATGTGATGTATTAAAGCGCTTAGGGAACTTAGTCACTATTTCTGGCCAAAATAGTCCTACCCGTCCCTTAGCCTACATTACAACCTGTAAAGACCTATTTGATCCTAAGCTTAGCATTCTGATATTAGTAGAGCATTACACTAAGGGCAAGCCTATGGTCATCAGTTGCAACATATGAATTCTTTGTGAGAGTGAGAGCAAGGATAATCTTATACCCATGTTCTGAAAAATGCAATACTTGCGAGTGATTATGGGTAATATCTTATGTGAGACACACATGGTTGATGAGTTTTGGGTAGTCTTGTATGATTCTTTGTGCCTTAACTTTTGAATACGAATTAACCATCATCACGAGTCTATGTTGGAGGTTGAATTGTTTCTAGAAGTGATTAGAAAACTACTCTTGGTTAATAATTGTTGTGCCTGTCTTGTTGAACATTTTGTATTGTTACTGTGAAACCCTAAGTAGATGTTTATATGGACATGATATATTGTTCGAGGATGAACAAAGCTTTAAGTCTGGGGTGTTGATGATAGGCGTATTTACACGCCTAAAGCACCTTAATGTACCCATATTTTAGCTAAGTTTTGAGGACAAAATATATAATTCATGCACTTTTAGTCCTTTTTCCTGTAAGTGAGCTAACAAACGTGATTAGCAAGTTTTCAGGAATAAATGATGAAGATTCCAGCACTTTATGGATAACTTGACGCCAAAGGAAGCTTCACGAAAGAAGGAAAGCAGCGTTTGGACGCCTATGGACTGAAAGTGAAGCATGGATAACTTGTTCCGGGAAAAAACAGCATTTCTAAAGACTTTGGGGATCAGCAGTAACTTAGTAGGATTAGGATAAGTATGCAGTAACCTAGTAGGATTAGGATAAGTACGCAGTAGCCTAGTAGGAATAGGATATGGGTGTTATAAATACCCTATTTTGCTTAAGCTTTTGATTATTCATTCAATTATTATTCAATTCACTCATTCATTAATTCAAGTTTTTCCATTCGACTTTTATTATTATTCAAGTTACAGATTCTGTAAGTTTTAACAGAGAAACACGACTCTCTTGAGAAGAACGGCTACGGCAAAAACATGTGAGAACCCTGTTTTGACGCCAAAAATCATCCAAATCATCAAGCTTGTTCTAGATTTTGGTATGATGATGATGTCTATTGTGATTTCCGTTGCACTCATGAGTAGCTAAAATTCTCTGTTAGGGTTATGGAAGCCTTATGATATACTATCTATTACTATGAGTTTGTGAATTCTTGATACGTATGCTACTTATATCATTACTCTCTTCATCTTAATTGAATTCTTGTGGTTACAAACATATAGAATACGTCAGTATAGCATTAACCTGTTCGAAAGAAAAGTTACATGTCTGGAAAAGAGAGAATAACAAGGAAATAGGGCTACTAAACCCTGTTTAAAAGTTAGTGCCGTAACTGGATTAACCTCTTGGAGAATTCGTATCTTATGCCGTTCCACCGTTGCTTCAACGTCGGAGTCTGAAGAAACCTCCTCTACCACCAAACGACCCATCATCCCTTTTGCATCTCTCTTCTCTCCCCCCTTTTTGTCCTCTTTTTCCCATCACCTCTCATTGTAGGTGATGATTAATGAGCTCCGGCTTTCACCCCATGACCACAATGCCCCTCTCTCCTTTTTCAATGCCCCTCTCTATTTTCTCTCTCTTTTTTCTTTCTTTTTTTCTCCTCACTGTCGGTTACTCACTGAAAGTGAGACCGGCGAGCACCAATGCACCACCACCGCTATTTCTCGTCCTTCTCCTATCCCTTTCGCTATTGTTTATTTAAAAGAGGCCAGGTCTGTCTGTGCTTGCTTCTTTTTTGGTATTTCTCTAGTGAAAACTTTTGAAGCAATGACCAACAACCACCATGACTTCTATAATAACTAACAACTTCTAGCTTCGATAACGAACCACCAGATCTTGCCAATTTTGGTGGACTTTCTTCCTATTTTCCCTTTTTGTATATATTTTTAATATTTGGGTTTTACAGTTTAGTTCTAACATCTATGTTCATATTTTGGTACATAATTGGACAATATTCATGTCATTGCTTTAGCTTTGTTATTGAATTTTCTCTTATTATTTTATTTTGAATTGATTTGATTGATTTTCTCTACTGCTGAACTAAGTTTTATAAAAAATATTAATATTTACTGGCTTGTCATATTTTATTTTACTTTACTGGTTTGTAATTCTTTTCTGATTATATCTATCATTATCACTAATTGAACCAACAATTAATCGACATTTTTGGCCGTCTGTTTGGATTTGATATTGTTATTGTATTAAGATGTTATTCCCTTTGGCGTTGATTCAGTTTACATGGCGTTTTAATTTTTTGTTTGTATTTAATATAATATTAATACGTTCTCTTTAAATGTTTATTGTATGTTACTCATTTGTTTTTGGTTTGCTACTAATTTGTTTTGTTGAACATTTAGGTGGCCGCCTTTTTCGTACTGTTCCTAATTTCACTTTGATATTTAGTGTTAATTAATATTTGACCAATGAAGAAACTTCCATCAATTTTTGAGGCCTCCACAAATAAAAATACAGACTTTGCGTATACAAATATGTAATAAAAATAAATAATTCGAGCAATATCAAAATTTTATAATATCTAAAACTTAATCTGAGCCCACTCTTTAAAGAAAATTCCATTTTTATATACATTTACATACATATACGTCCACTTAGTTCTCAATTTGATAATTATTTATTTGTTACTAACATTTTTACGAAAAGTGTTTATATAGGTTCTTAGGAATATTTGTTGAAAGTGGCATTCAAATGAGAGTTTGAATTTTACGTTTGTATTTTGACATTTTTACAATTGTACAAATATTAATCATAGTGAAAACTTTATTTTTGGAGCAGGGCAGGGATGTTCTTTACTTACACCATCCTCACCATGCGTTTAGGAAAACTTAGATCATTAATAATTATATAAAAATTAAATTGATTTAGGTATTTAATCAAACAATTCACACTTTTAATCAATTAACCGTTACCATTTTCTCAATGAAAAGTCTTCGTTGGTTCCAAATGTCCATCAAGTGAAAACCTCAATAAAACAATCTCGTATGCAAATTCTAACTGTGCCAGTAGATTTGAAATATCAATTTTAGGCTAGGTATACCTTTGGTTTGGGTCCCACTACACCCGAGCTCATTTTGACCTATTGGTCCGAAAGTTGGTAAATTGGAAATTCGGGAGTGGGACCCATATTTGGTCAAAATGACCTCGGATGGAAAATCTAACTTTGCCAATGCGTTCGAAACATCAAAATTTAGTTTGTTTGCATGTTTAATTTGTTCATATTAGATTTCAAATGCATCCCAAGGCAATTGTCGAAACTTGTAAAATATTCAAAGTTACAGTTTTCTTCTGGTGTAGCAAAGGAATGTCGCGATTACGAAGTTGAAATCATGGCCCGTGTACTCGTAATTGTGACACCTGAATAGCTGGGATGGATTTTTAAAGGCCATTTGTTTGAGAATTGGCCATTTTGTTGCTCCCAAGCGCACACGCAAGTGTACGTGGTCCCATCAAGTAGTAAAGTGGTCTTATTAAAGCTAAGTATCAATCCTACAGAGACTTGTGTTGACAACTATCTAATTCTAGTTTACTATTTCGATCAATCTAGTGCTATCGTAACCACAAGAATTTGAAAGTTATAAATAAACGTAAACAAAAATAATGTGGTAAAGAAAAGTTCTTGGAAAATCAATGAAGATAAACCCTGGGTTAAGTCTCTATGAACAATCATACTATTCTATTAAACTTCATTGGTTATGTTACTTATCTTGGTTGTTGATTCACAGGGTTGATATTATGATTATGGTATTCCGAGCCTCTAATCACCTATCTAACTTAGATCCACAACTACATCGTTGAGTGGGGATGTGAGAACTAAGTTAAATTTGCATTCATATTTCATCCCGTAAGTGAACCAAATAGGTCACTTAGGTATATACCAATGTGTAAATTATAACTTTATTCTATAGAAGATTACAATCCTATTCTATTTGCCCTGCATTCTATTCTCTTGTTCCTTTTTTCGGGCTCACAAGATGACAATGGATATATTCTAAGGGTCGTGAATCCTTAAAATAGTAGTAACAAGTATAAATAAACAACCAAATATGATAAATAATCAAAACCAAATCAATTCATAACAAGAGTAATCATGTTTTTGGCCTTAACGCCGGAAAGAGGGCTTTTAGACGCTCATGGACATAACCATAATTATGATAGATGAATACAAGATAAAACCAACAAACAAAATAAATTAAAAGAATAAAAACCCTATTTGAAGTTTTATCCATCCTCCCTCAAAGTTTCAAAGTCGTCCAAGATGTTTAGCATCATGCACAAGTGTCCTATTTATAGGAGGACAAAACTAGCTAAAAATGGCATGCCTCCACGTCACACCTATTATCGCGGTACCTAGGGTATGATACGCTCCCTAATCATGGATACACACTATTTTGAATCCCTTAGTAAGTCTCCAAGGTGTGTCAAGTTCCCCATAGAATTGTCTTGGGTCCGCAACGTGCCAAGGACTCCCAAAGTGTCATTTTTACTTCAAGACTTGTCCCGTGCTATTGTCCATCCATTCCAATACTTGTAGTGTTGTTTAAAATTGATTTACAGATTTTGTATCATACATATATCATCATAATAATATCAAAAAATCATCTTATATCATCATAAACCACGAATTAGAGCTCAAAACAGCACAACATCCAAGATGATGAACTAGAAACTTAAGATAAGAATGCTAGTTTTGTCCTTTTGATCTTTAACTTAGTTTTGACTCTTGGACTTATTCAATTTCACTTTAAACACTATAAAAAAGATGTTACATAAATAATTACACAATCATACTATTATAAACGCATTACACACACTAGATTCCATCAAGACCAACAAGAACAACACATAGCTCAAGCTAGTAACACTAGTTATCTCGTCTAAAATCTAAGTGACCAATTTAAGTACAAACTTGTTTGATTAACACCTTAAAAATTATAATCAAGTACTTTAAATCCTATATTCTTATTTATAACATTATTAACACATTAAGGACATGAAAAGTCCTCAAAACAAGGCTAGATAAGCCTGGATCAAAATTCTGAGGTCCATAAATCCACCTCGAATCACAACCCCACACTTGAAGACTTGTTCATCCTCGAACAACACTTCATTCTAATCATAATAATCAGATAAGACTCCACACTTCTACTTCAAGAAAGACACTCAAGCCAGTACTACAATGACTACACAGAATGCAAGTTTTTACACTAAACATGTTATACACATTTGGAAGTTCAAGAACACTACTCCAAAACATCCTAGCCTCAAGAATTGATTTACCATGTTGGAAAACTCACGCATATTATTCAATTAAATAGATCATACAAATCACCCAACTCTTATTAAATATGTGCCCCCACAATAAGAGAGTTACCCAAAATCACTCACATAAATCCAATTTGTCACAAATTGGGTACAAGAATCAAATTACGCTCAATCTCTAAAAGAATTCATAAGTTAGACAAGATGAACCATATGCTTTCCCTTAGTGTAGTACTCTACTAATGTTTGAGTGTTAAGGCTCAAGATCAAATAGGTCTTTAAGGGTTGTAATGTAGGCTAAGGGATGAGTAGGAACTATTTTGGTTGAGAATAATGACTATCTTCCCTAAACACTTTAATACATCACACTTTTAATTCAATTCACCTCTAACAACTAAGTTCATCCACTTCTTTATACCCATATCTTTTGTTTTCCCCCATATCATTAAGCTAATTCACATACAATATGATGGAAGTGTTCTATGTACACATTATTCAACTTGAACAATCTTTATTCTTTTCATCACACAACTCTCATCCCCAACACATATGAATTTTCAACACCAATAAGTATTAATTTAGTGCTTCAGTTTCACCTTTTACCTACTTGAATTTCAAACTCCTTAACTCAATTAATTTTAAGCTAAAGCGCTAAGGAGCATTGGATCAAATTAAGGTCAATCAAAGAATAAAATACAGACTACATATGAGGTTGCCAAAGAAAATAAGCTAAAAGATCAATTGGGATAACTAGGATTATGCACAATGGTAGGTCAAAAATGGTATGAAACATGACTATCAAAGAAATGCCTATATCATCTCCTAAATACTCTTTATTTCACTTTGAACGCACACCAGGCGAGTTCTAGACATCATATGCAACAAGGAATATACAAGTACCTCTCACACATATGGTACATGCTCAACTCAAGTAGGATCATCATAGACTCTTAACCAAATAATAGTATGAATTCGACACTAAGCCAACAATGTACAAGGTCATAATCAAGAGCCTAGGCATTTCACAAGTACTAATTCACACAATCTACATGCTTTGTACATACAAAACACTTGCATCATGCAATAACATATAGTAATAATAAGAATATATCACTTACCTTAAACAAAAATTTTAAAATTTACTCCTAAAAAGAAAAAGGATACTGGGTTCAAGGGGCACTCCCATGGAAAAGAACCAAAAAGCACAACCACGGGGTGGGTGAAATATGCACCTACTAGACTGAACCAAACAAACTAAAAAGAGAAAATTATTTTGTAATTTTTTTTTCAAATTTACCCAAAAACTAGAAAAAAAAAACTAAGACTCAAGACCCTACTGCATCACTTCACCCAAAACAATAGGAATTTCCCCACCCCGCACTTAAAAATGTACTTTCTCCCCAAAGTAAAATAAAAAGTAGAGATAGAAATATTCCCTGAGGCCTATAGGCCTATCTAGTAGAATCTTTATACATCAAGAGGGTCCAGGGACCCCACACTTAGTCTTCGCCATACTCTTTATCTCAGGTTTTCGGTACTCAGACTTCCTATCAACTTGTGACTCAACAAAAATAAAACTACGTGAAGTAAAAACTAAAATACTTTAAAATAAATATCTACCTTAACTTGGGTTTCCTCCTAAGCAATGCCTGATTTAGTGTCGTGGCATGACCAACATCAACTTTCTCCTCCACCTTGATGATACAAATTTCACCCTTAACCTTGCATCTATATTTTTTCTTCGCTCATAGGGTGGTGGTACAAAGATGAAGGAACTAAGTAATGTATGGTGCATGGTAAACCACTGGGACTTGAGGTATGTTTTTGTGTTGCTTGTCTGGTGTAAATTTAAGAATATAGGATTCTTGTTTCTCATCTTCACACTCTTCTACTATAAATATAATATAGAAAAGTACTTTTAATGAGGTCCAACCAATATCACTTCTAAATTTACACCATCCACAACACACTCACTCATATTCACCTTCTCAATATCAGTCTCAAGAAATTCTTGTGGCTGAAATTCTTGTATCTGCTCTACAGATAGTCTATTATCCACCTCATCTTGTGAAGGTCCCAACCACGTTCTTCTATTAAAATTTGGACAAATACTCTCTCGGTGGGATACTTCACAAAAATAACAAAAATCATCACCACTCAACCACGATCTACCCCAAGCTGACATATCAAGAAGTGTGAAAAAAAAGGTAAAAGAAACTACAAAGAAAAAAATTGTAAACTAAGTACAACTCAATATAGCTAAACTAAAAATAATATAGTTGTCTATTTACAAGTCCCTAGCAACGGTGCCAAAAACTTGTTTCACCCTAGTGTACACGCAAGTGTACGTGGTCCCACCAAGTAGTAAAGTGGCCTTATAAAAGCCAAGTATCGATAATACAGGGATTCGTGTTGACAAGAATCTAATTCTAGTTTACTATTTTGATTAACCTAGTGCTATCATAACCACAAGAGTTTGAAAATTATAAGTAAACATAAACCAAAACAATGCAGTAAAGTAAAGTGCTTGGACAATCAATGGAGAGAAACCCAGGATTAAGGCTCTACGAACTATCATACTATGCTATTAAACTTCATTAGTTATGTTACTTATCTTGGTTGTTGATTCACGAGGTTGATATTATGATTATGGTCTTCCAAGCTTTTAATCACCTATCTAACTTAGACCTAAAACTACATTGTTGAGCGGGGATGTGAGAACTAAGTTAAATGCATTCATATTTTATCCTGTAAGTGAACCAAATAGTTCACTTAGGCATATTCCTATTTTAAGTGCAAATTGTAACTTTATTCTGTAAAATAATACAATTCTATTCTATTTACCCCACGTTCTATCCTTTAGTTACTCCTTCCGGGCTCACAAAATGACAATGGATATACTCTAAGAGTAGCGAATCAATAAAATAGTAGTAAAAAGGATAAATAAAAACCAAATATGATAAATAATCAAAACTAAATCAATTCATGACAAGAGTAATCAAGTTCTTGTCCTTAACCCCGGAAAGGGGGCTTTTAGCCGCTCATGGACGTAACCATAATCATGATAGATGAAGACATGATAAAATCCATAAACAAACTAAATTAAAGGAATAATAAAACTATTTGAAGTGTTATACAGACTCCCTAAAATTTTCAAAGTCATCCAAGGTGTTTAGCATCATGCACAAATGTCCTATTTATAGGAGAACAAAACTAGCCAAAAATGGCATGCCTCCACGTCGCGCCTATTTTCACGGTACCTAGGGTGTGCGACGCACACTAATCATAGAGGCATACTATTTTTGGTTCATTAGTAAGCGTACAAGGTATGTAAATCTCCCCATAGTAGTGGCTTGGGTCGGTGAGGCGCCAAGGACTCCCATAGTGTCATTTTTATGTCAACACTTGTCCCATGCTATTGTCCATCCATTAAAAGCTTTGCGGTGTTGTTTAAAATTAATTTACAGCTTTTGTATCATCAATATATCCTAATAATAATCTCAACAAGCATACTTTATCATCAAATACCACAAATTTGAGCTCAAAACAATACAACATCCAAGATGGTGAACTAGAAACTTAAGCTAAGAATGCTAGTTTTGTCCTTTTGATCTTTAACTTAGTTTTGACTCTTGGATTGATTCAATTTAAATTTAAACACTATAAACATGTTTTTACACATATAAGTACACAATAATACCATTAGTAACTCATTACTCACACTAGATTCCATCGAGATCAACTAGAATAACACAGCTCAAGCTAGTAACACTAGTTGTCTCGTCTAAACTCTAAGTGACCAATTTAAGTATAAACTTGTTTTAATAACACCTTAAATATTAAAATCAAGTAATTTAACTCTTATATTCTCTTTTATATCATTATTAACACATTAATCACAAGAAAAGTCCACAAAACAATGTTAAATAAGCCCAGATCACAACTCTAAAGTGCATAAATCCACCTCAGATCACATTTTAACCTTCCTTTGAGTTCCATAAACCCTAATATAATATGAAAATGACAAATTGGGTCTTGGTTGTTAGTTTAAAGCTTGAATAGATTAAATATTCGTGATTTACAATGGATTTGAGGTATGAATCCTTCATTTTCAAGCTTTAATACCTTGATTATTTGGCCAAAACCCCAATTAGTTTGAGGAATGATTTTAGCATAAATAAGCCTTGTTTTTACTTGATTTTTAATGGCTATGATTCCATAATGGTGTTTGAATATTGGGTTGATATCAGAATCTTGTTTTCCGTAAGTAGAACCCAGTTTGGGGTTTTCAGTGACATTTTTGGACCCAAAGCACAATGGTGCAATATGGGTATTTATATTATCATAATGATGTGTAGATTATGGTTTTGATAGCTTGTCTCCTTGAAGAAGCTTCTCGAAAGAGAAAAGCAAAGGTTTATCGGTTCATGGGCTTTATTTGGATTTGAGGTAGGTTAGGCTTACTTCTTATTAGATTGAGCTATATTATAGTATAATTGTGATATCTTGTTATATTGGGATGGTTTATAGGTGTTGGAATGATAAATGGTAACCTTTGAGATTAGTTGAATCAGTTAGACTATTTGAACTCATAATATGGGATATTTGACTTTTAGTCTGCAACCTTGGTTAAGTGGAATTATTGTATCATGGATAGCATGAGAATGATCTAGTTTCTTTAGTTAGATGGGAGTAACCTTGTTACTCATGTTAAGGATAAGTTGACCTTAGTTGTGCATAGTTGTGAAATTGCGTTAGTTACCTTGGAAGAGTTAAGAGTAGTGCTTGAGGAAAACCTTTACCATAGGACTATTGTGGCTTGATAAACTTCTAATACATGATTTATATACCATAGCTTAGTCCCAGGTAGAATTTATACTTGAAGTGGAAATTTTGGGGAACTAGAAGTGGGAACTTGGCCTACCTTAAGTTTGGATTATATAGTCCCATTAAAGAACTAGATATTTATTAAATTCTTAAAGAATGACTTTAGAAGTATGATGGCTAAACTTGGTAAATGAATTTTTTTTATTGTATTTGAAGTGATGTATATGGTTGTTCACTAAATTATTATAAATGCTTGAGTAGTAATGGAATATCCTATTAATTAAGCCATGACTATGTTACCACTTGAACCATTGACTAGAGTACTATGTTGAGACTTGGGCTGTGTTATTACTCATGTTATGCTTATATCTATTAATTAAACTAATGTTTATGCTAGAAATCCCCCTTATGCTAATATTATGACTCATGTTGCTAAGGACTATAGGAGGTATATTTATTGAATATATGAGAGGCCATACTACTAATCATGTTGAATATGGTAAGGTATTATAATATTCATGCTATATGTATTCATATATCTATTGATAAATTTTCCTTGATGATGAATGATGAGATTTGATGTATGCTCCCCCTTACTTCTCATTTACTTTAGCCCTCTTGGGACTTGTCATTTACTTTAGCCCTAGGAGGATTGTTCTTTATTATGGATATTTGTATTGATATGATATTGATGCTCGGTAATACCGGAGGATATATTTAGATGGTGATGGATACCAGTTTGATTTTATAGGATATGTTGATGATATTAATATTCGATTTAAGTTTGGAGGATATGTTGATGATATTGATACCCGATTTGATTCCAAAGGATATGCTGATGATATTGATACTCGGTTTGAGTCCAGATAATATGTTGATGATATTGATACCCGATTTGAGTCTAGAGGATATATTGATGTTATGTATGGAATATACATACAAATATATATATATATATATGGATACGATTTTATATGCTTATATCCAAAGGCGAAATGATGGTATGATGTTAACCTTAGTGTGTTTGTTGGATATCACTAGTTCTAACCACTTGCTAAATGAATTAGTTCATGCTTGTTGCTAAATAGCGAGTAGAAATGGTTATTACCTAATAATTAACTGAGACTAGTTGGTAAGTAGGATTTATTATAAGTTAAGGATCCACTTAGTTAATAATGCTAGTATTAAATTATAGTTAATTATATAATGTTGCCTATTGGAATGAGCCATGTGTTGACTAGTTATCTATTAAATGGATATATTGATGAATAAGAAACCCAATGGGTTAGTTGATAACCCTTGTTTAGCTAAAATATGGTAATTAGCAATTATTATTGATGGGTGTCTAATGATGATGATAATATTGGAATAGAAACCTATTATCGACGTTAATTCTTAATGGAAATTTGGAAAGATGTCCAATTGATGATAAATGTGGAATATGGTTAGATAATATAGGGATTTGATTACGTTGATGGTTATACATTGTTATCAATTCCTTGGGTGTACTGTCCAGTGGTATGGGATGTCGTGACAGGTTCCTTTACTTTATGCACTAATTCGTGTATGGGCACCAACTTTGTACTTATGTGGTTTGTGATTATATTAGTATTGCTTCATGGTTTTGAATCATTCATTTCTTATGTTCGACGGTATTGGTATGTGTTGGTATATTATGTCATTATTATTCCAATTTGATTACTTATATATAATAATGATAGAGATGATACAGGTTCAATTCTATACCTTGACTTAGATATGTTTATCTTGGATTATATCATCTTTATATCATGACTTAGCTCGGTCGGCCAATGATACCTACTGAGTACTAGTTGTTTTGGTACTCATACTACACTTCTGTAACTTTTTGGTGCATATCCGAGTTCTAGCTATTGCTATTGAGTATAGTTCATGCGGTGTTGAAATTTCGAAGATAGGGTGAGCTCTTGGAGTTTTGCCATGACTCAAACCAGGGCCTAGTCGTGATTGGTATCTCAAGTTCGAGAAGGACCGGATACCACCCCTGCACCTAACCAAATAGAACACCACACACCCCCGACGTCGGATGAATTCTAAAAAAATAACAAGCTATCATAAGAGAAGCTCAAATAATTCAAGCTAAGTCAATGGCCGACAATCGACCAAAAACAACTATCCAACACCACCCAAGTCCATAGTAATCCACAAAGCCTTCAAACAAAACCAAAATCATTAAAGTGTTGGGATATGACCCCGACCCTGATAAAGATGTAATACCCCATACATTTCTAAGCTAGAACACGAACCGTTGTTCCTGCATGTGAAACCTTCTATCCTATAATTCGTATTTGAGAACATGACTTACAATAAGTATCCTAGTGAGAAGAATCTTATGATGTGTTAAATGTATTCATATGAGTCACTTAAGGTAATGCAATCTAAGAGTTTTTGAATCCATCAAGTTTTAGTGTTCGATTTTGCAAGGGTCATCTTTGAACAAGCATAACTTGATGAATATATGGTATTCTTGTATATTTCAACCCATCGAATTGTAAAGAATCATATTAACTTTCCAACGATACCAATTAAATCAAAATCCATCACCCGAGCAAGAAGTTATGGCTTTGCAAAGTGGAGTGTGTCGCCTAACCAATCGCACATGGCTACAGGAATGGGTGTGCGATAGGTTGTGTGATGCACACCCTCAAGTGTGCGATAAGGTGTGTGACGCATACCTTAGCTTGTGCGATAAGGTGTGCGGCGCACACCCTAGCATATGCGGTGAGGTGTGCGATGCACACTTAGGGTTCCAGCAACGAAAACACTCTTTTTTTGAGTTATTTTGAGGAAAATAAGTCTTTTAACACTCCTTACATGTCCCTAAACTTAACCTTACGAATTTAACTGTTCCTAATCACATTATAACCCAATTATCAGTTTAAGCACATCATCCAAGAGCACGATAGAAGCCAAAAAACTAGGGTTAAACAATCAAGACTGAAGGTCCAATCTTTCAACAATTTCGTTACCATAAAGGTATGGGGGGGTTTCAACAAGAACACTCTTTCATTCTTGTGCCAAAAGTTGGTTTTCTTTTACGAAGATACATGATTTTATACTTTTTCCTATGAATTTGAAGTATGAATTTATACCTTATATTGTTTTCATGAGAATGTTGATATGGTTATACATAAAGCTGAACTTTCCACATTTAAAGTGATTTATATATATGTCTATGATATAAAGAGTAAATCTTGAAGGTTTTATTGTGATATTGATATATGGGTCTTTGAACCCTATTTGAGATTGTTATTTTTGAGAAATCATATGTTATAAGCATCTTGAGAATTGAATGAATTGATATGATGTAGAAAGATTTGACCTTTTTGGTCGTGAAAGAGTTGATTTTGAAGCCAAGTGAGAAAAGAAATCCACACCATTTGATTGAATTATGATAAAAGGGGTAGTATATTGGCTCCCAATGCAAAATATTGAATTATGTAAGGTGGATTGTCTTTTAAAAATTTTGAGCTAAGTCCGGGAGTAGTATTTAGCACCGAGTAGGGAAGTGTGGTACTTCCCTAGAACTACGTGCCCCCATAGGATGTGAGCCTGAGGCTGATATAGTGATCACTAGTGAATGAATGAATTATTACAGTCCTACTCCAATGGAAAGGATAGGACGGCTCTCCCCAATGTGGGCTGGACGTTGGACTCCATGTAGCTCACATGGTTTATGTCGGTTATGAGAAAATCCCATAGTGTGTCTCTACTCTATCTAAGATAAGTGTGTATGGTTTGAAAACTATGATTTCTGAGAAAGTTTCTTATTTCCAAAAGATTGAAATGTATGCTCTAAAGAGAACTGTTTCAAGACTTGATTACTTTACAACTTTGAAACTGAGAAGAAAGTGAATTGAGAATTTATTGTAATGACTCACTTGATTTACTTTACATGTATTATTCATCCATGATTATGATGGTTTAATTCAAGCTAAGTGAGTCATTTACATCAGCAGTATGTTTCTTATAATATTGTGATATTTGATTATTGAAATTGCACACACACCCATATACTTGGTATATTTTCCATGGTACTGACCCACATACTCGTATGTGGGCTACATTTTCTTATATGTAGGTTCATATACTCAGTCCTAGACTCGATAGTGATTCCCAAGCACATTAATCTACATCTTCTGCAGTGGTGAGTCCTCACAATTTGAGGACGTGTTATTCAGACTTTTTGTTTCATTATGAGTTGATTACTTTTGTTCCTTTGAGTTCGATTCAGTTGGGGTCTGTCCCAATGGCTCAATAGTACATTGAGTAGTAGAGGCTTGTCAGGCTGTATTTGTCAGAATTGTCAGAGGTTCTGTATTTTGTTACTTTTACAGTACTTATCCGTATTTCATTTAGACTTGATACAATGGATTTTCATGATATTGATTTCAACATCTTTATTGAAGTGTTTAGATATGTTAGCGGGCTCAAAGGGTTAGCTTGAGGCTACTTATAGCCTTAAGTACTGTGTGACATCTCAGGACCCATTTTCGGGGCGTTACAAACTTGGTATCAGAGCCTAAGGTTTAAGAATTCCTAGGGAGCCTGACAAGCCTCGTTAAGTAAAGTCTTAATCATCGGTGTGTAGCGTGCCACATCAATGAGCAAGAGGCTACGTGACATTTTAGGTAAAAGTTATTTCTTTCTTTCAAGTCCATAGTGCTTAAACTTGTTTCTCTCAGATATTGATTCGTGCTCTCTTGTTTTAGAAAATGCCTCCTCGTCGAGCTCATAGAAACAAAAATGATTAGTAACCTCAGCCCGCTGATCCCCTTAATGTAAATGTATTCCACACTGAGTTCTGGGCTGCCTTTCAGGCGCTGGCCCAAGCTGTCATCGCCAATGTTCAGGCAAATCAGGCCCCAGTTCCACCTCAGCAGGGAGGTGACTCAGCTGCTGCTAGAATTCATGATTTCATACAGATGAATCCTCCAGAGTTCTATGGGTCTAAGTCAGGTGAAAACCCACAGTTATTTCTTGAGGGGGTGAGGAATATTATGCGGGTGATGCACGTATCTGAGGAATAAAGTGTTGAGATGGCATCCTACAGGTTGAAAGACATTGCTCATGACTGGGTTGTTGTATGGAAAAAGAAGAAGAAGAGAGAGGAGAGTGTTGCCTCTATTACTTGGCAGGTATTCCTGGATAAGTTCTTTCCATTGGAGAATAGGGAGACGAGAGTAGAGGAGTTCATGAATTTGAGAAAGGGCTCCATAACTGTTAAGGAGTACTGCTTGAAGTTCAACCAATTGGACAAATATGCTCCTAACTTGATTGCTTATGCTCGCTCTAGCATGAGCAAGTTTGTGACAGGTGTTTTGGGTTTGTTGTTGAAGGAGTGAAGGACTTCTATGTTAAATAGGGATATGGATATATATAGGTTGATGCTTTATGCCCAGCAGATTGAAGTAGACAAGATCAGGGAGAGAAACAGAGTAAGAGGAAATAAGAGGGCTAGATTTGAGTAGCACGATTATAGTTAGACCAGGTCTCAGGGAGGGAACCGCCCTCAGTTTCAAAGTCATTTATCTATGCCAGCACTGTTGTCAGCTAGTGCGCCCACGCCTGGAGTCAAGAAGGAGAAAGGGAATAAGCTATCTATGTCTAGGTCTTATCATAGTATTGGTAGCAGGCCTAATTATCCTTTATGTGCTAAGTGTGGTAGGACTCATCTAGGTGAGTGTTGGGGTGAGAAGAGAGGTTGCTTTGGGTGTGGTGACATGGGTTACAGACTTAGAGTGTGCCCGCATGCCAGGCAGGGGAAAAGTGATATTCGCCCCCAGACTCAGACTGCTAGTGCTTTAGCTCGGGTAACTCATCCAGCCCCTACTCAGGGCACTTCTTCTAGCACCGCTGGCGGTCAGCGCTAGAACCGGTTCTATGCTTTGCCATCCCTCCAGGAGCAGGAAGACTCTCCAGATGTTGTTACTGGTATGCTCCATGTTTTCCATTTTGATGTTTATGTGCTTTTAGATCCCGGGTCAAATTTTTCTTATGTGACCCCACTGGTTGCTGTGAACTTTGAAGTGCATCCCAAAAATATTATCGAGCCTATCCTAGTATCTACCTCAGTGGGTAAATCTATTGTTTCCCATAAAGTGTATAAAAAGTGTCCTATTACAATCCTTCATAGAGTTATGTTTGTTGATCTGATAGAGTTAGACATGGCGAATTTTGATGCTATCCTGGGTATGGATTGGATTTACTCTTTCTATGTATCTATAGACTGTCGTACCCGTATGGTCAAATTTCAGCTTCCTAATGAGCCAGTTTTTGAATGGTCCAGAAATTTCGTATCCCCTAAGAGTTATTTTATCTCATATCTCAAAGCCAAAAAGTTTATTTCCAAAGGTTGCATATATCATTTGGTTAGAGTCAAAGACACTAAGTCTGAGACTCTAACTCTCTAGTCAGTCAACATTGTTAATGAGTTTCTTGACGTGTTTTTGGAAGATTTTCCAGGGATACTTCTCGATAGAGAGATAGAGTTTGGGATTGATCTTTTTCTTGACACCCAACCCATTTCTATTCTTCCCTATGGTATGGCACCCGCGGAACTTAAGGAGTTGAAAGAGCAACTCAAAGATGTGTAAGACAAAGGTTTTATAAGGCCTAGTGTCTCTCCTTGGGGTGCACCTGTGCTATTCGTGCGGAAGAAAGATGGTTCTTTGCGTATTTCCATTGACTATCGTCAGCTTAAAAAACTCACTATCAAAAACAAGTATCCCCTTCCGAGAATAAATGATTTGTTTGATCAGTTGCAAGATGTGAGTTATTTTTTCAAGATAGACCTTAGATCCGGCTATCACCAACTTAAAGTAAGGGAGTGTGACATCCCGAAAATAGCCTTCCAAACCCACTATGATCATTTTGAGTTTCTTGTCATGTCTTTCGGTCTAACCAATGCCCCCGCAGCTTTCATGGACCTCATGAATCGAGTGTTCAAGCCATATCTTGATATATTCAATATTGTGTTTATTGACGATATTCTTGTATATTCCCGCAATAAGGATAACCATGCAGACCATCTCCGAATAGTCTTGCAAACTCTTAGAAATCACCAATTGTTCGCCAAGTTCAGTAAGTGTGCATTTTGGCTAAGGTCAGTTGCATTTCTGGGTCATATTATTTCTTCCGAAGGTATTAGAGTTGATCCCCAAAAGAAGGAAGCTATAAAAAATTATCCTAGGCCTATCTCTCTATCTGATATTAGGAGTTTCTTGGGTTTAGCTGACTATTACCGTTATTTCGTTGAAGGGTTCTCTTTTATTGTGTCTCCCATGACTCGGTTGACCTAAAATAAAGTAAAGTTTCTCTGGTCTGATTCCTGCGAGAAGAGTTTTCAGGAGTTGAAGACTCGACTCACTTCCGCCCCTGTGTTAACTTTGCCAGATGGTGTAGATGGTTTTGTGGTATATTGTGATGCTTCGAGAGTGGGTTTGGGTTGTGTGTTGATGCAAGGGTGGAAATTTATAGCCTACGTTTCTAGGCAGTTGAAACCTCATGAGGAGAACTACCCGACCCATGACTTAGAGTTGGTTGTTGTAGTGTTTGCTTTAAAAATCTGGAGACATTATTTGTATGGTGTGCATGTAGATGTTTTTACTGATCACAAAAGCCTGCAGTATATGTTTACCCAGAAGATTTAAACCTTAGACAGAGGACGTGGTTAGAATTGTTAAAAGACTATGATATGAGTGTGTTGTATCATCCGAGCAAGGCCAATATAGTGCCAGATGCCCTTAGCAGGGTGTCCATGGGTAGTGTTTCGTATGTTGAGGAAGGTAAGAAAGAGTTGGCTCGTGATATGCACCGTTTGGCTAGGATGGGTGTTAGGCTGCTTGATTCTGCTGAGGGGAGTATGTTAGT
Organism: Capsicum pubescens; assembly: GCA_030864215.1. NCBI lineage: Eukaryota > Viridiplantae > Streptophyta > Magnoliopsida > Solanales > Solanaceae > Capsicum > Capsicum pubescens. The sequence continues at coordinate 224,831,566 of CM061549.1, forward strand.
TCAGAGTAGTTCTGAATCATCCTTAGTTTTAGAAGTAAAGGAGAAGTAGGACTTAGATGCTAGCCTGGTCAGACTGAAAGAGTCAGTCAAAGACCAAAGGGTAGAAGTTTTTTCCCAAGGGGGAGATGATGTGTTAAGGCTGCAGGGTAGGTTGTGTGTTCCGAATGTTGATGAACTAAGGCTGAGAATCATGGCTGAAGCGCATGGCGTGCGGTATTCTATTCATCCCAGTGCTACCAAGATGTACCGCGACTTGAGGGAAATCTATTAGTAGTGTGGTATGAAAAAAGATATAGTAGCTAAGTTTGTGGAGAAGTGTGCAACATGTCAGTAGGTTAAGGTTAAGCACCAGAGACCCGGTGGTGTGATGCAAGAGTTCAGTATTTCTACTTGGAAGTGGGAAGAGATTAATATGGATTTCGTGACTGGTCTACCTCTTTCCCAATGCCATCATGATTCTATTAAGGTTGTTGTTGATAGACTGACTAAGTCAGCGCATTTCTTGTCCGTGCATACATCCTATTCGGCTGAGGACTATGCTAGATTATATATTCGGGAGTTAGTCAGGATGCATGGAGTTCCCTTGTATATCATTTCGGATAGGGGTACTCAGTTCACTTCTCAATTTTGGAAGGCTTTTCAGAAAGGTCTGGGCACCTAAGTTCAGTTGAGTTCTACGTTTCACCCGCAGACGGATGGTCAGGACGAGAGGACCATCCAGAATTTGGAGGATATGTTGAGAGCGTGTGCTCTCGACTTCAAAGGTAGTTGTGATAAGAATTTGCCACTAATTGAGCTCGCGTATAACAATAGTTATCATGCTAGCATCCAGATGGCACTGTTTGAGGCTTTGTATGGTAGAAAGTGTAGATCACCCATAGGCTGGTTTAAGGTGGGTAAGGCTACTATAGCTGCGTCTGACGCAGTATTTGAGGCAATGGAGAAGGTGAAGTTGATTAGAGAGAGGTTGAAGATAGATCAGAGTCGCCAAAAGTCATATGCAGATATGAGGCGTAGAGACTTGGAGTTTGAAGTGGATGATCTGGTGTACCTGAAAATTTCACCCATGAAGGGGGTGAAGAGGTTTGGGAAGAAGGGTAAGCTTAGTCCCCGCTATGTCGATCCCTATAGGATTCTGAATCGTATAGGAAGAGTGGCTTATGAGATTGAGTTACCTGCAGAGTTGTCATCTGTTCACCCTGTCTTTCATATTTCCATGCTTAGGAAACACGTTGGTGATTGTGTTGTTGTAAATCCTTCAGAAAGCCCTGATGTGCAAGACAGTCTTTCATTTGATGAGGTTCCTGTTGAGATTTTAGATCACCAAGTCTGGAGACTAAGGAACAAAGAAGTTCCCTTGGTCAAAGTGTTGTGGCGAAATCAATTGGTTGAGGGTTCTATTTGGGAAGCCGAAGCAGATATTCGATTCAAGTACCCACACCTCTTTCACGCAAGTTCAGATCAAGTTGAAGGTACCATTCTTTCTTACTTCAATCCCTTTCTAGTAAAGTTGCAGCTGTATAGCCAATCCTACTATGAGTTTAGGTATTCTATGAAGTATCCGAAAGTTTAGAAAGAAGTGGAATCCGTTTAGCAAGATGTTTTAGATGTGTACCCTTAGTTTTTCTCTGTATTCAGAACCTATCTAGCGTCATTCGAGGACAAATGTCCCCAAGGAGGAGATATTGTAATACCCCGTACATTTCTAAGCTAGAACACGAACCGTTATTCCTGCATGTGAAACCTCTTATCCTGTAATTCGTATTTGAGCGCATGACATACCATAAGTATCCTAGTGAGAAGAAGATTATGATGTGTTAAATGTATTAATACGAGTCACTTAAGGTAATGCAAACTAAGAGTTCTTGAATCCATCAAGTTTTAGTGTTCGATTTTGCAAGGGTCATCTTTGAATGAGCATAACTTGATGAATATATGGTATTCTTGTATATTTCAACCCATCAAATTGTAGAGAATGGTATTTTCTTTCCAACGATACCAATTTTATAAAAATCCGACACCCGAGTAAGAAGTTATGGCTTTGCAAAGTGGAGTGCGTCGCCTAACCAATCGCACATGGCTACTGGATTGGGTGTGCGATAGGTTGTGCGACGCACACCCTCAATTGTGCGATAAGGTGTGTGACGCGTACCTTATCTTATGCAATAAGGTGTGCGGCGCACACCCTAGCATATGCGATGAGGTGTGCGACGCACACTTAGGGATCCAGCAACGAAAACACTCCGTTTTTTAGTTATTTTTAGGACAACTAAGTCTTTTAACACTCCTTACACGTCCCTAAACTTAAACTTACGAATTTAACTGTTCCTAATCACATCATAACCCTATTATTAGTTTAAGCACACCATCCAAGAGCACGAAAGGAGCAAAATAACTAGGGTTACACAATCAAGATTGAAGGTCCAATCTTTCAACAATTTCGTTGCCATAAAGGTATGTGGGGTTTTTAAACAAGAACATACTTTCGTTCTTGTGCCAAAAGTTGGTTTTCTTTTACGAAGATACATGATTTTATACTTTTTCCTATGAATTTGAAGTATGAATTTATACCTTATATTGCTTTCATGAGAATGTTGATATGGTTATACATAAAGCTGAACTTTCCATATTTAAAGTGATTTATATATATGTCTACGATATAAAGAGTAAATCTTGAAGGTTTTATTGTGATATTGATATATGGGTCTTTGAACCCTATTTGAGATTGTTATTTTTGAGAAATCATGTGTTATAAGCATCTTGAGAATTGAATGAATTGACATGATATAGAAAGATTTGACCTTGTTGGTCGTGAAAGAGTTGATTTTGAACCCAAGTTAGAAAATAAATCCACACCATTTGATTGAATTATGAGAAAAGGGGTAGCATATTGGCTCCCAATACAAAGTATTGAATTGTGTAAGATGGATTGTCTTATAAAAATTCTGAGCTAAGTTCGGGAGTAGTATTTAGCACCAAGTGGGGAAGTGTAGTACTTCCCTAGAAGTACGTGCCCCCGTAGAATGTGAGCCTGAGGCTGAATTAGTGATCACTAGTGAATGAATGAATTATTAAAGTCCTACTCCGATGGCAAGGATAGGACGGCTCTCCCCAACGTGGGTTGGACGTTGGACTCCATGTAGCTCACATAGTTTATGTTGGTTATGAGAAACTCCCATAGTGTGTCTCTACTCCATCTAAGATAAGTGTGTATGGTTTGAAAACTATGATTTCTGAGAAAGTTTCTTGTTTCTGAAAGATGAAAATTTATGCTCTAAAGAGAGCTGTTTTAAGACTTGATTACTTTACAAGTTTGAAACCGAGAAGAAAGTGAATTGAGAATTTATTGTAATGACTCACTTGTTTTACTTTACTTGTAGTGAGAGCTGTCCCAATGGCTCAATAGTACATTGACTAGTAGAGGCTTGTCATACTGGATTTGTCAGAATCGTCAGAGGTTCCGTATTTTGTTACTTTTATAGTACTTATCCGCATTTCATTTAGACTTGATACAATGGGTTTTCATTATATTGCTTTTAACATCTTTATGTAAGTGTTTAGATATGTTAGCAGGCTCAAAGGGTTAGCTTGGGGCTACTTATAGACTTAAGCACCGTGTGACGTCTCGGGACCCATTTTGGGGCGTTACTAAATAAAATGACAATGTTAATGATAATGTGAACTCTCAATTATAATCTATGATTGGAATGAGATGAAATGTCCAAGTCTTTCGGAGAATAAAATCTCACCACTAACAACCTATGAATAGATACGATCCACACAACACTGCACAAAAAAAGTAGAAGTATCTCTGATCCCTACATCGCGTAGGGATACAACGTTCGGAGATAGTTAGTTGGTTAAGAACTATCATGTAACTCAGGAATAATGGGTAACATAATGCCAAGATCAACAGCTCAAAATCATTCAAATCCAATGCACATAATCAAATGCATATACCTATATATATATATATATATATATATATACTCCCTCCATTTTAAAAAAAAAGACCTACTTTTACTTGGCACAAATTTTAAGAAAATAAAGAAGACTTTTGAATATTATGGCCTTAAATTAAAGTTGTGTTAAATGTACCAAAATTCCCTTTAATTTTTTTGTCCTAAACGTACCATGTGGAAAGTTGAAATTAAAGTATTGCCAAAAAGGAAAAAGGGTCATTCTTTTTTAAATGGACTAAAATGGAAAGTAGGTCATTCTTTTTTAAATGGAGGGAGTATATATATATATATATATATATATATATATATATATATATATATATATATATATATCATATGTAGGGATAAGGAACAAGGCTCAACATTCACTTTGAAACTTTATCATGGATTTGTGTAGCTCAATCATCATAAGAAGGCACCCACGGGGTATATAGGTCCAACTTTTCCCTCGCTGGAAGGGCCCTAATACGTGTAGCCGTACGAACCAAAGGATGTACATAAGTACTATGGGGGACTCGAACCACCCAAAATACCAAGGTGTCTTAGCATCCAAATCATGTAATATAATATGGGGTACCCAAACCTCCCAATCATATAATAAGGGAACTCAAACTACCTGGTCATTTAGACCCCTGCGTAGCCAACCACAGTTTCCAGTATTGGTCCCTTGGGACCTCCACTTTCACGACTTAGCTATACAACCCTCTTTTAAGACCCATTAAAAATATTTGGCACACATTTCCATTAATCGAACAATATTACACATTAAGGCATACATTGTTGGTATCGTCATACTAACCACACTTGTAAGGTAACAAAAACATGCCATATCATCACTTGGGGGGAATTCACAACCCCCTTGTTCAATTATAAATTAGATAAGGGAGTAATACAACCCTATAAGGATGTAATACCCCGTACTTTTCTTAGTTTAGTTTAGCTTTTAGTACATGCACAAGAGGCTTAGAACCTGAAAATTTAGCTAAGTGTTGGAGACTTAGTTTTATTTTTGGCCTCTTAACTTTGATGATTTTTAAATTAACCTTCCTGACCCTGAGACGTACATTTTTTAGTTGATTCATGTTCAAAGGTGTTAGTAGCATGTCTCAGGTGAGTTTCAGATTTTTTGAATGAGGTTTGGACCACGTTTGGATTTCCAAAACAACAGCTCACCGTGATTGCACCACGTCGCGGTGGTTATAGCGGTGGAAGCCTTGGCGAGTCGCGGTGAGAGACCAAACGGCGTTTCAGTTCTGAATTTTAATTTCTAGGGGTAGTTTAGTCATTTTACACCGCCCCTAAATCATGAGAACACAGGATTAAACAGCTGAAAGGGCATATTTTGCCTACATTCCCCTATTTCATTCAATAAGAAACCCTAATGTCTCTAATTTTTCATCAAGATAAACCTTCCCGTCCTCCAAGAAAGATCAAGAATTGGGGTTTCCAAGCTAAGAACATTCAATCTTGTGATATTCTTCAGGATTTAATCCTTAGAGGTATGTTAGATGTTTATCCATAGGCCCTTTTCACCCATAGAATCCAAGAATCCATTTTTTTGTTTTAAATTATGAAATTATATGTTTATAATGATTTACCTCCATGAAGCTTTTATGAATTTTGACTATACATGATGTTTACAATCTATTTTCATTGAAATCATCCCTTACACGTTTGAAGCATGAAATTTCATGGTTAAATCCCTAAGTATGATTTTAGTATTGCAATTATGCTATTCCCACATGTTTCACTCATTCCCATGCTTAAGTCCATGAATTTCTTACCATTTAAATTTCAAGTTAATATTATAAATTGTTTCAAGTGGAATGCATTATAAAATATTTTAAATATGGTGGTTTCCATATCATGTTCATGAGAATTCAGAATAAATCCTCAGTTTATGATCTTGTCATGTGATCGTGCTATCTTATCATGTTTAAAGGTATTCCCATGTTTAAATTCATGTCTCCCATGTGTTTGATGAAATTCTTAAGTGAATAATTGTGAACAATGATTTCCCTTTCATGGTTTCGAAGCTTTTATGTGTCCCTATTATTATAGTGATCGAGTCCTGGGGGTTATGAATACTCGAAATTTATCTCTTTACCTAGTTTTTAGTATCTATAGAATAATTTTAGTCATACCATGAGTAATATCATTCAGTTAGTGAATACGGTCAGTTATGGGATCAGTTAAGCTTAGTTCCGTCCAGTAATCAGTATCAGTTCGGTTGGGAGTAGGATTCAGCACCGAGCGAACATGGGGATGGGGAATCACCCATCAGTTAGGACTGGGTCCTTAGAAGCAATCCCTAAGTTCTAGAACTACATAGCAAGCGTAGGTTATAAGATGTCACCCGCCAGTTTAGGACTGACACTCTCAGGGATCACCTGCTAGTTTAGGACTGATCTCAGGGGTCACCCACCAGATTAGTACTAACTCCACAGCTATTATTAGTACTCGTGGCACAGTACTAGTATCCTTCCAATTGGGGTCACAGGTAGGACCCCAATCAGTTCAGTTTGAGGCATATCGGTTGGATGATACCTCCTATATCTAAGTATAGTATTCAGTGTCTCTTCAGTTCAGGTTTGCTTGACTAAGTGTACAGACTTTCAAATATTTAGTTTAACAATTTTAAGTCTTTCAGATTATAGATTTTCTCAGTACCATAACAGATATACACTTAGTCTTGCATTCTCAGATATTACAGTTTCCATGCATTCATGCTCAGTGATCTCATATGGTTTTAATAGTCCTTACCTCATACGCATAGTACTCCCACAGTTTTTGTTTTAGTATTCAGTTCAGAACACAGTTCAGTTTTGCTTGACCATAGCATATAGTTTATCCATTATTCAGTTATCAGATTTTAGTATTTCAGTTTACAGACTATTTCAAAATCATGTTATATGCTTGGTCATGCATTCTCAGATTTTACAGCATTCACGTATGCATATCCAATTATCTCATGCTATTCATTTAGTCAGTTGTTATTTATACACATGATCCCATATATATCAGCCTAACCTCATCTAGTATACCAGTATATTCAAAGTACTGACCGCATACTCGTTTCTTGTGCTATGATGTATCATATCATAGGTTCGGACGCTCAGGCTCCCGACCGCAGTTAGACATTCCAGCACATCAACAGCAGTAGCAGTGGTGAGTCCTCATATTTTGAGGGTCGATTATGTTTATTTTAGTATTTCAGTCCAGTAGTCAGTCAGAGTTATTTGGGAATATATCCCATCAACTCCACAGTTATTCAATTAGAGGCTTTCAGACAGTTATCCAGTTTTTAGTTGATTATCAGTCTTTACGTTATTACTTTTAGACAGTTGTTTCAGATTTAAGAGTTCAGTAATGTCTTAGTATTATAAAAACTTACGGCAAATTTAGTTATTCCGTATATATGTATCTTTTATTAGATGTTTTGTTTAGTGCTCACAGCAGGTACCAATCATGAGTTAGCTTGTGGTCACTTGTGACTGTAAGCACCGTGTGCCATCCAGGGTGTACTCTCGAGACATTACAAAGGTTCAATTCAAAACCATTATGCTTCATGAGCCTTTATATATGCAATAGTTCAAAAATTATTCAATGTGCATACTTTTTATATTCAAAACCAATTTCACAATATAGGGTTGAGGTCATTACCACTTCAATTTTCAATATTCACAAAATTAGAGAAAATCACAATCTCCTAGTTTATTTATCATATCCATGCACCCCACAAGTTCAAAACCCTTAATAAAGAATGCACGATCATATGTAAACCATGGGAAACATTGTTTAGACACAACATTCAAAACCCCTCAACCCATTTTCCAAAACCAAAATCAAAATCACATGAAATTAAAATTTAAAACCCATGCTTTAACAAAATAATGATGGCGAAAGAGTAATATGCCTAAAACACTAAATTTTATGAAGAGGGCTTAACCCTTGAGCCCTTGGATGACCTATTTCATAGAAACCCTAAGTATCTTACTTGAAGGAATCAAGAGAGAATAAAGAGAGTCTTTGATATGTGAAAGTTTGGAAAGATTTCCCCAAGGGTGTTTTATGGATGTGGGGTTTTAATGGGTAAAGTGGAGAAATGACCAAAGTGCCCTCAACTTAAAACTGGAAAAATTGTCTCCAGTCGTTACGTATCTCATAGCGACTTATTTCAACTTATTACAACTCATCACCACGAGTTGTAGCCAATGCAGTGTCACTAGGCACACATATTGTTGACCTTACGACTTACATCATACGACTCGTTAGGGGACCCTATGACTCGTAGGGTCCTAGTTATCACAAGGACAACAACACTTGGAACATACACTGGTTTGACTATGGTTGGGACATCACGACTCATAATGAGTCCATACAACTTGTTAGGAAAAACTCATACTTAGAATAGACAACTAAGCCACACACACTGGTCAGGCTAGAATTTGGGCCCAGCGACTCGTCAAGACTTCCTATGACTCGTAAGGGGAGTCGTAGTCTGGGCAGTGAGGATAAAATTTCAAAAACTTTCAAGGACAAAAAATATGGGGTGTTACAAGTTTAGAGTCGCCCATTTTTCTCTATCTTTAATTTAGTCTTTTGCGTTCAAAATAGATGTATTGACTATTTAAGATTTTCTAGGATGTAATTCTATTACTATCATATTTTGGTACTCTTGTACTTATATTACCAGGTCGTGGGATTGGTAGTCGTATTTGACTATCTTGTTATATTAGAACTCTATTCTTATATATCTTGTGTTCATGTATTTTGTCCTAGTTGGGCATTTCTCACCTAATTAACCCATTGTGTTAGCTCTGGGTTAAGGATTATAATAATATAAACCATAAGATTATGATCAATTATTGTTATTATGAGGTTCTAGTGGACTAGTGTTTCTTGCTATTTTTTTCTGCCAAGCAAAAATAGTTTGCAAGGTTATGTTGTTAATCATGTCTAGTACTAGACACTAAGTTTGAATGGTGGACAAGGTGGAAATAATGATTGCTTGGGATAGTGATGCTAGTTATATGGAAGGTGAGCTAGTAGGCTTGAAATAATGTATGCAACAATTTAAGTTCATTCATTCGTAATTAAGTATAATGGTTTAGGTATGATGTAGAGATGCACCCAAGGTGATATGTGGCTGCATTATTTTCTAATATTATTAAGTGTTGTATTTTCTTAGATAGTACCCTTGAGTTGCTATATGTGAAGAAGGCTAGTTATATAGTATATAAAGTTCTTAATAGCTATGTTAGGAGTTATAGATTGACGATGTTGGGTATTTTGGTGTAATAGTAATATCTCATGGTTTTTGGAAAAAATATAAGTTTAGAGGTGTGATATTAGTAAGCTTAGAAGAAAGGGGTAGATTATGTGTTTAGAGAGACAAGAATGTTTGTGGAGAAGAGATTCCATATATGATGATGATTATTGAAGCTTGAGAAAGTTAAAAGTGGTATATATGAAAGGATTGTCCATGAATAAAGTTAGTTTGTTCTAAATATAGGTTATCCAGGTGAGTTGAGCGTCCGTGTGTAGACCATTAGAGTATATAAATTATGGCTCAATCTTAGGGATATGGAATAGGCCTATAGGCTTAGAAGGTCAGCTTTGATCTAAGAGGGAGATGATAGGGTGAAGAAATAAATCATATCTTGTGATTTAGATTGTGATGCATGTTAATAAGAGTTATGATGAGATAGCGATTCATTCTTACTCTAGCGTATTTTTTGAATTTCAGTAATTATGTCACCCTATCCCCGTCTTGCGTGATAGAGTCATGCCCGTGATCAATGTTTATATATTTCATACATATTCATGTTCATTCCCAGATCCTAGTATGAGAAGTAATAGCCTCACTCCATGATCCTAGTCATCCCTAATGAATCTATGAATTCCAGTCTTATGTTAAGTAACTTATAAGAAATATAAACCCATGTTTCATAGTATTCTCAGTTCCTTGAACTTATGGTACACCCTTAGTGACCAATGAAATTCGTGTTATGTCACGTATGTCCTTAGTTTAGATCTCTTTAGTAAATTTATGCCTATGATACTCTATTCTTCAGGATGCATCAAATGTTAAAGTTATGTATAATATTTTTTCATACTTTAGGTCCTTATGTTCTATCATTTCAATAACCCTCCTTATGTTAAGATAGCAGTGATGAAAATAGATGAACAATGGTGTCGATGGGAGAGTAGATGTTTCTTATTAGGAAAAATTATTCTATGCTTGTTTTATCTAAGGCAATAAGTGTGAAGGAAGATCGACGCAAAGTTTTGGTATATGTTATAGTTAGTTGAGAATTTTTGGTGTGACTTTTTGGAGATAATTCATGAAATTATTATTAATGGAGGTATTAGAGAATGTGGGGAAAATTCCTACGTGGGTTGGTTGCCTAGAATTTCATATGTGGTTATAAGGATAGGCTTGAATGTAATGTCGGTATATAAGTGGATGAATGCAAGTGAATTCCTAATTAGAGCTCGAAGTTAGTTTTTGAAGTGGTAAGGAGTATTATTCTTGATATGAGAGCACTGAAAAGACATAGGATATTGAATCCAGTAGTTTAGACTAGTATTGTTATGTCATGTGTAGTAACTTCTGACTTAGAGTTAGGCTTGAACATGGTGAGAGTATGTAGTTCAACTTAAACTTGGTTAAAATTTGTCACTTATACCCATGTGAAGGTAATAGGTTGCATCAAATGACGCGTAGTATTTAAGAGAAACAATATAGTTGAGAAGAGTGTTTGAGAAGTATTGTTAAGCTTGAAATTTAATAGTTACATTGCCTAAGGCATAGTAATCATATTCTTGATTTTTTTCTATATGCCTATATTTCATATTATATAGTTTTAGCCCTATTGTGATTCCTTATTCGAATCCCATACTTAGATCATGCCCAAATTATTTCCCTCGATTGTCATTAGAAATTATGATAAGGAGAGTCTAAGGAAACTTATATTATTTTCTTGGTAACTCTTTGAAATTTTATTGCGTTAACTATCACTTTTTTGTTCTATATGTACGATTGTGTTATGAATACTTCAATTGAGTTCTAAACTCTCAGCATGAATCAACTCCTTATAGTCTATCAAGTCAACTCAGAAATCAGTTTCATGTTAGGGGTTTTATCTTTTCAGCTCAGCTATACCCTTCATTTGCAGACATAATGGCCAATTACCTTTATTTGTTCACTCCTAAAAATAATTCAATAAGATAAATAGATTTCCCTCCTAGCATTGCGCTATCCTAGTGACATGTCTGCATTATTTCATATATTTCTATGTAAGTGTTCATGTTCCCTATGTATCAACGAAGTCTCTATCAAAAGATGATTCTAGTTACAAAACATAATCAAATTTAGAAATTCAGTTTCATATTAGTAACTACAGTCTTTTCATCCCAATACCAGTCTTCATTCGAGGACGAATGATCCCAAGGGGGAGATATTGTAATATCCCACAAACTCCTAGATAAGTTTCTAATTGTTCGTCATATGTTTATATGCTAAAAAATAATTATTTTAATCACAGATAAGTGTCATGATCATTTACCTAGTGTGTAAAGTGCTTTTGATGTGAAGAATGTTCATAGAAAACACCTAGAGCAAAGTTGAGCTAAGAGATTTTGTTATCGATTGAGTTTTAGTATTTGATCCTACAAGGGTCAACATTATACGTGAATAACTTCTAGAATATATTGAGTTTCGGAGCTCAAGACCCACCAAATAAAGGTATTTGAGTCCTCTTATATATATATATATATATATATACATATATATATAAATATATACATACATACATGATGCTCTCTTAGCATTATGTTTAGTTTCTTGGATAATTGCCTATAGTTTATATTCTTTCTTTACATGTTATTTGTGCTTGCATTATCTTTAGATCTTAGTAAGTCGATGCCTACTCAGTACCACATGTTTGGTTCTCATACTACACTTCTACAGCCTGCAGATCATTGATGTGTGTGTTGTGTGAAGTAGCTATGGATCAAAGATTTGGAGTAAGCTCCTGACGTTCGAAGTATTCATGCTCTCCCTCATATTGATTAGAGTTATCTTTATTTGTATTTCAGAGATGGTTTTTACCTTTAGTTTTATTCTGTATTTCCCTTGTACTCTGATTGTACTAGAAGCTCTTGTACTGACTTCATCGGGTCTTGAGGTTGTAATCTATATTAGTCTCTTTATTTGATTATTTTGCATTATTTCTTTTATTTTTCTTGAAAGTTCGTTACTAGCTATTATAGATTATAGGTTGGCTTACCTATTGGCGGGTTATAGTAAGTGTCATCATGTCCTGAGAAATCAGGTCGTGACAAACACACATAAAAAAAAAATTCACCTATTGGATCATTACTGTTTTGAGAAATAATTAATAATAGTTTAGATATAAAACTCAAAATTCGGAATACTTTAGGTGTGTTTTTCATCCTTTCCTCCTAAAAATATTCAAACTTAGGGTGTGTTTGATATGAAGGACAATGTTTTTCATGAGAAATATTTTTTTGGAAAATGTTTCCCTAAGAAAATAAGTGAGTTTCTTGCCCTTTTTCCCATGTTTGGTTAGTTAAAGGAAATAATTTTCTGGAAAATAATTTTCTAATGTTTGGTTGGTGAGTGGAAAACATTTTTAAGAAAATAATTGCAGTAACGAGAAAGAGACATGGATTTAGTTGCCTTAAGTACAAAGGTGCATTCTTTGTAATTGGTTTGTTATAGGCGGAGCATTAAAAAATACTTTCTTTTTCAATCAAATAGAATATAATTATTATCCTAAAATGTTGTACTAGTCAATTAAGTGGATATATAGTAATGACTATTCTTATTTCTACTTTTATTTTTTAAAAGAAAAAATCAGATTTTGTAATGTCTACATCAAGAAATATGAAATTACCTTAAGTACAAGTGTTCATCGCTCCTTGCAATACCGAGATCACTTCTAGAATTATGCAATCAAGAATATTAAGTAGGTTTTTGGCCATAAAAAACAAAGAAGACTTCACTTTATTGGAAAATTTTCAAATTGGAGTTAGAGTTGTCTTTGGCCATACGTTTTGCAATAAATATTTAAAATTTAAATACATTCTTGTAAGAAATATATAAAATATGACTTAAAACAACAACAACAATACACCCAGTGTATTCCCATAAAGTGGGATTTGGGGAGGGTAAATTGTACGTCGTCCATACACCTACGTCAGATGAAGTAGAGAGGCAATTTTTGATAGACCCCTGGAGAAAGACAGATAGCAGAATAATAAACAAAAAATATAAAAGTACACAACTAAATGGGATAACATACTACTAGATAATAAAGGAAACATGACAGCCACAAGGTAATACCATAAATTATCTATTCAAAACCATAGACATCAATGAAACACCACGACAAAGAAACTCCAGACGGGGATACAAATATAGCACTCTTCCCTACTTGTACGGATGAACTCCTACACCCTAACCCTTTACCCTAATCCTCGTCCTTCACACCTTTATATCAAGAATCATGTCTTTTGTAAGTTGTAACTACTCTATATCATGCATAATCACCTTCTTCCAATATTTCTTCAGCCTACCTCTATCCCACATAAAACCATCTATAGCCAGCCTCTCACACCTCCACACTGGAGCATCCGTACACCTCTTCATCACATTCCCAAACCATCTCAACCTCACTTTCCATATCTTGTCATCCACCAAAGCCACTCCCACCTTGTTCCAAATAATCTCATTTCTAACTCTGTATCTCCTGGTAAGTCCACGCATCCATCGCAACATCCTTATCTCTGTCACCTTCAACTTTTGGATGCGGGAGTTCTTAACTGGCCGAAACTCCTCTCCATACAATATAGTCGATTGGACTACCACTCTGTAAAGCGTACCTTTAAGCTTAGGAGGCATATTTTTATCACACAAGACTCCCGAAGTGAGCCTTTATCAACCATCCTACACCAATACGATGTGTGACATCCTCGTCGATCTTACCATTCCCCTAAATCGTTGACCTAAGATACTTGAAACTCTCCATCTTCTGAATGGCCTGAGAACCCAGCTTCGCTACTACGTCAGCCTCAGGCGATAAATCACTAAACTTACATTCCAAGTACTTCATCTTGGTCCTGACCAACCTAAATCCTTTAGATCCAAGGGTCTGTCTCCAAACCTCTAGCTTATTATTAACTCCTATACGACTCTCATCAATCACTACAACATCGTCAGCAAATAACACACACCAAGTCACCTACCCTTGAATACGCCGCATCAAAATATCCATCACCAAGGCAAATAAAAATAGGCTAAGAGTCGATCCCTGGTGCAACCTTCTCAAGACAAGAAAATGCTTTGAATTTCCTTATACCTTCCAAACACTAGTCTGCACCGTTGTGCATGTCCTGAGTCGACCTAGTGTATGCCACAAGAACCCCTCTAGCCTCCAAGCACCTCAATAGAATCTCCCTAGGGACATTTTCATACGCTTTATCAAGATCAATGAATACCATGTGCAAGTCATTCTTCCTCTCTCTAAACTGTTCCACTAATCTCCACACAAGGTGAATGACCTAAGTAGTCGAGCTATCGGCATGAAAATTAACTAATTCTCAGAAATATTTATGATTCTCATCAGCTTTAACTCTACCACTCTTTCCCAAACCTTCATAGTATGACTCAACAACTTAATACCCCTGTAGTTGTTGAAATTCTAGATGTCCCCTTGTTCTTATATAATGGAATCATCGTACTCCATCTCCAAGTTTTAGGCATTTTTACTGCCCTAAAAGTGATGTTAAACAACCTTGTCAGCCACTCCAAACCTTCCCAGCCAGTGCTCTTCCAAAAATCCACCAAAATCTCATCTGGACCAGCGCCCTACCCCTACGTATTCTATAAATAGTCTATTTGACCTCTTCAACCTTGATACGCCTACAATAACCATAATAGCAATACCTCTCAGAGTTCTCCAAGTCCCCCAACACTAAACCTTTATCCCCCTTGTTATTTATAAGTCTATGAAAATAGGACTGTCACCTCTTCCTAATGAGGGTATCCTCAACAACACTTTAGCATCCTCCCCTTTAATGTACGTCACTTGATCAAGGTCCTAAGCCCTTCTCGCTCTATCCTTGGAAAGACTATATAACTTTTTATCTCTGTTTTCTCCTTTAAATCCACATACAAGCTCTTAAAATCTCCTGTCCTAGCCACCATAACCGCTAACTTAGCCTCTCTCCTAGCTAACTTACACTTATCCTTATTCGTTTACTTCTCCTCATCATCCTTGCTCTTAACCAACTTAGCATAGTCCACCTTCTTAGTCTCCACTTAATTTTAACTACTTTATTCCACCAACACTCTCCCTGGTGCTTTCCAGATCGGTATCTCGAGACACCCAACACCTCTACAATAATCCTTCTAATACAACTAGCAGGTGTCTCACACATGTTATCCATATCCCCATTACTCTTCCAAGTCTCTATAGTCGTTAACTTCTCTCTTATTTCTAAAGCACTAGCCAAATTCAAGCTACCCCACTTAATCCTGGGTCGTTACTCCATACCCCTCTTCTTTCTGCCCTTTTTTATTACTAAGTCCATCGCTAATAACTTATGTTGGATTGAAATATTCTTAATAGGTATGACTTAATAGTCTTTACATAGCGCTTTATCACCCTTTATAAAAAGCAAAAAGTATATCTAGGTCTTGGAAACTAAACTATGAAAGGAAATAAGGTGCTACACCTTATTCAGAAAGCTCAAATTCTCTACCAATAACCCAAAAGCCCTAGCAAAATCCAAAAGTGAAGCTCCTCTTTCATTCCATTCCACAAAACCAAAACCGTCATACACGTCATCATAACCTTTCGATAAAGACTAAATATGCCCATTGAAATCCCCTCAAATGAAAAGTATCTCAGTGCTCGGAACGCCTTTCACCGCCTCATCCAGAACTTCCTAAGAATTTTTCTCCTCATCCTCGTCCAATCCTACTTGCGGAGCATAGACACTAATAACATTCGACGTAGCCCTTCAATGACCAACTTAATCATCATCAACCTATCATTAACCCACTTATCTTTCATCACATGCCTCTTAATCTCTTTATCTACTAAGATACCTACCATATTCCTATGCCTCAGGATTCCCGAGTACCATAAATTATACCTGTCCATATCCTTTGCTTAGAGCCTACCTATTTGGTTTCATGGATATAAGCTATACTAATCATCCTCCTCTTAAGAATCTTCACAAGCTATATGGAATCACCTTGAAGAGTCCCTATGTTCTAAGACACAACTATCAACCTGGAAGCACTTTTATCCCACCTAACCCTACTACCCCTCGTCCCCAACCCCACACCTGATCCTAGACCAAACCATAAACCATCTCTAGACCCAAATCTCGCCCTCATCCTAGACCCTAGTCTGGACCCCAAACCTGATCTCAACTTATGAAATGACCCTAGTCTACCATCGACTACCATAACCACTACTCAATAAGAGAAGAGAATAAAAAAGCGAGCAAATAAGTAAGGCTAAAAAGACACAATGGTAATAACTATAACACAAGTTTTGATAAACAACAATCAATAAAAAGAATAGAGAAACAAGAACCAATAATCGCACAAGAACAGTCAAGATGATCAAACAAGAAACCAAGATAGAAAGGATTAAAATATCAATATAAATTGAGTGGGTTAATTCTAGGGTCTCTAGCACCGAGATGTTGTTTGCTTGGAAAATATTTTCATTGAGAAAATATTTGGTGGCTTTCTTTTTAGAGTAAACAACACAAATCCCAATACTTTATACCTAATTACTCTCTCTCCCTACTTTTATAATAACTAGTCAAGTGTACGTGTGTTGCACGTGTGCTTCGTGTCAAGCCATCAATTAATATAATATAATATAATATAATATAATATAATATAATATAATATAATATAATATAATATAATATAATATAATATAATATAATATAATATAATATAATATAATATAATATAATATAATATAATATAATATAATATAATATATAATGTATTAAAAATCAAAGATAGACAACTTTATGCATCCAGACATACGTGAAGTATCAGTATCTTGATTATCTCCTACGACGTGAACTATAGCGTAACAGATAATAACAAAAACAAAAGCTAGTAATAGATCAGGATCTACAACAAAACAATATGATTGAACCTAATATTTACACAAAAAATCTTCAAAGCCCGATCGATCATTCATCTATCACCTATAAAGTACAATAAAATAATACAATAATTAAGATGTCAGAACAATACGATTAAACTCTAACCTTTACAAAAAAAATTCAAAGCCTAATTGAACTTTCATCTAATTTTATAAATATATAACCATGCACAAATCTTCACCTCAAAAGGCTGGAATGATTTTTCAAAAATTCATTCAACAATCAAACATGAAAGCACTAAAACATGAGATCTACACGCACTATCACATATAAGCAACTTTGAACAAAAAGAAAAATTGGACATAAACTTCAAAATATTCATACTTAGAAATTAATAATTTTCAATAAAGCAAAGATTATGGACTTTCTTTTTTATTATTTCTACTGAATATCAAAATAAATCATAAGGATTGTTTTTGGCCATGAGTTTTTCTATAACATAAAGGCTATTGGGCGAGTTGGGACATTGCATCAAATGTTTGTTTGATGGTCGGCATATATAATCGAAAGCTTGTTTCTACTCTTGTTTTTTCGGTCTTTAAAAGACTAATGGAGAATGATAAAGAGTGCACAAACAAAGAATTTGATTCTGTGGAATGTGAATGTTAAGCTGGGGTGAAAAGGTCGTCTGACCCTACATCACGATCAAGCAGAAAAGCAAAAAAGAAATCCAACACACACCCATGCTTCATCGAACATTCACTATCTACAATAAAGACTTGAACAAAATAGAAAGTACAATAAAGTAATATGATAATCAAGATATTAGAACAATACATTTAAACCTAACCTTGCGTAATTATAGATGTCACTTTCGAGCTCATCAAAAGTAGTTATAAGAATATCTCTGTCAACAAAATTTATGTTATGAATGTTATTATATTATTGCAGAGAAAAAGAATCCTCAATTAAGCTCAAAACCTTTTCCTTCAAGAAAAGGTCACCTAAATATGAAATTTGTTTATTTTTCTATTGCAGAAAGTAAAAAATAAAAAATAAAAACTACAATAATCAAGCTATTAGAATAAATAACCTAAACTTATCGCACAAAAATTCTTAAAGTCCGACCAAACATCTATTATCTACAATATAAACTTGAACAAAAAAGAAACTACAATAAAATAATACTATTAAACCTGATCTTTTGTTCTAATAGACGATTCCATTGAGCTCATCGAAAAAATAGTTATAAGAATATCTCCGCCACTAAAATTTACGTTATGGATGTTATTATATTATTGTAGAAACAAAAAATGAATTCTTAATTTATAGAAATCCAAAACCTTTTCCTCCAACAAAAGGTTACCTAGATATGAATTTTTTTTATTTTTCTATTGCGGAAAGTAAAAAAATTAATGAAATTATTTATTATAGTTTTCACTTTTCAGGAAAATCTTTGTTTTTCCAAAAATATCCATACCTAAATATGCATTTGGTTATTGATTTTCAAGTTTAGCATATATGGTAGTTTTCACTTTTCACGACAAATTCTTTATTTTTTCAAAAATATGAAAATTTTAGTTGATCCAAAATAAAGTAATTTTTACTTGCCATTTTTTAGGACTACTTAATTAATAATTATGATAATAATTTTTTACCATATATTCTTCTCTTATTATATATTCTAAGACTCATTAATTTTTAAAATATAATCTCCTCTAACTATGTATTTGGAGACTTTTTAATTTTAAATATTATATGAATCATTAAATAATAAATTAAAGATAATATTAAAAAGAAGATTTTATATAAAGCATGAACTTTTAATAAAGGGCAAAAAGTTCGAATCACTTTTTTTAACGATATTCACACTTTTAATATATTGTAAATGTAGATAAATGAAATTTTCCAAAAATAAAAACTAATAAAAATTAAAAGGACGGCAGTTCATTAGAACTTTTGGAAATTTTCTTTTTGAAACTTCTTAGAATATGGAAAATATTTTTTTTAAAAAAAATGATGTAGTCTTTTTAAAATTGTGGACTTCTATGCTTAATTTTTGTTGAAATTTAATTATTATTTTAAATTATTTTTTTCTTAAATAATTAGTCATTTATTGTTATAAGGAAAGTCATAGCATGGAAAATTTGTCTCACAGGTCAAATAGGAGAAGAAGTTGGGAAAAGTCAAGTTGAAATTATTTTATTTTTGAGATATTTAATTGAAAAAAAATGAAAAGACAATTTAGTCCAAAGCGAAGTATTTTAATGAATGGCAAAAAGTTCAAATCACTAATCTAAGAATTTTCACACTTTTAATATATTATAGATATAGATTACATAAAATTTCAGATATGATACATTAGTAAACGTCATGATACATTAGTTTATGATACATCAATAAATCTTTAATTATGTTTAAAAATGGAAATAAACGGTAATTAAGCATATAGTTGAGCAATTAATGCGCTTAATTAAAGAAATTATTGTTTAAATTACCTAATATACGTCATTTAATAACTTATGAAAATAAATATCATAAGTTTTCCTATTATGTAAAAACTTATGATATATTGTATTATGATAACAAATATCTCATTTAATAACATTGAGTTCATTATATACTACAATTCATGACACATTACATTTATTTGTGGTTACTAATACATTATTATATTTTTTGCTTAATACATTATATGTGTAAAAATTATCTGATGCATTGTATTAAAAGCTAAATATCTTATGATACATTACTTTATATGCAAATACAACAATATTATATCTACTATTATATTGTTAACTTAAGTTTCTAATACATTAAATTATTTTGGTTGAGATACATCACTATAATTAAGTTTGCATTATACTTGACTTATTTTTGTAAATATCTGATACATTATATAATTTACATTAAGATATAAAATTGATTTGTATTTTGGAAAAGAATAACAAGTTTTGAAAATGTGTACTTAGTTTGAATTGATCTTAATTAATTTTTTAAAAGATATAAATTTTAACTGTTTCATAATAAATTAAATTAGTTTCACTAAAATTAGTTTTCAATTATTAATTTCAATTGAAACTTTAATGAATTTAATATTAACTTAATAATAATCTAATATGAATCATTTCAATTCAAATTGATCAATTGATGACTCTGATCAGAACGAACATAATACCAACATCATGCAATTACAACGACATCAATTGAAATTAGAGTTGAGACTATGAACTCATTCTTAACTCTAGCTAAATCAATTTAGATATTTCAAACAATGGCTTGATATGAATCGTTTCAATTCAAATTGATCAATTAATGACTTCGGTCAGGACGAACACAATACCAACATCATTCAATTGCAACGACATCAATTGTAATTGTAGTTAAACCTATGAACTCATCCTTAACTCTAGCTAAATCAATTTAGATATTTCAAACAATGGCTTGATATGAATCATTTTAATTCAAATTGATCAATTGATGACTCCAGTCAGGACGAACACAATACCAACATCATGCAATTACAACGACATCCATCAAAATTATAGTTGAACCTATGAACTCATCCATTCAAATTGATCATTGATGACTCCGGTCAGGATGAATACAATACTAATATCATGCAATTGCAACGACATCAATTGAAATTGTAGTTAAACCTATAAGCTCATCCTTAACTCTAGTTAAATTAATTTTGATGCTTTAAATAATGGCTTGATATGAATCATTTCAATTTAAATTGATCAATTGATGGCTCCGGTCAGGATGAACATAATACCAACACCATGCAATTGCAACGACATCAATTAAAATTTTAGTTGAACCTATGAACTCATCCTTAATTAGAGCTAAATTAATTTAGATATTTCAAATAATAGCTTGATATGAATAAATAGAGGACTAACATGTTGCAACAGATGACATATCTGTTGAAAATTATCAAATAATTATAGACATCTATTAAAATAAATGTTCAATCTATTTCAACGGATTACTTATTTGTTGGAAATTATCAAACATATAATAACATATGTTGCAACAGATGACTTATTTGTTAGAAATTATCAAACAGATAGTGACATCTGTTGCAACAGATGACTTATTTGTTGGAAATTATCAAATAGATGTTGCTATCTGTTGCGATAGATGACTGATCTATTAAAAAAAAATAGATATAGACATCTGTTTCAACATATGACTTATCTGTTTTAAGATTTTTTTTATTTTAAAGCAATTTTCTGTCCAAAAGAAAAAAAGAAAAAATACTAAGGTGGTAAAACAAATTATTGCATAACTCAAAAATCTCCTCTGTGAGTTGTTTTATCTTGTCTTTTCAATGTCACCATCTCCTCTTTCTCCTCAAAATGTTTCACCATCATAAATTATTAATAAACATTTAAATCAATCTCTATAATTCTCTCTCCTTCAACCATAAAATAATTCATCTCTCTTCTTTCTTTTTTTCTCCTCTTTAGGATAATCCCAACCGTCTTCTCTTTTTTCTCTCCTCTTTTGCCTGAGGATCCTTTTGGATATCAATCAATCTTTATAGTTTCTCACCTAAAATTAGTGTTTTGATCCCTTTGCTTTTGACATGGCAGGTATGGTTCACTATTAGATCTACGCTCTCTGATATTATTCTTGCCTTCTCATCTTCTTCTTTGCTTGTTTCGTCAAATTTTTCATGTTTTCTATAATAAAAATTGAAATTATGAATATCATATTTTTACATTGATTATTTAAATTAGTTATCTACATTTTTTGTTTTTATTTATTTACCCATTATCCATATCCTATTTATTAAGAAAATTAAAGGAAAGATGTCTTTTCAGTTTGAATGAACAAACCATTGTTTTCATTAAAATATGCAAAAAAAAAAATCATCTATTGGGAGAACTTAAAAAACCTTGTTGGCAGTATCTGTTTTTTGTTTCTTTCTTTGTTGTTGATGATGTTGATGTTGTTGGCATTGGTGGTATTGGTATTGGTGGTGGTGGTGTTGCAATAGGTGGAACATATGGTGAAAGATATTAAAATAGGTCTTCCAATAGATTATCCATCTGTTGGAACTGATGAATCATCTATTGGAATAAATCCAAATAGTTCTTCCAATAGATGACCAATTTGTTGTAACATGTCGGTCACCTGTTTCAACAGATTGGTCATTTGTTGGAATTCTTATTGTAATGTGTTATATTTATTGAATTTTGTGTTACTTTTTTTAAAAAATTATGCAGACATCAATTGTAATGTTCTTTTTGTTTTTCTCTTATTTATAGGTAAAAGATGTCTCCCAAAAGAAAAAAAAGTGAAAGTAGATCAACTTTTTCCCGACCAACATAATAGGCTAGAGTAAAGATGGATTCGAAGGAATAAGCTGCTTGGAGATGGAACCACTTCATATGTAGAAGGTATGTATTAGTGATCATGTTATCGTGAAAACACACATAGAGTACATTGATTTTGTGAATGCAGTTTTTTACCATTAGGCATTAATCATTCAAACGAGATATTGCATTTTATAGTTAAGATTGATAGGTTTGAACTAATAAAGTTGAGGGACAAAGTAGGTGGTGTCGATGCCCTGTTACGATTTAATGATGGTTTTTCTAATGTTTATGTTTCAAGATTGGAGAAGGTATCAAGTTTTTAGTGGCAATGTAAATATTTAATAGTGATTGGACTGATTTTAAAGGTTTAATGAACTTTTGAAAGGCCTATGAAACCTCGCACTACTGCAAATAATGGAAATCAATATAGTTATTGCCCTGGTCCAAATTTATATGGCCAGGTTGCTCGGGGTGATAATAATACATCAGAAAATGCTTAGAAGAATATCTGTGAGGGAAAGGAGAGGTGCTGAAGACTATATATCAACTCAGGTTTTATTAAAGAAGAAACACAAGGTAGCAAGGAACGTGTAGCGAATCTAGCTGATGAAATTGACATAAAAAATGAAAAAATTGAAAGATCTAAAAAAATAAGAGTGTATCCAAAAATGAAAATTTGTCAGTCGTTGTTTAAAAGAAAAATGGTGAAGTAGACTGGAGTTGTGCACTTTGTTAGGTAATTGAGACTAGTTAGCGTGATCTGAATAATCACCTCCAAAGTAAGGAACAGGACTCAAAGAAAGCAGCTTTGCGAGCACCAAGGATTGGAAAGATGGACAGTCAGGAATGAAACTTAAACCAAGAACTCCTGAAGTAAAAACAAGGGATCAAGCCAAGGTGGCAATTTCTAAAGTTAAACTTCCATCCTAGGCTTTCTGGTTGTGGTTCTAGTCAAGTTAAAGGTAGTGGAAATAAAAAGGCATGGGATTTCTACCCAACTTAAGTCCATTTTTTTCTCACTGCCATTGACCTAATCAGAACCATAAATAGAAGGCATGGGATACAAGTTAGACTTCAAAAATTGACGCTTTGGCTTTCCTTATTTTTACTTCAGAATTTCTTAGTTTAAATTTCATTCCTGACTATACATCTTTCCAACCCTTGGTGCTCACAAAGTTGCTTTCTTGGAGTTCTGTTCCTTTATTTGGAAGTGATCATTCAAGCCACGCTAACTAGTCGCAATTACCTAGCAAAGTGTCCAGCTCCAACCCACTTTACCATTTTTCTTTTCAACAATGACAGTTGGATTTTAATTTTTGAATACACTTTTATATTTGCAGCTCATTCAGTTTTTTCATCTTTCGAGTTAACTTCATTGTCTAGATTGGCTAAAAGTTCCTTGCTTGCTACCATGTGTTTCCTCTTTAACAAAGTCTGAGATTATATAGTCTTCAATAACTCCCCTTTCCGACGTAGGTATTCTCCTACAGCACGTTCTAATGTATAATTGTCTCCCTAAGCAACCCATCCATATAAATTTGGACCAGGGGAATTTCTATTGGTTTTCCATTCTTGTTTGTTGTACTGGAGGCTTCGAAGGACTTCTCAAAGTCTATTGCACCATTAGAATTAGTCCAATCACTATTAAATCTTTATATTTCCATCAAATATTGATCCCTTATCAAAACTTGACGCATAAATATGAGCGAAACCGTCATAAAATTGTAACAGGGTATCGGCACCACCTTCTTGGAACCTTCGGCCTTATCAGTTCGCATCTATCAAACTTAATTGTAAAATGCAGGATCTTATTTGAAGGATCAATGCCTAATCGGTAAAAAACTATATTCATAAAATCATTGTACCTTATGCGTGTTTTCACAATAACCTGATCAGTAATACATAACTCCCACACATGAAAGTGGATCCATCCATCTGCACACACCTTATTCTTCCTACCTCCATCAATGTCAAACATTGTTTAATCTTCAGTTCCCATTGTAAAGTAGTGTGCTCAACGGGTAAACATCTTCAATGTTAAAGGACTATATGCACGTTAAGAAAAAACAAGTGTTACGTATGTAATGCATCATGGTCGTTGTAATAGTAAACTTGTGTTATTGTTTGTTATGGACTTTGATAATTTTAACTCATTGTTGGGGATGTAAATGTTATTATTTATTATATAAAATATATTTTTATTTACTTGTGCATCAATAAAAAGAGGTAAAACATGAACTAAATACGACAGACTAAAAAAAATATTTTCATCAAATAACTCATGTGTTGCAACAGATGGACATTTGTTGGAAGAATACAATACAGTTCATCAATCTGATTTGTGTTCAACCAACAGATGACCAATATATTGCAACAGATAGGTAATCAGTTAAAACAACTCAAAATCCTCTTCTTCCAACAGATGACACATCTGTTGTAACAGATCTGCTGGAAGAACACAATACAGTTCTTGCCACTAGTTTGTGTTCTTCCAACAGATGACAAATCTGTTTCAATAAATGATCCATCTGTTGAAAAACTGACTAAAAATGGTTATTAATTAAAAAGGGGTTATTGAAAGGGTGAAAAGTCATGAATTTTTTATTATTTAATAAAGAAAAATGATTCGTAAATAAATAATAAGAAAATAAATGATAAACACAATTTAAAACCATAAAAAATGGTTATTTAATCTTAATAACTGATGTTAATATTAAATAGGTGAAAAGTCGTAACTTTTCAACTTTTTGTTTTTAGATCTATTTTTTAATTTAAATAATTGAAAAGTCACCAATTTGAATTAATTAAGAGATATAATTATTTAAAAAAAAGGTGAAAAGTCATGACTTTTTTTCTAACACATTCAAAACAACTAATGAATCAAATTCCCCATATGTTGCAACTGATGAATCAGTTGTTGGAAGAAATCAAAATAGCGCTTACAACAGATGGTCCATCTGTCGCAATAGATAACCCATCTATTGCAATAGATGGTTAATTTGTTGCGACGGAAGGGTCATTTATTGTAAAGGATGGACCATCTGTTGCAACAGCTCAATAAAAATGGTTATAATAAAAGAAACAATTTTTTAAAAGGTGAAAAGTCTTCGATTATTTAATTAAGAAAAATAGTTATTTAATTTTAAGAACTAATTACTATTAAAAAACTGAAAAGTCATGACTTTCACAATAATTAAAAAGTAACCAGTTTGATTTAATTAAGTCATGACTTTTTTATTCAAATTCAATTCTCTATAAATAGGTCCCTTACTTACTCGTTCATTCTACTCCACTTTATTTACTTATTGCGTCTTGTCTTTCATATTACATCTTCAACCACTTCTCTTCAAAGAGTAGATTCCTTTTTCATTGAGGTAAGTGTCTTTTTTTTAAATCTACCAGTTGGTAGTATACGTTGTATTACATTCGAACTCTTTTTTTTTCTTTAGTATTTTATATTTTTTTGTTAATGCATGCGTGTTCTAGATATGGATGACCCGGTATGGGATGTGGCAATTCAGCGCGACACCGTGTGGGAGCTTCAAAGGTAGATTAATAAACTCCAGTGGGAGTTGGGCGCCATGATAGCAAGGATGGTACGTGAGATTCGAAGGCTAAAGAGGGTTCTACTGATGCCCGTTGACGATTGACCGGTTGATAATAATAATAATAATAATAATAATAATAATAATAATAATAATAGTAATAATAATAATAATAATAATAATAATAATTAGGTTATGTTTTTTCTTTTATCATATGCATTTTTGTTTTATTTATATCGGATTTTACCTAAGCCTAATGTATTTTGTTTTGTTTAATTAAAAAATCTATGTTTGGTAGACTTTGACTTTATTTCTTGTTTAATTTTCATTCTGTCTATTTCTTCTTCTTAACACGTTGAGGGTTAGAGGTAAGGATTAAGTGTTTGGCACAATTTTGAATCCAGTAGCAATAACAAGAGTTTTGATTTCTTCAAACAGTTGGACCATCTGTTGAAACAGACTGGTAGTCTGTTGGAAAAACACAAATCAGTGGCAAAAACTGTATTATGTTGTTCCAATAGATGGTCCATCTGTCGCAACAGATTGGTGATCTGTTGGATGAACACAATTCAGTTTGATGATCTGTATTGTGTTCTTCCAAAAGATCTGTTGCAACAAATGGTCCATCTGTTGGAAGAACACACTCCAGTTAAAAATAATAACATTTACGTTCATAAAAATGAGTTAAAAATATAAAAGTCCATAACAAATAACAACACAAGCTTTACTATTACAATGATCATGGTGGATCACGGTTCGGACATATAGTTCTTTTATGGCCAGCGTTCTTACATATGGAGCACTTGTTTTTCTTGATGGAAATGATTCTCCAAATCCACGCCTCCTCTTATATCGCCTTTTTTCTAGTTTGAAAGTTCTTGGGTCAATATATGAAGAAGGTATTAATCTCCCCAAAAGCTCTATTGGAACAATCCAAGATTCTTCAGGAGGCACCAGATTAATATTCTCACTATATGTCATTATATATCTTTCCATCGAATAATATGGAAACAAGCACTCATAAATTTTACTGTTCATATTGTGCACCATATTGGGCTCGAAGCGCTATCATAGCATACGGGCAGGGTATTTTGTCCAATTCAAAAACTCTACATATACAAGATATTATTTGAAGATTGACTGTGGCAACATCACCATTACCGTCGATACTGAACTTGTAATCTGCAATTTGATGAGCAAATAACCTATTCCCCAAACTGATGTTCGTTGATATTTGGTTTTCCACCTCTAAAATAAATTTGTTTCTTTTGTTCGCGAACTGCATACACCTTTTGTGAAATAATTTGGCATACTTCTTATTTATTTCATCAAATAGTGTCAGGACAAGAAATTCTCTTTCAACGCCAAATAATGAATTCACTTATTCAACTATGTCCGATGTCATACTATTATACCTATATAAAAAAAATTGCATAGTACGATATCATATAGTATTACAAATATGTAACTCAAACAAGACCTTAAATTTATAATAATATACCTATTTACCGGATAAAATGCCTGGCTCCATCTCTTGAAATCGACACATTCAAGATGTTGTGCTGCCATAGGTGAGATATTCCTTATTTGATTGAAATGGTCAAAAAACTCATCTACAACATATGCTTTAGCTGCTCTATAAAAAAGAGTCACGATCCTTTTGTTGTGAAAGCTGTTTCGAATACTATCTCCAAGATGCAAAGTGAATTAAAGTGTAGAAAATTGAACACATCTTTGGGATACTTGGATACCTATCCAAAATATTACACAACTCTTTGGTATCTTCAACATAACTTTGCATTTGTTCAAAAAATATCCATACGAGGCATCACATTTCTTTTCTGCTACACAAAAAGCGACAAGAAAAATATGACTATCCACATCCTATGCTACCGCCACTAGCAAAACCCCACTATACTTGCTCCTCAGGAAATTCCCGTCGATGGCTATGACTTTTCTCAACTGTTGAAAACCAAGAATTCAAGCACCATTGGATACAAAAAGTACTTGAACCTTCCATTTTATTAACATTCAATGCCATCTTACTTTCGGAATTTGTGGACTCAAGCATGTAACGATAGGCATCGAGGACTGCATACCTGTGCTCGTGTATCCTTCTAACCAAGTCCTTAGCAATCCCTATGGATGTATATATCTTCCAATAATTGACCGTAGCACCCAATTTTATAAGAATTTGATTGGTCATATCACTTGAAGAAGGGCCTTTGCCATTGGGGAATCTATTTTGGAAATCTGACTGAGGACCTTTGTCGTGGCGTGAGGATTACGGCTCGTAATTTGCTCCGAACCACATGTGTGATACTTTTCATAAACATTAATGATGAATCTGTCAGAACTTAAGTATTTCATAGACCTCACTCACCACTTGCAGTTCGGATTAACACATCTAAAAGAAAAGATTTTTCTCGAATTAATCACCTTCTTTACTCTACAATCTTTTTTCAATCAAGCAATAAACAAAGAAGTAGATAGTTCTATCTTATTCTTGAATGACATTTCCTTGTAAAACCAGTCTCTTCATCTTGATGATTACCTGAATGTGTTGATTGAGAAGAACTGTCCACCGTATTGCTCGCAATAATGGGTGTAAGTGTTTGATCATCATCTGGAATATTCATGTCCAGATTATCCAACTTATCATCAAACATGGCTTGTTATTGTTCTTCTTCTTTATTTTGGTTCTCATTCTCTTTTAATTTTTCAATCACGTACACCCTTAACACTGGCCTAGCTAAATCACTCAGATAAGCACATAACTGAATCTGATCGGTTATCTTGAAAGGTAGGGCCCTCTGATTTTCAAATGAGTTGTGCATGTAGCTAATGACGAGTTCTTTCAGTTGACAATTCAGTCCATAATAGCTGATGATTAAGTTCACAAAATCATCATACGAAATCTTATTTTGGACTGTCTTAGTTATCGTCTTTATCATTTCACCCTCCTTCCACCGACATACATATCGATTGCTCTCCTCGATCTATTTATTATGACAATCCACCGCTATTGTTATTGATCCTTGTATTAGTGGTACCTAGATAAAGATATTTGTTAAAAAAGTTAATAATGACGTGATAATAAAATTAATTATGATTTTATAGTATTGTAATATGAACCCCAACAGATAAGTAATTTGTTATAATAGGTGAACAATATGTTGCAACATGTCAGTAATTTGTTGTAACAGATGACTTACGTGTTGGATTTATGTTACGGTACTATAAAACCTAAAGCTGATTCCAGCAGATGAGTCATCTGTTGGCATATGTGAATCATCTGTTGCAATAGATTATCTATCAGGTGCAACAGATGACTCATCTGTTAGGATAGATGTTATAGTACTAAAGAACCTTTGAAGTTGATTCCAACAAATGAGTGACATGTTGCAACAAATAACTAACATGTTGCAACAAATGACTCACCTGTTGCAATAGGTGAATTGCAACAAATGACTCACTTGTTGCAACAGATGATGCATCTGTTGGAGTCAACTTTAGTTTTTTTTCAATAGGTGAGTAATCTAGTTCAACAGATAACTCCTCTATTGCAATAAATAACTCGTTTGTTGCAACATATGACCCATCTATTAGATTCATATTACAACACTATAGAACCATAAACATGAATCCAACATATGAGTCTTTCATTGCAACAGACGAGTCATCTATTGAAACAGATGCCTCTTATATTGGATTCATGTTCGAGTTCTATCCATTGTTGAAAAAACAACAGTAGAAGTGTACCCAGATGATAAAATCAATTAAAAATTATAATTTTACTTACCAAAGTCACCTATGAAGTAATGCCAAAGTGATGTACGAAACAAAATTTGATCTAAAAAATTGGTCAAGTAGCAGCAGTAGCGGTAACAACAATAATAATGGTCAATAAGAAGAATATTATGATAATAATGAAGAAGAAAACGATGATAATGAAGCAGAAGATGATGAATGAAGCAACAGCAACAATGCACAACAAAAATCGCGAAGAGAGAGAAAACAACAATGAATGAAAAGAGAGAGAAACACACATTTTTTCCTCTGTTTCCTATTATATTAGGTTTTACATTTGGATCAAAGTGTAAATTAAAACACTTGTGAGCTATTCTCAAACTTTTTCAACTTTCTTAATTCATAATAAAGTAATTGTCACCTACACTCAATTAATAAAACTTGAGTCACTTACACCTCATTTTAAAACTCTTTTATCACTTTTAACTCATAAACCCTACTCTCATTGTATTTATATTTTATATCGAATAGAGTCGGTTGCATATTGTTGATACATTGGCTACAAATGATAATTTTGAAAGTTAGGTATGGGCTCCCCCAATTGACTAAATGTTGGGTTATTTTCTGAAAAAATTTCATTTTAAAAATATACATAGGAGTGGAATTAAGTTATTAGAAGTTAACCATTGTGTTGACTAAAAAATTAAAGTATTTTTATATATTTCCCCTGAAAAATATATAAATAATTGATCAAAATTAAACTTACAAAAATTTCAAATCTAATATCTTCTTAAATTATTTTTTACTTCGTCTCAGAAAAGTAAATCTTAAATAAACATAAGAGTGAATTTGAGTTATTAGAAGTCAACAATCACGTTAATTAAAAAAAATATTTTCATATTATTTCACTTAAATTTTTAAATAGTTGATCGAAATTGAACTCAAAAAAACATCTCAAATCAAATATTTGATTATTATTACTATTACTCCATCTTATTAGAAATCAATTTAGAAGTGAAATTAAGTTATTAGAAGCCAACAATTGTGTTAGCTATTCGTATGATTCACAAACTGAGACTCGATTCAATCCTAATATAGATTAAATCAACATTTCTGAAGTAGAAGTCAAGTATTTTCGTTGACTATAGTATTGAAAAATTGAGACTTGATTCAATTATAACGTGAATTGAATCAATATTCCCCAATTAGAAGTCAATCATTGATTTTGACTATAGTCGTGATAAATTGAGACTCAATTCGATCCTAATATAGATTGAATCAATATTTTTCAATTAGAAGTAAATCATTTATGTTGACTATAGTTATGTCAAATTGAAATTCAATTCAATCCCCAACTAAAAGTCAACCATTTGTGTTAACTATCGTTGGTCAAGATAAATTGAGTCCTAAAATAGATTGGAGTAATATTTTTCAATTAGAAGTCAAATATTTATGTTGATTATAATAGTGATAAACTGAGACTCAATTTAATCATAATATAGATTGAATCAATATTTTTTAATTAGAAGCCAAACATTTATATTGATTATAATCGTGACAAAATGAGACTTAATTTAATTCTAATATAAATTGCATTAATATTTTACAAAAAAAAAAAGGTCTAACATTTATGTTAACGTTACTCATGACAAATTGAGACTCAATTTAGTCATAATATATATAGAATCAACATTCGTCACTTAGAAGTCAACTATTTATGTTGACTATAATTATGATAAATTGAGAATCAATTCGTTCCTAATATATATTGAATCAATATACCCCAATTAGAAGTCAATTAATTATGTTGACTATAGTCGTAACAAACTAAGACTTAATTCAACACTAACATAGATTGAATCAATAATTCTCAATTAGAAGTTAACTAGTTGTGAAAAGTAAAGTCATGACAATTTGAGACTCGATTTATTTTTTTATTAATTTGCGGGACTTAATTTAGTTGTGAACCTTTTAAAATGTTAAAAACGTGAATCTATACCAAATAAACTATATAAATAGTTATTTTAAGATTACAGTTGTACAATCACACATATATATAGGATGATTTGTGCTTCCTCTGTCCCAATTTATTTGACTTACTTTTTTTAATCAGTCTAAAAAAAAGAACATATTTTATATTTAGTAACAATTTAACTTTAAAATACCCACTTTACCTTTATGAAATGATTTGTGGTTACACAAATATCTACACTTATTTAGGTCACAAATTTCAAAAGTTTAATTTTCTTTTTTAAATTCGTGTCAAGTTAAAGTAACTCATATAAATTAGGACGAAGAAGTAATTTATATTTTGATAATTCTACAAATCCAATATATGTTTAAAATGACTTATTTTGAGTGCTTTTAGCTATGTTAAGTCGAATATAAAATATTTGAAGAAGAGAAGGAACACTAAAGAAAAAAAAGTTCTATGTTATTATTCTGTTAATTAACTTATGAGCAATTGACAAGTGCAGACCACTTACCTTTTCTACAAGTCAACTAGATAATGAAAGGGCCCGTTTACGGGCCCAATATTACAATTTTAAATATATATATATATATAGTTATTTAATTAATTTTTTTAAAAAAATAATTATTAATATTTTTGAATAAATATAATAAAATACCATACAATCTACACTCTAGTGCTTATTTTAATATTAGATCAAACACATTCTCTTATATTAAACAACTAATTTTAATGTTCTACTTTATTTAAAAACTATACAAGAGAATAAATTAAAGTTATAAATATCTATTTATTAGCATTTTTTTATAGAATCATACGAAGTAATAAATAATACTAATCCATACATAAATTGATTTTAAATACATTTAAATTTGTTTCATGTGTGTTTAACAAACGGAAATAAGGACATGGATGAAAGTTTTAATGAATCCTAATGTTAAAAGATTGCTTTTATGTCTTGTCTTATATACGTCAAAAATAGGAGATTAATTTAATATAGTAAGCAAGGAATTTCTTTTAAAATGATTTGTCTATCTAAATTTACTACCTTAAATAAGAAGAATCTAAAGAATTAACAAAAGTTAACATGATATATATTGTAGTAATTTAACATGAGGTAGTTAATATTACATTTTAAATAAGTTGTTTAAAATAATTTTAACAGATGATTAGTAAGTAATTATGTTTCCATAATTTATATGTATTGTAAATCTTTGTAATGATATGTATCAAGTGAAGTTTTGAAATTATGGAGGTATTCGCTTATTGTGCATGATAGATACACGCCTATTCAATAATTATGAGTATTTTTTTATTTTAATATAATATAGCAATAACTACTTTATGTGATTAAATATGTGGCCAAATTTAATTTTACTTTTTTATTATTTATGGAACATATGTGAGTATTTACACATTCACTTATAAACTATGTCTTTCAATATTTTGAATTTTTATAACTTTGATGAGACGTCGAATTTAAGATACATGAAAAAATTTCACAATGTTTATGTCGTGGTTTTGGATGAGGGGAAACAAAGTTTATCTGAATATTAAAATTAAAAAAATATTTAAATGAAACAAACTTCAAATATAATTTCTCTTTAAATTAAAAAATTTTCTTTTCATTTGATTCAAGTATATTATTTTAAAAAAAAAAGTGTATGATCATGAATTTTGAAGCTACTAGATAAAGAAATTTTAAGAAAAGAACTTCTCCATAACCTTTCAAAGAAAAACAATGGGCCCCACTTCTTTAAGATATCACTTGATTTTTTTAAATTTTTCAAAGCATAGTCATTAGAATTTTCTGGAACATGATTTTTTTTAAAAAAAAAAAATCCCACTCTTTGAATGATGTACAATAAGTTTAAGTTAGATTTTTGTTAATTGACAAATTTGTCCTTGATCGTCCTAGTTATGGCTCTTCTATACAAAAAAAAAAGGAAGAATATATACAGGCCCCTCAACTATTCGACTTTTTCCGTATAGGCATCTCAATTAGGCTATGTACCTATTGAACCCTTTACTCCTTCACAAAATATTTCAATTAAGCACAATCTGTTGATATGGCAAAAATTGTAAAATACATATAATACACACGCTAATGATGTGGAAAAGTGACAAATTAAATAACAACACATGACATTTTAACTTAAATTAATCATAAAAATAATTTTCTAATATAATTAAATCTAATTTTAAAAAAAAATCATTAATATCCTCCCCTGCAACTGCCTACCCGATCCTCCTCCCCTCCCTACCCACCTCTTCCCTTCCAAATACCCCTTTCTCCATTATTGAGCACACAAAGTAAAAAAAAAAAATGGATCTTCTTCTTCTTCTTCACTTATCTCCTAAATTTTTTTTCTTTTTTTCCACCATTGAAGCACCCCTGCAGCTGCCTACCCGATCCCTCCCCCCCTTCTCTTCCCTTCCAAACACCATTTTCTCCATTATTGAGCACACAAAAGTAAAAAAAAAATGGTATCTTCTTCTTCTTCACTTATCTCTAAAAAAAATTCCTTTTTTTCCCACCATTGAAATATTTCTTTCACTTATCTCTAAAAAAAAATTCTTTTTTGCTATTTGAAATTCAATAGCATGATGAAAAATAAAAGAATAACACATAAATGATCGAAAATGGGTGGATGAACACCGGCAACGTAAGGAGAAAGAAATTGAAATTTTTGGTTGGTTGAAATTCAATCAATGTTGAAATATTTTTTTTAAAATTCATTCTTCACCAATTCAACGATTTTTCAGCCGTGAATGTTTACCCCCTTTTCTACTGTCCACGTTGGTTTACTCCGATTTATGTGTGTGATATCGTTCAGAGTTGGGACAGCTTATTTCTATTAATGATGTTCTTATGTTTTCGAATTGGTCTAAATGGGTTCCTTTTGTATCTGAGCCCATTATGGAAGTTGGATCCTGGAATCAAATTTTCAAAGTGATGATGAAAAAACTATTAAAACCGTAGCGACATTAATTGAGCCATTTGTGAATGATCAAACTATTAAACTGGTATGGACCTTTTTATTACTGTCAATCAATGAAAATTGGGGGAGTATGTGTAATTGTGTTTGTGGCATCTGTGTATGTAAAAAAAATGGAAAATGGTGAGTTATGGAGAAGAAGATGATGACATTTTTTTTCTTTTTATTTCTTTAATATATATATTTTTTTATTGGTTGGATTTTTATTTTTTTTGATTAATTACGGTCCTCACTCTCTATTAGGAGAGTGTATTACACATGTCACGCCACGTCAGTAATTGTGCTTAATTAAAACGTTTTGCGAATGAGTAAAGAATTCAATAGATACATAGCCTAATTAAGATGCCTATACAGAAAAAATTAAATAGTTGAAGAGTCTGTATATGTATTCTGCCAAAAAAAAATTAGAAAGAAGGAAAAGGGGTCATATATATGTTTGGTTTTTCGAGAAACGTGAGGTTATGCTCTTTATTTTCCTCTTCTTTTTCTTCAATTAATGGTTGAGTAAAATTGGGACTTTAGAGTTGCAACAATTCAAAAATTTTATGATGGGTGAAACACGCATAGTTGTGTGAGGATTTTTTAATTGATTAAATATTGTGGGTCCCATTCTATATCATTACTTTTCTTTTTCTTTCCCCTCACGTCATCTTTTAATCCATGCAAACATGTATATTTTTTTTATTTTTTTGCTTGTTGACACAGATAATTATCATGTAGGAGTATTTTATTTTCTTTCTCTTTTTTTTAAAATTTTTAGTTTTGATTTTCATTTATCAAAATTAAATAGAGATAAACAGATCAATATTGTTGTCAATTTTATCTTCTTCGACTTTTTTTTGGTTTATGTTTTTTTGTTACTCTCTCTGTCTATCTTTATTTATCCACTTTTTTATTGAGATAAGTATCATATTACTTTTTGAACATAGTAAATTTAAGAAAATTTTTCTAAAATAGCAGCACTTTGCTATAAAAACCATCTTCCATAGCCACATTTTATATAATTATCATTTATAGCCGCCGTATTCGATTTACGCCCGTTGTATTCGATTTTACAGATAGTATGTATCTATAATCTATAATCTATAATATATAATATATTAAAAGTGTGAAGACCCTTAGAAAAATGATTTGAATTTTTTGCCCTTCATTAAAAAACTCTTCTTTAGACAAAATTGTCTTTTCATTATTTTTTAAAATTTATTATTTAATTATCTTTTATTATATTAACTAGACTTCCTAAAATATATACAACAACAACAACATACCCAGTGAATTTCCACCTAGTGGGGTCTGGGGAGGGTAGAGTGTACGCAGACCATACCACTACCTCAAGAGAAGTAGAGAGCACTTCCTAAAATATATGGACTCCTAAAATATATGGTAGGAGAATTAATTAATATTTTTCTTCTACTAAACTTCCTAAAATGCATGGGACTCCTAAAATATATGATACGAGAATTAATTAATATTTTCTTTTTTATTGTTCAATTAGAAAAATACACCTAAAATAGGATTCTATTAAGGAAATACTTCTATAAATATTGAGATGTACGTTAAACTAGAGAATAAACCGATTTGCCTATTGGGAGAATATGATTGATGCCCATCTAACTTGATTCGATTGCATGTCTAGATTGGTGGATGCTTGATTTTCCAACCCTTAACTTCTTCACTATTTTGTCAGCATATATATATATATATATATATATATATATATCTTCATTCAAAATCATTCTTTAGGGTCAAAATTTTCGCTCAGACAATAATTAATTGGATCAAAATTGAAGCTTTGTGATCACTATTATATTTTTTCTTATAGTTTACAGGTCGTAGATGAATGTCGGTTGACTTTAAAGAATTTCTTGTGTAAAAGTTAGGTTTAATTGTATTGTTTTGATATCTTTATTATCTTATTATTTTATTTTAATTTATAAATATTAAATGAGTGTGAGTCGGCTTTGAAATTCTTTTTAGGTAAATGTTAGGTTTAATTGTATTATTGTAATATCTCTATTAATTGATTATTTTGTGGTAGTTTAGTTCATAGATGAATCTCATCGGCTTTGAGAAATTTTTATGTGTAAAATTTACGTTTAATTGTATTATTTTGATATCACTTTTATCGTATTATTTTGTTGCAGTTTACAGGATAGATAAATGTTGGTTGACTTTGAGAATTTTTTTTATGTAAAGGTTAGGTGTAGTTGTATTATTTTGATATCTCTATTATCGTATTATTTTGTTATTGTTTATAGGTGGTAGATGAGTATCGGAGGATTTTGAAAAAAAAAATATTTGTAAAGATTAGATTTAATTGTATTATTTTGATGTCTCTATCATTGTATTATTTTGTTGAAATTTACAGATGGTAGATGAATGTAGATCGACTTTTAAAAATATTTTTGGTAAAAAATAAGTTTAATAAATAAATTCTCCATCTTTAAATACTCAAAAGATATTAAATTTAATTATTATATTCATCTTTATTATTTAAACAAATATCCTATTTAGTGTAATATTTAAAATCATTAAACTGAGGTACACGCGCAAGACGCGTGCTCCTAAACTAGTTCATATAAAATATGAATACAGTCCCTATTTAGTTGCGCCAAAAATGGAATTCAATATTTTTAAAAAGAAAAAACTCACAATCACGTTTATCTCGTTGAACTAAATATTTTCTTGCCTAACACTATCCTTATCTTTTTTTTATATATTTTTTACTTTTTCGTGTTTTTCTCTTTTTTTTTCTTCTTTTTTCTATTTTTTTCTTTTTTTTTTCTCTCTTTAATCTCTAACTGCTATTTCTCTTTCTTCTTTTCTTTTCTTCTTTGATTTTTTTTATTTTCTTTTTTGTACTTATTTTCTTTATCATTTTTTTGTTCTATTTTATATTTTTTTGTATTTTTAAAAAATATGACTAGTCGAGTACAAGTCATGGATGATAACGTAAATAGCGCAATTGTTTATCGTATTTGTAGTCACACCGTCATTTTTTTTTTGTATTCCTTGATACAATTGTATTTGTATTTGTATTTTAAAGTTCGCACTTATATTTATATTTTATAGCTCGCATTTGTATTTGCATTTAATAGTTCACACTTGTATTTGTATTTGCTAGTTTGTGCCATCATTTATATTTTATATAATTTGCACTTGTATTTTAAAGAACTATTTTGTATTTGCATTTTATAATTGACTACATATTATATTGGATTATATTTATATTATGATTTTATTGTTTTTGTATATTTAGATTATGTTTGAATTGTACTTGTATTTGTATTCTATTTTCGTCGATACCTTTTTATTTAAAAAAAATTATTTTGTATTTGTATTTGTAAGTTGATTGAATATTGTATTTAGCCGTGACTATGTACAATTTATTATTTGTATTTGTATACAAACAAGTAAATGCATTAATTGTATTTTCTTGATTCTAAAATATATAAATATGTAATGTATCATTTGATACAAATGTACCGTTTTATATTTGTATATCAAAATTATCATTCATATTTGTAAATAAATAAATATCACTTGATACAAATACAATGACAAACAAATGAAACAAATGATTTTACAAATACAAATACAATATGTATTTGTATATATTGTATTTTTATAAAAATTTGAGTTGTATTTATTTGTATAAATAAATACAACTAGTATCAATAAATACAAAGAAGTATTCATCGAAAGAAAACCAATCGTTCCTTTTCAATAATTAAAAAATACAAATGATAGTTTACAGTTGTATTTATATATTATAGTTCACATTTGTATTTGTATTTTATAGTTCACACTTGTATTTATATGCTATAGTTCGCATTTGAATTTGTATTTTATAGTTTGCACTTGTATTTGTATGTTATAGTTCGCATTTATATTTGTATTTTATAGTTCGCACTTATATTTGTATTTGTCAAATCGCACAAATGAAAAGAAGGAGAAAAATTGAAAAGGAAAAAAAAGAAAAAAAGAAGGAGAAAAATTGAAAAGGAAAAAAAAGAAAAAAAGAAGGAGAAAAAATGAAAGAAAAGGAAGGAGAAAAAAAAATACAAAAAAAGAAGAGTAATAGAAAATAGAGAAAAAACACACACATAAAAAGGAAAAAAAAAAAAGAGGAAAAAAATGAAAAGGTAAAAATGAAAAATAAAAAAATGAATAAAAAATAAAAAAGTGATAAAAAATAAAGAGAAAACAATAAAAAAAGGAAAAGAAAAACCGAAGAAACAAAACTGAAAAAGGAAAAAAAAAAGAGAATAATAGAAAATAGAAAAAGAGAGAAAATACATGAGAAAAACTATGGATTGTAATTAGGAATAATTAATAGGAAAGAGGGGCTATGAATTATAATTAATTGAAACTTAGGCTAAATAGGGTAATTAGGAGTCCATGTTTGCTAAAATATGTAGTTATCCCTAAATTTAATGCTTTTGAAAATGCATTAGATAATGATTCATATAAGTAAAATGAATAAAAATAAATAAATTATCATTAATTTTATAAATTAAACAAGTATTGTTAGACATCTCAACATTGAAAAATAGATAAATAAAAATAAACGGAGGGAGACAGGGTGTAATATTTTAGACTTCCGTAGCTTACAATTTTAATGATACGTGCAACATCAATATAACAATTAAATTCTATATTACAAATAAAAAATAAAATATTAATATGTATCATAAAATTTATATATATTAATTAATTTTTTAAAAAGATTTATCAATTTTTAATTTAATTTTTTATGAATACCTCTATCTACAAATATACCATTTTTGCATTTCACTATTTTCATGGACACTTTTTAATTGAGGGGCTCAACGATTAATCGAAAAGAAAAATTCAACTAAGTTATTGATAAATTTTCTTGGTAGGAGTAGGGGTGGGCGTTCGGTATTCGGTTTGCTATTTTCAAAGTTCGGGTTCGGTAATTCAGTAATTGGTATTTGAACATAGATACCACATAACATACTTATAAACATCGGTTCAGTAGTTCGGTAATCGATAAATTAAACTTTGGTTCAGTACGGTATTTGATAATACCATATTAAAGTTGGAGATGTGCAAATATACGTTTAAATTTCAGAGAGTATATTTAATAGAAACCCTATTTAATATTCTTTTTTTTTGCTTTTTACGAATATATTACCAAGGCCAAAGAGATTCTTTGGGATTACTAGTATTTTGTCTATCGGGTTGGGTTGGACATATATATATATATGTGTGTATACATATATATATATTTGATATTCGGTAAATACCGAATATTAAACGGTATTAATATCTTGTACCAAACCCAATCCCGAATACTGAAATATTAAAATTTAACTCCCAAATACCATATCAAATTATCGAATATCAATTATCAAATTTTTCGATTCGGTTCGGTAATTCTATTTTTGGTATTTTATGCCCAACCCTAGGTAGGAATATGAAAAAAAGCTAGGAAAGGGATTGAGATATTTCTTTTGTTTTATTTTACTTGGCTCCTTGATTTGTCTCATCCCTTTAAAAAAAAATTAAAGATGTATGATTAAATTAACTTTATTGATGATATTTTAAAACTCTAAATTTGACTACTTCTCCTTCGCCCAACAATGTTATTATACTAATATGTCCAAGAATACTCGTACAGTTTGAAAACTAATGAATAATTTATCCATTTTTATTCATTTTATCATTGATATTAATAATATTCATTATTCGATGATTTTTTAAAGCAATAAATTAACTATATTCAAAAGGTGATATGGTAACATTATCTGTATTATTTATTATTTCTTAACTTGTGTGTCAAGTTAATAGTAAACAAGTATTATATTATTTGATGCACTTAGTTAATGCTAATGGTAATATGAAAAAACAAATTAATAAATACTCTTGATTTACGAAAATAGATAAATAAATTAAAATATTTAATATAGAGATCAAGTAAATAAAATAGAAAGCAAATAAAAATAGAAAAGTATTATTAAGAACAAAGAAAGAAAATAGGTAAATTAGTGAAGTGCAAAAACGAGTACATTTTTATAAGAAAGTTATATTCAAATGTGGGGAGAATTCTAGAGAGAGGAAAACCTCTTCCTCGGTGCTCCTAAATTCCCAGCGAGTTAAACCCACACACTATGCCGAATAAGGATCCATCACTGCCGGAACCTCCAGATATCAACAGCCAAATGACAATCGATGTCAATTCCAAAACATCCTATAGTGATGCAATAAAAGAAAAAGGAAATGAAAACCAAAAGACTTTCAATACGCTTCTTGAAGGTCCTGATATCCCATCTTTTTCTAATGAAGATGATGAACCAATTCTACTATCAATTGAGGATAAGAAACGGATCTATAATCCATGGAGGCACTCTGTCATAGTTAAGGTGTTTGGGAGGAGAATTAATCACCAATTCCTCCATAAGAAAATCACAGATCTCTGGAAA
The DNA here is from genome assembly GCA_030864215.1 of Capsicum pubescens. Taxonomy (NCBI): domain Eukaryota; kingdom Viridiplantae; phylum Streptophyta; class Magnoliopsida; order Solanales; family Solanaceae; genus Capsicum; species Capsicum pubescens. The sequence goes on from CM061549.1 coordinate 224,872,746, forward strand.
GTACAGGAACATATCATCCTCATTAATCTAGGACAAGGTTTCTTCACTGTCAAACTCTCTAAAGAGGAAAGTCAAAGAAGAGCAATACAGGAGGGTCCGTGGTTCGTCGCAGGATCCTTCCTAACAGTACGCGTTTAGGAACCTGACTTCGTTCCAACCGAATTAAAGATCCAAACTACGACAATTTGGCTCAGACCCCCAGTTACCAACGAAGTACTACTATCTCACCATTCTTGAGAAAGTGGATAGAAAAATAGGTAAGCTAGTCAAGATCGACACATGCACGTCGTCGGTGCTTCGAGGAAGATATGCTAGAATTTGTGATCAGGTCCCGGTGGAAAAAATTCTCAAACCAACCATCCCCATTGAAAATCATCACCAAGACATCGTCTACGAAGGTGAAGGAATTCTCTGTAAAGTATGCGGGAGATTGGGACACACTGTTGGGTCATGCCCACACATAATTTCCCAAAAGGCCACCGAAACGGAAACATCAACGATGAATTCAACGGGAAAAGACATACCCAACGAATGGAAGACCGTCCATTTTAAGAAAGGAAAAAATACGCTTTAATCGGACCAGCACGCTGAAACGAGAAGTAAGCTCTATCCATAAAATCCAGTTAAGGTCAAGTACTACGATGCCCCTACAGGTAAGTTTCTAGACCCCCAAAACTCTCAGGCAATGACACAGACTAGTAAGCAGCAACCCGCCGCCGGCGAGTCGAGCTACGCTGCTAGTAAAAAAACCCTACCCAATCAGGGCCATGCTACTTGCAACATGGAAGGTACGAGGCCCAATCACAAAGCAGGCCCAACAAAAAAGAGAACTATCTCTACGGTCCATGGTATTAGGCCCTCAACCCACAAGAACAAGGAAGGCCCAAACCTTTTACAAACCCTCACAACATGGGTCAAACGAGGGATCCACTTCCAAGGAAATCCCTCCAAAAAATCAAATTATGACTAACCAAAAAGTCATACCTCGGGATCCTGCGATCCCAAATCCAACTCAATCCCAAACAGCGGCCAAGTCTATCAATCAACCTGATAGTTCTGCCACCAGGGAAAGGGAGTATAATGTCTCATCCAACTCCAATTCATCATTACCCTTTGACCCTAAAGGGGTTGATACCCCTATGTCTGATGTTGCAGTGCCTCAAAAAACACATCTTCAACTTACTAAGGAGGGCAAACCCTCTGAACTTTCTCACTTCTCCAACACTTCTCTACATCCCCACTCCTCTAAATCCACACATGGATACCATCATCTTCCACACGGCTCCGCTACCTCCCTCTCATCTACCAACCTCATGATTGGAAATAAACTTGGAGAACCAGGCTGTTGCCCTGAGAGTCCAAATGGAAGAAATACAATGCATCTTGATAATCCAAAACCCCCACTTCCTAGCCCAACTAGTAATGGAAGAGCTACATCAAGGTTTGCAGAGATACAGACAGAACATTTTGAAATCCACTCTAATGAACTTCCCAAATGTAACCTCAATGGAGGGTCTAACTCCACAGGTTTTTCTGCCATGATGGACCAAACCAGCTCAACACTCTCATTCTTCCCCCAACGAATTCCAGGGATGCTGGAGATAGGCCCCTCCTTTGCGAGGGTGTCTACGAAGACCTCAAACATTATGACCCCCCAACCAATCCACTTAGACTAACATTGGAAATAATAGAGAGGGAGGAAACCATCAAATCTCTCAAGGAAAACAACAGAGAAATGAAAATGATTCTTGCATACCTCAGAGTTCTAAGAACAGATGTGCTAGTGTTAGAAAAGTCACTAACTTTAAAATTCAAGGAGGTAGTAAGCGAAATGGAAATCATAATACTAACCCTCAATCTTCTCAAGTTCACCCTAGAGATATCTCTACCAGGTCCTCTGACACAATATTTCTTCATTACCAAAATGACCCCAGTAACACTGATTTTGGAGAACCAGTTACACACCTCACCCCCACAAACTGGGGAGAAGGGGAAGGAAACCATGGTGGATCCCCATCATCCCCAAGCAAATTTCCTAATGAATTATCTCATATGGAATACTAGAGGGGCAAACAATCCTGAGTTTCGAAGGCATTGCAAATTAATGGTGGATATCTATAAGCCTTCCATCCTAGCTTTTTTTGAAACTAGAATGAATGATCACCAAACCATCACTGAGGATCTGGGGTTTACTCATAAAATCCAATACCCTGCCAATGGAAATTCCAGAGGCCTTGTGATTATGTGGAATGATATCTCCATAAATATCACTGATATTTCCATCTCCCCCAGGCTCTCCATGTCATTGTCCAGGTACTCAATCCCCCATCAACCTGGTTCTTCACTGTTGTTTATGTTCGTAATAATTTAGAAGATAGAAAGCTCCTCTGGAACCAAATTGTGGACTTTGTTGATACCATCAACAACCATTCCGACAGTCCATGGCAAGTTGGGGGAGACTCCAATGAGGTACTAAAAGCCTCCGAGAAGTTTGGAGGCAATAATATCAACACCCACAAGGCTTCTTTCCTCTGGGACTACATTAATAAAAGCAATCTTGTCGATCTTGGTTTTAAGGGTAGTAAATTTACTTGGTTCAATAAAAGATACAGGAACAGACATGCTTTCATTCTTGAAAGGCTTGATAGATGTCTGGCCAACACTCAGTGTCTTGACATCTTTCCTGAAACCTCTATTATTCACCTCTCAAGAACCCACTCTGTCCACTGCCCCCTACTGGTCACTATTACCAGGGACCATAAAATCTTCTCTAAGCCTTTTAGAATGGAAACCATGTGGTGTTCTCACCCCACCTTTAATGCCATGGTCCTCAACTCCTTTGGCAATTCCACAAACCTCACCAGTGTTATTTCCCACTTTGAGACTCACATCACAGCCTGGAATAAAAATACATTTGGGAACATCTTTAGAAGGAAGAGAGACCTACTAGCTAGATTAGCAGGGATCCACAAATCTCCTAGATATCCCACAAGTACCTTCCTCCAAGAGCTCGAAAATAAACTCTCTCATGATTTCAGCTAACTTGTCAGACTTGATCATAATTTCTGGAAACTTAAATCCAGGATCAGCTAGCTCACTGAGGGAGATGCAAACACCAAGTTCTTCTATATCTCTACTCTTAATAGAAGAAGGAAAAATAGGATAAACTCTTTGAAAGATGATGTTGGGAACTGGGTTTTAAGTCAGGAAGACATCAAGAACACCATCCTTCATTATTATACCAACCTCTTCTCCACTGATCATAACTCTTCTATCCTCAGATACCAACTCAACCCCTTTATCCATGGCTCTATAAGCTCTGAGGACCACCAATATCTGGATGTTATTCCCTCCATAGCTAAAATTTAAAAGTCTGTCTTCTCTTTCAATCCCTCCAAAGCTCCTGGCCCTGATGACATCCACCCCCTCTTTCAAAGATATTGGAACATCATAGGAGATTTTGTCATCAACATCTGCAATCAGACTTTCACTTCTTTCTCCATGGAAGAGAAAGTCAATGCAACCTACCTGTGTCTCATCCCAAAGTGTAACCATGCCTCAAATCTAAAAAATTTCAGACCAATAGGCCTGTGCAATACTCAATACAAAATAATTACCAAGATTGTGGCCAACAGGATCAAGCCTTATTTGCAAAACCTGATAGGACAAAGCCAAGCCAGCTTTTTACCAAATAGGAGAACTTCTGACCATGCCATCATAGTCCAGGAATTCATCACCCACTTCTCCAAAATGAGGGGGAAAAGGGCTCATATGATCCTTAAGATTGACTTGGAGAAAGCCTTTGATAGAATCGAATGGTCTTTCATCAGACATGCCCTTCACTTTTTCAATTTCCCCTGGCTTAACCTCTCTTATCATGTCTTGCATCACTTCTTCCTCCATCTCTATGCTGGTGAATGGGAGTAGAACAAATTTTTTCAAGCCTTCCAGAAGGATTAGACAAGGTGAATCCCTATCTCCTTACATTTTTATTTTGTGTATGGAACTACTATAAAAAAGGATAAACTATGAGGTTTACACTCACAATTGGAACCCCATATCAACTAGCATAAGAGGCCACAAGATCTCTCACCTCTTTTTTGCAGATGATTTAACTCTCTTTGCTAAGGCTGACTCTAAAAAATGTCAAACCATTATCAATACTCTTCAAAGCTTCAGTTACCATTCGAGCCAAAAGATCAACATTGGAAAATCAAAAGTTATCTTCTCCTCCAATTGCTCCCCCTCTGACAGACACTCCATGGCCAAAATACTTTCTATCAAACCAAGTGAGTCTTTTGGAAAATATCTGGGCTTTCCCATCTTCTACAAGAAACCCTCTCATGGGGACTTTCAGTTCATCACAGATAATCTTAACTCCAAATTAATTAGGTGGAAAACCAAATTCCTAAATATGGCTGGGAGAACCACTCTAGCTAAATCTTCCCTGAGTTGTATTCCAAATCATGTAATGCAGTACATCACTCTCCCCAAAAAAACTCTGAAGCTTATTGATAAAGCTCAAAGGGACTTCATTTGGGGAAATCCCCAGACAAAAAAAAGATGCACCTCATCAACTGGGACATCATCACTCATCCTAAAAGTCAGGGCGGTCTGGGAATGTAAAGAGATGACTCCAAAAATAAATCTCTTCTTTGTAGCTTAGACTGGAGATTCATCAAAAAAACCCATACTCTTTGGGTTAAGATTCGCAGCTCCAAATATCAAAATGGGACCAACCATTGTAAACCAAACTCCTCCAGAACTTGGAAAAACCTATATAAAGGCTACCTCATATGCAAAGAAGCCATTCAATGGGTGGCACATGATGGTGGACAAATAAGTTTTTGGTTTGACAGATGAATTCCCCATCTCCCTCCTCTTAGGCATTTTCTCCATGGGCCTCTCACTGAATCTGAAATCACCCTTAAACTTTCCTACATCTGGACTAACCAAGGTTGGATGTTTGATAATATTTCCTTTGATATCCCTACTCCAATAAAAAAAACCATCATCAGCACCTTCAAGCCTAACCCTAGGTTAGACAGAGACCTTCCTACTTGGGGCCTCACTGGAAATGGGATATTCACCTGTGCTAGTGCTTACTCCTTCATTACCAATAAGAGGAATCATCCAATCACCAACTCCAATCAAATGGAAGAATTCAATTGGCTATGGAAACTTCTTGCTCACAGAAGAGGCATAGACATCAACTACTTGTGTCACTACTGTAGCAGCCACCATGAAGACATAAAACACATCTTCTCTGAATGCAATGCCACTCATGATTTCTGGACAACCCTCCTCAACAAATCTACCCAGAGTCTCGCCCTCTCACCCAACAGCTTTCACCCATCCAGCTGGAGATCTACCTGGATTCTCCTCAAGAATAAAAAATGCGATCACTTCCTTTATTGGAAAGAGCTCCTTCCTTTCTGTTTATGGACCATCTGAAAGTCCAGAAACAACAATGTTTTTAACCACAAAAAGGAAAAACCTTCTCATTACGAGGTTTATTCTGAGAAAATTGAATTCAAGTTCTTGAGACAGAACTCAAAGCTCCCCGAACTTAAGATTACCATCCAGATTAGATGGACCCCTCCTAAGGTAGGTGCTTATAAGCTTAATACAGATGGTTCATGCCTTGGTAACCCAGGGAAGGGGGGAATTGGAGGCGTCATCAGAGATGCCAATGGTCAATGGATCACTGGTTTCACCAAAAGCTTCCATATGGCCACTAATAACCACATGGAACTTTTAACACTTATTGAAGGTATGAAAATTGTTGAATCCCAACACTTGATGCCTATTGAAATTGAAATTGAAATTGATTCTATGGAGATAATTGAACTACTAACCAAGGGGAATCTCCTCTATAATGCTACCCTGGATGATTGCGGGTCAAATCTAATGAAACTTGAAAATCCACTGGTGAAGCATGTATTTCGAGAGCAGAATACTGTGGCCGATGCAATGGCCAAGCTAGGAGCAGAATCCAATTTTTTGACTGAATCAATACTTTTTGAAGTTCCTCCAATGTGTGCCTACAAACCTTTTTGCGCAGACATCAAGAGAACTACCTTCGAAAGGGAGGTCGACATATGTAATAAATTAGATCACGGATCAAATCCCTCAACTATGATCTACAATCCAGGCAAAAAGCTGGACTGAAACTCTTTTATTTTAATTAATGCAATCTCTGATTTACCAAAAAAAGTGCAAAAACGAAACAAAAGAAATTTGAGGAAATGAGGGAGAACAACATTGAATGACAAAATGAAACTACAAAACACTTGTAAAAAAAAATAAGTGGTGCCTCACACAATTATTGTTGGTTGTGTCTCGTTTAAATTAAAAATTATTTTGCAACAATTTATACAACGGTATGTGATAACTCAAAAGAAGAATAAGAGAGAAGTATACATTACCCCCCTGAACTTGTCGAGTTTTATTCATGGTACACCTGAATTTTTACTAGTCCTAAGTATCCCTCCGAACTTGTTCTTTTAGTACGTCGCGTGACCCCTTTTTGCTGAAAGTCCACTGCGTGTAATACACGCGCGGACACATGAAAAAAAAACGCTGATGTGGCTGTCCACGTGGATAAATACCATCCATTTCCCTTATATTTATCCTATATTAAAAAATAAGCCTCTTCTTCCCTTAATTATCTGATTTCTCTCTAAAAAAGTTATATTTTTAAGTTTTACTCTACTCCAAAATATTGAATGGCTGAATTTTCGTCGATCAAGTAAGCTATTATCTAAAAATTTATATTTTTTGGTGTGTGTTAAAAATATAAAATTATTTTTTTTCGGTTAGTGTTTCATAGTAGTTTTCGATTAGTGTTTCGATTAGGATTTTGAGGAGACTCACATGCACAAATACGTTTCTTAGTATAATTAACGGAGTAAGAAATTGTAATTTAAGTTAGAGACGTACAAAAATCAAACCGATAAAAATGTTATTGATTTACCGTTATAGGGTTAACGATTTTTTAATGATTTATAAAAAAAAATTATTGGGTTATCGATTCGATTTTGATTTTTTTTACTGGGTTATTGGGTAAACCGATAACCCAATAAGTTTATGCTAAATTATTATTTTACATTCTCTCTCTCTCTCTCTATATATATATATATATATATATATAGTAGAGTTTTGGTTGCAACTAAGATTCAGTTTCTTTTCATGTTAGTTACTACTTTTTTTATTTTATGAGTATTTTCTTATCGGTTAAATCAAAAATCAAATCGTTAGGGACTAAAAATCGATAATTAATATAACGACATTCTCTTTATTATAAGTATGTGTATTAGTTTCTTTAGTATTTGTTTTGTTATTATCTTTTAAAATATCTGCTTCGATATTTAGTACATTTCTTTATATACAATAACTCATATGATATATATAATTAAGATTACAAAATTGAAGTAGTTTCATAAAAATGAAAACTGGAGTTTTAGATTGAATTAATAAACAGATGATTTTTTTTTTTAGATTAATAAATGAATTTTTTACAAAATTAATTAACGGATGAAAGTTTTATAACATAAACTAATTAAGAGATAAACATGAGTTTTACAAAATTAATAAATTGATGATTTTTTTTTTCTAGATTGGAAGTAATGAAGGAAGAGGGATAATTGATTTTTTTTGAAAAAATTAAAGAATTTTTTTTTTTTCATTTTTTTTAACCATTAAAAAGGCTGATTTGGCTTAAAAATCACTCTATCACGCGCGTGATGGAGTGTGAAACCCAAACATTTCGCCATATTAGCAAAAAGGTCCACGCGATATACTAAAAAAAAAGTTTGAAAATACTTAATACAAATCAAAATTCAGATGTATCATGAATAAAACTCGACAAATTCAGGATAATAGATACTTCTCTCGAAGAATAACGAAGGGGAGAGGATGGACCGACAAAAATTTATTGAATAGAGAGTGAAATCTCGAAAAATGTTTTCTTTTTTGTTGACAAAAGGGACAGAATATAGTTTGTGGTTTTAATAAAGTGATTTAGAAGTTTGAAATTTTGGGTAATCAAAATTTATGAGGTTACTAATCTACTCTTACTATTTAACTGAGTTAATTACAAAAATTGGCAAATAGTGATTTTCTTGGCATTTGTGCCATTTCATCCGATAATAGTAATAGTTAAAAAGAGTAGTGAATTCTAGGGTTTGAAAACAAATTATATCGCAATTAGTTATATTGGGATAAGTTATGTTGAGATTAGTTATGTGACATTATTTTTTAGTGATTGTTTAGTTTGTGGTACTAAAAATAATATGTAGTGAATTATTTGTAAAAATATATTATTTGTTTACTAAAATACCCTTCACAATATTTAGTTTAATTATTTTTCTTCATATTAAATCATACAAAAGAAATTAAAAAGTCTATATTTTTTAACTTTATTAGTTTCTTTTTGCTAAAAATATATGTTAAGAAATTTATGTTGATATTTTTAAATGTGTATGAAATTCTAATATTTCATGTTAAATTACTTATTTTGTTCTAAATTTCATAAAATATTGATAATTTTATTTTTTGTCAAAAAAATTCATCATCAGAAAATCTGAAAAAAGAATTACTCTCATATTTCATTATTTAGTATCATTATATTTGAAGAGTCAAATTATATTTAAATTTTTTTTTTTTTTTAAATACTTTTAGCTAAATATAAAAATATTTTTTATTTAATAATTAAGCATGTATGTCCTCCGTCCACTGCCCATGGTATGCCGGCGAAGTAGTCTCAGTTTTTTGCAATATTATTTTTCTGTTTCCGTTTTTTTCTTGAGTATTAATTCCTAAAAAGGGTTTTCGTTAACATATGAACTAATGATTTAACCTCTACTTTATATACATAAAAAATAATTTTAACCCTAACCTCGATCAAGTGCAGTTCCGCCCCTGCCTGAAACTATGTTTACTTTTGAATGTATTTGGTATAACAAATCAGCTAAATAGTGTGTGTGCTAGTTTAAAGTTGAGCTACATGACATGAATTCTACTACTACTATTATTGTTATCTTTGAATTTGTTATGGTCTTTTTTGTTTTATATTTTCATTGTCAATGGCGGAGTCACTACTCTCACTAACAGTGTTCAATATATGAAAAGCAGATACACAAAGATATCAAAGGGGATTAAACATTCTCTCTCTCTATACATATGAAAAGTAGATACACAAAGATACCAAAGGGGGGTTAAACATTCTCTCTCTCTATACATATGAAAAGTAATTTTAACCATTTATAAACAGTGTAATTTTAGTGGCTTCGCCCTGAAGTCGTGAGTGGTGGAGAGTAGAGGGTGGGAGGTGCGCCTTTTTGGATTGTTGTTCCACATGCGGAGTGTTTGTTCATAAAAATTGTGAGTATTTGAAAAAATGTAGTTTTTTTCAAAGTGAAAAATAATATTTGAAAATTGGAGTTGTGTTTGGCCACGAATACAAATTGGTCTTGTTTTGGATTTTGTGAGTAATTTGGAGCGAAGAAAGTGAGAATAGCTTTTTGATGCTATTCAAATTCCTGAAAGGAATTCCAGATTTTCCGGAATTTTATGGCCAAGCGTGGTTTCCGGATTTCAACTCCGGGAGAAAGTACAACATTTTCATGGCCAAGTGTCCCCACAGTTTTATACTGTATTGTATTGTATTGTATTGTATTGTATTGTACTGTATTGTATTGTATTGTTAAAACAATGTTTAGATAGATTGTCTTGTTTGTTGTCCTTCAGTAACATTCTTCTTGATTGGTTTGACTGTATATACTAGCAATACTCTACTTTTGCAACAAGGTTCGCGCTTCTGTTGGTTAATAGAAGATTAAAATAGCACAGGGAAGCTTATAATTAGTTGAACGACAGTTGGTTCCCTAATCACTATGAACAAAAGTAGCTCTTTAGTTCTCGCGGTTGTATCTCTGGAGGTAATTCATTTGCACTCTGGTGCTAATGTTTGTTCATTGCTTAAAAATAATTTGCTGCTTACTTACAATGCCAAAGGAACTTTGATATCTATGTGTACCTCTAATGGTCATGTACTTAGTTCGCTAACTGCTATCTTCTTTTATTGCTATATGAACAAATTAACTGTTTGCAGTTTTGCTTTAAAGAATTCATGTTTGTCTACATGGTTTTGGATATTGTAGACTGATGTCTTAAGTTTTGGAAGGCATTGTATAGTTTTTAATGGCTTGTGTGTGGGTGATAGAGGGGCGTGATTTTCCTACACAGAGAGAATTATGGATAAAACTCGGTGTGATAGTGAATGATACTTTTGCCGAACAGCGGTTGAATAATCATGATTTTCATCAAATATTGGTTATCACCGTACTATATTGAATTGGAGAATCGTAATTTTTTTTGAGAAGGTAACATAAATTGGAGAATCATAGTTTTGATTGATTAATATTGAATCGACAAGCATTGTTATAGAATTTCTTATTTTATTATTGAATTAAATTGGAATTGAGTTAAACCTAAGTATGGATGTAATATAGATTGAATTCAATCGAAACAAAATTGAGATGCGAAAGAGACTTGAAGGTGAGGGTCCTTGGCCTTTGAAATGACTTTTACTATTTATAGCCGTTGTAGAAACCTACATCTCAAGTTCATGCGCCCCTCCTCTCCTTAACCTCATCATTATTGGTAATCATTTTAGTGTTTGGTGAACCCGAGCTGCTTCCAAGTAAGGCAGTGTCACCTTCCCCTTCATAATTACCTTGACATTTGGTTGATAGTTTTTAATTGATGCATCAAGAGCAACTCCGTAATGTCTTTGGTCAATAGGGGAAGGTAAAGACCATTTGTCTACACGGTTAATCTCATCGGCGACATAGTCATGGTGGTTATCTTTAGAAATCAGGTTCTTATCCCTCAGTTGATGCTCAGTTTCAACTTGATTTCTCATTGTTTCTTTCATTGTATGGTAAATCCACCTTAAATCGAGGGGTGCTCTCACTTCTTCAAATATCAAACTCACCTTTATCTACTACCCGAAGTTCATCATTCTTACTTCTTAGCCATGTCATCTCTCACATCCACCCAATCCTACAGCCCTACCTAGTCAACTCCCGTACCTTTTCTAGCTCTTGTTGCTGCTGCCATCAGCTGCAACCTTGTCTTGTCTCTTCTCATCCTAGTTCATTTTGTTGGGCTGATGAGTCTTCCTTGTGTCTTTTCCATGGTGGAGAGCATTTTGTTTATTGACCTTCAAATGCAATCCTTTGCCTATTTATGCTTTCCAGTGTGATTTTAATGGACTTGTTAATATAGTTTTAAATTCGAAATAGAATTTAGACTCGAGCATGTCAAAAAAAATAGACAACTTGAAACTTTTGAAAAGAGAGGTCACTGAATGGGCCGATAAGGTCTTGCAAACTAGGTTCACCACATAGGTTTGTTGCAATTCCAATGAGAAAAATAGGTTTCATGACATTTCTAACTCCACATCAATCTTTTGTTTCAATCAGATTGTAGCGGCATTTGGGGATGGCGAACAGCAAGTATGAATACGTAAAATGTTTTGAGGTGGAAGATGAAGTAATGTACCCAAATATCATTGTTGTTCAAATTGATGGCCGCGACTTTGGCAGGTAATGTGATGTTTGTGGTTTGCCTTTGCCTTTATTTCTTGTGTTTTTATCCCTCTGCAATTGAAGCCTAACTTAGTAATTAAGATAAAGGCATTGAACTCAAGAGATCTCCAATTAAAATTCTAATGAAGTATATGTCTGTGTTCAGGTTAAGTGCTGGTGCAGAAGTAGAGTGCTGATTCTTGTCAATCGGTGTTGGTAGATATTGTGAATATACTCGGTTGTTTGGTTCATGGGATAATGAAGTGTGGGATTAAAATTATTTTTTGTTTGGTTGAAGATATAAGTTTATCCCGAGATAAATTTATATCTTCAACTAAATAAAGTATAAATTTAATCCCAAACTTAATCCTGGGCTATCCACTTTTTCCCATCCAACTTGGTATTATTTTATTCCACCTCCCAGGCGGAGTAACTAGTCCAAGGGTTATAATCCCGGAATATATTTCCGGGATAACTTAGTCTGCGAACCAAACAACCCCTACTGCTCGAGAAAAAAGTATTGAGTTATGAGTTTTTGGGGTATTTGATTTTCTATTTTGGATTCTATATGTTTAGTTCTTCGGAAAAGCATGGATTTGAGAAGCTGAATGATGAAAAATCCTTGAACTTGATGAATGCTTGTGCTATTGAGGTATTAGAGAGCTTCTCTGATATTATATTTGCGTATGGATTTAGTGATGAGTACAGGTATGATGCGTTTCTTACTATTAGACAATGTGGTCATTTTCTTCCTCCCTTGAAAGGTTTGACAATGTGGTACAACGATTTATGCAGTTTCGTTTTGAAGAAGGAAACCACATTTTACCAGAGGCGAGCAAGGTTTGTAACCAATTTCATAGCTCAAGAATTTGTTATTAGTGTTTATCAAGAATTATTTTTGGCTCTTTAGGATGAGTAATTTGAATAATGCACCGTCTTGTTTGTGTTCATATTTTGCTGGTATAGTACAAAATCATTGCTCTTGCATTCGCTCTTGTTGAGTAGTAATAACACTATACTAGTTTACTTTGCTGGTCTTATGCTTCTTGAACATTCTTTGAATGATTGCATGATAACTTTGTATGTGATTCAACTAGAATCATCATTTCTATTAACTACTATATGTATATATATATATATTTGCAAATTGGACATGACCTAGCAAAATAATTGTTGATATCTATATCTATATATACACACACATGTATATATACACACTCACACATACACACATATATACATATATATCTATATATACATATATATGTATATATCTGTACATAGATACATACATATATTTTTCTTGGTCATGTCCAATTTGCCTTTGATTTTGGATCACCGTCTCAGCATGCTTTTCTTTTTTTTCCCCCTGAAAATACACCAACCTGCCATTTTAAAATTGGCTGAACATTGCTTGGCGTTGAGGAACTGTATATTATATAACCAGTCTCTAACAGTGAAGGTAATTCAATTAAGCTTAGGGATTCTGTTGGATAATCCAACCTTGCTTTGACTTGAAAGTATCATGAGGCATTTAAAGATGAATTTCAGAATCTGCTGGCCCTTCATTACTGATATTTCTCTTATCTTTATTGATTTCCTTCGTTCTGGTTTGTCAATGCCTCTTGGATAATTTATCAACTCTTTTGCTAACCGCCATTTCTACACCGGTCTGTGATATCTTTTGATTCCCCTTCTTTAGCATGTTTTAACAGATCTATTTGATGTGTCCCCTTCTTTAGCATGTTTTAACTGCTCTATTTGATGTGTACGCATCTCATCTTCAGAGGCTAGATATTTCTTTTCTTTTTTCTTTTTGCTTTCATTTTTGAGATTTTGTTAATGGGAAGGAAAATCAGCTCCAAATCGCTAACCCGTAAATAGATTTGTATGTATAGCCACTTCAGTCGTGCTCGTCCTTTCCAAAGAGCACAGACTAGCCACAGAGCTTGGATCTGGTTTCCAATGAGAGATTCATGGATCACAGACTTGAGGAAATGCATAGTAAATTGTATTAGGGATATAGGGATTGGTCACAAACTTTCCTTATGAATTCACTAGGACTATCTTAAGGCGTGGTCATCTTGGCTGTCCACATTTGTTTTCTCACTGAGATGACCACCAGAAATATGTTTTTGTTTTTGAGAGACTTATGTGGAGGTGAGTGAAATGGATTATAAGATAAAAATGTCCCTCTTGTTTTAGTCAAGAAGACAAAGAAAAGAGAGAGATGTAAAAATAATCCTAGTTTTTCTTCATTTAAAATGAAGCTTCTCATGATTTTTTTAGCTGACCAGAAATTTCAACGTGCAGCAAAATTCTATCCATTATTGTGTCTTTCTTCTCGTCTACATATGTAACCAAATGGAAAGAGTTTTCTCAAAAGGAGTTAAGTGTGCCTCCATCATTCCATTCACGTGGTATCAACTGTGCATCAATGGAGGTCCTTCAGGCATGTCTTCTATGGAGACAAACAGAATGTGAGTTCTCGTATTGAATATTTCCAAATAATGATTACTGGCGAAGTTGAGTGTTCTGATAAAATCTGATGCTAAAGGATATTGGTTCTTCTTACAGGTCATATAAGCAATCAATACAATACTTGTTTGTGGAAGCTGGTGTTTTCTGGAAAGTCAGAAAAGGAGGCCAAAGAGATTCTTAAGGTGCTGTAATTAACTTTAGTTTGAGAGTAAAAACTTGAATTGTTCCCTCAATAATATGACATGCTTATTTTATGATTTTTTCTTCAATGCTCTTCAATTTTAAATTTTAGCTTACATTACATAAATATTATGTTAAAATCATATAAAGAAGAAAAATAGAATGAACTAAAAAAGTATCAGCTTGGACTGGCCTCAAACTGGCCTGCTAGCAGATCACATAGTGGTTACTGGTGAGGAATCATGAGTTGGTGTGGGGCCCACCACTCTTCAAAATTAACTGGCTCGGACAGGCCCTTAAGAAAGGGTCAATCTGTGAACCAGACCAGTCCTGGTCCAGACTGGGACTTGCCGGGTATAGGAGCAGGTGGTTATTATATGCTAGTATCTACAGAAAGTAAGCAATTATCTGAATATAGTGACTTCATATGCATAAAGCAAGCACAATGCTTATTAGAGAAGGTCTTAGAAGAAAATGCTATTATGTGAAGAAAAAAAAATACTCCCTCCATTCCTTTTTATTTGCTCCATTTGAGTTGTGCTTATGTTCCTAAATACTTGCTCCTTTAATCTTTCAAGAATAGTTTGAACAAAATCTTCCTATTATGCCCTTGTTTAATAAATGTAATCATTATTTATTTGGAAAGAGGTTTAAAATTTATTGAGGGTCTATTGGTAAAATTACTTTTAGTTTTATAGGAGTAAGAAACTTATTAAGGGGTGTGCCCAACCCCAAATAGAACAAACAAAAAGGAATTGAGGGAATATTAAAGATTCCAGCAATGGTTTCAGGAGTGATAGCTCTGCACACATATCTGTGATATCATATTAATTACACGTCTACAGTTTGTTTCCTTGAAAATATGTGTTGAACTCCTTCACTGCACATGTTGAGAAGTGTTTTTTAGATCATTAAGCTCATTTTTCCAAATTTTACTCTTCGGTATGTATATGTGATTTAGATGAACGACATAGCTTGAAGCTAACTAATGGTAAACTTTGGGCCAAATTTTGGATTGGACCAAGTATTCTTAGTTTTAGATCAAGATCACAAGATATACGAGCCTTTTTCTCTATCTGTACTTTTCTTTGGTGGATAACCGTGGTGTCTGGACCAGCTTGCCCGCTCCTCGATTAATTCCATGGGATACTTGCCACCTCCCACTAGCAAAAGGTACCACTTAACTTCGTCCACCAAAGCTAGGAAAGATGAGAAGAAATCAACTAGTATTTTTGTCTCTGTTGGGGTTTGGAACTGAGACCTCATGGTTCTCAACCCACTTCATTGACCACTAGGCCACACCCTTGGATGCTCTATTTGTACTTAAGAATGTACAAAAGCATTTTCCAATCTTTGAATCTTTCTCCACTTACGTTGGAATTCGAGTCTGCCTTATCTAATATTCTTTCAACAGTCAATTCTCATCCACAGATATGCGGTGTGCTCTTTATGATATTGCAATAGATGAATATGGCCTCCAGAGTTGTTTTAATCTTCTTTCACCTTAGGTTCTCTTAGTCTGTCGCTTTGTATCGCAACTTCTACCCTCATACTTTTTCATCTTGCTTGGTTTGGGACTTCGGTCCAAAGATGAAATTCTTAATGATGGTTGTATTCACTAATTTTTCACAATAATAGTTCGGGGCCATAGCAGGATAACAACATTTTATATGTTTCGGATCTACTTATTTTTGAAGGACATTTATATGGTCATTTTCAAATTATGGTTAGACTCAAAGAACCCTAGACTTGAGGCTTGATAGTTGTGACAAAAGCTGGGAGCACAAAAGCAGGAACAAAATGAATTACTATTTCAGCAGTTTGGTATCCACTACAAGGACCTTCCACAGATTTTTCGTCAAGGGTCTTGTGCCATCAAGATAAAGGTAGCTACCTTCATATCCCTTCTCCTAGAAGAGTATATATCTGTATATGCATGTGGTGCATGTGCCACTATCCCTTTTTTTTTTCATTTGGATGTCAATGGCATTTGAATATGAAAGAGACTGTTTGTTTTGGAAACAATTGATGTGTGTGGTTGGTGTTTTGGAAGATTGGTTTAGGAAAATAATGAAGAATGGCTTAAGACTTTTTGAGTATAAAAAAATTGAGGCAGAAGAAATGGTTTAAAATGGTTTTGATGGCTTTCCGAACAAGAGAGGGAAAGAGAACCGACAGTTCTGTTTTTTGTCTGTCTTTGTTAACAAACTTATAACTTTAGAGAAACGATTTCTTTTGTAGAATTAAGTAGGTTCTTTGACTTGAAATTAAACTGTTGGTATCCCACAGTTAAATGGTACGCCTAAAAAAGGGAAGAAGAGTAGTAATTGAACTCCACAGTCTTAGAGCCTTGGTGAGGTCATCTTATTGTTGTTCTTTTTTCATGGAGCAGCTATGTGTAACTCTTGTATAAAAATGGCATGCGCATTAAAGGACTCTTTCTGCGACGAGTAGACATATTCCTTTTATGTTCAGCTTTTCTCAATCACATAAAAACTGACACAAGCTCTGTGCTCAACCCATGAACCCACTCAGCCCCACCCCCCACCTCCACGCCTATAGGATAGGAACGGAAAAGGAGAAGGTATATGCGATGCAGTTTGCTCAACACTATTTGTGGGTAGTTCATGTCATGCATCTTCATGTCCAATTTGTCCAGTTATATTATCCATCTTAACACAGGTGGACGATATTGTGAAATACCGTGAAAATGGCACTTCTGTTAAAAGACCGAGGAAGAAAGCAATCATAGTTCACTCAGAAAATGTAGCAACAAAAAGGTTCTGGAATAACCACTCATGCCTTACTGAGGAACTTGGCTCGCTCACTGAAGGGATTAACAAGATTAAAACCGAGTATTTGAGGTCTTTCCAATTTGAAAGCAGCCTGATGTTATCTACTTGGATTGTAGTCCGGGTAGACGGTTGTCATTTCCACAGGTAATTTGTGCCTTTATTTCTACCAATTGATCTTCTCTTCACTCTTTTTCAGGACCTTTTGGTTGACTAACCAAGCTGTGTTGATATCATTCTTTGTTGGTTTGCAATTGTCCTTGTATTTTTCCCTTTTCCCTTTTCCCTTTTCCTGTTGATACCTTTTCTCCTGTCTGTGATGTTCTTTAGACTGAATTGTTGTATTTGCTTCACATCCCACATTTCATGTCTAAATGATTGTGGGCGTTATTCTTGCTTCTTAGTCTCGTTAAGTATGAAATTTTGTAGGTATTGTGCATTTTCTGGATGATATAATCCATGTCTCAAAGGGAGCTGGGTTTTTATATGCCCTTTTTTTTTTATCAAGTCTGTCGATTTCTATCTCCGGATTAAAGAAGAAACTCCAATCATTTCCAAAGTTGATTTTCTATTATGTCCTGGAAACAACAGTGAAGTTGTTCAAAACATTCTGGGCTGCAAAAAATGTCAAGACACAAGATCATGGCTGTAATATATACCATACACGATTGAGTGTGTGTGTGTACATATGTAATCTATGTATATATAATATATAATTCACAAGTCTAAAGTCATGTCAAATATTGAGCATGTTGCTGGTTTCATGATCTCAACGGGATCCACTGTAGGTTTTGTGAAGATAATGGCTTTCAGAAGCCCAATGATGAGCAGGCACTGAAACTCATGAACTCTTGTGCGGTTTCTTTGCTGGAGATGTTTAAGGATATTATTTTTGCGTATGGAGTGAGCGATGAATACAGGTAGTAGTTTGTTTAACTTCTTTTATTATCTTATAACATACCTTTTCCTATTATCTTTTATCTTAAGAGATTAAATTTTTCTTTCAGCTTTGTTTTGAAGAAAGATTCTCTATTGTATCAGAGGTGGTCAAGGTAACTCTTTCATCACCTTTCTTATGTTCTTTGCTAAGTGTAGTGTGTAGCTACAAGAACAACAACATACCCAGTATTATTCCCACATAGGCTGGGCAGGGTAAGTGTACGCAGTCCATATCACTACCTCAGAGGTGAGATAGAGAGACTGTTTCTAATAGGACCCCAGCTCAAAACAAAAATAGTTCATATAGAAATGGTAAAGGAACAAGAAACAATAGATATTTAATTTAACATAGCAAATAAAAACATAAACAAAACAACCACCAAGTAAGACTGCAAATGAACAATTCGAAATAACAGACCTCACCAACACCCTAAAACAAAACTATCACTATATACTAGAACCACTAGCAAGGATGCGCACCATCCTCCTAACCTGCTACCCAGATCCGCTTCCTCCACACGTCCTCCTAACCTACTGCCCTGATCCGCTTCCTTCACATTGTCCTATCTAGGGTCATGTCCTCGGTAAGTTGAAGTTGTTCTATGTCATGTCTAATCACCTCTCTCCAATACTTTTTTCGGTCGTATGCTACCTCTCCTAAATCCATCTCTAGCCAACTTCTCACACCTCCTCACTGGAGCCTCTGAGCACCTCCTCATCACATGGCCGAACCATCTCAACCTTGCTTCTGGCATCTTGACTTCCACCGGAGCCACTCCCACCTTCTCTCGAATAATCTCATTCCTAATCTTGTTTCTAGAATCGGTGGTGCATATAGATTATTTTGATGCCACTCAGCTGCAGTTGCCAACCTGTAAGAACATAGTGCAATTATCTGTGAATAACATGCTAAAAGTTCCTGAAAATTCATTTCTCGTGCACAGTGCAAGTTTTGTTAGAATGTGCCCTATAAAATGCTTGCTTGTCTGAATGGTGGAATTTCCCCTCAAATATTTATTCATTTTTGGTAAATCTCTTACATTCAACAATTTCTAAAGTTTTTTCATTAAATTGGTTGGAGTTCCAGCGTAGTCTATTTGGCAACTGAACGAGGGCCGTCCTCAACTAGTTTACCTAATGTTTTAATATCGACTTCTTTTATCGATTATATTTAATGTCACTATATTGACTTGCTTTTCTGATCATCATTTCAGCAAAATTGTGTCTGCCATTATATCTCTCTTCTCTTCCATGTATGTGATGAAGTGGAAAGAGTTTTTTCCTGAGGAGTTTAAAGAACCACCTTATTTTGATGGCCGATCTGTTTGCTATCCATCATCTGAGATTCTTCGAGATTACTTATCTTGGAGACAAGTTGATTGTGAGTACTTCCTATTTATTTGTTATTTTAAAGAATTTCAAGCAAATTAATCAAGCTATATGAAGAAATTTGAGTTTTTTTGACCAATTCTTCTTCATGCCAAGCTAAAGAATGAATTGTATCATTTTAACAATCTAATTTTAATACCTTGACTTGTAGGTCACATAAACAATCAGTACAACACTTGTTTCTGGCTGCTTGTTAAGTCTGGAAAGAGCAAAACTGAAGCACAAAGCTCTCTGAAGGTGTGGTATCTAATTCCTTAATTGATGAAGAAGGTCTCTTGTTTAGATAAAGTAGAATTATCTATTATAATGTGTGATTCTATGGCTTTTTTTGCTCCGTAAATCTTCTGGATAATCTCGTTTACGTCATTGTTTATTTAAAAGGTAAATGGTTTCAGCATCCAATACAAGCTGCACTTGCTTTACTTTTGATCTATCTAGCATGGAAGTAGTTTTTAAGCTTTCCTTTTTTCAAGCATGCGCACTATTGATGCTGAAGAAACAATCTTCTAAATTTTTGTGTCATAAATTGTTCAAAATGACACATCCTTGTTCCCTTTTTTGTGGCTTGATGACTTCAAAATTTTAATCCTGATTGCCTATTGAAAAAGACCATTTGTTGCCTATGATATGTTCCTTCTTCTACGATAATCAACAAAATAAGTTGTATAACATATTTAACCGCTGTGAACTGCTTCGTCCATTATTATCTACTGTTTGCAATGAGTGCCTTACCAGTCAAGTAGTTTCATGTTCAAAAGATGAAAGTCTTGAAATTGAGGATGCTAAGATGCATGTGTGGGCATATCAGGAGAGCTAAATTAGGAATAAATATATCCGGGACAAGGTGGGAGTGGTTTACTGGTCTCCATGGTGGACAAGATGAGGGAAGCGATGCTGAGATGGTTTAGGCATGTAAGAGGAGATGCACGGATGCTCTAGTGAGGAGGTGCTAGAAGTTGGCTATGGGTTTGAGGAGAGGTAGAGGGAGGTAGGCCGAAGGAGTATTGGGAAGAGATGATTAGACAGGACATGACACATCTTCAGCTTACCAAGGACTTGACCTAAGATAGGAGGATATGGAGGTCGTGGATTGGGTAGAAGGTTAGTAGATAGTGGAGCATTGTTTCACTTTCGTGTGTTAGACTTGGTTGTAGTCTGGAGTGCTGTAACGCTGTATCTGCTCCTCCTTTCATACCCTAGTACTCTCTTAGTTTCTTATTCTTCGATTAATGTCACTACCTGTTGTTTCTTGTGATTTGATTATCCTATTATTTTGCTGTTCTTCTGTTACTTCTGTACCTTTGTATTTTCTCTTTCCAAACTGCCATGAAATGCTTACGTTGAGCCGAGGGTTTATTGGAAACAACCTCTGTACCCTCAAGGTAGGGGTGAGGTCTGCATACACACTACTCTCCCCGGACCCCACATGTGGGAATACACTGTTATGTTGTTGGTGTTGTTTCCATCTGCACGATGAAGAAAATAGTCTTGCAGCCTATAGTGTTGAAGTATTGGTATACTTGTTGGCATCACACATTTTTGTGTTTAAGGGTGTGATTTTCACTCATAGTTCTGATAGCCACAAAGCTGACTGGAAATACTTTTAGTTATTCTTCCTTCAAGCTTCTTCTTGATTGTGTAATATCCTTATTTGAGCCTAACACATGGCGAACATTTTTTTTTTTTTTTTGAAAGGTACAATTAAATTTTTTGTCCAAGCAAGCACTTAGTTTTAAGCACTATTCCAGGTACATATCTCTTGGAGGATATAGGTAGTTATAGCAATTGAGACTTTCACAAAGATGTGGAAAAATTGACTAGGCTAGTGAAATAACGTGTCTCAGTACTTCGGCTTCCTGGTGAAAGATAAGCTACTAATTTCTTTTATATGTTGAGATTATGTTAAACGTATAGGCCAACATACTATGTGAAACGGCACTGAAGCCTCAATCACTAACGGTAACAGTTCTCATCTACGTGATTGTGACACATAACTGCATAACTGAATAATCTTGTATAATTTGATTCTGTAGAAATCCCACTAGGCACCTTAATTTATACTGTTAACATTGATTTGACCTTGATAAAGTAGATCTGTTAAGAGTAGATCTGTCATCCTGTTTTGATCAGACACAAGCAGGTTTACACCATACTTCAATGACCACGTTAAACCTTTTGTTCTGCAGGGTACTCAAACTCAAGAAAAAAATGAATTGCTTGCCAAGTTTGGCATTGATTACAGTGCATTACCAATTATGTTTCGGATGGGGTCTTCTTTTTTCTGGGACAGAGTAAATCTCTCTCCCTCTCTCTCACCCTCCCTCCCTCCCTCCCTCCCTCCCTCTCTCTCTCCCTCCCTCCCTCCCTCCCTCCCTCCCTCGCTCTCTCTCTCTCTCTCTCTCTGGGACAGAGTAAATCTCTCTCCCTCTCTCTCACCCTCCCTCCCTCCCTCCCTCCCTCTCTCCCTCCCTCCCTCCCTCGCTCCCTCGCTCCCTCGCTCCCTCTCTCCCTCTCAAATGCTGTTTTTGCTTGAAATATCTGTTGTGAATGTGTAAGGTCTGGCATCACTTGTAAGCAACATAAATATTACCTTATAAAGTGTTTTGGTTCTTGTCATTAATGTAATAATTAACCCCATTACGAGCATGTTTTCGTTTACATCCGACAGATGTTCCAGTCTCAAATTTGCAGCAAGTGCCATTGCTTTTGACTTCTAGTACAAATCAGACTGATTAAATGAATGTTCACTTATTACCTTTTGCTTTTGAATCCAGGATGAACCAACAGGTAATGACAGAGTAGTTGTTGAACACTGTAACATAATCGAGACGAGCTTTTGGAAAGAACATCCAAGAATACTTCTCGAGGAGGAGCCATTGCTAATGATTTTACGGCCCCATGGCAATAAAATGCTTCGATTGTCTTGAAGTTGAGGAGCTGCTAAGTTATTAACCATATCCAGTTTTCATCAGATTAGGAAAATCGTTCCAAAATTTGTCAAATATGTAGATTAGCCCTTTGCTTTTGATTTTTTTAACTCCTTTTCTTCGAAAGATTTGTCTAACAACACTCTCCTGTATATTGCAGTTCATTCACAACATTAAGTAAACAAGCTTTGTGCGTTCTATCACATTCATTGTTTAGCTCAATAATGTATTGATGAGTTCTTGAGACCTGTATTTTTTTTTTCTCGTTCTTATATACAAATGGGGACTCCTAGAACAGGCACAAGGTGATTTGACATTATTTGGAATTGGAGGATTAGCCTTCCATTCTTTGTGAAGTACTTCTTCACAAGAAGGAAAAGTAAAAGAAAGGAAGGTAAATTGAAGTTAAAAACTAAATAATTTCTCCTAATTATGTGTAACAAAAAGTTATTCCCTTCACAAGTACGCTATAATTTTACAATAGGATGTAACAATCTTCATTCATCATGATTGACCTATCAATAAACCATACAAAACACAAGTTTAGTTTTAACAAAAAATGCAGGCTCCTAGACTGAAGAATGCATCTGGCCATGGACTTGAATTTTAGAATGCAGACTTGAGCCTTCTGGAAGTCCCAGTGGTGCATCTTCACATGAACAGTTATCAACATTGAATAGCTCCCATTCTTTGATACCACATCTATCCAATGCAGATACCAACCTTTCTTTGTCCTTCTGAGCTGGATATTCTCCATCTGGGCTGACAAGAACTGCCCCGGTATATGACTGCCCCGCCACTCGTGCAGCTCCATGATAGTGGAACAGACCCCAGCTCAAATCGTCAGAAACATCTACAATTGTCCAGAACTCGTTAGAAACAACTCCATTATCCAATACACTGAAGTGAAATGTTCCGGGAACTTTTCCTCTTTTCACTCTATACTTCCGCCTTCTCCAAACCAAGTACCCTTCAAGCGTTCTTACCTGAAAAAC
This sequence comes from Capsicum pubescens, assembly GCA_030864215.1. Lineage (NCBI taxonomy): Eukaryota > Viridiplantae > Streptophyta > Magnoliopsida > Solanales > Solanaceae > Capsicum > Capsicum pubescens. Next base: position 224,896,043 of record CM061549.1, read on the forward strand.
TGGCTCATACCAGAATGACCCTCTTGCTTTACCCCGATAGAATAATTGGTACTGGCATGGGAATTGGTCATAAGCTGGATTCTGCCCTGCTACAACGCGCCAACTCCAGTCCAATGTCCCTAACCAACCCACAAAGAGGTCCTCAGCAATTTCAGGAGATAATTTCTCCCCTCGAAACTCTGACATTGGAGGCACACAAGGTTTTTCAGGGATCTTTGCATCGAGTTCAAGACAGTTATTCTTCTGCAGTACACAGAGAGAGAACTCTTCTAGGTATTTGCTCTCATATGAGGCAATACAACGATAATTGCATACTTGATCTACAGGGCTGCAGTTGTTCAAGCATTGAAGTGCCTTCCTACAGTTAGGATCCAGTAGACAATTTAATATCTGAGGCCCGCAATTTGTCACCATGCAGTTCAAGGTGGAGAATCCTTTTGCTCTAAGGTTCTTCAGCGTTGAAACTGGTGTTATATAAGCATTAATTATAACTAATAAGCAGAACCGTATGTCATCAGAATTATGCCTTTCCCAAGCGTCAAACACTGTTCGGGCTATCTCCACAGATTCGTCCAGTTTCTTAGATTGAGAGAATGGAAGTAAACTGCTAAATATGTCTCCCCTCTTTTTAGTTTCAACAAAACATCCACCTAGTTTGTTTCTTAGTGCCAAAGAGGAATCAAAGCATATGATGTTTGGTACACTCTGGCTGTTAGAGAGTATCCAGTTGACTGATCCTTCCTTTCTGACAGCAACGACCACCAAAACGTCAGCACGATCCAGCTCATTTCTAACGTGGTTGACAGTTTCATCTTCATATTTGACAAAGTTGTCGGAAAAGACTATCATTTCAAACTCTTCATCAACCCATTTCAGTCTCTCTGCCTTGCATTTGTAAAAGGAAGCAAAGTATAATATCGTCAACAAAATACAATTGCATATGTATATTCTCATAACTGTGAAGTGAAGCAATGTTCTTACAAAACACAAGCCATTTCTATAGCAATGTCTAAAGAATGATTATGCTTGTGGCTTGTGGGCATACAGAGAGAGGGGAGAAAGAGTTGTTACAGTAGTCTTGGGTGAATATTTCAATGAGCACCAGGTAGAAAAGCAAAACACCCTTGTTCTAACCTATGTTCAGAGGTGGATCTAGGATTTTGAGGTTGCGGGTGCCATGTCACTTTTAACGTTAAAGCTACTACTCAAAAAGGATAATTTTTATGGGCGTCCCACTAGAATTTGGCTTGTTAGTCAGAGAATTTTTAAGGAAAATTTCATTGAAACATTATCGAAGAACCTAATTTTTACGAATACAGCTGAAATCAGTTAATGTTTTGCTATTTACACTGCCTCAAATAAGACAAATATTTTGTCGATTTTATAGACTTTGGGTTTCGATTTGATTATTTATCTTTTCAATTTGTATAGACAAATAGATCAAATAATAAAAATGTGATTATTATTATAAATACTATCGAAAACAACCTTTCTACTTCTCCGGAGGTAGTGTGTGGACTGCATACATTTTACCCTCCTCAGACCCCACTATGTGGGAATACACTGGGTTTGTTGTCGTTGTTATTACTATAAATTATGTAAACAAGAGTTAAATTCAACTTATTAGTCAATGTGAAAGTACAAAATAGTTGCCAACATTCAATGGATATTTCCAATTCTATTGTTAAGAAATTATAACATCAAGCCAAGTATCATTATTATGATTTACGAGGAGAGGTTAACTATAAATTTGAAGGAAGAAGGAATCTTCAATTATGTTCTACACTTAAGTTAAAAATTCTTAAACAAAGATTAAGTCGAGAGGAAAAAAACTTATAGAAAATAGAATACAACAACAACAACAACAAACCCAGTGTATTCCCACCTAGTGGGGTCTGGGGGGGTAAGATGTACACAGTCCATACCTCTACCTCTAAAGAAGTAGAAAGGCTGTTTCCGATAGACCCCCAGCTCAAGACACGAGATACCACACAAATACATAGTAAAGCACAGAACAAGATTTCATAACATAAATACGGCACCCACAAGTAATAAAAAACAGAGAAAAGCACACAGATTCGTAATACAACATGGAACAAGGTATCATAACAAGAATAATACCCCCACTAAGTAATTCCCTACACTAGCGACCCAAACTGGCCCTAGCCTTCTGCCCTAATTCGCGTCCTCCAGATCTTCCTATCTAGGGTCATGTCCTCAGTGAGCTGTAACTGCTCCATGTCCCGCCTAATCACCTCACCCCAGTACTTCTTCGGCCTACCCCTACCCCGCCTAAAACCATCCAACGCTAGCCTCTCACACCTACGAACCGGGGCATCCATGCCCCTCCTCATCACGTGTCCGAACCATCCCAATCGGACTTCCCGCATCTTATACTCCACTGGAGTCACACCAACCTTCTCCCTGATAGTCTCATTCCGAACTCTATCCCCTCTAGTCAGCCCACACATCCAACGCAACATCCGCATTTCTGCCACCTTCATTTTTTGGATGTGGGAGTTCTTAACTGACCAACACTCCGCTCCATACAACATGGCCGGACGGACTACCACCCTGTAGAATTTGCCTTTAAGCTTGGGCGGTAACGAACAAAAAGTAACAAAATACTACTGGCGTCTGAACTTAAACTCTGGTATACTACGTGAAATTTCAGCGCGTTTGCCACTGACACTTCTTCCTCAACTGCTGCACCGGGTGGCACTTAAATAATATACTGATTTTATTCAATATATATATTTACACACACAGTTATCCGATCGAAGTTTGCGGGTACCATGCCACCAGTGAACCCCCTATAGATCCGCCCTTGCCTATGTTGCTCAAATTTTTCAAAAATGTCGATGGGTGCATGTTGGATCCTCCAAAATTTTGGAGGATCCGACAGGTGTGACAACATTTTTGAGAGTCTGAGCAACATAGGTTCTAACTGTCAAAAATCAAGATTATCACAATGTGGTACATCCAATATTACTCAACAGAGCCATGAATCAAGGAGACAATCAGAAAATGAGAAAACACTCCACCTCCACCCCTTCATCTAAGATGCGTGGACTCTTCTCTTTCAATGTCGCACCCATGTCAGATTCTCCAAAAATATGCTACTTTTGGAGAATCGCAACACGCAGCTGTTGATACTTTTGAATTGTAGCCATGAATCAAGGAGACAATCAAAAAATGAGAAAACACTCCACCTCCTCCCCTTCATCTAAGTTGCATGGACTCTTCTCTTTCAACGTCGCACCCATGTCAGATTCTCCAAAAATACGCTACTTTTGGAGAATCGCAACACACAACTGTTGATATTTTTGAAGTGTCCGAGCAACATAGCCCTTCAGTGAAAAAGTAGAAAATGATTTCTAACATCAACAAACTCTACAAGACTTGGTAAAAAATAGTTGGTCTCATTTAATCCAAAAAATAACTAACTCCTCATAAACAAATCCTCACTCTTCCTCTACTAATGTGAGATTTGAAAAGAAGATTGCGGATAGGCTCCTTAGAATCTTCAACCTTGGTTAGTGGTCACATTTTATTCATGAAATGGCTTGAATTGGTATTAGATTGTTAACGTTGCACTAGACTTTGAGACAATTTCATCAAGAAATTTGAATTACGCTGCCTCATTTCAGGCTGACATCCTATTTCCAATAATTGACAGCTCAACATCAATTCCTAGCAGAACATGCAATCTAACAAAAACTAAAACAACATGAGCTAAATCACCTCATATTCCTTGTCGAAACACATGAACACTTAATTTAAATTACTCTCTCGCCATTCTAATTTATGTAACACTTTTTCCCTTTCAGTCGATACCTAAAAGGATGAAACCTTTCTATATTTATAACCATTTAACTTTAAAATGCACAATTACCCTTAATATGATGATTTACATTCAAATAACTTATAGCTCACAAAATTAATGAACAACTTCAAATAGACATGTAAGAAAATGTTGATCAAGGGAAACTTGATTGGCTCTTGAAATCCAAATGTGGCATATAAATTGGGAGGAAGGAAGTATATAAGTTGGGAGTGGAAGAGAGTGATTGGAGTTGGAAAATACTTACAGTGTGAAGCAAGACATGAAGCCAAGGAGCAGAATTAAGAGGACTAACACTAGCCTCTCCAACAATACTCACTATTCTCACGGTACCTCTTTTTTTCTCTCCTTCCTTCATCTCCACATTTACAGCAACATTAATTCTCCCATTACATGTAATTTTCTGCCGAAGATGACAAGGAAAAATGGACCCTTTACTTTGGAGAACAAAAGGCTTCGGAGTTGTGTGGATCTTCAAACTCCGTTTAACCGGAAAAGCTACCGGAGAATTGATGGAGGAGGATGGTGCTACGTTTACTATCATCGTTAGTTGAGAAATTTGAAGAAAAGGTGTTTCTTAAGTTTTTAAGTCTTTATTAGTATTGGTGACATTGATCAAATATAATGCTCAAAGACTTGATTAATTTAATTGGAGATTTAATTAATATTTTTAAAATTTTTAAAAAATAAATCAATCCACAACAAAACTCCCCCCTCTCTCCAACGTCCCGTCTCAACTCTCTCTCTATAACTTCTCCAACAGTTTTGCAAATAATTTTACAAACCATCGTCAACGACCTTCAATCTCCACGACTTTCAACCTCTATGATAATAGTTTCAAATTTTTTATCGTTCCTTTTTGACTTTTAACCGTCAAGAGACGTGACAACATTCTCCGGCGACTTCCGGTAACAACAACTTAGAGTACTTCATCGTTTCTTTTCGACTTTCACAGGTAAAAAGTTAGGGCTTTTTAATTATGAAGAAAAATAGGAATTTGAGTTAACTTCTCTTCTAGTATGGATTAACAATTTTAATATTTGTTGCTTAAAAACGAAATGGGGACTCAAGAAAATTATAATTTATGGTATTTCTTCTCTTAATATGTGTCACGACCCAAATCAGGGCCTGGCCATAACGGGTATCTCAAGTGCATCGAGATCACACCTTTAGCCAATTCTAACGTAACCAATATATGTATGACAAGATAGGAAAGATAATCCCAAAAGTCTATATGAGATCATTATCCGAAAAATCATCCACAATACCAAAACTAATACCGAACATCAACCATAATACCCATATCCACAGTAGTCCAACAAAGCCTCTAACAAAACCGAATACTAGTAAAATATCCAGACCTGCCCCTGACCATAACCAAAACAAATCTAAAATAAAGTGGCAAGACAAAGGAAATAAAAGCATGGAATAAAGTTTCAGAAGGATGGAAGCTCACCATTTCAAGTCAACTCTCGATCTAACTACGAACACCTGATCACTATATAAAAAAGGTAGACTTGCCTTCGGACCCTGCATCGCGTGGAGATACAGCGTCTGAAGACGGTTAGCGGTTGGAGCGCTAACATGTAACTTAGGGATAAAAGAGTAAAGTAGTGCCATAATCCATAATATGAATACCAGTAAAACCCAATGCACAACATCATATGCAATGCGTAAATATATGTATATCATATATAGGGGAAAAGGGAACAAGGCTTAACATGCACTTTTAAATCATTAGCTTGGACTGTGTAGCTCTGCCATCCTAAAGGCACCCACGGGCTATATGGGTTCAACTACCCCTACTGAAAGGGCCCCAATGCGTGTTAGCCACACGTACCTGAGAAAACATGAGAAGGCTAATGCCATTTCCAAAATATAAAGTGTTTCTCATGCACATGGTCACCATGACCAAACCTCATGTCGGTAAACATGAGTTTCCAGTAACGGTCCCCCCGGGACCTCCACCTTCCATGTCTTTCTTACATAACCCCCTTTAAGTCCATATTAAAATCATTTACACATTTTCAACCACTTAGTAAAGAGTCTTTTAATTAGGCATTTTCCGTTGGTATCTTCATACCAAAATTAGAGCTTGCAAGTCTGTTCCATTTTTGCCACGAGTTGACTCCACAATTTCTAATTTAAAAACCAAAGTCATTGCCACCAAGGCCTTTTCAAAACCATTTGAAAGCCAAACCAAACCTATTTATGTTTCATTTACCATTTATGCAAATGCAAGAATTTCAAGAGTAGTCAAACTATGAGACAAAATCATATTCATTGTCAATTTCACAAACAGGTTGAGGGCACATAATTTTCAACACCATATATCAAGGCAAAATCATCAACTTGGGGATTAACCATGACCCCTTAGTTTAATTAACATTCCCATGCATCCCACAATGTTCAAAATCATAAATAAAACATAATTATTGCATAATAAACCATGAAAAAATATTTAAACCAATCACATTCACAACCCTTAACCCATAGTTCAAAACACATTATCAAAATCATGAATAATAAATTAATTTTCACGCCATTTAAAAAAAAACAAGTATAGGGAAAGAGGTACACGCCTTAATTACCAAGAAACATGAAGAAATTGACACCCTTAAGACCCTAGATGACCACCCCTTTGAACCCTAGTCTTCACTTGAAAAGAAAAATTTGAGAGAGAATGTATAATAATGAATAGTGACCTTCGTATATTGAGAATCTGATAGAAATCGGTCTTTATAGTGATTAATAAATCATTTATAGGTGAAAGGACCCCTTTACCCCTCACCTCACTTTAAAAGAACAAGACCCGAAATTACTAGAGGTTCATAGAACGAACCTTATCGCGGAGGTCCAGTCTTCGTGTCACGGGCCTTATCGCGGTGATTATCTTCTATGTCATGGAGGTTATCGTGGAGACTAACCTCCGTGGTATGCCAATCGGAGGCTTACTTTCTTCATGACCCAAAATCACTTCGAACCCTGTTCGAAAATTCTGAAACTCTTCTGGGTTACCATTTTAACATCTCCAAACATAAATTGAGTCAAAAATCGATATTTCAAGTACAGAAAGATAAAAAATAAAATAACCAAAATTTCAAGGGTGTTACATTATCCCCCTTAGGATTATTCGCCCTCAAATGATAAGCAAGGACACGTTTCACATGAGAATGATAACAACACACCAGAATCAAAAGATAAACCCCGATAACAACAAAGAAGAATAAAATTCATACCTCAAGCTTCTTCATCTGTCACATGGAATAGAAATGGATACTTAGCCTTCATATCTTCTTACGCTTCCCAAGTAGCTTCTTCTACTTTATGGTTTCTCCAAAGGACCTTTACCAATGATACGTCCTTAGTACCTAACCTACGAACTTGTCTATCCAATATATCTACTGGGACTTCTTCGTAAGATAGGGAATCCAAGACACCAACATTCTCAATAGTCCAACATTCTCTATAGGCACCACCAAGGAAGGATCACCCATACATTTCCTCAACATGGACACATGAAACACAGGGTGAATAGAACCCAAACTTACAGGCAATTATAACTCATAAGAAACACTTCACACTCTCTTAAAAAATCATATAAGGACCAACGTAACAGGGACTGATGTAACACCCCGTATTAAAGTACGTGTATTGGCGTATTCAAGTACGTGTATTGGTCTTATTTATATGGAATTAATTTTTTATTTTATTTATACCGGAATTTGCCCATCGATGGTTCCATGCGAAGGTTATTGAATGAGCTTTCCAACGATATAAAGATTTCCAAAAATGGATAGGTTTCGAATATAATCGAGCACGTTCGAAACTATAAAACGGTGGCCGGGATATTTGGGAATAGTAAATGTGCAGGAAAATTTCCTGCACACAAACTACTGAGGCCAGTCGAATTTTTGGGTCAAATTTGAACGATCATAACTCCCTTAATATAATAAACTGGGAGATCTTCGACCTATGAAAAGAAAGATATTTGAGTATTCTTTCCAATGCAATTGGTTTCATCCAAATCCAACATCTGAGTAAGTAGTTATACTCGTTTTACTTCAGCCTATCAAAACAGATTTTTAGGGTCAACTTCAAACGACCATAACTCCTTGTATAGGACGAACTGGGTGGCCTACTTTATATGAAATGAAATCCCTTTGAATTATCCTTCCAAATATACCAATTTCACCCAAATCCGATATCGGAGAAAAGAGTTATGGTCGATCTACTTTAGCTTGTCAAAACAGTCCACCAAAGGACAAATTTGACATTATTTAAATTTTAAAGGCATTTTGGTCATTTCCTATTATATTATGGACGGAAATATGTGTATATATACATGTATATGAGTTCAAAAACTCATTTTCATCATCAATCATTGAGAAAGAACAAACCTTAGCCAAATTTGACCTTTAAATTACTTTTGATTCAACCGTAGAAATTCCAAAGTAATCCGATAACTGCGTTTGTCATCTCGAGAGCTTCGAACGACACCTATTATTTGTGCAAACAGAATTGCATAATCAAGAGGTGAATTCTAAGGTATGAATATTGTTTGCCTTTGTTCTTTTCCATATGTATATGTGTGATAGAGGATTATATGTATTGGATGTTATTGAAAGGTGATGGAAATAGGGTTATGGACTATTTTGCATGGTTTGGTTGTATCGAATTGTGGAAGGTGGATATGGTAATTGAGTTATGGAAGGTGGATATGGTGATATACTATTGAATTGATGATTATTTATGTCTATGGCTCAATTTGGTTTAATGGATTGGTTGGAAGGATAAATGAATCCAAACTTGATATTGGAGGATGTTGTATGAATATGCATGGCATATGAATATAATTAGAGTATAAGAGGGTTAAAGTGACACCCTTTATGGTGTAATTAAGGCTTACTACATAACCACTAGTTTGGTGAATTCAAATAATTGAATTGTGACGTCTGGTTGCTAATACTAGATTGCTATATATGTTCATTGTAGATAAGTAATCCGAAAAGACGGGAAGTCCATTTGGGACTAGTATTGAAGGTTGACAGTCAGGTATGTAAAGCATACTCTATACCATATCTTTGGCATGAAAGTGAACAATTGTTCTATTAAGAAAGTTTCCAAAGTTATTCAATAACATGTGATCCATAATGGTTTTGTATGATGTCCTACGTTACCAATGAACTTGTTTCCACCCTACAAGATGTCAAAACATTCCAATACTTACTTGTTTTCCAAATCTTACATGTTTATTGCACTAATGAATGTCAGAAGGTATCCGGTTACTCAAACAAGATTCATGTGCTATTAATGACTCCAAAACGTTTTATTGATATACCAATAAGTTCCTACTTCATTGTTATGGCATTGATGACTCCAAAACACTTCATTGATGTGCCAATGAGTTCTTACTTTATTGTTATTGCATTGATGGTCTATTTATATGTCTCTTATTGATGTATCATTGTTTCAAAGTATCAAAAATACGGTGGCGACCGAAATAACAATCTCAAAGATTAATTGAACTAAGTGATGGAAGTTCTCTCTTATCGGGTGGTATCCCAGGGGCATAAGCCTATCATGGGTCGATCCCTATTTATGTGTTTATGGGTGGTATCCCAGGGGCATAAGCCTATCATGGGTCAATCCCTATTTATGTGTTTATGGGTGGTATCCCAGGGGCATAAGCCTATCATGGGTCGATCCCAGTTGATATGTACTGGAGGAAGCCTAATGGTCACATTACAGTACAGTAATGATTACAAAGATGATAAGAACGAAGGTAAAGTGATTGAATAAATACAATGTACAGGTTGTCACAAGTTCTAGTAAGTGTGGTCCACTCCTATTATGATTTATTCACTTGTTTCTGATTTCTATTGAGCTCCTATATCATATGTGATTATCTACAGCTTTACATACTCAGTACATATTTCGTACTGACGTCCCCTATGGGGGACCCGCATTTCATGCTGCAGGGATAGGTACCTCAGCTCATACACCGCACAAGTAGGAGCCAGGATATCCAGCTGCTTTTGGTGAGCTCCAGTTTGCTTCGGGGCTTTCCGTGTCATATCCAGTCACTTTTGGTATTGTATAAAAGTTAGTTATATGGCGGGGTGTGTCCCGTCCTTAGTTAAACTCTGTGTATTGTCTAGAGGCTTTGTAGACCTAATGTACAGTCAAGGTGGTGTTTTGTTAATAGACGTGATGGCTCCAACAACCAAGTATTGTATATACATATATATGTGTGCTCGAGCTTATACAGGTGATTATTTCCTTTTATATGTGATATGATGCTGTCCAAATTTTGGGTTGTCATAGAGATATGCATGGGAAGTATAAGGTTATGAGTTGGTTCTCCTGGGCCTCCTCGGTTACGGGTGCCAGTCCTCCCCAATAGGATTTGAGGCGTGACAACTGAGCTTCCTCTTCTTTCCAAAATACATCACTCCCTTCATGGGATACACCTTCAAGAACACCCAATCACCCACATTGAACTCCAGATCTCTTCGCCTCACATCCGCATAGGACTTTTAGCGAATTTGGGTAGTCTTAAGCCTATCTCGAATTACCTTCACCTTCTCCATAGCTTGATGAACTAAATTGGGACCAACCTTTCCTCACCAACTGCGAACCACCAAATGAGAGATCTGCACCTTCTACCATACAATACCTCAAACGGAGCCTTGCCAATGCTAGAGTGATAGCTATTATTGTACGCAAACTTTATAAGAGGTACGTGGTCAACGTAACCACCACCATGATCAATTACAGAGGCTGAAAGCATATCCTCTAAAGTCTAAATGGTCCTTTCCGCTTAACCATCCGTCTGTGGGTGAAAAATAGTACAGAGGGTCACTTTAGTCCCCAAACCTCGCTGAAACGACCGCAAAAAATGAGATGAGAATTGAGTACCCCAATAAAAAATAATGGAAACTGGAGTTCCATGCAACTTCACATTCTTCTGAATAAACAACCTCGCATAATCCTTGGCAGAATAATTAGTCCTCACTGGCAAGAAGTGAGAAGACTTAGTCATCCTATTCACGATGACCCAAATAGAATCAAACTGGTATCGAGATTGCAGAAGACCGATAATAAAATCCATATTTTTCACTTTCCATTTCCATATAGGCAACTCAATTTTTTTAGACAACCCACCAGGCCTCAAGTGTTCCACTTTCACTTGTTGACATACCATGCACTTAACCACAAAATTAGCTACATCCCTCTTCATGTTATTCCACCAATAGATCTCCTTAAGGTCGTGATACATCTTTGTCAAACCAGGATAAACCGAATAACATGACTCATGATCTTCGTCCAAAATTCTACCTCGCAGCCCATCTACATAGGGAACACACAACCTTCATTGGTACCTCAAGATACCATCACCGCCAATCTCAAAAGCCATCACGTTCTGCCTACCCACATCATTCTTGATTTGCATCAAGATGGGATCCAACACCTGTTTCTCCTTTAACTCAACACCAAGAGATGACTTCTCCACCCCCTGAAAAAACACACCCTCAACCTTAGAATCTAGGAGATGAACTACAAGATTAGCCAAATGGTGAATATCCTTCACCAAGTTTTGTTTTTCCTCCTTCACATGAGACAAGCTCCCCATAGATAACCTGCTAAGAGCATCAACAACCATGTTAGATTTACCTGGGTGATAGTGGAGACTCATGTCGTAGTCCTTGAGAAACTCAAGCCATCTCCTATGCCGAAGATTCAAATACTTTTGGGTGAATACATACTGTAGGCTCTTATGATCTGAAAAGATGTCAACATGGACCCCATATAAATAATGCCACCAAATCTTCAATGCAAATACCACAACCAACAACTCTGAATCATGAGATGAATAATACCTCTAATGAACTTTCAATTGCCTAAAAGCATATGTTACCACCTTGCCATGATGCATCAATACACAACCAAGTCCCATATGGGACACATCACAATAAACCACAAAACCACTACCCTCGGGCAAAGTCAAAACCAAAACAGAAGTCAATTTATCTTTCAGCTTCTCGAAACTCTGTTCACAAGCGTCGGACCATAGAAACTTCACCTTCTTCTGAGTCAACCTAGTCAAAGGTGCAATAATTGATGAGAAGCTCTCCACAAACCTCCTATCATAACCCGCTAAATCCAAAAAACTTCAAATATCAGTTGGAGTCATGCGTCTAGGCAACTTCTTAAACACCATAAATTTTTGTGGATCCACTATGATCCTTTCACTAGAGAAAACATGACCTCAAAAAGTAACAATATTCAACCAAAATTCACACTTCGAAAACTTACCATACACTTGCTAATCTTTTAGGGTCTGCATTACAACACAAAGGTGATTGGCATGATCCACCTCACTTTTGAATATACCAGAATATCATCTATAAACACAATCATGAACAAGTCCAACAACTGACAGAATACCCGATTTATGAGATCTATAAATGCCGCCGGAGCATTGGTCAACCCAAAAGATATAACCAAGAACTCAAAATATCCATACCGAGTACGAAAGTCAATCTTAGGGATATACTCCTCCCTAATATTAAGATGATGATAACCCGATCAAAGGTTAATTTTAGAGAAATACTTAGCACCCTGAAGTTGGTCAAACAAATCATCAATCCTAGGAAGCAGGTACTTATTCTTCACAGTTACCTTGTTCAACTGACGATAATCAAATAAATCTGAAGGGAACCATTTTTATTACGCACAAAAAGAACGAGAACACTCCAAGGAGACACACTATGGTGAATGAAACCCTTATCAAAAAGATTCTTTAACTGCTCCTTAAGTTTTTTCAACTCAGCTGAAGCTATTCTATATGGAGGAATAAAGATAGGATGGGTGTCCAGAAGAAGATCAATCCCAAAATCAATATCTCCATAGAGAGGGACACCCGGAAGATCATCAGGAAAAACCTCAGGAAATTCCCTAACCACGGGAACAAATAAAAAAGAAGGAACCTTTGAGTTAGAATTCTTAACCCAGACCAGATGATAAAGACACCCCTTGGAAATCATTTTCTGGGCTCTAAGGTAAGATATGAACCTCCACTTAGGCACTAGAGAACTCCCTTCATACTCAATAACCAACTCATAGGGAATTTAAAGATGATCTTATGGGTCTAACATTCTAAAGAGGCATATCACGAGTGCAACCAGTCCATCTTTAAGATAACATCAAAATCTAGCATGTCTAACTCAAACAGATCCACCAAAGTTTCCTACCACCAACAGATACCACACAATCCTTATAGACCCTTCTAGAAACCGCCGAGTCACCCATCAAATAAAAATAAAAAAGGGTCCAAAATATGCTCGGGATCAAAACTAAAATGCACAGCCACAAATAGGGTCACATAATAAAGAGTATACCCCGGGTCAAGTAAATATTACACATTATAAGAAATGAGTTTTAACATACCAGTGACAACATTAGGTGATTCCTTAAACTCCTGATGGATAGTAAGAGCATACACGCGATTTCGACCTGTGCCGGTACTAGAAGTGGCACCCCTTGGTGTAGAAGCTAACGATGTGGCAAGTGGAACCTTGTTAGCTCCTGATGAAACCTTGATCCCAGGGTAATCCCTAAGCATATATCTTAGCTGGCCATAATTGAAACACGAATTCTTTTCCTTATCATAAATCCACGATGCAACTGACTACACAGTCTACAAGAAGGATATGACAAAGTTGATTGTGCCCCACTGGCTTGAGATCGGACACCTTTTTCCTTATAACGATGATCTCCATACGGCTTTAGATAGGGAACACTAGCCATTGAATATGAACCCAAATTTCCAAACTTTTTCTTAGACTATTTCCCACCATCTCTACCACTCTGCTGCTGACCTCCATCCTAATCTAAATATTAAAACTTTTTACTCTGCCTCTCTCCCATATCTGCTTGCTTCTTTATTTTCTCCTCAACCAGTTACATATACACCATGAGCTAGAGATGTCCACATCATTATTCAACAAGGCAACTTTGCTCTCCAAAATCAACTCATGAGACAAACCAAAAATGAACTTCCTTATTCTAGACGTCATGCTAGACACTAGCTCAGGAACATATCATGATAACTGGTGGAATTTCAAGACATACTCCTTCACTGACATCCTGCCTTACTTTAAATTCACAAACTCCTTTTATTTTGCCTCCCTCAACTCCTGAACAAAGAAGCGGTCAAGAAAGGCACCAGAGAAATCCTTCCATAAAGCAAATTCAACATCATCACCCCTAAGACGCTCCTACTCTTTATACCATTGGTATGCCATATTGTTCAACTGATAAGCAACAAATTCCACACCCTCTACCTCAGTAGCATGCATAACCCAAAAGATCTTCTCCATCTCATCTATAAAACCTTGAGAATACTCATCAACCTTAGTACCAGTTAAAGTTGGAGGGCTCAACCTCATAAACTAGTTAACTCTAGTAGCCTCAGATGAACTCCCAGTAATACTAGCAGAACCCGTCTGACGTGATTGAGATGTCACTAACTGGGTCAATCAGGTGAATGGATCGTGGAACTTATCATTAATGATATCTCTTTGAGGTAACTGAAAAAGAGTGTTACCCTCTAGAAAAGGATCAATGGAGACCGGTGGAACTCCACAGTGACAATCAGATCCAGCGACCCTTGATCGGATCTATACCCCATAAGTTGGACGACATCTGCCCACATTGTCCTCAGGTGGGACGAATGAGTTTCCATGAGCTCTAGATCGTATGGGACGCATGATCTATAAGGCAGATAAATGGGAGTTATAAGAATCCAAGACCTTAGACTCTATAGACTAAAAATAAGACAAACAAGAAAGGAAAACATTCCTAAATGCCTCATAGCCTCTCTCTTATATGTGTGGTGCACTATACACCCATAAAAGAGACTCTACTTGACATGACTTTATGGACACCCCATGACACTGAAACCTAGGCTCTGATACCAACTTTGTCATGACCCAAACCAGGGCCTGCCCATGACGGGTATCTTAAGTCCACCGAGGATCGGAGACCACCCCCTTAGCCCATTCTAACGTAACCAATATATGTATGACAAGATAGTAAAGATAAACCCAAAAGTCTATATGAGATCATTATTCAAAAAACCATCCACAGTACCAAAACTAATACCTAACATCAACCATAATACCTATATCCACATTAGTCCAACAAAGTCTCTAACAAAATCAAATACCAATAAAATATTGGGAAATGTCCCCGACCATAGCCAAAACAAATCTAAAATATAGTCTTTGACAAGGGAAACCAAAATATGAAAGAAAGTCTTCCGAAGGATGAAAAACTTACCACTTCAAGTTAACTCTCGATCTAACCATGAACACCTGATCACTGTACAAAAAAGGTATACTTACCTTCAGACTCTGCATCATGTGGGGATACAGTATCAGAATACGATTAGCGATTGGAGCGCTAGCATGTAATTCAGGGATAAATGAGTAAAGCAATGACATAGTCCATAATATGAATACCAGTAAAACCCAATGCAAAATATCATATGCCATGCTTAAATATATGTATATCATATGTCGAGGAAAAAAGAATAAGGATTAGCGTGCACTTTTAAATCATTAGCCTGGATTATGTAGCTCTACATCCTAAAGGCACCTACGGGGATATATAAATTCAGCTCCCCCTACTGAAAGGTCACCAGTGCGTGTTAGCCACACATACCGAAGAAAACCCGAGAAGGCTAATTCCATTCCCAAACTATAAAGTGTGTTTCATGCATACGGTCACCATGACCAAACCTCATGTCGACAAACATGGTTTCCAGTATTGGTCCACCCGGGACCTCCACCTTCCTCGACTTTGCTACACAACCCCCTTTAAGCCCATATTAACACCATTTACACATTCTCAATCATTTACCGAGGAGTCTTTTAATTAGGAATTTTTTGTTGGTATCGTTATACCAAAATTAGAGATTGCAAGTCTATTCCATTTTTGTCATACAAAACCAATAAACCAAGTTGACTTCATAGTTTCAAATTTAAAAACCAAAGCCATAGCTACCAAGGCCTTTTCAAAACCATTTGAACGCCAAACCAAACCAATTCATGTTCCATTTATTATTTATAAAAGTGCAAGGATTCCAAGACTAGTCAAACTATGAGACAAAATCATATTCATTGTCAGTTTCACAAATAATTGAGGACACATAATTTTCAACACCATATATCAAGGAAAAATTATCAACTTGGTGATTAACCATGACCCCTTAGTTTAATTACCATTCCCATGCATCCTAAAATGTTTAAAATAATGAATAAAGAATAATTATTGCATAATAAATCATAAAAGATATTTAAACCAATCACATTCATAACCCTACCCATAGTTCCAAACCCTTTATCAAAACCATGAATAATTAACTAATTTTTATGACATTAGGAAAATACAAGTATAGGGAAAGAGGTACATACCTTAATTACCAAGAACTTGAAGAAATTGACACCCTTATACCTTAGATGACCACCTCTTTGAACCCTAGTCTTGACTTAAAAAGAGAAATTTGAGAGAGAATGTATGAGAGTTAATAATGACCTTAGTATACTGAAAAATGATATAAATAGGTCCTTATAGTGATAAAAAATTATTTATAGGTGAAAGGACCCATTTACCCCTCATCCCACTTTAAAAGAACAAGACAGTCCAAAATTACTATAGATTCGTGGAACAGACCTTATTGCGGAGGTCCAGCCTCCGTATCATGGACCTTATCATGTTGATTATCATTTATGTCATAGAGGTTATCTCGGGGACCAACCTCAGTGGCATGCCAATATCGTGAGGCTTACTGCCTCCGTAACCCAAAACAACCCCGACCCCTGTCCAAAAATTTTGAAACTCTTTTGGATTATCCCTTTATCATCCCTGAACATAAAATGAGTTAAATATTGATATTTTAAGAATGAGAAGGCAAAAAAATAAAATAACCAAAATTTCAAGGGTGTTACAATATGATTATTGTCATATGGTACCTTAATTTATGAAATATAAATTTTATTGTTATTATAGTTCTTGCTCTCGAACATTATTGTAAAAATAGTGAACTTGAATTTTAAAGTGTGTTTTTGTTGTTGTTGTTGTTGGTTGTATTTGTAAATATTGATAAATGTTCTGGTGTTGGAGCTAAATATTAATGTTGTTGATTTTGTTTGTGTTGTTGGTAAATTGACATTGTTGGTGTTGATGTACTAGTAAATGTAAATATTGGTGTTGTTGGTGTTGATTTGTTTGTGTTATTGGTGTTGTTGTATTGGTAAACATGATGTATTGATAAATGGTGATATTGTTGTTGATGTGTGAATGTATATAGCTAAAATTTTATTTTTACTGGTTTGTTTTGTTGTAACAGATGACCCATCTATTGGATAAAATCATAAAAATTATTCCAACAGGTGACTGTAAATACTTTTGATGATTTTTTCTAACAGATAGGTAATCTTTTGCAACAAATGATTCATCTATTGGAAGAAATTAAAAGTCTTGATAGTTATCTATTGGAATAACTTTTATGATTCACCCAACAAATTATCCACCTATTACAACAGATGAGTGATCTTTTGAAAGAAATAAAAATGCCTTTAATATTATTTTAATTTCTTCCAACAGATGACCCATCTGTTACAATATATTACCCATCTGTTGGAAGATATCAAAACATTATTTTCAATACTGTTTTATCTCTTCCAACAAATTACCCATCTGTTGCAATAGATGGGTCATATATTGGAAGAAATTAAAACAATATTGAATCTGTTTTTATTGTTTCCAATAGATCACTCATTTGTTGCGACAGATAGGTAATCTATTACAACAAATCACTAATCTGTTGCAACAGATGAGTGATTTGTAGGAACTATAATTTTACTGTTATTGCTATACTTTTTTAATGGTGCATAAATTAATTACAATATTTTTTATTTTCCTCTTATTTTTAGATAATATGTCTCTCAAAAGAAATGAAAGTGAATCAAGTTCAAGTAAAGGAATAATTGAAGTAGTTAGACTACATTCACCACTATATGAGCTTGCTGTATAAACAAAATCTTAATCAGAAGTACAAGAAAAAGAAAATGAACATGAGGAAGAGGAAATCTTCAAAAGAGATGTTGAATTTAGTTCTAAAATTCAACATGACCCAAATGCTAATATTGATCATAATAGCCTTTCCACTGTAGAGTTTGTCAAAACCTTCAGCATTGATAGTTTTTCTGTGAGAATGCAGTGTGATGGTGCCACAAATTTAAATGGTGATTGTGTGATAAAGTCAACTATGAAAAAATCTTTTGATACCTTCAGAAAAATACTTCGAGAACAAAAATTGGATGCTTATTTCAGGAACAACTGCTTTGGGAGATATCTTAATTTGTCGGAGGACAGTAATGCTTATTTTCCAATGACCATGGTGTATGGTCTTCTCAAATGTAGGTTTATGTATGAAAATAAAGATAAGATGGACGAGGTATGGATAAATTACTAAGGCATGCCCATTTATTTTGGTTGGAAGGAGTTTACTATAGTTACTGGACTAAAATGTTATCCTCCTTCTCAACCTATACCTATTATAACACAAAAAAGCACCCCGCACACCAAATGCAAGTCAAGTGATGGTGATGACTTGTTGTTCCTTGTTGGACCAAGCTTTAAAAATGTAAATTTGATAGAAGAGTTGAAAGATAAAAGATTTTCAAAGAAGCACAAGTAGTCATTGTGCTTGATTTGGTTTGTACATGATATTTTTTGGGCGAGAGACGTTAACAACAATATACCACTTGATTTAATAACGATCTTCGAGTATCTTGAGGCATTTAACAGCTATCCTTGAGGTCACGAAAGCTTCAAAATGCATGTCAAATATTTGTTGACTCCATTAACGCCAAAGAGAGTCAACTTATATGGCTTTTCAGGGTAAATATTTCTTTTTTTATGTTTCATTTATTTTTTTATTGAATACTACTTTTGATATATTAACATAATTTTATAGGCTTGGGCATTTGAAATCATTCCTTATCTCAGACAAAAAGTGAACTGCCAAGAAAAAGATTCATGTCCAAAAATTTTGAGATTGTTGTCGGCCAAAAATGATAAAAAAGCAAAATTTCTTGAACTTTTCAATCACCCTAGAAAGCAGTAAGTCTAATTTTAATTTAGTTTTTATTTTAATTAATAATTTATTTAAATAATTTAATCATCATTCTAATATATGTACTATTTTATTTTATATTATGCATCCGTGGCTTGTTCCGACTAAATGAGAATTGAAGATTCCATTTCTTATTACTTTACCATCTATTTAAATTTTATCGAAACCTAGATAATTGATAGAATACAAAAGAAATTGATGTGAGCAACATCCATTAAAAGAAAAGCATTTTGAGAGGGTGGACTTATTCTTGGTGATGTTGTTGATGGTGCTACTGGTGGTGATTGAGTATTTGTTGGTGATAGTGGTGGTGATGGAGTTGTTGTTGTTATTGGTAGTAGTGATGGTGTTGCTGTTGGGGTTGGTAGTTTTGATAAGTTGGTTGATATTCCTTTTGCAATTTTTGAAACAAGAAATGATTATGATTATGATTATACTGATTTAGTGGCCGATATACCCCTTCTTTGAATTGACATACTACAAATTTCTCACATAAAAAGAATAGTCAATTATTTAGAGATCTTGCCCCTCATAGCTTATGTTGGGCATGCAAATGTCAAGAGTTCAAGAAAAAACATGATGGGGTGATTAATGCCATTAATGCATTAATTGTTACTGTAAAGAATTGACATCTATGAGAGCTGTCATTCCATCAAAGAGGATAGGTCCATTCACTCCATTAGAGGTTAAGACTAAGAGGAGAAAGAAAGCAATTTCTAAGGTATTATCAGGTATAAAAAAAATTGCAACTCCTCTTTCTTGCAATGTTGAACAATATACAAGGGCCACAACAAAGCACAATGAGCAAAAAAGGTAAATATTTATTATATGTTCCAACAGACTACATATCTATTGAAACAGATGGGTAATCTATTGCAATAGATAGGATATCTATTGCAACATATTACCCTCCCACTTATTGCAATAAACCGGATATCTATTGCAATATATATTGCCCATCTATTGCATAACTTTATGTATCTTTTTATGTTTCATTTTGTTTGTATATTTTTGATAATCATTGATAATTTTAGCTTTTTAGGTGGATCTCATAATACATGCTACTGCTGAACAACATACTATCATAGTTGATAATCCAAAACTGCTTTCAATGAGGCAGAAAAAGTAAAGTCTGTTAATCTGGATGAAAGTACGGATGAACATCAAAATTATTCATTTGAAGGGTTCAATATCTTTAACGAGGCTCCAACACATTTGATCAACACTTATTCGGAATGGATTGTCGATGGACTTTTAAAGTTTTATGCCAACAAGTATGTAACGACATAAATCATTTTTAAAAATTTTGATTCATAAACTTCTTATACAAATATGATTTTTAAACATATAAATCATGCAAAAAACAAAAGAATGACCACTACAAATTGAAACAAGCGGGTCTTGGATTTGATATGTTCAACTTTATTGTTGCACATCTCAAAATGAAGATTGGTTTTATTGATGTCACAACTCAACACTTGCTTAAAAATTATGTTTAAATGCCATATATCTTACTATTAATACTATATTTGATGTTTATATTTTTTAAATTGTATCTGTTAAATAATTTTATTTTTCCATAATTATAATATTTGATAATATGGGAAACACATTGATATCATAATTTACTACCTCCAAAAAAATACCAAGATGCAAACATAAAAATAATACAGATACACGATAGCCAACTGTTTATTCAAAGTATACATCAATAAGACCTACGAAAGGTATCATAAAACACATCTAAAAGTTGCTCAAAATAAGGAATTTTTAAGAAACCTCATCAATGATTTTGGCATTCCAACTATCCTACCTTAGTATTTGACCGACAAAGTGTACATACAGTTAATTGTGATGGTGAGTTTTATTGGGTGTTGGCTATCATTTTTCTAAAAGAGAGGCACATCCAAGTTTATGACTTGATGTCGGCAAAAAACTATTCTGACCCGTTGTTCGAGATACAAAAGATGGCCATAATGTTTCCTACTTACCTTCATTGAAGTAGCTTTTTGGATCAAATGATTCGTACTGATTGATCGATGATTAAAGCATTGGTTTCTACAGGGCAATCCATTTGATGTAGAATGTGTTAAAGGAATTGCTCAACAATTCTTTGGTAGCCTGTAAGTACTTATCATGATTTATTTCCATAAATTTCACAACTCATAAATTAATTAGATATGTATTATTTGATTTTAACAAATACAGAGATTGCAGTATTTTTATTGCCTCTTATGTCAAGTATTTGAGTTATGGATTATAAGTACCAAATGATGGAGTTGATGCCAAATTCCTTCATAAAAGGCATGCTACACTTTTTTGAAAGTATGAAAGTGTGAAAGTTGAAAAAGGGTACGTAAGCGACAATGAAGATTCACCACGATCAAAACCAAATTTTATACCACCGAATGAAGCACAATTAGTCAATATTGAGTAGATCTCTATCGCTTGATTATGTAAATATTGACTGTAACACCCCACATTTTTGGGCTAGACTTTGAACCATCATTCCTACGTGTGTAAACTTTAATACCATAATTTATATGTGAATACATGTGTCATGATCATTATTCTAGTTTGTGAAGTATTTTTGAGGTAAAAAATATTCATAGGAATCACTTAGAGCGAAGTTGAGCTAAGAGCCCTTGATTTGGCCAAATCTTTGTATTTGATTCTACAAGGGTCTAATTTGAACGTGAATAACTTTTTATATATATAGAATTTTTCATATAAAACCCACAAATGATAAATAATTGAGTTATCTTTCCAACGATACTAATTTCTCCTTAATTCGATACCCGAGCAAAAAGTTATAGCCTTTTTTATGAGAGACAGTAAGGGTAGGCGATAAGCGAAGCCACGGGGGTTACTCCCTCAAAATAAGGTGGGCGTCATGGGGGATACTCCCAGGGACTAGAGGGCGTGCTGCGGGGTCTATTCCTTCACCGTTTCAGCTTCTTAAGGGTCAAGGGGTACTTTGGTCCATTCCCCTTAACTTGTGTCACCACCCGAGATGAGGCCCTAGATGTGACGGGTATCCTGAAACATGAAGGCCCGAGAGACCCCTTACTCCTTATCCCTAGTGATATTTTCTGCTCTGGGTCTAGACCCTCACGACATTAAAACGCGTTATTAGGGAGTAAAGCTTGCGTACTTATGTACCCAACATCCCTCATGTGTTTTGACGATGTGGGACTCCTTATCCTAAGTTGAGGTATTACATAAACACCTCTTATGGACTCAGAGTCCTCGCTGAGGTTTGCCCCACTGAAGGGGATTTACCTAGACTCAGGACTGAGGTTTGCCCTGTTTTACCAGGATTTGCCTAAACTTAGTTTGAACTCTGGCCTATATCGACAAGGCTGACACAGGAGAAACTCTGATACATTGTGTCACAAAACAAGTTGAGGCCCTGGCCGCTACGGGCATCCCGAACTACGAAGGCCCGAGAGGCCTCTTACTCTTTATCCCTAATGATATTGTCCGCTCTGGGCCTAGACTCTCAGGCTTTAAAACGCGTCATTAGAGAGTAAGGCTTTCTTACTTATATACCCAGCATCCCTCCTATGTTTTACCAATGTGGGACTCTTTATCGTAAGTTGGGGTGTTACATACTTCATGGTTCGGGATGTCCGTTGCGGCCAGGGCCTCGACTCGGGTCATTACATTGACTTTAAAACTTAAACTGTAAATATTTATCATATGTACCCGTGAAATTTTATATTTCATTTTTTTGTTGAATTATTAATGTAATCTATTGGAAATAATAAAAAAAATATAGGCATCTGTTGCAACAGATGGATCATCTGTTAGAATAAATCATTAAAATTGCAATTCATTAAGGTTGCAATTGCACTTATTAAATGAAAGGTAATTTTAGTAAAATTAATTTTATTTAGTACTAACAATGGTTTAATATAAATCAATTTTACATCAAATTAAGTTTAGTTAGCTTTGACCAAAGGGAAGGGTCGAAATCAAAATCCCTTTTAAAAAATTAATTCCGATAAGATAATTGAGACCAAATTAATATTTTTAAAATTTGTTATTCTTTTAAAAATACAAATCAACCCCCTAATTAATGTGTATACAAGGGGTACTCAATCATTTTAATTATTTCAGTTTTTGAAAATAAAAAAATATTTCATCTACTTTTCGTTTCTTCTCGACTACTCAATCTTGTTCGAACATATTGCTCAAACTCTTTACAACAGATTAATTTTGTTCCCATTTTCGACCATATCAATTGTTATTTTTGACTTCCTTCTTCCTTGTATCCGTCATTTTCTCTCTCTTTGCAGGTAAGAGTTTGATATTTTTTTTTTTGAAAAATTAGATCTTTTTAGTTAATGATGAAAAAGAACTTTAGTGCATTATCTTAAAAAATGGGTGAACAATTTTGAATTTGATGCTAAAAAAGTAAGAAGAACCCCCAAAACCCTAGTTTTTGTCATTGTTGTTCTCTTAATATGGAGGTTGATGTAAAATGTAAATGGGATATATCTTTCATTTCTTTCTAAGTGAAATATAATTTCCTGTTGTTGTTGTTCTTGTTGTAAAAATTGCTGACAAACTTGAACTTTGACCTTTTTCAGAGATTAACGATTTTGTCTTGTTGTTTGTGTTGTTGTATTGAATCATCACTTTATTTCACTACTTCACTTGGTATTTGTTGGAGTTGTGGGTGAATGTTAACAGTATTGCTTGTTGGTTGGTGTTGTTGGTGGGGTGTTGTTGGAGTTGTTTTATTTGTTTGTTTGTTTATTTGTGTTCTTTTTTTATCTTGTTGATGATGTTGTTGGTGTTGTTCGTATTGTTGGTGTTAGTGGTGTATTGCTAAACAAATGTGTAATATGTTGGAAGATTGTTTTAATTTTTTCAAATAGATGATTCATATATTGAAACAGATGGGTCAACTGTAGGAAGAATCTAAAATAGGTCTTCTAATAGATAACCCACCAGTTTCAATAAATGGTGATCTATTAGTTAATATGCATGAATTATTTCAACAGATGCCCCATTTGTTGCAACAGATGGTTTATGTGTTAGAATAAATCAAAACAACTTTTACAAAAGATGGACCACATATTGCAACAGATGGGTCATCTATTGATTTTTTTGTAATGCGTTGTATTTATTAAATTTTGTGTTACCTTTTTTTTAAATGATGCATACATCAATTGTAATCTTTTTTTATTTTTTTACTTGTTTGTAGATAAAGATGTCTCCCAAAAGAAAATAAAATAAAAGTGGATCAACTTCTGACCAACCAACCAAAAAGGCTAAAGTATAGATGGGTTTGGAGGAGCTTGCTGGACAAGCTCTTTTAGAAAAAATAAAGGTAAACCTTCTGTAGACAATGAAGTTGTGGAAATTATAATGTAGAAAAAGTTATCGAGGGAGGTGAAAAAGAGTCTATAGAGGGTGGTGATGAAAATAAAAGTGAGGAAGATAATGAGGATGTAGAAGATGAAGATAAAGAATATGAGGAGGAATGTGAAGATGAAGAAGAATTAGAAAGTGAATAATAAGGGGAAAAGGAAAATAAGGTAGGAGATGATGAAGAAGAAGATGGATCTGAAAAAGAGAACGATAAAGACAATGAAGATGATGATAACACATCATCGGTTGCACATGATCATAGATATAAATCCTAGAATTATCTTTTCAAAACTTTTAGTATTGATAAGTTTCAAGTTGAGATGCCAATAGATAATGATGTGAGGTGGATTTATGCACCTCAGTGTTGTTATCCAGGCTTAATTAGCCTTATTTTGAGGACTTCTTATGTGATTAATGAGTGGTTAATGACATAATTGATAATATAGGTTTTAAAATACTTGATTACAATTTTTAAGGTGTGTTTTAAACAACTTTGGAATCAATTTGGTCACTTAGAGTTTAGACAAGAGAACTAGTGTTACTAGTTTGAGCTATGTGTTATTTTAGTTGATCTTGATGGATTGTAGTGTGTGTAATGAGTCACTAAGCATATAAGTGTGTAATAAGGAGTGTATTAAATTTTTAAAGTTTTTAAGTTTGTAACAATCCAAGATACAAAACACTAAGTTAAAGATCAAAAGGACAAAACTAGTACTCTTAACTTAAGTTACTATTTCATCGTCTTGGATTGTATGTTATTTTGAGATCTAATTCGTGATGTTTGATTATATAGTATCCTTTTTTATTTTATCATGGTGATATATTCATGATAAAAAATATGTAAATCAATTAGAAATATCACCACAAAGCTTGGAATAGATGGACAAACATTTTGGGACAAGACTTGACCAAAATTAGACGTTTTGGAGTCATTAGCGTGCCACGGACCTTAGGAACCAAGTTAGGTATATTAAACATACTTGGGAGAACTATAAATTACATACAGTATATAACCACTATTAGGGCATTCCACTTATCCTAGGAACCGCGATAAGGGCGTGGCACGACCTTAAGTCAAAATCGGAAGCTTGTGTCCAAGATAAATAGGACACTTAGTTGTTATGTTTCACACCTTAGACGACCTTGGGACTTTAAGGGAGGCTAGATAACACTTAAATTAGGGTTTTTATTCCATTAATTTATTTTTTATGGATTTTAATATGTATTCAATCATTGCAATTACGGTTACGTCCATGAGCGGCTAAACACCCTTTTCTGGGGGAAGGCAAGAAACATGAGTATTATTGTTATGGATTGATTTGGTTTGTTTGTTTATCATATTTAGTTATTTATTTATCCCTTTTATCACTATTTTAAGGACTTTCAATCCTTAGAATACATGTATAATTATCTTGTGAACCTAGAAGGAGGAATAAGAGTATAGAACGTGTAATCTTCTAATTGAATGGAATTATAATTTGCATTTAGGATAGGAGTATGTTTATTTGCTCTCGTTGGTTCAAGTAAAAGATAAAATATGAATGTATTTAAATTATTTCTCACATCCCTCTCAACGATGTAGTTGTGGGGCTAAGTTACATAATTAATTAGAGGTTCGGAAGTGGTGTGAAATTTATGGTGTGAAATTTATGGAAATAGTGGGCATTCAGTAGACATGTGTGATGTAAATCTAGAATGGTAAACTTTGTAGACAATGCCCAGAGGCCAAATTATGGTAATACCTACAACCAAAAGTGGTAGAATCAAACATCAAATTACTCTTGGGGCAATAATCAATAGCAACAACCTAATAACAGACAAGTACCATTGAAGAGACACTGAAAATGATTCTGGCCAACCAAGAATAGATGGCTGCTGAAATAAAAAATTAGTAAGTAGCTCAAAAATAGTTAGATCAGTAGTTGGGGCAGTTGCAGCAGGCGTTGAATACAAGGACTTAAGGTGGTTTTCCAAGTGATAATTAACCTCCAAAACAAGTAATGAAAATCACTTTAAGGAGCGGCAAATAGTTGAATGATGGGCCTTCAAAGATAAATAAGGAGGTAGATGTAGAGTTGGTTCCTCAATCGATTGCAGACAAAGTTGCTGAAAATTTATGGAATTCTGAGTACCCAAAAACAAAAGCTATTGAGAAAGAAAGATCACTACCACCATTCCTGCAGATATTTAAGAAAGCCAAAGAAGATGCATGCTCCAAGAAGTTCTTTGACATGTTTAAAGAACTTTACATTAATATTCTTCTTTTAGATCTTTTGCAGGGAATTCCTATATACGCCAAGTTCTTGAAGGACGTGGTGACTAATAAAGTAAATTTGCAAGACATTGAGATGATAGCATTGACGGAGGAGTGCAGCTCTGTGGTAATGAAAAAAAGGCCCAAGAAGCTTAAGGACCCAGGGAGTTTCACCCTCCCTATAAAGATTGGTGACAGTGAAGTGGTCCATGCCTTGAGAAATTTGGGGGCAAGTATAAATTTGATGTCTCTGCCCATGTACAACACTCCTGGGTTGGGTGAGCCAAGACTATTCCCTTTGATACTCGTTAGTAATTTTGTAATTTTGGCTGATTTTATTATTATGGATTTTGATATAGATAGTAGGGTACCGATCATTTTGGGACTTACATTTTTAGCCACGGGAGAAACGTTGATAGATATAAGAGAGAGCACTCTCACAATGAGATTGGATGATGAAAAGGTTATTTTCAGAGTTTATAAGCCACTTAATCCACCTTCCCACTACAAAGATTTATGTATGGTTATAGTGATGGAAGTGGAAAAGTATGAGGTGGTATAAAGTGCACCACCAAAGACCTCTTCGGACAGTCTTGTTCAGTGGTCCAAGACAGTACCTAAGCCTGAGTTGAGGATTATTGATGAGCTTGAAAAGGCTAAAATTGAAAAAGTAGTTGACCTTGTGAGTTCAAATTCAGGAGGTCAAAAGAGAGTGGGAAAATAGCCTCCAAGCCAGAGGAAGAGGATGAAGAAAGTCGATTAAGTAGTGATGTTGGGTCGTTCCGCGACACTAAATCAAGCACTGCTTGGGAGGCAACCCAAATTAAGGTAGGTTTTATTTTCAATATTTTAGTTTTTACTTCACATAGTTTTTGTTTTGTTTTGAGTCACAGGTTGATGGAAAATCTGAGTACCGGAGACTTGATCTAAGGAGCATGCTAGAGACTAAGTGTGGGGTCCTCAAACCCTCTTGTTGTTCAAAGATTCTACTAGATAAGCCTAGAGGCCTCAGAGAGTATTTTATATCCTTACTTTTGATTTTACTCTGGGAAAAAAGTAGATTTTTAAGTGTGGGGTAGGGAAATTCCCATGTTTTAGGTAGATTGATGTTGTAGGATCTTAATTTCTAGTTGTTTTCTAGTTTTTCCCTGAATTTAAAAAAAATTACAAAAATATTTTTGCTTTTTAGTTTTAGTCTTAGTTGGTTTAGTTTAGTAGGTGCACACTTTTCATTTTGGTTCTTTTCCACGGGGGTGCTCCTTGAACCCAGTATCCTTTTTCTTTTTAGGAGTAAATTTTAAATTTTTATGATTAGGTAAGTGAGATGTTCTGGTTGGTTCTATGTGTGATTGCATGGTGCAAGTTGGTTTTTATGTTAAAGTATGTTGTCTGTGCGAATTACTACTTTTGAGACTCCTAGGCTCAAGTTTATGACTTATGTGTGTTGCTGGCTTAATGTTGAATTCATGTGATTGCAGGGTTAAGAGTCTATGATGATGCTACTTGAGTTGAGCATGTGCCATGTGTGGTTTAAGGTTTTTGTATATTCCTTATTGCATTTGATGTCTAAAACTTGCCTAGTGTGCGTGTAAATCAAAATAAAGAGTGTTGGTTTAGGAGATGATATATGAATTTCTTTGATAGCCATATTTCATACCCTTTGTAACCTACCCTTGTGCATAATCATAGTTAGCCCCATTAAGCCTTCAACCTATTTTATTAGTAGCCTTATATGTAGCATGTTTATCTTTCTTTGTTTGACCTGAAATTGATCCAAAACTCCTAAGAGCTTTAGTGAAAATTTAATAAGTTAAGAAGTGTGAAAAACAAGAATAAAAGAGGTGAAAGTGAGACCTCAAGAAGTAGCTAATGATGTAGTAATTTGATTTGTTGTGATTGGGAGTTGTGTGATGAAAACAAAGAAAAGTGTTCAAAATTGAATAAGATGTGAATGAAAAATACTCCTACTGCATTATATGGGAACTAGCTTAATGAGATGGTGCAAAACAAAACATGTGTATGAAGATAGATGAGGTGGAATGTTGGTTGTTAGAGGTGAATTGAATAAAAAGTGTGATGTATTAAAGTGCTTAGGGAATATAGTCACTATTACTGGCTAGAAAAGTTCCTACCCATCCCTTAGCCTACATTAAAACCCATAAAGACCTTTTTGATCTGGAGCCTTAACATTCTAATATTAGTGGAGTACTACACTAAGGGCAAGCCTATAATTTATCTGGTGTAACTTGTGAATTCTTTGTGAGAGTGAGCATAACTTGATCTTGTACATATTTTGTGTTCAACTGTATCTATGTGAGTGATTATAGGTAACTCTCTTTGTATGAGTGCACAATTTTAATGATAGTACGGTGATTTATGTGATCTTCTTGCTAGATAAATATGCATGATTTTGACAACTTAGTGAGTCAATTCTTGAGGTTAGGATGTTTTGAAGTAGTTTTCTTGAACTTTCACTTATGTATAACATGCTTAAGGTAAAAACTTGCTATATGTGTAGTCATTATAGTACTAGCTTGAATGTCTTGCTTGTAATAGAAGTGTGGAGTATTCTCTGATTGTGATGCTTAGAGTGATTATTTTTTTGAGGATAAACAAGGCTTTAAGTATGGGGTGGTTCTGAGGTACCACGATACATATGCTGGAAATCAATTAGAAACATCACCATAAAGCTTGGAATAGATGGACAAACACTTGGGACAAGACTTAACCAAAATTGGACGTTTTGGAGTCATTAGTATGCCACAGACCTTAGGCACCACATTAGGTTCATTCCACGGCCTTGGGAGAATTCTAAATTACCAATTCCATTATCTCACCATGATTAAGGCATTCCATGGATTCTAGGAACCGCGATAAGGGTGTGGCACGACCCTAAGTCAAAATCGGCAGCTTGTATCCAAGTATAAATAGGACACTTAGCTATTATGTTTCACACCTTGGACGAACTTGGGACTTTAAGGGAGGATGGAGAACACTTAAATTAGGGTTTGTGTTCTATTCATTTGTTTTTATGGATTTTAACATGTATTCAATCATTGAGATTACGGTTACGTCCATGAGCGGCTAAACGCCATTTTCTAGGGTTTAGGCAAAAAACATGAGTATCATTGTTATGAATTGATTTGGTTTGTTTGTTTATCATATTTAGTTGTTTATTTATCCTTTTATCACTATTTTAAGGACTTTAAACTCTAAGAATACATGTATTATCATCTTGTTAACATGGGAGGAGGAGCAAGAGTATAAAACGTGTAATCTTCTAATTGAATGGAGTTATAATTTGCATTTAGGATAGGAATATACCTATTTGCTATATTTGGTTCAAGTACGGGATGAAATATGAATGTATTTAACTTAGTTCTCACATCTCTCTCAACGATTTAGTTGTGGGCTAAGTTAGATAATTAGTTAGAGGTTTGGAAGGCCATAGTAATAATATAGAACCCATGAACCAACAACCAAGATAATTAACCTAACCAATGAAGTTCTATAGTGTAATATGACTGTTCATAGTACCTTAACCTTGTTTTGTCTCTATTGTTGTTCAAGAACCTTTAATTTACTGCATTGTTATGTTTACTCTTAGTTTACTTTCAAACAATTTTGTGGTTACGTTAGCACTGAGTTAATCTTAATAGTTGGACTAGCCTGGGATAGTTGTTAACTCAAGTCTCTGAGGTATCGATACTTGTCTTGAAAAAGTACACTATATTACTTGGTGAGACCACGTACACTTTCGTGTGCCTACAGATAATCCTGGAAATTTAACTGGTGATTTTGTAGTTAAATCTCTCATGGGGAAAATTTTGATGTATTTAGCAGGATTTTGAGAAAGGAAAAACTAGAGGATTTTTTTAAGTCCAGCTGCTTGATGTGCCATGGTTTCATGGAACTTAAGATGCTTAAACTTGGAGAATATGCATGCATTTAAGGCTATTTTGTTGGATTTGATGTTGTTTTTGAGTGATTTTTCAGGAAATTAGGTGTTGGAAGCTAACCAAAAGAAAAAAATGAAAAGCCGAAAAATGACCACTTACCTTGGTACCTACACCCCATCAGTACCACCTACTGGGAGTAGGTGGGTTCGTAGGTTTCAAAAATAAAGATCCAGAGAGCCAATATTTGAGGACTACCTATGGACCCCTACCTAAGGGGTGTAGGTACCACCTATGGCCCGTAGATGGGTTCGTAGGTGGTCGCCGACTCACTTTTCTAAGGTTGTTTCGAATTGATTTTTTAGGGTTTCCACGTAACCTACATACACTCCTATGATGTTGTTAGTCACTATTATGTATGTTTAGTCAATTTTTCTTCTTTTGTTTAGGATTTGAATTCCAAGGTTTCCATGTAATCTATAAATACCATTTTTTACTTTTCTTAGTTAGTTCATGCCTAGATATGCCCTTTGGGGTTAAGTTTACATCATTCACAAACATCTTTTGACTCTAAGATTGACTTGTGATCTTATTGTTCTTGGTTTGCTTTTGGTTTGTTCTTCAATTTGATACTTTGAATTTTCTTCTTTCATTATTGTGTGATTGATTCTATGATTTTTTCTATGAATTACATGAGTTGTCTCACATCTATGAACGACTAATTACCTTAGCTAGGGTTGTGGGAACCCTGGAGGATAAATAAAGTTGAGGAAGTTCCAAGTTGTTTTAGATAAAGATTCTTGCATGTATTATGGTTTTCTTCGATTTGATTGTCCTCTTAACGAGTGCACATGTTAGGATCCCACCTAATATATCACTACTTACTTCACAAGAAGAGTAGAGATTAGGGTAAGATAATCACCACAATGATTTGTTGTTAATTATCTAAATAAGCTTACCTGCACTATCTACTTATGATGATTATCTTTCTTCTAATAACTTGAGAGTCAAAAGGTAATCGTTAAACCGGAGTTCGGGATAAGGGTTAGTAAGGAGACACCCTTAGACTCAAAATGTAAAGGGTGAAATCTATTAATGAGTTCACAAGACAGTTGATGTTACATAACTCATCAAATTCTGCAAGCAAGGTATTAGAATAGTTTGATAGTACATGATAAATCTACAGAGCAAGAAACCAGGGGGAACATAAGCGTAGTATTCGTCTTAGATTGTCTACAACCTCTAGCATCCTGTTCTTGTTACTTTTTACTATTTTAGCAAATCCCCCTATTTACTTTCTGTACTACTTGGTGATCTCAACAAGTTCAAGCAATATTTTTGATGTATTCTCTGTGGGATCGACCCCAATCTAGTTGGGTTACTATATTTTGATAGTGATTACTTTATCCTTTTATTGGAGGTGTAGTTTGGGCGATATCAAAATTTTGACGTCGTTGCTAGGGATTATGGTTGTAGAATGACTGATTAGAGTTGTTGAAGTTGTCAGTTCTTTCTTTTCTATTCATCTTCGGGCATACGCTAGTGTATGCCTACTCTTCTTGATATGATAACTTGGCTAGAAAAAGTGTGGAGTGATGAAGACTTCTTTAGTATTGTTTCTAATTCTTTTGATATGATGGATATAATGCGGGAACCTAAGGAGAGCCCAATGGAAACATTGACACACCTTGCAAACAAAAATCATAAGCTTATTCAAAAGGTTGATAGTTTTGTCTTGGATATTCACCACTTGAAAGTAGAGTTGAATGCAAAAGTTGTAGTGTGTAATGCCCAACAACTTAGTTATGGGTGGTGTGAGACTGAAACAATTATGAAAAAACAACTTGAGGAGCTAAAATTAGAAGATTAAAAAATTGCTCATACTCTTATGGATAATATCACTATTAAGGAGAGCATACTAGAGTTATGCGGGATGTAAATAAGTCTGCAAATCCTGAGTTGGGGCGTATTGGACCTCATTTGAAGCATTTTTCTAGTTTATGTTTGGATATTAAGATATTGATCGAGCCATCTGAACCCAAAGAAAAGTGCAAGAAAGAGGAGACATATGTCTATATTCTTGAATTTATTGAGCCAAAAATGAATAATTACATTTCTCACGTAAGGGATAAGAAATACAACGTGCCTTATCTATTGCTTGGAACTTTTATTTTTATACCGCCACCCATTGAGCATAAAGGGAAATAAAAAAACAATTAGGAGTAAAATTCATAAGTTCAAAGTGGAAAGAGAAAGCTGATGGCCAACTCTTGGGCTACCTTGATGAAGTCTGAGTAATCAAGGTACCTATAGGATTATTGGTGAAGTCTGAGTAACCAACATAGCCCTGTTATGACATGACATTAAATCAGGCACTACTTTAGAGACAACCCAAGGTATTTTGTTGTTTGTACGTGTTATTGTGATTGATGTCAGATATATGCACCTATGGTGACACAAGTATGTTTATATCTCTCTTTCTACGTAGCGACCCAATGCATTGGAGACAATGCATCTATTATATTGAGGGTGGGGCTACTTATGGGTCTCGATGTCCTCTTGGGGTTTTTGTTGCTGTGCCTCTTTTCCCCGGAGTCTTGTTCCTAGTAGAGCCGACATATTTAGGTGTATGGTATTTTATTTTGTTATGTTTTATGTTTAACTATGAGAAAAATGAGCATCTAAGGAAGTTGATATGTTTTTTGTTGATTTTTGAGAAAAATAACACCCCACGAGAAATTTGTTTTGAACTGTGTGATGTGTATATATATGTGTGTGCCTATTGTGAATCTTGTTATGACATTAGAATTAGGGACATAATAATAATAGACAACAATTCCATGAACCATATAGGTAGTGGATTGTGTTGTGACCCTGTTCCATGTACGTGTGAGATACTACTGTCACAACTCGAGGCTACCTCCTAGTCATAACACAGTGCTTAGAAGCATAAATGATCCCAAACTAACCTATGAACTGGCATGATACTTGATCAACTGATTTATAATATATAAAATAGCTAAATTTGTTGTGCGGAAACATAATCATAAAATAATCTGGATAAAATTATACTGACAAAGTTTACAATCTGATAAAACTGAAGAGAGAACTGAAATTTACATTTCATGACTCTGACTGACTATCTATGAAGCCTCTACTATACTGACTATAGATAGCTAGGACATGCCTCCAACTACCACTAATCAATACACATGAACAAATACAATATAGTACATGAATTACAACTGACTGGAGTCCCTGAAATAGGAGAACTCATCACCTGCTTACTGGAAGCTGCAGCTATTAGATTATGAAGTGTAGGCTACAACTGGTACCTACATTATAAGACAATGTAGAGAATAGACATATATATGAATTAGTACTTTGGAATGTACCGAGTAAGTATGGGTGAATGCAATATGTAAAACTGAACAAATACCTAATCTTAAAATATGCATGCTTAGTGTAAATAGACTCATCAAGAGACTGAAATCAACTGAAAGATAAAGTATCTTAAAATATGCATAACAAATATAATCTGATAAGATGGTGAATCACTACACTTAGTTTCTTAAAACTTTACTTTTGTAGAACAAGTAGGACTGAAGCTGGGAAGCGGTAAATCATGAATATTGTATATAAATCTCATGTAAAGCTGAACATGTTGTAGAACTATACTGAGGATCATGTATGAATTCTGGGTCTGAAACTATGGTATGGAAGCTAACATAACTCGAGGATCTGAATATACCAATATACTGAGCATGAATACATGAACATACAAACTTAAACTTAACATGTACTGAGCTGATTTGATTAACTTAATAACTAATGCCTGTGTGACTGAATGATTGAAATCCAAGTAAAGGGATAACTAATTTCTATATATCGAGTAGCTAATATCTGAATACGCACTAAATAATTTATGAACACTGAATAGCTGATGACTGAATACTGAATAACTGACATCTGAATACTGATCAACTGACATCTGAATACTGATTAACTAGTATCTATATAATGATTAACTAATATTGGTATACTAATTAACTGATATTTGTCTACTGATTAATTGTTATCTATATACTTATTAACTGATATTCGAATGCTAATCATGTAATACTGAACTATACTTAGTCTGAATAATTGGACTAAAACCGTGGGAGGTATCATGTAACTGACATGCCCCAATCTGAGATAATTAAGGTCCAACCTGTAATCCCAGTTGGAAAGGTGTCAATACCCTGCCATGGGTACTAACATTGGCTGTGTGGATCCACTAAACTGGTGTCCCAAAGGACTAAGAAGTCACTCTGTACTGGCAGGTGCTCTCATGAGATATGTGTTAACCCTCAACTGGCAGGAAGACATCTCAAACCTACGCTAGCTACGTAGCTTTAGAACTTAGGGACTTCTACTAAAGGTCACTCCCTCTACTAGAAGGTGAGTCCCCATCCCTGGGTTCACTCGGTGCTAAATCCTGCTCCCAACTGAACTGACACTGGTACTAACTGAAGCTCGACTGAACATGACAACTGATATTGCTCAACATGATCATAACAACTGAGTAAATGGTAATATTCATGGTTTAACTAAAATCATTACTGAAAGATCTGAAATCATGTAAATCACGTAGGTATCGGGTGTTCATAACCTGCCAGCACTGAATGACCATAAAGCATGATATCAACACTTAAAACTGTAGTATGGGAATCATGGTTCAAAGACCCAAAACATAGACATTCCACCAAACATATGAGAATCATAATCTTGAACATGAGAATGTGTTAAACATGGGAAATCAACATGATTACATGGATAATTTATAAATTGGAGATTTAACATGAAATTCACTTGAACATGACATGGGAAATTGTAGTTTAAAACATGAATTAACCTAATCTTTCACGAGATCATACGTGAACATGAAATTGAGTTCAATTAATAAGAAAAACATGAATTTAATCCATCTTGAACATATAAAACTCTATAATAAGAGAAAAATCCATACTTTAGTTGAAGAGAAGGTTTTTGGGCTCCATAGGTGAAAGTGACCCATGGGAACACCCACATACCTTAATTGAAAAAATTCTCAAAGAAAGCTTGAATCTTGGGACTTGAATGATGAACCGAGAGGGAAAACCTATTCTTAATTTTTTTTATGAAGATTCTTGAAACTTGAAGCTTGAATTCTTGGATTCTTGGGAAAAAGGGTTTGTATTTTTGTTCTAGGGAAGGGAAGGGAAGGGTTTACATAAGGGTTTGATGATAAAAAGTGGGCGAATAATGCCCTTTTGGTGTTTTAATCTGTCACTTGGTTGATTGTGGGCAAGAAGAAATGACTAAAATTCCCTTTGGGCTTGTACCTATGGATGCAGAAAAACATTACTCCGCATCGCGGAGCTAGACATGGTAACTTAGTCTCGCGTTGTGGCAGCTTACTGATTCTGACAAAAATGATCATAACTTTTTGCTCGGGTATCGGATTAGGGAAAAATTGGTATAGTTGGAAAGCTAATTCAATTATCTATAATTTGGTGGGTCTTGAGATGAAAATTTATACACATATAAACAGTTATACATGTTCAAAGTTGCCCCTTTATTGAATCAAATACCAAATTTTAGCTGAATCAAAGGCTCTTAGCTCAACCTTGCTCTAAGTGATTTCTATGAACATTTTTTTACCCCACGAGCACTTCACACACTAGTATAAATATCATGATAAATGTATTCAAAGATAAATCACAGGATTAGAGCTTACACACGTAGAAACGATGATTTGATTTCTAGCTCAAGAATGTGGGGTGTTACAACTACTTAGTTCCCTCTGTGTGTTGAATTCAGACCTTGCTTGGTTAGTCTTACCTAGGTTGTAGAATAGTCGATTAGGAAAGGATCATATGCCATTCTTGAATTAAGTCCACTTTTAGACTAAATGATCTTTTATGAGTGAATAAGTATCCCTTGATCCAGATTTTTGAGCCTTTTGGACTATTTTTCTCGTTACATCTTTCACCTTTCCATTTGTATTACAATGAACCTATTTTGGACTTGGTCCTCCCTGGACATTGCATACCTCAACTCAGGCAAATCGACTAAGTTGAGGGTGGTTATCATAGGGGTGCATAATTTGAAATGGGTATAAAAAAAGGTAAAATAAGAGAAAAGAAAGTAGGGCTGGGTGTGGTTGAAAAAGTAAAATAAAAAGAAAATTGTGAAGAAGAGAAAAAGAATGAGTAAAAGAAACTACACTCAACCCGAATGTGCAATAAAAGAATAAAAAAAAAGAAATAAAGGTGGAATAAAAGGAAATTGGTTGATAAGTTGACCCCAAAGAAAGTGTAGTTCCAAGGAGGCTTATTCACTAAAAAATGTATATATGTATCATACCAGCCCCCAAGCCTCCATTGTAAGCTGAATAAAGTCCTATAGTGATCCTAACCTGACTGTTTGAAAGCTAAGGTGAAAGAAATAAGGGCAAGCCTATGGTATTTGATGCGCATTTCTAGAACTTCTATTATGAGTGTGGGTGTATCTTGATTATCCCTGCATTGGCATGCATGATTTTATATCAATGAGTGAGACTTCTTTATTGTGAGGGCACATGGGTTGTATTGCTAGCTGCCTACTTGTTTGGGTAGTGTAACTTTTACATATGTATGGTTGTTTGTCGCTAATGTAATTCCATATATTGGTTCCTTTTTTTCACATTTTTGTGCTTTATAGATACACACAGTTGGTTTTAAAGTATCAAACTTGGAGAGGGTAATGTGTTTTGAGCGAAATTTAATGATTGACTTCCATAGGTATCTTACGCTTCTCTTGGTTAAGCATCATTGTATTGTTTTGTTATATTTTGTTGCATGAGGACATGCAACATTCTAAGTTCAGAGTCTTGATGTGCCATGGTTTCATGGCAATTATAATGCTTAAACTTGGAGAATATGCATGCACTTAAGGTTATTTTGTTGGACTTGATGTGTTTTTTGAGTGATTTTGTAGAATAACCAGAAGAAAACAAAATAAAAATACAAAAAATGACCACTTAACTTGGAACCTACGTCCCGTAGGTACCACCTACTGGGCGTAAGTGGGTCCATAGGTGTCAGAAATAAAGATCCAAAGAGCCAATTTTTGAGGACTACCTACGAACCCCCACCTAAGGGGCGTAGGTACCACCTACGGTCCCTGTAGGTGGGTCTGTAGATGGTCGCCG
The DNA here is from genome assembly GCA_030864215.1 of Capsicum pubescens. Taxonomy (NCBI): domain Eukaryota; kingdom Viridiplantae; phylum Streptophyta; class Magnoliopsida; order Solanales; family Solanaceae; genus Capsicum; species Capsicum pubescens. The sequence goes on from CM061549.1 coordinate 224,933,843, forward strand.
ACACACTTTTACTGGATCATTTTGAATTTATTTCTTAGGGTTTGCATGTAACCTACATATACTCCTATGATGTTTTTAGTCATTATTATGTACGTTTAGTCAAATTTTCCTCTTTTGTTTAGGATTTGAATTCCAAGGTTTTTATGTAATCTATAAATACCCTTTTTACTTTTCTTAGTTAGTTCATGCCTAGATAGGACCTTTGGGGACATCATTCACAAACATCTTTTGATTCTAAGATTGACTTGTGATCTTATTATTCTTCGTTTGCTTTTGGTTTGTTCTTTAATTTTAGACTTTGGGTTTACTTCTTTCATTATTGTGAGATTGATTTTATAATTTTTTCTATGAATTCCATGAATTGTCTCACAACTACGAGCTGCTAATTCACTTAGCTAGGGTTGTGGAAACCCTGGTGGATTAACAAAGTAGAGAAAGTGTCAAGTCATTTTAGATAAAGATTCTTGCGTGTATTATGGTTTTCTTCAATTTGATTGTCTTCTTAATGGGTGCAAATGTTAGGATCCTACCTAATACATCACTACTTACTTCACAAGAGAAGTAGAGATTAGGAAAAAATAATCACAACAGTGATTTGGAGTTAATTGCTGAAATAAGCTTACCTGTACTATCTACTTATGACGATTATCTTTCATCTAATAACTTGAGACTTAAAAAGTAACAATTAAACTATGATCTGGGATAAGGATTAGTAAGGTGACACCCTAAAACTCAAAAGCTAAAGAGTGAAATCTATTAATAAGTCCATAAGATAGTTAGTGGTGCATAACTTATCAGATTCTGTAAGTTATTGGAATAGTTTGATAGTACACAATAAATCTATATAGTTAAAAGCTAGAGGGAACGCAAGCCTAGTGTTCGTCTGAGATTAACTACAACCTCAAGCACCCAGTTCTTGTTACTTCTTACTTTTTCAGAAAATCCCTTCATTTACTTTCTGTACTGCCTGGTGATCTCAACCAGTTCAAGCAAGATTTTTGACATTTCCCTGTGGGATCGATCCCAACCTAGTTGGATTACTATATTTTGACAGCAATCGCTATATCTTTCAATTGGAGGTATAGTTTAGGCGATATCACTACTTTGGCTACTTTCTTTATTTTCTAGAGGACAACTGTGAGTGTTTTCAAATGACCATGGTATATGGTATTCTGAAGTACAGGATCAAGTACAAGGGTAATGATGAATATTTAGAGGAGGATGACTAGAAAATGGATAGAACATGGATAAACTACTGTGGCATGCCTGTTTGTTTTGACATGAAAGAGATTGCCATAGTGACTGGCTTGAAATTCCATTATCAATTAGAACCTCTTTCAAAAGTAACACCCATGAAAAAGTCAAAGGCAAGAAGGACACCCAAACCACCATCAAAGAAAGGCAAGACATTGACCGAGTCACCACCCACCAAAACGAATAAAGGCAACAAAAAAATAGATGAGTTGTTGGACATTATTAGACCTAGCTTCAAAGCCAAGAGGTTGTTAGATGATCTTAAGAATAAAAAAAATTCCAAAGAAGTACAAGGAGCAATTGTGCTTAGTTTGGTTTGTGCATTCCATTATATGGGCTAAAAACATCAACAAAGTCATAGACCCTAAATAGTTGGTGCTTACTCAAAATTTGGATAAATTCAATATTTATCCATGGGGATGTGAAACCTATTTCTTGACTATCAAATATTTATTGATAAAGTTATCCCCAAAGATGATCAACTTATACGGCTTTTCTTGGACTTTCATGGTAAATTTTATCACTATTTTTTTACTCTTATATTTATTTATATTGAATAATTATTGTAACTTTTTTGTTTGCGTCATGTTTACATATTTAGGCTTGGACATTTGAAGTCATTCCTCACCTCTGAAAATAGGTCAAGGACTACTCTAATGAGGTTTCTAATCTAAGGATCCTTAGGTGGTTGTCTTCCAAGAATAATCCAAAAATGAATCTCCTTGATCTCTTCAACCCTCCTGATGATGAAATAAGTTTTCTTTCAAGTAGAATAATTTTACTCATGTTAAAACATTGCAATATATGGGTCATCTATTGCAACATATGGTTCATTTATTGTAACTTATCTCTACAAATTACTCATCTACTGCAACTAGTGCAACAGATTACCTATCTGTTGCTTTGGTTCTCTAAACCTGTGTTAACAAATTAACCATCTATTACAACTTATGCAATAGATGGGTAATATGCTACAATAGATGAGTAATATATTACAATATATGACTCATCTATTGTAGCAGATTACTCATCTGTTGCATAGGTTCTTTGTGTTAACATATTACCCAATTTACTGTAAATTATTATTTGATTTATATATATCTACTTTTATTTATAGGTTGTGCATTCATAACTTTTACTTACTAAGAAAGAGTTGGAGATGCCTTCTTTTGTTACTTTAGGTATTGTTCAAACAAAACTAGATTCGATGATGGATTTAATAAAGAAAGAATTGACTAGAGAAATAGCCATAAAAAAGTAGCTAGGAAAGGTTAATTTGTTTCTACTGAGCCTCATGTTGAGGTTCTTTAAGACCAACCTGCTGCAACATATTTGGGTACTGATGTTAGTGGTGGTGATGGTGTTGGTGGTGGATATGGTGATAGTGTTGCTAGTGTAGTTAGTGATGTTGGTGCCAAGCATGCTAATGTTGGTGTCAGGCATTGTGATGACATGTTGTTGATACTCATGGAAAATTTTATTTGAAACCAGAGTTGACCATGAAGATAGTGGTGGACTAACCCCTTTCTATGGTCCCTCTTCAAGCTCATGTTCTATTTGCAAACACTAAGAGTGCAGGGATAGGTGTGATGAACTCATTAAAAGTGTAGATGCTCTGAATACTGCTTTTAAGGGATTGCCATCCAAGAGGGGTGCCATACTATCAAGAAAGTTGATAGATAAATTCACTCCAATGAAGGTTAGGAGGAAGAATAAAGCAGTTACAAAGACACTCTTAAATATTAAATCAAGAAAAATTGCAACTCCTTCCCCTTCCAATATTGAGTTTGTTCATGTGAACCATTCCAATATTCAAGGGGCCACTGGAGTGCAGGGACCACTGAAGAAGGTGAACATATACAAGTTGGTTGACCCCAATAGGAGGTCTACTTTGATGAATTACATAAGATCCAAAATATCCTCACAACAATTCAACATGAATACATTAGGTTCACAAGACTTCAAAATCATGATAAGTATAAAGGTGTGGTACGAGGATTGGTTAATTTTACTTTTTTAACCTTCTATCTATTTTATTTCTTATATTCTAAGTCATCTATTTAAACAGATTACCCATCTGTTGCATAAGTTGCAGTAGATTGGGTTATTTATTAACACAGGTTCAGAAAATCTATGCAACAGATAATCCATCTATTACAACAAATGAGTCATCTGTTAAAATAGATGATCCATATTTTGCAACATATGGTCCATCTGTTGTATCTTTCTAATTTTTTTATAAGTTACTAACTTATTTAAAAATTATCTTCTCATATCACAGTATGTTGAAGAAATTCTTTGCCTCATAAGGGTAAGACATCGCAGATGTACAGAGTATTATGATCTTTCTGATAGGATCATGGACCTCAATTTTTTCAATAACCTCTTAGTATGTACACCGAACTCGGTAAAGAAGCGATAACTCCCGGGGCTAAAAAAATTGAGGAGTTAGTTTCTAAGTTTGAATGGAATGAAGATATGATTGACTATTATAGAGGAAAGAGGCCATTCCTAGATGCCATGGATTGGATCATAGAAAGGAGAATTCTCGCAGTCATGAACTTGAATAATAAACATTTTTTGGCTCTTGAGATCCTCCTCAATGAGGGAGTCATGAATGTTTACGACTGCAATTTACCAGTCTTCGAGGAGTGGGAATTTTTTCTTTGCATGGAGCCACTATTGGAGTTATTCCCAATTTTTTTGAAGCAAAGTGACATAATGAACCAATTTCCAGAGAAGTTGCTCAATAATAGATTGTCTTTTGAAGGTCGAAAATACAACTTTCCCAAAAATAAGACTGTCATACTACCCGAGACTACCCCCTAGTCGTAACATGATGCTTAGAACCATAAGTGATCCCAAGCTAATCCATGTACTGGCATACTACTTGAGCAACTGATTTATAATGTGAATAAAATCTAAATTTGCTAAGCAAAAGCATAATCATGAGAAAATTTAAATGAATGTCATACTGATAAAGTTTGCAACATGACAAAACTGAAGAAAGAACTTGAATTACATATCATAACTTTGACTAACTATATATGAATCCTCTACTATACTGACTGTAGGTGGTTGGGCCATGCATACAACTACCACAATTCAATTGTAATACCCCATATTATTCTTAGTTCATTTTAGCTTCTAGTTGCATGCATAAGGGGCTTAAGGCCTAAAAATTTCACTGAGTGTTGGGGACTTAGTCATTTTTAAGGCCTCTAAATTTTGAAGATTTTTAATTTGGTGTTTCCGACCCCAAGATATTGGTTTTTGCGTTAAGTCATGTTCAGAGGTGTAAGGAGCATGTCCCAGAGAAGTTTTGGATTTTTTGGACGAGGTTTGAGTCATGTTTGGATCATAAATCCATCAAGTCACCACAATAGGCCTGATAAGTGGTGCTTTTCCCTTTGTCATGCATACCGCATCATGGTAAGTGGAATGCACAACCGCAATTAGACCACGTCGTGGTAAGCTTGTCATGCCTAGTAATGAATTTAATTAACTGAGGGGCAATTAGGTCTTTTCTCCTTCAACTCAAATCATCCATAACATGAATTAGGACATCATTTAGGGTATTTTTTTTCTTTCTTCTCCAAATTCCTCTCAAGAAAACCATCCTCTTTTCTCAAAGATCATAAATTCAATTCCTTTCTCCCTAAGAAATCAAGAATTCAAGTTCCCCAAGTTTAATAACCTGTAAGAAAACATCAAGATTGGTATTTCTCTTTCAAGTTAAAGGATTTAAGGTATGTGGGATGTTCATTCATGGGTTTCTTTCACCCATGGAGCCCAAAAATCCTCTTTTCGATTAAAGATTGAATTTTTCTATCATTATTGTAGTTTTTATTGTTTAAGATGGGTTTAATTCATGTTTCCATGGTAATTTAAAAACAATTCATTCCATGTGTGATCCATGCAAGATTTTGAATTCCTCATGCTATGAATTTGAGTTTCCTATGCTTTATTCAAGTGAATTTTATGATGAATCCTAACTTTATGATTCTTAGCAAGCATTCCTATGTTAAATTCACGATCCCTACATGTTTGATGAAATGTCTATGCTTATGGGTTTTCAACTATGATTCTTTACTACAGTTTTAAGCTTGTTATTACATTTAGTGATTATTCAGTGCTGGTGGGTTATGAACACCCAATACCTACGTGTTTATACGATTTTCAAATTTTGAAGTATGATTCAGTCAAACCATGATTATTCATATTTTTTCAGTTATTATGATCATAATGAGCACTATCAATCATGAAATCATGTTCACTCAAACTCAGTCCAATTTCAGTCCTAGTGTCAGTTTAGTTGGGAGTAGGATCTAGCACCGAGCGAATCCAGGGATGGGGGCTCACTTGACAGTAGAGGGTGTGACCCTTAGTATCAGTCCCTGAGTTACAGAACTACATAGCCATCATAGGTTTGAGATGTCTTCCTTCCAGTTGAGGGTTGACATATATCTCATAAGAGCACCTGCCAGTAGAGGGTGGCTCTTCAGTCCTTTAGGACATCAGTTTAGTGATCACTACAGTTCAGGATCAATTCTGATGGCAAGGATAGAACAACGCTCCTCAACGTTGGTCAGATATTGGACTCCACGATAGCTCATATAGTTTATGTCGGTTACATGATACCTCCAACAGTATCAGTACAGTATGTCAGTGTATTGTCAGTTCAAGTTTGCTTGACCATGTGTACAGACTTTCAATATTCAGTTATACAGTTTATAGTCTTTCAAATTTTAGACTTATTTCAGATTATAGATTTATGCTTGGTCTTGTATTCTCAAATGTCATAGTTTTTATGTATTCATGTTCAGTTATCTCATGTTATTCAGTTAGTCCTTATTTTATATGCATAGTACCCCATGTATATCATCCTAAACTCATCTCACATACCAGTACATTCAGAGTACTGACCGCATACTCTTTTTTATACTATGATGTCTCATATGATAGGTTCGAACGCACAGTATCCTGACGTACTTAGACAATTCAGCATACCCAACAACTTTAGTGGTGAGTCCTCATCCATCGAGGAAAAGATTGATTATTTCAGTAATTTTTGTCGTTCCATATTTTAGGTAAGTTGGAGTTAGTTGGGGGCTTTTTCCCATCAACTCCTCAGTCAGTTAGAGGCTTTTCAGATGTTCAGACAATCAGTTAGACAGTTAGTTAGTTTTATCAGTCTTATCGGATGTTTCAAACTTGTGAATTCATTCATATTTTCAGTATTCAGATTTTATGTCTTTATCAGTTATTTTCTGCATATATCCATTATTATTATTTTATTCAGTTCGCTCATCAGATACCAATACATGGGTTAGCTTATGGTCATCTGTGACCGTAAGCACCGTTGTCGCGACTAGGGGGTAGCCTTGGGTCGTGACATCAATACGTAAGAATAATAATGATATGATACATGAACTACAACTGATCGGAGTTCCCAAAATAACAAAACTCATCACCTGTTGGCTGAATGCTGAGAACCATCTGACCCTGGTGTATGGACTACATATGGTACCTACATTATAAAGGAATATAACCACACACATATATTTGTGGTCAGTACTTTAGAATGTACTAAGTATATGGGGATATGCACTAAATCTTGGAAATGTTTAAAACACGCTTTAAAATTGAGGACATAAGTTCTTTGACAAAACATGCATTTAAAATATGGCTGTACGTGAAAAATGATAAGTTATGGTGAGATTTATTAATCATGAGCTGAAAACAATTCTATAAGCTGGGAAGTGGTAAAAAATAAATATTGTATGTAAATCTCATGTAAAACTGAACATGATATAAAACAAAACTGAGGATCATCTATGGATACTGAGCATAAAAACCTGAATATGTAAAATGAGTGCAAGACCAAGCATAAACATATACTGAAATAATCTGTAAATCTGACTGACTGAAATACTAAAAATCTGATTACTCGGTCAAGCAAATCCGAACTAATATAGAATGAGTACTGACTGAAATGGTGGGAGCTACCATGTAACTGACATGACCTAATTTGAGCAAATCAGGGTCCAACCTATAACCCCTTGTTGGAAGACTATCAGTACCTTGCCATGGGTACTAACAAATGACTGTGTGGATCCACTAAACTGGTGTCCCGAAGGACTAAGGTATCAGTTCTTTACCGGTAGGTGACCCCTAAGGGAGTGTCAGTCCTCTACCGGCGGGTGACATCTCATAACCTACGTTGGCTACGTAGTTCAGGAACTTAGGGATTTATACTAAAGGTCTTAGTCCACCACTGGGGTGTGAGCCTTCATCCTTAGGTTCTCTCAATGCTAAATCCTACTCCCAACTGAATGATACTGGTATTATTATGGGTCTAACATGATGTGGTACTGCACTGATAAGTGCTCAACATGAACATGGTAGTCAGAATATAATAATAAAATCATGGTATGACTGACTTGTAGCTTGAAAATAAAGACATGTATAAACAAATAGGTATTGGGTGTTCATAACTCTCTAGCACTGAATGATCAAAAAAATACAATAACATTTAAAACAGTGGTATAAAGTCATAATTCAATGACCTAAAACATAATATGGTTCAATATATAAATGAGATACATAAATTTGAATATGGGGATGAATTTAACTTGAGAGAATAATAATTTCACATGGTTCAATTCATAACTTGATAATTTAACATGAAATCAATGGAATATGACAAGGGTAATTGTAATTCACAACATGAAATAACTTAATTCACATGGAAAAATATTTTGACATGACTTGAATTCAAATTACTAAGATAACATGGATTAAATTCATGATAGACATGGATAATTTCACAAAAGATTAAAAATCCATACATGAACATAAAGGGGATTTTTGGACTCAATGGGTGAAGGAACCCATTGATAAATACCTCACATACCTCAATTAGATGAATTCTTGAAGGAAGCTTGAAATTGGAACTTGAATTTATTGAATTCTTGGGGAAGAAATCTTCAATTTTGTTCTTGGGGAACAAGGGAAGGGTTTGTACGTATGAAAACTGATGGTATTGGGGCAAATAATGCCCCTTCTGAGCTTTAGGTCGTCAATATGGGTGTTTGGGGTAAGGGGAAATAACCAAAGCTACCCTTAGGACTTTACTTATTAATGAAGGAAACATATCTTCCACGTTGTGGATGCTATCATGGAGCCTAAGATCCATGACGTGGAGCCATCGCGGACCCTCACTGGCTCCTCATGAAAATGCTCATAATTTTTTGCTCGGGTGTCGGATTAAGGCAAAATCATATGCGCTGGAAAGAGGACTCAATTTTCTCTAATTTGGTGGGTATATACATGAAAAATTCCATATATTCAAAAGTTATACACGTTCAAAGTTGACCCTTGAAGGATCAAATATCAAAATTTATCTGAATCAAAGGCTCTTAGATCAACTCTGATCTAAGTATTTTCTATGAATATTTTTCACCTCATAAGCACTCTCCACACTAGGATAATGATCATGAAACTTATACCCATATAAAAATCATTAATTTTGAGTTAATACACATAGGAACGATATTTCAAATTATAACCAGTAAATGTAAGGTTTTATAAAGACTGGTGCTTCATGCGGGTCATACACGCTTGCATTTATTAAATTTTTGCTAACAAACATATAAATGACAACTCCAAGGACCTTATTGAGTGACAACACATTGGCAAAGATGCAACTGGTTTGGGCTGCTGGGGTACTCTTTAAAAGTTGGGAGCCCTGATTTGCCTTGTAATTTATTTATCTTGATGTGTATAAAAATTATTGATGAAATTTTTTTATTTTTAGTATATTAGTTAATTGTATTGTTTAAACTGATGTCCATTTATTTTATAATGAATTATATTTTATTCTTCAATTTTAAAACCTATGAATTATTATAAAAGATAATTACTAAGTTCAAATATTGCAACAAGTGCGTTATAGATATAGACATCTGCATAATGCAACGGATGACTAATCTATTGCAATAGATGCCTCATCTACTGAAAATTATCAAACACATATATTTTTATGTTGTAGCATATGCATTATTTATTTCAAAAGATGAGTCATTTATTAAAAATTATCAAACAAATATACACATTTGTTGCAAATAGATGCATTATCTGTTGCAACAAATTAGTCATCTGCTGGAAATTATCAAGCAGATATGCATATCTATTGCAAAGATGACTCATCTGTTACAACAAATAAGTAATCTGTTGGAAATCATCAAACAAATAATGACTAACTTGTTGCAACAGATGGGTCATCTGTTACAACATATGTCTCATATGTTGAGTATTATCAAACAAATATAAACATATGTTGTAACAAGTTAAATCTATTGCAATAGGTTATACACTTAGATGATCATGTAATTACAATTTAATTCATTGAAGCTGCAATTGAACTCATTAATTGAGAGATAATTTTAGTTAAATGAATTTAGTTATCGCTAATAATGAATATAAATTATTCACATCAAATTAGTCAATTGATCACTTTATTCAGGACGAATACACTTAGTTGATCATGTAATTACTATAAAATTAATGAAAGTGTAACTAACATTATTAAATTATTTTTAATTTTAGTTAAATAAATTTAGTTATTACTAATAATGGCTTAATATAAATTATTTCATATCAAATTAGTCAATTGACAATTCTATTCAGGATGAATACACTTAATGATCATGTAATTACTATGAAATTAATGAAATTGTAATTGAAATTGTTATTTAATCTTTAATTTTAGTTAAATCAATTTAGTCATTACTAATAATGGCTTAATATAAATCATTTCACATCAAATTAGTCAATTGACAACTCTATTCAGGATGAATATACTTAATGATCATGTAATGACTATGAAATTAATGAAATTGTAATTGAACTTGTTAATTCATCTTTAATTTTAGTTAAATTAATTTAGTTATTACTAATAATCACTTAATATAAATTATTTCACATCAAATTAGTCAATTGACAATTCTATGTAGGATGAATACACTTAATGATCATGTAATTACTATGAAATTAATGAAATTGTAATTGATTTTGTTAATTCATTTTTAGTTTTAGTTAAATCAATTTATTTATTACTAATCATGACTTAATATAAATCATTTCTCACCAAATTAGTCAATTAACAACTCTATTCAAGATGAATACACTTATTGATCAAGTAATTACTATGGAATTAATGAAATTGTAATTGAACTTGTTAATTCATATTTAATTTTAGTTAAATCAATTTAGTTATAACTAATAATGGCTTAATATAAATTATTTCACATAAAATTAGTCAATTGACAACTTTATTTAGGATGAATACACTTAGTTAATCATGTAATTACTATGAAATTAATGAAATTGTAATTGAACTTGTTAATTAATCTTTAATTTAAGTTAAATTGATTTAGTTATTACTAATAGTGGCTTAAATTGAATCAACATATGACTAACCTTTTGCAACAGATGACATATCTATTGAAAATTATCAAACAGATATAGATATCTGTTGCAACAGATGACTAACTTATTGCAACAAATGACTCGTTTGTTGGAAATTATCAAATAGATATAGACATATGTTGTAACAGATGACTAATCTGTTGGAAAAAAATCAAAATAGGTCTTGCGAGTTGTTTGATTTCATCCAACAAACAGTCATCTGTTGCAACAGATTACTCTTCTGTTAGAAGAAATCATAATAGGTCTTCAAGAGGTTTGATTTCTTCCAACAAATGACTAACCTGTTGCAATACATGGGTCATCTGTTGGAAGATCTTTTTTTTTTTAAAATCAATTTAAAATCCTAGGAAACTCAAACGTTATTCGGAGAACTTAAACGTTTGTCCTCTTGGGTAGTGTAAGGTCTTGTATTATCTTGTCTCCTCTTTGTTATCAAAGGTCACCCCCACCAATATTTAAAAGCAACTAGTTTGCTAAATTTTCCTTCAATTTTCTCATCTCTCTCTTTCCCTCATATTTCTCCTGAGCTTGAGTTGAGTCAAACAGGTTCTCACTGTAGTTGAGCCTTGACTATCCGATAACTCCTTTGGGTCATCTAACTATGAAGATTAACAACCCTCTACCCCTCTTTTTTGGTAGCTAGATCACATAGGCCCAACCTTTATTCACATATATGTAATATCTCTGTGACTTATTAGGAATTTTATTTTTATGTATGTGAATGAATTATGAATAAATGAATGACTGCTTCTTGTTGTTATTTACATCTACTTTCCCTTTCTTGTGATTTCAGTGAATGATGTATGGTTTTCAAGAGGTTAATTAACTCCAACTATGAGTTATGTAATAATCAAGTTAAAGCTAAACCAACAACAAAACTATTTACTAATAATGGTTTAAAATGAGTCATTTCACATCAAATTAGTCAAAAAAGATATAAGCATCTGTTGCAACAGATGACTAATCTGTTGGAAGAATCAAAATAGTTCTTGCTACTGAATTGAGTTCTTCCAATATATAGGTCATCTGTTGCAATAGATGGGTCATCTATTAGATCAGATGGGTAATTTGTTGAATTTTTTTTTGTACTTTGTTGTATTTATTTATTTTTTTGTTACCTTTTTTATTGATGTATAAATTAATTGTTGGACCATAAATAAAAATATATTTTATATAATAAATAGCATACATTACCAACAATGAGTTAAAATCATAAAGTTCATAAATAAACCAAACAACAACATAGGACTATTTACTATTACAAAAACTAAACTATTTACTATTATAACGATCATGGTGGATTTCGATCCGGGCATGTTAGTTCTTTTGTGGCCAATGTTTTTATATATGGAGAACTTATTTTTATTTTTGGAAATGACTCTACGACTCCATGCCTCCTCTTATATCACATTCTTTTTGATTTGCTGTTACTTGGGTCAATATAAGGAGGTAGTATTTCTCTTTCCAAAATCTTTGCAGGAACAACCCAAGAATCTTCAGAAGGCACTGGATTAATATCCTCACAATATGCCATTATGTATTTTTTAACCGAATAATATGAAAATGAGTACTCATAAATTTAATTTCTAAATTGTGCACCATATTGGGCTCGAAGCGCCACCATAGCATGTGGACAAGGTATTTTGTCCAAGTCAAAAACTCTATATGTACAAATTCTTCTTTGAATATCAATCGTGGCAACATCACTATGACCGGTGATATTAAACTTATAATTGGCTATTTGATGGGCCAATAACTTATTCCCCAAAGTGACATACTTTTATATTTGTTTTTCCATCAAAGGAACAAGTCTATTTCGTGAGTTCACCAACTCCATACGTCTCTCATGAATAATGTGGAAAACCTCTTATTTATTTCATCAATTAACGCCATAATTAGAAATTCTCTTTCAACATCAAATATTATATTTGACAATTTAGCTATGTTTGACGTCATAAGATTATACCTATAAAAAATCACTAAGTATAGCATAGTATTATAATAAACTCAAATAAGACATTAAATTTATAATAATGTACCTATTTCCCGGATAAAATGCCTGGCTCCATCTCTCGAAACTGACACGTTCAAGATGTTATGCTGCCTTAGGTACCATATCCCTTATTTGATTGAAATGGTCAAAACACTCAGCTCTACCATACTGACACACCCTGGGTTTTGGCCCTTAGAAATTTCCTGAGTTTTGATCTCACTGTCCTATTGACGACTTAACCATACGAGTCGTATGGTGTGGGTATGAGTTAGGTGACCTTAGTCGTTATGTGTCCAGTGGGTAGTGTTTGGGTTTTCGATCTTGGTAACGACTTGGTGGTACGAGTCATCAGGGGTGGTGATGAGTCATTAGGACAAACTTTTATCAAATCAGTAACTTCGTGACTTAACTTGTCTCTGAGTACGAGTGGCTCACTAAGATCCGTGAGAATAGGTTATGAGTTGTAGGGTGGATTCGTATATTGTCTAGTGTCCAATCCCTTAGGGTTCTATCTTGGATACGTCTAGACCATACGAGTCGTATGGTCTGGTAATGAGTGAGATCATGGAGTCATTTAGTGGATAGTGTATGGGTGTCCAACTCACTGTCTTGGTGATGACTCAAGGGTACGAGTCGTATGTTGTGGTCACGAGTTAAGGGGGCCGATTCATAATCACCTGCAACCTTTTTACAATTTTAAGTTGGGGGCTTTCTGGAATTTCCCCCTTTCACTCCCTTTGATACCATGACTTAAAACACCCTTTGGGACTTCATTAACACATTATTCCCAATAAAACCCTCTCAAATTCTCTCTCAAACTCTCTGTTCAAGCAAAAGCTAGGGTTTCATCAAAATAATCAATTAAGGCATTCAATGGTAGTTTGTCTCCGTACTTCTTGGTGTCTAAGGAATGTTACTTCTCCCTCATTATTATTTTACTAAAGTTGTTTTAATGTATGATTTTCATGGTATTATTATGGTTTTAAAATAAAGGTTGGGGGTTTTAGGAGTTCATGATTGATTACTGTTTCTCATGATTTAATTATGGATTTTCATATTTTAATTATGGTTCTGCACATGTGGGTGAATGGGAATGGTGATTTAATTGAAGGGTCATGGTTGAGCCCCAAATTTGATGATTTTGGCTTTCATAATGGCATGCCCTCAACCTGTTTGTGAAATTGTCTATGAGAATGATATTTTCACCAATTTAAATTGTGTTTTAAAATCTTTGGCATAACCTTGGTAATAACAAATAAAGGATTTATAAAGTCGTTGATGGTCATAAATTGAATTGGATTGAACACCATGTGGCGTACATGGGATTCACCCAAGTGATTTTAATAATGGAGTCTGTGGGGTACATGGGAATCCCCTAAGTGTTGGCTAATGACATTGCTTGCAAGCTATAGTCGGTATGACGATACCACTTTATAATGTCTTAATAATTGACTCTGGGAATTAATGGTTTGGTTATGTGTAAAAGGTTTAATTGGCCAATAATGGTGGATTGTGATAGCTATCCGTGGAGATGTGAGTTCGATGAACGGACACTGGAAATTCATATTTGCTGATGTGAGGTTCGGTCAAGGTGACCGTGTTCTTGATATCACACTTATATTTTGGGGGATGTACTAGTCATCCCACGTTTTTCTCTAGTACATGGAACTAACACATACTGGGGCCCTTTCAGCAGGGGGATCTGAACCCATATAGCTCATGGATTTCTTTAGGACGATAGAGCTACACAACCCAAGTTAAGGTTTCAAATGCATGCTAAACCTTGTTCCCTAGCTCGACATGATATATATAGATATATATGTATGTGTGTGTGTATGTGTGTGATTGCATATGGTTATTTGATTTGATTTTGAATGATGGAATTATTTTATCTTTATCCCTGAGTTACATGATAGTGTTCACTCCGATAACCATCTTCGTATGTTGTATCCCCACGCGATGCAGGAGCTGTCCATACTACCATTTTTCCTGCTCAGTGACTTGGATTCAGGGACAACTTTGATTCAGATTAAAGTGGTGAGCTTTTATACCCAGGAAGACCCTATTTCATGCTATGGTCTTCTCCATTATTTTTATTTCATTAGTTATGGTTTTGTCCATGGTGGTGGGCATGTCCCGATCGTATGTTCTTTGATTCTGGTTAGAGGCTTTTTCAAAATACTATAGGCATGGGCAGTGTCGGTATTAGTATTAGTTAGCATTGGTATTGGTATTGGCATTGACATTGGTATTAGTATTGGTTGGACATCTAGTTGTGGCTGTTTGGTTATGATTATAGACTTATTTTATTGTCTTTAAATTATTATTGTTTTATGTTGTTATATATTAGAATTCATCCGACATGGGGTGTAAGATGGTTAATGGTGGGGTATTAAGGGTGATCTACGGTCCTAGTTGGACTTGAGATGCCCGACACGACTCGGCCTTGGTTTGGGTCGTGTCACATACGATTTAGCTTCTTTATAAAAATAGGACATAACCTTTGAGTTGTGATAGTTGTTTCGAATATTTTTCCCAAGGTGCCTTATGCAACAACCAAAGTGAGCTGAATGGTAGAAAATTGAACTCATTTTTTTAATACAACCCATCGGTATCATCTACAAAGCTTCGCATTTGTTCAAAAAAAATTAATACGAGGCATCACATTCTTTGTCCACTAAACAAAAAGCGATAGAAAAAATGTGATTTTTCACATCCTGTGCCACTGTCGATAACAAAACTCCTTCATACTTGCTCCTCAAGAATTTTCCATCGGCGGCTATAATTTTTTACAATTTTTGAAAACCAAGAATTCAAGCACCATAGGAAATAAAAAAGTACTTGAACCTTCCATTTTCATTAACCTTCAATGCCTTCTTACTTTCAAAATTGGTGGACTCAAACATGTAACGGTAGGCATCAGGAACTGCATACCCGTGCTCATGTGTTTTCCTAACAAAAGACTTGACAATCTCCATTCCCTTATAAATTTTTCAATAACTCACCTTACAACCCAATTCTTTATGGAGTTTATTGGCCATATCTCTTGTAGAAGGGCCCTTACTATTGGGGAATCTATTTTGGAAGTATTTGTAGATGACCTTTGTTGTGACGTACAAATTATGGCTGGTAATATGCTCTAAACCCCATGTGTGATACTTTTCATAAGTTTTAATGATGAATCTATCAGAACTTAAGTATTTCACAGCCCCCAACCACCGCTTGCACTCTGAATGAGCACATCTAAAATAATACACATGGCACAAATTAATCACCTTCTCTTGTCTGAAATCTTTTTTCAAGCAAGCAATATTCAATGAAGTTACTAGTTCTTCCTTATTCTTAAATGTCATTCCCTTGTAAAAACTAGTCTCAACATCTTGAAGATTGCTCGACTTTGTTGGTTAAGAACTGCCCATTGTATTGCTCGCAACAACGAGCGTAGGTGTTTGATCCTCCGTTACTTTCACTTGATCTCTACTCTCACCATCATATGGAATATTCATGTCCACATCATCCAATTTATCATCAAACATATCTTGTTGTTCTTATTGTTTTTGGTCTACGTTCTGATTCTCTTTCTCTATCGTTTTTCAATCACGTACACCCTTAAAACCGGTCTAGATGCATCACTCAGATAAGCACCCAATCAAACCTGATTGCTTATCTTGAAAGGTAGAACCCTCTAATTTTTAAAGGAGTTGTGCATATAGTTGATGATAAGATCTTTCGGTTGATAATTTTATCCATAATAGCTGACGATTAAGTTTACAAAATCATCATACAAAACATCACTTTGGACTATCATCGCTATCATCTCTAACATTTTACCATAATTTCATTGCCAAATATATCGATTGTTCTTCTCGATCCATTTACCATGACAATCAATCCCTATTGTTATTGATCCTTCCATTAATAGTACCTAAAGACATTTGTTAAAAAAGTTAATAATAATATTATAGTAAAATTCATAATGATAGTATAGTATACAACAAAAAAATTATATACACTACACTATCATTATCAATGTTGCAATAGTTGAGACATCTGTTGGGTTAATCTTTAGGTTTTGTCCCAGTACTGTAACATGAATCCCAACAGATGAGTCATCTATTGGAATCAAACTTAGGTTTTGTCCACTTTAATATAAATCCTAAAAGTTAGTCATCTGTCGCAACAAATGACTTATCTGTTAGATTCAGCTTCAGGTTCTATAGTGTTATATGCATGAATCCCAACAGGTGAGTTGCAATAAATGAGTCATTTATTGCAACAGATGACTCATCTGTTGGATTCAACTTCGGACGTTTTATAGTACTGTATGCATGAATCCAACAGATGAGTCATTTATTGCAAGAGATGACTCGCCTGTTAGGATTCATGTTATAGTGGACAAAATCTGAATTTAATTCCAATAGACGAGTCATCTATTACAATAGGTGAGTCATATGTTGCAATAGATGACACATCTGTTGGATTCATCTTTAGGTTCTATTGCAACAGTCGAGTCATCTGTTACAACAAATAACTCACCCGTTGCAACAGATGATCACCCATATATTGGATTCAACTTTAGGTTCTATCTGTTGTTGAAAAAAGCAGTAATCGATATACCCAGATGACAAATTCAACTAAAAATCATAATTTTACTTACCAAAATCACCTATGAAGTAATGCCCAATGATATACGAATAAAATTTGACCAAAAAATTTGGTCCATAGTAGTAGTAGCGGTAACAACAACAACAATTGTACGACAAATGAAGAACAAGAAGAAGATGATGATAAGGAAGAAGAAGAAGAATAAAACAACAACAACAATGAACAACAACTTGCGAAGAGAGAGAAAACAACAATGAAAGTGAAGAGAGAGAAAACAATAATAAAAGCGAAGAGAGAGAAAACATCGACATTTTTTCCTCTCCATTTTTAGTTATATTCGAGTTTATATTGGGTCAAAGTATAAAGTAAAAAACTTTTGGCCATTTTCAAACTTTCTTAATCCATAATTTAATAATTGTCACCTACACTCAATTCTTAAAACTTGAGAGTCACCTCCACTTCATTTTAAAACCTTTTTGTCACCTATAATTCAATTTCCCTAGTTAGTTATGGTGGTTGGACAAGAAAAGAGGGCAAACGAGTCAGGATTTTATAGTTTTTTTATTCTTTTACTTCCGAAATATTTTTGTGAATAATATTCAACGCCTACCTAGTTTGGATGCTTATTCACTTATTCCATATTGTGTTGTACTATATTTGTATTGTTTTTAGAGTTAAAAAGGTTAAACACAATTAAATTGTCCTAATTTTTTTAAAGTTTTATACTGGAACTATTGAAAATTTTAGTTTACCATCAAAGCATGTCCTTTACTCATCAAAATCTACCCAAAACTTGTGGACAAATTCAAATAATGATACAAATCTATTAGAAATTTCTCGTCACGAACATGAACTCATTTAATCAAACTATTGATTGTGATCTACTTTATTCTCTGAAATTATCAAATTTCAAGCATTCGAATACCTCTTGAACCCCACGATACCCATCCATATAATCAATGGAAAAAGGATAAATAAATTTCTAAATTATGATAAATGATATGTATATATCCTCCGTCATACTTTGGGTACACATATGCCTCTACCGTTAATGAAATAATACGTATATGCCTCTCACACTAACGATAGGGGTGTCAAATGGGCGGGTTGGATTGAGATTGAACATATTAAATGAATTGAGTTGGATATTGAGTTGGGTCATGACCCGTTCAAATTACTTTAGATTGAAATGGGCTAAAAATCGGGTTAGGTCCTGACCGCCCAATTTGACCCGCTTAGTCTAAAATATATTTACATACTGATACTTACCCCTTGTAAACCCAACTCAAGAAAAAAATATGGATGGGATTGAAAAGTTGGGTGGGTGGGTAGGGAGTGGGAGTGGGAGCGAGGTAATAATATTTTTTAAAAATTTAATTTTCTTAAAAATAAAAAATTATTTTTTTAGGAGAGGGGTGTGGGTAGGGGGTTAAGGGGTAGGAGGGATAGGAGAGGTGGGATTTAGGACGAAGTTGAGATAATTTTTTTTTTTTAAAAATAATTCTTTTGGAGAAGGGATATGCCATGGGGGGAAGGGGTGGGTGGGTTGGGGTAAAATATTTTTTAAAAAAATAAATATTTTTTTTAAAAATAATTTTTTGGGGAAGGAGTATGCCGTGGGCAGGGGGAGGGGGGGCTTAGGGTGTTGGGATAAGATTTTTTAAAAAATATTCTTTTAAAAAATAAATATCTTTTTTCAAAAAAATAATTTCTTGGGGAAGGAATATGCCGTGGGCAGGGGGAGTGGAAAGTTTTTTATTTTTAAAGTATCTTTTGAATAAATAAATATTTTTTTAAGAAATAATATTTTGGGAAAGGGGATATGCTTGGGGGGGGGGGCTTAGGGGTGATGGCGCTTGGGGTGAGATTTTTTCTTTTAAAAATAATATTTTTTTTAAAAATAAGTTTTTGGGAAAGGGGTGTGTTGTAGGGGGTGGGGCTTAGGGGGTGATGGGGGTTAGGGTAAAAAAAATTTTAAAAATATTTTTTTAAAGAAAAAGAAAATTTAGGAGCGGGGTGGGATGTGGTTATTGGGGGCGGGGAGATAGGGCTTGGGGGTAAGATTTTTTTTATTATTATTTTTATAAAAAAAATTATTTATTTATTTTTAAAAATTATTTTAATTTTTTTTTTGGGAGGGGCAGGGGATGCCAGGAAGAGAGGGGGAGGTAGGATTTTGACCGTGGGGTAAGAAAAGATTTTTTTTTTTAAAAGTAAATTCTTAGGGTGGGGGTTCAGGGTAGGGAAGGGAATAGGGATAAGGTGGGGTGGGGTCGAGAAAAAAATTTATAAACAACTTTTTAAGGAATAAATATAATTTATTTAATTGAGGCGGGTGGGGATGAGGTAAGCTGGTGGTGTAGTGGGTTGGGGTGAAGTGGGTGATTTTGAGAGTGAAGTGGGTGGTTTTGGTACGGTTGGAGTCGTATACATATATGCACCAATCACTAAAGTCAGAAACTCTCAAAATTCAATATCCAAGTTCAGATTTTTCTCGTGGAACATAAATTGGAAATAATACATAGTCAATTTTGTTTCATGGTACGTTTGCATCATAATAGAAGCCTCCGATATACTCCTCAACCTCATGTTTCTCGGGGATGACAGAAAAATCTTTTCCATTTTCCACAAAGTCTTGATAAAGAGCATCGATCTATTTTCTAAATACAAAATCAGTTGTAGTGAACTTCACAACAATATTAGGTTCATATTTCCCTTCTTCCTCATGTAGTAGAATATTATATCAAATGCTGAGACAAAATAAAAAGAACACTGAATAAGAGCATTACAACACATTTATTACATAAAGAAGTAAACAAAGTAAGATGATCAAACCTAAAATTCAAGAAATTTTGTTTCTTCTTTTAGCATATTTTAATGGATTTAAGTTATATACACAGATTACGAAAAACTTGTAGTCAATTTATGGATTGTAGCAATAATAACAGTACATCCAGTGTAATCCCAATAAAATACATGGACTATTGTAAGTTATCATGTCATTCTCAAGTATATAATATAAACTCTACTATAAAGAGATACTTGTTATAGTCAATTTAACTCGACTTTGTTCAATGTGAACCAAAATTTGGTGGCTGTTTGGTTTAAATCTTGGTGGATTAAAATCAGGATAATTTATCCCACCTTTTATACGAGACAAGTTATCCAGTATGTTATATTGATTCTATTCCGATTTTAGCTAATACCTCAAACCTATGCTACTCTAACTCTTCAAAAATTTCAACCGGTGAGTGTCGAATTCTCCAAAAATAGTATATTTCTAGAGAATAAGACACGAGTGCGGCATCGAAAGTAAAAAGTCCGTGCAACTTAGCCTACAACCAAACATGGGATAACCTATGAACCAAATGACCCTTGAAACTTTTGTCCACATACAAATGGCTTATGGATGCCCTGTCTTGTAAATTTTTTTGCAGTGTTTGCTTTCTGCTTTTATGGACTGCAATAGTTTAAAGTTAGTGAGGCTATTGTATAATGTTTTCTAGACTAACTTGTGTAGTTTCTTTAAAAAAAAATAGAACTGCTCCAGCACCAGTTGTGGGTTGGCCTTAGGAAGAATCTTGCAAGTAGCAGCTCCGTGAAACCAGCTGCTGAGTTGTCACAGAATGTGGTCCCAAGTAGGAGTGCCAACGAAAAACCAATGGCAATTTGTCAGAAAGGTTTATTTGCTAAGATCAATATGGGTGATTTGAAGTCATTAAATGCCATTCCAGTCTATACATGAGAAAACCTCTTGGCATTGTGGAATAGGAAGTCTATTTGTCCATACATATTATGATAATTTATGTAGTCATTCATAAACTCTGTATCACTGGAAGGATCATTATTTCAATGTTCGTGTAAAATCCAAAACAACCTTCATCTATATACTATGGGTAAGAACAAATGTGTACTGACAATGCATAATACTCTTGTTCTCATCTATTCAAATGGAACAACGAACACTTTTTCATGACAAATTTGTTAGATTCAGAGATGTATATATAATATCAAGAATAACCTAATAGAGGATGTAACTGGTGTTTCCAAAAGAGAGACACAAAAAACAATAACGTCGATGGGCTCAAATGAAAGACAAAAAGTAACTCGTTCTGGCGTAGGAGATTTAGTACTACAACAAACAAAACCAGTGTCATGAGCCTTAATTGTCTCTAAACACTTCAAATCAGAACTTCTCCACACTTTCAAACTCTTACCCCAAGAACCAGAATAAATGTAACCATTACAAACAGCCGAACAAGAAATACTGTCAACAAGAATTAGCTCACAATAAACATATTTAAAGGAAGATAGACTGACACAAAATTCTTCATACATTGATGTAAAATACATGTAAATGATAAACTGAATTTAGTAGAAACTTACATCAACAATGATGTCAATTAAGTTTGAAGGCAAAAGTTTCGAAGAATTGGAAACACCACCACTGAGAGACGCTCTATTTCTTCATCAGAAGCAACATCCATTTTTTTCTATTAATCGAGTTTGATGATTTGAGAGGTGTCCGGTGAAGAGAAAGAGGAGCAAGAGAAAAAGTATTTGAGAAAATGAGGGAAAAAAGATGAACAACGAGAAGATTATTTGAGAAAAATCTGGAAAAAAAAGAAATAATAAAAATTCAAAATAAAGGTTAAAGACAAATAAATTTTTAAAAAGGGAAAAAAATGAAGAAATAGATAATGGTTGAGAAAAAAGAGAAAAAAATAAAGGTTGAGACAAATAAATTAAAACATGAAAATAAAATTAAAAAAAAAAAATTGAAAATTATAAAAAATAGAATAATAAATTTAAAGGAAAAAAATTTAAAACTGAAAAAAAAAGTAGAATAATAAAAGTAAATGAAAAATAAAAAATAAAATTTGAGAGATAAATGAGTATAAAAGGTTTAAAAATATAGTTGAGGTGTAAAGAGGCAAAATGGTACTTTTAGTATTTTAAAAAGTAAGAAAAATTATTCTTTAAAAACATTCTTATGTGGAGGCAAATATCTAAAACCACCCATATTTGAATCTATGACATGTAATTTTCTATTAAAAATGAATTGAGACTTAATGAATTAAAATTTACCCAATAATAAATTATCTTGAATCTAACCCAATTTTTATATTGAATGGACTAAATGGGTCAATTCAATTTAGATTCATTTTGACACCCCCTAATTGTCGGTGCTTGCAATGACAAAACAATCTACGGAAAAAGGAAAAGATAAAGGAGAAAAGTCTTATTCAATTAGGTGGCCCCTCTAAAAGTTTGTTCAAGATTAAATAAAAATGAGAAATTAAAGCTTCTCTCTTTTTTCGTGAAAGAACTGTGAGGTTGATGAATGTTACGGGATCAAATTTTCTTGTATTCATAAAATTAGCGAGTTGGACAAAATTGTTATATAACGAACTAGAAATCGATATAGATAATATTAATAATTTTTACTGCATTCATACTTGATGGAGGAGGGTAGACGTTTCAATAGAAAGGTACAAAGTAAAAATTTTCAATCTTCAAAACAGTACAACTAATATCAGGAAAGTAAGGAATTACTATTCTTTATTGTTGTTCTCCATCTTGTGATGATATTGAGAATGATGTGACTAAACTGTAAGGTAAGCATTTTATTTGACTGCATTCGTCTCTTTTCAAATTTAGTGCATAACCTCTTTTGCTAATTTTTTTTATCCTGTTGAGGCAATCATGAAGTAGGCAACAAATAGAACCTTGTTTTAGAGATGGAAAAGACGGTAAAAGTTTGAAGAAATTGAAAGTAATCAGAAAGAAACTTAAATCTTATTTTATCTTTGAACTGTGAGATTCCTGAATTTTAGGTTATGTATTATAACTTGATCACTGCATGATATGAGATTATTCATTAGGCTATAACATATTTAAAAGAAAGTTTTAGTAAAATGTCTAATTTTTTAGGCTTGGCGTTGACTGTATAGCACCATGCTTGTGGTAGAACTTCGACTAGATACATTATATTAGAATATGGAACTTGCTGAGAATTTTCATTTTTTTTTCTTATTGATCTGATTGCTTTCAGAGATATACATTCTTTTTTTATTTTGTAAAATGTGGTTGCACTGTGTTTTTTCTTTTTCTATTCAGTATATCAAATGTATCATTCATTGGATGGAGGAACAGGGTCTGGTATAGGTGACCTTTTTATTTCCAAGATTAGAGAGGAATACCTAGACCTAGATGCTTATGTTCTCAATTTTCATTCTCCTAAAATTTTGATAGTGTCGTTGAATCTTACAATGTTATTTTGTCCGTTTATTAATTAGTTTAAGATGCAGATGAATTCGTGGTTCTTGATAGTGAGGTCTTTTTATTTTATTTACTTTAGAACATTGAAGCTTACCATATCAAGTTATAAGATCTTTAAGCATTATAATTATTTTTTTCTTATTCATTTGTTCATATTTGCTTTATTATTACCCATTATTATTGTTAGTATTCGTAATTTGCTTATTGTTTAATGGTTAGTTGAAAATTTGAATCATTTTATATCAACATCAGTTGGTGTGACCTGTTGTTTATGTTTTTTAGACAGTTGAACTGTGACCTCCCTCCATAAGCTGGCCGCAGATTTGATACCATTCCCAAGGCTCCACTATCTTTTTGACTTTCTGTCACTTACAACAATATTGAAAGTTGATAGTTCTGGGGCTTCATTACACAACAAATGTGTGATGCCAAAAACATGATGTGTGTAGCTGACCCTCACCATTGCAAATGCTTGTCTGTTTCTTATATGATCAGAGGTTAAAAGCACAAGAGAGATTGATGAGCAAATGCTCAATATGCAGAACAAGAAACATGAATATCTTATTATAGAGTATCAAAATATCGCATAAGAGTGTATAGGTTTTGATACAAGTACGACCACGAAGATGGATGCATGTAAGAATGTAATGAACTCGGGGCTTGGAGTGTGCGAGTGAAGGATTTAAAACACACCAAACCGACCCTAATATCACACTTGGAGTGTAAAGAGGAGCCTTGGAACACAACAAGGCAGCCCCTAAATACACTTGAAGGGAGCCTAGCTCTTAAAAGGGCATTTTGGATATTTTGTATTTTATTTCTAACCTAGCATAAATAGAACATTGTAGGGCTTTTAGACTTAGATTATTCATGATGTTGTAAGTCTTGAAACACAAAGAAACACAAGTCCTCTCTCCTTGAGGCACCAAAACCGAAATTAGGCATAGAGAGTGTGGAATCACTCTTGTTGATCTCATGGCTTGGAAACGTGATGCTTGGGAGATGGATTCCGACCTTGTGTCTTCGTAAGAGATAGGTGAACATTGTGTGTAGTGTTAAGGGTCCAAGAGTGGAATATGCTCTTGGATTCTTAAGATTATACCTTCATTAAGTCTATCTATCCCTTTAGTTTTATTGTAATCTTGTAGTAGTTTGTGTTCTTGTAACCGTTTCTATCTCTTGTTAGTAAAATCGTGTGTTATTCCTATCTTGTTATTGTTGTCCATCTCACCATATTGTTGTTGTTTTGGTTTATTTATACCTTTAATATCTTGTTGTTATTGTGTTTTCATTGTTGTTGTAGTGAATCCGAGAGTGGTCACCAAAGGGGTCCTCGGTTCTTCAAAATTGTGGACTGATTTGGTATTTGTTTCGTGTTTTCTTTGTGCTTCTTGTATCATTAGGTATCAAATCATGACTAGATCTTGTTCCTACAAGATCAATCTTGGGCTTGCTTGATTAGAAAATTAAAAAAAAAGTATTGCAAAGCTGAAAAATAAAAAAAAAGTGCAATCTGCCCGTGTTGTGTTCTTGGCCGAGAATTGCATTCTTGTTGTGTCTTGGCTGAGATTTTTGTTTGTCTTGGGTGTTTCTGGTGTTAGCTTTGTTCTTTACTAACACTTGAGTCCATATCTAAGTTTGAGCTTTGTTGTTGTTGTCGTGAACAAGTAAGACTGTGTGGTAGACATTATTATTGAAAAACTTGACTTGGCCATGTGTGTGGTTGTTGTTGTTGAAAGGAGTGTTGTTGTTTTAGTTCTTGGTGAATGTTGTTGTGTTCTTGAAGTTCTTCACAACCTTCATCTCTTGTTAAAATCAAAGACACAACACTAAAGAGACTTGACCGTTTGTTGTTGTGGATTGGAGTTGTCCATTGGAATTGTTGTTGTTCTTAAAGATTGTTGTTATTGTTCTTGGTGTGGTTGTTGTTTTTCTTAAATTTCTTCACCTTCCTTCATATATTTTTAGAACATAAAGTGAGTGCTAGATCCTAAAAGGTGAAGGAAAAAAGTGTATGTACTTGTTAGTCTTAAAAGACCCCCAACCACCAAAAAACTTTATATCACTTCTCAACTACTTTTCCATGATTTAAGGACCTTGTTTCAAGTAGAAATTTCAAACAAGTCAAGTTTTGCTTTTGAAATTTGAATAAAAAGGCTCCAAGACCACTTTTCCCTCCATTAACCAAATCCACCAATTCCAAATTGTATATTGATCAAGACTTGAAATTGGGAAATAAAATTTTGATAAAACTCGAGGCCAATAGTGGACTGCCACATCACTAAAGTACTGTTCATGCAACATTTTTGAGTTCAAATTTTAGATTTCTTAGTTTCATTTTATTGTTTTCTAGTTTTGTTTGTTTGCTCGACACTAATTGACAACCTAGTAATACCCTACTAGCTTGTAAGTTAGTTTTGTGTACGTTCTTCGTGTTAACATTGTTTGTTGTGTGCTTTTCTCGTTTTTGATTCGTAGTAGCTTTTTTGGTTCAAGTTCGTACATTACTTATTTGAGTTGTTTCAAATAAGAATCTACTCCGACCTCGAGTCACAATTGGAACCAAGTAACCTCATTGGAGTATAAGCGAGTTATCAACACTTGTAAGGTCAATAGAGTGAAAAATCCAAAGTGCGAAAGTGAGGGATTGTGGACTATTTTGAGACGCATTGTGGACTATTTTGTGACGAATTGTGGACTGATTTTTTCTAATCTTTAATGTATTTGTAGCTTTCATGTTGTTTGCTTAGTAGCTCTTGATGGGTACAATGACAAATGAAGCTGAAATGCATGGTTGGGTTAAATCCATCATGGCAAGGCTTGATGTCATAGATAGGACAATAATGGACAGTATGGAAGGAAGATTGGGAGGGACAAGAGGCTCTTTGTGCAAGAAGTTGGATAACTTGATGGAGCCTCCAAGCCTTCCTAATCAAATTCCCGTGAGTGTCCATGCTCCACATGAGCTACAAGGTAATCAAACTAACTTTTGCACTCTAGTGAATGAGGATAATAGCCAACCAAGTATGAATGATAGTTTGTCTTTAAATGAGCCGAATGTGCCTTCATTTTGTGATGATAATGTACAACTTGAGATTGTGGATACACTAGTAGATTCACCTAGTGTTGAAGCCATTGTGGAAAGTGGTAGTACATTGTCTTATGAAAGTCATGAAGACCAACTTGTGTGTGAAAATGATGATGTTGAACATGTTGGCCGAATGACTAAGGATGACCCTCTAGTTGTTTTTGTTATTAACCATGATAGTATGAAAGGGATATTTGATCATTATTGTCGTAGTATTGGGGTAAGGAAGTGTGTTCCCAACCCGTGCCCATGGACACTCTACCCATTTGATTTCGGTGATCATTTGAAGTGTGGTGACGAGGATGTCTTTTGGAATGACTTGAATGTGCATGGAATGTATGGCTTCCTCTCTCGACTTTCAAGTCTAATTGTTGTTCTAAGAAGAGTCTATGTTTTTCACTTGATAAGCGATGCTTGTTCCTTGTTTCTTGTCACACTTATGTGGATAAACTAGTTGATTTTCCCTTGGTAGGGTATTCGGGTATGAGGGATGTTTGGGTATATGTGAAGTTTGAGCCACCTTGTCAAGATGCTATGATTGATTACACTAATCCAAACCCTCATACCTTGAGGAACTTTTGTTTGTTTATCCTTCCTATTACTTTACAAGGTTCGAATTCGAGAACGAATCCTTTCTAAGGAGGGGAAAATGATATGGGTACGATCATGATCGGGGTCCAATGCGTCAAGACTTGAGCTCGAGGGTATTCCCATCCAAGTAACAAACTTTGAAGTATAGAGAACAAGTCCCACAAGCTCCAAAACTGTTCACTGTTCATCCGCGTTCACTGTTCATCCACCCTTTGCAAGGGTTTTTTTAGTCATTTATAATAAGTTAACCTAGGTATAAATAGAACCTCATTAGGTTATTTTTGGGATATTTTTGAGAATATATTTTGTAGCCTCTTTGGGAGTCTTTAGCAAGGTGGAATCCTTGGACAAGGTGGAATTCTTGTGTTGATCATTTGCTTAGAAACAGAGATTGCTTGGGAATTTTGGTTCCCTTGAGGTAACGTAAGAGATAGGTTTAGGTTGTGTGTGATATTAAAGGTCCAAAAGTGGAATAAGCTTTTGGGTTGTTAATATTATACCATCCCTTTGTCTATCTGTCTATCTTTACTTTCTTGTAATCGTTTGTCTATATCTAGTGTAATTCGTTTGTGTTCTTGTCTTGTAACCGTGTGTTGTTGTTATTGCATCTTGTTCATCAAGTGTTGTTGCTGTTTTAGTGTGTTTTACTCTTGATATCACTTCCCTTCTTGTTCTTCTTGCGAATCCGAGAGAGGTCATAAAAGGGTCCATAATTCTTGAACTAGTGGACTGATTTTGGTGTTTGTGTTGTTGTGTTCTTGGGGAGTTTGATATCATTTGATATCAAAGCATGGCTAGATCTTGTTCCTACAAGATCAATCTTGGGCTTGCTTGATTAGAAAATTCAAAAAACAAAAATTATTGAAAAGCTAAAAAATAAAAAAAAAGTGAAATCTGCCTGTGTTGTGTTCTTGGCCGAGAATTGCAGTCTTGTTGTGTCTTGGCCGAGATTTTTTTTTTGTCTTGAGTGTTTCTGGTGTTATATTTGTTCTTTCTAACACTTGAGTCCATATTTAAGTTTGAGCTTTGTTGTTGTTATTGTGAACAAGTAAGACCGTGTGGTAGACTTTATTGTTGAAAAAATTGACTTGGCCATGTGTGTGGTTGTTGTTGTTGAAAGGAGTGTTGTTGTTGTAGTTATTGGTGAATGTTGTTGTGTTCTTGAAGTTCTTCACAACCTTCATCTCTTGGTAAAATCGAAGACACAACACTAACGAGACTTGACCGTTTGTTGTTGTGGATTGGAGTTGGCCGTTGGAATTATTGTTGTTCTTGAAGATTGTTGTTATTGTTCTTGGTGTGGTTGTTGTTTTTCTTAAAGTTCTTCACCTTCCTTCATATATTATTAGAACATAAAGTGAGTGCTAGATCCTAAAAGGTGAAGGAAAAAAGTGTATGTACTTGTTAGTCTTGAAAGACCCCCAGCCACCAAAAGACTTTATATCACTTCTCAACTACTTTTCCATGATTTAAGAACCCATGTTTTAAGGAGAAGTACAAGAAAAAGTCAAGTCTTGAAAATTGAAAAAGGCTCCAAGACTTATTTTCCCTCATAAAATAAATTCCACCAATCCAAATTAATTTTTGACCAAGACTTGAACATTTGAGAATAACCACTTGATAAAACCGAACCACTACGTGACCGCCACGTCATCACTTCTACTGTTCACGCAATATTTCCGAGCTCAAAATTTTAGATTTCTTAGTTTCATTTTGTTGTCTCTTAGTTTCGTTTAATTGATCCTAGTACTAATTAACAAGCTAGTAAACTTCTACTAGGTTGTCACTTAGTTCTTGAATCCGTTGTTCGTGTCTACGTTTCTTTTGTGTTTTTTCTCTTTTGTGAATTTATTGTATCTTGTTGGTTCAAGTCCGTAAGCAAATTTTTTTTGAGTCAACTCAAACGAAAATCTATTCCGGACCAAGGTGGACTCCTCCCTCAATCACTCACCAAGTACAAGCTGGCTTTCAACACTTGTGAAACCAAGTGTGAGGTAAAAATTAAGAGTTCGGGTGTGGTGAGGCATTTTTGAGCTAACAAGTTTGTTTGTTTTGTTGTTCGTTGTTGTCTTTTCTTAGGTACCATGGCTACCACCAATCTCGATGCCACATTTGACCGCATCACCGAAAATATTAAAGACATGAAATGACACGTTGAAAGGCTACGCCAATTGGTATCCACACTTATCCCAACAAATCCAAAATCTAAAGTCCAAACACCTTGCGGTGAGAGATTCCCAAAGAAAGTTGCTTCCCAAACTTGTGAAGGACTTTCACACCAAGGTAAAGACGAACGTACTCGTGAACGTCAAGGTAAAATATCTATCTCTTACACTTTGGTACATGTGGATGATGAACGTGTGACTAATAAGCCGTTGAGTGTGAGTAGTAGCTTACCTACGTATGAGTATATTGATTCCTTACCACTTTTGGATGATGTACATATTGTACGAGTGGATACACTAGTTGATCCTATAGATGACCGAATCGACTCTTCTAGTAAGATCGATTTTTGTCCACCTAGTGTTAAAGCTATTGTGTTGAATGAAAGTACATTATCGAGTGAAATTTGTGTTGACCAACTTGTGCGTAAAACTTGCCTACCACTTGAGAATATGTGTGATATGATTAATGAGTCTCAAGTGAGTGAAGAATTTGAAAATGTTGGTCAAGAAAAAAGAAGTGGTCAAGAAAATCTTTACCACTTGTTGTAAAGATTCTAATGTTTGCTTGGCTCATAGGATTAATCGTGTGCTTGACATATCTTTGAAACTTGATAATGATTCCTTAGAGAGTGAAAGTTACAAATCTGTCCGCGGGTTAGATCATTCACTCTTTAGGTACAATGTCTTGTTTGAAGATAGTTTAAATACTCCTAATTGCCTAGTTGTGAAAATGATGGTATAGCTTGACTTGGAAGCTATAGCCTATATGTTAACCCACTATAGTGTGACAACATTCCTCCTAAAGATAGAAATCTCTTCTTGGAAGATGAGAGTACTCTTAAGGGTAAGGAATGTGTGGTCTTGGAAATTACTTCTTCTTCTACTTTGTGTGGCTTTTTCAAGGACACCATAGTATAAGTAGAATTGAATGCCACCTTTCTCTACTCTCTCCTTACTTGTGATGATATGTATGCCAATGTAGAGAGTAGGCCGTGTGGTTGTGGTAAAGAATACGGGAAACGGGTGTGTTTTTTAGACCTGTGTCTATAGCGACTCTTCCCATTTGATCTCGGTGCTATCTTAGGGTGGGGAGGATTTACTCTCGGCTTAGGTGCATTTCTTTTGGGTGCTTATTATATCCAAGTCCTTGGTGAATTTTTCGATGGCTTCATAATGTTTAACACTAAGGACTCTTGTTTATATGTCAAATATGAACCACTTTGGCATGTCAAGATTTGTTGTTGGCCGAGAGTTGAACTCAAAGGGTCCTCAGTTTTTTTTTTGGTGTGGGCTGTTTTGAGTGTTTTGAGTGCATACCATTATTGTTTATTTTTTCTAATCCTAACCCTCATGCCATGAGGAAGTGTTCTTGTTTGTCTCTATTTGATTTTGCAAGGCATGAATTCGAGGTCGAATCATTTTTAAGGAGGAGAGGATGATACAAGTACGACCACGAAGATGGACACATGTGAGAATATAATGAACCTGGGGCTAGGAGTGTGCGAGTGAAGGACTTAAAACACACCAAACCGACCCTAATATCACACTTGGAGTGTAAAGAGGAGCCTTGGAACACAACAAAGCAATCCCTAAATACACTTGAAGGGAGCATAACTCTTAAAAGGGCATTTTGGACATTTTGTATTTTATTTGTAACCTAGTATAAATAGAACATTGTAGGGCTTTTAGACTTAGATTATCCATGATGTTGTAAGTCTTGAAACACAAAGAAACATAAGTCCTCTCTCCTTGAGGCACCAAAACCGAAATTAGGCATAGAGAGTGTGGAATCACTCTTGTTGATCTCATGGCTTGGAAACGTGATGCTTGGGAGGTGGATTCCGACCTTGTCTCTTCTTAAGAGATAGGTGAACGTTGTGTGTAGTGTTAAGGGTCCAATAGTGGAATATGCTCTTGGGTTCTTAAGATTGTACCTTCATTAAGTCTATCTAACTATCCCTTTACTTTTATTGTAATCTTGTTGTAGTTTGTGTTCTTGTAACCGTTTCTATCTCTTGTTAGTAAAATCGTATGTTGTTCCTTTCTTGTTATTGTTGTCCATCTCGCCATATTGTTGTTGTTTTGGTGTATTTGTACCTTCAATATCTTGTTGTTATTATGTTTTCATTGTTGTTGTAGTGAATCTGAGAGTGGTCACAAAAAGGGTCCTCGGTTCTTCAAACTTGTGGATTGATTTGGTGTTTGTTTCGTGTTTCCCTTGTGCTTCTTGTATCAGGTTTTGCTGGAGCTAATTTTCCTCAAACTTACATAATATAATTGCTAAAGCTAGTTAAATGTGTAAACTTTTCTTCCTTCTGATTACTGTTTCCAATATAATTTAATTCATGGAAAATAAACTTCAACCACAAATAAAAATATGAAGAAACAACAATTTGTATTGATAAACGATGTGGGTACAAATCTGTTCCTCTCTTGATTCTACTCTCTTGATTTTCTCCGTAATTCGAGGGCCATCAGTAGCGTATTTCTTGAATGTAGGAAGATTTAGATATGAATTTCTCTGTAATTCAAGGGCCGTTAGTGGCGTATTTTCGAATGTAGGAATATTTGGGATTGAATTTCTCCGTAATTCGAGGGACGTTAGTGGCGTATTTCTCGAATTTAGGAAGATTTGGATATGAATTTCTCCGTAATTCGAGGACCGTTAGTGACGTATTTCTCGAACATAGGAATAAATATTTGGATTTGATCTCCATGAAAGGAGGATTTGTCGATATTCTTGATTTATTTGATTAATCAAGAAGAAAGGGTTTTGATCCTTTGAGATATTCGAGATTTATGAATATCTCATGAATTTGTGGGATATTTGGGATCTTGGAGATGCCTCTTTAAAGGATATTTGCTCTCTTTTTATAGGCGTAATTTAGGGTTTAGGTAGAGTAGCCAGCAAGCTAGATTTAGGGTAAAGTAGCCTCAAGAACTCTAACCAAAATTGAACTCTTTTTATAGAGTCCACAAAATTTCAATGTCTACAAATGCCCCTACTTCAAAACTTGTCGGAGTGTAGCCTTGATGAAACTCAAGACGAGTCTTGAAGTACCGCTTTTATCTTTACGATCTTGCGGCTACAAATTTACATATTTGATTTATGAGAGAAGAGACGAAAGACAGATTTGGTCCCACTGGGCGTGCCAATTTGTTTCTAACATAATTTAATTCATGGAAAATAAACTTCAACCACAAATAAAAATATGAAGAAACAACAATTTATATTGATAAACGATGTGGGTACAAATCTGTTCCTCCCTTGATTCTACTCTCTTGATTTTGTCCGTAATTCGAGGGCCGTCAGTAGCATATTTCTCGAATGTAGGAAGATTTATATATGAATTTCTCCGTAATTCGAGGCCCGTTAGTGGCGTATTTTCGAACGTAGGAATATTTGGGATTGAATTTCTCCGTAATTCGAGGGTCGTTAGTGACGTATTTCTCGAATGTAGGAAGATTTGGATATGAATTTCTCTGTAATTTGAGGACCGTTAGTGGCGTATTTCTCGAACATAGGAATAAATATTTGGATTTGATCTCCATGAAAGGAATAAATATTTGGATTTGATCTCCATGAAAGGAGGATTTGTCGATATTCTTGATTTATTTGATTAATCAAGAAGAAAGAGTTTTGATCCTTTGAGATATTCGAGATTTATGAATAGCTCATGAATTTGTGGTATATTTGGGATCTTGGAAATGCCTCTTTAAAGGATATTTGCCCTCTTTTTATAGGCGTAATTTAGGGTTTAGGTAGAGTAGCCATGAAGCTAGATTTAGGATAAAGTAGCCTCAAGAGCTCTAACCAAAATTAAACTTTTTTTTGTAGAGTATACAAAATTTCAATGTCTACAATTACTTACCACATGGTATAACTTTGTTCCACACATGACTGTATACAGTATAAAGAATATTATGTTAATATTTAATTTGACCATATTTTTTTCTTTGAATAATGTGTTACAAGATTACAACCACCTTAGAATTACCTTTTCGAATGTTATATCTCATTTGTACAATGATGTTGGAAAAATGTCTGTGCCAAACACGAGCATGGGCCATTTAGTATAACGTACAAACGAAGGACCGCAACGATGAAAAACATATACTAGTGAAAATATAGTAAAAAAAATCATGCCAAAATTTAAAATATAAGGATGTCAACGGAAAAAGAAGAGAAGATCAAGTTAAAAAACAAAATGCTTTGACACATCTTAAATAGAGTAATATTTTAAATGGACAACCAATTTGATCGAACAAATGAAATGATTAAAATTGTAAATTGAACAAAAAAAAAGAAAAATATAGTGGATTGCAAATCGCTTATTAATGAAACTATTGAATAAAACACAATAACTAATTATATCAACTTATATCATTGGTCATCTTCCATGTGGACTTGTGAACATCCAAAATCTTTACATATTGATGGGATTGATGAGTAAAGCTTCAATCACAGATTTCACGTTGTTCTTTGGATCACTATATCCATCTTGGTTGTTCTTGTAAACAACATCAATAAGACGTGTGAGGTTCACAACACGCATTAAGATTTCAGTTGGCACAGAAGTAGGCTTAATGCACTCGCTGTTCAAATCCTTCCATGCATTTTCAGCTCTTTCAGAAAGATCTGCACTCGCTTCTTCCACGGATAAGTTGTTCTCTTGCATATAACATTCTAATCCTGTGACAAGTTGTCCTTTTTCTTTCTCAATCTATATATAACGAAAAATATAGTTAATCATGAGAATGTTACAAATAATGTTCATGTTTATGAATATATATATATATATAACAGCACCTTATATGTGGCTACGTCATCAATAACTCGACCAATTATTGCAGAAGCCACAAGAATTTGTGGTTTGCTCATCATCCAATCGAATGCTTCCTTTGATGCAGACCTCATGCCCAATAATGATGCTGGTGCAAGTAGGTAATAAGTTCCAGTGATCAATGCATTGGTTAAGTACTCTTTAAACGATGGAATTTTTCCTTTGAGGAACCATTCTGCTTCAATGTAGTAACTCCTCACGATTTCTTTCATCTATTCAAGAAACAATATATATTTATTAAAGTTTCATATCTTCCACAAAATAGTTGAAAATTCATAAAATCAAAGAAAATGAATAGTATCAATGTTTTAAAACGTCATACCGCCTTTTTGACATAAGAAACTCCATTGAATCCATCTTGTTCTTTGATTTCGCTCTCATACTCTTTGAAGAGATCGAGAAGAGATGTATATATCGTTTTCATATATTTTGGAAGTTTACCAACTTCACTTACATCCCATCTGTAATGATAAACACAGTTATTTAAGTAAGTCTTTCGAAATAAGTAAGTGTTAAAATTCAATATTAGATGTATCGTCAAATTATGTAACTTTGTACCTGTCTACTGCTTCTGTGAGAACAACTAGTTCATTAAGAGTTCCATAAGAGTCATATGTATCATCAATTACTGAAATCATAGCTATGCATTTTGCAAGCATAACTCGAGCACGAGAGTATTGAGGTTCAAAGTACACGCCCACTGCCCAAAAAAAGCATTCCACCATTCTGTCTCTGACATAAGAAAGTTTAGACGCGAAATCCAAATCTTTCCACCACCTTCAAAGCAAACACGGGTAATTTAGTTAATCTTAAATAGTACTAGGATATAGTACTCAAAAGTCTCAAACAAAAGCACAAACTCAAAAATTACTTACAGTGTGAGTTCACTAAGCTCTTCCTTGTGTAGCACTTGCAACATATTGTAATCTAGTTTGGCTAGCCTTAGTAGATTTTCATTTCTTGATCCACATTCTTCGTATATTGAAATATTAAAATGTGCTTCAGCTCTTGGGATGCCTCTATGAAGAGATTGCATAAGGGCATGTGTCACTTGTTTCTCAAGAGTTGATTCTAAGATAGGTGTTATCCTCTCCAAATGGGATTTTGCAAAGATAAGTGCCTCATCTAATATGTCATCCCCATGTTTTCTAACATGTGCTGCTTCATACAAACTTAGCATACCCTTTGCATCTGTTAGAAGAGTTTCCTTGAATTTTCCATTACCGTCCTTGAATTGGTTGAAATAATCTAATTCACAAAATATTTCTCTGCATGTATTAGTTATTGCTGGATGTGTAAACAAAGTATTATATTGATAATTGCTAAGACAAAGAATCTATATATAAAATTGTAATGTGTATATAAACATACCAGAAGAGATTGGATAGCCATGTTGCCTAAACAATCGAAAATATAATGCAACCTTGTATAGATCATGCTCTTCATGGATGACAGTTTGATCAAACATCCTGCTTAGTTGATCTTCAATCTCCTTCTTAAAGTGATAATAAATACCAAGACGTTCAAGAGTGTCAATCAAATGAATTTTTTCTTCTATGTCATTGGTAGTAGTACTTATTATCATATGCTTGACTTCTTCTTTCAAAGTCTCAATCTCCTCAATTGTTTTCTCCAATATCTATAAATGTGATCATAGTTACTAATTTTGTCAAAGCTAACAGTAAAGAATGAAAAAAGGGAGACAAAATAAATAAATAAATAAATAAATAAATAAATAAATAAATAAATAAATAAATAAGCATATATAATCGCACCTATCTATAAGAATCATCTAATGTAGTAGCCAAGTTTTATTTGAAACCAATCGACTTTGATGATATTAGGTTATGATGCTATATATTACCCATAATATTTTACTAAAATAACCAAAAAAATATCTAGAAAAATAATATTATTATAGAAAGATCTGAATGTATATATATTTACCTGATTATTCATAGTAGAGCAGCTAAACACATTTCCCCATAAACTAGGAGAAAAGTTAGCCTCTGGGCGAAAATTCCCATCTTTTTGGTTCGCATTTCCAACCAATGAAGTCATTGTTGCTATATTTTGGTATAGTTGAAAAATCTGAAAAACTATTTGAATGTTTGGGCTTTCACTGTTTTCTGCTTAGTATGTTTGGCAATGCATGGTATCACTATTTATATAGAGAATTATAGTAATCATTTAACATGTGAGAGAAACACATGTTAGAAATTTAAGTAGTGTTAGGCGGCATGCCATGTAAAAATTCTATCTATGAGTTCCATCAACATATAATCTTGAAAATAACCTTGACCTTTCTTCTTCTTCTTCTTTTGGTTAAATTTTGACTTTTTGTTGTTGAATTACTTGTGACCTTCGACGGTCTAATAACTAAGAAAAGTAAAGGAAAATTTATGAATCATCTTAGTTTTGTTAACATCATTCCAAATTATATGTACCAATATTTTATGTGTTTTAAAAAACTCATTATTAAAGATGGCTTAACCTAGACTCCTTTTGGATTTCTATATGGTAAATTTTCCTTGTTTCAAAATTTAGACTATTTAATTCTGCCACTCCAAAATAATACTCCTATACACATTATAAATTTGCGAACCTGTTTAACTAGCTAGACCCGTAATTTACAAAAGAACAGAAAGTTTTTTGAAATTATTTTTAATTATAAACATGTTAAGAATAATATTCGCGTGACTATAAATGTTTCTCATTAAGATAAAAATGAAAAGTTTAAATTAATTTATTAATAATTAAAGTAAAGCCTTGAAGTAACTAGTAAAATTGCTATTATCTGAGCAGGAGGTCATAATTAATGCACTGAACTGCCTCTTTTTTATAAATTAAGAAAAAAAAACCACATTTTTTTTAAAACCGACTAAAGAAAAAGTAAAAATAAAATAAAAGAAAGAGAGTACTACAATAAAGAAAGAAAAACAACTGCCAGCTCTTTTTGTATTAGAAAATGATAATATTGATTTATAAATTTATAATCTATACCTATAATCTATATCTATATCTATAATCTATAAAATCTTAAAAGTATGAAGGACCTTAGAAATGTTGTTTGGATTTTTTGCTCTTCATTAAAAGTTTTTGTTTTAGACAAAATTGTCTTTTCATTATTTTTTTCCGGATATTTAAGAGTTGAAAATTAATTAAATATATTTATGGTAAACTTTTACATATTAGAAGTCATCAGAATTAATGACAACTAATATTTTTTCATTAGTTTAAGAATTTTAAATCCACTAAATTTGATTTAAGAAGATTTGAAAAATCAAGAAATAAATATAAAAGTGTTAGAATAAGAAAAATTTAAGAAGTATCAAATTTTTAAAAGTTTTTATTACGTAATAAGAATGTAATCAATGATTTTATAAAGATTTGACTTTAAAAACAAGAAAAGATTTTCAATATAAAAATAATAATTGTACCACAATATGGTTCAAACTGATGAGTCTCTCTTAGCCTCTAGCTACAAGGGAAAGAGATATTGCATGGCAAACGCAAAAGTGATGATCGATCAACGACTTAGAATTTCTGGTGGTTATATATATACGTGCTTACACTAAAATATATGTTTATGTTTACATTATTATATTAAAATGTGAAGGATCTTTGAAAAGTCAGTTGAATTTTTTACACTTCACTAAAAATCTCTGCAATAGATAAAATTATTTAATTTTAAATAATGAAATGTTACACGTGTGAGACACGTGCGGTTAAACTAGTATTCGAATAAACGTGATTTGTTTCGTCATAGTCGTAATTGTTCTCATCGACTCAAATAATACTTCCTCAATTCATTTTACGTGTCACTTTTGTTTTTAGTTCGTCTCGAAAAGAATATCATATTACAGGACAATTTAATTTTAAAATTACTCTTTTATCCTTATTGAAATGATTTACAAATATATAAATATCTAAACCTTTTAAAAGTCTTTTCTTTTCTCTTAAATATCATGCTAGGTAGGATGGTCCAACATAAGAACTCGGAAATAAAATAAGCCAAGAAATGAATAAAATAACTAAAATACGTTACCTCTTTAATAAGTTATCAAAATAGGCTAAATATAATAAAACATTGTATTTTATCCTTTTTTTCTTAACGGTGATTTAATGACTCTGTTTAGTAAAAAAAACTATTTGTAAAACATAATACATTATTATATTTTGTAAACAATTTTATAAAAACGTAATAAAACAATTTTATAAAAACGTAAAATATATTATATTTTACACAAAAATCCAAAAAAAAGGGCACCATGAAGCACGTACAACGATGTGTTTTATCAGAAGGAAACGGGAACCATGCAACATAGGCTATACAAATCATGGACGTTCTTTTGAAAAAAATGCTATCACAGTGCACACCATGATTCTTTATCGTTGTACGTGTACTTCATGGTTTCTTTTTTTTTTTTTAGATTTTTAACAAAACTTTTAATAGGATAATACATTATTTTTTTTTATTTTCATGTAAAACGTAACAAATAGTTTTTCATTGTACAGAGCCGTTACATTATCGTTAAGAAAAAATTATAAAATATAATAATTTATTATGTTTAATCTATTTTAATAACTTATTAAAGAGGTAATCTATTTTAATCACTTTATTCATTTCTTGACTTATTTTGATTTCGAGTAATGAAATGGAGGACGTACTTGAAAAATATTTTACAACTTACAAAACTATTTCTAGAAGAAGGATTCTTCTCTCTTTTGTATCTATCAACTACGTACAGTATATGTCTTGTTGCGCTAGTTTGTCAAAGAAAAGCATAATATATACTAATCATTTTCAATTCACAGTGCCATGGTTTTCCCTTTTACCTTTTCATTCTTTTATACAAAGTTTATTTGACCCAATCAATTAATCATTGAACTGCAGGCAGTTAAAATAAAAATGTGCATAATATGAGAGCCAACATTTTTAGAAACTCATGTCGAACCGCTTTCTATAAACTAGTTAAATCTAGTCAATTCCTTATATTGTCACTCAACTTAGCAAAATGTCCCACTAAAGTCATTTATCTTTATTTTATTTCAATAATATCATTCAAGTTTGTGCCTTTTTCTTACAAATTAATAATTATTGAAAGTGACTTAAAAAAATGACCAAAATAGTCCATCAAGTTTGAAATTTGAATTTAACTAGTCCTTATTTTTTATATGAAATATTAATAGGCCTCCAATTATTTTTACTTTTGTACTTCTTAAATTTGTTTTCAATATATTTTATCAATAAGTGCATAATATAATTTAAAATGACACAAATCATAATATTAAAAACGAATTAAAAAGATAAAGAATGTTAAATTAGAGCTTAAAATAGGTAGTTATATTTTAAATGAAATAAATAAGAAGTACATTTATTGTCCAAATTGGTGAATGTATTCAGTTTTTACCGTTAAGTTGACGAGGCGATATAATTTTCTCTGAAATAATATCACAAGATTGATAAAAATAATATTGAAACCTTAAAAAAATTTAAGTTATTTGATAGTGAATGATTGGTGTTATTATCATGGTATCCGTTAATATGCATTATTTTTTTAAATAAAAATCCTTTAAATTATTTATATATGGTTCTTGTACTAGCTAGAGACCCTATTTTTTTTTTATTTGCAGGAATTCATCATTTTCTTTATGAATTATAATTTTTTTCGACAATAATTTGAAGTAGAAGAAACTAACAACTAACTTGAACTATTTTATCCAAAACAAAGACTAATCCTAAAATGAATAAATATAGAATATTATTTTACTATTGAACTCCTAAGTTTTCAAATAAATGCAGTACATATAAGCTTATTTCTAACAATTTTTATTGCAATTTTTGGTGGACGTCGCTAGATTTAATATCGCAGTTAGAAGTTGAAAGAAGATTGTACTCAGTAAAAGTTTTATAGTTGAAAGGTTATCACTACTAAAAAAACTGTAAAAAGAGACAAAAAAAAAAAGAGAACTCAAAAATAGGTCAAAAATAAGAGACTTCGTGAGGTCGCTTATCCCCTCAATTTATTTTTAATTAATTTTTAACTAAAGAGACCTCATGAAGTCGGTAAATGATAAAAGGAAAAAGGCTCAAATATGTCACTGAATTATCAAAAATGGCTCATTTATGTCATTCATTAAAAGTGAGGCTCATTCATGCCATCGCCGTTATAAAATCGGTTCATTCATGCCATTACTTTTTAACTGTGGTTTTTAAAAAAGAGCTTTGCCATGTGGCCTCTTATTAGAGGTCCACGTCATTTTAATTTTTTTCTTTTATCCATTAAAATTTTTTGATCCATTAAAAGAATCTACCCAGACCCAACCTATCACCTTAATCCTCTTTAATATTACTCTTAATTTTGACCCTAGATTTGAACATATGTATAATCATTTAGTCTTCCAACATGAAATTTACATACTTGAATACTACATTTAAAATAATATAGATTAGAATAATTAATAATTTAAAATGACCAATGAATAAATTGTGATTAAAAAATAATTTATTTTGACTCTCGAAATTCGAACATCATCACATAATTTAGGATGAAGAGAACACCACATACATGAAGGACCACAACTTTTAATTAGGAAGAATACCTAAAAATCCCTTCTAAATTTGGATTATAAGTTGTATAATTGAATTATTGGTAGTCTTAATTATTTCATGGACTTGGCTATTTGGTATCCTTTATACTCATTAACGTGGACGAGACGTAGAGCATAATTTATTTTTAGGCGTGTTAGAGTTTTAAAAAATATAAAATAAATAAAAGACCACCATCTAGGTACGTAGGGTGTTTTCAGTCCACATATTTTTTAGTGTTGTTTGGTACCTACTACGCAGACACTATTTATGTGTATATATGAATATTTTTCCAGAAATATGTGGACTTAGATCCATTAGAAGAGTCATATTAAAGTGGGTTAAGGTGATAGGTTGGGTGTGGGTGGATTTTTTTTAACGGATCAACAATTTTTAATGGATAAAAAAAAAAAAAAATTGACGTGGACCTCTAATAAGAGGCCACGTGGCAAAGCTGTATTTTTAAAAACCACAGTTAAAAAGTAATGGCATGGATGAACTGGTTTTATAACGGCGATGAAATTAATGAGCCTAACTTTTAACGAATGACATAGATGAGCCATTTCTGATAGTTCAGTAACATATTTGAGCCCTTTTCCATGATAAAATAAATTGAATGACACAATATTAGGAACTTCAAGAGGTCGAAAATAAAATGTGAAAAAAGTTAGCGCCTAAATGATAATAAAATTTTAAGCATTGTGACCTCATAAGATCACTAAAATTTTAATAAATTAATATTTATTATTAAAATTAATTATGTGTCATTATTTTATGAAGTGTAAAGGCAAAATACATATTTATTTAATTCTTTTAATATTTATTATTATAATTAAAATAAAAAAAAAAATGAAAGAGGCAGCTCTCTCAAACTGTCGCTCTCTAAAATTCGGCTCAAACACTCACGCAAATCCGTCCCTCTCGAAAAATCGTCTCTAGCTATGGAAACTCTCTTCTCCAAATCGTAAATAATTTACGGATTCTCCATTTCAAGTAAGGTTGTTTTGATTTTTTTCTTATTTATTTATGTATAGAATGGTATTTGAATCTATGGATGTCCTAGGTTTTCTTTATTTTTCCCAAAATATTAATGAAAAGTTTGAGATTTTGTTGCTTTGTTTCAGAACGATTTGAGGTTTAGTATATAATTGTTGGTGGTTTTTATAGGTCGTTCTTGCGTTGGTTGTCAAACTATTGGTAGTAGCGTGAGCCTTGAATCTGATACTCATCCCATGGCTGTGTCCTGTGATGATATTCTGTACACTTTCACATATTTTGTTAATCCTCTATAAGGTCAACCTCTAAATATTTTAAGCCTAAAATTAAATGAAAGAATGAGATAAGGAAAAAGAACCAACATAAGAGCTTGATCTGAAATTCATTTTCGATGACAGAAATTCAAAGACCATTCCCCCATCCTTGTTTAACAAGACACGTCGATTAGTAAGAAAGTTATATTTATATGCTTTTTTAGAGTAAACATGGTTGAATTCTTGGTTAAGATTTTTAAGTATGGCAGTAAGTCACATTTTAACTAGTGGAGAAACATTTAGTAAGGGGGAAGAGGGTGGGGTTGGGAGGTATTCTATTTACTGTGGTGTATGGAGGTGCTGAGATAAGAGAATACTCGCGCTAGGGCTCCCAAAAGCGTAGAACAAGTGTAAATTTTGGAAAATTCCAGACTAGGTCATATTTGTAGCTTTGGACTCGCAGTCACCATTGTGACTTCGGCAACACGTTGCAGTGCCATCTGCACAGTGCCCATCGTGGTGAACCTTACCGTGTTGAGAATTAAATCATGGTGACTGATACCGTCCCCCACTTTGAAAAAAATCTAATGAATCTTTAATATTTTTCACTGCGGGACAGTTACCATAGCGGTGAACTTCAGCGCCTTGGGCGCCACATCGCACGCACAGAGGGAGTATCAACCCTGAGAAATAGTTCATCTTTTTATGTAAAACTTGTATAACTTCTTCTATTGTAATAACCCAAACTTTCTTTAAGTCAAATCTAGTCTCCAGAAAAGTTAATGATGACTTCCTAATGATTAATATTTAAATCAGATAGAATTTCCTTAATTTTGACTTTTTATCATGTGGAAAATTGAATTAACTTTCCAACGATACCTATTTCATCCAAATCCGACATTGGAGTAAAAAGTTATAGACATTTTATTGAGAGTTATCAGAACCGCCCAGGTGCGACGGGCAAGTTGACGGACCGTCGATCTAGCGACGGACCGTCGCCTAAACCGTCGAAGCTAAGGCAGTAAGTCAATCTTCTAGTTAAGGTGTGACAGACAGGTTGACGGACCATCGAACTTGCTATGGACCGTTGCCCAAGCCATCGCTACTAAGGCAGTGAGTCCCTATTCTGGTCCATAATCTATAATCTATAATTTATAAATCTATAATCTATACCTATAATCTTTATCTATATCTATAATCTATAATATCTTAAAAGTGTGAAGGACCTTAGAAATGTTGTTTGGATTTTTTGCTCTTCATTAAAAGTTTTTGTTTTAGACAAAATTGTCTTTTCACTATTTTTTTCCTGATATTTAAGAGTTGAAAATTAATTAAATATATTTATGGTAAACTTTTACATATTAGAAGTCATCAGAATTAATGACAACTAATACTTTTTCATTAGTTTAAGAATTTTAAATCCACTAAATTTGATTTAAGAAGATTTAAAAAATCAAGAAATAAATATAAAAGTGTTAGAATAAGAAAAATTTAAGAAGTATCAAATTTTTAAAAGTTTTTATTACGTAATAAGAATGTAATCAATGATTTTATAAAGATTTGACTTTAAAAACAAGAAAAGATTTTAAATATAAAAATAATAATTGTACCACAATATGGTTCAAACTGATGAGTCTCTCTTAGCCTCTAGCTACAAGGGAAAGAGATATTGCATGGCAAACGCAAAAGTGATGATCGATCAACGACTTAGAATTTCTGGTGGTTAT
Organism: Capsicum pubescens; assembly: GCA_030864215.1. Taxonomy (NCBI): domain Eukaryota; kingdom Viridiplantae; phylum Streptophyta; class Magnoliopsida; order Solanales; family Solanaceae; genus Capsicum; species Capsicum pubescens. The sequence goes on from CM061549.1 coordinate 224,977,726, forward strand.
ATATATATGTGCTTACACTAAAATATATGTTTATGTTTACATTATTATATTAAAATGTGAAGGATCTTTGAAAAGTCAGTTGAATTTTTTACATTTCACTAAAAATCTCTGCAATAGATAAAATTATTTAATTTTAAATAATGAAATGTTACACGTGTGAGACACGGGCGGTTAAACTAGTATTCAGAATAAACGTGATTTGTTTCGTCATAGTCGTAATTGTTCTCATCGACTCAAATAATACTATCACTGTGCACACCATGATTCTTTATCGTTGTACGTGTACTTCGTGGTTTCTTTTTTTTTTTAGATTTTTAACAAAACTTTTGATAGGATAATGCATTATTTTTTTTTATTGTACTTTTGATAGGATAATTCATGTAAAACGTAACAAATAGTTTTTTATTGTACAGAGCCTTTACATTACCGTTAAGAAAAAATTATAAAATGTAATCATTTATTATGTTTAACCTATTTTAATAACTTATTAAAGAGGTAATCTATTTTAATCACTTTATTCATTTCTTGACTTATTTTAATTTCGAGTAATGAAATAGAGGACGTACTTGAAAAATATTTTACAACTTACAAAACTATTTCTAGAAGAAGGATTCTTCTCTCTTTTGTATCTGTCAACTACGTACAGTATATGTCATGTAGCGCTAGTTTGTCAAAGAAAAGCATAATATATACTAATCATTTTCAATTCACAGTGCCATGGTTTTCCCTTTTACCTTTTCATTCTTTTATACAAAGTTTATTTGACCCAATCAATTAATCATTGAACTACAGGCAGTTAAAATAAAAATGTGCATAATATGAGAGCCAACATTTTTAGAAACTCATGTCGAGCCGCTTTGTATAAACTAGTTAAATCTAGTCAATTCCTTATATTGTAACTCAACTTAGCAAAATGTCCCACTAAAGTCATTTATCTTTATTTTATTTCAATAATATCATTCAAGTTTGTGCCTTTTTCTTACAAATTAATAATTATTGAAAGTGACTCAAAAAATGACCAAAATAGTCCATCAAGTTTGAAATTTGAATTTAACTAGTCCTTATTTTTTATATGAAATATTAATAGGCCTCCAATTATTTTTACTTTTGTACTTCTTAAATTTGTTTTCAATATATTTTATCAATAAGTGCATAATATAATTTAAAATGACACAAATCATAATATTAAAAACGAATTAAAAAGATAAAGAATGTTAAATTAGAGCATAAAATAGGTAATTATATTTTAAATGAAATAAATAAGAAGTACATTTATTGTCCAAATTGGTGAATGTATTCAGTTTTTACAGTTAAGTTGACGAGGCGATATAATTTTCTCTGAAATAATATCACAAGATTCATAAAAATAATATTGAAACCTTAAAAAAATTTATGTTATTTGATAGTGAATGATTGGTGTTATTATCATGGTATCCGTTAATATGCATTATTTTTTTAAATAAAAATCCTTTAAATTATTTATATATGGTTCTTGTACTAGCTAGAGACCCTATTTTTTTTTTATTTGCAGGAATTCATCATTTTCTTTATGAATTATAATTTTTTCGACAATAATTTGAAGTAGAAGAAACTAACAACTAACTTGAACTATTTTATCAAAAATAAAGACTAATCCTAAAATGAATAAATATAGAATATTATTTTATTATTGAACTCCTAAGTTTTTAAATAAATGCAGTACATATAAGCTTATTTCTAACAATTTTAATTGCAATTTTTGGTGGACTTTGCTAGATTTAATATTGCAGTTAGAAGTTGAAAGAAGATTGTACTCACTAAAAGTTTTATAGTTGAAAGGTTATCACTACTAAAAATGCTGTAAAAAGAGACAAAAAAAAAAGAGAACTCAAAAATAGGTCAAAAATAAGAGACCTCGTGAGGTCGCTTATCCCCTAAATTTATTTTTTAATTAATTTTTAAATAAAGAAATCTCCTGAAGTCGGTAAATGATGAAAGAGAAAAGGCTCAAATATGTCACTGAATTATCAAAAATGGCTCATTTATGTCATCCATTAAAAGTGAGGCTCATTCATGCCATTACTTTTTAACAGTGGTTTTTAAAAAATAACTTTGCCACGTGGCCTCTTATTAGAGGTCCACGTCATTTTTTTAAAAAAAATTTATCCATTAAAAATTTTTGATCCATTAAAAGAATCCACCCACACCCAACCTATCACCTTAACCCACTTTAATATTACTCTTAATTTTGACCCTAGATTTGAACATATATATAATCATTTAGTCTTCCAACATGAAATTTACATACTTGAATACTACATTTAAAATAATATAGATTAGAATAATTAATAATTTAAAATGACCAATGAATAAATTGTGATTAAAAAATAATTTATTTTGACTCTCGAAATTCGAACATCATCACATAATTTAGGATGAAGAGAACACCACATACATGAAGGACCACAACTTTTAATTAGGAAGAATACCTAAAAATCTCTTCTAAATTTGGATTATAAGTTGTATAATTGAATTATTGGTAGTCTTAATTATTTCATGGACTCGGCTATTTGGTATCCTTTATACTCATTAACGTGGACGAGACGTAGAGCATAATTTATTTTTAGGCGTGTTAGAGTTTAAAAAAATATAAAATAAATAAAAGACCACCATCTAGGTACGTACGGTGTTTTCAGTCCACATATTTTTTAGTGTTGTTTGGTACCTACTACGCAGACACTATTTATGTGTATATATGAATATTTTTCCAGAAATATGTGGACTTAGATCCATTAGAAGAGTCATATTAAAGTGGGTTAAGGTGATAGGTTGGGTGTGGGTGAATTTTTTTTAATGGATCAAAAATTTTTAATGGATAAAAAAAAAATAAAAAAAAATTGACGTGGACCTCTAATAAGAGGCCACGTGGCAAAGCTGTATTTTTAAAAACCACAGTTAAAAAGTAATGGCATCGATGAACTGGTTTTATAACGGCGATGAAATTAATGAGCCTAACTTTTAACGAATGGCATAGATGAGCCATTTCTGATAGTTCAGTAACATATTTGAGCCCTTTTCCATGGTAAAATAAATTGAATGACACAATATTAGGAACTTCAAGAGGTCGAAAATAAAATGTGAAAAAAGTTAGCGCCTAAATGATAATAAAATTTTAAGCATTGTGACCTCATAAGATCACTAAAATTTCACTAAAATTTTAATAAATTAATATTTATTATTAAAATTAATTATGTGTCATTATTTTATGAAGTGTAAAGGCAAAATACATATTTATTTAATTCTTTTAATATTTATTATTATAATTAAAATAAAAAAAAAATGAAAAGAGACATCTCTCTCAAACTGTCGCTCTCTCAAATTTGGCTCAAACACTCACACAAATCCGTCCCTCTCGAAAAAATCGTCTCTAGCTATGGAAACTCTCTTCTCCAAATCGTAAATAATTTACGGATTCTCCATTTCAAGTAAGGTTGTTTTGATTTTTTTCTTATTTATTTATGTATAGAATGGTATTTGAATCTATGGATGTCCTAGGTTTTCTTTATTTTTCCCAAAATATTAATGAATAGTTTGAGATTTTGTTGCCTTGTATCAGAACGGTTTGAGGTTTAGTATATGATTGTTGGTGGTTTTTATAGATCGTTCTTGCGTTGGTTGTCAAACTATTGGTAGTAGCGTGCGCCTTGAATCTGATACTCATCCCATGGCTGTGTCCTGTGATGATATTCTGCACACTTTCACATATTTTGTTAATCCTCTATAAGGTCAACCTCTAAATATTTTACGCCTAAAATTAAATGAAAGAATGAGATAAGGAAAAAGAACCAACATAAGAGCTTGATCTGAAATTCATTTTCGATGACAGAAATTCAAAGACCATTCCCCCATCCTTGTTTAACAAGACACGTCGATTAGTAAGAAAGTTATATTTATATGCTTTTTTAGAGTAAACATGGTTGAATTCTTGGTTAAGATTTTTAAGTATGGTAGTAAGTCACATTTTAACTAGTGGAGAAACATTTAGTAAGGGGGAAGAGGGTGGGGTTGGGAGGTATTCTATTTACTGTGGTGTATGGAGGTGCTGAGATGAGAGAATACTCGTGCTAGGGCTCCCAAAAGCGTAGAACAAGTGTAAATTTTGGAAAATTCCAGACTAGGTCATATTTGTAGCTTTGGACTCGCAGTCACCATCGTGACTTCGGCAACACGCTGCAGTGCCATCTGCACAGTGCCCATCATGGTGAACCTTACCGTGTTGAGAATTAAATCATGGTGACTGATACCGTCCCCCACTTTGAAAAAAATCTAATGAATCTTTAATATTCTTCACTGCGGGACAGTTACCATAGCGGTGAACTTCAGCGCCTTGGGCGCCACATCGCACGCACAGAGGGAGTATCAACCCTGAGAAATAGTTCATCTTCTTAGGTAAAACTTGTATAACTTCTTCTATTGTAATAACCCAAACTTTCTTTAAGTCAAATCTAGTCTCCAGAAAAGTTAATGATGACTTCCTAATGATTAATATTTAAATCAGATAGAATTTCCTTAATTTTGACTTTTTATCATGTGGGAAGTTGAATTAACTTTCCAACGATACCAATTTCATCCAAATCCGACATTGGAGTAAAAAGTTATAGACATTTTATTGAGAGTTATCAGAACCGCCCAGGTGCGACGGGCAAGTTGACGGACCGTCGATCTAGCGACGGACCGTCGATCTAGCGACGGACCGTCGATCTAGCGACGGACCGTCGCCTAAACCGTCGAAGCTAAGGCAGTAAGTCAATCTTCTAGTTAAGGTGTGACAGACAGGTTGACGGACCATCGAACTTGCTATGGACCGTTGCCCCACGCCATCGCTACTAAGGCAGTGAGTCCCTATTCTGGTCCATAATCTATAATCTATAATTTATAAATCTATAATCTATACCTATAATCTATATCTATATCTATAATCTATAATATCTTAAAAGTGTGAAGGACCTTAGAAATGTTGTTTGGATTTTTTGCTCTTCATTAAAAGTTTTTGTTTTAGACAAAATTGTCTTTTCACTATTTTTTTCCTGATATTTAAGAGTTGAAAATTAATTAAATATATTTATGGTAAACTTTTACATATTAGAAGTCATCAGAATTAATGACAACTAATACTTTTTCATTAGTTTAAGAATTTTAAATCCACTAAATTTGATTTAAGAAGATTTGAAAAATCAAGAAATAAATATAAAAGTGTTAGAATAAGAAAAATTTAAGAAGTATCAAATTTTTAAAAGTTTTTATTACGTAATAAGAATGTAATCAATGATTTTATAAAGATTTGACTTTAAAAAAAAGAAAAGATTTTAAATATAAAAATAATAATTGTACCACAAAATGGTTCAAACTGATGAGTCTCTCTTAGCCTCGAGCTACAAGGGAAAGAGATATTGCATGGCAAACGCAAAAGTGATGATCGATCAACGACTTTGAATTTCTGGTGGTTATATATATATGTGCTTACACTAAAATATATGTTTATGTTTACATTATTATATTAAAATGTGAAGGATCTTTGAAAAGTCAGTTGAATTTTTTACATTTCACTATTAAATAATGAAATATTACACGTGTGAGACACGTGCGGTTAAACTAGTATTCTGAATAAACGTGATTTGTTTCGTCATAGTCGTAATTGTTCTCATCGACTCAAATAATACTATCACTGTGCACACCATGATTCTTTATCGTTGTACGTGTACTTCATGGTTTCTTTTTTTTTTTAGATTTTTAACAAAACTTTTGATAGGATAATACATTATTTTTTCTTATTGTACTTTTGATAGGATAATTCATGTAAAACGTAACAAATAGTTTTTTATTGTACAGAGCCGTTACATTACCGTTAAGAAAAAATTATAAAATGTAATCATTTATTATGTTTAACCTATTTTAATAACTTATTAAAGAGGTAATCTATTTTAATCACTTTATTCATTTCTTGACTTATTTTGATTTCGAGTAATGAAATAGAGGACGTACTTGAAAAATATTTTACAACTTACAAAACTATTTCTAGAAGAAGGATTCTTCTCTCTTTTGTATCTGTCAACTACGTACAGTATATGTCATGTAGCGCTAGTTTGTCAAAGAAAAGCATAATATATACTAATCATTTTCAATTCACAGTGCCATGGTTTTCCCTTTTACCTTTTCATTCTTTTATACAAAGTTTATTTGACCCAATCAATTAATCATTGAACTACAGGCAGTTAAAATAAAAATGTGCATAATATGAGAGCCAACATTTTTAGAAACTCATGTCGAGCCGCTTTGTATAAACTAGTTAAATCTAGTCAATTCCTTATATTGTAACTCAACTTAGCAAAATGTCCCACTAAAGTCATTTATCTTTATTTTATTTCAATAATATCATTCAAGTTTGTGCCTTTTTCTTACAAATTAATAATTATTGAAAGTGACTCAAAAAATGACCAAAATAGTCCATCAAGTTTGAAATTTGAATTTAACTAGTCCTTATTTTTTATATGAAATATTAATAGGCCTCCAATTATTTTTACTTTTGTACTTCTTAAATTTGTTTTCAATATATTTTATCAATAAGTGCATAATATAATTTAAAATGACACAAATCATAATATTAAAAACGAATTAAAAAGATAAAGAATGTTAAATTAGAGCTTAAAATAGGTAGTTATATTTTAAATGAAATAAATAAGAAGTACATTTATTGTCCAAATTGGTGAATGTATTCAGTTTTTACAGTTAAGTTGACGAGGCGATATAATTTTCTCTGAAATAATATCACAAGATTGATAAAAATAATATTGAAACCTTAAAAAAATTTAAGTTATTTGATAGTGAATGATTGGTGTTATTATCATGGTATCCGTTAATATGCATTATTTTTTTAAATAAAAATCCTTTAAATTATTTATATATGGTTCTTGTACTAGCTAGAGACCCTATTTTTTTTTTTATTTGCAGGAATTCATCATTTTCTTTATGAATTATAATTTTTTCGACAATAATTTGAAGTAGAAGAAACTAACAACTAACTTGAACTATTTTATCAAAAATAAAGACTAATCCTAAAATGAATAAATATAGAATATTATTTTATTATTGAACTCCTAAGTTTTTAAATAAATGCAGTACATATAAGCTTATTTCTAACAATTTTAATTGCAATTTTTGGTGGACTTTGCTAGATTTAATATTGCAGTTAGAAGTTGAAAGAAGATTGTACTCACTAAAAGTTTTATAGTTGAAAGGTTATCACTACTAAAAATGCTGTAAAAAGAGACAAAAAAAAAAGAGAACTCAAAAATAGGTCAAAAATAAGAGACCTCGTGAGGTCGCTTATCCCCTAAATTTATTTTTTAATTAATTTTTAAATAAAGAGATCTCCTGAAGTCGGTCAATGATGAAAGAGAAAAGGCTCAAATATGTCACTGAATTATCAAAAATGGCTCATTTATGTCATCCATTAAAAGTGAGGCTCATTCATGCCATCGCCGTTATAAAACCGGTTCATTCATGCCATTACTTTTTAACAGTGGTTTTTAAAAAATAACTTTGCCACGTGGCCTCTTATTAGAGGTCCACGTCATTTTAAAAAAAAAATTTTATCCATTAAAAATTTTTGATCCATTAAAAGAATCCACCGACACCCAACCTATCACCTTAACCCACTTTAATATTACTCTTAATTTTGACCCTAGATTTGAACATATGTATAATCATTTAGTCTTCCAACATGAAATTTACATACTTGAATACTACATTTAAAATAATATAGATTAGAATAATTAATAATTTAAAATGACCAATGAATAAATTGTGATTAAAAAATAATTTATTTTGACTCTCGAAATTCGAACATCATCACATAATTTAGGATGAAGAGAACACCACATACATGAAGGACCACAACTTTTAATTAGGAAGAATACCTAAAAATCCCTTCTAAATTTGGATTATAAGTTGTATAATTGAATTATTGGTAGTCTTAATTATTTCATGGACTTGGCTATTTGGTATCCTTTATACTCATTAACGTGGACGAGACGTAGAGCATAATTTATTTTTAGGCGTGTTAGAGTTTAAAAAAATATAAAATAAATAAAAGACCACCATCTAGGTACGTAGGGTGTTTTCAGTCCACATATTTTTTAGTGTTGTTTGTACCTACTACGCAGACACTATTTATGTGTATATATGAATATTTTTCCAGAAATATGTGGACTTAGATCCATTAGAAGAGTCATATTAAAGTGGGTTAAGGTGATAGGTTGGGTGTGGGTGAATTTTTTTTAATGGATCAAAAATTTTTAATGGATAAAAAAAAAATAAAAAAAAATTGACGTGGACCTCTAATAAGAGGCCACGTGGCAAAGCTGTATTTTTAAAAACCACAGTTAAAAAGTAATGGCATGGATGAACTGGTTTTATAACGGCGATGAAAATAATGAGCCTAACTTTTAACGAATGGCATAGATGAGTCATTTCTGATAGTTCAGTAACATATTTGAGCCCTTTTCCATGATAAAATAAATTGAATGACACAATATTAGGAACTTCAAGAGGTCGAAAATAAAATGTGAAAAAAGTTAGCGCCTAAATGATAATAAAATTTTAAGCATTGTGACCTCATAAGATCACTAAAATTTTAATAAATTAATATTTATTATTAAAATTAATTATGTGTCATTATTTTATGAAGTGTAAAGGCAAAATACATATTTATTTAATTCTTTTAATATTTATTATTATAATTAAAATAAAAAAAAATGAAAGAGACATCTCTCTCAAACTGTCGCTCTCTCAAATTTGGCTCAAACACTCACGCAAATCCGTCCCTCTCGAAAAAATCGTCTCTAGCTATGGAAACTCTCTTCTCCAAATCGTAAATAATTTACGGATTCTCCATTTCAAGTAAGGTTGTTTTGATTTTTTTCTTATTTATTTATGTATAGAATGGTATTTGAATCTATGGATGTCCTAGGTTTTCTTTATTTTTCCCAAAATATTAATGAATAGTTTGAGATTTTGTTGCCTTGTTTCAGAACGGTTTGAGGTTTAGTATATAATTGTTGGTTGTTTTTATAGATCGTTCTTGCGTTGGTTGTCAAACTATTGGTAGTAGCGTGAGCCTTGAATCTGATACTCATCCCATGGCTGTGTCCTGTGATGATATTCTGTACACTTTCACATATTTTGTTAATCCTCTATAAGGTCAACCTCTAAATATTTTACGCCTAAAATTAAATGAAAGAATGAGATAAGGAAAAAGAACCAACATAAGAGCTTGATCTGAAATTCATTTTCGATGACAGAAATTCAAAGACCATTCCCCCATCCTTGTTTAACAAGACACGTCGATTAGTAAGAAAGTTATATTTATATGCTTTTTTAGAGTAAACATGGTTGAATTCTTGGTTAAGATTTTTAAGTATGGTAGTAAGTCACATTTTAACTAGTGGAGAAACATTTAGTAAGGGGGAAGAGGGTGGGGTTGGGAGGTATTCTATTTACTGTGGTGTATGGAGGTGCTGAGATGAGAGAATACTCGTGCTAGGGCTCCCAAAAGCGTAGAACAAGTGTAAATTTTGGAAAATTCCAGACTAGGTCATATTTGTAGCTTTGGACTCGCAGTCACCATCGTGACTTCGGCAACACGCTGCAGTGCCATCTGCACAGTGCCCATCGTGGTGAACCTTACCGTGTTGAGAATTAAATCATGGTGACTGATACCGTCCCCCACTTTGAAAAAAATCTAATGAATCTTTAATATTCTTCACTGCGGGACAGTTACCATAGCGGTGAACTTCAGCGCCTTGGGCGCCACATCGCACGCACAGAGGGAGTATCAACCCTGAGAAATAATTCATCTTCTTAGGTAAAACTTGTATAACTTCTTCTATTGTAATAACCCAAACTTTCTTTAAGTCAAATCTAGTCTCCAGAAAAGTTAATGATGACTTCCAAATGATTAATATTTAAATCAGATAGAATTTCCTTATTTTTGACTTTTTATCATGTGGGAAGTTGAATTAACTTTCCAACGATACCAATTTCATCCAAATCCGACATTGGAGTAAAAAGTTATAGACATTTTATTGAGAGTTATCAGAACCGCCCAGGTGCGACGGGCAAGTTGACGGACCGTCGATCTAGCGACGGACCGTCGCCTAAATCGTCGAAGCTAAGGCAGTAAGTCAATCTTCTAGTTAAGGTGTGACAGACAGGTTGACGGACCATCGAACTTGCTATGGACCGTTGCCCAAGCCATCGCTACTAAGGCAGTGAGTCCCTATTCAGGTTCACGTGCGACAGTCAGAACGACGAACCGTCAAGCCAGCGACGGATCATCGCAGATCCCGTTCAGCAGTTTAAAGCCATTTTAAAAGGATATTTGGGTCTTTTTTCACCCGTTTTAACCTCTAATTATACTAGAAAATAGCTCATAACTTCATTATTCATTCACAACATCCAATTAGGGTTTCTCTCAAAGATCAATCACCAAGAACAAGAAACCCTAGGTGCTTAATCCTAAGTCAAGAATTCAAGTTTTCCTCCACCAATCTTTAAGAAATCATCCACCCTGGTATGTCAAGTGTTCATTCATGGATTTCTTTCGTCCATGAAGCCCAAGAATCTAATTTTAAATTATAAATTATGATGTTTATGTTGTGGATTGATTACGATCATGTTGAGGTTATGTATGATACCCAAGTTGGAATTGTTAAATGTGTTTTAATTAATTTATGCTAGTATGTGGATTGAAATCTACTAAATTATGTTGATTTATACAACCATGATGAACTAATTTAATGTCCAAGCCTAAGCTTATAGTTATGCATGCAAGGTTTTTGATAAAATGCCTAAGAGAATAGGAAACATGCCTTATGACTCAATTGTGACCAAAATGATGAACCTATGTTTAACCCTTAAGTTCAAATAACTCCCACGTCATTGTTATGCTTTGTGATGGATTGATGTAATGCTCATGAGATTATGCTTATGAAATTACGACATGTTTACGTGCACTTCTATTCACGTGTGAGCTTGTGGAATGCAAATACTTCATGAATATCCCCAATGATTGTACTATGAATTGTTGACTATGGTCATGTGTCAAGAAGTGTCATGTCTTGTTAGTTTTATGCTATCGAGTCCTGGGGGTACTTGTACCCAATAATTTAGTTGTGTGCCTAGAGCCAGTGTCGTGTTTTCAAGATACTCTCAATAAAGCTATGTTCAATAAAATTCAGTCAGTCTCATGACTCAGGAAAACTCAGTAATCTCAGTAATCTCAGTCAGTTATCAAATCTTAATGATACTCCATCAGTTAACGAAACTCAGTAAACTCAGTCCAGTCAGTTCAGTATAATTAATTCAGTGTCTAATCAGATGGTTGTATAATTCAACACCGAGTGAGTCCAAGGATGGGAACTCACCCGCGAGTAGAGGGTGTGATTCTTAGGAGCAATCCTTGCACTCCAGAACTACGTAGCCAACGTAGGTTGAGATATCTAACCTGTTAGATTAGGGTTGATGAGGTGGCTTAACCTATTAGATGAGGGTCCCATCATTCTCCTTAGAATACCTGTTAGATGAGGGATCACTCACAACTTGTCCTTACCAGTGGCGCGGTATTGACACCCTTCCAATTGGGGTTACAGATTGGACCCCAACTCTGCTATAATGCTTTATTTTAGGCATATCGGTTAGATGACTACTTTCCACAGTTACAATTTCAGTCTCAGTAATAGAACTCAGATAGTTCTACAAAATTCAAGACTGTCAGATACAGTCGCTCATTATCAGTTATCAGCACTTATGTTATCAGTATTCAGATTCAATGATGCCATGATCTCAGTTACAATTTATGTAGCCATATATGTAGTCTCACGTTCATGTTATTCAGTTAGTTAGTATTGTTCATGTATATAAACCCCTTGCATTCAGCCTACCTCACTTGCATACCAGTACATTTAATCGTACTGACGTATTTGTGCTATGGTATTTTATACTATAGGTTCAGAAGCACGAGTTCCAAACCATCAGTAGCATTCCAGTCTCAACAGTCAGAGTTAGCAGTAAGTCCTCATCCTTCGAGGACATAATCATTAATTTATTATATCATTACTTAGGTTATTTTAGTAGTTGGATTTAGTTGAGGACATGTAACTGTAATACCCCGGGAAATTTTTTGTTGAAATTTTGTGCGTAAACGTGTTGGGTTCTATCTTCTAGAATGAATTATAAATTTTTCCATGTAGAATGTCTTAGATTATGACCCACCATTATGTAGAGTATCAAATAATCTTTCCAACGATATGTGGATAATCCAAAATGGACACCCGAGCAACGAGTTATGAACATTTCGATCGAACCATGAATAGTAGTGAACAGTAAAACGTGCAGGAAAAAATACTGAGGCCTGGTGTATTTTTTCTCCAACTTTAAATGATCATAACTCCTTGTACATAATGATCTGGATGATCTACTATATATCAACGGAAAGCTCTACGAGTCCTCTTTCCAATAAAATTGGTTTCATCCAATTTTTCTATTGGAAAAAAAGTTATGGTTGATCTACTTCAGCCTAACAAAAGTGAATTTTTGGGTCAACTTCAAACGATCATAACTCCTCGTACATAATGATCTGGGTGAGATACTATATATCAATGAAAAGATATGAGAGTAATCTTTCTAATGAAATTAGTTTCATCCAATTTGGATATCAGAGTAAAACATTAAGGTTGATCTACTTCAGACTATCAAAACAGTCCATCAAAGGACAGATTCGAGAATTATTTGATTTTTAAGGGCGTTTTGGTCATTTTCCCTCACCCAAAATCCGTCCAAACCCTATTAGAAGAATTATATGTTATATTTCATCAAATTCCCTCAAAAAGAAAACCCTAAACTCCTACATCCAACTTCAAGAACCTCCAAAGTTCACCATTAATTCTGCAAATTTATTGAAGATTCCAAGTTCCTAGTTCAAGAACTTCAAGAATCTCCAAAGTTCACCATTAATTCTGCAAATTTATTCAAGATTCCAAGTTACTAGTTCAAGAACTCCAAGAACCATCATTCAAAGGCACGATTAACATCTCAAAAATGAGTATCGATCTAAAGTACATCATTCAAGGTATGTGAGGTTTTTCAACAAGAACTCTCTTTCGTTCTTGTTCCCAAAAGTAATTTTCTTTACAAAGGCATGATTTTTATTTGACTTTTATGAATTTAAAGCATAAACCCATATCTTATGATGATTATTATGAAATCTTGATGTTTATGATTTTGAAAGATGAATTTACATGTGTGGAGATATAAAACATGAATCTTGAACGATACTTATCATGATTTTGATATTTGGGTCGTGAATCCACATTGGAAATTATGTTTTTTTTGAGAAAGTGTGTGTTATAAGCACGTTGATGTTGAATATTTGAGATATTTTGAATGATTTGACCTTTTGGTCTTAATGGAGTTGTTTTGAACTCGAGTGTGAAAGAAATCCACAACGTGGTTGATTCTGATAGATGAGAAACATAATGGCTCCCGATGTATATTTATATATTACTGAAATTGTTTTATTGTGGATTGTCTTTGAAATAATCTGAGCTAAGTCCGGGAGAAATCTTTAGCACCGAGTGGGAGGTATAAAGCGACCTTACTTCCCTAGAACTACGTGCCCCCATAGGAGTGAGCCTGAGGCTGATTTATATAGTGATCACTAGTTTGTGTGGATTTGATATTGATAGTCCTACTCTGATGGCAAGGATAAGACGACTCTCCCCAACGTGGGTTGTACGTTGGACTCCATGTAGCCCACATGGTTTATGTCGATTATAGGATCTCCCAGTGTGTGTGTGTTTCCTTGTGTCTATGGTGAATGGTGAAGTGATTTGAAAGTGGAATTGTGAAAGTTATTCTTTCGAAAGATTTAAATGATATTTACATTATGAGAATTGATATTCTTGATGAACTGAAAGTGATTGACAAATTATATGATGACTCACATGTGTTATTGTACTTATTTCATCCTCTCATGATTATGATGATTTTCTTCGGGCTATGTGAGTCTTTCATACATCCTGCATATTTCTTATAAATATTTATGATGATGATGATGTTTATACAACTGCATACACCTCCATATACTCGGTTCCTTTCCATGGTACTGACCCACATCTTCGGATGTGGGCTGCATTTTCTCAGAATGTAGGTTCAGGTGCTCTGTTCCAGGTTCGACAGTGATTCTTTAGGCATGCTGTTCTACATTCTCTGTTGTGGTGAGTCCTCATGTTCCGAGGACGTGATGTATGATATTGGTTTCATGAAATTATTTACATTTGATAACTGAGTATGAGTCAGTTGGGGCATGTCTCAATGGCTCGCTGGTTTTATTGATTTTCTTAGAGGCTTGTCAGACTAGTATAGATGTTGAGAGTTGACTAATAAGTCGTATTTTGTTATCTCTCTGAAATTCTTTTATTCTTGGATGATGATTACTCTGTTGATATTTTAGGGTTATTTATGGAAACCCCGTTGATTTGTGTTGAACTGAATGAAAATGGCTTAAAGGGTTAGCTTGGGGCTACTCGTAGCCTCAAGCACCGTGTGACGCTCCGGGACCCATTTTCTAGGGTGTTACAAACTTGGTATCAGAGCCTAAGGTTTTAAGGTATCCTAGGGAGTCTGACAAGCCACGTTAAGTAGAGTCTTGATCATAGGTGTGTAGCGCGCCATATCTATGAGCAAGAGGCTACAAGACGTTTTAGGAAAAAATGTGATTCTTTCTTTTAGAAGTCTATTGTGCTTAAAATGTCTCTCTCTACTATTGATTCGTGCTCTCTTCTTTCAGAAATATGCCTTTATGAGTCTTGTTGGCTGATCTGATTGAGTTAGACATGGTAGATTTTGATGTGATTCTGGGTATGGACTGGCTGTATTCTTCTTATGCCTCTATTGATTGTCGGACCCGAATGGTCAAGTTTCAGTTTCCGGGTGCATCCGTGTTTGAGTGGTCTGGGAATTCTGTGTCACCCAAGAGTCATTTTATCTCTTACCTTAAAGCTAGAAAACTTATTTCCAAGGGGTGTATTTACCATTTGGTTAGAGTCAAAGACACTAAGTCTGAGACTCCAACTCTCCAGTCTATTCACGTCGTCAATGAGTTTTCTGATGTCTTTTCGGATGATCTCTCAGGGATACCTCCTGATAGAGAGATAGAGTTCGGGATTGATCTTCTTCCCGATACTCAGCCCATTTCTATTCTTCCTTACCGTATGGCCCCTGCAGAACTTAAGAAGTTGAAAAAGCAACTCAAAGATCTACTAGATAAGGGTTTCATAAGGCCTGGTGTTTCTCCTTGGGGTGCTCCTGTGTTGTTTGTGAGAAAAAGATGGCTCTTTGCGTATGTGCATTGATTACCGCCAACTGAATAAGGTCACCGTAAAAAATAAGTACCCCCTTCCAAGATCAGATGATTTGTTTGACCAATTGCAAGGTGAAAGTTATTTCTCAAAGATAAACCTTCATTCCGGCTATCATCAACTCAAAGTTAGGGAGTGACATCCCGAAAACCAATTTCCGAACTCGTTATGGCCATTTTGAGTTTCTTGTTATGTCTTTCGGGTTAACTAATGCCCCAGCAGCTTTCATGGACGTCATGAATCGAGTGTTCAGACTATATCTAGATGATATACTGGTGTACTCCCGTAGTGAGGATGAACATTTTGATCATCTCAGAACTGTCTTGCAAACCCTTAGAGATCACAAGTTGTTTGGCAAGTTCAGTAAGTGTGAGTTTTGTCTAAGGTCAGTTGCTTTTCTGGGTCATATCATTTCTTCCGAGGGTATTAGAGTTGATCCCCAAAAGATCGAAGCTATTAGAAATTGGCCAAGACCTATTTCTCTGACTGATATCCAAAGTTTCTTAGGTTTAGCTGGCTATTACCGCTGTTTTGTTGAGGGTTTGTCCTTTATAGCGCCTCCTATGACTCGGTTGACCCAAAAGAAAGTGAAGTTCTTGTGGTCCGAATCTTGTGAGAAGAGTTTTCAGGAGTTGAAGACTCGACTCACTTCAGCCCCTATTTTGACTTTGCCTGATGGTGTTGATGGTTTTGTGGTGTACTGTGATGCTTCGAGAGTTGGGTTGGGTTACGTATTAATGCAGAAGGGTAAGGTGATAGCTTATGCTTCTAGACAGTTGAAACCCCATGAGAAAAATTACCCCACCCATGACCTTGAGTTGGCTGCTGTTGTGTTTGCTTTGAAAATCTGGAGACACTATTTGTATGGTGTCCATGTTGATGTTTTCACTGATCATAAGAGTCTGCAGTATGTTTTTACCCAGAGAGAATTGAATCTTAGGCAGAGACGATGGTTAGAATTGTTAAAAGACTATGATATGAGTGTGCTGTACCATCCGGGCAAGGCCAATGTTGTGGCGGATGCCCTAAGTAGAGTGTCCATGTGTAGTGTTTCGCATGTGGTAGAAGGTAAGAAAGAGTTGGCTCGTGATGTACATCGTTTGGCTAGATTGGGGGTTAGGTTGTTTGACTCTGCTGAAGGTAGTATAGGTGTTCAGAGTAGTTCCGAATCCTCCTTGGTTTCAGAAGTAAAGGAAAAACAATACTTAGATGCTAGTTTGGTCAGACTGAAGGAGTCAGTCAAGGACCAAAAAGTAGAGGTTTTCTCCCAAGGGGGAGATGGTGTGTTGAGATTGCAGGGTAGATTGTGTGTCCCAAATGTTGATGATCTGAGACAGAGGATTATGGCTGAAGCGCACGGGGCGCGATATTTTATTTATCCTGGTGCCACCAAGATGTACCGAGACTTGCGGGAAATCTATTGGTGGAGTGGCATGAAGAAAGATATAGCAGAGTTTGTAGCTAAGTATGCAATATGCCAACAGGTTAAGGTTGAACACCAAAGACCTGGTGGTATGATGCAAGAGTTTAGTAGTTCCACCTGGAAGTGGGAAGAGATAAATATGGACTTCGTGATTGGTTTACCTCCTTCCCGACGCCATTATGATTCCATTTGGGTTGTGGTTGATAGGTTGACTACGTCTGCTCATTTGTTGCCTGTTCATACTTCATATGCTGCTGAGCATTATGCTAGATTGTATATCCGAGAGCTAGTCAGACTGCATGGAGTTCCCTTGTCTATCATTTCGGATAGGGGGTACTCAGTTCACTTCGCAATTTTGGAAAGCTTTTCAGAAGGGTCTTGGTACCCAAGTGCTTTTGAGTTCTGCTTTTCATCCACAGACTGATGGTCAGGCTGAGCGGACCATCCAGACCTTAGAGGATATGTTGAGAGCTTGTACACTTGACTTTAAAGGAAGTTGGGATGATCACTTACCATTGATAGAGTTTGCTTACAATAACAGATTCCACTCTAGTATTGGCATGTCTCCGTTTGAAGCCTTATATGAGAGGAAGTATAGATCACCCATAGGTTGGTTCGAGGTGGGTGAAGCGGCTGTGAGTGGTCCTGATTCGGTATTTGAGGCTATGGAAAAAGTTAAGTTGATTAGGGAAAGGTTGAAAACTGCGCAGAGTCGTCAGAAGTCATATGCGGATGTTAGAAGGAGAGACCTTGAGTTTAAAGTTGGTGACCTAGTGTATATGAAAATTTCACCCATGAGGGGGGTGAAGAGATTCGGAAAGAAGGGGAAGCTTAGTCCCTGTTATGTTGGTCCTTACAAAATTCTTAGCCGTGTTGGTAAGGTAGCTTATGAGGTCGAGTTGCCTTTCGAGTTGTCCTCTGTTCATCTAATATTCCATGTCTCCATGCTTAGAAAGCATATTAGCGATGTTGTGATAGTGGATTCCTTTGTGAGTGCTGACATTCAAGAAAATCTTTCTTTTGATGAGATTCCCGTTGAGATTCTTGATTTCAGTGTCCGAAGACTAAGGAACAAAGAAGTTCCCTTGGTCAAGGTGTTGTGGCGAAACCAATCTGTTGAGGGTGCAACTTGGGAAGCTGAGGTGGATATGCGATCTAAGTACCCGCACCTATTTTCCGCGAACTCCGATCAAGCCGAAGGTACCGTTCTTTCCTAAATCATGCACTTTTGATAAAAGTTGCAGCAGTTTATCTATCATTTATTATGTGTTCAGCTGTAGTTTCTTGAATTTATGCATTCAATGTTGCATTCGGAGTGAGAAACGATGTGGTGATGAGTCTAACGAATAGTTTCAGCTGTATGCTCTATTCCCTATTTAATCTTGGCATGTCTAGCATCATTCGAGGATGAATGTTTCCAAGGGGGGGATGATGTAATACCCCGGGAAATTTTTCGTTGAAATTTTGTGCGTAAACGTGTTGGGTTCTATCTTCTAGAATGAATTATAAATTTTTCCATATAGAATGTCTTAGATTATGACCCACCATTGCGTAGAGTATCAAATAAGATTTCCAACGATATGTGGATCATCCAAAACAGACACCCGAGCGACGAGTTATGAACATTCCGATCGAACCGTGAATAGTAGTAAACAGTAAAACGTGCAGGAAAAAGTACTGAGGCCTGGCGTATTTTTGCTCCAACTTTAAACAATTATAACTCCTTGTACATAATGATATGGGTGATATACTATATATCAACGGAAAGCTCTGCGAGTCCTCTTTCCAATGAAATTGGTTTCATCCAATTTGTCAATCGGAGTAAAAGGTTATGGTCGATCTACTTCAGCCTATCAAAAGTGAATTTTTGGGTCAACTTCAAATGATCATAACTCCTCGTACACAATGATCTGGGTGAGATACTATATATCAACGGAAAGATATGAGAGTCCTATTTCTAATGAAATTGGTTACATCTAATTTGGATATCGGAGTAAAAAGTTATGGTTGATCTACTTTAGACTATCAAAACAGTCCACCAAAGGACAGATTCGAGAATTATTTGATTTTTAGGGGCGTTTTGGTCATTCCCCCTCACCCAAAATCCGTCCAAACTCTATATTAAAGCCTATTAGAAGCATTATATGTTATATTTCATCAAATTCCCTCAAAAAGAAAACCCTAAGCTCCTACATCCAACTTCAAGAACCTCCAAAGTTCACCATTAATTCTGTAAATTTATTCAAGATTCCAAGTTCCTAGTTCAAGAACTTCAAGAACCTCCAAAGTTCACCATTAATTCTGCAAATTTATTCAAGATTCCAAGTTTCTAGTTCAAGAACTCCAAGAACCATCATTCAAAGGCACGATTAACATCTCAAAAACGAGTATCGATCTAAAGTTCATCATTCAAGTTATGTGGGTTTTTTCAACAAGAACTCTCTTTCGTTCTTGTGCCCAAAAGTAATTTTCCTTACAAAGGCATGATTTTTATTTGACTTTTACGAATTTGAAGCATGAACCCATATCTTATGATGATTATTATGAAATCTTGATGTTTATAATTTTGAAAGATGAATTTACATGTGTGGAGATATAAAGCATGAATCTTGAACGATATTTATCATGATTTTGATATTTGGGTCGTGAATCCCCATTAGAAATTGTGTTTTTTTAGAAAGTGTGTGTTATAAGCACGTTGATGTTGAATATTTGAGATATTTTGAATGATTTGACCTTTTGTTCTTAATGGAGTTGTTTTGAACTCGAGTGTGAAAGAAATCCACAACGTGGTTGATTTTGATAGATGGGAAGCATGATGGCTCCCGATGTATATTTATATATTACTGAAATTTTTTTGTTATGAATTATCTTTGAAATGATCTGAGCTAAGTCCGGGAGAAATATTTAGCACCGAGTGGGAGGTATAAAGAGACCTTACTTCCCTAGAACTACGTGCCCCCATCGGAGTGAGCCTGAGGCTGATTTATATAGTGATCACTAGTTTGTGTGGATTTGATATTGATAGTCCTACTCCGATGGCAAGGATAGGACGGCTCTCCCCAACGTGAGTTGTACGTTGGACTCCATGTAGCTCATATGGTTTATGTCGGTTATAGGATCTCCTAGTGTGTGTGTGTTTCCTTGTGTCTATGGTGAATGGTGAAGTGATTTGAAAGTGGAATTGTGAAAGTTATTCTTTCGAAAGATTTAAATGATTTTTACATTATGAGAATTGATATTCTTGATGAACTGAAAGTGATTGACAAATTATATGATGACTCACATGTGTTATTGTACTTATTTCATCCTCTCATGATTATGATGATTTTCTTCGAGCTATGTGAGTCTTTCATACATCCTGCATATTTCTTATAAATATTTATGATGATGATGTTTATACAACTGCATACACCCCCATATACTCGGTTCTTTTCCATGGTACTGACCCACATCTTTGGATGTGGGCTGCATTTTCTCGGAATGTAGGTTCAGGTGCTCAGTTCTAGGTTCGACAGTGATTCTTCGAGCACGCTGTTCTACATCCTCTGTTGTGGTGAGTCCTCATGTTCCGAGGACGTGATGTCTGATGTTGGTTTCACGGAATTGTTTACATTTGATAATTGAGTATGAGTCAGTTGGGGCATGTCTCAATGGCTCGCTGGTTTTATTGATTTTCTTAGAGGCTTGTCAGACTAGTATAGATGTTGGGAGTTGACTAATAAGTCGTATTTTGTTATCTTTCTAAAATTATTTTATTCTTGGATGATGATTACTCTGTTGATATTTGAGGGTTATTTATGGAAACCCTGTTGATTTGTGTTGAACTGAATAAAAATGTCTCAAAGGGTTATCTTGGGGCTACTCGTAGCCTCAAGCACCGTGTGACGCTCCGGGACCCATTTTTCGGGGCATTACAGTAACACCCCGTAAAAGTCGTGCATGGATTAGCCTTTAATAGAGTGCTCTTAGACTTAAAAACTTGATTATTTTTTTAAGTGTAATGAGGACTTAGAGTCATTTTAGCTGGCAATCTTCGGGATACAACTTTTCGACCTTCCCGACCTCCGTTTTTAGATTTTCAAGTTGCGTTATGATCGGGCAAGATCATAGTACATCTCGGATAAGTTTCAGAATTTTTCGGAATGCATAAGGCTTCGTTTGGATTTCAAAACAGTAGCAAAATGCATGGCCTATTGCCCTGTTTTCAGCATTTCAGGGTCAACTTCAAACGATCATAACTCTTTGAATATAATGAACTGGAAGATCTGCTATATATCAAATGAAAGATCTTTGAGTATTCTTTCAAATTCAACTTGTTTCATCCAAATCCAACGTTTGAGTAAGGAGTTATACCCATTTTACTTCAGCCTGTCAGCTTATCAACTGAGGGACAGTTTCAACTTTGTTTTTTTTCTTAGGGGCATTTTAGTCATTTACCTAACCCAAATTTCATCTATAACACCAGATTTAGCCCCCAATTCATCAAAATATAATCCTTTTCTCAAATTTTCTCTCAAGAACAACCCTTAGGGTTTCAAACAAAACCCCCAAATAACTCAAGATTCAACCGTGGGTTTTGGAAGATAATTGAAGATTTGGAATCCCCACATCGTAGGCTTCAAGGATCATCCCTCAATTTCTTAAATAGAGGTACGCGGTTTTTTTTTAAAATTCTCATGGGCATAGAAAAATTATGTTTTAGAATGGGGTTTTTAAATTATGAAATATTCATGTTTTTAGAAGCTTTAATGACATTGTTTTGGTGTTTTGGCCCTCCCCAAAGTGATTTGAAAGTTTATATGTATATGTATGTATGTGTTTCAGTCTTGAGAGCATGAATTATAATGAATCCCTCTTGTGTTGTGAGCTTTCCCATTTTCATATGATATGAATTATTTTGAATGCATTTTGAAAAGAATGATATGATTTTTTGAACACGCAAGAGAGGGTTGTGAATGTTGAATATGCATATAATGAAAGAGTGCATGAATTTCCCAAAAGCACATGACCACTATATGTTTGATGAAAGTTTTGCATGGTTTTGACTTGAGTTTTGGAACATAAAATCTCTTCTGCAAATTACATGTTTGGGTGGTCTGAAAACTATATTTTTATGAAAGATCATGCTTATGACATTTTGGCTCAGAAATAGGACTTGCAAGTCTTGGTGTGACGACACCAACTCAGATTTTGCCATGATAATTTAGAACAGATTTAAATACATATTTGAAATCAGACTTTTCAGATGTTTAAACTAGAAACATGCATGTTTCAGAACAGGATAAAAATTGGACATAAAGAGAGCTTAGGTGGTTCCCCGAAGAAGGCATGAGTTCAGACAACTCGTTGTCCAAAATAGTGATTTGCCGATCCGGGTTTATATATTATGCTGGCCTAGAGCCTTGTGGCGTATCAGATTCAGGAACTCCAACCCCTGCGGCACACTCGCGTTGGAGGCTTCCCCGCCGAGTCAATGGCAGATTCCATACTGTTCGTGGAATATCAGATTTGTAGGGGATACCACCTAACTCAGAAGTAATACACCGATCAGAATTTGAAGTTTACACACAGGTTACATGTTTTCAGAAAGTGCCCATGTGTTTTCAAAAACTATTTTATGCATGATGTTTAATGAAAACTTTTCTCTCATATTATATATATATATATATATATATGTTCAAATACTCTATTTTGGAGTACTTCGCGTGCCAGTACTTTTGTGATGACCCCCTCCTTCCAGGTTCTGAGGCACAGTCTAGGGGTTCAGATAAACAGTAGAGATTTTAGATCACAGACCGAAGTTTGTAGTGGTGAGCTTTCTATGATTCAGAAGGCCTGGTTATTTCTTATTACTACTATTAGTTAGGTTTTGGTCTACTGGGGTCCTTGTCCCAACTTTCAGATAACTTTGATTAGTTCATGGTAGAGATTTCGCAGACTGAGTCAGACATTATTATTCAGATATATTTTGAATTTCAGTTTTTAGTAGTATGATCACATTTAGATTGACCATGTTTCTGTATTAGATTTCTATTTTTGCATTATCTTTTATCATATGAATTATGTGCATGATTACCAGATAGATAGAGAAGGGTGTTCCGGGCCTTCATGGTTTGGGATGCTCGTCACGGCTAGGGCTTGTCTTGGGTCATGGAAAACATGGTATCAAAGCATGGTTTATGGTCCTAGGGTGTCTGTGAAATCGCGTCGGGTAGAGTCTTATTTATGGGTGTGTAGCGCGCCATACTTATAAGAAGGAGGCTACTAGGCGTTTAGGAATGTCTCTCTTTCATCATGTTCTAGTTCGTGCAATAGAGTTAGAATATTCCTCTTTCATACTCTAATTCATGCTATGGTGTTGCCCATACGAAAGTAAAAAGTCATCCCAAATTCTTTCCTTACTCTAATGTCCTCAAATACGTCTCATTATTGAGGTGATTCAAGTGCAGAAGTTTAGAATCTAAATGGTATGGTCCTTTCTGATTGAACCATATAAGATTTAAAATTTGTGCAAGGACTTGAGAAGAGTCCGTTAGTACTTCAATGTGTATTGATTCCGATGTAAACATTGATCCTGATGGAATCATGCTTTTCAACTTGAGGTATTAATTGCATTTAGTCCCCTTCAAATTTATGTTACAAATGTCTTGCTTAAGGGGGGATGATGTGTAGTAGAATATTGGAACTGTATTTCCACCCGAATAGTAGTATGCATTAAAGTGTTGTTGTCATGACCTATTGGTAGTGAAATTAGACCAAGAAGTTAGTGATGTGAAGTCACAAAGTTAGAAGTCAGAGTGAGGGTGACTTTTATGGAAATGAATATTTTAGTTGAATAACCGATGTTCGAGAATGATTTACCCCCTTATGGTGATAGACTAATATGGTAACTAGTAGCATGTGTGGATGGTATGGTAGTTCGTGGAGGAAGGGTTTGACTTCGATTTTATTTATACAGAGTAAGATGTGTATTCTTAGTTCATTGGATATTGCGTATTAAATTTCTATCTCATGTAATCTTGTCATCAAGGTGTTGTTGAAAAAAATAAAGCCTAGTGAAACCGTGTGGGGCTCTTTCGATTCACTAGCATAGTTGACTTGTCATTCATCTCATTTTCTTGTTCAAAATACAAAATCAAAGTCTAGTGAAGCCATGTGAGGTCTATTTCGATTCACTAGCAACTTGTTGTCCAACTTGTTGTTCTTGTGTTGGTTTAATATATGTACAACTAAATCTGTTTGCATGAGATTGAGTTGATAAAGAGGTGATTTTTCCTTGTGTGTCAGTTTAGTAAAAGGTAGAGAAGGAGTTGTTAGTTAGGGTGATTTGTCGGTTGCTTGAAGTGTGAAAATGGCTATATTAGCCAGTAAGTTCTAAGTATAGACTCATGGTTGTATGTGAATTTGAAGGTAGTCCAAATATATGCTTGGGTAAGTAAGTGTGATGTGAGAAGCCGTATAAGTAGATAAGATTGTATGGGGTTATAGTATAAGATTAACGTCGATCATGTCTATTATGTGACTTTACCCCTTGACCTTCTTTTCCTTGGTAGTTGTAG
This sequence comes from Capsicum pubescens, assembly GCA_030864215.1. NCBI lineage: Eukaryota > Viridiplantae > Streptophyta > Magnoliopsida > Solanales > Solanaceae > Capsicum > Capsicum pubescens. The sequence goes on from CM061549.1 coordinate 225,002,166, forward strand.
ACTAGTACTACTTGTGAGAAGGTATGTAGTAGATTTTTGAGGTATAGTAGTAATGTCATAAAGGTGTTTTGGTCGTGGATAGTATCTAGATAAAATGAGGTATTTGGGGGTAGAATGTTCCAATTTGATAGACTAGTAAATTATGTTGTATTCTTCATGGGTGGTATTTACTGAATAAAACAAGTATGAGCTGATGCCTATGATGCCTTACAACATGTATTTATAGTACCTAAAAGTTCCTAAGTCAACAAGGTACAACAATGCAAGCTATACAATTATCAACTACAAGCTGAAAATCTGAAAATCCTGCACATGCATGCTGAAATTTCTGCACATGCATGCCAACCTTTGTGGACCTTTTAAAGCCGGAAAATCTGCACTTTCATACCATCCCGTGTGAACTTCTTAAAGTCTAATAAATGTTCTTCCAGCCTATTTTGACCATCTAGAAGGTGCTGGAACATTGGCAGCAATGCGGGGCATTTATCGAAGCCCTGCCAAGCTCGAAAACGTGCCCGAATAGTCCGAAACATGCCCAAAATGTGAGGAGTTTAATGGGTTTTGACGTTGAGAGTCACAATGTGGTTGTAAAAATAGTGACTCAAGACTAATGATGTATGTTTTGTAAGAATTATGCATAAGGTTGGGTTGTAAATCATGTTTAGCACTAGACATTAAGTTTGAACAATTGATGTCCATGAAGGTGGATGTGATGATTTCTTGGTTAATGATACTAGTTTTATGGAAGTAATCTAATAGGATTGAGCGGTATATGCAAGAGCTTAAGTTTATTTGATTCGTAGTGAAGTATGATGTTGCATATATAATGTAGAAGTATACCTAAGGTGATCTGAGGTTGCGGTGTTTTCTAAGACTATTACACATTTTGTGTGACGAGTGGTACCGTTGAGTTGCTAAGTGGAGAAAGACTAGTTAGATGGTATATGGTGTTCTAAATAGCCAAGGAGTTTTGATTGATAGTGTTGAGCCTTTTTATATGATCTTGATTCTCATAGTAAAGAGATGTAAGTTTGGAGTCACGATATTGGTAGGCTATGTCGGAAGTAGTATGATTCATTAAAGTTTTGGTGATATCCATGTTGAGTGATAGATCCTAAGTTTGAGTTTTTGAAGGTTGAACTAATAGAAATAAGAGTTAAAGCACTAGAGGGTGTGCACACCGACTATGGGGATACTCATGAAGACCCGAAGTTAGTAAGTGTGCAAGTATTATATGATGACTACTGGGTCTATAGAATGATAAAGTGTATCTCAGAAGGTAGTATTAACAGTGAGTTTTCCACTTTCAGGTGTAGTCATTCGGGTGAAGTGCCATGATATGCGTGTATAGTATTTTTCCAGACCCCAGAGTGCAGTGAGTGTACTTCAGTTTAGAGTCTAGTAAGGGATCTCCCAAACTTAATATGATGGCTTGAAGCTAAGGGGGAGATGATAGAGCGAATAACCAAGTCAGGCTTTCAGATTCTAGTCATGATGTCATGATGATATAGAACGTCAGAAAGTGAGGGTAAGACTCAACCCATTCTTATCTCAGTATTTTTGTTAGTTATCCCAATATCTACTCATGCCTTACGTTTCAGTCCAATGATCAAAATTCATGTTTATGCTTATGATAGAGAATCATGTACTCTTCAAGTTCCAAAATAAGAAGTTTCAGTTCATTCAGTAGTCGGAATCCTATTCCATAAGTTATGAACTCCAAATTGAGGTCATGTAGCTCATGAATCATGTACTCACGCTTTATAGTATGCTTGTTTTAGATAAGACCATAAGGGTGAAGTAAGATTTGGGGCCAAGTTTTTGATATATGTGATGGTTAGTGGAAATTTGTATGTGTATGTTCTTGGGGTAACGCATGGGAGTTATATTAATAGTGGTTTAGAGGATATGTGAAGAGTGTCTTCATGGGTGTTTGCCTTGAAGTTCATATGAGGTTATAAAGATACGCTTGAATAACATGTTGGGATTTTAGTGAAGGGACGCAATATGTGCTAGTGAATCTATAGTAAGAGTTCACAGTTAGTCATTAATGTGGGAAGGCATGATATGCTTAGGGTGTGAACTTTAAAAAAATATGGAAGATTGAATCATATTGTTTAGACTAGTATCATGGTATGACATGTTGTATTTTTGTGACTTGGAGTTAGGCTTGATTGCAGTTAAAGGATTTAAACTACTACAGACATTGTAGAAAGAGCTATCAATGCCCATATGGGAATTATAAGTTGAATGGAATGAATATGGTATTTAAGGAAAATAGTATAGTTAAGAGAGTATTAAAGAAGTGTGCTAAGCTTGAAAAACAAGAAGTTGCATTGTCCAAGATTTTTTGCTCCATAATGCTACTAGAATTTCGTTAGACAGAGTGTTGAAGATATACTTTCATTGAATATAAGTTTCTGGTGTAATTCATTTTAGCAGTCAAGCAGACAAGTTACGGTGGTTTTCCACCTTTTCACCCAATCCTGCTATCCGAAGTCTCATACGTATGACCATCCCAAGAGATAATATATTTTCATCCTAAGTTGCGAATTCTGTTCAGTCAAAGCATCATGTTTCAGATTCGGTTATTTAGTCGTGAATCAGTTCATAAGTGTTCAGTGCATAATCTAAAATACTTTCAAGTATTTTAGCCCAGTTAGTATAATGCCCTGGTACGATCTAAGTCTTGATGCCTCATAATTTGTAATTGCATAAGTTATCACTTCTCAATTCAATATGTATGATTGGATCATGAACACTTCAAGGGAATCCTAAACTCTTAGAATGAATCAGCTTCTTAAAGAAAGTAAGGGCAAGTCCACTCAGAATTCAGTTTCGTGATAGAAGTTTAAATGTTTTAGATCAGTTATAAACATTCTTAGAAGACACATCATGTCAGCGTCATTCTATACCTTTGAGCTTCAACATTTCCAATCCATCATTCGGGGACGAATGATCCCAAGGGAGAGAATGTAACATCCCGTAAAAGTCGTGAATGGATTAGTCTTTAATAGAGTGCTCTTAGACTTAAAAACTTGAAAAAAAATGTAAGTGTAATGAGGACTTAGAGTCATTTTAGCTGGCAATCTTCGGGATACAACTTTTCAACCTTTTCGACCTCCGTTTTTAGATTTTCAAGTTGTGTTATGATCGGAAAAGCTCATAGTACATCTCGGATAAGTTTCGGAATTTTTTGGAATGCATAAGGCTGCGTTTGGATTTCAAAACAGTAGCAAAACGCATGGCCTATTGCCCAGTTTTCAGTATTTCAGGGTCAACTTCAAACGATCATAACTCTCTGGATATAATGAACTGGGAGAGATGCTACCTATAAAATGAAATCTCTTTGAGTCTTCTTTCAAATTCAACTGGTTTCATCCAAATCCAGCATTTGAGTAAGGAGTTATATCCATTTTACTTCAGCCTGTCAGCTTATCAACTGAGGGACAATTTCAACTTTGTTTGTTTTCTTAGGGGCATTTTAGCCATTTCACCTCACCCAAATTTCATCTATAACACCATATTTAGCCCCCTTTCATCAAAATATAATTCTTTTCTCAAATTTTCTCTCAAGAACATCCCTTAGGGTTTCAAACAAAAACCTTAAATAACTCAAGATTCAACCGTGGGTTTTGGAAGATCATTGGAGATTTGGAATCCCCACATCGTACGCTTCAAGGATCATCCCTTAATTTTTTAAATAGAGGTACGCGTGTTTTTTCTAAATTCTCATGGGCATAGAATAATCATGTTTTAGAATGGGGTTTTTAAATTATGAACATATTCATGTTTTTAGAAGCTTTAATAACATTGTTTTGGTGTTTTGGCCCTCCCCAAAGTAATTTGAAAGTTTATATGTATATGTATGTATGTGTTTCAGTCTTGAGAGCATGAATTATAATGAATCCCTCTTGTGTTGTGAGCTTTATCATTTTCATATGATACGAATTATTTTGAATGCGTTTTGAAAAGAATGGTTGTGAATGTTGAATATGCATATAATGAAAGAGTGCATGGATTTCCCAAAAGCACATGACCACCATATGTTTGATGAAATTTTTGCATGGTTTTGACTTGAGTTTCGAAACATGAAATCTCTTCTGCAAATTACATGTTTGGGTGGTCTGAAAATTATATTTTTATGAAAGATCATGCTTATGACATTATGACTCAGAAATAAGACTTGTAAGTCTTGGTGTGACGAAACCAACTCAGATTTTGCCATGATAATTTAGAACAAATTTAAATGCATGTTTGAAATCAGACTTTCCAGATGTTGAAACTAGAAACATGCATATTTCATAACAGGATAAAAATTGGGCATAAAGAGAGCTTAGGTAGTTTCCCTAAGAAGGAAAGAGTTCAGACAACTCGTTGCTCAAAACCATGATTTGTCGATCCAGGTTTATATATTACGCTGGCCTAGAGCCCTGTGGCGTATCAAATTCAGGAACTCCAACCCTTGCGGCACACTCGGGTTGGAGGCTTCTCCGACGAGCCAATGGTGGATTCCATACCGCCTGTGGAATATCAGATTTGTAGGGGATACCACCTAACTCAGAAGTAATACATAGATCAGAATTTGAAGTTTACACACAGGTTACATGTTTTCAGAAAGTGCCCATGTGTTTTCAGAAACTACTTTATGCATGATGTTTAATGAAAGCTTTTCTCTCATATTATATATATATATATGTTCAAATACTCTATTTTTGACTTCTTCGCGTGCCAGTACTTTTATGATGACCCCCCCGCCTTCCAAGTTCTGAGGCACAGTCTAGGGGTCCAGATAAATAGTAGAGATTTCAGATCAAAGACTGGAGTTTGCAGTGGTGAGCCTTCTATGATTCAGAAGGCCTGGTTATTTCATATTACTACTATTAGTTAGGTTTTGGTCTACTGGAGGCCTTGTCCCAGCTTTCAGACAACTTTGATTAGTTCATGGTAGAGATTTCGCAGACTGAGTCAGACATTATTATTCAGATATATTTTGGATTTCATTTTTTAATATTATGATCATATTCAGATTGACCATGTTTCCATATTAGATTTCTATTTTTGCATTATCTTTTATCATATAAATTATGTGCATCATTACTAGATAGATAGAGAAGGGTGTTTCGGGCCTTCATGGTTCGGGATGCTCGTCACGGCTAGGGCCTCGGCTCAGGTTGTGACAGGACATGTCCCATCAACTCCTTATTCAGACAGTTTAGATACTTTCAGACTAGCATATTCAAACGATTATTTCAGTTGTTTTGGTATTGATATATCATATCTCCAGATGTTATATTTTATCAGATCTTTGAACCTTATGACCTTTCAGTCTTTATTTCTGCATTTATGCAGTATATTATATAGTGTACAGGTACAAATATCAGTCATAGGTTAGCTTATGGTCCTTCGGGGTCATGAGCACCGTGTGGCATTCCGGGTACCAGATTTGGGGCGTTACAAACTTGGTATCAGATCTTAAGGTTCAATAATGTCCTAGAAAGTCTGAAAACCGCATCTAGTAGAGTTTTGTGCATGGGTGTGTTGCGTGCCACATTTATGTACAGGAGGCTATGAGATGTTTTAGAAATAGTTTCCCATTTTTCAGTATTCATGTTGTGCCAGTGAGCATAATCTCATGTTAATCCCTCAGTCTAATCCTTTTCTCTTCCATTTATAGAACATGCCTCCTAAGAAGAGAACTAGGAATTAGTCAGCCCCTCAGCCCAAAGATCCCTTGGGATAACATGTCTCTCATGTAGAGTTCAGAGCTGCATTCACTACTCTTGCCCAGTCAGTTACTGCTCAGAATGAACAACCAGCTGTCGTTTTGGCCAACCCAGTGGCCAATTCAGCTACATCCAGGATTCGGGACTTTACCCGAATGAATCCTCCATTCTTTTTCGAGTCTAAGCCAGATGAATACCTTCAGGAATTCATCGATCAGGTTCAGAAGGTTGCTGAAATTATAGGGGTTACTCCTAGTGAGTGTGCTGAGCTAGCTACATATCAGTTGCAGGATATTGCTCACACTTGATTCAAACAGTGGAAGTTAGAGAGGTCAGCAGATATAGGATCCATAAAGTGAGAGGAGTTTATCATCACCTTCTTAGAGAGGTTCTTTCCCCTAGAGTTGAGAAAAGCTAAGGTATTAGAATTTATCAACCTTAGGTAGGGCAACATGACGGTGAAAGAGTATTCTCTTATGTTTACTCAATTAGCCAGATATGCTCCTCATGTGGTTGCAGATAGCAGGGCCAAGATGAGTAAGTTTGTTTCTGGGGTGAATGATAGTGTGGTCAATGAGTGCAGGTTTGCGATGTTGAATAGTGACATGAACATTGCCAGGATTATGATTCATGCTCATCAGATAGAGGAGCAAAAGATTAAGATGAGTGAGAAGCAGAATAAGTGAGCAAGGATAGGTAGTTTCTACTTTGCTCAGCCTATGTCAGAGGGAAGAAACTGTTCTCAGTTTCGTCCTAAGTCATCCGTTCCAGCTCCTTTTTCAGCTAGTTCTCCAGCTCCTAAGTTCAAGGATGGTAATAGAGATAGGGCGCCAGGCTCTAAGTCTCAGGGCAGTATTAGCAGTGCCCGCACCCATTCTCTTTTTCAGATATGTGGTAAGCACCATCAGGGTACTTGCAGAACTGGTAGTGATGTTTGCTTCGGATGTGGCAATCCAGGCCACAGAGTTAGAGATTTTCCCCAGCTAGGATATCAGGGTCAACATAAACGTTCCCCAACTCAGTTCAGTTGCCCGAATCAGTAGGGTGCCACTTCCAGTGCTACTAGTGGGCAACACCCAAATAAACTTTATGTTCTCCAGTCCCGACAGGATCAAGAGAATTCTCCTGATATGGTTACTGGTATGTTACAGATCTTTCACTTTCTTGTTTATGCCTTTCTAGATCTAGGAGCTTCTTTGTCTTTTGTTACTCCCTATATAACAGTTGATTTCAGAGTCAGTCCTAAAATTCTAGCAGAGCCCTTCTCAGTCTCTGCCCTAGTGGGCAAAACCATCATAGCCTGATGGGTATACAGGAACTTTTCGATTATGGTATCTCAGAAAGTCACCTCAGTAGACTTAGTCGAATTAGAGATGATTGATTTTAATGTCATTCTCGGCATGGATTGGTTTCATTCCTCCTATGCCACAGTCGACTACAAAAATAAAGTGGTCCAGTTTCAGTTTCCGAATGAACCTGTCTTAGAGTGGAGGGGTAGCACTTCAGCTTTCAGAGGTTAGCTTATTTCTTACCTTCGGACATGAAAAATGATATCTAAGGGATGTGTCTATCATCTTGTTTGAGTTAAGGACACTAGTTCCGAAACTCCCAATCTTGAATCAATCCCAGCCGTGAATGAATATTCAGATGTCTTTCCCGAAGATCTTCCAGGAATTCCTTCCGAAAGGGAAATAGACTTTGGCATCGATCTTCTTCTAGATACTCAGCCTATATTTATCCTGCCATATAGAATGGCACCAGCAGAACTCAGAGAATTGAAAAAGAAGTTAAAGTATCTCTTATATAAGGGATTCATTAGACCCAGTATGTCTCCGTGGGCCGTACCATTCTTATTCATGCAAAAGAAAGACGGTTCTCATAGAATGTGTATAGACTACCGTCAGCTCAATAAAGTCACGATCAAGAACAAGTATCCACTTCCCAGAATTAATGACTTATTTGACCAACTTTAGGGTGCCAGTTATTTCTCTAAGATAGACCTCAGATTCGTCTATCATCAGCTCAGAGTCAGAGAATGTGACATTCCAAAAACAACTTTCCGTACTCGATATGATCACTTCGAATTCTTAGTCATGTCCTTTGGTTTTATCAATGCCCCAGCAACTTTCATGGACTTGATAAATTGCGTGTTTAAGCAGTACTTGGACATGTTCGTCATAGTCTTCATATATGATATCTTTTTTTACTCCTGCAGTGAGCAGGATCATGCAGACCATCTCAGAATTGTACTTCAGACCCTCAGAGATCATCAGCTATTCTCCAAATTTAGTAAGTGCAAATTTTGGCTAAGGTCAGTGGTATTCCTTGGTCATATTATTTTCGATGATGGCATTAGGGTTGATCCTCAAAAGACTGAAGCAGTAAGAAACTAGCCCATACCTGTCTCTCCATCAGATATCAGAAGTTTCTTGGGTTTGGATGGCTATTACAGACGGTTTGTTGAGGGATTTTTGTCTATTGCTATGTCTAGATTGACTCAGAAGAAAGTCAAGTTTCAGTGGTCAGATCCTTGCAAGAAGAGTTTTCAGGAGTTGAAGACTCGACTCAGCTCTTCCAGATGGTCCAGATGGGTTCATAGTGTATTGTGATGCATCCAAAGTAGGTTTGGGTTGTGTCCTCATGTAGCATGGTAATGTTATAGCCTACACCTCCAGGCAACTTAAACCCCATGAGAAGAATTATCCAAATCATGATCTTGAGTTAGCAGCCGTAGTATTTGCTGTAAAGATTTGGAGGCATTATCTATATGGAGTTCAGGTGGATGTGTTCACAGGTCATAAGAGACTTTAGTATGTATTTTCTCAGAAAGATCTCAATCTTGGTCAGAGAAGGTGGTTAGAGCTCTTGAAAGATTACGACATGAGTGTCCTTTATCATCCGGGCAAGGCCAATGTAGTGGATGACACTCTCAGTAGACTGTCTATGGGTAGTGTTTCTCATGTTTAGGACAGTAAGAAGAAGCTAGTTCAGTAAGTCCATCACCTTGCCAGACTAGGTGTTTGCTTAGATGATATAGAAGAGGGTGAGATATGGGTTCAGAGTAGTTTAGAATCATCTCTATTTTCTGAGGTGAAAGAAAAACAAGATAAAGATCCCAGTCTAATCAAATTGAAAAAGTCAGTCAAGGATCAGAAAGTAGAGGTTTTTTCCCAAGGGGGTGATGGTGTTCTGCGTTATCAGGTTCGTCTGTGTGTTCCAGGTGTATCTGAATTGAGGCAACGAATTCTTTCAGAAGCACATGGTGCACGCTACTCTATTCATCCAGGGGCCACTAAGATATACCGTGACTTGCGGAAGATCTATTGGTGGAGTGGGATGAAAAGAGATATTGCAAAGTTTGTGGCTAAGTGCTCTACATGTTAGCACGTTAAGATAGAGCATCAGAAGCCTAGTCGGTCCATGCAGGAGTTTAGTATTCCTACTTAGAAGTTGAAAGAAGTGAACATGGACTTTATGATGGTAGAATGACCAAGTCAGCTCATTTCCTTCTAGTCCATACCTCTTATTCAGTCGAGGATTACACCAAACTCTATATTAGAGAGTTGGTAAGATTGCATGATGTTCCGTTATCTATTATCTCAGATAGAGGTACCCAGTTCATCTCTCACTTCTGGAAAGCATTCCAAAAGGGTCTTGGTACCCAAGTTCATCTCAGTATAACCTTCCACCCTAAAAAAATGGTCAAGCAGAAAGGGTCATTCATACTTTAGATGATATGCTAAGGGCGTGTGCAATTGATTTCAAGGGTAGTTGGGATGACCACTTGCCTTTGATTGAGTTTGCATACAACAACAACTATCATTCCAGTATTCGAATGGCTCCATTCGAAGATTTCTATGGTAGGAGATGCAGATCTCCAATCGGTTGGTTCGAAGTCAGTGAGGCCTCAGTTATAGGGCCTGACTTAGTATTCGACGCTTTAGAGAAAGTCTAGTTGATCAGAGAAAGACTCCGAACTGCTCAGAGATGACAAAAGTCTTATACAGATGTGCGCAGAAAGGATCTCGAGTTCGAGATTGGCGTTTATGTATATCTAAAGATCTCTCTCATGAAGGGAGTAAAGAGATTCAACAAAAAGGGAAAGCTCATCCCCCGATATATCGGTCCCTTCAAAATTCTTAGTCGCTTTGGCAAGGTAGCTTATGAGCTCGAATTTCCTTCAGATCCAGCCTCAGTTCATCCAGTCTTCCATGTCTCTTTGCTCAAGAAGTGCGTAGGTGACCCAGCAGTTGTAGTCCCTATTTAGAGCATAGATGTTCAGAACAACCTCTATTATGAAGAGATTCCAGTTGAAATTATTAACTACCAGACTCATAGACTGAGTAACAAAGAAGTCCATCTAGTCAAAGTTCTTTGGCGAAATCAGTCCGTTGAGGGATCTACTTGGGAAGCAGAAGCAAACATACAGACCAAATATCCTTACCTCTTCTCCGCAAACTCAGATCTAACTTAAGGTAATAGTTCTCCATAAGCTTTTCAGTTTCATGTTCAGATTTCAATGACAAGCTTGGTATTTATTTCATGTTCAGAATTCCATCATAAGCTTGGTATTAAGTACTATTGCATAGTCAATCATGCATTCATGTGTCAGTTCAGTCATGTATTTATACATCAGATATGCATGTTCAGTTTGATGAGAAACTCATCTTATCAGTAATTCAGTCATGAAGTCGTAAATCAGTTACTCATGCATCAGATATGCATGTTCAGTATGATATATATTTATTTTATTAGTCATGTTAGTCATGGAGTTATGTTTCAGTCATTCATATTTAGGACGTGCTTCAGTATTTCATTTCTCCCCTCTCAGTCAGCCTCATTAGAGGATGAATATTCCCAAGAAGGAGATATTGTAATAACCCAAACTTTCTTTAAGTCAAATCTAGTCTCCAAAAGAGTTAGTGATGAATTCCTAATGATTAATATTTAAATCAGATAGAATTTCCCTAATTTTGACTTTTTATCATATGGAAAATTGAATTAGCTTTCCAACGATACCAATTTTATTCAAATCCGGTATCAGAGTAAAATGTTATGGAGGTTTTACTGAGGGCTATCAAAACCGCCCAAGTGCGATGGGCAGGTTGACGGACCATCGATCTTGGACCATCGCAGCTAAGGAAGTAAGTCAATCTTCTAGCTAAGGTGTGACGGAAAGGTTGACGAACCGTCGAACTTGCGATGGACCATCGCCCAAGCCATTGCTACTAAGGCAGTGAGTCCCTATTCTGGTCCACGTTTGATGGTCAGAACGACGGACCGTCGAGCCAGTGATGGACCATTGCACGAGCCGTCATAGATCCCGTTCAACAATTTAAAGCCATTTTTAAAAGGGTATTTGGCTCTTTTCCCACCAGTTTTAACCCCTAATTATACCAGACAATAGCTCATAACTTCAGTATTCATTCACAACATCCAATTAGGGTTTTTCTGAAAGATCAATCCCCAAGAACAAGAAACCCTAGGTGCTTAATCCCAAGTCAATAATTCAAGTTTTCCTCCACCAATCTTCAAGAAATCATCCACCCAGGTATGTTAAGTGTTCATTCATGGATTCCTTTCATCCATGAAGCCCAAGAATCTAATTTTAAATTATAAATTATGATGTTTTTATTATGGATTGGTTGCGATCATGTTGAGGTTGTGTATGATACCCAAGTTGGAATCGTTAAATGTGTTTTCATTAATTTATGCTAGCATGTGGATTGAAATCTACTAAATTGTGTTGATTTATACAACCATGATAAATTAATTTAATGTCCAAGCCTAAGCTTATAGTTATGCATTCAAGGTGTTAGATAAAATGCCTAAGAGAATAGGAAACATGCCTTATGACTCAATTGTGACCAAAATGATGAACCTATGTTTCACCCTTAAGTTCAAATGACTCCCATGTTATTTTTATGCTTTGTGATGGATTGATGTAATGTTCATGAGATTAGGCCTATGAAATTACGACATATTTACATGCACTTCTATTCATGTGTGAGCTTGTGGCATGAAAATACTTCATGAATATCCCCAATGATTGTACTATGAATGGTTGACTATGGTCATGTGTCAAGAAGTGTCATGTCTTGTTAGTTTTATGCTATCGAGTCCTGGGGGTACTTGTACCCAATAATTTAGCTGTGTGCCTAGAGCCAGTGTCATGTTTTCAAGATACTCTCAGTCAAGCCATGTTTAGTAGAATTCAGTCAGTCTCATGAATTAGAAAAACTCAGTAATCTCAGTAATCTCAAAAAGCTCAGTAATCTCAGTCAGTTATCAGATCTCAGTGAAACCCCGTTAGTTAACGGTACTTAGTAAACTCAGTCCAGTTAGTTCAGTCTAATTAATTCATTATCTAATCAGATGGGAGTAGGATTTATAACTGAGTGATCCCAAGGATGGGAACTCACCTACGAGTAGAGGGTGTGATTCTTAGGAGCAATCTTTGCGCTCCAGAACTATGTAGCCAGCGTAGGTTGAGAAATCTAACCTGTTAGATGAGGGTTGATGAGGTGGCTTAACCTGTTAGATGAGAGTCCCACCATTCTCCTTAGAGTACCTGTTAGATGAGGGATCACTCACAACTTGTCCTTACAAGTGGCGCGGTATTGACACCCTTCCAATTGAGGTTACAAATTGGACCCCAACTCAGATATAATGCTTTATTTAGGGAATGTCAGTTAGATAACTAGTTTCCACAATTACAGTTTCAGTCTTAGTAATAGAACTCAGATAGTTCTATAGAATTCAGTACTGTTGGATACAGTCGCTCATTATCAGTTATCAGCACTTATGTTATCAGTACTCAGATTCAGTGATGCCATGATCTCAGTTACAGTTTATGTAGCCATATATGTATTCTCACGTTCATGTTATTCAGTAAGTTAGTATTGTTTATGCATACAAACCCCTTTCATTCAGCCTACCTCACTTGCATACCAGTACATTCAATCGTACTGAATCATTTGCGCTATGGTGTTTTATACCATAAGTTCAAAAGCACGAGCTCCAGAGCATCAGTAGTATTCCAATCTCAGTAGTCAGAGTTAGCAGTAAGTCCTCATCCTTCGAGGACATGATCATTACTTTATTATGTCATTACTTAGTTTATTTCAGTAGTTGAAGTTAGTTGGGGACATGTCTCATCAACTCCTTATTCAGACAGTTTAGAGGCTTTTAGACTAGCATGTTCAGACAGTTATTTCAGTAGTTTTGGTATTGATATACCATATCTCCAAATGTTATGTTTTATCAGATCTTTGAACCTTATGGCCTTTCATCCTTTATTTTCGTATTTATACAGTATATTATGTGGTGTATAGGTACAGATATCAGTTATGGGTTAGCTTATGGTCTTTCGGGGTCATGAGCACCGTGTGGCATTCCAGGTACCAGATTCGGGACGTTATATCTATCGAACCTGAATATATAAATTTATGTTAAAATCTAGTGATGTAACCTAACTAAATGTGGATTTGAAGAGGAAGTAATTAAATCTTAAGCTTGGTGGAAAGCAAATTATTTTGTCGCTTAGTTTGTATAGGAGTGTAAATAAAATAAAGAAACAAACATAATAAGAAAATCTGAGATATGGTAAATACTGTAGAGATATTCTAGATATGGTATAATATATTTAGACTTCAATTGTAGAATATTCAGAGAATTACATTAATTGTGGGCATTTTATTTCTATCTATTCTTTTCCTAAACTATTTTTCCTTGAGCTGAGGGTCTATTGGAAACAGTTCTCTTCCTCTGCAGTAGGTGTAAGGTCTGCGTGAACTCTACTATCCCTGACCCCTCTTTGTGAGACTACACTGGTATGTTGTTGTCATAGGAGAATGGGCAGGATGAAACACAGAATTATTAACGAATTTAATCATACTGATTATATGCTACTTGGTTGCTCACTGAACTGATATTTGATTCACTTGAACAATTCATCAAATTTTTAATACTTCAATTTGTGGTGAAGAACTACAACTTACATGAATATTTGTATAGTTTAGGTCACTTGATTTGCGACATTGTTACCAGTTGAAGGATTTTTTTGAAGCTTGGTAACCCTCGCCCTTTTCAGTGTTGTTTCTTTAAGAAATGACTGTTTGGAAATTGTACTTTTGTATTAAGTGTGCTACATTATCCTTAGTGGCATTTTGTCATGAAACTTGCTCTATTGTTACCCTATTAAACCATTAAATAGGTAATAAGTTCCCTAGCAGAAAAGCAGCAGTCACCAAGAGATATGTAGTCTTTCTCTCTTACTTGTAAAGTCAAGCCATGTGAGATCTATTTTTGACTTTCTTTTCCCTACTCATTGTCATATTCCCCTCCCAGTTAAAAAGGACTGACCCACCAAATTCTTTAAATACTTGGTTAAAACTAAGAAAATGAGTATTTGAAGTTGAAGTAATAGTTATACATGATTTTCACTTTGAAAAAAAGAAGCTGAAGATCTGTAAATGAAAAATAGTTATTTCACTTGATATACTCTTTGAACAACTATTTTACTTACCAGTATTTCGAAATCCAAAGAATTTTATTGTCCTAGATTTCTTACTTGTTAAAAAGCTACCTTCATATGAATACTGTTTTCAACTATTTTCATCCAACCAAAAGGGCAATCTTAACAGTAAGCCTCTCATTTATTCTAATATGCGTGCTCTCTAAACCGGCACACGACTTTCAAATTCCATTAAAAGGTTTTCTTCACTGACAATAGGTCATTTTTTTCCTCTAGAAGTCTTAGTCATATGACATGTTAATAGGTTCACTAGCTTAACTATTGTGTGGCGAGTATATCTGACCAAAAATGGAATAAGGTTTGCGAAACATTTTGATGCACTCTGGAGCTATTCAGAATGCTTAAGGTTTTTAAAAGTTGCTGCCAGGTGCATTGAGAATACCTTAACCTGACATCATGCTTGCACAACACAGAATCGAGCTTTGTTATATACGATTTGTGTTTCATCTATTTCTTTTTGTAGATAGCTTATACAAGATTGCTACTTGAAATTCTCTTATCTTGCTTGTACTTTTATATTTTGATAGCTAGCACACTGCACACATACAAGTCGTGTAACCAAAATATGGATTGATAAGTATTTTCATGGTATATACACCTGTAGCAACATCTATTAGCTGACATAGCCCTGTATAAACTTGGACAAACTTAGCAAAGAGATAGTTGTAAAATCAGAGAGTATTTGGATCTGTGTGTTTTTGCTTGATGATGACAAATTTTTGTACAATGTAGAGATCCTGAAGTTAACTAGATATGCTGCTATTCCGTCTATTGTAGGAAATATTTAGACACACATACTTTGTTACAGCTAGAACTAGTTGCTAGTTCATGTAAATACGCTTCTTCCCACTTAACGACATTTGAAGTTGTTAATGATATTAGATTATTAGGTAAAGTTATTTTGGAGTCCTAGGTTGCTGCCTCTCCATGGGGACTGTTTCATAGGAAAAGTGAGATAACAGGTGTCCCATGGTCCTATAAAGCACTAGAGGAGGCATAAAGTTACTACTGGATATAAGTTACTCCACCATTTAGTTATCTAAGGGTGAAGTAAATACAATCCTGCTATATCTTTATTTTCTCTCTGCATTTCTTTGTTTTGCTGCATTAGTAAATTAATTTATCTTAGTTTATCTTGTTATTACAGAGAAAGTGTTTTTGGCATCCCGAATATGAAGCCCAGATTAAAACAAACTTCAAGTTAAAAGTTGGGCGCATGCTTGTTGGCTTGCTATTAAAAGCTCATGAAAAAAATAAGAGGCCTAGGTGGATTCTAATAGCTGAGCTATCAAGCAAAGATAAGGCTTCACAGACTAGGGAAAATAAAAAAGATATACAGTATGCAGGAATGAAGGCCCAATTCGATGCATTACTTACTTCGGGAGGATTCCCTCTTATCCCGGTGATGTAGTACGCTTTCTTCGACCTCCCCAGTCTCTACCTATTTCACATGGAGTATATGGTTGATACAGAGATATGACTGAGGAGCCCAACAACGATGAAGATGATGAGGATTAATATGTGGACAGTACACCGCCGCTTTGTTAAAGTTGAATGTTGTGTTAGATAATCTAAACTATATACTTTATGGTGGTTTATTTGAATTTTTACGTGTTTTTGAATACACTAAAACTTTAAAGTAGTCTGAACAATAGCATTGTTAAATAACTTATAACTTCTATGTTTTGTTCATTTAATTTCAAGGTATTTTAATTTGATTTTCATTTAGTGGTTCTTGGATTATATTTACTTGTGTTTGTTGTAGTTTGATTGATTGATAGATGTTCTTGGAGCTCGATTTAATTGATTATATTTTACATATTATTATTGAATTGAATTAAAATTGCAGGTATTTGTAAAAGGTGTTATTGCCATTAGTTTTTTTTTTTTTGCTAAAAAGAGACCTCATGAGGTTGCTATTTCACATTTTCATTTTCCCCACAATGCACAAAAGCGACTTAATGAGGTCTCTTTTTCACATGCTCGAATAAGAGGTTGCAAGAGGTCGCTTATATTTTAAATAAATTATTTATAATAAAAAATTAAGAAATAATAGTCACCTCATGACGTGTTTTTTAATTAAAAAATAAAAAAATAAAACCAAATAGAGACCTTATGAGGTCTCTTTTAATAAAATAATAATAATTATAAAAAATAATTTAGAGACCTCACGAGGTATCTTTTAAAAAAATTTAAATAATTATCAAGTGACCTCGTAAGGTTTCTTTTAAGCAACCTCATGAGGTCTCTTACAAAAAGCGACCTATGTTTTAGAGACCGTCCATTGAAGTTGCTTTAGAAGTCTGTTTTTAAGGAAAAGAGACCTCATGAGGTCTCTTTTTTAAGTCTCTTTTTACAACTTTTTTAGTAGTGATATTCCATATTGTTAACTAATAAGGATCATTTAAATTCAAAGTTCAAACTTATGGGACCTTTTTGATCATTTTTCTCTCAACTTTTGAGTCACTTTTAACAATTATTGATCTTTAAAAAAATGTGTAAAGTTCGATGATATTATTGAAACAAAAAAAAGATAAATGACTTTATTGGGATATTTTTCTAAGTTGAGTGACAATACGAGGAAATTACCCAGTTAAATCCATTGCCATAAATAATATTAGTAACACCAAAAACAATTAATTAAAAAAATCCAATTGGAAATATGACTGGATCTTATTATACCGTACAGTTGTATGGGGAAAAATTCGGACTCGACAAGAGGACAAATCGGCAAGTGACACGCCACAAGGGGATTAATCATGCATAATTCAACAGAAATAACACCGGGGCTTATTCTTAAACATGCGCTACGAGTGAGCATGGTATGGTATATACCGAATACCATATTGAAATCAAAATTTTTTATACTGCGATATAAATGTAATAGTATTTGATATGATATTTGAGAGGAGTTTTAAATTTTGATATTTGGTACGGTATTTGGTATTTATGCAATAAATATCGAAATATTGTATACTGTATCAAAGTTTTTTAATAATATATAAAACATATATATATTATATTTAAGATTATTAAGTATAAATTTATATATCATCCATTGGCCAATTGAACATAAAAGTAACTTTTATTCAAAAATAATTTTTTTTGGGAAGATTATTATTTAGGAGTACTATGCTTAAGTTTAGGTAATGTTGTTCAGAATGCATCTTGGACTACTCAATTGTGATTGGAATGTTCTTTTTGTTTAATTGATTAAACAAAGATAGTATTTCATCTGATATGATTGAGACGTTTTTAAAGTTAAAGTTATAATTTTTTTATATGAACATATAAAAGTCGAAATCAAAGAAACTATGGTTACTGAATTACTATACCGTAAAATACCAAAACTAAATTTAAAAATACGAACTAATTTGGTATGGTAATGGTATTGTTCTTTTAAAAACCTAAAACCGAAGTTACCATACCGAAGTTTAAAATACCGTATCATGCCCACCCCTAATGATCACTAAGTAACCTTATTCGTGGAAGGTCCGGAGTCAATAGCCCATCTAGCTCTAGAAATATGAGACTGGTCATCAGATGCGCATCAAGAGTTAACTGTTCCCAAAGAATCTGACATCCTCTCTGGCTGTGATGTAGTTCAGCATGTAAGGAAAACAACGTGCAGATAAGGGACATTATGAGGGCGATAATCACACATAGTGCTACCTAGGGCTTATCTATAAATACATTCATCTCCCATATTTGTACCACATCTGATTTTTGTCATTCAGTAGAAAATACACCTTAGTTTTGTAACTAAACAACTCTTAAGCTTTGGAAGTTTTTATCATCGATTTTTGGATAATATATCTATAGGTGGGTCAAGAGCATGCGTTATAACTTTAGCTTCGAGTTAGTATTAAAAGTTTGTAAGAGACTAAATAATCTAAACCAAGAATGCAAATAACAAGTAAAGTAAGATCCAGTGCAAAAAATCTAAGCAACAGTGTAGTCCGTAATACTTTATCCACAAGCAAGTAGTGTCGGAGGATGCCTAGTGAGCGAGGTACCAGTAATAAACAACTATGTCAGTAGAGAAAGTTTAAGAACAAAGATAGAGAATATTATTGCTTAAGGACAAAGCTAGAGAGTATTATTACTTAAGAACAAAGAGGAGTGAAATTTGGATCCCTTTACAATACAGGAGGGTGACTATTTATAGGGTACAACACTGCTTCTAGCCAATGGGAGAGTGTCATTTATAGCTTAGAATATGATAGCCAATAGATAGGACACTTTCCCATTAAACCATTAGAGGGTAGCAACCCAATATTATGTGTTTGACACGATTCAGTTGAGGTAGCCTGTGCACCTGGAGCCCTGACACAACTGTCTTTCCATATGCAGTCACCATCATTGGTATTATTAAGCCACTCCTTTTTACCAGTGAACAATGCCTATCATGGATTGGTTTTGATCCTACTTGGCCCAAGTCGGTCCAAACTTTGAAACTATTTTATCCCATGCAGATAGTCCCTCTGTCTTTCAAGCATTGTACAATTGCATGTGGGAGAAGAAAAAAAAATTAAGGAATTCCTTGTATGATCAATTAAGGGCATTCTCACTCGAGATAGTGTGACACTTTATTCGATCACAATATTTCCTTGAGGAAGGTAGTTTTCTGCGCTTCCCATATGGTCTCAACTCTTAGTGTCAATTGATATCCCCGAGGCCTCGCTTCTAGCTCCTTGGCTTTGTCTCGATTATTTGCATCTTTTGGTGTGACCATCCAATAAACTCCTTTCCCTTTTATAGGTTTCTACTTTTTTTCCTTTGCTTATTTATTTGTTGTGGGAATAGTTGAATGGTCTTCCTTGTTATCCAAATTGTTACCTTAAGAACTGACAAAAAACACTTAATGTTTAAGCTATTATGTCTTGTCACATCCCTTGCTGCCTAGAATGGTCCATGTATCTATTCTCATAGATGCTAATTTTCTGTCTAGGTCGACCAGAGTGGCCAACTAGCCCAGACCTTTTTTTCCCATGGTTAAGGGAGGACAGATATAGCTCTGAGCGAGTGTCTGAACAATGAGAGCGCCCATGGTTAAGCTCAGGTGAGTAGACTCTTTTCATGTCATCCTATCCATAACTATAGATTTTATACCTTTCAATCCCCTATATTATTTATATTTTTGCTTTTATCTAGGCTATCATATTGGCTGCTGAGAATCTATGATGATGGTAAAAGGAATAATAGGTTTTGAAGGCTTGTTGTGATGTAATAGAGGCATATTGATCTTACTAAGTGACTAATATTAGCTGATGGAGTCCCTCATCCAATACAATTCAAAGATTGATTCTCTTAGGCTCTAGATCAAGGAGGCTAAAAGAGAGAGAAGCCTTTCAAGGGAACTCTCAAGAGCAATTC
Organism: Capsicum pubescens; assembly: GCA_030864215.1. Lineage (NCBI taxonomy): Eukaryota > Viridiplantae > Streptophyta > Magnoliopsida > Solanales > Solanaceae > Capsicum > Capsicum pubescens. The sequence continues at coordinate 225,021,804 of CM061549.1, forward strand.
TTCCAAATTAAGAGTCTGGATAAGGAGAGAGCGATGTAAATAGAGGTGATTGAGGAGCTACTCTACTAATAAAATATATTTTAGGCATAGCTCGACAGAATGCTTTAGCGCACCGCCCTCAATGCCATAAGATTACATCGAGCCTTCTTGTTCTACAGTGAGGTCGGTCCATGCCGAGGTCCATCAACTTAATAAGAAGATTCTATTATTTATAGTTGGCCACTTAAGTAGAGTGGCTCAAGGTTCTTTTAATTCGATGCTTATCACTCAACTAACTCGGATCAAGGTCCTCAAGGAGGTTAACTTTGATTGATTGGGCCTGGAAGCCAAAATAAATAAGGCATAATCTCTAATTGACCATTTGGGAAAATTCCCCGAGAAGTTAGCAGATTGGGGTCTTTCGATCAAAATCTTAACTCAGGATCCAGCAGATCCTCTCTTGTAGGAAATCCATAACCCTGAGCCTAACTTATCATTATTTTTCTTTTTAAAATATATTCCCTATTTTGTCCTCCTTGTACGGATTCTTAGGGTAAGTATTGTGGTAAAATTTTTAGTGAATAACATTTTTGTACTCTTGTTATTTTGCAAAGAATGTTTCCATTTTAGATGCTTTCTATCAAATATTAGTCGCAAGTTGGCACACCCCTTTTCCTCCATCAAATGGTACTTTACCTTGTGCATTCAAAAGGAGGACTTTTGTAAAATCCCAAAAATTCTAAGATAAGATCTGAATAGTTCATAAAATAATTATAGAAAAGAACTTGAAAATATATAGTGGTAAACAAGTGCAAATACCAATACCTTAGTGTGGAAAGCATTTTGGGTATGAATTAAGGTCATAAGAAACTTCTAGCTCAAAGTTTAGTTGAAAGTTTCTTCATCGAATGAGTTTCTGTAATAGATTCTACTAGGATCAACTTTAAATAAGCATAATTCCTAGAATATGCAGAGTTTTGTGGCTTAATACCCTCCAAATTAAAGATCTTTGAGTCTTCTTTTTAAAGTCATAACTGTTCATCAATTGGATTCCAGAGCACAAAGTTATAACCATTTTTGTGAAGCACTATCAAGCTATAATGACCCTCTGGGTTATTTTCTCATTTTTCACATGTTTTCAGCTTTCCAATACTTTCTGTATTGGCTATAGGTCATTTTTGACTTGTCAAAACTATTGGTTTGGTTATCGGACTATTCGTTTGGATTTTAGGCTCATTTATCTATTTTGGCACTATCATTGTTAAAAAATTAGTCTTGCACTAAAACTCCTAGTAAACAACCTTGAATGAGAAATATGATAGTGCAGTTAGCTTCAGAATATTGATTTAGGCTAGGGGGACCCTTGATTCGAGTCTGTCGCTTATGGTATGTAGGATTCATGGACATGGTTTACTATTGGTTTATGTTGCATTCATTTATTTATATGCATTGCCTATAACTAGTATAATTACTTGGTGTTTATAACAGTCGGTCTTATGAGGGGTCGTATAGGTATAAGCTATGATTGTTATTTGCTGAGTGCTTGATTGGACCTTCCGATCTTATGGGGGCCTGGTGAGGTTGTTGTTTGTCCAGACTAGATAATTACTTTATTGTTGGTTATTATGGTTTGTTTGTGGAAGGATGATTATGGATTGGTACCCAAGATTTTGGTACATTTTTTATTTGTTTTCTTTCTCATAGTAAGATACATTATTGTTAGATAATATCATGTTTGGTCATCCGTTGGTTAAAGGCCCTAATTATTCTAGTATTGACTTTTCTTCTTGGCTATGATCCCGAAGAGTTTAGATTGATTCCCTCAGGTTGTTATCATTGAGTTTAGTCCTACATAGGGTGTGTGTGTGTATATGTGTGTGTGTGTGTATATATATATATATTATGTTATTGTATATCCCTCTTTTCACTTATTTATTCATGTCGTATATGTATCTTTTGGTCTTATATTACTACTATATATCCTTCCTTCACTCTTCACTTGTATATTGGCTAGTGATATATAATATTGTACTGTAGTTCCTAAATATAGTTAGAATAGAATAGCTTACTCTTATTGCCTCATTAGCATGATTATGTTTAGCTTCCAAGATAGTTGCCTATAGTTTATATTCCTATTTTACTTGTTATTTATGCTTGCATTATCTTTGGACCTTAGTTGGATGATGCCTACTAAGTACCATGTGTTTGGTACTCATACTACACTTCTACAGCCTGCAGATCATAGTACGAGTTCCTTCTGCTGACATGTGCATTATGTAGAGAAGCTTTGGATTGGAGATTTGGGATGAGATCTTCATGTTTAGAGTATTCCTGCTCTTCTTCATATTTATTAGACTTATCTCTATTTTGTATTCAGAGATGGTTTGCATATATATATTACTTTGTATCTCATTTTTCCCTCTTACTGTATTAGAGGCTTTTGTAATATCTTCACCATGTCTTGGGGTTGTATTCTATATTAGTCTTTCATTTAAATTCATCTCGTTATTTTCTTCATTTCTACTGATAGTCCATTACTAGTTTTTCCAGACTATGGGTTGGCTTACCTATTGGTAGGTTATAGTAGGTGCTATCATGACTTGAGAAAATAGTATCATAGCCTAGGTTTACCGGTGTGTTCGTACAAGAACTAAGTGTCTAGTAGAGTCTTGAGGATCAACATGAAGACGTTTGTATCCTATCTTTGAGAGGCTATAGGGCATTCTTAGGAAATTTTATTCTTGACTCCTTGTCGTGTGTCTGTATTTTTATGAACCTCTGGTACTTTTTTTACTCTATTTTTTTCTAGATGGTTAGTGTCGAGCCCTATTTCGAACCGATCGAAACAGCACACGACGTATGGTGGTATGTCATGACTCTTGGAATTAAAAAAAATTATATTTAGAGTCGCCACCTAACTTTTTAGGAAAATTAGGAAAAACCATTTTATTGTAAAACTTTGTTTTAGTCTATCGAAAATATTTTGAGATTCTGAGTAAGGGTTTTGGTTACTCGAGGGGAAGGTATTAGGCACCCCTCAGAGCCTATCCGAAGATAATCCTTATGCTTAGTTTAGGAAAATTATTTCTTTTATTTATTTGCGAAAATGGTGATAAGAAAATTTTCATCATTATTTTCTACTTGTTATTTTATATAAAAAGAACTAAAATTTAAGGTGTAACAAAACATGACGCTACCATGTACGGGAAAGTAATGTAATTTTTATGAAAATATACATGCTTAATGAATAGGATGATAATATAATTTCTATATGTTAAAAAAAAACTTTTAGTTCTATGAGGTAACTTTAGAAGATATGTGAATTTAAATATTTAATTTAATTATTCAAACAATCAATAACATATTTTATAGCATGAAATTTATTTACGAAATGTACTTTCAAGAGTGTGAAAACATATAATCATGTTGGGCTTATGCAAAATAGTGACAATGATAATAAATAGTAAAGATGTTGATAATAATAATAATAATAATAATAATAATAATAATAATAATAATAATAATAATAATAATAATCACGATAATGCTAGTAATCCAGTATGACAATAATGATGATATTGATGACGTTTAAAAATGATGATTATGGTGTAGGTAATGAAATAGTAGCATTAGCAATTAGTATGTATAAAAATAGTGATGAAAATAATTTTAGAAGTATCGAAAATAATGTACCTCGTGTGTGGTGGCGAATGAATATTTATACCTTGCATTTCTTTTCTTGGAGATTTGTAAAATTCTAATAACGTTCATAAAAAAAGATATAGATTGACATGTTGGACTTATGAATTTAAAGTCGATTAATCAAAATTTGGCAACTCGTTTATTACTAAACATTTTCGAAAAAAAATATTTTAAAACAAAATTTGAAAATTACCACATCCATTTATTAGCAATTTTTTTTTTCTTTTTTTAAAGGAAAGATGACTTGGCTAAACGATTGATCCAAATTAAGGTTCGCTAATCTTTAAAAAATCATTTCTAAAAATTAGTTAGGCGTTAATCGCTAATGACAAAAATATTTCACTTTTTAAATAAAAATAGGCACATAAATAAAGAGATTATAAACAATGAGTTACTAAAGGTATCACAACACAACGATGAACATAAAGTTAGTTGCAAAACAATAATAATAATAATAACAATAATAATAATAATAATAGCATGTGAATAATTTAACGAGGAACGAACTAAAGGGGGATAACTAGACTTCATTTTGGATTTTGAATTTTCAAGTAGTGCGATCCTGAAGCTCTGCAATCCTAATAGCGGTTGACCCGATGCTTGGGTCAAACGAGTTCCGTTGTGGAACTCCCAACTCCCGATTATATGTACATGTAAGATAAAAAAAAAATAAGGATTAGAAATCGGTTCGAGTAAAAAAAAGTCACATGAGGATATTTAAGAATAGATTAAATATCACTTTAACATGCAAAGTTTATTTCTATCGTTAGGCAGAATGAAGGAAACCTTGTGAATTCAAGATAAACTTTTAACTAATTTACTCACATCCTTACCCCTTAGAAGTGGTGCAAAGTAGTATTTCAATACCTATTTAGTACAGCTATGAAATACATTTAAAGAGGTTGTGTTCAACGTCTATGTGAAGACCTCTTCAAAAATATATATATAAATATGCCTAACATGCTAATGATACAGGCTATGCTCCCTATTTAAAAATAAAAATTTTGATCACTCTTTGTTTACATTTCAGCTCGAGAAATGCCCTCACACTCATATTTACCAAGCTAGAAGATAACAGTGGAAGTTAACATATAAATCTAGGCTAAACAAAGTCTTAGCTCCCAGAAGTTCCTCTACTCATTGTAAAAAATATGTCTTCAGCTTACCCCAAAAGAAAAAGAACTTTTAGCTACTTAGAGTCCCAAGTTGATATAGAAAATTAGTAAGGATCCTTCGTAAGTAATAGTTCAAACATTTAAATTTCAGAATAGACTAGAAACATCCTAAGATAAAAACACATCTGAATAAATATGTATCTCTTTTAGTTCCGATTTTTAGAAAATAACATAAAAGAAAATGAAAAGTGAATGGACGAATAAGTAAATGATTTACTCTCTACCTCAACCCATTGATTCTCTATCGACATTGCAACCCAAAGAAAGTCACTGAAAACTAGACGCAGTGGAAAAAAACATTACTTTTGAAAACTCAAAGAAAATAAACGACACTTTAAAGAGTTTTATCAACTCAAAACAGATTACGATCTGTATACATGTCATTTCATCTCGAATGCACCCAAGACGTCAAAACCCAACAACCTGTACAACTAAATACTCACTCTCAACCCACAAAATCTTACCTTGGAAGTCCTTTCATAAGGAGAATATAAATTTGACTCTATAAAAGAACATCTGGATCTTAAGAACAATTAAATTTAAAAGAGGACATCCCTTACCCTTTTATTTAAGTGCAAGACTTTCCCAAAATAAAGCCACAACTTCGAACCGCATTATTATTCAGCATTTAAACAACACAACCCCCGCATGAAACTCACTTAACCTATTGCAAAGCGGCAAAAGATGCTACATACGTAAGGAAAAGTAGAAATTTGATGACCTACATGATTTCCGATCCTAAAACAATTACACAGTGACAGAGATAATGGAAATTATGGGGTGTTCCACATATTTCGCATACTTAGCCACAAAGCAGCCCCGAAATTTAAAATGAAATCATGCTCCGGGATTGGTTTCACTGGAAATCAATTAGCCATACCATTACAAACTCGAAACTACTAAAATCACATATTTACAATTAGGCAAAATAATTTTCAGAATAACAACAAAGACATAACTTTGAAAATAATAATAATAAGTTCATGTGTTTCCGAAGCTGAAATAGATTAGCGGGATGGAGAAGGGATTCGCGCAACAAAGACACGATGGGAATTATGAACCTCTAATCAATTATAACCACATCCTAACACATATCTGAGATCTGAAAAGGAAGTAAAAGAAAAATAGAGCCTTACACACACATCCTGGTTCATTCATACACACGAATACAAAAGAGGTACTCTTGGAAGAAGCATAAATAAGTAAAAGAGCAAGGTACGAACCGAACCATAGCCGTGGGATCCCAACAAAGTAAAGAAAGATTCGAACTAGAGAGAGTGAACCCTTATTTTCTCTGTCACTTGAATAATGAAACTAAACCATAACCACAAACAACCACTCATAATAGCTGCATGAGGCGAGACAGGACGATTTCATGCATCTCTTTCTAAAATTTAAATCACAACAATAATAAGAGCGCACAAAAGGAGTTTACTAAAAAAAGTGAAATACGGAGAGAAGACATACTTTTCCCATAATTCACAGGCTTATATTTTGATGGTAAATAGAACAGAGAGATCAACCATATGTATTAAATCAATATACGCTTCAAATGGAATCATGTTCACGGAACTAGATAAACACACCACAATAGCCTATTCAAAACCAAAAGGATCACATATTCATTGATACTTTAAATGTTCAACCATAAGATAAATTCATAAAATTAGAATTTTTATTTTTTCAATGCGTAAAGGTAACGGGAAACAACAACAATCACAAATTTAAGACTGGAATGAATTCAAATATTCACACAAAAAGAAAATGGGATAAAAAGAAAGAACGAAGAGATGAAAACTTAAAATTTAAAAGGGGAAGACTCTCACCTTTTTTGGGGCAGCAAAACTGGGATTTCACATTAAGGGATTTCCAACGATTAAACTCCAACCCAAAGAATACTTACTCTAGAACCAAAATCGAAATGAGTGACAGGAAGTGACCAGCTTGAAAAAAAACCACTCCAAAACGGAAGCGAGAACCCTCGGAACTCTTTTTCTTCTAAATTTCAAACCAATATCCAACTCCTTCTATCTCAAAAACCTGTTTCGAATTTCCCTTGAAGAAGAAAATTAGAAAAAAACTCTTTTTTTCACTGATTTTTGTTGCTCAATCTTGAAATTTTTTGTTCAGCTCCAACTTGTTCCTCATGGATATGGAAAGGCTTCAATTTATAGGTGAATCCGGATTCGAAACTCAAAATAAAACACCTAGTTGATTTAAAACTTGAAATCTCTTTCTAAATCTGAATCTCCATTTTTCAGGCCATTTAATGGCGATTTTAAGTCCTTTTTTCGTTGTTATACGGATTGGGGGACTGCCCTCTTCTGTCTTCTAAGGATTCACGAGCAGAGAGATCAATTTTTGTGAGATTTTTGCAGGTATGGCAGGTGGCCAGCTATGGTGGTTCCGATTTGGGGGTGGTGGAAGAGAGAGAGAAGAGAGGATGAAAAAAGAAGGCCATTGTTGTTGTTATTTTGGGAGAAGGATGATGGAGAGTTGTCAATATTACTTTGGGAAGAGGTTACGCGTATTCTGCCAAGAGCAGACGCGTTTGAGCTGTGCATTTAATGCACTGGTTTGAAAAAATTTGACCAAAATTTGGACCGTTCGATCAAAGATCGGACGGTCTTAAAAAAGTACCTCAAAAAATAATAAATAATATTTATACATATATACAAAAACATGCGGAAAACAAAAAGAAAAAAATTAATTTAAAATGATTAATTATTTAATTATTTATTTTTTGATCTATTCGATTTTTATCCGGATTTAATTTGAAAAGAAGAGAGAATATAAATACGTAAATAGGTAAATAATTAGATAAATAAAATACATTATTACATATATATGTGAATATATGAAGATGACTAAAAGTTTTGAAATCCTCAATTTGGGAAATAGTCGCCGGACTAAATCAAGTTATGTTAGTCCGGTAATTTTGGACTGAGTTTTGGGCCTCTTGTTGAGATTTATAAAAGAAGAGTCAGGTTTGGATGAAATAAATAAAGAATAATGAATTGAAGTTGAATTATTGTTAGCCCGAATAATCTTTTTCATCGAAATTAAATTTATCGATGCTTCCTGACATCCTAAAAGTTATTGAAAACTATTTTTAGTTTAACATATATAAATTGCAGACATTATTTGTATAGACATCCGACTTAATACTTTGTGAATCTCCTATTAACAAAATACGTATATTTATGTATATATATGTGTGTGTGTGAAAATAAGAATATGATAAAATATATATACATCTTAAATATATATATATATATATATATATATATATATATATATATATATATATTTTGTGTAATAAAAATATACATATAAGGTCACAATACTGCCTCAAAAATAAAGTTAGAAAAATGCGAATACCAAAAGATATATATACATATATATACATACATACATATATACATATATATTATTTGTTAAAATATTTAGTTATATTTAATTAAAATATTTTATATTATGGTAGAAAAGTAAATTTCCTTTCTATTAAAATTTGTAGAAATAGAAACAAAAAAAATACGAATCTCACTCTTTTTTTTAAAAAAAATTGAAAATTATTTAGGGTCAAGGGGCATGATAAAAATAATTAAAGGAAAAGTGCGAGTCAAAATTGAGTGTCAACAGTTAGTACGAGGTTATGATAGATATAGATGGGACTTCGGTGTGTGCTACTATAGTTTCTATGCAACATTAGGCTAAAAGGTCAGATATTATTATTGAAGATCTTTAGCATCAGTCATAGGATCTGGTGCCATCTTATGCTCCAATAGAGTTTATGACCTCTCCAGTTTTTCAGGATTCAACTTTAGGAATTTCAGGCCCTTTTATGGGTACTTCATAGCCGGAGGTAATGTTCAGTACATTGAGGGATTCTCAAACTAGAGTTGGGCTTGTTGGTGTTCAATAGGGCTCCTTGTCTGTTTCAGAGTATGAGATTAGGTTTCTAGAGTGGGCCAGACATACTCCGATATGATATCCATCAAAATAAGAGATAGTGCATGGGTTTATTAGAGGGTTAACCTTTCCACTCCAGTTGGCATTGAAGTATTTGATAGAAGCTGGGTCTTCTTTCTTTCAGGTTGTTGATCACGTGAGGACCACAGAGAGAGCATATATTAAAACTTATAAAGATGGTGATAAGACAACATGTTATCTGTACACTGTTATTGGCCTTATGTCTGAGGGTAGGGATCAATAAAACTTGTAGCCTGTCAGTTTCATACATGTAACATCTCAGATTATAGTTGGCTCTTATATTAGTCGTGGTGGTCACAGTGGGCAGAGTTTTTGTCAAAACTTGTGAAGTATTTACTATAGATCTTTAGTCCATGGAGTTTATTCTGGATCGGTAGGTACAATACCTCAGAGTATACTAGGAGCCTTTTTTATTGTGGTGAGGTTAGTCATTGGTCTAAGGAGTTCCCCAAGCATCAATTGATCAACCAGTTTGGGTCAGCTAATGTTTCTCGCCAAAATTAGAGCCTCATGAGTTTGTTATGACTGTAGGGAGACTGGTCACTGGTCCAAAGAGTGTCCTCGGTGAGGGACTATTAGTAAATTAGCACAAATAGATCAAGCTCACAAGGTTGTGACATCTTCAGTTAGAGGTAATACACTGAATGCCTTAGTTAGCCATTTAGCCGCTCAATTCGGGTTTGACACTCTCAGCTTCATACTCTTTTGGTCACGTCAGTATATGACTTTGAACTCCATCGATATAGGTGTGATTTGACTTTCTATCTTTTAGCTATTATTTAAATTGTGTTGGGGTTTCCATACCCATCAGTGACATGCCTTGATATTATAATATTGTTTATTGTATGACTTGTGTGGATTCATGCATAGGTGACTACCCCTATAGATGATTTCTTTTAGTAGTGGATTGAGTGAATCAATATGGTATTTTTCTTGGGGTGTAATATTTGGGTTAAAGTCCCCTTTTTAGAATTATGGCCTTATTGTGACCTTAGAGTGGTACTGGATATGTTTTTTATTTTATTTTGCCACCTACACTTTATATTTTTGTTTTTAATATTATTGTTTTGACCTTGAATGATTCTTGTATGATATGCATCTAGACTGGTGTTATCTAGTTAGTGTTTCCCTTCTAGCAATTCTTATCCGTTTGGCCTAGAGCCTTGGTTGGTTGATTTTATTTTATATTAGCGAGGCCAGGTCAATTGTTTATTGGGTTGTGAAAGTAAAGGTAAGTCTTGACTTCTATGGTTATGTTGTGATTCTATCATTAGCAACTCATTTCTATAGTCCATTCTAGAGATTGATTAGTTTGAGGTTTGCCCTTCCAATTTGGTGGGTTCATTGCCTGATATTGATCTTGATTTTGATTTTAGTATTGTGTTGGGTACTCCATGCTTCTGATGATTTGGTTCATGATTCAATTGAGTTGAGGCTGGTTTAAGAGGGTGAATTCAAAAACTCTTCAGATTGGTAATTGGTTCAACGCGATATGACTAAGCTTTTACTTGGTGATACATACTTTGATATCAGTTTTTGGCGACCAGGTGGGTGTATTTTGAGATTGAGCATTGGTTTGAACAAATTTAGGCTAAGATCATACTTTTCTAAATTGCTCAAGCTTTGGCTACACTAGTACTATTTGCAGCCTTGGTAAGTTCTTGGTTATTCCTTGATGCATTATGCCATTCAGAAGATATGAAGTTGATGGATTGTGTCTTCTACCAGTGGTTTTCCCAAGTTGTGGTTTATTCTTCAGCTATATTTCAGTTTTGGCTCTTGCGGGAATCATTTGGGATATGCTTGATTCCTTATAGTAAGGTTGATTTAGGTGTTTGTCCTTAGTTCATATTTATTGGTTCAAGTTTGGATTTTTGACACTTCAGATTTTGGTTATCGGCTGTTTGTTTGGGTTTTAGGCTCATTTTCCTATTTTGGATCAATTACTGTTAAGGAATTGGTCTCAAACCAAAACTCCTAGTAAACTCTGAAGCGTTGATTTTAGGCTTGGGGGACCTTTGGTTCAGGTCTCGAGCCTTCTGGACTCATTTTAGGCTATTGGGTGGATTTAAGTTAAAATAACCCTTTGGGTATGGGACCCACAAATCAAATGACCTTGGATGAAAACTTTGATGGCACTGTTGATTCTGAATAGTCAAATTTAGTATAGTAACGTAGTTAGTTCAAACTTCAAACCTTTTATTTTGTTTTGAATGTTTAGACAAAAATTAGTTAAAATTGCCTAAAAAAGGTATCAAGGATTAATTTGCTACAAAAGACCTTTTTTCATAAAACTAATTATTCCATTGAATGGAACATGTTTTATTATAAATTTTCACTATTGGTTCATCTTCATAAGTTTCTAGATGTGTTTCGAGGGTCCAAAACAATTTTTGAATGTTGCTTGTTCTGGTTTGGCCATTTTTTTTTCATAAAACCGATGATTCTATTGAATTTGGAACATGTTTTATGATCAATTTTCACTATTGATTCATGTTTATAAGGTTCCAGATGAGTTCTGAGGGTCAAAAATAAGTTTTGAAAGTTGTTTGTGTTGGTGTGGCCGCTTAAGCATCCGTTGACCATTTGACCAGTTTTCTTAATCAACCATTTGTCCACTTTAGCAGTATTTTGACTAGGTCTCTTAAGCGAACAAAGTGTTGCTTAAAAGACTATAGTTGAGCATAAGACCTAAACCGAATATATTTCATATCTTTGATATTTTGGGAGCTAGAAAGCTCTATTTTTGTTGATTCTTAATGCGTTTTTCTCATATAATCATTGTCTATATGATTATAACTTTATTTTTTTTTTTAATAATACCCTATTGTGGGATATGTGAAAAATTGTGGGATAGAAATGTGATGCAAACCTTATTATAAAGTACTTGCTATGGCATTAGAATCCCATTACCCTTAATTATAAGCATATTAATCATAAGATGATAATAAGGACCCTTTTATGTAAGATTCACTATTTGACTTAGTGACTTAGACCGTAGTTTCCTAGATTATAGTGCTCTTATTATGCTAGTTATATATGTTGGCCCTGAGGTCGTGGTTACGATAGTACTTGGACTTTGGGTGAGTATTCTACTCTTAGAAATAGCATAATTCTAGTTTATGGACAATTAAGCTCTTATCATTGTATTATTTGGATACTAGTGACCAAAACCATGATTTTACTATTGTTTTCTAATAAAGATTAATTCTCACTTTTTAGTTTTTAAAATGAATTCTTTTATAACGGGAATCATACTACTTTCTTTAATGATTTACAAGCTTTTGAAACTAAAGGTGATGTTTTGGAATTTAGATCGAGTTTTATTCCGACTGTGGTTTAACGATTTACTTTGATCGAGAGAGATTTTAACTTTTTCTATGTTATTATGCTGATTTAGTCCCAGAGTTAATCTTGGACAATGGTTATTTAGTTATGGCACTATAACTTTGGTTTGAGTTTGGCACTTATGATACTATTTTTGGTTCAAGTTTGGCATTTATGATACTATTTTTTATTTGAATCTGGCATCTATGATACTAATTTTGTTTCAAGTCTGGCACTGATAGAGTACATATTATGTTAAGGAACCGGTTTGAGTTTGGTGTCTATGGTATGGAAGAATTCATGAACATAGTTTACTATTGGTTTATGTAGCATCCATTCATTTATATGCATTTCCTATAACCATTATAAATGTTTGGTGCTTATATGTATCGGCTTTATGGTAGGTTGTTTAGGTAGAAGTTGTGATTGTTGTTTGCCGAATGTTTAATTGGACCTTTCGAGCTTATGGGGTCTCGATTAGGTTATGGTTTATCCGGACTAGCCGTTTACTTTATTATTGGTTATTATGATTAGTCGTGGCAAGATCATTATGGACTGGTACCCAAGATTGTACGTACGTTATTTATTTATTTATTTATTTATTTATATTCTCATAGTAAGATATGTTATTATTAGATTATCTCATATTTAGTCATTCCTTGGTTAAAAACCTGATTATTATAGTATTAGCTTTCCTTCTTGGCTATGACCTCGAGAGGTTAGATTGGTTCCCTCAGGTTGTTATCTCTGAGTTTAGTCTTATATAGGTGTATACATATATATGATATTACTGTATATCCCTCTCTTTCCTTATTTATTCATATCGTACTTGTAGCCTTTGGTCTTGTATTACTACTATATATCCTTTCTTCACACTTCACTTGTATATTGGCTAGTGATATATGATATTGTACTTTAGTTCCTGAATACTGTTAGAATATGATAGTTTACTCTTATTGACCCATTAGCATGATCATTTTTAGTTTCCTAGATAGTTGCCTGTAGTTTATATTCCTATTTTACATGTTATTTATGCTTGCATTATCTTTGGATCTTAGTCCCTTGATGCCTATTGAGTACCACATGTTTGATACTCATACTATAGTTCTACAACTTCCATATCATAGTACAAGTTCTCTCCGTTGATGTGTACATCGTGCAGAGTAGATTTGGATTAGAAATTGGGGGTGAGCTCCTGACTTTTGGAGTATTCCTTTTCTCCCTTGTATTGATTAGACTTATCTCTTTTTTTGTATCTGGAGATGGTTTGCACATATATATTTATTTTGTATTTTATTTTGTACTCCTATTGTATTATAAGCTCTTGTACTAACTTTACCCCGTCTTGGGGTTGTATTCCATATTAGTATTTTATTTAAATTTTTTCCATTATTTCCTTCATTTATCTTGATGGTACGTTACTAGTTATTCTAGACTATGGGTTGGTTTGCCTACTGCTGGGTTTTGGTAGGTGCCATCATGATCTGAGTAATTGGATCGTGACATAAGCTTTCAGATACCATGACCAATATGATGGACCGTTGTTTCTTAAGACCAGTCATCCTATAGGCTTGTCGTGAAGAGTAGTCAAAAGTCCTAAGGGTTGGAAATTTTAATCCTAGATACCACGAACACTTACCACGACTAGTGGTATTTTAGTGTGGACTGTTCCTTGGTTTGTGAAATTGAATTAACAACTTTCAGGAATGGTTTTGTCTGGGTTATTTTAGTTATTTTCCACTATTTTAACCCCTAAACTAAGTCATTTTTAGTATTTTTATGAAGGGATATACATTATCCTAAACTACTCCTAATCTCCTATTTACTTCTAAACATACGACAAGCTCTGAGAAACGAGCGATTCAAGCTCTAACTCATAGAACTAGAGTTCCTTACCAAGGTCTTCGAGAATTCGAGTTCTTAGCAAGATCTAAATTTTTAGGTATGTAGGACTTCAATGAGGATATTCTTTCATTCTTATGTTCTAAACTAGTTAATTTCATGAATTTAAGATTATAGCTAGGGTTTACAAACCCGCTTTCAGTTATCACTTTATTTAATCAAAGTTCTTGATTTTCTTGAAGTAGTTATTTATGATTATGGTTTTTATGAACATTGCATTAATATTTACGTCGAGTAAGGTATTGCATTAATTTTGTATATTTTTCTTAAATGTTATGTTTTTAAACATGAATTATAACTCTTATGTTATTACGAATATTCAAGAAGATAGATTAAACCCATAGAAGGGTAACCTATAGAACAGTGAAATTATGATTGTTTCAAGACATGAATTTAGTAAAGATTCAAGCTTTACAATAAATAGATAGTGATTTAAATATTTTATGTTATTTTATGTTACAATAAATAGATGTTATTTTACTGAGCATATAATTATATGAACTATTTTGAGAGGATTATTTTGCACCGAGCGGATACGGGTTTAGAAAATCCAAATCTATAAGTACGCACCACCGTAGGATTATAATTTAACCATAATTTTGGTTGATGTTTAATCATGAGACACTAACTTAGTACATCTACACATATATAGATAGATCCTATACCCTGTCAAGGTATGGGGCATCCCTCCCAATTGGGTTATAAATTGGATATCATTAGCTCAAGTGATGTATGTCGATTATAAGAAACTCTCACCAAGAAGAGTTTTATCCATTTATACTTGACTTTATGTAAATATGATATAATTTAAGATAGCCTGATTTTAGATATGCATCCTTTCAGATATTTAGCTTCAAATATAATTTAAGTTCAATTATTATAGATTTATGACTTCACTACTAAATCTCTGAATGAGTTTTACTCAGATTTCAGCTACTATGAATTTCTTCCAATTTTTACCATCTAAAAGTATTTACTTTGCTTTGACAACCTTTGATATTACCATTTTATGACTCTATATAGTATGATTTCAGATATGTATTTCTCAACAAGCTTTTCTCATGATTTTAACTAAATCTTCTCATAGTTGATTATTATTATGTTTATTAAAATCCTATTTCTGAATCTTTTCTCTATTTATGTCACATATTTACTTTCAATTATTTAGTCATATTTCTTCATATTAAGTTCATTCAAACATATTGAACCCATACCTCTTCCGGCTACATTTTTCCTGTGATGTATATACTGGTGGCTAAGATCAGACTCGTGGATAATTGATACCAATTCCACTTCTTGTAGTGGTGAGTACTCTTCATTCTATTACCTAGTTAGTTGTTCATTTCTATTCTACTTTTACACATTATTCTATGGTTAGTCAGGGGCTTGTTCCGACAGATTATGATATTTAGTTATTAGAGGTTTGCAGACATTAGAGTATGGTTTATGTTGGACTTTTAGGTATGGTACTTATTCATTCAGATTATTCATTGAAGTATTTTAGAACTTATTTTATGATCTCATTACATCTTCCGTTTAGATTTCTTATAATATGCGTAGTTATGCTATGCCAAGAGTTATCTTTGGACCATTTTTAGTTCTAAGCATTGTATCTCGTCTAGGATGTAGACCTCGGGTCGCAATAGTATACCATGTCATAATAGCGGACCCTCCTCCCCAATGTAATATTTTCAATTTTATTTTATATTAGGGGTACAGGTCCTTTCCCTTTTAAAAAACATTCCTTCAATGTTAAATACACCTCAAAAATTCAGAAACCCTTATATTTTTGAATTAAAACCTTTTCTCATTCTATAAGGCTTCCAACCTCCAAGTTGCAAGAAAAATCAATCTAGGGCTCCAAATCCAAAGGATTTCTACCCATCGTTCTTCTCTGAGGTACATAAGAGAAATACCTTTCATGGGAACCCTTTCCAACCTCACAAATGAGTCATTGTTCAATGTTGAGTCATGCATTGTTCAATGTTGAGTCATGATTTCAAGTCAGGATTTTAAGATTTAGATATTCTAAGTGTCGTTCTTGAGTTATGTTAGAATTTTCTTCTATATTCTGTAAGTATTGTGAAATATTTCCCAAACTAAGGTAGTTCTTGAAGGCACATTTAGTTTTCATATCCAAGGGCTAGTTTCTCATATAATATTTATGACTTTAGAATTCATATTGAAAATTAATTTTGTGTTCCAAATGGTTTAACTATAGTCTTGTTATTAAGTGAATACATAAGTGGTGTAATCCACATTACGAGTCTCGGCAAGGCCCAAAATACAGAGCCTATCCTCACAAGCATTTAGGAACTCATATGCATCCTCGCCCAGTGCACTAGAAAACCTAGGCGGAGCCAATCTCAAGAATCTACCAAACATCTTCTGCTCCTCAGAATACATAACAGGCTGAGAAACCACTGGCTGAGCAACTATCGACTGAGCAACTAAGGCGTAGGAGGAACCTCAACTCTGGGAGCCGCAGCTATAGGCTCCACCCCCACCTCAGTGCCACTCTGATCCGTAGACTGTGCACCATCAGACGGTGTACCACCAACTAAACCCAAAAGCTAAAACCAATGCATCTCTAAGAACTGAAGAAGAAATAAACCCTGGTGGAGCCTAGACTGGTCCCTAGCCCACCACTAGCTGGGGCGAAAGAATCTACAGCTCAGGAGTGGGAATAGGATCTGAGGAAGGCTAGTTATCCTAGCCCCCAGTTGGGGACATATCTCGTGGCTATCTATAACCTCTAGGTCATCCACGAACAGGATTAGGATCTCTAGGCTCGATATCGGGACCCTCATCTCATATAGTGGTAGCACGTGTCCTGTCTTTCTACAAAAAACTACAGTCAAGGGAATCCTCTGGAAACTAACTCAGACTCTTAGCACGATATGAGTGAAAGAAGTGATGAACATCTAAGAATGTCCCATAGCCTCCCAAAGATAGGAAACAAACATCTTGGTTCTTATCCAAAATATTCCACTAGACACTTGCTCTTGTATCAATAATACCGGTGAAACCTAGGCTCTGATACCAATTTGTCATGACCCAATTTAGGAGTCATGATAACACCCCCTAAATCCCGCTAGTAACACAATGAGTTAAATTGGTAGGAAATGTCCAATAAAGGTGACTTTCAAGAACACAATTTATAAATAAGCAAAGGATTCTAGATTGATAAAACAATCAATATACAATACCATCCCATGACAGTACAAGAGCGGCTAACAATAATAAATCACAAAAGTCTAGAATAGTTAATAACATCTGTCTCAAAAATAAAAAACTGAATATCAAAAGATAGAAAGAAATAGGTGACTCCGACTTTAAGAGCTTACCCTATCTCTAAAATATCAACACAGCACGATCAACAACGGTGAACACTAGTACTCAGATCTGCACAAAAAAGGTACAAAAGTGTAATATAGGTACCAAAACAACAGGTACTCAGTAGGCATCATCAGCCGACTAAGCTAAATCATTAAATTAATTTGATAATACACAAGATATCATAACTAAGTCAAGGTACAGAAATAAACCTAAATCATCTCCATCATTGTTGTACGGAATAAGTAATTAAATTGGAATAATAGTATAACATAATGCATCAACACATGTCAATATTGCCATGCATAATAAGTAAACAATTTGGAATAATATCGTATCGTAAAGCACTAACACAAGCAAACATAACTACAAAATTAGCTCCCATATGCCAATTAGTGCGGAAAAGTAAATAACTCATCACAGACTCCCATACGCCTGGAGAGTACACTCAAGAAAAGAATAAAGCAATCGACCAACATTATAACTAACTTTCATCATCATTTAACCATCACTCTGCAATCATCATCAATCGGTCGTTTACCAACAATTCACAATGTACCCATATTCCATAATGTTACCTTCATTTGACAACCTTATCATGGATACTCACTAAAAAACACTTATTAGCTAATAATCTCTTATTAACTAACCTATTTGATTACTAGTCATCATATAACCTATAGTCACCATTTAACAAATATTTATCAAATATCCGCTAATCGCCATTTATTAGGCAACCATCATTTATCAACTAACATTATTTGTTATCTAACCACCATTTATTAGTTAAACAACACTCCTCACTAATCTTTATTTATCACTAGTCATCAAGTATCAATAATCATCAATTATCCTTTCCTATAACCATTTACCACTCTCGGTCTATAACCGGCAATTCTAATATCAACTTTATACCCAACTACATATAAGTATATATGTGTATATAATAGCCATAGTGCATAACCAAACTCAAACATGTAGATGTACACATAGGCACATCACTATAATTATCCTCCAGCCTTGCCGGGTATCAATGCATCATCATAAAAATCCTCTGAACTTACCGGGTATATATCATCACAATCATCCTCCAGCCTTGCCAGGTATCAATATATCATCATAATCATCTTCTGGCCTTGTCGGGTATCAATATATCATCATAATTATCCTCCGACCTTATTGGATATCAATATATCATCATAATCATTTCTGGCCTTTTCGGGTATCAATATTTCATCATATCATCCTCTGTCCTTGTTAGGTATCAATTAAAATATAATCGTAATATCCGGACTCAATAGCCACATCATCATAGTCTATGAAAAAATTGATAACATAAGTGATCATATAATCACGCATCATGATTTCAAGCATAATTAATAGCATAACTTCCCATATAATCAATAAGCATGACTTCTAACATAATTCATGGCACAAATGCTAATATCATTAATAGGGATATTTTCTAGCATGACTACTAGCATAATTTCTTAGCATGATCATAATCATAAGCAATATAACGAGAAATGACCTATCAATATTATATTCAATGGCTTATCATTGGCAAAAAAGATAGATTATCATTTGAATCATCAAAAGTTATCAAAGTATGATTTATAGCACATTTACAGAGAAATCCATAGCATTTTCACTAACTTACAACCACGATCTAATAAATTAGTCCATGAGCATTGTTTCTAATGTCATTATCACCATAATCAATTACCATGGTCCCTCAATATTTCCAAGGACGGGTATCAATATATCATCATAATCATCCTCTGTCCTAGCCGGGTATCAATATAAATATAATCATAATATCCGAACTCGAACTGGTAGCCATATCATCATAGTCGGTGGCAAAATCGATACCATAAGTAATCATAAGATCAAACATCATGATTTCAAGCATAATTAATAGCATAACTTCCCATATAATCAATAAGCATGACTTCTAACATAATTCATGGCTCAATTTCTAATATCATCAATAGGGATGTTTTCTAGCATGATTACTAGCGTAATTTCTTAGCATGATCATAATCATAAGCAATATCACAAGCAATGACTTATCAATATTATATTCAATGTCTTATCATTAGCATAAAAGATAGTTTATCATTTGAATCATTGATAGTTATCAAAGTATGATTTATAGCACATTCATACAGAAATCCATAGCATTTTCACTAACTTACAGTAACATAATCCATAGCTCATCATAAGATAACCACACTCTAATCAATTAGTCCATGATCATTGCTTCTAATGTCATTATCACCATAATCAACTACCATGGTCCCTCAATATTTCCTCAGGTGCTCAACATCGTAGAAGGTTTCAGGATAACTAAAATTAATCTTGACTTAAAGTGGGTCAAAAACCCACTTCTAAATCCCCAAAATATATTCTAAGTCAAGTTCTACCCCTGACTAGGCTAAGGTATCTAAATCCACTCTTAGAGGTATATCAAGCCATAATTTTCCCTAAGGTAGAGGGTCTTCTCAAATACAATAACTAAACCAATATATTAACTAAGGCAACCTTCCTTAATGAAGGAAGTAAGGCCAATCTTACCCTAAGCATGTGTGTGTAAAGCACTTTTATCTAACTTGAGTGATCTAAGGCATTCTAATGCTAAACATGAGACATGAAGCCTAATTCACCTAAGGCATAAGGGAACAAGCCAAGTTTCAACTCTATGGGATCAAATAGCCTAAATGATCCAACTAGCCCAAGTCTTGCATTTAATCAATCCAACACCTAAAATCCATTAAAATCTAACAAGATATCATAAACATACTATGACAACTCAATCTAACAAGGGATAAACCTAGCCCACCTCGACGCTGAATAAAGCTCAATGAACTGCTAAACCACCATTTTCCCTTGGAGAAGCCTCCACAAGATACCAAGCTATCAAAACACATTCTACTCATTAATACGAGAATAATAATACCCATATTGCACCATTGTGTTTCGGGTCCATACATCTCATCAAAACCTCATATGGGTCCCACTTTTGAAAATCGCATTTCCAAAACTAACCCAACATTTTTACATTGCTCAAGAAATCATTACCTTAGAAAACCAAGCTAAATTGGGGCTCAAATCAATCCCTAAGATTTTGGGGGTTTAAAGCAATAAATCAAGAAATTTCACCAAGAAAAAGGATGAATTCTTACCTCAAATCAAAATATAATCACAAAAATAAATATTAATCTAGATTCACAATCACCTACAAGCTTCAATTTTAAGCTCTCACACTATTTAGGATTTTTAGCTCTCAAGAAAGTGATGAATAACGGCCAAAGTCATGGAAAGGGGGTCCTTTTGTACCCAGTCCAGGTACTCGAGAGTCACTATCACGACCCCAAGGTTGGGAATTGCAGCATCTAACTTCTTTCACTCGAGCCACGATCACAAAACCCCTTTGTGATTAAAGTATCTCCTCTGCTCAAGCCAGTCATGATCGTGGTCCAAAGAGTCGCTATTGTATTACATCCGAAACCTGGTGCACCAAATTTTTTCCAAGTCTGGAATGGACTTCAACCAGTTGCTCGAAATTTATTTGAAATCCTGTATATGGAAATGAATAATGTAACCATACCAAATTCTATGTTTCAGATGTGATAGCACACTCGAAATTTCCATATGAAGTCATTTCTATCAAATGCGGGTCCTATACCCATATTTTATTTTCTTAACTTTCCGACCAATAGGTCAAAATGAGCCTGGGTGTCTCCAGACTCGAACCAAAGGTCCACCTACTCTAAAATCAATATTCTAGAGTTGATGGCACAATCAGAATTTGTATATGAGATCATTTTACTAAAGTTTTTCCTCGGTGGCCATTTGGAAACAGTGAAGACTGTAGAATAGGAAATTGACTCTAAAGATTAAATGAACTGTCCGGTAACTGAACCGTCAGTTCCAGCATGTCAAAAATGACTTGGGCAGCTATGGAAAAGCTCTAACGGTGAAAAATAAGCAAAAATATGGAAAATAACCTGAAGGGTCATTGCAATATCCACTACTAAAGGAACTTTTGTCTGCGAAAGTTTAGGATTAGGATATACCTGAAGTTTTGAACAGGTGAGGATATAGGGTCCATATATCGCTCTCGATCTCCCAAATGGCCTCCTCCACTAGAGGTGTCTCCACAGAACCTTAACTATAGGAATCTCTCTAGTGCGTAAAACCTTACATTACTAGCCAAAATGAGCATAGGCTCGTCCACAATGGTCGAACGCTCATCTAATTGGATTGAGTCTCATCTAAGTTATGAGATGGATCAGGAATATATGACCGCAACATAAAAACATGAAATACTGGATGGAAAACAACAAAATCTATAGGTAAATCTAACTCAAAAGCCACCTCACCAACTGCACACAGAATCTCAAAAGGTCCAGTATACCTAGGACTGAGCTTGCCCTTTCTCCTGAAACTTATTACACCCTTCATAGGCGATACATGAAGGAATACACGATCAAAAACTCCACATCTCAAGGCATGAAGCCTATGATTTGCATAGACCTTCTAATTACTTTAAGACTCTCTCAACCTATCTTGAAGCACTCTAACTCTATTCAACAACTCTTGAAGCAAATCAGTACCACGAGGTCTAACCTAAAAAGTCTAAAACCATCCAGCCAGAGAGCGACATCTTCTACCATACAAAGCCTCAAAAGGCACCATCTCAATACTCGAATAATAGTTGTTATTGTACACGAACTCTACCAAGACTAAGAGCTACTCCCACTGGCCCCTAAAATCCATAACATAGGCTCGTAGTATGTTCTCAAGAACCGGAATAGTCTTCTCCGACTAACCATTTATTTGTGGATGAAAGGTTGTACTAAGATCTACCTGAGTGCCCAACTCTTCCTGAAATGCTCTCCAAAATCTCAAAATAAACACGAAATCATGGTCCAAAATACTAGAAATGGGCACACCATGCAAACAACTATGTCCTGAACATAGATATAGGCCAACCTCTCAGCACCGAAAGATATCTGAATAGGAATAAAGTATGCTGACTTGGTCAAACAATCAATAATGACCCAAACACCATCAGAACCACGAGATGTGAGAGGCAACCCACTAGCAAAATTCATGGTAATTCACTCCCATTTCTACTCGGGAATGGGTAACCTCTGTGTCAAACCACCTAGTTGCTGATGCTCGGCCTTTACCTACTGAAAATATAGGCAACGAGCTACAAAATTCATCATATCTCACTTTATACCGCTCCACCAATAATGTTCTCTCAAATATCTATACATGTAGGTTGTTCCGAATGAATGGAATATCTAAAGTTATGAGCCTCATGCCAAATCAACTGAATCAATTCATCGATCCTTGAAACACAAATATAGCCATCCAATCTAAAAAAAACTCAGAATCTATGGTATACCTCTCAGACTGACCACTTAACACTTGGTCATGAAGGAAGTAAAGCTTACTATCCTCAAACTGATGATCTTAAATCTGCTAAAAAAATGAAGACCTCACCACAACACTAACAAGAGTCCTCTTAGAGTCTGAAATATCAAGGCAAACCATCAAGTTGGATAAGGACTAAATGTCCCGTGCCAACAACCTATGATAAACTAAAATACAAGCCAAGCTACCCGTACTCTTTGCCTTTCAACTCAAGGCATCTTCTACCATATTTCCCTTTTCCAAATATTACAAGATCAAAATATAAATTTTTTTAAGAAACTCCATCCATCTACGTTGTCTATCATTAAGCTCCCTCTAGGTCATAAGATGCTGAAGACTGCGATGATCGGTGAAAGTCTCACAATGCACACCATAAAGATAATACCTCCAAATCTTAAGTGCAAAAATACCACCACCAACTCCAAATCATGAATGGGGTAGTTGCGCTCGTGCACCTTAATATGTCTAGAAACATGTGCAATAACACGACCGTACTGCTTCAATACACAATCCAAACCAACACCAGAAGTATCACAAAACACGGTGAATCCTTCACCCTCAACAAAAAGAGCTAAAATAGGAGCTAAAGTGAGAAAGTCCTTTAGATTTTTGAAAATCAACTCATACTCATTGGTCTATTGAAAAGGAACCTCTTTCCAAGTCAATCTGGCATAGGTGCTGAAATAGTAGCAAAACCCTCAATGAAGTGTCTATAATACCCGTCCAAACTAATGAAGCTATGAACCTCAGTTAGAGATGTAGGTTTATCCCAATCACAAATTGCCTCAATCTAGGTTGGGTCTACCATAATCCCATTCTTAGATACCATATGTCCAAGGAATGTCACCGACTCAAGACAAAACTCACACTTAGAGAACTTGGTGAAAAAAAACATGATCTCTCAAAGTCTAGAGCACAATCCTCAAATATTATGTATGCTCCTCTGTACTCCTCGAATACACAAGGATTTCATCGATAAATATAATCATGAAGGAATCTAAGTAAAGGCCTGAATACTCAGTTCATCAAATCCATGAATGCGACTAGGGCATTAGTAAACCCAAATAACATCACTAAGAACTCATAATAACCATAACGGGTCCTAAAAGTTTTCTTTGGGATATCCTCAGTCTGAATCCTTAACTAATGGTAACCATATCTCAAATTAATTTTAGAAAAAATTATCACACCCTGAAGGTGGTCAAACAAATCAGCGAGGCATAGGATAACAATTCTTCATTGTCACCTTATTAAGATGCCTATAATTAATACACATCTACATAGATCCATCATTTTTCTTCACAAAGAATATAGAAGCTCCCCAAAAGGACATACTCGGTCTAATAAAACCCTAACTAAGAAGATCTAGAAGCTGAGAGTTTACCTTCTTAAGATCGATAGGAGCCATACAACAAGGTACCGTAGAAATAGGTTGGGTGCCAGAGTTGAGATTAATAGCAAACTGAATCTCACAGACAGGGGGAATACTGGATCGGTCAGTAGAAAACACATCAGGAAACTCACAAACAACAACAACAGAGTCAAGTGACTAACTCTCCACACTAGTATCACAAATATAAGTGAGGTAAGACCCACAACCCCTCAAAATAAGCCTCCTAGCACAAACATAAGAAATAATCGCCATTGGATCGTGACTAACCACTCCCTGCCACACGACTGGGGCTATGTTGGTCATGGTTAAGGTTGGTTTTGGTAAAATAATTCATGAGCGCATGATAGTGTGATAACCAGTCCATACCCAAAATCATATCAAAATCCACCATATCCAGAATAATAACTAATATAAGTATCAATATCTCTAACAATCACAACCCATGATCAGAAAGCTCAATCCACTACTAAAAAATTGCCCATGAGAGTAAATACGTATAAAGGCATAAATAATAAATCCTAAGACAACTCCAACCATAGTGTATAATATGCAAAAATATAAGAATAAGCATATCCTGGATCAAATAAAGCATGGGCTGACTGGTGGAACACCAAAATCATACCTGTAATAACAACATTCGAAGACTCAGCCTTAGGTCTAGCAGGTACTGCATATAACTGACCATGCCCGCCACCTGGCTGAGCATCTTACCGACCTTATGTCCTACCTTTCATAGAACCTTCTTGAGTACACTGGGAACCACCCCTGCAACCATGAAACCACCTCTAGCTGAGGGATAAACTGCTTTAATCAGAGAAGCATCCTAAGATGAAACAATAATTGCCCCCCTCCCCTCACGACTCGGGAAATTTTGTAAATAGCGCCCAGAAGATCCACTAGTAAAATAGGAAACATGAGCTGAACCAAAACTATTTGATTTGAATAACCAAGAATAACCACCACGTCTAAAATAACCAAAAGAGAAACCCCTCGAAGACTGACCACTGCCCTGACCAAGGTGATCACCAGCACTAGACTGACCTCCATCAGTAATCTAAAGAGCTGCTTGAACCTGTCAACTAGACAGACTCTAAAGCTGATAGGATAGAAGCGGAGGAGACCTACTCTGAGAAGTGTCATCTATGGATTGGTAAATACGATGGCTCCTATTGAATCTACCATAAAAC
This sequence comes from Capsicum pubescens, assembly GCA_030864215.1. Taxonomy (NCBI): domain Eukaryota; kingdom Viridiplantae; phylum Streptophyta; class Magnoliopsida; order Solanales; family Solanaceae; genus Capsicum; species Capsicum pubescens. The sequence continues at coordinate 225,047,246 of CM061549.1, forward strand.
CTAGCCTTTTACTACAACACTCATAGTGCATCTCCTCTATCACCCGAGCATGAACTGACATATATGAATGGGAAGTCTCAACCCTCTAACAAAGCAACAAACTCTCTCATACTTAATATCCAGAATAAATATTGCATGTCAATCTAACTCATGAAAATGAGCTTCATACTCTGCAACCTTTTTGGAGACCTACTCCAATCTAGAAAACTGATCCCTCAAATGATCTCTAAGGCTGTGAGGCATATACTTGTTCAAGAATATCTCGAAGAATTGAGTCTATGACAAAAGAGAAGATCCATTTGGTCTAGAATCCATAAGACCTCTCCATCAATATCGATCAGCCAAATCCAACTAAAATATGGTATATCAACACCATGAGTCTGACAAGGCCCAAATTATAGACCCTATCCTCAGAAGAAATCAGGAACTCATATGCATCCTCTCTCGATACACCAAAAAAACTAGGAGGAGCTAATCATAAGAATATACCCAGCATCTTCTGCTCCTTAGAAGGCATAGCAGGCTAAGAAATCACTGACTAAGCAACTATCGGTTTAGAAGGAACCTCAACTTTGGGAGCCACAACTACTAGTTGCGCCCCTACCTTAGTACCACTCTGATATGTAGACTATGCACCATCAGACGATACACCATGAAATAAACCCTAAAGTTGAACCAACATATCTCTGGGAATTAAAGAAGAAATAAACCCTCCTGGCCTAGTCCCTGGCCCACTGCTAGCTGGGGTGGAAGAATCTCTAGCTTAGAAACAGGAAAAGGACTTAGGTAAGGCAACATATCTTGGCCCCTAACTAGTTACATATCTCATCGATGTCCAAAACCTATACAAAATCCACAAACAGGAGTAGGATCCCTAGGCTCAATCTCGAGACCTTCATCTTGTATAGTGTAGCACATGTTCTGGCCATCTGCATAAGAGTAAAGTCAAGAGAATTCTGTACAAACCGATTCAGACTCTCGGTATGATATGAGTGAAAGAAGTAATGAACACCTAAGAATTTCCCATAGCATCCCAAAGATAGAAAAGAAATGTCATTATTCTGATCCGTAGGACTCCACTAGGCATTTTCTCTTGTACCAATAATACCGGTGAAACCTAGGCTCTAATAGTAATCTTTCACGACCCGATTTATGAGTCATGACAGAACCTACTAAATACCACCAGTAGGTAAGCCAAACCATAACTCGAAGCTAACACAATGAGTTAATTTAATAGGGAATACCCAACATAGGAAAATTTTAAGAACACAAATTGTAAATAAGCAAAGGGTTCTAGATATATAAAACAGTCAATACAAAATACCATCCCACGACCTAATAGTGCCAATACTAGAGCCTCTAATAATAACACAACTCAAATGTCTAGAATAGTTAATAACATATGTCTCAAAAACAAAAGACTAGATATCAAAAGATAGAAATAGGTGACTCTGACTTCAATAGCGCACCCTATCTCTGGAAAATCAACACAACATGATAAATGATCAATGGCGAGAGCTAGTAGTCAAATATGCATCAAAAAGGTACAAAAGTGTAGTATGAGTACCAAAATAATGGGTACTCAGTAGGCATCATCAACCGACTGAGCTAAATTATAATTTAAGTATGATAAAATGTAAGATATTATAACTAAGTCAAGGTACAGAAATGAACCCGAATCATCTCCAATTTTTTTGTACGTAATAAATAATTAAATCAAAATAACAGTATAACATAAGGCATCAATACATGCTAATGTTACCGTGTATAATAAGTAAACAACTCAAAATAATAACGTATCATAAAGCATCAACAGAAGTAAACATAACTACAAAATTGTCTCCCATACACTAATTAGTGCATGATGACACCCAAACAACACCTCTTACCTGATGATGATGCGGTCATTATCAACATATAGTAACCCAACAAAAGTTGGGGTCGAATCCCAAGGGAATATGTGGACTCGTAGATTTCAGACGCTGTAATCGACGGGCAAGAACTAGAAAGTAAATAGGGGTTTTGAATGGAAATATAAAAAAAAGATCAAGTATCAACTTCGATAGTGATCAGTATTGGTGAACACTAGGATTGTATTTCCCTTAGCTTCTCAACTCGGTAATCTTATCATGCTTTATTAAACCAACCTGATACCTTGTATGCAAAATTGATAAGTTATGTACTATGTACAGTCTGTTGGATGAGTAAATAGATTTCACCCATTACCTTATGAGTCTCAGGATGCCGCCTTACTAACCCTTATCTTGATCCTAATTAACTATTACCTTTTGAGTCTCTAGTTATTAGATAAAATCTAACCATCTTACATAGATCATACCTAGTAGCATGGATCAACATCTAAACTCTAAATTACTGTTGTCATTATTTTTTCCTAGTCACTACTCTTCTTTTTGAGTAAGTAGCAATAATCTAGGCAGAATCTTAATGTTGACCACCACTATAAATCTATTATAGTGAAGATAATGTAATGCATGCCATGGGTATCGGTCCAATTCAATAATCATACTCCCCTACTTCGTCAATCTGCCAGGATTTCCACAACCCTAGCGATGGGTTTTAGTTTCTCATACTTGTGAAGAAATCAATATCATTTATAGTTGAAATCATAAATGAAATCACAATGATAAGAATTGTAAAAAAACCACAATCGTTACTAAATAAATCTACCGAAGCCTATACACGTGAATCCCAAGATCAAAATCAAATCTAGGAATCAAAATATATTTGTGAATATCAAAAGTGCGTAACTCCTACAACACACATAAAAAGGGTATTTATAGCACATTAGGAAACCCTAAAACCAAAGCCCGAATAAAATACGAGAAAATCGGGTTAGTGGCCACATATGGTCCATACCACGGTCTGGTATCGGGCACAAGTAATACCTACTTTTCTAACACTAAGCCCAGGTACAAACCGCAGGTTCTGGGAGAAAAAAATCCTGCAAGTTCAGCTCTCGGGATTTTGGACTTTTGGTACTTGCTTTGCCTGCATGCGGTCCGTAGGTCCTACATGCAGCCACATGTTGGCTTAGTAAGTGTCGGGAATCATCTTTTCATCTCTTCTTCAATTCCCGATCATGATTTGATCATGAACAAGCTGGAAAATATCCCAAATATCCATAATTGCTCAAAAAATAGCAAAAACACCTTTTTTCACCTTTTCACGAACTTATCATCCAAAACATGATTTCCTGCAAAACATACCCACAAGACATCATATCTAACAAAATAACCTCTGGAACTTGCATCTTTTCCTTGTTTTAAGTGTTGAAAGTGCTATATTTCTATAGCATATCAACACCCTCAACTTAGAATATTTGCATGTCCTCAGGAAATAAATCACAACAAAAATAAAAATGATGCTTAACTAGGATAAACTAAGCTATTCAAGACAATCAGTCAACATGTAAAGATCAAAACAAAACATCCCCCTCCAATCTTATTTTTCAAAACCAACTGTGTATGAACATAAAACACAACAATATGACACAATGGGATCAAAGTATGACAATTATATTAGCAATAGACAACCACTCATATATACAAGTTACTCTATCCAAAATAATCAAATAGCTTGCAATATGACTCAAGTGACCTCACAACAAGAATGTCTCACTTACTCATATGACATCATGCATGTCAATGCAGGGATGGTCCAGAGAAACTCACACTTAGAAATGCATGTCAAATACCATAGGCTTTCCCTTATTTTCTTTACCATAACATTCAGATAGTCAAGTTAGGATCACTATAGGACTTTTCTTGACTTGTAATGTAGACTTGGGGGCTGGTATGGTATATATAGACATATCAAGTGACTAAGCCTCCTTGGCACTACACTAACCTTGGGGTCTCACTTATCAAACATTTTTCACTTTATTTTCTCCTTTTTATTCTTTATGCACATTCAGGTTGGGTGTGATCTTTATTTTTTTTTCCTTTTTTTCATAGTTATTCTTTTCTTTTTCTTTTTTTCTTTTTTTTCTTTTCTTTTCTTTTTCTACCACATCAAGCCCTACTAACCTTTTTCTCTTATTTTACCCTTTTTCATACTCATTTTACAATACGCACCCTTATGATAGCCACCCTCAACTTAGGTGTTTTGCTTGAGTTGAGGTGCATAATGTTCAAGGAGGAACGGGGCCAAAATAGATTCATTGTAACACTGATGAGAAGGTGAAAGCTGAAAATAAAAAAAATAGGATACAAGGCTTAAAATCAAGATCAAGGGATATAATTCACACATGGAAGGTCATTGAGGCTAAAAATAGACTGAACCTATGATCCTTTTCTAACCGATAATCCTTCAACCTAGGTAAGACTAGCTAGACAAGTTTTAAATTCAACACACAAAGAGAACTAGGTCGTATCTCACACACACATAGCAAAGAGTCAATATTACCAACTACTACCTATCTAGTTCATGCAATTCTTAGCAAGTGATTATCATGTCCCTAAACCTAATGACATAACAAGATTCACAATGTTCACACCTATATACATTCACACAGTTCTAAAACAAAACTTTATGGAGGGGTATCAAAAATTAATCAAAATATGACTACTGCCCTAAATACTTAAAAATCTCCTAATTACACAAAAACAACACAATATGAAACACGATACGCCTAAACATGTCTGCTCTACTAGGAATAAGACTCCAGGAAAAAGAGGTACGACAACAAAAACCCAAGAGGACATCAAGACCCATAAGCAGACCCAACCCCCAACTTAAAATCATACATTGTCCCTAATGCATGAAACTGCTACAAAATAAGAGAGTTAGGAACATACCTGTGGAACCATAGGTACAGATATCCAATGTCAATCACGCAATACGAATACAAACAACAAAATACCTTGGGTTACCTCCCAAGCAACTCTTGATTTACTGTCATGGCATGACTCAGTTTCCTTGTCTACTTAGACTTCACCAAGGTTTATTTCAGCACAAACTCTGACTTCTTCTAGGTCTCTCATGCAGTGTCTCACTCGTTGCCCGTTCACTTTAAACGGGATATCACTATCACACTTTATCTAAATATAACCATATGGGAAGACCATAACCATAGTGAATGGTCCAATCCATCTTTATTTTATCTTGATAGGAAATAAGCGTAGTCTTAAATTATACAATAAGACCAAATCATCAGGTTTGAAAATTCTCTTCTCGATCTTCTTGTCATGGTACAACATCATACTTTCTTTATATATGGATGAGCTCTCATAAGCACGAAGTCAGAATTCATCTTACCTATTCACCTAGCTCAACCTCAAGTTTGCTACATCATGCCACTCAAAATTTAACCTTTTCAACTCTCGTAGTGCCTTATGCTCAAACTCAACCGTTAAGTAGCATGCTTTTCCATACACATCTGATATGGAGAGGCACCGATGAGGGTCTTCTAGGTTATTTGATAGGCATATAATCCATCATCTAGCTTTCTAGACTAGTTAGTCCTATTGGCATTCACAGGTTTAGCCAATATGGACTTTATCTCTATATTGAAGACTTCCACTTTTCCACCGAGGATGGTAAAGTATTGCCACTTTATGCCACATACCATATATATCAAGCAGTGCTTTGAACAAACAATTGCAGAAGTGTGACCCACCAAAACTGATAATTGCACATGAAGTGCCAAACTGGTAAAAGATGTTCTTCTTCAAAAAGGTGGTAACGCTCCTACCTTTATTGTCTTGCAGTGAAATTGCCGTCATCCACTTTGATACATAGTTAACCATTAACAAAATGTACCCATGCCATATGAGCTCACAAACAGGCCCATGAAATTAATCCCCCATACATTAAATAACTCTAACTCGAGAATAGGTGTTATGGGAAGTTCCTGGCGCTGTGAAATGTTGTCTTGATGCTGACATTAGTCACAGGCTTTTGAAAAATAATGAGCATCCTTGTAAATAGAAGGAAAATAGAACCCACATTGTTGAATTTTATATGTTGTCCGTATGTCGTTATTGTGACCCCCAACTGGTGAAGAAAGACAAGATTCCAAAATGCTCATCATATCCATCTTTGGAATGCATCTCTGAATCACACCTTCAATGCATAATTTAAACAAATATGGCTTATACCAAAAGAACTTCCTTACCTTGTGTATAAATCTCTGTCGCTACTGGAAGGATAGATCATCTGGTACGATATCGCTTTCCAAAAAGTTAACAAAATCAGCAAACCAGGGAATCAAATCATAAGATACTGCCAATACTCACTCATCAGGAAAAATATCATCTATCTCAAAATTATACCCTAGTTTTTATATGGTTTCCTCCTCAAGTCTGGATAGGTGGTCTGCAACTTAATTTTTTTCCCGTTTTGGTCTTTGACTTCAAAATCAAACTCTTACAGCAAGAGATCCCAACAAATCCATCTGGGTTTGGTGTATTTATTCGACATCAAGTACCTTAAGGGTGCATGGTCAGTGTTCACTATAACCTTAGTCCCAATCAAATATGACCCCGCAAGTAGCTCCTTCTTTGTAATTGTATTATTTTTCTATGCGGGGTTTAAATCTTTGTAGGCATAGTAGATGGGATGCAGTATATTTTCTCTTCTTTGGCCTAGAACTTCTCCTACAAATAATCCACTCACATCACATATTACCTCAAAAGGTGCAGACCAATCAAGAGACACAATGATGGGCGCTGAAATCAACCATTCCTTTAGGCATTTGAAAGCCTTGAGACAATCATCATCAAGTAAAAATTTCACCTCCTTCTCCAAAAGCTTACATAGAGGACTTGTAATTTTAGAAAAGTCCTTGATGAACCTTCTATAAAGCCTGCATGAACAGAAAAAATTTGTATGCCTCAAATTGACACTGGCGGTCATAGCTTCTCGATCACCTTAATCTTTGTTGGGTCTACTTCAATAGCATTTATGGAGATCTTTTTCCCTAGTATGATACCTTATTTTACCCTAAAGTGGTATTTTTTCCAGTTTAGTACCAAGTTGCAATCTTCACATCTTTGCAGTAACTGGCCAAATGGGCTAAGCAATCATCGAATGAGTCCCCAAAAACTGAGAAGTCATCTATAAATACTTCAATAGTGTCCTCCAATATGTCAGATAATATGGACATCATACATCTCTAAAAAGTGGTTGATGTATTACACAACCCGAATGACATCCTCTTGAATGCAAAGGTCCTATAGGGGCAAGTAAAAGTAGTTTTTTCTTGGTCTTTAGGAGCAATCATGATTTGATTGTAACCCAAATACCCTTCAAGAAATTAGTACCAACCACTGTCTATTAATCTGTCCAACATCTGGTCCATGAACGGCTTAGGAAAGTGGTCTTTTTATGTCCACTTGTTCAGTTTTCTGTAGTCCATGCATACTCTCTACCCAGTCACTGGCCTCATGTTACTAATTGATTCTTCTCATTTGGAACCACTGTGATTCCTTTTTTCTTTGGAACGCATTAAACCGAGCTCACCCACTTGCTGTCTGTAATGGAAAAAACCACCCAACATCTAACCACTTGATTGTCTCCTTTTTTATTACCTCCTATATAGGAGGATTCAATCATCTCTGGTGCTCAATACTGGTAATATTTTTCAACTCAAGTTGTATCTTATGTGTGCATATACCTTGTGGAATCCCTACAATATCTGCAATGGTCCACCCAACGGATCTCTTGAACTTTCATATCACTAATATCAAAGCTTCCACCTACGCTTCTGCCAGATCTGCTCTTATAATTATTAATAAGGTCTTGTTGGCCCCCAAGAATGTATAATGCAAATGAGGTGAGAGGGCCTTCAATTCTAATATTAGTGGTTTTTCAATCGATGGTCTTGCAGGAGGTGTGGTTCTATTCTTCAAGTCAAGATCCAGCTTCTTAGGGGCATATTTGTAAGATCCTATGTCATGCAGTGCATGAACCATCTAATCATACTCGTCTATCCTATCACTCTTAAAGTTCATAATCACTGTTGCTAATGCTTCTACCCCTAATCTCTTCTCAATAGGCACCTCTACTGCAACCACATCATTATTTACTGCATCAATCACTACTACCACTCTCATATCATCAGGATGCTGAACTGTCATGCATATGTTCAACACTATTTGCTTAACATTCTATTTGAAGGTGATGTCCTATGGGTCCATTCGACACTCAGCCAGTGGATAAGAAAGGTCTGCCCAAGATAATCGGAGAATGAGCATCCACTTCACAGTCTAAGATCATAAAGTCCGCTAGATACGTGAACGATGCCACCTTCACTTTTATATTTCGCACAATACCCACTTGCTACTATATAGATGAATCAACCATCAACAACCTTGCATATGTAGTCTTAATTTTGTATAACCCCAAGACTTTATAGATTACTAATGGCATTACATTTATTCCTGCTCATGTATCGCATAGAGTCTGATTAATGTCGTAAGGCCCAATAGAACATGGAATGGTGACTGCACCTAGGTCGCCCTTCTTTTCTACTGATGTTACATGAAAAACTTTACCAAAATATTGCACTATATCTTGGAGCTCTCCTTCTACCCAGTCGTCATCATCGTTACTCCCAAAATCATCATCAGTATAAGTCAGCTTATCAAATTCAACTTCAATTGGCTCATCTGCAATAATATTTTCCTTTTTTGGCTCATTAGTAGTGGTCAAAAAATACTCATCAGGTAGGGAATCATTTCCCCACTCCCCATGCTAATAGCCAGACAATGAACCAGTGTTGGAGGATTTAGAACATTATCTTTAGGAAGTGCTCCTGGCTGTCTCTCAACTAAAGTAACAGAGATTTACCCATACTACTGCTCTAACTAGTTGATACAAGTTGCATATGACTCAACCTTCTAGGCCAATCATGAAACATCGACCTTGAGTTTTTTAAGGAAAACTTCTTGACTTTCTTTACCCTTCATCAGTTTAGCCAACATCTCTTCAATTCTCATTTCAGTATCTCATCTGCCAGTTAGAATGTACTTATATCTATTATCATAGTTTCAACCTTGATTTCTTTACCCTTGGGATAAAAAACCCACCAACTAACGATCCATATACCTTGCCTTCTCATCTAACTTAGACTCATGTATCCTAGAAGTTGCACTTTGTACCCTTACTACATTAACCTTTGCAGAATTTATCATTGCAAATTATTTGGCCAACTCGCCAATGTCTGTCCTCAATAGTGAAATCTCCTGAGCTACAGCATCCTCAGCTACTCTCCAATCACCAAAAGCTCTAATGGCATAAATGTCAAAACCTCTCTCAACCTCTGGAGTTTGCCACCCTCGATTAGTTAATAAGATATAATCCAAAATACTTGAAGCCATCTTCTATCATAATCTCATGAAGGCTCCTCCAGAGATAGTGTTTGACATTGCTCTGGAACTGATATTCAGAGTTCTGTAGAAGATTTCTAACAAGCTTATCCCTAACATTCAATGGTTGGGCACCATGTTGAGCTTCTTGTTGAACCTGAACCATGCCTCAAACATAGATTATGACTGCAACTGCTTGAAGTTATAAATCTCGTACTTGAGTTGCAATACTCTGGATGGAGAAAAGAATTTGTTTAGGAATTGTCAGCGTAACTCGCTCAATGTGGTGATAGACTCTTTTGAAAGTTCCCCTAGCCATAAATATGCCTCTCCAGTCAACGAAAAGGGAAACAACCTCAGTCTTAATGCCTCCTGATCTACCCCAGGTATGGTATATGAAGTGCAGATCCTAGTAAAATTTACCAGATACATATTTGCATTGTCTGTAGGCAACCCTACAAACACGTCCTTCAAGTATAAGAGTTGGATCATAGCACTAGAGATATTAAACTTGATATTAGGGGGAAAACAAGAGAAATGATAGCTCCAGTCTCTGCCAGCTCAATGTATCCCAGATCCTCTTCATCATCTTTATACGACTGAACATACTGATATGCTAGGATCACTTAAGGTTGGCCTCCTCTGATTCTATTCCGGTTTCAATCGAGTACTGCTCGGTGGTATGCTACCTATCTCTGCTCAGTTAACTCTGCCTCCCAAGCTATGCTTTGAGCTTCTTCTATTACTCTCCTTTTATCTTTAGTTTGAGATAAAAGATCACAAGTCTATCAATCAATAATGTCCTAAACTCATTCAGGGTAAAGGGGTACAACATCACGAACCTCTTCAGGAAGTTCATCTCCTTTTTGTTCAGACATCCTACCAGGTGTTTGTAGGATTCTTTTTGGATTTGAATTCAGTGGGAGTAAGGAATTAACTCTACTCAGTGTGCTAGTCATACACTGATGTATGCCCAACTAAGAAAGAAAAGAGAAACCTAAAGTTTGCAATGTCCTTAGTTCACAAATCAATACCGTACTCCCCAAAAATAGTGCCAAAATTTTGATGATGTCCAAACAACACCTCCTATCAGATGATGATACGACCGCTGTCAAAATATAGTAACCCAATGAAGGTTGGGGTCAAATCCCAAGGGAATACGTGGACTCATGAATTTCAGATGCTATAATCAACGAGCAAGAACTGGAAAGTAAATTGGTGGTTTTGAATAGAAATATCTAACAAATATCAACTACCAACTTCAGATGTGATCAATATTGGTGAACACTAGGATTGTGTTTCTTTTGTCTTCTCAACTCTGTAAGCTTATCGCGTTTTGTTGAACCAACCCGATACCTTGCATGCAGACTCGATAAGTTATGTACCATCTACATTTTTTTGGATGAGTAGATAGATTTCACCCTTTATATTTTGAGTCTCAGGATGTCACCTTACTAATTCTTATCTTGATCCCCGTTAACTATTACCTTTTAAGTCTCTAGTTATTAGATGAAATCTAACCATCTTACATAGATCATACCTAGTAGCATAGATCGAAAACTAAACTCTAAATTATTGTTGTCATTATTTTTCCTAGTCACTTCTCCTCTTTAGGAGTAAGAAGGAATAATCTAGGCAGGATATTAACGTTGTCCACCATTAAGAAATCTATTATAGTGAAGATAATGCAATCCATGCCATGGGTATTGGTTCAATTCAACAATCACACTTTTCTACTTCATCAATCCGCCAGGGTTTCCACAACCCTAGCTATGGGTTTTAGCCGCCCATACTTATGAAGAAATCAATAACATTTATAGTTGAAAGCATAGATGAAATCACAATGATAAGAAATATAAAAAACCACAACCATTACTGAATAAATCAACTAAAGTCAATACACTTAAATTCCAAGATCAAAATCTAATCTTGGAGTCAAAATATATTTGTGAATATCAAAAGTGTGTAACTCCTACTAAAAGACACATAAAGGGTATTTATTGTACATGATGAAATCCTAAAACCAAATCCCAAATGAAATAGGAGAAAACCAGGTCGGTAGCCACATGTGGTCCATACCCGCGATCTGAAACATGGCACAGGTAATACCTACAGTCCTAGCACTAAGCGTAGGTACAAATCATGGGTATCGGGAGCAAGAAATACTGCAACTTCAGCTCTCGAGATTTTGCAATTATTGTACTTTCTTTGCCTACATACGGTCTGTAGGTACTACATGCAGCCACATGTTGACTTGGTAAGTGCAGGGAGTCATCTTTTCAACTCTTCTTCAATTCTCGAACATACTTTAATCACGAACAAGTTGGTAAACATCCCGAATATCCATAATTTCTCCAAACATGGACAAAAACACCTTTTTCATAAACTTATCATCCAAAACATGATTTTCTATAAAACATACAGAAAAGACATTATATCTAATAAAATAACCTCAAAAACTTGCATCTTTTCCCTATTTTAAGCATCGAAAGAGCTATATTTCTATAGCACATCAGTGCAGAAAAGTAAATAACTCATCAGAGATATTCATACGCCTGGAGAGTACACTCAAGGATAGAATAAAGCAATCGGCCAATATTATAACCAACGTTCATCATTATTTAACCATCACTCCTCAATTATCATCAATTGGTTACCAATGATTCACAATGTGCCCACATTCCATAATGTTACCATCCTTTAAAAACCTTATCATTGATGCTCACTAGTAACCATTTATTAGATAACCATCTATTAATAACTAATCCATTTGATTACTAGTCATCATTTAACAACTATGTACCAAATATCTGATAATCGTCATTTATTAGGCAACCATCATTTATCAACTAACATTATTTTTTTTCTAACCACCATTTATCAATTAAACAACACTCCTCACTAATATTTATTTATCACTAGTTACCAATTATCACTAATCATCACTTATCCTTCGTTATAACCATTTACCACTTACAGTTTATAACCAACATCACTAATATTAACTTCATACCCAACTACATATAAGTATATATATAAATATAATAGCCATACAAAGGGCATAGCCAGACTCGAACTAATATATATACACATAGGCACAACTATATAATCATTCTCTGACCTTGTCGGGTATCATGCATCATCATAAACATCCTCCGATCTTGCTGGGTATATATCATCACAATCATTCTCTAGCCTAGTCAAATATCAATATATCATCATAATCATCCATCGGCCTTGTTGAGTATTAATATATCATTATAATCATCCTCTGGCCTTGTCGGGTATCAATAAATCATCATAATTATCCACCTACCTTGCCGGATATCAATATATTTATAATAATAATATATGGAATCAAACTAGTAGCCACATCATCATAGTCGGTGGAAAAATTGATACCATAAGTGATCATATAATCAAGCATCATGATTTCAAGCATAATTAATAGCATAACTTTCTACATAATCAATAAGCATGCCTTCTAATATAATTCATGGCACAATTGCTAATATCATCAATAGGGATGTTTTCAAGCATGACTACTAGCATAATTTCTTAGCATGATCATAATCATAAGAAATATCTTGAGAAATGACTTATCAATAGTATATTCAATGGCTTATCATTAGCATAAAAGACAGCTTATCATTTGAATCGTCGATAGTTATCAAAGTATGATTTATAGCACATTCATAGAGAAATCCATAACGTTTTCACTAACTTACCATAACATTATCCATAGATCATTATAGGATAACCATAGTCTAATCAATTAGTCCATGAGCATTGCTTCTAATGTCATTATCGCCATAATCAGTTACCATGGTCCCTTAATATTGCCTCAATAAGCACTTACTTCGTGCTCAACATCATAGAAAGGTTTCAAGATAACTAACATTAATCTTGACTTAAGGTGGGTCAAGATCGCACTTCTAAATCCCCAAAATACATTCTAAGTTAATTTATATGCTAGATTAGGCTAAGTTATCTAAATCCACTCTTAGATGTATAGTAGACCACAATTTGAATGAAGGTAAAAGTTCTTCTCAGACACACCAACTAAGCTAATATATTAACTAAGGAAACCTTCCTTAATGAAGGAACTAAGGCCAATATTACCCTAATCATGGATGTCTAAAGAATTTTTATCTATCTGGAGTGATCAAAGGAATTCTCATGCTAAACATGAGAAATGAAGCCTAATTTACCTAAGGCATAAGGGAACAAGCCAAGTGTTTCAACTCCATGGGATCAAATAGCCTAAACGGTCCAACTAGCCTAAGTCTTGCACTTCGTCAACCCAACACCTAAAACCCATCTCAATCTAAAATGATATAATAAACATACTATGACATAGCTCAATCTAACAAGGGATAAACCTAGCCTTCCTCGATGTCAAATAAAGCTCAACGAACCACTAAACCACTACTTTTTCTTTTTGAGAAGCCCCCTCAAGATGCCAAGCTATAAAAAACACATTCTACTCATCAATATGAGAATAACGATACCCATACTACACCATTGTGCTTCGGGTTCAAAAATCACATTAAAACCCCATGTGGGTTCCACTATGGACATCGCATTTACAAATCCAACCCATTATTTTTACATGCAAAAGGAATCAATACCTTAAAAAATGGGTGAAAACTAAGCTAAATTGAGGCTCAAATCAAGCCCTAAAGTTTTTGGGGTTTTGAGCAGTAAATCAAGAAATTTCACTAAGAAAGGGGTAAATTCTTACCTAAAATCAAAAGATAATCATGAAAATAAATGTTTATCTAGCATCCCAATCACCTACAAGATTCAATTTTAACCTCCACACTATTTACAGTTTTTAGGTCTCAGGGAAGTTATGAGGAATGGCCAAAATTATGGAAAGGGGGTTATTTTATACCCAATCCAGGTACTCGGGAGTCACTATCACGATCTCGAGGTTGGCAATCGCGACATCTCACTTATGCCACCCGAGTCATAATTAAGGCACCCCTTCACTATTATATTATCTTCTCTACCCGAGTGAGTCGCGATCGCAGTCCAAAGAGTTGTTGTCGCAGTACATCAAAAACCTAGTACACCAGATTTTTTTCCAAGTTTGGGATGGACTTTAATCGGGTGCTTAGGATTCGTTCAAAATCCCGTATACATATATAAACTATGTAACCATACCAAATTCAATGTTGCAGATCTGATGGAGCACTCAGAATTTCCATATGACGTTGTCTCTCCAAATCAGGATCATACACCGATATTTAATTTTCTTAACTTTTCAATCAATAGGTTGAAATGAGCCTGGGTGTCTTAGGACCCAAACCAAGGGTCCACCTACCTTAAAATCAACATTCAAGATCTTTTGGGGCAGTTAGAATTTACATCCAAGATTGTTTTACTAAAGGTTTTTCCCGGTGGTCATTTGGAACCAGCGAAGACTGCAAAATAAAAAATTGGCTCTAAAAAATAAACAAACTGCCCAGTAACCGAACTGTCAGTTCCAACAAGTCATAAATGACTTGGGGCAGCTCTAACGGTAAAAATAAGCAAAAATATGGAAAATAACATGAAGGATCATTACAATACATTCTCTTTAGTGATAACGCTCAATCTACAGCTCTCGTAGGAGTGTAAAGCGGTCGTTAACAAATATAGAACCCAACAGGGTTGGTTGTTGATCCCACAGGGAATAGCTTGGCCAACAAGTAAGCAAAATTACTAAACTTTTGGTGCAAGTCTCGTAAAAAGGGGGGATTGTAATGTGTCACCAAAATAATTAAATAAAAGCTAAAAATAGCAAAGTAAAAGAGAAATATTGTTACGTAAGTTGTAAACAATGAGAATTGAGGCGTTGGGGTTATGTCTACCTTCTGAGGTATACGTCTCTATTGGCTATGAGTGTGTAGAATTCTGACATGCAACTGCTTATAGAGAATTGTATTCGATGGTAAATCCAGGCGTCTTTCGACCTATTCGAGGATTATTTCACTTTAACTCTTTCGAGCTTAAAGCGTGTCTAATGGTACGAATTCTCCAAGAGGTTAGTCCAGTTACGGCACTAGCTTTTTAGTAGGGAATTTTAGGGGGTGACCCTACTAACTTGACATTATCTCTTTTCCAGACAAATAACCTTTCTTTCGAACAAGTTAAATGTTATACTGGCGTATTCTTGCGTTTGCAACCACAAAGAATGTAGACTAAGATGAAGAGAATAATGATATAAGCAGTATACGTGTCATGAACTCACAACCTCACAGCAATAGATAGTATCTCATACGGCTTCCATAACCCCAACAGAGAAGTTTAGTTACCCATGAATGCGAAGGAGATCACGATTGACATTGTTGTTATACCACAAGATTGAGTAATTTCGTGTAGCTTAGGTGGTAGGCGTGAGGCGTGAATTCCTAGGCAAAGTAACGATTCTCTTGTTGTGGAATTTAAGAATAGAAGAGTAGAAGAGGAAAAATAGAATTAATGGAAAGATTAGAAGAGTTGTAGAATTGTTTGTAGTGGAAGATGAGAGGGATGGAAGAAAGTATTGTGGTCTCCCTCCTTCTTCTTCTTCTTCTTTTTCAAAATCTCTAGCATGATAGGGTATTTATAATACCCATATCCTAATCCTACTAGATAAATAAAATATCTAACCAAATCCTACTAGGCTAATGTAATACTTAACCCAATTGTACTAGGTTAATGTAACATTATCATAATCCAAATAAACTAATGAAATACATAACCCAATTGTACTAGGTTAATGTATCATTGTCCAAATCCAACTAAGTTACTGCAAATCCCCAAAGTCTTCAGAAATGTTGTTTTAGCCGGGGACAGATTTTCCATACAGCAGTTTTGGTCCTTAGGCGTGTAAACTCCCTTCCCTTCCTTCGTGAGCTTTCTTTTGCGTCAAGTAAGCCATAAAATGCTGAATTCTGCATCATTTATACCTGAAACTTTACTAATCATGTTCGTTAGCTCATTTACAGGAAAAAGGACTAAAAGTGCATGAAATATATACTTTGTTCTCAAAACTAGGCTAAAATATGGGCAAAATATATTGATATAGGCATGTAAATTCGCCTATCATCAACACCCCACACTTGAAGCTTTGTTCGTTCTCGAACGAAATACCATGTCCTTCTAAACATCAACTTAGGGTTTCACAGCAACAACACAAAACATTTGTCAAGACAAGCACAACAATTATCAACAAAGAGTAGCTTTTTGATTATAGGTAGAAATAATTTAACCTCTAGCATAGACTCGTGATGGTGATCAACTCGCATGAAAACGTTAAGGTACAAGGAATCATATATAACTACCCAAAACTCATCAACCATGTGTGTCTCACACTATAGTACCCATAATCACTCACAAGTATAGCATATTTTTCAAACATGGGTATCAAAATGTCCTTGCTCTCACTCTCACAAAGAATTCATATGTAGCAACTGATGACCATAGGCTTGCCCTTAATGTAATACTCTACTAAATGTCAGAATGCTAAGCTTAGGATCAAGTAGGTCTTTTGATGGTTGTAATGTAGGCTAAGGGACGGGTAGGACTATTTTGGCCAGGAATAGTGACTAAGTTCCTAAGCGCTTTAATACATCACTTTGTATCATTGTCACTTTTTTTTTCTTTCAACCTTTCTTTCTTTTATTCTACCACCCTTGTTCTCCTCTTTTGTTTTTCAATTTTAAGCACAACTCGCTTTTCAGCTTTCTTTTCCTTTTTCTTTTCACAACATACTTCTTATGATAGCACTTTCTTTTTCATAACACATTCAAGCACCATTACAATTTATAGCATCATACTCACCCAATTTCCACTTATGTTGTCACATGACTTTTTCACTTTAAAGCACTTAGGAATTTGGATCAAATTACGGTCTTGAAAAAAATGGATTAGGCTTACATACAAGGTTGTCAAAGAAAATAGGTTAAAGGCTCAAAAGGGTTTAACTAGGATGATGTCCATGGGTAGGTAAAACTGAAGGTAAACAAATATAGGTTGCCAAAGAAATGCCTAAATCATATCCTAAACTTACACTCCTTATTTTCGCTTTGCATACATACCAGGCAAGTTCTAGCATCAGCCACACACATAGAATATACGATTATCTCACACACACAAGGCACATGGTCGACTTGCTTGGAAGTAATATAGACTCTCGACCCAACAAGTGAAGAAATTGAACCACACAATATCACATAATGAGTCACAACTAGAGCCTAAACGTCTCAATAGTCACAATTGTAGCACATACTCTTGTTATAATCTCATTCTGCCTATCAAAATAATTTCATACTAAGCTAGAAAAAACAACAAAAACAAAAAACTAAAACACGAAAAAAACAACAAAAAAAAACAAAATAAACAAACATAGATGCGATAGAGAAGTATAGCATACGATACCGCCATCCCACACTTAAACGGGACACTGCCCTCAGTGGAAAATAAATACGAGGAACCTGGTTAGTCGGACTCTTCCTCAATGTCGGGGGTCATACCCCCTTTGTCGGAATCATCATAAGAGTCGTCGTCAGAGTTCTCCTCCTCGTCAGAGTCTGGCAAACGTCGATCGTCATCAGTCGGCACATCATCATCTAGAGGTTCCTCAAAGTATACGCCCACTCCACACATCTCCCGTGCATGCATGTTCATGGGATAGTTGTGGTCCAGCTGTTGGAGCTCTGCAGCAGTTGGAACACGTCCACCACTCATCATAGTAAATCATGTCATGCCATAAAGATGACGGAAGAAACTCTCATCACGAGCATGTCTTTCCGCAGTAGTAAGGTTGACACCATGAGTTGTTTCAGCATCTTTGACCTTAGTAAGTGATAACGCTCAATCTACAGCTCTCGTTTGAGTGTAAAGCGGTCGTTAGCAAATATAGAACCCAACCTGGGTTGGGTGTCGATCCCACAGGGAATAGCTTGGCCAAAAAGTAAGCAAGATTACTAAACTTTTGGTGCAAGTCTCGTAAAAAAAGGGGGATTGTAATGTGTCACCAAAACAATTAAATAAAAGCTGAAAATAGCAAAGTAAAAGAGAAAGATTGTTACGTAAGTTGTAAACAATGAGAATTGAGGCGTTGGGGTTATGTCCACCTTCTGAGGTATACGTCTCTATTGGCTATGAGTGTGTAGAATTCTGACATGCAATTGCTTATAGAGGATTGTAGTCGATGGTAAATCCAAGCGTCTCTCGACCTAAACAAGGACTATTTCACTTTAACTCTCTCGAGCTTAAAGCGTGTCTAACGGTTCGAATTCTCCAAGAGGTTAGTCCAGTTACGGCACTAGCTTTTTAATAGGAAAGGGTGTCCTACTACCTTGACATTATCTCTTTTCCAGACAAATAACTTTTCTCTCGAACAAGTTAAATATTAGACTGGCGTATTCTTGCGTTTGCAACCGCAAAAAATGTAGATTAAGATGAAGAGAATAATGATATAAGCAATATACGTGTCTCGAACTCACAAACTCACAGCAATAGATAGTAACTCATTCGGCTTCCATAACCCCAACAGAGAAGTTTAGTTACCCATGAATGCGAAGAAAACCACAATTGACATTGTTATTATACCACAATAATGATCAATTTCGTGTAGCACAAGAGTGGTAGGCGTTAGGTGTGATTTCTTGCAGAGTAACGTTTCTCTTGTTGCGGAATTTAAGAATAGAAGAATAGACGAAAATAGAATTGATGGAAATATTAGAAGAGTTGTAGAAAGATGATTAGCAGGTAAGAAGGTGTATAAAGATGATAGAAGATGAGAGGGATGGAAGAAAGTATTGTGTTCTCCCTCCTTCCTCCCTCCTTATTCTAAATCTCTAGCATGATAGGATATTTATAATACCCATATCCTACTCCTACTAAGCTAATGAAATAAATAACCAAATCCTACTAGACTAATGAAATCCTTAACCCAAATGTACTAGGTTAAGGTAACATTATCATAATCCACATAAAATAATGAAATACATAACCTAATTGTACTAGGTTAATGTATCATTGTCAAAATCCAGCTTTGTGTCTGTAAGTCCCCAATGTCTTCAGAAATGCTGTTTTAGCCCGGGACAGATTTTCCATGCAGCAGTTTTGGTCCTTAGGCGTGTAAACTTTCTTCCCTTCCTTTGTGAGCTTTCTTTTGCGTCAAGTAAGCCATAAAATGCTGATTTTTACATCATTTATACCTGAAACTTTACTAATCATGTTCGTTAGCTCTCTTACAGGAAAAAGGACTAAAAGTGCATGAAATATATAATTTGTTCTCAAAACTAGGCTAAAATATATGCAAAATATATTGATATAGGCGCGTAAATTCGCCTATCATCAGTAAGGTCAACCTTCTTTGGGTTATGTGGGAGTTTGTGGTCAGCTGGTTCCTCTTCGATATCCTCCTTCCGCAAGATTTCTGTCAACAGATTTCCAAACGTGAAGTGGGACCTTTTGTGGAGTCAGGCCTTCCTCATGGTAGAGCGAATGATTTCCCCAAAGTTGATAGGGACATTTGTCATCAAAGCATAGACCAAACACACTTTATCTCTTGATATCTTGGTGTATTGAGTCCCAGGAATAAGGCATGAGTTGACAATACGCATCCAGATTCTTGCTTCCCTATTCAGTGAAGCATAAGGGAAGGTGTTGTATCGTCCTGTGTCTTTATGTCTGCCCCACCTTTCCATCGATATACTTCCACAAAGTGTGTGTCTAATTGCTCTATAAGGAGGCCTGTTGTACAGCTCTTTGAATGGTGCTGGGTCGACCGAAGGTAAGCCAAGAAAAGAGTTGATCCAGTCCGCGTTGAGCTGTAACACTTGGCCCCGAATTTTGACTTCGTTGCCTGTTGTTTTCGGCGACCAGTTGGCGTAAAACTCTCTTGTCAAATCAAGATTACATTCTCCCATATCGCGGAAGATGAAATCCAGCTTCAATGCCATGATTTTCGCCAACATACGCGGCTCCTTCTTCGCTAATGTGTCCTTGTTGATCAGGTCGACGTGAACATATCTTCTTTCTTTGTTGTTCCTGTACCATTCTTTGGCTTCCTCCTCAAGAACCCATTTTATTCCAAACATTCTGCGGGGTAGTTGTGTTGAGGATGATTCTCCTTGGTCCTTTCTACCTCTCTTCTTGCCCTTTTGGGAAGTGGTAGCCTTCTCCTTGCCTTGCCTCGCTTTAGGTGCTATTCTACCTGAGACTAGAAATAGTGTTAAAGGCAGCACAATCTCAGTCGATACAATCTATAAACAAGCAGTAGGGGTACCACCCCACACTTAGTTTTGTTGACACAAATCAGTGAAGTGAAAGTGGTCGATTACTCAGATTTCGTCGACATACGTTTTAGGATTATATTTCGACAAGAAAATCAGTAATGTATTACTACTTGCAGCCATTGCACTACTTTCATGTTAGATATAACAACACTACTACATAGGGGTTGTAACATGGTGTGGATGTTTTCAACAATCGCAACCTCCTAAGTCGGTAGGCAACTATAAGGCTTATCCCGGTGAACGGGATAGTCTAGCATGTAAGTATCCAAGTAACAAGATCATAACATGATAGTCAATGTTCATCACCATAGAAATTCTGCAAATCGTATAACAATGCTATTAAAACCAAATTCAAGTCGGAAACAAGTCAAGATTTTCCTACGTATATGTTTACTCACATGATTTTGTATCAACGATCAAAACACATGAACATCACCAATCAATCTTATACGATGTAGCAATTTATAATAGACATAGAAACGTAGTACTTACGAGAAATAAATGAAGAATAAGAGAGTACTTACTTGCTTGAAGCTTTTGGAGATGGTTTTGTGAATTGGAAGAGCAAAAAGAAAAATTTTGGGATGGTTTGGAGAGGGAATGCGGCGCCTTTAGGTTAATTTCTAGTGTGGTTATGTTTCAAGACTAAGTCCCCTTTATATAGGAAGAGAATGGGTCGGGTTTTGACCCATTTACAATCGGTTTTGGAGACAAAAATGCTACATATGCGGCGCATAATGCTCGGCATAGTCATGGTATATGCGGCGCATAGTCTATGAAATTTAGGGACATATGCGTCGCATAGTCTATGGCATATGAGATCCTGAGACCTAATGCTATAGCATAGGCGGCGCATAGTCAAAAGCACACTTAGGAATGGGCGGCGCATAGTGTATAGTACACTAGATTCCGAGACCTTAGGCTATAGGATAGGTTGTGCATCGTTCGTGGCCTAGTTTTACCTAGGCCTAGCCTTCCTCGATGCCTAGTTTGGCATGAGCAATGCTCAATCCATATCCTTATGCATCACTATTCCTAACTTACCAACTTTACCATACAATGCGTCCAAATCGTCAATTGAAATCAATCTCCTCGTTGAATACCTGTTGCACCTATTTTTGCTTAAAACCAAATGAAAACGATTAGTACGATGGGTTGCCTCCCACCAAGCGCCTTAGTTTTGGTCGTGGCATGACTCTTATTTTTGGATTTTCATTATCAAAAGAAAAACAAGTAAAAAAAGAATGATAAAATGATAAAACGATGGGTTGCCTCCCATCTAGCACCTTTTTTATTGTCGTGGCTCGACATAGTTACCTCGAGTACTTAGACTTCATCGAGATAAGTGATGGCCATAGAATTCATCGAGTCAAGAGGAACGATATAAGGCTTAACACGTTGGCCATTCACCTTGAAGACAACACCATTATTGTCTTCCAATTCGACTACTCCAGACGAGTAGACTTGGATAACTTTGTATGGACCAGACCACTTAGAATTTAACTTACCTGGGAAGAGCTTCAATCTGGAGTTGAAGAGAAGTACCATATCACCCCTTTGGAAGTTTCGTCGAACAATCTGCTGATCATGATACTTTTTCATCCGCTCCTTGTATAGGTCTGACCTTTCATATGCATGGAGACGGAATTCATCTAGTTCGTTCAGCTGCTCCAACCTCAGATTCTTCACATCATCCCAATTCAAATTTAATTGCTTCAATGCCCACAATGCCTTGTGTTCGAGCTCGATGGGTAGATGACAAGCCTTACCATAGACTAGTTGATAAGGATACATGCCAATGGGTGTCTTGAATGCAGTCCTATACGCCCATAGTGCCTCATCTAGCTTTCGAGACCAATCCTTCCTATTCGCATTAATCGTCTTTGCAAGGATTTGCTTGATCTCGCGATTGGAAACTTCTACTTGTCCACTAGTTTGGGGATGATAAGGCGTAGCTACCTTATGTTGCTTGACACCATACTTGGCCAATACTGATTTGAATAGCTTGTTGCAGAAGTGAGATCCTCCATCACTTATGATAGTACGTGGTACTCCAAAGCGAGAGAAGATATTCTTCTTTAAGAACGCTACAACACGCTTTCCTTCGTTGTCGGCCAATGCTACAGCTTCTAACCATTTCGAAACATAATCCACAGCAACCAAGATGTACTTCATTCCAAACGAATTCACGAATGGACCCATGAAATCAATACCCCACACATCAAAGAGTTCTACCTCAAGAATTTTGGTCATGGGCATTTCATGGTGTTTTGAAATCGCACCTTGACGCTGGCATTGGTCACACCTTCTAACATAGTCGTAGGCATCTCTGAATATCAAAGGCCAATAATAACTACTTTGCAATACTTTTCTGGCCGTCTGATTGCCTGCGTGATGTCCTCCAACTTGCGAAGTGTGGCATGCTTCCAAGATAGTAGGCACCTCTTCATGGGATATACATCGTCGAATGATACCATCCGCACATCATCGAAACAAATAAGGCTCATCCCAATAGTAGTGTTGTATGTCATGCATAAACTTCTTCCTTTGGTGGTAAGATAAATTGGCAGGTATCACATTACTCACCACGAAATTTGCAAAGTCGGCATACCATGGTAATTTCTCCATTGTTGTCGCTAATATCTTTTCATCCGGGAATGCATCATCAATATGAATTTCAGGTTGCGCCACATGCTCATTCTCAAGTCGAGATAGGTGATCAGCCACTTGGTTCTCGCAACCTCGTCTATCTTTGACTTCGAAATCAAACTCTTGCAGCAGCAATACCCATCTAATCAACCTTGGTTTTGCATCCTTCTTTGTCATTAGATACCTAAGAGCTGCATGGTCTGTATGAACGATCACCTTAGTACCCAATAGATAGGCACAAAACTTCTCAAATGCATACACAACCGCTAGGAGCTCTTGTTCAGTAACAGTGTAGTTCCTTTGGGCTTCATTTAGGACCTTACTCGCATAGTATATAGGATGAAATAATTTCTCCTTTCTTTGTCCAAGAACAGCACCAACGGCTACACCACTAGCATCACACATGACTTCAAACGGGAGAGTCCAATCTGGTGCTACCATAATAGGGGTTTCAATGAGTTTTCCTTTAAGGCATTCGAATGCCTTTAAGCAATCGTCATTGAAGTCAAACTTTGCATCTTTCTCCAATAGTTTGCACAATGGACTCGCAATTTTGGAGAAGTCTTTGATGAACCTACGATAGAAACCAGCATGGCCAAGAAAACTACGAACTCCCTTCACCGAAATTGGAGGCGGTAGCTTCTCAATAACCTCAATTTTTGCTCGGTCAACCTCTATTCCTCTTTCAGAGATCTTGTGCACAAGAACGATTCTTTCTTTTACCATGAAGTGGCATTTCTCCCAATTCAGCACAAGGTTGAACTCTACACATCTTTGTAATGCCATGCTCAAGTTTGCCAGGCATGCTTCAAAAGACTCACCAACAACTGAAAAGTCATCCATAAATACCTCCAAAGTGTCTACAACCATATCAGAGAAAATAGACATCATACAATGTTGAAAGGTGGCTGGTGCGTTACATAACCCGAATGGCATACGTTTAAAGGCAAACGTACCATATGGGCATGTAAACGTTGTCTTCTCTTGGTCTTCGGGTGCAATACAAATCTGATTATAGCCTGAATAACCATCCAAGAAGCAAAACCATCCTTTCCCCGCTAATCGATCTAGCATTTGGTCCATAAATGGCATTGGGAAGTGATCCTTGAGTGTCCAAGAATTCAGCTTGCGTTAGTCCATGCATACTCTCCATCCAATGACGGGCCTGAGTGGAATAAGTTCATTCTTTGCATTCGCGACCACCGTCATACCTCCTTTCTTGGGAACACATTGTATAGGGCTTACCCATGTACTATCAGAAATAGGATACACAACTCCTGCGTCTAACCACTTGATGATCTCTTTCTTCACCACTTCTTGCATAGGTGGGTTTAGACGCATTTGATGCTCAATGGTGGGTGTGCAATTTTCTTGAAGCTGAATTTTATGTGTACAAATCCCAGGTGGAATACCAATAATATCCGCAATGGTCCATCCAATAGCTCTAATATACTTGCGTAAAATAGCAATAAGAGCTGCAACTTGTCGCTCACCCAAATCGGCTGCCACAATGACTGGAAGAGTGTTTCCGCTTCCTAAGAATGCGTACTTCAAATGACTTGGCAGCTCCTTCAATTCTAACGTGGGTGGCTCTTCAATAGATGGCTTAGCTGGTGGTGTAGGCCGATTCTTGAGATCAAGATCCAGCTTCTTGGGAGTATAGCGATATGTTCCAAATCCCGATAGAGCACAAATGGCTTCTTCAGAATTTTCAGCATCTTCACTCTCTCCATTCATGAGCACAACCTCCAAGGGATCATCAATAATTTGCTCTTCTTCAAGTAGTTCTTTCTCATCATCAAAGAAAACATCAGCCATCGAAAATACACTAAGATCTTTGGGTTGCTTCATTGATTTGCAAACATCAAAACGAACCACTTCGTCATTTATTCGGAATGAAAGTTCATTAGCTCCCAAATCAATGAGCACACTTCCTGTAGCAAGGAAAGGGCGCCCCAAGATTATGGGAACCTCAGAATCTGTTTCACAATCCAAGATGACAAAGTCTGCTGGAAAGATAAATGAAGAAACTTTTACCAAGACATCGCATAGAATACCAACAGGTCATTTTACCGACCAATCCACCATGACGAGCCTCATATTGGTTGGAGTAGGATCACCCAACCCCAACTTTTTATAGATAGATAATGGCATCAAATTGATGCTGGCTCCTGAATCACATAATGCTTTGGCAAAATTCAAAGATCCAACGGTGCAAGGAATAGTGAAAGCTCCGGGGTCAGCCTTCTTCTGAACTATTGATGGGGTAGCAATTGCGCTGCAGTGATGGACATCATCTTTCAACTCATAACTTGCTGCCCTATCTTTGTCAAAATATCCTTCATAAACTTCGCATACCCAGGCATTTTTTCAAGTGCCTCCACCAATGGAACAATAATGGTCAGCTGCTTTAACATAGTCATGAATTTGTTGAACTTAGTGTCATCCACCACCTTCTTCAGTCTTTGGGGAAAAGGTGGTGGTGGGTATGGAAGTGTTCTCTCCATGGTTTTTTTCTCCTCTTGCTTCCGCTTTTCTATTTTTTTAGGCTGCACGTCGCTGGGCGTGACGTTAAGGATGTTAGGATCGGCTGCTGCGGCATCTTCCCCTTTCGCCTTATCATCAATGTCCGCAACTTCGTCAACCACTTGCTTTCCTTTTGCTGAAGGTTCCAGCACCTTACCACTTCTGATAGTGATAGCCATGCATGACCCATCATTCCTTGGGTTTTGCACAGTATCGCTAGGTAAAGTGCCAGCCTTTCTTTGATTGAGTGCTGCTGAAAGTTGGCTCAATTGCTTCTCTATTTGCTTGATTGAAGTGGAATGAGAATCAACTAGTTGTTTCATGGAGGACAAATCATTAATTACCTCAGTAACTCCCGCGCTCGTTGCTTCCACTCCTTTCAATAATTTAGCCATCATGTCTTCCATACTTCCAGAATTAGATGTGGTGGCGTCACGTCTTCCAGGGGGAACATACAAACCACTACTATCATTCTTGTTCTTCCAACTACCTTGGTCCATGTTTCCAGATTTACCATGATAGTTCCGGCCTTGGTTTTCTTGGGCATTGCCTCGGAAACCCCCCTGATTGTTCAAGTAGTTGGCTTCCTCTTCCAAATCAGATTCGTCTCTTCCTTTTAGCGCAATAGCTTTCACTTTTTCGGTCTTCCCTGATAATAAATGCTTTGTAAGAAGATCCACTTGTGTTTTCATGTGCGTCATATCTTGATCACGTTCTTCTTGTCTTCTTCTTTAGTCTGTAGTCATGCCAATAGATAAAGTGGGGCTTGCTACCTTAGAATCCCTGGTATGCCAAGCTCTACTTTGTTTCGTCATACGATCTAGCATATTGCTTGCTTGACCAAAGCTGAGATCCATAAATGATCCTCCAGCCGTATTATCCACCACTGGCTTCGTTATTGAATTCAGGGCTCTATACAATATCTCCATGAGGTGAACATTAGTCATATGATGGTTTGGGCACCTCGCTAGCTTTGTCTTGAACCTCTCCCATGTTTCATGAAGAGCTTCAGTGGGAAGCTGACAAAAGTTGCTGATTTCATCTCTCAATTGTGCTCTTTTGGATGGCGGAAAAAATCTTTCTAGAAAAGCGTCTCTCAATTGCCTCCAATTTTTAATAGAATCAGGAGTCAGCCCATTCAACCATAGAGTTGCCTCCCCAGACAGAGACAATGGAAATAGACGTAATCGAATTGCATTCTGACCAACACCAGGATTGTCAAATGACTTGCATGTAGAAATAAAGTTGATGAGATGCATATTCGGATCATCGCCTGCTAGTCCACCAAATAATCCCTTGAGTTGCAATAACTGAATCATGGTGCTCGTGATGTTGAATTTGGCTCCAGGTGCCAATGGTGGTGGAATTATAGCTCCAGTGGCTCCGGCACCATCAAGATCATCATCATCATCGTCGAAAGCTGGCTGCATAGCTTGGCGTTCAGGCCTAAACCTAGCTTGATGATCTCTTCTGTTGGTAGGTGTTGTGATTTCAGCATCATGTCTTGGGTTTAGTAACTCGTCATCACCTAAATCCTCATCGTCAGGGTTTGTTGCTCGTGCAGGGTTATCAATGTTCTGCTATTGAACCTGGGCTGCGGCAAGGGCAGCCAATCTTGCTTGTTCCTGTTGAGCAGCCATCCTTGCGATTTCAGCTTGTGCTTCCATTCTACCAATGCGTTGTGGTTCAGGATTGATTGGTAATAACGGTTGACCAGAACTTCGAGTATGGGGCATGCACTAAAATAAAAACCTGTTGTAGACAAAAACAAAAACTAAACATAAAAGTACGAGAATCTTTGACCAAAGGGTCTAGTAATTATTACGAACTTAATTGACACTTGTATTCCCCGGCAGCGGCGCCAATTTTTGATAATTCTCAATCTACAGCTCTCGTAGGAGTGTAAAGCGGTCGTTAGAAAATATAGAACCCAACAGGGTTGGGTGCCGATCCCACAGGGAATAGCTTGGCCAACAAGTAAGCAAAATTACTAAACTTTTGGTGCAAGTCTCGTAAAAAGGGGGGATTGTAATGTGTCACCAAAACAATTAAATAAAAGCTGAAAATAGCAAAGTAAAAGAGAAATATTGTTACATAAGTTGTAAACAATGAGAATTGAGGCGTTGGGGTTATGTCCACCTTCTGAGGTATACGTCTCTATTGGCTATGAGTGTGTAGAATTCTGACATGCAACTGCTTATAGAGAATTGTATTCGATGGTAAATCCAGGCGTCTTTCGACCTATTCGAGGATTATTTCACTTCAACTCTTTCGAGCTTAAAGCGTGTCTAAGGTACGAATTCTCCAAGAGGTTAGTCCAGTTACGGCACTAGCTTTTTAGTAGGGAATTTTAGGGGGTGACCCTACTACCTTGACATTATCTCTTTTCCAAACAAATAACCTTTCTTTCGAACAAGTTAAATGTTATACTGGCGTATTCTTGCGTTTGCAACCACAAAGAATGTAGACTAAGATGAAGAGAATAATGATATAAGCAGTATACGTGTCGCGAACTCACAACCTCACATCAATAGATAGTATCTCATACGGCTTCCATAACACCAACAGAGAAGTTTAGCTACCCATGAATGCGAAGGAGATCACGATTGATATTTTTTTTATACCACAAGATTGAGTAATTTCGTGTAGCTTAGGTGGTAGGCGTGAGGCGTGAATTCCTAGGCAAAGTAACGATTCTCTTGTTGTGGAATTTAAGAATAGAAGAGTAGAAGAGGAAAAATAGAATTAATGGAAAGATTAGAAGAGTTGTAGAATTGTTTGTAGTGGAAGATGAGAGGGATGGAAGAAAGTATTGTGGTCTCCCTCCTTCTTCTTCTTCTTCTTTTTCAAAATCTCTAGCATGATAGGGTATTTATAATACCCATATCCTAATCCTACTAGATAAATAAAATATCTAACCAAATCCTACTAGGCTAATGTAATACTTAACCCAATTGTACTAGGTTAATGTAACATTATCATAATCCAAATAAACTAATGAAATACATAACCCAATTGTACTAGGTTAATGTATCATTGTCCAAATCCAACTAAGTTACTGCAAATCCCCAAAGTCTTCAGAAATGTTGTTTTAGCCCGGGACTGATTTTCCATGCAGCAGTTTTGGTCCTTAGGCGTGTAAACTCCCTTCCCTTCCTTCGTGAGCTTTCTTTTGCGTCAAGTAAGCCATAAAATGCTGAATTCTGCATCATTTATACCTGAAACTTTACTAATCATGTTCGTTAGCTCATTTATAGGAAAAAGGACTAAAAGTGCATGAAATATATACTTTGTTCTCAAAACTAGGCTAAAATATGGGCAAAATATATTGATATAGGCGTGTAAATTCGCCTATCATCAACACCCCACACTTGAAGCTTTGTTCGTTCTCGAACGAAATACCATGTCCTTCTAAACATCAACTTAGGGTTTCACAGCAACAACACAAAACATTTGTCAAGACAAGCACAACAATTATCAACAAAGAGTAGCTTTTTGATTATAGGTAGAAATAATTTAACCTCTAGCATAGACTCGTGATGGTGATCAACTCGCATGCAAACGTTAAGGTACAAGGAATCATATATAACTACCCAAAACTCATCAACCATGTGTGTCTCACACTATAGTACCCATAATCACTCACAAGTATAGCATATTTTTCAAACATGGGTATCAAAATGTCCTTGCTCTCACTCTCACAAAGAATTCATATGTAGCAACTGATGACCATAGGCTTGCCCTTAATGTAATACTCTACTAAATGTCAGAATGCTAAGCTTAGGATCAAGTAGGTCTTTTGATGGTTGTAATGTAGGCTAAGGGACGGGTAGGACTATTTTGGCCAGGAATAGTGACTAAGTTCCTAAGCGCTTTAATACATCACTTTGTATCATTGTCACTTTTTTTTTTCTTTCAACCTTTCTTTCTTTTATTCTACCACCCTTGTTCTCCTCTTTTGTTTTTCAATTTTAAGCACAACTCGCTTTTCAACTTTCTTTTCCTTTTTCTTTTCACAACATACTTCTTATGATAGCACTTTCTTTTTCATAACACATTCAAGCACCATTACAATTTATAGCATCATACTCACCCAATTTCCACTTATGTTGTCACATGACTTTTTCACTTTAAAGCACTTAGGAATTTGGATCAAATTACGGTCTTGAAAAAAATGGATTAGGCTTACATACAAGGTTGTCAGTAGAACTAACATAGCTTTCTCAATATTGTGACTAGTTTGTTGTTTAACTTCCCTCATGTTTAGTAAAGTTAGTGTCCCTAGGTACCTCTTTCTTGATGTTAGTTTTCATAGCTTAGAACTGTGAGAATTAATGGAGAAAACATATTATTGAATTGTGTGTTTACATAATTAGATTGACACCCTATTTATAGACACTATAGTACAATCTTTTTCCAAGTAGGATTTTTTATATACTATTCCCATTTATACTCATATTCTAACACTCCCCCTCAAGATGGTGCATACAAATCATATGTACCTACCTTGTTACAAATGTAATTAATACGAGGACCGATGAGGGACTTGGTAAAGATATCTGCAAGTTGATCACTTGACTTCACAAATTTTGTAACAATATCTCCTGAGAGTATCTTTTCTCTGACAAAGTGCCAATCAATCTCTATGTGTTTAGTCCTCTCATGAAATACTACATTTGACGCGATATGAAGGGCTGATTGATTATCATAGACAAGTTCTATCTTACCGGTTTCTCCAAATTTTAATTCTCTCAGCAACTGTTTAATCCAAACTAGTTCACAAGTTGCTACAGCCATTGCTCGATATTCTACTTCCACACTAGATCGAGCAACCACACTACGTTTCTTACTCTTCCAAGACACCAAATTACCTCCTACTAAAACACAATATTCAGAGATAGAACATCTATTAGAGGGTGATCCTGCCTAATCAACATCTGTGTATCTAATGATATGCTCGTGACCTCAATCCACAAAGAGTAGACCTTTACCTGGAGTTTATTTATATCGCAGAATACGAACAACTACATCCTAGTGACTGTCACAGGGGAAAGTCATAAACTGACTTACAACACTCACAGGAAATGATATATCAAGTCCTTTCATAGTGAGATAATTCAATTTTCCAACCAACCATCTATACCTTTCAGGATCACTGAGTGGCTCTCTCTGTCCTGGTAGAAGTTTAGCATTTAGATCCATAAGAGTGTCAATATGTATACTTCCCATCATTCTTGTCTCCTCAAGAATGTCTAAGGCATATTTGCATTGAGAAATAACAGTGCCTGGTCTGGACTAAGCAACCTCAATACCTAGAAAATATTTATTTTGCCGAGGTCTTTGGTCTGAAAATGCTAAAAGAGATGTTGCTTCAATTTAGTTATACCATCTTCATCATACAGAAAAGCATTCTTAATATCCAAACCAAGCCCGATGGGACTATTTTAGATCATAGAGTAACCTGCACAATCGACATACAAGGCTACTAGACTCCCCCTGAGCAACAAAACCAGGTGGTTGCTCCATGTAGACTTCTTTATCAGGATCACCATATAGAAAAGCATTCTTAATATCAAACTAATAAAGAGGCCAATGACAAATATAAGTAATACATAGGAAAATATGGACAACTGCTATTTTAGCCACTGGAGAGATAGTGTCACTATAATCAAGCCCAAATATTTGTGTGTATCCTTTGGCAACAAGGAGAGTCTTAAGATTAT
This sequence comes from Capsicum pubescens, assembly GCA_030864215.1. Classification (NCBI taxonomy): domain Eukaryota; kingdom Viridiplantae; phylum Streptophyta; class Magnoliopsida; order Solanales; family Solanaceae; genus Capsicum; species Capsicum pubescens. The sequence continues at coordinate 225,078,752 of CM061549.1, forward strand.
CAACCTGACCATCTGGACCAACTTTGACTGTATAAACCCAATGGAAACCAGCAGTAGATTTACATGCAGGAAGGAAAATAAGCTCCTAAGTACCACTCGCATGTAAAACAGATATCTCATCTATCATAGCCTGCTTTCATCCTGAATGAGAAAGTGCTTCAACTATAGTCTTAGGGATGGAAATAGAGGACAAAGATGATACAAATGCATAATGGGGTGATGATAAATGATGATAACTTAAGAAAGTATAATGTGGGTTAGCATTACGAGCGGAATGCATACCTTTTTGAAGTACAACTGACTAGCTAAGATAAGGCAAGTCTACAGTAGGAGCACTGTCTGAGTCATGATATGAATCATCTAGGACTAATGGTGGATGCAGACGATAATGATAAGTCAAAAGTGGTGGCACTGTAGCTGGAGACATAGAAGTAACAGTTGATTCCTCAAAGGTTGGTGCGGGTAAGCCTGTAGATACGGGTAAGACCAAGAATAGTGCAAGTAAGACTGGAGATATGGGTAAAATCTCAGAGATATTAGGATGATCAGAAGATATATAGTAAGGTCTAGATTCAAAAAAGGTGACGAATATCTAGTGAATAACAATGATACCTTTTTGAACTCGAGAGTAACCAAGGAAGACACACTTGAGAGCACTAGCGGCTAATTTATCTTTTCCAGGGGCTAAATTATAAACAAAGCATGTGCTCCCAAATACACGAGGGGGATAGAATAAAGATGTGACTGTGGGAACAATATAGAATAGGGAACCTTATTATGAATGGAAGATGATGGCATTCTATTAATTAGATAAAAAGATGTGAGGATTGCATCGCCCCAAAAATATAGTGGAACATGGGATTTAATGAGAAAAGTGCGAGCAGTCTAAAAAAGATGCCTATTTTGTCTTTCTGCTATACCATTCTATTGAGGAGTGTAGAGACAATATGTCTGGTGAACAATTCCTTGATGAGTCATAAACTCCTGAAACTGAAAGGATAAGTATTCTAAGGCATTATCACTATGAAAAGTACGAATAAAAACACCAAATTGAGTTTGTATTTTAGCACAAAAACTTTTGAATATAGAAAATATCTCAAAACAATCTTTCATTAAGAAAACCCAAGTACATCTTGAAAAATCATCAATGAAACTAACAAAATAATAAAAACCTAAAGGTGAACTGGCTCAACTAGGACCCCAAACATCAGAATGAACTAATAAGAAAATAGACTCTGAACGACTCTCAATACTACGTGAGAAAGTAGCACGGGTGTGTTTCCTAAGTTGACATAACTCACAATCTAATGTGGATAAACTAGACAAACTAGGCACCATCTTTTGTAGCTTGAATAGACTCGAATATCCCAAATATTTGTGAATTAGGTCTGGAGGTTCTGTAACTGAGCATGTTGTAAAGGAATTTAAAGAGGTAAGATGGTAAAGGTATTGTAATTCATGTCCTGTTCCAATCGTCTGTCCTGTACTGCGGTCCTACATTAGAAAAGAGTTATCAAAAAATGTTATGCTACAATGAAGGGCACATGTTAAATGACTACCAGGTACAAGATTAAAATGACAACTAGGGACATAAAGAACAGAGTCTAGAGGGACGGAAGATAAGGGTTTGGCTTGTCCAACTCCTTTTGGTTGTGTTTGGATCCCATTTGCTAAGGTAATAGGAGGAAGAGATTATGAATAGACAATATAAGACAAAAGTTATTTATTACCAAAAATATGATCAGAAGCACCCTAGTCCATAACCCATGATCCAAGAGTACTAGACTGTGAAACACAAGAAAAAGGATTACCAGCAACAGATGTATCAGGCTGGTCAACTAAGCCTACTTGTGAAGATGACTACTTACTTGGTCGATACTGAAGAAACTCATCATATTCTATTTAGGCATTATGAGCATTATTAAATGGTCGATTAGGCTATGGATATATCATCTTACTTGCTTGATTTCAAAGGAACTCATTATATTCCTTTACAGTACTAGGATCATAACTGGGTGGTGGACCATGCAAACTATAACATATATCCTGAGTGTGTCTAACTTTATGATAATAACTATACCTCAATCGAGATTTTCTAGACCGGCTCCTCCTCATCGATTTTCCATAGGTTGATATGTTCATTTTTCTATGGTTTGAGATACAAGAATAGAAGAGTCAACAGTGGGTGATGAAATTACTTTGTGACTGAGAGGCGCGGCAAGACAAAGTAGATGAGAGAATAACTCATCAATTGTAGGAACCGTTGGACTAGCTAAAATTTGATCACGTACAACATCATGGTCAGTAGAAAGTCCAACAAGTGTAAGCACTAAAAATATCATTTGTCTGTGCACTTGTTGTTTTTTCCACATCTGTAGTGACGGTCATCAATGTATCAAATTCTTCCATGACTTCTTTTACTTGTCCCAAGTAAGTAGACATATCAGATTCCTATTTCTTCAAGTTGGTCATTTGAGATATCACATCATAAAAATGAGATATGTCATTAGTTTATAAAGCACGAGCCTTTTCCCAAACTAAATAACACGTCTGGAATGGACGAAACAAGGGCATCAACTTGGAATCAATATATCGCCATAAGAGACTACATAATTGAGAGTCAACTTTATCTCATTGCTCTTTAGCTTTCGCATCCTCCGTGCTAGAATTTTCTTGTTCATCTACCACACTAGCCCCTTTTGTTAAATGATCTTGGACACCTTGACCTTTGCACCACAACTCAACGGAAGAAGCCTAGGCTAAATAATTTGAACTTCCCATTAATGGTTCGAAAGTGATCATAGGACTTGAACTTCCGATATCGGTAGTTTTAGGGCCAAAAACACCATACCCAAAAGACATCTTGGGAATTTTAACTTGAAATTACCAAGAAACAAAATTTGAATCTCAGAAAATTTTCCAGAAAAAAATAAGGTCACCGAAATTAGGGTTTCAGCGATCGGAATCTGGAAAAAATTATCAAAGTTGCACAAAAAGTGACTGGTCGGAGTCGGATTATCTGGGAGACCCAACAAAAAAAGGAACAATTGAAAAAAGTGGACCGAAGGAGACTCACGCGCCGACGTGTGGTTCAGATCTTACCGGAATTACAGATTTCCAGCAGGTGTATGGCGGTATGTGGACTGTATTTTCCTGATGATTTTGGTTGGATTTTTTTTTGCCTAAACTTTTCTATCTTCTTGTGGTGTTGTATTTGGTACACAACCCACAAAATAGAGAATGACACAAATCGTCACCGGAAATTGACGAACGGGGACTTAGATTTTTTTTTTCTGAATTTCTCACCAATGCTCTGATACCATGTGAGAATTAATGGAGAAAAATATTATTGAATTGTGTGCTTACATAATTACATTGACACCCTATTTACAGACATTATAGTACAATCCTTTTTCAAGTAGGATTTTTTATATACTATTCCTATTTCTACTCATATTCTAACAAGAACTTAGATTTTTTTTAGATGAGTGAGTAGCATCAGAGTAGTAATGTTGATTTTGGGGTCTAATCTATGTATGTTTGATGTGATGTTATTTCGTGGATTTTAGTGAGGATGGTTTAGTAATTGGGAATAGTTTCAGTTATTGACTTGAGTCTAATAGGGAGATAGTGAATTATTAATCAAAGGCTAGTCTTAGTGTCATTGATTTTTTTTAGAGGTTTGGGCTTGTGCATGATCATGTTTTATATTGCTTGCATATTTTCTCTCCATATTAGTTGAGAATCTACTTTAATCTATCTTTCGTATGTTAACACTTCCTCTCCTAGTCCATGATCAATCCTTTGGGAGAAAAGAGAAAGCCTTACATATCTTGTTAACTCCTAAGGATATTCCATATCCTCCAGTCTTGATCTTCGTACTCTAAAGGCTTCGTTTCTATGTACGTTTTGTAGATATAATGATATTAAGTTGAAACATCTTGACTCATGTTCACAACTTATGTGTAGGATAGAGTTGTGAATGAATGGTTTGTTCTTTCATCGTAGAGTTACCCATCATTCGAGGATGAATGATTCCAAGGAGAAGATAATGTAACATCTCAAAAAAAATTCCATGACGTAGTATTCTATAGATGGGTTATGCTTCAAAAATCAAGTCTTGAGTCCCTTGAATCATGCTAAATCATTTAGGATGCATCGTGATACTTAGAGTGAGATTTTAGATATAGAAATAGGCCCATGCATGGAAAAAGGACCCCCACTTTGAGCCTCACGTCGTAGATCATGGGAGAAGAAATCACTGGAACACCCCCACGTTGGGTAGCGCATTGTGCAGCCATAGATGGTGTTTTGGTCCATGTACTACGTATCCCCCTCTTGCTGTAATATTTTCAATTTTTATTTTATTTTAGGTATACAAAGGTCCTTTCCTCTTTAGAAATCATCCCTTCAATATTAAATACGCCTCAAGATGTCATAAACCCTTACACTTTCAAATCAAAACCCTTTCTTATTCTCTCAAGCTTCCAACCCCCAAATTGTCAGAAAAATCAATCTAGGGCTTCAAATCCATAAGATTCCTCTTAGTCGTTCATCTCTAAAGTACATAAGAGCAATACCTTTCATAGGTTTCCCTTTCCATCCCTACAAGTGAGTCATAGTTCCATGTTAAGTCGTGATTACGATATAAGGGGTTAAGATTTAAATATACCAAGTGGCATTCTTGAGTTTTGTTATAATTTTCTTCTATATGCTTTAATATTGTGAAATATTTCCTATATTGAGATAGTTCTTGAACGTAATTTTAATTTTCATATCCAAGGGTTATCTTTCACATAAAGTTTATGACTTGAGAATTTGTATTGAAAATTAACTTGGTGTTCCAAATGGTTTAACTATAGTCTTCTTATTAAGTATATTCAAAGATAGTAATTTATGAAAAGTTTACAAAAGTCCCTTATGTATTATACCATGACTTCAAAAGTGAAAAGAACTTGTCTTATCTTGAAAAGTAAAGTAAATTATAATGATTTAGAGTCAAGACTTGAAGAGAAAAAAAATATGTTTCTTGATACGATATTTTAGAGACTGGTATGATTTCAGAACATCTTTTTAAGACCTATGATATGATAATCTATTATGTTATGGAGAGAATTATTTAACCCCGAGTTGGGTATAAGTCCGAGGTCACATGCCCCATAACTAATCGCCACCGTAGGTTTTGCCTTCAGGCTTAGAGTTAAATCCATAAGCTATGTTTCATCTTACACCCTGGCAAAGTGTAGGATGACTCTTCTCAATGTGGATAATATATTGGACTTTATGTTGCTCACATGGTTTATGAGGTTAGGAGAAACTCCTCCATTTTATAAGAACTTAATTATTTGTTCAAGTTACTTACTATATATGATGTTTCTATTAAAGTTGTTTTTATAGAATCTTAATTAAATTTTTTCGAGCTTACAGTTCATGAAGTTTACTATTTCAGTTTTTATAAACTTTTAAATAACTCATTCATTGCACTACTTTAGTCCCTGCAACTTTGCAAGAAAAGAGTCAGTAAGTCTTTTATTTCACATCTCCTTACTCATGTTATATGTTATGTTTTAATTCCAAAGTATATCATTTTCACTTTTTATTCTGCTTTTATGTACCAATACATTCAAAGTATTGACGCTCTTTTTGCACTATATCATTTCATAATATAGGTTCCGACATATAGACTCAGGACTGCAGTCAACCATTTAAATAGAGTATCCAGTATCAGATTGTGGTGAGTCCTCCTTACATCCATAGGACTTGGTGATGATTTGCTAAATTTTAGTATATTAAATAGTTTCAGTTTCCATTATTAGTTCCCAAAAGGTAGCTCATGAGTATAGAGGCTTCATTAAACATTAGACAGTTGAATGTTTTGCTTTCTTTCAAGTTGACAGTGAGTAGTTCAAATTAAAGTTAATTGTATTTCAAGAAAATTAGTCCACAACTGTGTTTCTAGCTTCTGCATATTTTTAAAGTTGAGTTTTATGAATGGTTTGTCAGGACAAGGGTCCGCTCGGGATCACTCATGATTCCAGGTGTCGTGTTACGTCCAGAATGTATGCTCAGAGTATGACAAACTACTTCTTTTTTTCCCTTATTTTTCCATAAGAGGGAGATTGCTCGGTACGAAATTCACCTAATAACCACAAATAGGCCCATTTTACTACATAGATAGAAACCACAGTGCTCTATGCCTCTAACCTTTATCATGGTCAGTCCCTTTTTACATCCAGCTCTTGTATTCTCCCTAGTTACTACTCCCCTTTTCCTTTGACCCTAGTGGTCTTTTCTACTTCTATAGTTACAAGTCAAGATAGATGAGGAACTATTAAAAAAAAAAGGAGGTGGCGATTCAGGTTTCTTATGAGGGAGTCATTTCTTTTTCTGCTCTCATAGGGACTAGAGTTACTGGCTACTGCACCTATTGTCATTGTCGTTCTCCATCGATATATTTAAGGAGGGGACTCATTTTCCCTCCTTGCTATTTTATTGACCAATGATGAGCATCAAACTATTTATCATCGATTTTGGGGTAGATAAATTTATAAGTGGGTCAAGAACATGCATTACGATCACAACTTCGAGTTAGTAGCAAAATTTTGCAAGAGAGTAAATAATATAAATCAAAGATTGAGTGCAAGTTTAAGTAGCAGTATGCTCTGTAATACTTTAGCCACAAATGAGTAGTGACTGTGGATGCCTAGTGAGCGATCATAACAATAAGAAAATAGTAATAAATAGCTAAGATAGTAGAGAAAGGTTAAGAACAACGTTAGAGGGTATTATTGCTCGAGGATAAAGAGGAGTGAAAATGGGTATGCCCTTTACAATGGGAGAGGGTGACTATTTATAGTATACAAGGAATGATTTTGAGCAATAGGAGAGTGTTATATGTAGCTCACAGTATGATAGCCAACAACTAAAGGTCACTTGTTGTTGAATCATTAGAGAGTATCATCCCAATATTGCGTGTCCAAGGCGATTCAGCCGAGGGTAGCCTGTGTACTTGAGAGCTTAACATACTTTTCTTTTGTTTGTTCTTTCATGTGCTGTCACCTTCGTTGGTATTCTTAAGCCACTCTTTTTTTCTTGAAAGGATTTTTCTTCAACTCGGATCCATCCTCAATACAACGCCTATCGTGGCTGATTCAATCCTGCCCAACCTAGGCAGACCTATTTTGCCACTATCGTTGGTATTCTCAAGCCACTTCTTTTTTGCCCAAGCGGATGTTCCTTCAACTTGGCTCCATTCTCTGGATAACGCCTATCATGGATGATTCCAATCTTTACCCAACCTGGGTCGGTTCAATTATTAAACCTATTTTACCCAATATATGAATACTAACACTTGGTTTTCTGGCGGCAATTTTTTGGCGGCGTAATTAGACAGTCACACTAGAGAACAGACTCAGTTTGCTTATCAACTACTTGCATATTTTTTTACAATTTGTTATTCTTATCTTATCTAGCTATCTAGATTACTCTAATCGAGCAAGTTAATATTAATAATTTTATTATTTGGTCATTCTAATCTTATGTGTCTTGAAACATGTATCTAAATTCAACAATATTATTTTAAGGTTTTTATTTTAGATTTTTTCCTGTTTTCTCATTTTCTAATTTCATTTTTTTTCAAATCATTTTTCTTTATATCCTTTTTTTAGTCTAATTATTTATACTTTTGGTTCAATTTTTTTCTCTGCACCAATAAAATGATTAATGATAATTAATATAGTGCACATTTTATTTATTTTTTCAATAGACAACCTAGCTAAGGAAGGATCCTAAGCTAAATGCTATTATAAAATAATGGAATGAGGAGTTTCTCTTTTGTTTGTGATTCATACTTTGGACATAGAGAAAATTGAATTACTTTTGTAAGGCTCTAGCGGTCATCCAAGTTATCTTTTTGTTACAAATCTATAGCTACTGTATGTACTCCATTTGGTCTGACTAGTGGTACCTGCAGCACTGCTATCATAATCTCGTGTAATGACGTATATTAACTATTAATATAATTATCTCATTTATCGAAAAATAAAACTTATTCTAAAATATAGTATACGAAAAATGAAACATTATTAGCAGTTGAATCTAGAGTGTTCTGTTGTTCGAATCTCGTGTATTACCCCCTTTGTTTATTTTATTCATCAACTATAGTAAAAATAAATATCTATTATTTGTCTAATTTAAAAAATTAACAGATAATTTATTATTTAATAGTTGTTTTATCTTTATTATAAAATTTAATTAGTTTCAATTCATTTTCCATTAGTGAGATAGCTTATAAGAATTATGAGTTGTCTACTAAATATGATATTTTCTTTATCAATTCATGAGAGTATGCCAAGTCAAATATTGACCAGTAGACATAGAAGGGGAAACTAGTAAAGTCAATTAACTATTTATTAGGACTACTTCTGCATTAAAGAAGATGCATGAGCTGAGAAGTTACTTGTAACAGTAACATTAGTTAGGCAATCAAGAAGGAAACAGAGTCAGTCTTAGGATGACAATCATCACATAGAATAAATCTTTTTTTTTTGTTTATTACTAAAATGAATCAAATCCTATCAAATATTTAAATTAAAACTTGCAGTTGTTCACCGTTGGATCTCATCAATACAAACTCCTATAATTTTTGTTAGATATCTTTTTCTTTCATTGTTTGAAATATGATCTATATATCTAGTCCGATGTACAAAATATATAATAAAGGTGGATCTATTGATCGGTTATATGACATATAGGCCAAGTTAGACATCTAATTATTTTGACTTGAATTATTTAGAGAATGCAATGCTTGATATATAAAAAAAAAAGGATGGACAATCAAATCTATCAAAAATGTATAATGTACTTTACTCAGCAACTTCTTAGGTGTTGGGAAAGAGGCAAGGGAGCACTATCAAAGTGCACGACAGAGTATCAACGGAAGAAAATTTAAGTCTAAACTTTTTCTTTCAATTTGAACCAAGAGGAGATAATCAAACCTAAGAAAAAAAATAGGCATCAAATATATCAACCACACAAATACGATAAGACAAGAATAAAATAAATCAAGCCAAGACACTAAATTTACGTGGAAAACCCTTCGATGTGAAGAGTAAGAACCACGGGACCAAAACCTCCACTATAATCACCAAGAGTTATAATATTTTTATCCAAAATTGGTCACAAAACAAGTGTCAAACAACGAGAAACAACACATAAACCACAAAATCAAAAACTGGAGAAATAAAGGAGCAAAAGCACCAAAATGCAGCTACTGTTCAGGGATGAAAAACAGAAGATACAGACCATCAAATCTAACTCCGTCAGTTCCAAATCAAAGATTGAGATGAGATAAACAAGCTTTATAAAAATCAGCACAATCAAAAAAGAAACGAAGCAGGAATCGCAATTAAAGTTGACAATTGTGGATGAAATTTTAGGTGCGAAAATCTGCACTAGTTTCTCTCTTTGGCTGCTGAAAACTCTCTTTTGTGGATGTGAAATAAGATCTAAAAATATTTATATATATGTTTCATAGTAATGGGCTTGTGGGCAAAAGTGGGTTGATCCAAAGTAGGCTTTATTTATCCACATAGAAAGGAAAAAGACCCATAACTCAACAATTCTCCCCCTCCCGACTATGTGGAGGAGATCACCACCCCGGGGATCATGTAACAATCTTCAAACATCCCTCTTGGAAAAGCTTTAGTCATCATATCATAATTATTATCATCCGTATAAATCTTCTCAAGTTCAAGCAACTTAAAATCCAACATATCTCAAATCCAATGATATCTCATATCAATCTGTTTAGACCGACCATGAAATATAGAATTTTTCTCAAAATGTATAGCACTTTGACTGTTGTAATAAAGCACATATCTCTCTATAGCACAACCAAGTTCCCTCAATAATATCATCATCCAAAGCAGTTCTTTATAAGCTTCAAAAGAAGTAATAAGCTCAGCTTCTGTAGTAGATAGAGCAACACATTTTTGCTACCTAGATTGTCAAAACACAACTCCCCCTGCAAAAAAAAAACCCTGATTTACGAGTATCAACATCACCAGTCATGTTTGAATTAGTATAACCACAAAGAACAGGCTTCTTTTTACAAAGACATAAACTCAGACTGGAAGTGCCACAAAGATATCTCATAATCCACTTCACAGCATTCCAATATTCTATTCCCAGATTAGAAAGAAAGTGGCTAACAATACCAACAGCATGAGCAATATCCAATCTTGTATGAACCATTGCATACATCAAACTACCAATGGCTAAAGCATAAGGAACTTTCTTCATATCTTCATTCTTATCATCACTGAAAGGACACTACTCCGTGCTCAAATTAAAGTGCATAGCTAAAGATGTACTGACAATCTTAGACTTATCTATGTTGAACGTTCGAAGTACTTTCTGAATATACTTCTTTTGTGATAACCACAACTTATTGTCCTTTCTATCACGAACAACCTTCATGCCAAGAATCTGTCTTGCTGGTCCTAAGTCTTTCATAGAAAAAGACTTACTCAACTCTTGCTTCAACTTTTGAATCTTGCAAGCATTATGACCAACAATAAGCATGTCATCAACATAAAGAAACACAGTAATAAAGTCATTGTCAGAGAATTTTTGCACAAAATCACAATGGTATGAAGTAGTCTTTTTGAAGTCCTGCTGACTCATAAAGGAACCAAACTTCCTGTACCACTGCCTAGGAACTTATTTCAAACCATACAATCTCTTCTTCAATTTGCAAACATAATTCTCTTTTTCCTTGAATTCAAAATCTTTGGGTTGCTCCATATAAATTTCTACATCTAAGTCACCATAGAGAAAAACAATTTTAACATCTATTTGGTCAACTTCTAAATCTAGACTTACAGCTAAGCCTAGAACCACACGGATGGATGGCATCTTCACAACTGGAGAGAATATCTCATTAAAATCAACTTCCTTTTTCTGGTTAAATTCCTTCACAACCAACTAGACTTGTACCGTAGAACTGGGTTTCTATCTTCATGCTTCACCCGAAAACCCCATCTATTTTCCAAAGCTTTTTTGTCTTTAGGAAGCTTAACCAAATCAAAGGTGAGATTATCATGCAAAGATTTAATCTCATCCTTTATAGCATTAAACCACTTTTCTTTTTCTTCACTTTTCATGGCCTCGTCAAGACTCTCAAGTTCTCCCCCGTCAATCAAGAGTACATACTCATGGGAAAAATAACGAGATGAAGGTATTCTCTCTCTAGTAGATCATCTGAGAGAACTCTCTGGAGTATCAATAATTGGTTTCTGACTAACCATATCAACTTGTACTAGAGCATCAACAAAATCATGTTGGTCATTCTAAACATGATCATCATCTTCATAATCAACTTAATTTTCATCATTATAAGGATTTTCTTTAGGAAAATAGTCAAAAAAAATTAGATCAACATCAACTAGACTCTCACTACTCTGAGAATCAACCTTCTCAGCTTTGTCAAAATCTTCAATTGTTTAGTCTTTAAAGAACATAACATGCGAATTCTAACAATTTTATTCTTGACTGGATCATAGAAATGATAGCCAAATTCATCTTAACCATAACCAATGAAGATGCACTGCCTAGTTTTAACATTCAACTTTGACCTTTCATCCTTAGGAACATGCACAAAAGCTTTACACCCAAAGACTCTAAGATGATCATAAGAAACATTCTTACCAGACCAAACTCTGTCAGGGACAACATCATCCAAAGAAATAGTAGGAGATAAATTGATAACATAAGCAACAATATTAAGTTCTTCTGCCCAAAAGAAATCTAACATCTTAGCATCTGAAAGCATATATCTAACCTTCTCAAACTAGAGTTCTATTCATCCTCTCTGCTAAACCATTTAACTAAGGAGTTTTTGGAGAAGTTTTCTAATGCTGAATATCCTGCTCTCCGCAATATCTATAAAAAAAATCAATATACTCGCCACTATTATCTTAGCGGATGTATTTCAATTTCTTCTCCATCTGTCTCTTAACAAAGGCCTAAAAATTTTTGAACACATCAAGTACTTGATTCTTGAACTTCAAAGAAAATACCCAGAGTTTGCGAGATGGTCATCAATAAAAGCCACAAAGTAAAGTGCACCACCATGAGACCTTACTTTAAAAGGACCACACAAATTAGAATATACCAACTCCAGCAAATCATTCTTACTTATAGGCAGATGATTTTGAAAAGGAAATTTTTTCAGTTTACTGGCTAAGCAATGAATACACTTCTTCAACTTTGTTTGTTTCAATCCAGAAAGTAAATTTTTGTTAGCCAAACTATTAATCCCCTTCTCACTCATATGACTCAACCTTCTATGACATAACTCTAATGAAGTATCATTCTCCATCAAGTTTACTGAGTCTCTAAAAGTGAAACCCTGAAATATATACAAGTTACACAACTTATCACCTCAAGCCACAATCATCGAACCTCTAGTAAACTTCCACTGGTCAGCACCAAGGTTTTTAACATAACAATCATCATCAAGGTTCCCTATAGAAATTAGATTCAAGCAGACATCTGAAGCATGTTTGATATTATCGAGAATTATTTGGAACCATTTTTTCTTTCTAAACAAACAATGCCAATGCCAAGTACTTTAACTTCATCATTATTGCCTATTTTCAATATTTCAAAATAACTTGGGGTATAAGAAAAATATAATTCCTTCTTTGGCATAACATGAGAAGTAGCACCAGAATTCACAAACCAGCTAAAATCATCACGAACAAAATTAATGGCATTCTTACCACAACCAACAACAAGATCATTATTAGCAACAAAAACAACACGATTTTCATTATCGTCTTCTTTCTTTTGTTGTCTCATATCTCTCTTGTGCTTGTAATCATATTTCATGGTGTGCCCCTTTTTGTTGCAATAGTCACATGTAATATTCTTGAATTTGGACTTCAACTTGCTTCTACTTTTATCTCTATCATGCAGACCTATGGGCTTGTTTCTCTCCTTTTTTTCAGTAATCAAAACATCAGAGTGTAAAGATGAAGAAGATGAGGCCTGAGATCTTCTTCTTATCTCTTTATTTAAGACACTACTCTTAGCATAATCCACAGTTACAATATCATTTGGAGCATAATTAGTCAAATAAACTCGAAGAGTTTCCCAAGAGTCTGGTAAAGTATTAAGAAGCCAAAGTCCCTGAATTTTTTCATCGAACTTTACACCTATTCCGGACAGCTGGTCAAGGACACCCTGAAAATTATTTATATGGTTAAAAATAGGACTTCCCCTTTTATACTTGATATTCATCAATTGTGTAAGTAGGAACAACTTGTTATTTCCAGTCTTCAAAGCATAAAGTGTCTCAACCTTGTCCCACAAACTTCTGGCATGTGTCTCATTCAAAATATAGTTTCTAACATTATCTTCAATCCATTGTCTGATATAGCCATAAACCTTTAGGTGCTCAAATTTCCAATCCTCGTCTTTCATGGACTGAGATTTAATAGATGCAAACACAGGTAAATGCATTTTCTTGACATATAAGAGGTCTTTCATCTCACCTTTCCAAGTATGATAATTACTAACATTAAAACATACCATCTTGCTCATATTTGCCTCCATCATTCAAATCGACAATCAACAAGAACTTGGCTTTGATACCACTTTGTTGGAAAAAAGGCAAGGGAGCACTATCAAAGTGCACGACAAGGCAGCAGTGGAAGAATATCTAAGTCTAAAATTTTCTTTTCAATTTGAACCAAGAGGAGACAACAAAATCCAAGAAAAACAAAGAATAAGCAACAAATATATCAACCACACAAATACGATAAGACAAGAATAAAATCAATCAAGTCAAGACACCAAATTTTCGTGGAAAACCCTTCGATGTGAAGAGTAAGAAACCACGGGACCAAAACCTCCACTATAATCACCAAGATTTACAATATTGTTCTCCAGAATTGGCCACAAAAAAAGTGTCAAACAACGAGCAATAACACATAAACCACAACACCAAAAACTAGAGAAATAAAGGAGCAAAAGCACCAAAATACAGCTACTATTAAGGGATGAAAAACAGGAGCTACATGCCACCAAATCTAACTCCGTCAATTTCAAATCAAATATTGAATTGAGAGGAACAAGTTGTCCAAAAATCAGCTCAATCGGACAAAAAACGAAGCAGAAATTGCAATTTGAAGTTGACAGTTGTGGCTGAAATTTTAGGTGCGAAAATCTACACTAGTTTCTCTCTATGGTTGTTGAAAACTCTCTTTTGTAGATGTGAAATAAGGCCTAAAAAAATCTATATATATGCCCCATAGTGATGGGTCTATTGGCAAAAGTGGGTTGGTTCAAGTTAAGCTTTATTTATAAACATAGAAAAGAAAAAAGACCCGTAACCCAATATTACGAAGTAGGTTTTGGCTTGCCCCTTTCCTCATAGTCAAGTGCCTATTTGAGATTATGCAGAATTATACATAAACGATTCTTTTATGGGTCTCTCTGGCCCCTGATGGCCTTGATTGACTCAAAAAGGCCATGCCCCTCAAGTTATGTGGATTATTTGAATGTTTAATAGGTATATGATTTTTTTGTAAAAAAAAAGGTAATTAAAACGACTCTGTCCGAACTAAATTGATAAATAAAATATTGAAGTACAAACCACTTGCCAATAGAATTTTTGAGTAAGGTAGTATTATAGTCCCTTGTATTCATACTTTTATCCTACATGTGGATTGGATGGACAAGTAAGGATTCAACCAATGGTTTCAAATTATATTTTGGATCACTATATCCATCCTGATTATTCTTGTAAACAACATCGGGTATACGTGTGAAGTTGACGATACGCATCTGGACTACAGCTGACATAGAAGTAGGCTTGATGAGCTCTTTGTTTAAAGCCTTCCATGCATTCTCGACTAATTTAAAAAGTTTTTCATTCACTTCTTCAATTGATAAATTGTGCTCTTTCATATAGCATTCTATTCCTGTGACAAGTTGTCCTCTTTCTTTCTCAACCTTCAAGAAAATTAATATTCATAAAAATGATAATGTTGTATATTCAAATCTACAAATATATGTACAAATTTGCATAATTTGTACCTTGTAAGAAGCTATGTCATCAACAACTCGACCAACAATTGCAGAAGCCAAAAGGATTTTTGGTTTATTCAATATCCAATCAAACGATGCCTTTGAAGTTGATCTCATGCCTAATAGTGATGCTGGTACAAGTAAGTAAAAAGCTCCTGTGATCAATGCATTGTTGAGGTACTCTTCAAATAATGGCACATTTCCTTTGATGAACCATTTTGCTTCAATATAGTAACTCCTCACGGTTTCTTTCATCTATTCAATAAAGCATTTTTGTTTAAACTTTTATATCTTCTATGTCAGTAGTTATAAATTAAATAAAAGGGGTAGCCCTGATGCTCGCTCTAAAACTCCCGCTGTGCGCAGGTCCAGTGAAGAGTCGGACCAAAAGGGTCTATTGTCCGTAGCCTTACCCTGCGTTTCTGCCGGAGGCTGTTTCTATGATTTGAACCTGTGGTCACCTTCTGACCAAATGGCAATAACTTTATCAGTTACTTACGGCTCAAAATTCAAATTCATAAAATAAATTTACTATTAAAAAGAGGAAATGTCTCTCACTCAAAAAAGAAGAAAAATGTACAAAATAATATATGATCATAACATATTCATTTGAGTGTTAAGTTGCATACCGCTTCTTTGACGTAACAAACTCCATTAAATGTATTCAACTCCTTTACTTCAATATCATAATCTTTAAAAAGATTGAGAAGAGTAGTGTATATCGTTTTCATATAGCTTGGGAGTCGATCAATTTCACTTAAATCCCACCTACGTTAATAAAAAATATTACTAATGTACCTTGAAACAATCAGGAGGAAAGGAAATAGTAATAGCTAGGTTCAACAAACAGTTGTAATTTAAATATTAGATAAATAATCCATACCGTTCCACAGCTTTAGTGAACAAAAGCAATTCATCAAGAGTACCATATGAGTCATACGTATCATCAAGTACTGAAAGCATGACAATGCATTTTGTAAGCATAATTCTAGCTTGAGAGTATTGAGGTTCAAAATATACGCCTATGGCACATAAGAAGCATTCCACTATTCTGTCTCTAATATATGGAAGCTGAGACACAAGTTTCAAGTCTTTCCACCACCTTCATGAATAAATAAGAGCAATATTATTAGTAGTTAACTTAATATATAATACTACTCCCTTCTCTTCAATTTATGTGTATATGTTTGACTGTGCATGAAATTTAAGATTGAAAAAAAAAAGATATTTAAAATTTGTGATCTAAAGTAAGTCATAATTTTTTCCGACTATAAATTATTTCATTAATTAAGGATAAATAATAAGATTGAAGTCAAATTGTTACTACAAGATATAGAAATAAGTCATTCCTTTGTCGGATGGACCAAAAAGGAAAGAGCGTCATATAAATTGAAAGGGAGGGAGTACAATATACTTCATCTGTCTTAACTAATATGACACACTTTCCTTTTTAGTAAGTTTAAAGAAAATCACACATTTCTATATTTAGTAACAATTGAAGTTTTAAAAGCTCATTTTTATCATTAACGAAATTGCTTATAGCCAAGAGATATCTATTACTTATTTTAGATCACAAGTTTCAAAAGACCTTTGTTCTTTATTTCTTAAACTCCATGCCTAATCAAACTATATCTTATAATTTGGGACCATGAGAGTTATACTCAAATGAAAAGCACAAACTCAAAATTACTTACAGCGTGAGTTCACTAAGCTCTTTCTTATGTAGCAGTTGCAATAAATTGTAATCTAGTTTGGCAAATCTTAGTAGCTTATCGTTTCTTGATCCACATTCTTCATATATTGAAATATTAAAATGTGCTTCAATTCTTGGGAGACCTTTATGAAGAGGTTGCATAAGGGCATGTGTCACTTGTTTCTCAAGAGTTGATTCTAAGATAGGTGTTATCCTCTCCAAATGGGATTTTGCAAAGATAAGGGCCTCATCTAATATGTCATCCCCGTGTTTTCTCACATATGCTGCTTCATATAGACTTAGCAAACCTTTCGCATCTGTAAGTAGAGCTTCCTTGAATTTTCCATTGTTGTCCTTAAATTGATTGAAATGATCTAATTCACAAAATATTTTGTTACATGAATAACCTTATGCAATTGATCTAAATCTTCTTGAAAACAAACATGTAACACTACTAAAACACAATTTTTTTGATGGAACATTTCCGTAAGAAATTCACGATGATGGATGAAAATTAAATTTGTAAGAACGTTCGTTGGAGAAACACATGTTTCTAATTGTGTAATTTAACTATGTACATACATACCAGAAGAGATTGGATAGCCATGTTGTCTAAACAATCGAAAATATAAGGCAACGTTATATAGATCATCCTCTTCATGGATGACATTTAGATCAAACATATTACTTAGTTGATCTTCAATCTCCTCCTCAAAATGATATGAAATACCAAGCCGTTCAAGGGTGTCAATCAATGACATTTTCTCTATAATGTCCTTTTCACTACTCATTATCATGTGCCACACTTCTTCTTTCAAAGTTTTTATCTCTTCGATGTTTTCCTCTATAACCTGTTATGAAATTTTGTCAACATAGTGAGTAAATAAATACTTGATTGAAAAATAAATTAAGAGAGATTGGTACCTGATTATCCAATAATATTGTACAATAGCTAAATGTATCTCCCCACATACAAGGTGCAAAATTTGTCTTAGGGCGAACAACTTCGTCTTGGTGGTCTACGTTCAATGAAACAACTGTTGACACTGTAGAACATATAAATTCCAAACTTTGTCGCCATTGATATTACTTACTATTTATACAGAGAAGCACTAATTAAAATTATAAAATTTCTATGATGTGTCTCACACAACTATTCCTAGTTGATGAAACAAACACCTTTTTATCTCACAAAGACGTGCATCCAAATATTAGAATTAGACTCAATAGTGTAACATTTCTCTCACTTCATATGGCCCTTGATACAATTACTTGTTAATTAGGCAATTTGAGGAAGTTGAGTTTTTCCTGATAACCGAATATTTTTATCTATAAATATTGTATATTCTATTCCATCCATCTCTATCCCGTATTAGTACGATATATGGACACAAAAGCACCACATTGATGAAAGAAAATGGATTTAGTTGGTCAACATTTGTTCCATTTAGTATGTTCTTGCATTATGCTCAATTGTTTTCTCTAAAATTGACCCTTCTTCCTCCATTGCACACCAAAACCTACCTCCTCAACATCAGAGTCCGGAACCAAACGCTTTAAAAAAGTGAAGATCCTAAATAAGTGCACAATCCTAAACCGGGGGTCTATCAAAAACGGTCTCTCTACTTCTCTTGAGGTAGTGGTATGATCTGCGTACACTCTACCCTCCCCAGACCCCACTGGGTATGTTGTTGTTGTTGTTGTGCACTTATTTAGTGCACAATTCTTTTTATTCAACATTGTGCACTTATTTAGTGCACAATCTATTAATAAATAAACTGTGCACTAAATAAGTGCACAATTTATTTATTTCACGTGCCAATTTTTTAAAAATTGTATTTATTTCACACAAGTTAATATTTGTTTGTGGTTCCACTATTTTTTACATTTTTAGTTTTATACACAAAAAAAATAGCTTAAGTTATACTTCACGTGCCTTCATGCTTTTGTAAACACAAGTGATCTAAGATTATATTTCACGTGCCAAGTGATCTACTATTGGTCCAAAGATAGACTCCAAACAAATTTTTCGGTGATAGAAAGAAAATAGTACTAGTGATATTTACTGTACCTTCCTGCACTATAAACTACTCAGCACCAAATCACGTTTGAATAGAAATTGACGAACATCAAAGAGAGCAAAATACTCAACACGATCAGAAAGACAAGAAATGTTGCAAGCATGATCGAATCTACTCTTTTAACATGAAATGAAAACCACTGCAGTTACACGTACTACGATTTTCAAGCAGAAATAGCCCAGAAACATGGAACTAAATGTGTATTTGCCTTCATGCTTTTGTAAACATAAAAGACCATACCAAACGAGATAGCAGCCAACCTCCTTATTTTTCCCTTCGGCAAGTATATTTCATTGTTGTAGGGTGCTACTAACAGAAACAGTTACCAGGCTCACAGATTCACACACTTGTTACATCATCAAGTATATATTCATACTTACATACATATAACTTAAGCTATTTTTTTGTGTATAAGACTAAAAATGTAAAAAATAGTGGAACCACAAACAAATATAATCTTGTGTGAAATAAATACAATCTTTAAAAAAATTGGCACGTGAAATAAATAAATTGTGCACTAAATAAGTGCACAATGTTTTTTTTTTTTTGGTTAAAAAAGAGCTATTTCATAAATAAGTGTACAATGTTGAATAAAAAGAATTGTGCACTAAATAAGTGCACAATCCATAAAAAAATGCATTGTGCACATATTTAGTGCATAATCCATAAAAAAAATGAATTGTGCACTGAATAAGTGTACAATTCATAAAAAAAAGGGATTGTGCACTTATTTAGTTCACAATTTGATCTTCACCTTTTTTAACGTCATTGGTAAGACTTCCGTTAAAATCTAAAAGTATTGTATGCTTAATAAGTGCACAAAGCCTATTTTGATACTTTTTATTTTATATGGCATAGATTGATACTTTTTTCAGTTTGAGGGCATATTTTGGTTCCAGACTCTCAACATCAAATATATTCAAAACATTTTAATCAACTAAACACATGAAAAAAAGGAAAAAAAAAAAAACTGTTTTCCTCGGTGCCAAGTACCGTTAATCATGAGTTGTTTTCCAACCTATTTGACTAGTTTAAATTCTGTCGAACCCGCTCATTTGATACACCTAAACACAACAACTAAAATGAAGCAGATGAAGTAAGAAGAATAAACTAACCGTCTAAATGCAGTTTGACACGTGCTTGGATAGGGCGTTTGCCAAAAACAAGAGCAGCTGGTTTTCCAACAAAATTTGTTCTCCTATGCATTGCTATTCTTCTCGGCCATATGTGGTTTCCTTTCAATGATGTAATTGTTGCCATTGGACGACTTACAAATTCTGTAAAACAAAAATGTCGACATGATCAAATTGAACACACGTATTATACTATCTAAAATTCTGCGACATACTTAATTAAAGAAATAATTAATGTACTAAAATACGTGAAAAGTCGTCATAATTATAAAATTAAGCTATATATAAGTATATATGACTAAAGACATACTTACTACACTCCTATAAACATAATTTTCTTGTAAGAAGACATTTGATGAGAACATATAAATTGAAAAGAGAGAATACCTATTGGTGGAGGAGTGTTTGGTTGCTTCCTTTCAAGTCTCGGGGTTGGTTGTGAGCTTACGTGAATTGCATATGTAAGTATATATATCTCTCTCTATATATAAGCAAAATTAAAACACCACAAAGATGTCAAGTGGCAACATATTAAAATAGCCACGTAACAGTTTTTATGACAAAGTTAAAAAATGTCGTAATAAAAGTTTTGAATTGAAAGATTAATTATTTGAATTTAAATACATTATACTTTAAAAAAAAAAGATTTTCATTATCTTAAAAATAGGAACTCATAATTATTTGAATTTTGGATTAAAAGATTCGAAATATTTGAATTTGAAAATGCATTATCCTTTTAAAGAAATAGCTTAAAAATATATTATCCTATTATTATTATTATTATTATTATTATTATTACTATTATTATTATTATTATTATTATTATTATGTCTAAAGAATATGTATTTATGATGTGTAGTCAAATCTTACACAATTATTTTAAAATTTTACATATAAATTAAAATTTGTTATAAAATAACTAAGAATAAAGAAGAAGAGTAGAGAGAGAATAGAGAGTAATTCTTATTTCTCTTGAGGGATGAGAGATCATATGATTGATAATACAATGAACAAAACTCCTTTATTTATAGGGGAAAATACTCCTAGTTTCTGACTAAAAGTCACATACTTCAAATCCTGATAGATATCAGCTAGATCTTATTAGATCTTGATAGACATTCACTATAATGTAAATACATTTATAACACTCCCCTTGAATGTCTAGATAGATAATGTGCCTAGGTAAAACCTTACAAGAAAAAAAATAGTGGAAAAAATAATCCAGTGAAAGAAAAAAGAGTACACATATCTAATAATACGCATATAGGCTGCCTCATTAAAAACCTTACAAGGAAAACCCAGTGGGACAAAACCTCGTAAGGGAAAAAGAGTACAACGCGTATTAACTCCCCCTAATGATAACATCCTTGAATCTTTGCATCCCAATCTTGTGCACCATCTTCTTGAAAGTTGTAATTGAAGGAGACTTGGTGAATAAATCAGTCGCATTATCACTTGAACGAATCCGTTGCACGTTAATATCATCATTGGTGATTAAATCAGCCACATTATCACTTAAACGAATCCGTTGAACGTTAATATCACCATTCTTTTGGAGCTCATTTATGTAGAAAAGCTTTGATGAAGTGTGCTTCGTTCTATCTCTTTTTATGAATCCTCCATTAAGATGTGTTATGCATGTTGCATTATTTTTGTATAAAATTATGGGTACATTGTCACATTTCATGCCACATTTTTCTCGAATGAGATGTATCATGGATATCAACTATACTCATTCTCGGCTTTCTTCATAAATAGCTATTATTTCAGCATGGCTCAATGAAGTGGCTAGATAGACTGCTTTGTATATCTCCAAGATATGACAGTATCCCCACATGTGAACACATTGCATGTTTGAAATCGAGATTTATGCGGGTTAAATAAATACCCAACATCAGCATAATCGATAAGATCAAGACTGCAATCTTTAGAATAATATAAGATCATGTGTTTGATCCTATTTCGATGTCTCATAGTTAGAGCTAAACTATACCTTGCCAACAAATTAATCGAAGAGGCTATATCAAGCCTTATAGTATTTGTAAGATATATTTTGTCAAGTGACAATAGTCAACTTTTCATGTGTGACATCTTCAAGTGTGTGGAGTGCAAATCAAATAAGTTTTCACTTACCAAGATGCATCCTTTCATTTCACTTGATAAATGTTTCTACGTCAGCATGCTTAAATAAACGTAGAATTCAGATCATCGTAGTCTTTCATAATATTGCATCAGTATTGTATCAGAAATATCATCGATGATATATCATTTTGTATCGTTTCACAATGTGCCATAACATTTTGAGATCTCATCACTTCATTATTTTCAGATACCTGAACCTTTCATAAGGTTTCATGAAGTGTTATGTCATAGGCTCTTCAAGATCATATTGCCTTCTTATTATGATTATTTGTTCCTTATTTTTCAAGGATTATTTTATTTGGAATCGATTAGTCTATCATGCTTCATGCATGCGTAGACTTTGTCCTTTATAAACACAAAATAAGAGCACTTGCATCTTAAATATGAGATGTGTTCGGCATTTGACTTGAATTATCTTTTGAATGAGGATCTGATGATAATTCCTAACATATTTCATAGCAGCTTATAATCTCCCCCTTATGTTAGGAAAACTAACATACGTTCTCCATCTTTGTGCATCATGATATATTCATTAATCGTATACCGCATATCAAAACTATTAGATGTAATAGTTGGTTCCTGACTTTGAACCAATTGAGAGGGAAGAAATAATCATAATTTATTGGTTTAATGCAGACAAGTGTTATTGTATGCAACATATCATATTTCAGACTAACACATGAGGCTTTGTTCTCATCAGCAACGATTTAGCTATTTATTGAAGGCATTCAATGTCAAACCATTTTCATCAAGATTAATTGTCTTGATTGCACAATCTGAAAGTTATGCTCTTAACTATATTTTATTGAGCAAGCAACTTTATGAATGTCAAACTACAGGTTGACAATAAATGTACATGTGATTATCTTATTGATGCATCTTTTCAACATATCACATAAAAGGTGAATGAGCCCTTATTCAACTTTTATATTTTTCAGATTTTGATGGATCCAATCCAATAATTAGTTGATCCAACCAACTTATCCTGAGAACAAACAACATGAATAATTCTTGAAGAATTTTCTAATTCTTCATTACATGTTCAATACTCAATATGCACATTTTCGGGATGTCATAATCATTCATGTTAACTTATGAACTTTTATTCTAGCAAACTCCAAGTTTACCATGACATGTACCTTTTTACTTTAGAAAATTTCAGATTTACTACTTTAGAAGTAGATTTCAAATTAACTCTTCTCGGTTATTCTGTCTCATTCGGAGGTGAGTTGTGAAGTCATCACAATCAAGTTCATGTTTGTTGATAAGCTTTACTAAATATCATCACATTCACCCAAGGAATGGATCTATGCTTATAACAATTAAAATTCTCATTCCCATTAATGAAATATAATCGTGTCTTAAGCCTATCAAATTGATAGCGTATAGCCTCTTTTATGATATTACTACTTCAAGAGCAAATCGAGGCATATATATGATCTAGAGAATTTTTCTCTAACATATCTTATGATCATAATACGCGTGTGAAAATATCATCACTTTTGATGATCATTCTCATAATGTCTCTCCACGCGTATATTTATGCTTTCAATTACTTGTCTTCTTTCAGACATATTATGCATTGATATCATATACACTTCAAGAATGAAGTAAGTTGTCATATTTCAGACTTATCATATATATATTGCTACCACATTCACTTCATGGAATGAAGCATATTCAATGAGACATATTTCATGACTTTTCATTAAAAACACATTATTTTGTCTTAGCCATCATAATATTTTTAATATGGTGCATTGAGATTCAAACTCAACGTCTTACTCATATAAAGGCGTCTTAGGCATAAATTGATGGGACTTAAACCCAACATATTATCATCCCTTTTGATATTATTATTCTTGAGGAATAAATTTAAAATATAAATGGTTCCAAACCAATTATTTTTCCTCAAATCCAACAATAATTATATAATTAGTAACGAAAGACAGATAACATAAGAAATTACTAACCTTGAAATTACCTTTAGATTTATAATCTCATCTTGTTTGCCAGAGTCTCGTACTGATGACGTGTTATAAAATAATAAAGAATAGAGAGGAAGGAGAATAGAGAGACTTTAAAGAATAGAGAAGAAGGAGAATAGAGAGTTATTATTATTTCTCTTGAGGAATTTCTTGAGATCCTTGAGGATGAATTACAATGAAGGAAATCCCTTTATTTATAGGAGAAAATACTCCTAGTTTCTGACTAAAAGTCAGATATTTCAAATCCTGATAGATATCAACTAGATCTTATTACATTCACTATAATGTAAATACATTTATAACAAAATTTGAATTGAACCTTATATGTACTTGCAAATCCTTTATATATTTAAGTTATCAATTAATTTTTATATAATTTTTTTTTTTTAACAAACAAACAAAAGAAAGAAAAACAAATAAAAGAAAAAATGGAAGGAAAAGAAAACGTAGAAAGAAGGGAAAAGAAAACAAAGAAAAAATTGTTAATTCTAAAGCAATAAAGAAAATTAAAAGTAATAAATTTTTAATTTTAAATTAAAAATAATTTATATATATAATTACATATTAGAAGTAATTAGTTCTCAAGTTCTAATTGGACTCTAATTGCAATCTGTATATATAATTATTATTATGTCTAAAAAATATATATTTATGATGTGTATCCAAATCTTACCCTTATTTGTAATTATTTTAAAATTTTACATATAAATTAAAATTTGAATTGAACTTATATATCTACTTGAAATTCCTTTATATATTTAAGTTATCAATTAATTTTTATAAAAAAAATGATTTTTTAACAAACAAATAAAAGAAAGAAAGAAAAACAAATAAAAGAAAAAAGAAAGGAAAAGAAAACGTAGAAAGAAAGGAAAAGAAAACTAAGAAAATGTTGTTAATTCTAAAACAGTAAAGAAAATTAAGAGTAATAAATTGTTAATTTTAAGTTAAAAATAATTTATATATATAATTACATATTAGAAGTAATTAGTTCTCAAGTTCTAATTGGACTCTAATTATTGTCTAATCAATCCTATAAGATATTATTTATTCTATCCATTATTTTTAATTTGAATTGGAGTTACAATATCTTCTAAAAATAAACTCATAACCAAAAAAACAAAACTGAATGTGTTTATTCAATTTACTTTGCTGCCACAAAATGTGGATAGCCGTTATTATCTGTATATAATTGCAACATAAAGATTAGAAATCTGAATTTAAAGTAGAAGTAGCAATAGAAATAATAATTATTATCACATTGATTTCAAATTATATAAATATTAGGTAAATATACATTATATTTGAATAAAATAGGGTAAGAAAGAATAACAAATTAATACTCTTTTAACAAATTAATAAGTTATTAAAATTGTAATAAAAAATTAATTAAAAGATTAGAGATATTTAACTTTAAAAATATGATGCTTTTTTTTAAAAAAAAAATAACCATAAACTTAAAATTAGAAACCTAATATTGAAGAGTTCTAAATGAACTTTTACTATTCTTAAACTTATTCCTTTCAAAGTTTTAAAAATATTCAAATATTAAATAAGATAAAATAAATTTAATACAAATAATAATAACTATAAATAATAATGTTAATAATAAATTAAAATTTGAACTGAACCTATATATCTACATGCAATTCCTTTATATATTTAAGTTATTAATTAATTTTTATAAGAAAAATAATTTTTTAACAAACAAATAAAAGAAAGTAGTAGTAGCAGTAGCAGTAGCAGCAGCGGCGGCGGCAGCAGTGGCGGCAATAGCAGCAACAGTAGTAATAGTAGTAGTAGTAGTAGTAATAATAATAATAATAATAATAATAATAATAATAATAATAATACTATAATAGTGATAATAATAATAATAATAATACTATAATAGTAATAATAATAATAATAATAATAATAATTAATAACAACACTAGTATTCGTAATAGGAGCAACAACATATTTTTAACAACAACAATAGTAATAACGATAGTTTAAATAGTAATAATAATAACAACAATAGTGATAGTAATTAAAACAATCTATATAATATTTCTTATGAATATTAAATTGTGTGGTGTATGGATAAAATAATAAAAATATCTTAAATTTTATATTAGATTAATTGTACTTTAAATATATGTTGTAAATTTTATCGTTTGTGTATATATCCATTCTAACAAAATTGATTGTGGTTGATTAAAATTCGGGAGCATCAATAATTTTGAAAAATACAGTACAACGAATTAAAAGAGATTATTTGTATTCAAAAGAAATTTACAGAATTATGTTTTTCCTTTAGAAAAAATGAATTACTTATGTTCTAAGAATTTCTTACTTGTATGTGTATAACCAAGGTAAAATTTAAATAGCAGTTTCAAATATTTTATCTCATTCAAATATGAATTATAAAATAAATATATATTATTATTTTTAAAAAAAGTATTGATAAGAAAAAGTAATAACCTAATCTTTTGATAGCAAATTGATATGATATTTAAATTTGAATTTAAAAGAATTTGAGATGGAATGATAGTCTATCTTCTTAACCTCTCTTATATATAATCCTACAATAATAGGTTATGTTAAGCTTCTTTCTCTTATTTTGTTATTGATCATTAGCTTCATTGACTGCATTTTCATCTTTTTTGTTGTTGTTTTTTTGTTTTCTTATTTTTATTTTTTATATGTAGATGAGTGATAATCATATTGCGGATAATTTTTCTACTATATCGTGAATTCAATTAAGTAAATATTTCTTCTGATATTAAATTTTAATTTTAGAAATAGTTGAATTAAAATAAAATTCTATCTCCTTAACCTTTCGTATATATACTTCTATATTGATATATAATTTTAAGTTTTTTTTTTTCATTGATTGTTATATCCATCGTATCATCATATTTTTGACTTTTTATAATTTTTTTGTTTAACTATTTTACTGTTACATTTACCAGGCTAATTTTTATATACTACATCCAAGTCTAGAGTTACATAAATGATGTTTTTTAATCTTTGTTTGTCGGACTTTTACTAAATATAAATAAATTTAAATACGTAAAAAAAATAATTTTTATTGAGAATTTTTGTCAAGTCGGCGTTTATCGAGAAATTAAGCTTATTTCATCTATAATTTGATGCAAATTTAATTTTTTAATTAAAATTAATAATTTATAATTGTGTAAAGATTTTTTTAAGAAAAATAGAAAATATATCCACTAGGTAAGAAAACGTGTCAAATTACTATAAAAATAAAAAAATTTAAAATCAAACCTCATAAAAAAGAAGTATCTTAAAAAAATGTGCAACATATAAGTTTAGTCATTCAATTATGAGCATGGAGAGTACATGTTTTTATAATAAATATATTAATTAATTGTGAACTTAATAGATAAAATCACATAAAAATACCTGTCTATATATATAAAATTAAGTTACTTGGCACTAGCCAATTATTTTGAGAAATAAAAAAAAATTAAGTTTTAGATTTTAAGTTATGCTCAACACGTCTTTGACAATTGTTGAGGTATGTTCGTACCTTTTTTTTATTATTTATAATGAATAGTATATTTATCTTTTATCATAGGTGTAATTAAATAATCTAAAGTTTTCACTAATCTAATGTATATAAATATCTCAAAAATATTAAACAAAATAATAAAAATAAAAATAAAAATACAATGAAAAATAAAAAATGTGTAAATGATATTTATCAGATCATTCATGTAAGGAACATCATATTCACATCTCTACTCTTTTAAGATAATTATAAAATTAAGTTACTGACATTTGGCCATTTCAATTGATTTTTTTTTTCTATTTTAGTTGCGAATTTTTTTAAAAGACTTATTGATTTAAATGTTTTTTTGAATCTTATAATAACATTCTTTTTCTGTCAGTTCTTTAGTATAATGGAAGAAAACAAAGAATTAAAAGATTATTGAGTAGCTATTAATTGATTCTGAGCTTCAAAAATAGATATCTTTATTTGATGTTATTATTTACATTAGTAATAGCATATATGCTAAAATAAATAGATACTTAATATTTTATTATTAAAATAAAAGATATTTTTTTAATGCATTTATATATATCTAACACAAAACAAAAAGAAAGGTAGAAATAGAGTGACACATGTCGTGATGGTCGAGGGAGAGCAAAGAGGATTGTGGTGGCTGGGGCAGAGTAGAGGATGGGATAGGTGGTAAGGTTGGCGGGGGTTGAATTTTGTAAACAAACTGATATTATTCTTTTTATGTCAAAACATTTAAAATAATTGTAATTGAGATAATTTATTAAGTATTAGTTGTAATATTACTATTTATAATTATTTTTAATATTTTATTGACTTTGAAATATGTTAATGCTATGCAATAAAATTGACTAATTTTATATAAATAATTTAATATTTTTTAATAAATAAATTTTAAAAATAAATATTTCGCGCATCGCGCGAGTACCTATACTAATTTATATAATGAAAAACGAAGTGTTACTGCTCAAGCTTTATAGTCCATCTCCCTCCATCTCATATTAGTTGTTTACTTTCATCTTTACAAACCTCATAAGAAATCTTAAATAAAAAGGATAAAGTTTACTAATTTATCCTTTAGAAAATATTTTTGGAACTTTACAAACTTGTAATTAACGTTCAAAAAGAATTAATGGTAGCAGTGAAATGGGAAATTTTAATTAATTTTATTTTGATTTTGTAAATTTGATAAATAATTTAAAATAATTTTTTTTTAGTAATGTGGACAACTTTTATGAAATGGAGAGAATATTATTTAGTCTTGTCTTCATATTCTTAGTAGTGTAAGACTTTTGAACAAAACTATTATTCTGAGTGCCTTTATACACAAGAGGGAAGTGAATTATGTATGCCCCTTTTTTTGACTTGTCAAAGAACCGGGTTCTTCTGCCGGAGTACTTAGCAACACTGTATATAAATTGCAACAAGCAAAGAACACACAATTTTATGTGAAAAAACTCCTTGCTTAAACTAACGGAGTAAGACTCCGACTAGAGACCAACCCCAAAATGGCATAGAGTCCAATTTGTAGCGGAGCCATCTTTGCTTTAGGGGTTCATCTAAACCCCATTCGATAAAAAATTATACTGTTGTTATACTATTTTTACATGGTTAAAAATATTTTTTTATGCATATATAGTAGATGTTGAACCCTCTTCGACTAGTTCGTATATATACTTCTGAACCCCCTTAATGAAAATTCTAACTCCGCCACTGAATCCAATCCCGAATAATTGATACAATACCAAACCTCTAACGGGTGACTCGATCCTGACTCGGGAGTTGACCAAGTTATGATTTTGTGTCAGAGTCTCGGGACTGGGTAAGATCTCAAGGTCAAGGTCGAGGTCAGATCTCGAGATCTTCGGATTGTGGGTCTGATCTCGAGGCAAGGACTCGTTTCAAGATTGGGTTTTAGAGTCAATATCAAGTCTCGGGTTGGGGTCAAGTTTAGGTATCGATATAGGATCGAGTCTCGAGTGGGTTATGGTTAGGTCTTCGTTCTAGTCCCGTCGAGGTTGAATCTCATCCGAGGGTTAGGTTAGTTTCAGGATTGAATCTCATCTCGTGAGTTGGGCTAGGGACTAGAATAGCTCTTGGGCTCGGGCTCAGGTCTCACGTTAAGGCTGTGGTTAGGTCTAATTAGGTCAGGGTCAATATTATGTCTTGGGTCAGTATTGCTTGGGTTGGACCGGAACATGAAGTCATAATATTTACGTATATTATACTTGAATGTCCCTAGAACAATATTTTCTTCTTACTAATTGAATGCCCGAAACTAAACAGATTACTATGTAGAGGAATAAAATAAGATTAGGGAATGGATTCCCGTTGATATCATTAAGCCAATTCCATTCTTTTATCTTACTGTTTGGTACTTTTGTTAGGATTTTTGCCCTAATTTTTTTACAAAAATTAAGTTTTACTTTTTCTTAAAATAAAAATAAAAGTAACCATAAATACTTTTATTTTTCTAAAAGGAAAACATAAACTTTTTTATATTTGACAAACTTTTTTCTTGAATGAAAGGTTTTGGACATCTATAAATAGAAGATCTTCTTCTCATACCATAATACAATAACATTCAGAATGTAGTCGTTTAAGAGTTTTGGTTGGGTTGGGGGGATTAACTCTCTCATTAGTTTTTGTGTTTTTTTTTAAATATTAGATTTTATTATATGTAGGCCAATTGGCCAAAACATATAATAATTTTATACTTTTTAGTATCTTTTTCTTTGTCGTCTAAATTATCACCAAGATGGTTTGCAACTAATAGCTTCCGTATGACGCTCTCTCGATTTCCAACCAACACTTTTCACATGTGGAAATCCAAGTTCTGCTTTGTAAAATTCTTAAAATGTTGTAGCAGAGAATTCAACAACATACAAAATGGGAAATTATATAAATTCTTTAAAGTTTGGTATTAGTTCTATCAATGTCATCAAATTATATTTGTTTGCCCGTGACCTTTAACTGCCTAACAAAGAAAAGTAAATTTGTTGATACCTTTCCAAGTTAGATCAATATTTATAGATACGGTTATGAACTTATTAAATCTGGTATTGTTTAACCTCACTTTCTCTAAATGTCCATTTCATATTCCTTTATACTGAATTTTCCATGTGTTCGTTTAAAATTTAGTGTAGTCCTATTCCATCTATCAATATACTACCAGTATACCAACCAGAAAAGATAGAAAAAGGATCCAAAATCAAGTGCTAGCTCTTTTCGTATTAGTTTATACTCTCACTGTTTCATTTTACTTGGTCCATATAATAAAAATAATTATTTTAATTTACTTTTTTAAATTTATAAAATTAAGAGAATTTTATTATATTTTCAATTTCTATACGTAATATTAAGTTACTACATATATAAACTAACAGTAATCGAATTTCGAGTTTTAAAACATCATTACTTAGATTTAGTTTCGTAAAATATATATCTAATTAATTTTTTCTTAAGGGTATATCAAATCAATATGTCAAGTAATATAAAACGGAGGAAGTATTTAAAGGTAATTAGTTTTATGTTATTCTACGAGTCCACATATACAAGAGAGAGGGTGAGCTTTTGGGAACGGGTAACTCTATGCGCTTGCATTTCTTTTCAAAATTATTGATTTTGTTAGTTTTTATAGCGGAAACCGATCCATAATAATCATAATTTGTGTCATCAGTTGTTAAGAATCTTTCCCAAAATAGGTGAATTTCTCCTTCTTTTTTTTCATAGTCTAAATATCTAGAGATGATTTAGAGCATTTTTTTCTATTTTGGGTAAATTAACCCTAGCCGTCTATTATAGTGGGAAAACTGTCTGTTTTTATACTTACTGGATGGTCCGTACCCGTGCTAGGCATGGACATTTATTGAACATCATTTTACTAATGAGATCTAACATCAGGAAAGGTTATTTCATGGTGGTTGTGGTGTAGGATTCCAATTAAAGGAAACTTCATTAAACTAAATATTAGGAAAAGATGATTCATACTATATACATCAATTTCTGAAACATAAGTTATGTATTTACATTCTTGAGCTTGCGAATAAAAAACAAAAAAGAGCAAGATTGTACATACGATATAGGTGTTATTTTCTACAATACAGGTACGTAGAATCTGTATAACAGAACAACAACTTCAACTCGAGTTCAAGTATGAACAAGAACACAATGAAGTATTAAATGCCCTCAACACAAGATCAAAAAGACCTTTCCAAGAGGTGCATTTATTTTTCAGAAAATAAAGATGAAACAGAAATGATTAAGGCCAAGTCGTCCGAATTCACGGACTTTCCTTAAGGAATAATTCCCCTCACTGTACCCGAGGTTATGGAATCTTCCTCCCAGGATAAAATGGCCTTCAATCCGACTATAGCGGTACCTCAAATAGGCGGATTTTTCGAACACACTCACGGTTTGAATGATCACACTTAGAGTATTTTTAAGACAAGAAGAAGTTTTTGTAATCTTAAAATTTGATTATTCTTCTATATCATAAACCTGTGGATGAAACCAGGTTTATATAGCCACTAGATGACCCTTTGAAAAGGTGGCATTGGTTCATATTAGAGGTGTGTGACTCTTCCTGAAAATGCATATCTATTCACTTAAAACAATGCAGTAATTTTCTGAAACAGTGCACTGGTTCACTGAAACAGTGTGTATTTCGTTGAAGAGTTGCAACTTTCATAAACTGTGCAATCTTCTGTAACATGAGCAACAGTCTGAAATAGTGCAACCTTCTATAACAGAAGTAACAATCTGAAACAGTGCAACCTTCTGTAACATTATTTCAAACAGACGCATCAGTTCTGAAACACTGTTACTGCGTGTATATATATAAATGGAGGCCGAAACAGAACAAAATTTTTTTACTACATATTTCCTTGGCATTCTTTGGAATTCAAATAAATTTTGTTCAAAAAGATAGATCTCATCGATCGATCATTTGCAACATCCAAATCCAAATCCAAATCCGAATTCGAATCCGAAGCCGAGCGAGCGACGACGACGACGATGACGCGAGGCATCATCTATTTCTTGCCTCACTTTCCATGTGGAGTAAATGTTTCTCATTATTAACACTCTCAAGTTCTCTTCTTCCACCAATGTGGGAGAAAGAGTAAACTTGCCAAAATTGAGTACACTTTCCATTTTTGGTGTTAACTCAATTTTTCTCTTCCACTTGATTTCTCCATTTTCCATTCAACACACTTTCATTGCTATGAACCCAACAATCCCCCACATGAATGGGGAATGACTATTTTTTCGTAAAAGTTTTACGGACAAGTATGTGATCATCAAGCAAATACTGATTGTATCTGGATAAGTAGGTTTTCCTTTAAACTTTCCGTAGTGAACACGCATCGGATGCACTCGGTCAATCGGTAGATTTGATATCTTTGAACCATCGAGCTTTAATGTACACCTAGACAACACATGTCACACAATCAGCCTTTTACCGTTTATGGTTCTTACGGTTTTGTTCTTTTCAGCCATGAACACGTCCCGGTTTTCATGAGAACTTAGAGAATAGGCCTTTACTAACATTCTCTTTGAAGTGGCTTCCACTTCGCCCACACATAGGTGATTTCTAAACGTTCAATCCTATAGATTAAACTATTTGGTCAAATCTGCCAAATTTAGATAATCATTAAAAGACTTTTCACCTTAAGTCTTATCCTTGTTTACTATACATTGTCTACATCATGAGAATGAGTTGGGTATTTGACAATGTTGAACCTATCAGATACAACTTTGTTTGATCTCCTTAAACATAGCTCTTGGGATCTCCAGTCTGCAAGGTAGAGTTACCGCCATGCAGACTTGTCTTTGGGCTTAAACTCATTCCCTTGGATGTTCTTTCCACTCCTTCTCTAGATAGGCCTTTTGTAAGTGGATCCGACACATTATCCTTTGACTTTACATAATCAAAAGTGATAATTTCACTAGAGAGAAGTTCCCTAACGGTATTATATCTCCGTCGTATGTGACGAGATTTACCATTGTACATCATGCTCCCTGCCCTACCTATTGCCGCTTGTCTATCACAGTGTAAACATATTGGTGCCACTGGCTTGGGCCAATACGGAATATCTTCCGAGAAATTTTGGAGCCATTCTACTTCTTCACCAGCTTAATCTAATGCGATAAATTCAGATTCCATTGTAGAGCGAGCAATACACGTCTGTTTGGATGATTTCCAAGAGACTGCTCCTCCACCGATAGTAAATACATATCCACTTATGGATTTTACTTTGTTCTATCCGGTGATCCAATTTACATCACTATATCCTTCAAGTACCGCAGGATATTTATTATAATGCAAAGCATAATTTTGAGAGTATTTAAGATACCCTAAAACTCTTTTCATTGCCATCCAGTGAGTTTTGTTTGGATTACTCGTGTACCGACTCAATTTACTGATAGCGCATGCTATGTCTGGTTGTGTACAATTCATTATATACATTTACATTCCAATACTCTTGCGTACTCTAATTGTGAGTCACTTTCACCTTTATTCTTTCTAAGTGCAAAGCTCGCATCCAATAGAGTCTTGGAAATACCAAATTCCATATACTTGAACTTGTCAAGTACCTTTTCGATATAATGAGACTGTGACAATGCCAACCCTTGTGGAGTTCGATGGATTCTTATACCTAAGATCACATCTGCAACTCCAAGGTCCTTCATATCAAACTTGCTCTCGAGTATTTTTTTTGTTGCATTTATGTCAGAAATGTCTCTACTGATGATCAACATATCATCCATATATAAGCAAACAATGACTTGGTATTTGGTGTGTCTTTAATATATACACATTTATCTTGAATTCGTTTGCAAACATGGTTTGGTCAAACTTCGCATACCATTGTTTAGGTGCTTGTTTTAGTTCATAAAGTGACTTAACAAGTTTACACACCTTATTTTCTTTTCCTGGAACCACAAAACCCTCAGGTTGTTCCAAGTATATTTCTTCCTCCAAATCTTCATTTATGAATACGGTCTTCACATCCATTTGATGAATTTGAAGATCATATACCACCGCCAAGGCAATTAACATTCGAATCGAGGTTATCCTTGTTACTGGCGAGTATGTATCAAAGTAATCAAGGCCTTCCTTCCTTTTGAAGCCTTTTACTACAAGTCTTGCCTTGTATTTATCAATAGTACCATCCGCCTTTATTTTTCTTTTGAAGATCCATTTAGAACCTAAAGGTTTATTTCCGGGAGGAAGGTCAACCAATTCCCATGTATGATTGCTTAAGATTGAATCTATCTCACTATTGACTGCTTCTTTCCAAAAGGTTGAGTCCGAAGATGCCATCGCTTCCCTAAATATTTGAGGCTTATTTTCTAAGAGAAATGTTACAAAGTCCTACCCAAACGAAGTTGACGTTCTTTGACGTGTACTACGTCTTGGATTTTCTTCATTATGTACATTCTCACTTGGTTCGTCTCGAGGTCGTTTAGATCCTCCACTAGACTGTTCATGTCTAATTTTATACGGGTAAATGTTTTCAAAGAATTCAGCATTGTCTAACTCAATTACCGTATTTTCATTAATATCCGGATATTCGGTTTTATGGACCAAAAATCGACATGCTTTACTACTTTTAGCATACCCTATGAACACACAGTCCACTGTTTTAGGTCCTATCTTATCCCTTTTAGGTATAGGAACTTGAACCTTCGCTAGACACCCCCACACTTTGAAATATTTCAAGTTAGGTTTCCTTTATTTCCATTTTTCGTAAGGAATTGATTGTTTCTTACTATGGGGAACTCTGTTGAGTATACGATTGGCCGTAAGGATAGCCTCCCCCATAAGTTTTGCGGTAAACCAAAACTTATAAGTAAGGCATTTATCATTTCCTTCAAAGTTTGGTTTTTCCTTTCCTCAATTCCATTATATTGAGGTGAATATGGGACCTTAGTTTGATAGATGATTCCATTCTCTACACATATTTGCGCAAAGGGAGATTCGTATTCTCCGCCCCTATCACTTCTTATCATTTTGATCTTTTTGTTTAATTGATTTTCAACTTCAGTTTTATATTGCCTAAATGCATCTTTACTTTATCCTTACTATTTAACAAGTAAACATAACAATATCTAGTGCAATCATCAATAAAAGTTATGAAATACTTTTTCCCACCACAAGATGGTGTTGACTTCATATCACAAATGTCAGTGTGTATTAAGTCTAAGGGATTGGAATTCCTTTCAACGGACTTATAAGGATGATTTGCATACTTCGATTCTACACACGTTTGATATTTTAATTTATTGCACTCAAAGTTTGCCAAAACTTCTAAGTTAATCAGTTTTCGTAATGTTTTGTAATTAACATGGCCCAAACGTTCATTCCATAAATCATAAGACTCAAGAAAATAATACGAATTCAAACTTTTATTCATTTAAACAGTCATTACATTCATCTTATAAAGGCCCTCTGTGAGATAGTCTTTTCCAAATACATTTCTCCTTTGCTAACTATAATTTTTCCAGAAATGATTACACATTAGAATCCGTTCTTATCTAGGAGTGAAACAGAAATTAAGTTCCTACGTAACTCCAGAACATATTGCACATTGTTTAGTGTCAAGACCTTGCCGGAAGTCATCTTTAGGCAAATTTTTCCTGTTCCCTCCACTTTAGCAGTAGCGGAGTTGGCCATATAAAGCATTTCTTCTGCTTGAGCCAGATCAAATGACGAGAACAACTCTTTGTTTACGCAAACATGGCGTGTGACACCAGAATCCATCCACCATTCGCGAGGATTCCCCACCAAGTTGCATTCTGTGAACATAGCACACAAATCATCATATTTTTTGTTGGACTCAATCATATTCGCTTGGTCATTTTTCATGCCTTTCATCGGGGCTCGACAATCTGTGGACTTGTGGCCAATTTTGCCACAATTGAAGCATTTTCCCTTGAACTTTTTCTTGGGTTGATTGCTTCTATGTTCAACTTTCTTTCTTTTCTTCGAGTTGTTTTGGACATCTTCTACAATATGTGCTCTATTCATTGTAGAATTTCCCTTTGACCTTCTTTCGGCAGCTTTATTGTCCTCTTCAATACGAAGTCGGACAATAAGATCTTCAACGGTCATCTCCTTGCGTTTATGCTTTAAGTAGTTTTTGAAGTTTTTCCACAAAGGTGGTAGCTTCTCAACTATCGTTGCTACTTGGAAAGCATCATTCATAATTAAACCTACAAAACAGTTTATGTGAGTGTTAAGAACATTTTTAATTTGTTTAACTAAGGTATTTTTCAAAGATATACCTTTTTCTAGGAGATCATGTATGATGACTTGCAACTCCTGTACTTGAGAGGCAACAAATTTGCTATCAATCATTTTGAAGTTCAGGAACTGTGCAACAAGGAATTTCTTAATTCCCGCATCCTCTATTTTATATTTCCGTTCAAGTGCCCCCCACAGTTCCTTTGATGTCTTGGTTCCATTATAGATATTGCAGAGGTCGTCTTGGAGACCACTCAGAATATAGTTCCTGCAAAGGAAATTCAAATGTTTTCAAGCTTCTACAATAACAAAGCGGTCTTCGTCCGAGGTCCCCTCGGGCACCTCAGGAGCCTCTTCGCTAGTGAACCATTGTAGACATAGAGTGGTGAGGTAAAAGAACATCTTTTTTTGCCACCGCTTGAAGTGAATGCCAGAAAATTTTCCAGGCTTCTCCGCTGGTTCCATCGTTGGTGTAGCATTTGTGCGACTTGATATGGCAATATTATTTGCCCCCACAGACGTTGTCGCATCTATCATTTGACTTTCAGTTGTCATTTTTCCTGTCTCCACAAGACAAAAAACTTAGTATTTTTCAGAATACTATTTATAAAGTTAAATAACTTGAAACAATTCTTCTTGTTTCTAGTTAACGATGAAGTTTTTATTACTTCGAATCGTCAACCGAATGAACCTTAACTTGTGATGAAGATTTTATGTCTTCTAATCACTAGTTAAATTCAAGCGGAGTAGAAAACCTAAGCTTTAATCTCCAAAAGCAAGCAATACAGATTCTTAATTTATTCCTTAAGATTGTTATTTTCCACAATACGGGTACGTAGAATCTATATAATAGAACAACAACTTCAACTCGAATTCAAGTATGAACAAGAACACAATGAAGTATTATATACCCTCAACACAAGATCAAAAAGTCCTTTTCAAGAGGTGTATTTATTTTTTAGAAAATAAAGATGAAACAGAAATGATTAATGCCAAGTCATCCGAATTCACGGACTTTCCTTAAGGAATAATTTCCCTCACTGTACCCGAGCTTATGGAATCTTCCTCCCAGAATAAAATGGCCATCAATCCGACTATAGCGGTACCTCAAATAGGCGAATTCTACACTCACGGTTTGAATGATCACACTTAGAGTATTTTTAAGACAAGAAGAAGTTTTTGTAATCTCAAAATTTGATTATTTTTCTATATCATAAACCGGTGGATGAAACCAGGTTTATATAGCCACTAGATACCCCTTTGAAAAAGTGGCATTGGTTCATATTAGAGTTGTGTGACTATTCCTGAAAATGCATGTCTATTCACTTAAAAGCATACAATAATTTTTTGAAACAGTGCACTGGTTCACTGAAACAGTGTGCATTTTCGTTGAAGAGTTGCAACTTTCAGAAACTGTGCAATCTTCTGTAACTGAAGAAACAGTCTGAAAAAGTGTAACCTTCTGTAAAAGAAGCAACAATATGAAATAGTGCAACCTTCTGTAACATTATTTCAAACAGATGCATCAGTTCTGAAACACTGTTACTGCGTGTATATATATAAATAGAGGCCGAAACAGTACAAATTTTTTTTACTGCATATTTCCTTGGCATTCTTCGGAATTCTTATAAATTTTTTCCAAAAATATAGATCTCATCGATCGATCATTTTCCAAATCCAAATCCAAATCCAAATCCAAATCCAAATCCGAATCTGAAGCCGAGCGAGCAACTACGATGACGACGCGAGGCATCATCTATTTCTTGCCTCAATTTTAATGTGGACTAAGTGTTTCTCATTATAAACACTCTCAAGTTCTCTTCTTCCACCAATGTGGGAGAAAGAGTAAACTTGCCAAAATTGATTACACTTTCTATTTTTGGTGTTAACTCAATTTTTCTCTTCCACTTGATTTCTCCATTTTCCATTCCACACACTTTCATTACTATGAACCCAAAAATCCCCCACATGAATGGGGAATGACTATTTTTTCATTAAAGTTTTACGGATAAGTCTGTGATCATCAAGCAAAGACTGATTGCAGCTGGATTAGTGGGTTTTTCTTTGTACTTTCCGTAGTGAACATGCATCGGATGCATTCGGTCAATTGGTAGATATGATATCTTTGAACCGTCGAGCTTTAATGTACACCTAGACAACACATGTCACACAATCAGCCTTTTACCGTTTATGGTTCTTACGGTTTTTTTCTTTTCAGCCATGGACACGTCCCAATTTTCATGAGAGCATAGAGAATAGGCCTTTACTAACATTCTCTTTGAAGCGGCTTCCACCTCACCCACACATAGGTGATTTCTAAATGTTCAATCCTATAGATTAAACTATTTGGTCAAATCTACCAAATTTAGATAATTATTAAAAGTCTTTTCACCTTAAGTCTTATCCTTGTTTACTATACATTGTCTTTATCATGTGAATGGGTTGGGTATTTGACAATGTTGAACCTGTCAGACACAACTTTGTTTGATCTCCTAAAACCTAGCTCTTGGGATTTCCAGTCTTCTAGGTAGAGTTACCGCCATGCTGACTCATCCTAGGCCTTAAACCCATTCCCTTGGATGTTCTTTCCACTTCTTCTCTAGATAGGCCTTTTGTAAGTAGATCCGACACATTATCCTTTGACTTTACTTAATCAATAGCTATAATTCCACTAGAGAGAAGTTCCCTAACGGTGTTATGTCTTCGTCGTATGTGACGAGATTTACCGTTGTACATCATGCTCCCTGCCCTACCTATTGCCGCTTGGCTATCACAGTGTATACATACTGGTGCCATTGTCTTGGGCCAATACGGAATATCTTCCAAGAAATTTTAGAGCCATTCTGCTTCTTCACCGTCTTTATCTAATGCGATAAATTCAGATTCCGTTGTAGAGCGAGCAATACACGTCTGTTTGGATGATTTCCAAGAGACTGCTTCTCCACCGATAGTAAATACATATCCGCTTGTGGATTTTACTTCGTTCGATCCGGTGATCAAATTTGCATCACTATATCCTTCAAGTACCACAGGATATTTATTATAATGCAAAGCATAATTTTGAGTGTATTTAAGATATCCCAAAACTCTTTTCATTGCCATCCAGTGAGTTTTATTGGGATTGCTCGTGTACCGACTCAATTTACTGATAGAGCATGCTATGTCTGGTTGTGTACATTTCATTATATACATTAAGCATCCCAATACTCTTGCGTACTCTAATTACGACTCACTTTCACCTTCATTCTTTCGAAGTGCAAAGCTCGCATCCAATGGAATCTTGGAAATACCAAATTCCATATACTTGAACTTGTCAAGTACCTTTTCGATATAATGAGACTGTGATAATTCCAACCCTTGTGGAGTTCGATGGATTCTTATACCTAAGAGCACATCTGCAACTCCAAGGTCCTTCATATTAAACTTGCTCTCGAGCATTCATTTTATTGCATTTATGTCAGAAATGTCTCAACTGATGATCAACATATCATCCACATATAAGCAAACAATGACTTGGTGATTTGATATGTCTTTAATATATACACATTTATCACATTCATTTATCTTGAATCCGTTTGCCAACATGGTTTGTTCAAACTTTGCATGACATTGCTTAGGTGGTTGTTTTAGTCCATAAAGTGACTTAACAAGTTTACACACCTTATTTTCTTTTCCTGGAACCACAACACACTCAGGTTGTTCCAAGTATATTTCTTCCTCCAAATTTCCATTTAGGAATGCGGTGTTCACATCCATTTGATGAATTTGAAGATCATATACCGCCGCCAAGGCAATTAACATTCGAATCGAGGTTATCCCTGTTACTGGTGAGTATGTATCAAAGTAATCAAGGCCTTCCTTCTATTTGAAGCCTTTTACTACAAGTCTTGCCTTGTATTTGTCAATAGTACCATCTGCCTTCATTTTTTTCCTTTTGAAGATCCATTTAGAACCAAAAGGTTTATTTTTGGGAGGAAGGTCAACCAATTCTCATGTATGGTTGCTTAAGATTGAATCTATCTCATTATTGATTGCCTCTTTCCAAAAGGTAGAGTCCGAAAATGCTATCGCTTTCCTAAATGTTTGAGGCTCATTTTCTAAGAGAAATGTTACAAAATCCGACCCAAACGAAGTTGACATTCTTTGACGTGTACTACATCTTGGATTTTCTTCATTATATACATTCTCACTTGGTTCGTCTCGAGGTCGTTTAGATCCTCCACTAGACTGTTCATGTCTAATTTTATACGGGTAAATATTTTCAAAGAATTCAGCATGGTCTGATTCAATTACCGTATTTTCATTAATATTTGGATGTTCGGATAAATGAACCAAAAATTGACATGCTTTACTACTTTTAGCATACCCTATGAACACGGAGTCCACCGTTTTAGGTCCTATCTTAACCCTTTTAGGTATAGGAACTTGAACCTTCGCTAGAAACCCCCACGCTTTGAAATATTTCAAGTTAGGTTTCCTTCATTTCCATTTTTCGTAAGGAATTGATTGTGTCTTACTATGAGGAATTCTGTTGAGTATACGATTGGCCGTAAGGATAGCCTCCTCCCATAAGTTTTGCAGTAAACCAGAACTTATAAGTAAGGCATTCATCATTTTATTCAAAGTTTGGTTTTTACTTTCCGCAATTCCATTAGATTGAGGTGAATACGGGGCCGTAGTTTGATTGATGATTCCATTCACGACACATATTTGCCCAAAGGGAGATTCATATTCTCCGCCTCTATCACTTCTTATCATTTTGATCTTTTTGTCTAACTGACTTTCAACTTTATTTTTTTATTGCCTAAACGCATCTATTGCTTCATCCTTACTATTTAGCAAGTAGACAAAACAATATCTAGTGTAATCGTCAATAAAAGTTATGAAATACTTTTTCCCACCACGAGATGGTGTTGACTTCATATCACAAATATCAGTGTGTATTAAGTCTAAGGGATTGGAATTCCTTTCAACGGACTTATAAGGATGCTTTGCATACTTCGATTCTACACACGTTTGAAATTTTAATTTATTGCACTCAAAGTTTTCCAAAAGTTCTAAGTTAATTAGTTGTCGTAACGTTTTGTAATTAACATGGCCCAAATTTTCATGCCATAAATCATAAGACTCAAGGAAATAGGATGAATTTGAACTTTTATTCATTTAAACAGTCATTACATTCATCTTATAAAGGCCCTCCGTGAGATAGCTTTTTCCTACATATATTTCTCCTTTGCTAATTATAATTTTTCCAGAAACGGTTATACATTTGAATCCGTTCTTATGTAGGAGTGAAACTGAAATTAAGTTCCTACGTAACTCCGGAACATATAGCACATTGTTTAGTGTCAAGACATTGTCGGAAGTCATCTTTAGGCAAATTTTCTTGTTCCCTCCACCTTAGCAGTAGCGGAGTTGGCCATATAAAGAATTTCTTCTTCTTGAGCCGGAGCAAATGACGAGAACAACTCATTGTTTGCGCAAACATGACGTGTGGCACCAGAATCCATCCACCATTCGCGAGGATTCCCCACCAAGTTGCATTCTGTGAACATAGCACACAAATTATCATATTCTTTGTTGGCCTCAATCATATTCGCTTGGTCTTTTTTCTTGCCTTTCTTCGGGGCTCGACAATCTGTGGACTTGTGGCCAATTTTGCCACAATTGAAGCATTTTCCTTTGAACTTTTTCTTGGGTTGATTGCTTCTATGTTCAACTTTTATTCTTTTCTTCGAGTTGTTTTGGACATCTTCTACAATATGTGCTCCATTCATTGTAGAATTTCCCTTTGACCTTCTTTCGGCAGCTTTATTGTCCTCTTCAATACGAAGTCGGACAATAAGATCTTCAACGGTCATCTCCTTGCGTTTATGTTTTATGTAGTTTTTGAAGTTTTTCCACAAAGGTGGTAGCTTCTCAACTATCGCTGCTACTTGTAAAACATCATTCACAATTAAACCTACAAAACAGTTTATGTGAGTATTAAGAACATTTTTAATTTGTTAAACTAAGGTATTTTTCAAAGATATACCTTCTGCTAGGAGATCATGTATGATGACTTGCAACTCCTGTACTTGAGAGACAACAGATTTGCTACCAATCATTTTGAAGTGCAGGAACCGTGCAACAAGGAATTTCTTAATTCCTACATCCTCCGTTTTATATTTCCGTTCAAGTGCCCCCCACAGTTCCTTTGATGTCTTGGTTCCACTATAGACATTGCAGAGGTCGTCTTGGAGACCACTCAGAATATAGTTCCTGTAAAGGAAATTCGAATGTTTCCAAGCTTCTATACTAACGAAGCGGTCTTCGTCTGAGGTTCCCTCGGGCACCTCAGGAGTGTCTTCGCTAGTGAACCGTTGTAGACATAGAGTGGTGAGGTAAAAGAACATCTTTTGTTGCCACCGCTTGAAGTCAATGCCAGAAAATTTTGAAGGCTTTTCCGCCGGTGCCATCGTTGGCGGAGCATTTGTGCGACTTGATGTGGCAATATTATTTGCCCCCACAGACATTATCGCATCCATCATTTAACTTTCAATTGTCATTTTTCCTGTCACCAAAAGACAGATAACTTAGTATTTTTAAGAATACTATTTATAAAGTTAAATAACTTGAAACAATTCTTCTTGTTTCTAATTAACGATGAAGTTTTTATTACTTCGAATCGTCAAACGAGTGAACCTTAACTTGTGATGAAGATTTTATGTCTTCTAATCACTAGTTAAATTCAAGCGGAGTAGAAAGCCTAAGCTTTAATCTCCAAAAACAAGCAATA
This sequence comes from Capsicum pubescens, assembly GCA_030864215.1. Taxonomy (NCBI): domain Eukaryota; kingdom Viridiplantae; phylum Streptophyta; class Magnoliopsida; order Solanales; family Solanaceae; genus Capsicum; species Capsicum pubescens. The sequence goes on from CM061549.1 coordinate 225,122,445, forward strand.
CAGAGTCTTGTTAATTTATTCCATAAGATTGTTATTTTCCACAATACGGGTACGCAGAATCTGTATAACAGAACAACAAATTCAACTCGAGTTCAAGTATGAACAAGAACACAATGAAGTATTAAATACCCTCAACACAAGATCAAAAAGACCTTTCCAAGAGATGTATTTATTTTTCAGAAAATAAAGATGAAACAGAAATGATTAAGGCCAAGTCGTCCGAATTCACGGACTTTCCTTAAGGAATAATTCCCCTCACTGTATCCAAGGTTATGGAATCTTCCTCCCAGGATAAATGACCATCAATCCGACTATAGCGGTATCTCAAATAGGCGGATTCTTCGAACACACTCACGGTTTGAATGATCACACTTAGAGTATTTTTAAGATAAGAAGAATTTTTTGTAATCTTAAAATTTGATTATTTTTCTATAGCTTAAACCTGCGGATGAATCCAGGTTTATATAGCCACTAGATGCCCCTTTGAAAACATGGGATTGGTTCATATTATAGGCGTGTGACTATTCCTGAAAATGCATGTCTATTCACTTAAAATAATGCAGTAATTTTTTGAAATAGTGCACTGGTTCACTGAAACAGTGTGTATTTTTGTTGAAGAGTTGCAACTTTCAAAAACTGTGCAATCTTCTGTAACAGAAGCAACAGTATGAAATAGTGCAACCTTCTATAACAGAAGCAACAATCTGAAACAGTGCAACCTTCTGTAACATTATTTCAAACAGACGCATCAGTTCTGAAACACTGTTACTGCGTGTATATATATAAATAGAGGCCAAAACAGTACAAATTTTTTTTACTGCATATTTCCTTGGCATTCTTCGAAATTCAAATAAATTTTGTCCAAAATGATAGATCTCATCGATCGATCATTTGAAACATCCAAATCCAAATCCGAATACGAATCCGAATCTGAAGCCGAGCGAGCGATGACGACGACGGCGCGAGGCATCATCTATTTCTTTCCTCACTTGCCATGTGGAGTAAGTGTTTCTCATTATTAACACTCTCAAGTTCTCTTCTTCCACCAATGTGGGAGAAAGAGTAAATTTGCCAAATTTGAATACACTTTCCATTTTGGGTGTTAACTCAATTTTTCTCTTCGACTTGATTTCACCATTTTCCATTCAACACACTTTCATTACTATGAACCCAACAACCCCCCACATGAATGTCTATTTTTTAGTAAAAGTTTTACGGACAAGTAGGTGATCATCAATTAAAGAATGATTGCATCTGGATAAGTGGGTTTTCCTTTGAACTTTCTGTAGTGAACATGCATCGGATTCACTCGGTCAATCGGTAGATTTGATATCTTTGAACCGTAGATATTTAATGTACACCTAGACAACATATGTCACATAATCAGCCTTTTACCGTTTATGGTTCTTACGGTTTGGTTTTTCTCAGCCATGAACACGTCCCGATTTTCATGAGAGCTTAGAGAATAGGCCTTTACTAACATTCTCTTTGAAGCGGCTTCCACTTCGCCCACACACAGGTGATTTCTAAACGTTTAATCCTATAGATTAAACTATTTGGTCAAATCTGCCAAATTTAGATAATCATTAAAAAACTTTTCACCTTAAGTCTTATCCTTATTTACTATACATTGTCTACATCATGAGAATGGGTTGGGTATTTGACAATGTTGAACCAATCAGATACAACTTTGTTTGATCTCCTTAAACATAGCTCTTGGGATCTCCAGTCTGCAAGGTAGAGTTACCGCCATGCAGACTTGTCTTAGGCCTTAAACTCATTCCCTTGGATGTTCTTTCCACTCCTTCTCTAGATAGGCCTTTTGTAAGTGGATCCGGCACATTATCCTTTAACTTTACATAATCAATAGTGATAATTCCACTAGAGAGAAGTTCTCTAACTGTATTATGTCTCCTTCGTATGTCAAAAGATTTACCGTTGTACATCATGCTCCCTGCCCTACCTATTGCCGCTTGGCTATCACAGTGTATACATACTGGTGCCACTGGCTTGGGCCAATAAGAAATATCTTTCAAGAAATTTCAAAGCCATTCTTCTTCTTCACCGGCTTTATCTAATGCGATATATTCAGATTCCATTGTAGAGCGAGCAATACACGTCTATTTGGATGATTTCCAGGAGACTGCTCCTCCACCGATAGTAAATACATATCCACTTGTGGATTTTACTTCTTTCGATCCGGTGATCCAATTTGCATCACTATATCCTTCAAGTACCGCAGGATATTTATAATTGTGCAAAGCATAATTTTGAGAGTATTTAAGATACCCTAAAACTCTTTTCATTTCCATCCAGTGAGTTTTGTTGGGATTACTCATGTACCGACTCAATTTACTGATAGTGCATACTATGTTTGATCGTGTACAATTCATTATATACATTAAACATCTCAATACTCTTGCGTACTCCAATTGCGAGTCACTTTCACCTTCATTCTTTCAAAGTGCAAAGCTTGCATCCAATGGAATCTTGACAATACCAAATTCCATATACTTGAACTTGTCATGTACCTTTTAGATATAATGAGACTGTGACAATGCCAACCCTTATGGAGTTTGATGAATTCTTATACCTAAGATCACATCTGCAACTCCAAAGTCCTTCATATAAAACTTGCTCTCGAGCATTAATTTTGTTGCATTTATGTCAGAAATGTCTCTACTGATGATCAACATATCATCCACATATAAGCAAACAATGACTTGGTGATTTGGTGTGTCTTTTATATATGCACATTTATCACATTCATTTATCTTGAATCCGATTGCCAACATGGTTTGGTCAAACTTCGCATGCCATTGCTTAGGTGCTCGGTTTAGTCCATAAAGTGACTTAACAAGTTTACAAACATTATTTCCTTTTCCTGGAACCACAAAACCCTAAGGTTGTTCCAAGTATATTTCTTCCTCAAAATCTCCATTTAGGAATGCGGTCTTTACATCTATTTGATGAATTTGAAGATAATATACCGCCGCCAAGGAAATTAACATTCCAATCGAGGTTATCCTTGTTACTGGTGAGTATGTATCAAAGTAATCAAGGCCTTCCTTCCTTTTGAAGCCTTTTACTACAAGTCTTGCCTTGTATTTGTCAATACTACCATCCGCCTTCATTTTCCTTTTGAAGATCCATTTAGAACCTAAAGGTTTATTTCCGGGAGGAAGGTCAACCAATTTCCATGTATGGTTGTTTAAGATTGAATCTATCTCACTATTGATTGCCTCTTTCCAAAAGGATGAGTTTGAAGATACCATCGCTTCCCTAAATATTTGAGGCTCATTTTCTAAGAGAAATATTACAAAATTCGACCCAAATGAAGTTGAAGTTCTTCGACGTGTATTACGTCTTGGATTTTCTTCATTATGTATATTCTCACTTTTTTCGTCTCGAGGACTTTTAGATCCTCCACTAGACTGTTCATGTCTAATTTTATACGGGTAAATGTTTTCAAAGAATTCAGCATTGTCTAATTCAATTACCCTATTTTCATTAATATCTGGATGTTCGGATTTATGAACAAAAAATCGACATGCTTTACTACTTTTAGCATACCCTATGTACATGAAGTCCACCGTTTTATGTCCTATCTTAACCCTTTTAGGTATAGGAACTTGAACCTTCGCTAGACACCCTCACACTTTGAAATATTTCAAGTTAGGTTTCTTTTTTTTCCATTTTTCATAAGGAATTGATTGTGTTTTACTATGGGAAACATTGTTAAGTATATGATTGGCCGTAAGGATAGCCTCCCCCCATAAGTTTTGCGGTAAACCAGAACTTATAAGTAAGGCATTCATCATTTCCTTCAAAGTTCATTTTTTCCTTTCCGCAATTCCATTAGATTGAGGTGAATATGGGGCCGTAGTTTGATGGATGATTCCATTCTCTACATATATTTGCGCAAAGGGAAATTCATATTCTCCGCCCCTATCACTTCTTATCATTTTAATCTTTTTGTCTAACTGATTTTCAACTTCAGTTTTATATTGCCTAAATGCATCTTTACTTTATCCTTACTATTTAACAAGTAAACATAACAATATCTAGTGCAATCATCAATAAAAGTTAAGAAATACTTTTTCCCACCACAAGATGGTGTTGACTTCATATCACAAATGTCAGTGTGTATTAAGTCTAAGGGATCTGAATTCCTTTCAACGGACTTATAAGGATGCTTTGCATACTTCTATTCTACACACGTTTGATATTTTAATTTATTGCACTCAAAGTTTGCCAAAACTTCTAAGTTAATCAGTTTTCGTAACGTTTTGTAATTAACATGGCCCAAATGTTCATGCCATAAATCATAAGACTCAAGAAAATAATACGAATTCGAACTTTTATTCATTTAAACAGTCATTACATTCATCTTATAAAGGCCCTCCGTTAGATAGTCTTTTCCAAATACATTTCTCCTTTGCTAACTACAATTTTTCCAGAAATGATTACACATTAGAATCCGTTTTTATCTAGGAGTGAAACAAAAATTAAGTTCCTACGTAACTCCGGAACATATAGTACATTATTTAGTGTCAAGACCTTGTCGGAAGTCATCTTTAGGCAAATTTTTCTTGTTCCCTCCACCTTAGCAGTAGCAGAGTTGGCCATATAAAACATTTCTTCTTCTTGAGCCAGAGAAAATGACGAGAACAACTCTTTCTTTGCGTAAACATGGCGTGTGACACCAGAATTCATCCACCATTCACGAGGATTCCCCACCAAGTTGCATTCTGTGAACATAGCATACAAATCATCATATTCTTTGTTGGACTTAATCATATTCACTTTGTCCTTTTTCTTGCCTTTCTTTGGGGCTCGACAATTTGTGGACTTGTGGCCAATTTTGCCATAATTGAAGCATTTTCCCTTGAACTTTTTCTTAGGTTGATTGCTTCTATGTTCAACTTTTTTTTTTCTTCGAGTATATTTAGACATCTACTGCAATATGTGCTCCATTCATTGTAGAATTTCCCTTTGACCTTCTTTCGGCAACTTTATTTTCCTTTATAATACGAAGTCGGACAATAAGATCTTCAACGGTCATCTCCTTCCGTTTATGCTTTAAGTAGTTTATGATGTTTTTCCACATAGATGGTAGCTTCTCAACTATCGCTGCTACTTGGAAAACATCATTCACAATTAAACCTACAAAAAAGTTTATGTGAGTATTAAGAAAATTTTTAATTTGTTCAACTAAGGTATTTTTCAAAGATATACCTTCTGCTAGGAGATCATGTATGATGACTTGCAACGCTTGTACTTGAGAGATAACATATTTGCTATCAAATATTTTAAAGTCCAGGAACCGTGCAGCAAGGAATTTCTTAATTCTCACATCCTCCATTTTATATTTCCGTTCAAGTGTCTCCCACAGTTCCTTTGATGTCTTGGTTCCATTATAGACATTGCAGAGGTCATCTTGGAGACCACTCAGAATATAGTTCCTGCATAGGAAATCCGAATGTTTCCAAGCTTCTACCATAACGAAGCGGTCTTTGTCCGAGGTTCCCCCGGGCACCTCAGGAGCGTCTTCGCTAGTGAACCGTTGTAGACATAGAGTGGTGAGGTAAAAGAACATATTTTGTTGCCACCGCTTGAAGTCAATGCCAGAAAATTTTCCAGGTTTCTCCACCGGTGCCATCATTGGCGGAGCATTTGTGCGACTTGATGTAGCAATATTATTTTCCCCCACAGACGTTGTCGCATCCATTATTTGACTTTCAGTTGTCATTTTTCCTGTCACCATAACAAAGAAAACTTAGTATTTTTCAGAATACTATTTATAATGTTAAATAACTTGAAACAATTCTTCTTGTTTCTAGTTAACGATGAAGTTTTATTACTTCGAATCGTCAACCGAATGAACCTTAACTTGTGATGATGATTTTATGTCTTCTACTCACTAGTTAAATTCAAGAGGAGTAGAAAGCCTAAGCTTTAATCTCCAAAAACAAGCAATACAGATTCTTGTTAATTTATTCCTTAAGATTGTTATTTTCCACAATACGGGTACGTTGAATCTGTATAACAGAACAACAAATTCAACTCGAGTTCAAGTATGAACAAGAACACAATGAAGTATTAAATACCCTCAACACAAGATCAAAAAGACCTTTCCAAGAGGTGTATTTATTTTTCAGAAAATAAAGATGAAACAGAAATGATTAAGGCCAAGTCATCCGAATTCACGGACTTTCCTTAAGGAATAATTCCCCTCACTGTACCCGAGGTTATGGAATCTTCCTCCCAGGATAAAATGACCTTCAATTCGACTATAGCGGTACCTCAAATAGGCGGATTTTTCGAACACACTCACGGTTTGAATGATCACACTTAGAGTATTTTTAAGACAAGAAGAAGTTTATGTAATCTTAAAATTTGATTATTTTTCTATAGCTTAAACCTGTGGATGAAACCAGGTTTATATAGCCACTAGATGCCCCTTTGAAAACATGGCATTGGTTCATATTATAGGTGTGTGACTCTTCCTGAAAATGCATGTCTATTCACTTAAAACAATGCAGTAATTTTCTGAAATAGTGCACTGGTTCACTGAAATAGTGTGTATTTTTGTTGAAGAGTTGCAACTTTCAGAAACTGTGCAATCTTCTGTAATAGAAGCAACAGTCTGAAATAGTGCAACCTTCTATAAAAGAAGCAACAATCTGAAATAGTGCAACTTTTTGTAACCTTATTTCAAACAGACGCATCAGTTTTGATACACTGTTACTACGTGTATATATATAAATGGAGGCCGAAACAGTACAGAAAATTTTTACTGCATATTTCCTTGGCATTATTCTGAATTCAAATAAATTTTGTCCAAAGAGATAGATCTCATCAATTGATCATTTGCCAAATCTAAATCTGAATTCGAATCTGAATCTGAAGCCGAGCGAGCGACGACAACGACGGTGTGAGGCATCATCTATTTCATGCCTCACTTGCCATGTGGAGTAAGTTCTGTAGGTTTAATTGTGAGTAGCAAGTAGACATAACAGTATCTAGTGCAATCGTCAATAAAAGTTATGAAATACTTTTTTCCACCACGAAATGGTGTTGACTTCATATCACAAATGTTAGTGTGTATTAAGTCTAAGGGATTGGAATTCCTTTCAACAGACTTATAAGGATGCTTTGCATACTTTGATTCTACACACGTTTGACCTTTTAATTTATTGCACTCAAAGTTTGCCAAAACTTCTAAGTTAATCAATTTTCGTAACATTTTGTAATTAACATGGCCCAAACTTTCATGCCATAAATCATAAGACTCATGAAAACAAGACGAATTCGAACTTTTATTCATTTCAATAGTCATTACATTCATCTTATAAAGGCCCTCCGTGAGATAGCCTTTTCCTACATACACTTCTCCTTTGCTAACTATAATTTTTCCAGAAACGGTTACACATTTGAATCCGTTCTTATCTAGGAGTGAAACATAAATTAAGTTCCTACGTAACTCCGGAATATATAGCACATTGTTTAGTGTCAAGACCTTGTTGGAAGTCATCTTTAGGCAAATTTTTCCTGTTCCCTCCACTTTAGCAGTAGCAGAGTTGGCCATATAAAGCATTTCTTCTGCTTGATCCGGAGCAAATGACGAGAACAACTCTTTGTTTGTGCAAACATGGCGTGTGGATCCAAAATCCATCCATCATTCGCGAGGATTCCCCATCAACTTGCATTCCGTGAACATAGCACACAAATCATCATATTCTTTGTTGGACACAATCATATTCGCTTGGTTCTTTTTCTTGCCTTTCTTCGGGGCTCGACAATCTGTGGACTTGTGGCCAATTTTGCCACAATTGAAGCATTTTCCCTTGAACTTTTTCTTGGGTTGATTGCTTCTATGTTCAACTTTCTTTCTTTTTTTTCGAGTTGTTTTGGACATCTTTTACAATATGTGCTCCATTCATTGTAGAATTTCCCTTTGACCTTCTTTCGGCAACTTTATTGTCCTCTTCAATACGAAGTCAGACAATAAGATCTTCAACGGTCATCTCCCTGCGTTTATGCTTTAAGTAGTTTTTAAAGTTTTTCCACAAAGGTGGTAGCTTCTCAACTATCGCTGTTACATGGAAAGCATCATTCACAATTAAACCTACAAAACAGTTTATGTGAGTATTAAGAACATTTTTAATTTGTTCAACTAAGTTATTTTTCAAAGATATACCTTCTGCTAGGAGATCGTGTATGATGACTTGCAACTCCTGTACTTGAGAGACAACAGATTTTCTATCAATCATTTTGAAGTCCACGAACCGTGCAACAAGGAATTTCTTAATTCCCGCATCCTCCATTTTATATTTCCGTTCAAGTGCCCCCCACAGTTTCTTTGATGTCTTGATTCCATTATAGACATTGCAGAGGTCGTCTTGGAGACCACTCAGAATATAGTTCCTGCAAAGGAAATTCGAATGTTTCCAAGCTTCTACAATAACGAAGCAGTCTTTGTCCGAGGTTCCCTCGGGCACCTCAAGAGCGTCTTCGCTAGTAAACTATTGTAGACATAGAGTGGTGAGGTAAAAGAACATCTTTTGTTGCCACCGCTTGAAATCAATGCCAGAAAATTTTCCAGGCTTCTCCGCCGGTGCCATCATTGGGGGAGCATTTGTGCGACTTGATATGGCAATATTATTCGCCCCCACAGACATTGTCGCATCCATCATTTGACTTTCAGTTGTCATTTTTCCTGTCACCATAAGACAAAAAACTTAGTATTTTTCAGAATACTATTTATAAAGTTAAATAACTTGAGACAATTCTTCTTATGTCTAGTTAATGATGAAGTTTTTATTACTTCGAATCGTCAACCGAATGAACCTTAACTTGTGATGAAGATTTTATGTCTTCTACTCACTAGTTAAATTCAAGAGGAGTAGAAAGCCTAAGCTTTAATCTCCAAAAACAAGCAATACAGATTCTTGTTAATTTATTCCTTAAGATTGTTATTTTCCACAATACGGGTACGTAGAATCTGTATAACAGAACAATAAATTCAACTCGAGTTCAAGTATGAACAAGAACACAATGAAGTATTAAATACCCTCAACACAAGATCAAAAAGACCTTTCCAAGAGGTGTATTTATTTTTCAGAAAATAAAGATGAAACAGAAATGATTAAGGCCAAGTCATCCGAATTAACGAACTTTCCTTAAGGAATAATTCCCCTCACTGTACCCGAGGTTATGGAATCTTCCTCCCAGGATAAAATGACCTTCAATCCGACTATAGCGGTACCTCAAATAGGCGGATTCTTCGAACACACTCACGGTTTGAATGATCACACTTAGAGTATTTTTAAGACAAGAAGAATTTTTTGTAATCTTAAAATTTGATTCTTTTTCTATAGCTTAAACCTGAGGATGAAACCAGGTTTATATAGCCACTAGATTCCCCTTTGAAAACATGGCATTGGTTCATATTATAGGTGTGTGACTCTTCCTAAAAATGCATGTCTATTCACTTAAAATAATGCAGTAATTTTCTGAAACAGTGCACTGGTTCACTGAAACAGTGTGTATTTTTGTTGAAGAATTGCAACTTTCAGAAACTGTGCAATCTTCTGTAACAGAAGCAACAGTCTGAAATAGTGCAACCTTCTGTAACAGAAGCAACAATCTGAAATAGTGCAACTTTCTGTAATATTATTTCAAACAGACGCATCAGTTCTGAAACACTGTTACTGCATGTATATATATAAATGGAGGCCAAAACAATACAAATTTTTTTTACTGTATATTTCCTTGGCATTCTTTGGAATTCAAATAAATTTTGTCCAAAAAGATAGATCTCATCGATCGATCATTTGCTGAATCCGAAGCCGAGCGAGCGACGACGACGACGCGAGGCATCATCTATTTCTTACCTCACGTGCCATGTGGATTAATTGTTTCTCATTATAAACACTCTCAAGTTCTCTTCTTCCACCAATGTGGGAGAAAGAGTAAGCTTGCCAAAATTGAGTACACTTTCCATTTTTGGTGTTAACTCAATTTTTCTCTTCCACTTGATTTCTCCATTTTCCATTCAACGCACTTTCATTACTATGATCCCAAAAATAGGTAGTCCAACTTATGTATGAGGTATACACTTGAGTGAAAGCTAGGCTCAGCAACTGCACTTGTTTAGACATTATTTCAGACTGGTATTCTCTGTAAAAGAGAGAGGTAAGTATTAGAATCAGAATGTTATGCATAACGAATAACCAAAAGATGAGAAAACGTTCAAATTAACTAACTTAACAATGACCTTCTATAGATTTGAGAGCCCCTTGATCTGTTTAAGAGAATGAAACTCTATTATCACCTGAAATTAAAAGTTAAACAGGATGACTGCAGAAAGAAAGAGACTTAGTTGTAGGTGAAGATTTGACATTTATATCCAACGAATAGAAGATGCAACATATAGGTCTATCTGTTGTATGGATTTAGATAATGTGGAATATTGGTCTAGGTTGAAATTATTGCTTTTATAATCAGTTGTTCTTCCATTTCTTCCTTCGAATTGAAATGAAAATCATGGTCGTTGTTCTTGATACCAAAGAATGCACATGAAAAGTTGTAGCAATGTTCATACAGAAGAAATAAAAAGTATAGTATATTCGAATTTGAGGCCCCTATCAATCAGCTCACTCTGCTTCAGATGTGGTCTATTCTGCTTCAGATCCAACAGAGTAACTGCATATCAGGTGCGAAAAGAAGTTAAAATAACACATATCAAAAATTTATTCCAGCCGTCATTCAATTTACATGGTGCATTGAATTTTAATAATGCTCACTGTAGATAAAAAAAAGTTTCAGAAATGTTTTCAAAGAAGATTGAAAAGGACAGTTGTGGACCTGTTTACTGTGGAAGACAGAGAGATGGGGAAAAGGTTGTTGTAAACTTATTACTTTAAAGGAAAAGATTCAGTGAAAAAATATTATATTAACATCGAAGAAATATACGCCTATACACATATCAACCAACTAATTCTTCCATAAAAGAAGATAATATAATGTTTGGATCAATTTATTCATGCTACCACGTTCAACTTTAGATCTCCTTTTCACCTTCGTATTAAAGTGTGGCATGAAATAATCTTTAATTATAGTATAGTACCTTTTCAGTAGAATACTACTGGTTTCCTTGCCTCCCAACGGTCCCTCAATGGTTAACATGGAGTAAAAGAATCTCAAAACTAAAAGGGTTTCTCTATTAGCATATTAATTTTAATTCTCCCTAAGCAAACACAAATATTCTTGTTTTACTAAAGTATAAATATTAGAGATCCTACATTTTAGTAGTGTAAAATCTATTATGTTGTTTATAGAATATACACTTCTAAATGCTTAGTATGTACATCTTTTATCGACCATATTGTAAGAAATTATCACATTGTCTTGACCCAAAAACAAGGATCATGATGACACTTGTCGCAGCGTACCTTGAAAAGTAAGTCTATCACCCAAATTAATACAAAAAGAAAACAGAAAACACAAAAATACCCAAGGTGTGACCCCTAGAACGAAGTCAAACCATACAAGTGATCCTAATAATGCAGAAAAAACTTATTCAAAATATCAATCATGCCCAAAATCAGGTGTTAATGGCGTAATAACTACTAATACAAACCATGAGTCAAATACATCAAAAATATCCACACAAGGTAAACATCTCTCTCCGAATACTAATAAAGACGTAACTACTATAGAAAGATAGAGGTGAACTCCATACGTATGAATGTCTAACAACTATCTTAGAAGCTCCAACAATTGCCCGAGTCAAGCAAGCTGTGGTGCACTCGAGCTACGACCTGCACTGAAAGGGCGTAGTAGGCATGAGTACGGTTCACTTATACTCAGTAGGTATCATAGGCCGACTGAGCAAAGTAGATAATAAAACATACAAAATACACACTAAGGGCACGTCACCTACAATAAAAAAATGTCCTACAATAATAGTCCACACCGCTTGCACTAACAGATCTATAATATCCACATACAATACAACAACACACCGGATAGGGATACAAATATACACAATATCACATACAAGTAGAATAAAAGAGGAACATGTATAACCAATATCATCAAGTACAAGTGAAGGAAGATGGAATAATTAGACATTTACAAGTCAAGAATATAACACAAATAGATAGCTAACAAGCCAATATGGTAATACAAGTACAACATAAATACAATAAAGTAAGTGCAATGTATATGATGATGACGATGATGATGATGATGCATGAGGTCATTGCACAATCTCCGGATCATCGCACAATCCTTGTATACACCTACGGAGGCAAGTCTCCCAATGCAGGACCCATAAGGGTTCGTCAATCCGTATACAATCCACATATCACATATCTCATTTTTGACATATCTCTCAGAAAGGGTTTATAAGGTGTTACAATATCTCCTTCTCGGTACATTCCTAGGAAAGGATTTTTAAAAGGTGTTGCTAGTGTTACTCAAATGTTGCCACGATGGTACCAATGTTTCATGAATGAGTATGATATGAGGATGTAATGATTACAACCAATCACAATGAGTATTTCCGCAACTATCCACATGATATATTTCCATAACCAACCACAATGATACATTTTCACAACCACGTGAGCCAATATTCACTCATTATTTTCGTTTCATCCATGAATTTCCACATGTTTCATATGCCAATAAAGTATGAATAAAATCACAATACACCAATGGTACCACATTAAGCATTTTAACAATACAATAGAATTATTCACATGTATTCAAGGCTATCAATATCACATAGGACCCCACACGATCATACATATCACATAATATCTCAATTTCGACAATTACATCGCATATATGACCCTACACGGGCACAACACATAGATAGCTATTTTTTTCATGACTAGTTTAGATGTACGCGCCTCGCGTGTGTACCTCACTTTATTGAGTTCAAATGTTATACTAAATAGGATATTTGTTAAATAATAAAGATGAATACAATAATTAAATTCAACAGCTTTTGGAGAATTTATTTAATTAAACCTAACCTTTACCAAAAAAAATTCTCAAAGCCGATCGACATTCATCTACCACATGTAAACTGCAACAAAATAATACGATGATAGAGACATCAAAATAATATAATTAAATCTAACATTTACACAAAAATTTCTTCAAACTCGTCTGACAGTTATCTACCACCTGTAAACTATAACAAAATAATATGATAATAGAGATATCAAAATAATACAACTAACTTTACCTTTACAAAAAAAAAAATCTCAAAACAAATATATAAAAATAATACAATTAAACCTAACCTTTACCTAGAAAAATTCCTCAAATCCGACCGACATTCATCTACCACCTGTAAATTCATCTTTGGCCTGTAAACTACAACAAAATAATACAATATTGATCACAAAGCTTCAGTTTTGATGAAAATAATTCTTGTCTGGGCAAAAATTTAGATATTAAATAATGACTTAAATGAAAACAAAGAAGATATATATATATATACACACATGTTAAATTCTATTATGTTGACAAAAATAGTGAAGAAGTTGAGGGTTAGAAAATTAACCATCCACCAATCTAGACATGCAACTGAATCAAGTTAGATGAGCATCAATCATATTCTCCAAATAAGTAAACTAGTTTCTACTCTAGTTTAACGTGCATATCAATATTTATAGAAGTATTTCCTTAATAGAGTCTTATTTTAGAAGTATTTTTCTATCCTATTTTAGGAGTATTTTTTTAATTAATCAACACAAAGGAAAATATTAATTGATTCTGTTTTCATATATTTTAGGATTTCCATATATTTTAGGAATTTAGTTAATATAATAAAAATAATTAAATAATAAATTGAAGAAAATAGTGAAAATATAGTTTGGTCTAAATGAGAGTCTTTTAATGAAGGACAAAAAGTTCAAATCACTTTTTAAGAGTCTTCACACTTTTAATTTATTATAGATTAGTTCTCACCCTTACATGCATTTTATATCATCATTTACTACCCAAACCAGTCTGAAAGAGTTAAGCCATAACCTACCTCAAAAGTTGAAATACCCCAATCAAGACTTTGCTCCCAAAGCCTTACTCTTCAAGAATGGTCCCGAACTCTACTAAAAATATGAAATATAAAATCTACGCGTCAAAATAAAACCAACAACACGCATATTGACTATTTTTTGCTCGGGGGTCAAAATGGACCCCCGAAATGGATTTTCAAAAAACAAAGGCAAAATCGTAACTTTACTTTAAAAAGATGTTCCCCATATTTTTAGAAACCTACAACTGAAAACTCAAATCAAATCGAGTAAAAAACGAGGTTCAAATAAAAAAAAAATATTTTAAAGCTTTACTGGATAAAAACTTTGAAATCCTGGTTAAAATCAAGAATCGAAGTTGTTTTGAAGGTTAAATTGATGAAGGACTAGTAATTATAAGACAAAATATTATTCAAGTGAAATGGACTGAAATTGAAGTTCAAATTAAGTCTTATGATGTTTGGCATTTTGAGAAATTAATCAAGAAATTACTAAGAAAAGGGTAAATTCTTACCTTAAATCCATAATAGAATCAAGAAATAGATGTTAATCTAGCTTTCCAAGCTCCCACAAGCTTCACTTTTAAGCCCCCACACTATTTTAGGGTTTAAATATCAAGAGGCAAGTTGAAAGAATGGACGAGAAAAGGATTAAAAAACTACTTTATATAGCAGAAAAATCTGCTATAGTGCAGATTTTTCCAAGTCCAAACGGACTTTGACGGGATGTCCGGGATTTATTCAGAGTCTGATATACACAAATGAATTATGCACCTATACTAAATTCGATGTTTCAGACACGTTGGAGAAGTCAAATTTTTTTTAAAAAAACATCATTTTCACAGAGTTGACCCCCGAAATTCGAAATCGTAATTTTTCAAATCAAGGATCGAAATGAGATTTAAAAGCCGTAAAATCACACCAAACATGTTACCCTAAAATTGGCATTCTAGAGCTGCTAATGCAGTCAAATTTTTCATCCGAGGTCATTTTGACCAAATGTGAGTCCCACACTCATATTTTTAATTTTTCAACTTTTCGATCAATAGATCGAAATGAGCTCGGGTGCACCGAGACCCGAACCAAAGGTTTACCTAGCCCAAAATTAATATTCTGGAGCTACCAGCGAAGTCTGTTTATCCATCCATTGCATGGATCAAAAGATATCCATATAAGTTCAAAATAAGGCTCTCGAAGCCATTAAAAATCATAATATCGCATAAATGGTACCAAAATGCATCGAGAACCATTCATCATCCCCACAGCCCAAAAATACCATAATGTAACTATAGAGAAGAGTAAAATAGTCAAATCACACAAACTCTCAAATTTCACATATTTCATCAAAAAGAAGATCGTTACATCATCCACCACTAAAAAATCTAGTTCGTCCTCGAAATAAGACAAAGAAATACCTGAATCAATGAAGAGCTGGGGATAAGAACTATGCATATCAAACTCGACCTCCCAAGTAGCCTTATTTATTGGTTGATGTCTCCACTAAACCTTAACCGCAAGGATGCCTTTGGAGTTTGGAGCGCAACCGTCTAACGTCTCTAGCCAATATGGAGACTGGATCCTCAACAAAAGAAAACAACTCATTTAACTAAACTGACTTCCAACAAATAACATGAGACTCATCCGAAATGTAACAGTGAAGCATAGAAACATGAAAAACTAATGAACAATTGATAGATCAAGGGGAAAAGTCAACTCATAAGCCACATCACCAACAGTCCGAAGAATCTCAAATGGACCAATATACCTGGGGCTAAGCTTGCCCCTATTACCAAACCTCATCACACCCTTCATGGATAAAACTCAAAGGAAAACATGATCACCAACACCAAATCTCAAGGCACGAAGTCTATGATCAGCATAACACTTTTGCCTACTTTGAGCCGCTCCAAGTCTATCTTGAATGACCCAAACTCTATCCAAAGACTCATGAAGCAAGTTCGTACCTCGAGGTATAACCTCAAAAACATCAAACCGACTAACTAGAGAGCAACAACGTCTTCCATACAATGCCTCAAAAGGATCCATATCAATATTGGAATGGTAGCTGTTATTATAGGTAAAATCTGCTAAAGACAAATGCTTCTCCCATTAGCCACCAAAATTCATCACATAAGTGTGGAGCATATCTTCTAAAACCTGAATAGTTCACTCTGATTGACCATCAGCTGGGGTGAAACGCTGTACTGAGATCAACCCGAGTGCCCAACTCATCTTGGAATATCCTCTAAAAGTGAGATGTGAACATCAAACCACGATCTGAGATGATAGACACTGGCACATCATGCAGACGCGTAATCTCATAAATACAGATATAGGTCAACCTCTCAGCACTGAAGGAAACCTGAACTGGAAGGAAATGAGTTGACTTGGTCAATTGATCCATGCTGACCCAAACACTATCGAAACCATAAGATAAACGAGGCAAACCATTCACGAATTCCATAGTGATTCGTTTCTACTTTCACTCAGGAATGGGCAATCTCTGAAGCAATCCACCAGGTCTCATATGCTCGGTCTTCACCTGCTAATAAAAAAAGCAACAAGCTATGAAGTCCATCACATATCGCCTCATACCACCCCACTAATAATGTGGCCTAAAATCATGATACATCTTAGTCACACCTTGATGGATGGAATATCTGGAACAATGAGCCTCCTCCAATATCAACCTAATATAATTACCTACTCTCGACACACAAACTCGACCCCCAATCCTTAAAACTCCATCCGAATTAATGGTAGAAAATGGTCAGGTCATAATTATTAAGCAACTCAAGCCAACAGTGCTACCTCATATTAGGATCTTGCTGGGTGAAGAACTAATAAAGGCTACAATGATATAAGAAGATCTCATAATAGAGTCCATACATGTACTGCCTCCACAACCCCAAAGAAAACACAACTACGCATAACTCCAAATCATGGGAAGGATAATTCCTCTCATGAGGCTTCAAATGACGAGACACATAAGCAATCACCTTACCCTCCTACATCAACACAATACCCAATCCAACACTCGAAGCATCACAAATTATGGTGAAACCCACGCCCTCCTCGGACAAAGCCAATATATGATATGAAGTCAGCAAACTTGAGCTTTTAAAAGCTTGCCTCAAAGCTTCGAACCACTAAAAAAATATTCTTCTGAGTCAACTTGGTCAATGGAGATGCAATGGATGAAAAACCCTCAATAAAACCCCGATAATACCCAGGTAAGACAATAAAACTCCAAATCTCAATGTCAAAGTAGGTCTAGCCCAATCACGAACCGCTGAAATCTTTGATGGATCAACCATAATACCTTCCTTAGTCACCACATGACCCAAGAAAGAAATAGACTCCAACCAAAACTCGCACTTAGAGAACTTTGCATACAACTCCTCATCTCTCAATCTCTAAAGAACAATCCGTAAATGCTTCTCATGCTAGCCTCACTCTTAAGATATCATTTATAAATATAATAACAAAGGAGTTGAGATATGATTGAAATACCCGGTTCATCAACTTCATGAATACGACAGGGGCATTGGTCAACCCAAAGGACATGACCAAGAACTCATGATGACTATATTAAGTCCAAAAAGCTATCTTTAGAATATCTGATGCTCTAATCCTCAACAGGTGATAACTGGACCTCAAATCAATCTTTGAAAACACTGCAACACCCAAAAACTGATCAAATAAATTATCAATGCAAGGAAAAGGATGCTTATTCTTAATCATCACTATATTCAACTGTCGATAATCAATAAACTTGTGCATAGATCCATTCTCCTTCTTTACAAAAAAAAAGGCGCACCCTAAGGTGATACACTAGGTCAAATAAATCCCTTATCTAAAAACTCCAGCAACTGATCCTTCAATTCCTTCAACTCAACTGGGGCCATCTTATAAGAATGAATAGAAATGGGCTTGGTGTCGGGCTCAACATAATAGCAAAATAAATATCACAATCCGGAGGCATACCAGACAAATTTGTAGAAAACACATCCATAAACTTACGAACAACAGGAGCAGAATCAAAGGAAGGAGGTGAAACAAAACTAGTATCACAAATATGAGACAAATAAGATAAACATCTCCTCTCAACCAATCTCGAGCCTGAACATAAGAGATAATCCTCTTAGGAACCAAATGAAGCATACCCTTCTAAGCTATCCTTGGTACACCCAGTGGAGCTAAAGTCACAGTCTTAGGAAATTAATCTAAGATGGCATGATAAAGAGCCAACCAATCCATACCCAAAATAACATCAAAATCGATCATATCTAACACAAGCAAATCTACCAAGTCTCACGCCTAGCAAAAGTCATAATACAAGATCGGTGCACCCGATCCACCACTAAAGAATCACCTATCGAGGTAGATACACTAATAGGCATGGTAAGAGGATCACTAACAGAATTAAAATCCAAAGAAAAATACACAGACACATAGGAGAAAGTCGACCGGGATCAAATAATACAAATGCAGGTCTGAAATAAATAGGGACGATACCTGTAATCATAATATCAGAAGCCTTTGCCTCAGGTCTGGCTGGTATAATATATCATTATCCACGACCACTAACTGTCTGAGTGGCCCCACGACCACTACCGCAGGCTCCACCACCTTTACCTATCGCTTCTCTAGTAGCACCCTTACCCCCCACACCTAAAATAAGAGTAGCTATAATCACATAGTGGGGATATTCACAAGCCATATGGCTAATCTCATTACACACATAACAACCTTTACGACCAGTATCAATAGAAGAAGGTACAACCGGGCTCAAATGGCTACCCTGAACTACTAAACTAGAAAATCCATCACCTCAACTCTGTAAAGCGGCCTACACTGGCCTACCTTGATACCCACAAGAATTTATGACTTCTCTACCATAAGAAACCTGACCTCTAAACTCACCAAAACGCTGCACCTTCTTGGCGCCTTTGTGTGATACTTAAAGAATGCCCTCTGTCATCTTCGGATAATCCATAATGCTCTAAAAAAATGTTCCAAATATAACCATCTGAGACGTAGCCAATTGAAGAAAGACATCCGAACCCTTTACAAACTTTTGAATCTGCTCAGACTCGATGGAAATGTTATCATAGTAATATCTACACATGGCATGAAAGCGTTCCTCATACTCAACAACTGTCATGGATCCCTGCTCCAAATGATCAAACTCATCCCACATATGATCATTCAAATTAAAAGGCACAAATCTTTCCATGAAGGCATCAACAAACTGATCCCAAGTTGGATAAGGAGAATCACATGGCTTATAACTCACAAACGACGTCCACCAATCTCTATCACTATATCTCAACTGATAGGTAAGCAACACCATCAACACAAAAAGAGTGAAACACAACTCAAAACACCAGGTATGAAAGAACTTCACACGATAAAGAATAAAATGAGAAATTTTTTCTAAAGACATCCTATAGCCTCTCGAAGATAGATACAGACGTCTACATACCAATCCGTGACTCTATTAGATATTCTATTCTTACACCATTGAGACTAATGAATCCTGATTGCTCTGATACCAATTTGTCACTACCCAAAAATAAGAGTCATGATGACATTTGTTGCGGCATACCTTAACAATTAAGCCTATAACCCAAACTGATATAAAAAAAATAAAAAAGACAAAAATACCCAATGTGATATGAACACGGGAAAAACCTTAAATTTCTATCTTATTGGAATGAAGGTGCTCATCTCCTTATAAAGTTACAGGGAAAAATATACATGGAAAATTCTATACATGGTAAGAACTATATATGGTATATATAATTGCAGAATATTCTAGACTAATTATATATAATCTACTTCCTAATATATGAAAGATAATTACGCTAAATATGGTAGGTAAATACTGTAATTGATGGTTATTAACACTTCTCCTCAAACTGATGGTGGTCAACCAGAATTTTGCCAATAAAGAACTCATGTCGTTTCATTGTTTGGGACTTGGAGAAAAAATCCACCAGTTGATCTCTATAAGAAACATGAGGAAGAGAAATAAAATTGTCATTCTGCTTCGTTGGATGATTTGGACATGGTTGCTTGCTTATTTGACTTCTAAGATAGAAAGGAGTTTCCAAGAAACATAAAATACGCAGTGTTCGAATGACGAGTATCAAGGCACCCACCATAATTAACATCTGAGAAGGCATGCAAGAGAGTAGGTGAGTCATGACTATAATACAGGCCCATAGTTGCAGTTGATCAATGATAACGAAGAATACGATGAACAACCGTAAGATAAAGCCATCGAAGGTCAGACACAAACTGATTAAGAATATAAACTGCACGGGCAATGTCAGGTCTAGTGACAGTTAAGTAGACGAAGCTCCCAATAAAACATTGGTAAAGAGTCGGGTTTGAGAAAGGTTCTCCATCAGTCTTAGAATAATGAGTGTTCATCTTCATGGGTGTATCAACAGTGGTTTCATCAGTCAGGTGTGCCATGTATAAAATTTCTTTGGTATACTTTCATTGGCAGAGAAAATAGACACTAATATTACGAGATATTTTAAGACCAAGAAAATAAGATGCATGCCCCATGTCCTTCCTTTGAAATAAAGATTGTAACATACCTTTAAGTTGCAAAATACCTTCTGCGTCATCCCCAGTAATTAAGAGATCATCGACATATATTAGCACAAAAATCATCCCTCATGGTTAGAAAGAGATAAACAGAGAATAGTCATGATGACTCTGTTGATAGCTACCTTGCAAAAGAACAGACTTTAACTTAGAGAACCAAGCGTCCGGAGCTTACTTCAATCCATAAATAGCCTTCCACAATTTGCATACCATGGATGTTAAAGTGGAGAAGCCAGGAGGAGGCTTCATATATACTGTCTCTGATAACTCACTATTAAGAAAGGCATTAGTGACGTCTATCTGCAAGTTGTTCCTTTGTCAAACAGCCGCAATAGCCAGTAATATACGAACAATAGTCATTTTAGCCACGGGAGCAAAAGTTTCCTCATAACCAATCCCATGCGCTTGCTTAAAGCCTTGCGCCACCAAGCATGCTTTATATCAATCCAATGTGCCATCAGACTTTTTCTTCAGAGTATAGACCCATTTACACCTAACCACAGTTTGATCCGATGGTGCCGGAACTAGATCCCATGTATGATTTTAGGCTAGTGCATCAAGTTCAGTTTTCATAGCAAGGGTCCATTCTTTACTGTCAGTTGACTGTTTATAAGATCTAAGAATATAGATATGATCAAGTGGAGACAAAAAAGATAGGCGAGAAGGGGGTTTACTAACTCGACCAGAATTAGTAGTGACTATACTATATAGTAGTTCAGAAGAGAAAAGAATATGGGATGGAGAGGGGATACCTAAATTCGAAGACCATAAAGGAGGAGGAACAGCCGGGGGTACTCTCACATTAGGTTATTTCTCATCAAAAAAGTAGGATTATAAGGGAGTCGAGAGAACAGTGGCATCTGTTGATCCTACAGTTGAGAAAAAAGAGAATGAGTCCTCAAAGAATAGAACATTGTGTTATATCCTCACTCGTTTAGAATCCAAGTCATAACAACGATAGCCTTTTTGAGTGTTTGATTATCCCAAATAATACATTTGGCAGACTTGGCATCAATTTTAGAGTACTCAAATCTTGGAAGAAGCACATAACATGTACATCCAAAACACGAAAAGTGTCATACAAAGGCTTAATATAAAAAAGCTTCGGTAAAGGGGATTGATTTCGGAGAACCTTAGTGGGCATTCGATTAATGAAATACACTGCCGTGTGGACACTATCAGCCCAAAATAATTATGGAAAATTGACATGAAGTCGAAGAGCATGGGCTGTTTCAATAATATAGCGATGCTTCCGCTTAGCAACACCATTCTGTTGAGACTGGTGAGGACAAGTTTTCTGATGAATGACACCTTCAGTAGCTAAGAAATGCTCAAAATCATTAGAGATACATTCACCACCTGAGTCCGTGCAAAAGATCTTTATCTTTTTCTCAAACTGAGTACGAACCATGGCATAAAAATACTTAAAGACCCTGAATACCTCCAATTTGTGTTTAAGAAAGTAAATCCATGTAAATCGAGATACATCATCTTCAAATATAACATAATAAAATTTTCCAGAGAGCTACTTAGAGCTCGCAGGAACCCCAAACATCAGAGTGAACAAGTTCAAAGGGAGAAGTAGTATGATGAATACTTTTATTAAATGACAACAAATGCGATTTTGCAAGAGCACAAGATTCATAATCAATAATGACATTATTCTTGAAATCTATCTTAGGCACTAAATTACCAGAATAAAATAAGGACTTCAGACTCTGAGTATGAGGATGTCCCAAACGCCTATACCACAGTTTCCAAAGAGCATTGGCGAAGTCGACCTCCTGAGAAGATGGAGCAAGAAAACACTTATGAAAGTTAAAAGATGAGCCCAAATCTAAGATGAAGAGTTCCTTTGTCTACGGCCTCGACCAATCACCTTTGCGGTTCTCAAATCCTGAATAAGAAAACCATTAGGTGAGAAAGAAACTAAACAATGTTTGTCAACAAGCTGATTAACAGAAATCAAATTAGCAGATAATTTAGGGACATAATAAACATCAGATAAGACTAGAAGAGGAGAATTTAGAGAAGATAAACCTTAAAATGCCACTTCTCTGAATGTTGAGATTCATTCCATTGGCAATAGTGATAGTTCCAGGGATCGAAGAAGGCTTTGAGGAAGAAAAGATTGTCAAGTCACCAGTTATATGATGAGTGGCACCCCAATCTATAATCCAAGGAGTAGTCAACTTAGTCTTACCAAAATCTGCAGCATGAAGACCTTGGATAAGCTGCTGGACGAGGTCAGTAGGTAAAGAAGAAGAGGAACCATCAGGAGAATTAGTAGTAGTTCTGAAGGTTATAGAAGTGGTTGAATGGCTGGAACGTGGTGAACGAATTCGACAATTTTCTATCAGATGACCATCTTTCTTGCAATATCGATAAAATAATTTAGAGGTAGAACCTCTCTGGTTGTGGTAATGAGAAACATAATGACCCTTATCATGACAGTTGAAGTACTCAACAGTCGATAAGTCATGATATTTCTCCTTGTAAGAAACAAAGGAATTAGGAGGGGAACTCAAAGAAGAGATAGACGCCAGACGAGACTATTCAGTAAGAAGATCAATAAGAATACTATCAAGCGAAAAGGTTGAGTTACGGTTGAGAATAAAGGCCCGAATATGCTCGAACTTTGGCCGTAACTTCATAAGGAATGTACGACAATGATATTTTTGTCGTAGTTGAAGGACCGTTGCACGTGCCACTTCTAGAATACTAGTAATCATCAATCATATCCATCTCATTCCAAATCAGATGGAACAATAAAATTCTTGAATGCTAGTAGTCTCATGAGAAAGAGATGTAAGCGACTGTTCCAATTGATAAATTCGTGCATCATTACTATGCTAATAGATCCATTGGAGCCAGTCCCACATCACACGAGTAAAGGTCATAGGACAAAGATTCAAAGAAATTGTGTTGTCAATAGATTTCATAATCCATGTGCGTACCTTTGCATTAGAAACACACCACTTGGAGATGACTTCGGTATTCTCAGTCGTGGTTTTTGGTTTGGGAGAAGTAACATGAACCCAAAGCTCTTTTCCCTTAAGAAAATTTTGAAAATACGAAGCCTACAAAAAATAATTACTTTCATCAAGTTTAATTACTGTACGTTGATGATGAGAATCCATTGGAATGGTCTGGAAAAAAAGTATGAATAGAAAGAAAGGAGAAAATAAAAGGAGAGATAACTCGATAAAAAAAGGTAAATCACTAATACCATATGAATAAAGGAAAACCTTAAATTTCCATCTCATTAGAATGCAAGAGCTCATCTTCTTATATAGGTATAAGGAAAACTATACGTGGAAAATACTATACATGGTAAGAACTATATATGGTAAATATAATCACAGAATATTTTAGACTAATTATATATAATCTACTTCCTAATATATGAAAGATAATTATGCTAAATATGGTAGGTAAATATTGTAATTGATGGTGATTAACATGTGAGGCCTCTAGAATGAAGCCAAACCATACAGGTGATCATAACAATGTGGAAAGAACTTATCCAAAATATCAATCATGTCCAAAACCAGTGTCAATAGTGTAAGAACTAGTAATAAAAACCATGAGTCAAATACATCAGAAATATCCATACAAGGTCAACATTTGTCTCTGAATACTAATAAAGACATAACTACTACAAAAAGATAGAGGTGAACTCCAAACGCATGAATATCCAACCGCTACCTTGGAGGCTCCAACAATCGCTCGAGTCAAGCAAGCTGAGGTGCACTCGAACTAGGACATACACCGAAAGTATATAGTAGGCATGAGTACGATCCACTTGTACTCAGTAGGTATCATAGGCCGACTGAGCAAAGTAGAAAATAAAGCATACAAAATAAACACTAAGGCCACGTCACCTGCAATCAAAAAATGTCCCACAATGATAACCCACACCACTTGCACTAACAAATCTATAATATCCACACACAATATATCAACACGCCAGATAGGGGTAAAAATATACACAATATCACATACAAGTAGAACAAAAAAGAAACATGTATAATCAAGATCATCAAGTACAAATGATGGGAGATAGAATAATTAGACATTTACAAGTTAAGAATATAGCATAAATAGATAGATGACAAGTTAATATGACAATTCAAGAACAACATAAACACAGTAAAGTAAGTGAAATGTATATAATGATGATGATGATGCACGAGATCGTCGCATAACCTATGAAATTATTGCACAATCCCCGTATAAACCTACGGAGGCAAGCCTCCCAACATATGACCCATGGAGAGTTCGTCAATCCATATACAATCCACATATCTCATATCTCCTTTTCAGCACATTCCTCGAAAAAGATTTTATAAGATGTTACAATATCTCCTCCGCAGCACATTCCTCGGGAATGGTTTTAAAAAAGGTGTTGCGACGGTGGTACCAATGTTTCAGGAATGAGTATGATATGAGGATGTAATGATCACAACCAATCAGAATGAGTATTTCCACAACCATCCACATGATATATTTCCACAACTAACCACAATGATACATTTCCATAACCACGTGAGCCAATATCCACTCATTATTTTTGTTTCATCCATGAATTTTCATATGTTTCATATGCTAATAAAGTATGAATATTATCACAATACACCAATGGTACCACATTAAGCATTTTAACAACACAATACAATTATTCACATGTATTCAAGGCTATCAAGATCACATAGGACCCCACACAGTCACATATATCACATAATATCTCAATTTCGATAATTACATCACATATAGGCTCCCACACGGACACAACACATAGATAGTCATTTTTTTCATGATTAGTTCCCACCCTTAACATGCATTTTGTACCATCATTTACTATCCAGCCCAATCTGAAAGTGTTAAGCCATAACCTACCTCAAAAGTTGAAATACCGCAACCAAGACTTTGCTCCCAAACCCTAACTCCTCAGGAACGGTTCCGAACTCCACTAAAACATTAAATATGAAATCCACGCATCAAAACAAAATCAATGACACTTATATTGACTACTTTTGGTTTGGGGTCAAAACGAATCGCCGAAACGGGTTTTCAAAAAACAAGGAAAAAATCGTAAATTTACTTTAAAAAAGTGTTCTCTGTAGACACGTGATTTTGAACCTCCCTGAGTTTAATATATATATATATATATATATATATATTATTTAATATTTATATTTGATCCGATATTATTTTAATTCTTATTTTATTTTAAAAATTATGAAAATATATTCAATTTTTTTCTTTTTACATTTTAGGGTATTTTTTTTTAAATTTAATTTTAAAATAATAATAAAAAAAAGTTTCAAAATATTTTCTTTTAATTTAGATTTTTATAAATAAGCTAGTAATTTTTTTTCTTCTTTTCTTCTTAATTATATTTTATGTTAGACTAGTTATATTTTATTAAGTATAAAAATTAATTATTTAATATTTTTTTTTTATTATTATTATTTATTTTATAAATAATTTATTTACTTATTCTATTTATTATTATTATTCTTATTATTTTTTTTTAAAAGTGATCTTATCCTAAAAAAAAACTACCCCAACCACCCCCTATATTATCTCAACCTCCCTAACTCCCTCCCTTAGGTTCCCTTTATATACTGACAGACCACGGACGGAAAAAAAAAGAGGACAACATTTTGAGAATAGAGAAACTTAAGAAGAATAGATAGGGAGAGTGAAAAAGGAAGAAACGAAGAGAATAAAAAAAAGAAACTAAAAGAGGGGGAGTTGAGAACAAAAGAAAAAAGAAGAAGAGACAAAATCTAGAAGAAAGATTAGGAGAAATAGAAGTAGTAAAGGAAAAAAGGGGAAAAGGGAAAAATAGAAAGGGGAAGGAAAGGACTTGGCGAGTTTGAGTTCGGGGTCTTGTTCGAGTTTTCTGGTTTGACATAAGGGCTTTTGTTTGATTTAGTTCGTCATACAGGTTCTTATTTAATCCCTGTACTATATTTTTTTAAGTTTCATAATGAATCGAAGCATGATCGAATGTTTAAATTATTTCATGTAGCATCTAGTATGAAAGTTTGTGATTTATATGAAATTTCTGCTCTACGTCTTTATTTATAATTTTGTTTTCAAAACGATGTTACTCCAATTCTGTTTGAATATTAGATAATATAATTTCTTAAAGTTAATAATGCTAAAAAGGCATAAAGTTACGTTTAGTTTATAATTAAGGTGTAGTTATAATTAACCCATAACATATGATCTATGCATGAATGCACATAAGTAAGAAAAAAAAAGAATGTACACATGCACACACAATACTATACTACATATATTTTGCATGCACGGGAGGGAGGAGATAAAAATAAAATACTTATAAAAGTTGATTTTGCTAACATGTATTTAGGAGGTAGTGCTTTCGTTAGGGGTTTGGTGCAGGTTCTTTTCTGGACGTTTTTCTTTTCGTTTTTCATATTTTTTGAATCTAAAAGTCAGCCATTATTTTTATTATTAATAATTTTCCAAAAGTAATTCATCCAAACAAGTTGCTCTTGTCTTTTATTTGCCGCAATGCACTGCACTTTTTGCTTTTGAAGTTAGAGATTTTCGTCTAATTCCTAAAGTGAATGCTCTGCATAATAGCCTCTCGATACATATATTTTGATGAAGAAGAGAACTGATATATTATTCGTTGATCTTCAACACTTAGAATGACATCACCGTTATCATTTTTTTCTGTTGCTTACAACCAAAAAATTTCTTTCGTAGTGATAGGTAAAATGGTTAAGGCAAACTTATGTTCTGTTAGCACTTGCACCTTGGTGTGTTATTTTTTAAATAAGGAGTTTGCAGTTTATTTTGGCTCGGAATCACTTACAAAGTAATTAAACCAACTAAGTGGGTTCGTTAAATGTTTAAATCAAACTACAGATTGTACAAATATATCAATTTCATTTTTAGGTCAGTTCAGTCTTTTCTTCAAATACCAAACAAATGCTTTAAGTAAGGCAAATTTTAGATATGTTTAAAATATTCGTTTCAATTAAGAATGCGGCATATGCATCTTTCCGAGACATTTTAAAATTCAAGGATGTAAAAAAAATACACCTTGACAAATACTTTTCTAAAATTAACTTGACAAATATTTTTAAATTTTCACCGATTTATTTAATATGAAATAATAGACGAATTTTAGTATAATAAAATGAGCAATTTTAGGGCCTACTAACATAATTATCAAAATAGTTTATGTCAAGATAAGTTAATAAAGAGACCGTGCTTGAACCATGGGATTCGAGGGTGCCTCACACCTTCCCCTCGATCAATAGAATTCCTTACCCGGTCTTTTGTTTTCGTAGACCAATATAAAGAATCATTTTCTTTTGATTAGGGATTCAAAAAGGTGACTTGGAATACCATAACTCAATTCCAAGTGTCGACTCTGTAAATAAAATAATCCCTATTCAAAACTGTCACTTTAATTGGAAATACCCTTTGACTCGATCCCTTGAGCGAAAAAAGGGGTGTGACATCTCGGCGACTCTGCTGGGAAAATAATAAGAATTCGAGCTTGTGATATTGACTTTAATTGCTTTAATTATTTTTATATTGTGTTTGTTGGCCTTATGTGCTACTTGTCGCTTATTTACCGCTTTGATATTGATTGAACTGTATTATATATTGTCTTCTCTTACGCACTACCTCTGAGTCTCTAAAATAGGATAGAAGGAATGCAATAGATGCATCCTACCTTCTTTTTCAGATAGCCGGAGTGTCAAGGCACCTGGTGAAAGATTATAGTCACACATGTTAGGCGGGGTTCGGATCGACAATGAAGTCTGTGTTGCCCTGCTACCGACCAAGTTGTCCCTCCCCGGCTCGAGTGCCCGCTTATGTAAGCCAGTCTAGACACTTATCCCTATTAGGCTTAAACTTAGAAGAACTGAAAATTCAAAATCTGGTTATCCCTATTAAGAGTCGATTTATTTACATCATATGCATTTGACTTAGCGAGACTCGGCACAGCGGTCGGGTCTGTCTAGGACAGGTGACCTACTTTATAAAGACCAACATGTGCATCCTACGTGCTCTTTGAAATTTGTTTGGAAGGCTATTTGTTTGTTGACCGGCTTTAGGCAACTTTAAAATACAAGAGATTAATTTTAGTGAATCATTTTTCAACGAAATCTTTTTTTAAAAAAGAAAGAAAAAATATAGTAATATAATTTTACGGTCTTTATGAACTACGAGGGATTGATTCTCACATCTTAGTGGGATACGTAGGAAGTCCTCCTCGGGATATGACCCTATCTTTTGAAAAATTATTCATAGATTTATTGGAAAATATTTTAAAAATATGATTACTTTCATAATTATTTTTTTAATTCTCTCGTCCAATTTTTATA
This sequence comes from Capsicum pubescens, assembly GCA_030864215.1. Taxonomy (NCBI): domain Eukaryota; kingdom Viridiplantae; phylum Streptophyta; class Magnoliopsida; order Solanales; family Solanaceae; genus Capsicum; species Capsicum pubescens. The sequence goes on from CM061549.1 coordinate 225,151,512, forward strand.
TATATCTTAATAGCCCTGAATCTTTAGGGATCATGAGGATAAGTTTTTACAAAATAAATAAAATATATAAGTCTTAACAACCCTGAATATTTAGGGATCATGAGGCTAAGTTTTTACAAATATATATAAATCTTAATAGCCCTGAACCTTTAGGGGTCTTGAGGCTGAATTTTGTACGATATAATTTTCAAAAACTACGCACACCTGATTCTCATCTTAATGAGATACGTAGGTAGTCCTTCACGGATTCGATGGTCTTAAAATTTTTTTTTTGAACTCTGACACATTAGTTTTCTCCAAAATTAAAATAATATTTAGTGGTTGGCTTGTGGCTAAATTGGCATCACACCAATACAACACCAGGTTCAAAGAATAGGCAAGATGACACAAAAATATGGTATAGGGTCTGATATGAGGTGGTGTAGACTGTTATAAATGAGGAGTAAGAATAAATAGCATGAAAAGTGAGAAATTTAGAGTAAAATATGAGAAATATGCAAATATTGAGAGAGAGAAAGAGAATTCTCATAAGGATTTTTACATGTTTCAATGTTCACTTGCCTCTAACCTCCAAAACACCACAGTTGGAGATGTACGAGGGTCCTGGTCATCCTTTGACTCATCTAAAAAGATTTTGAAATCAATTATGAGGAGTAAGGGAAAAGAAATTGCTGACGATTTATTTTGGAGAGACTTTAATGGCGATAACTTCAGAATGGTTGGAAAACAAAGGATGATATAGCAATGATTGTGGAGACTCCATTAAGGCCGACGTGAAATTCAGTGGTTAAAATATTAAGTTCGGCAATTTAGAAGTCAATCTTCACTCCTCACGATGAGGGATTTTTGGTAGTCTATTTTCTTTTTCTTTTTGCTATCGGAATTATTTTAGGGTTGTAGTTCGGAATTTATCTTGTCTTATTTCTTATCGTCTTTGTTCAAACCCTTTTGTCTTTCTGTCAACAAAATGTGTGTCCCTTTATTTCTATTTTTATTTTTTTTAATAAATACTGTTTATTTGTCTTTCTTTTTCTCCATACAATTCTTTTTTGGTGATTCTAATGATACGATATGCATGATGAATTTTCACCAGATCTTAAAACCTAATCTAATTCTGAAACACTTGACCAGGAAGATAGAGTTGAAAAGAAAAATCATGTAAGGAAATAAGTAAAATGTTGAGATGTTTGTTGATTGAGTTAAAACCTCACTTGAATGGATTGAAACAATCACTTTGTGAATAAAAATGACTTGGTCATCAATGAGAAGGTCAATCTCAAACACTTTAAATGAGAGCGATCAGAAGATATATAGTCTCCATTGTCAGGAGAAGCAAAAAGAAGTTAGCTTAAAAACGCATGAGTCCTTTAATGGGAGGAATGTGAATATAATTGGACCTTTCTGTTTGACAAGTGCATGAGAAGTAGTGACATACGTATTCAGTCAAGGTCAATATTGAAAAAAATATACATGATCTTTATGTTCACTCACAGATTGCATGTTAAGTTCTTGCATTTTTAAGGATTGATATGACGAAGGCATTTCATTCTGCTATCCAAATGTTGTTCCATCCCTTGTTACCCCTTTTGAGCTTTAGTTTTATTTTATTTCATACCCTTCTTTTGGAATCAAAATAGAGTTTGAAAAAAAATAAAAAAAGAAAAGTGTAAAGAAAAATAGAGTCAGAAAAATGTCAAGAAAAAATGAAGTAAAAAAAAAATGTGTCAAGAAGAAAATGTCAAAAAAATGTCAAGAAAAGAAATGGACTTGAAAAAAAAAATCCCAAAAAGATAAGAATCAAAGAAAAGAAAAAATGAGAGCCCAGGTTCATTTCGAAGAAAAAAAATGAGAAAGACTTGTCTGAACTACGTTTGAACTGATTCTTGCTATGACAAGATACGTAGGCAGCCCTACTCTGGGGTTCGGTCTAACCAAAAGAAAATTCAAGTTATCCAGAATGAAATAAACTAGGGCAAAAGTTTATTTCCTTAAAAGAGTCGATTCCAAAAGTTGTATATTTTACCCAATGTTGTGTAAATTTTGAGCCCCATGCCGATCTTTCTTTCTATCTCATTCCAAAAGCCAAGTTACAACCAAAGAAAGACCTTCAGATCAATCTTTGAGAATGTCAAGGCTAAACATGTTATGGGTGCATGATATTTCATATTTTGAGTGTTATTTTCTAAAAAAAAAAAAATGAAAATAAGAGTCTTATTGGTGAAAACCCTTTTGGGCATCATAAGGCGACCGTGAGTTGTGAGATCAATAAAAATGAGAGTCTTATTGGTAAAAGTCTTCATGGGCACTATAAAACGACAATGAGTTGAAAAGGAAAAGAAAACGGGAGCGACTTGTTGACGAAAATCCATCGAGGTGTCACTAGTCTAAGGAGGATTATAATCCAGAGGGAACAAGTTCAAGAATGGCTCCGTTTCAAATTCAATGAGTGGGCAAAAAGTGATAGTGATTAGTTTGGATAGATCAAGTTGTTTAATTCAAAATGCATGTCATAATCACTAGAATCAGCTGCCACACCCAGATAAAATTTTCTTTTTGACATTTTCTTTAAAGAAGAGATGTCTATTGTCCTTTCCTATTCTTTTTGTTATTTTTATTTTTATTTCTATTTTTATTTTTTATTTTTAATTTTTGTGTCTTTGTGGTCAAAAGAAAATCATTATCTTCATCTTTCATGTATTTTTGAGTCAAAATTTTGTCAAGATAAGTGAGGAAAGACTTCAAAACTTGCTACTAACTCCTTTAGTTGTGCAAAGCAAGACAAAATACCAACACACAAAGATAACATGTTTCAAAAATAAAGTAAAGTACTCAAGAATGTTTGTCATCCGACAGTTTTTGGACTCATAAAAGTATAAAAGGTGTATTTGAAGCTGAATCCCGAGGCATCATGCAAGGGAAATATGATTTGAGTCAAAATGTTTTAGTAGTCAGAATTTGGGGTCATTACTACAACAAGTCAACAATACCTATCAATGATTTGCAATGGACCTGGACATGACAAGTGCAAGAGATCGTCTCAATAGACAAATGCCACAAATCAACCACCGTATTTTTAAATTGAAAGTTTTCTTTATATGAAACAAAATATGTGTTACCTTCATATCAAAGGTTTCAAAGCTTAACTATTAAAAACTGCAATTTCTCACTTCTTCATATACAAGAGGCAGTACTGTTACACAGATTTGGTAATCAATAATGGTAAAAACTCACCATTTTAACCCTTAGGAGACACACTTCCTAGTTCGGCTAATTCAAGATTCATTTGTTAGGTGATGCACTTCCTAACTTTAGCCATCACTCCTAAAAGACACACTTTCTAGTCGAGTCATTTCATTCTACTCTTAGGAGACGCATTTCCTAGTCAGGGTATGTCAGTCTTCATTTGTTAGGTAACACACTTCCTAACTTGAACATTCACTCCTAGAAGACGCACTTTCTAGTCGAGTCATTTCCTTTAATACCTAGGAGACGCACTTCCTAGTCAAGGTATGTCAGTCTTTATTTGTTACGTAACGCACTTCCTAACTTGAACAGTCACTCCTAGTAGATGCACTTTGTAGTTGAGTCATTTCATTTAATCCCTAGGAGACGCACTCCTAGTCAGGGTATGTCAATTTTCATGTGTTAGGTAACACACTTCCTAGCTTGAACATGTGCTCCTAGAAGATGCATTTTCTAGTCGAGTCATTTCATTTAACCCCTAGGATACACACTTTCTAGTCAGGGTATGTCAATTTTCATGCATTAGGTGACACACTTCCTAACTTGAACTTTCACTGCTAGAAGATGCACTTTCTAATTGAGTCATTTTATTTAACCCCTAGGAGACCCATTTCCTTATCTGGGTAATTTAAGTTTCATGTGTTAGGAGATGCATTTCCTAATTCTGGTCATCAATTTTACTCTGAAGATAAGCATTTCTTTAGCAGGACCTTGATTCATCCTCTTTTTGTACTTTTTAAAAAATTATGATCTAATGACACTCACTAAATTTTCTAGTACAAACTGGGGAAAAAAATTGTTCGTGTTTATTGAAATTTATTCTATACCCAGGACCCTCCTGAAGAATGGGACAGGATCCTCCTGAAGAATGGAAATTTATTTTGTGCTCAGGACCCTCCTGAAGAATGAGACAGGACCCACCTGAAGAATGGGAATTTATTTTTATGCTCAGGACCCTCCTGAAGAATGGGACAGGACCCTCCTGAAGAATGAGAATTTATTTTATGCTCAGGACCCTCCTGAAGAATGGGAGAGGACCCTCCTGAAGAATGAGAATTTATTTTTATGCTCAGGACCCTTCTGAAGAATGAGACAGGACCCTCCTGAAGAATGGGAATTTATTTTATGCTCAGGACCCTCCTGAAGAATGGGACAGGACCCTCCTGAAGAATGAGAATTTATTTTATTCTCAGGACCCTCCTGAAGAATGGGACAGGACCCTCCTGAAGAATGGAAATTTATTTTATGCTCATGACCCTCCTGAAGAATGGGAAAGGACCCTCCTGAAGAATGGGAATTTATTTTATGCTCAGGACCCTCCTGAAGAATGGGACAGGACCCTCTTGAAGAATGGGAATTTATTTTATGCTCAGGACCCTCCTGAAGAATGGGACAGGACCCTCTTAAAGAATGGAAATTTATTTTTATGCTCAGGACCCTCCTGAAGAATGAGAATTTTATTTTATGCTCAGGACCCTCCTGAAGAATAGGAAAGGACCCTCCTGAAGAATGGAAATTTATTTTATGCTCAGGAACCTCCTGAAGAATGGGACAGGACCTTCCTAAAGAATGGGAATATATTTTATGCTCAGGACCCTCCTGAAGAATGGACAGGACCCTTCTGAAGAATGCGAATTTATTTTATGTCCAGGGCCCTCTTGGAGAATGGGATGTTATTTTTTTGTTTCACCTTTTATGTTGAGTTCAGGAACATATTTGAAAAAATTAGAAATAGAAAGTCCAGGAGCCCGCCTGAAGAACAGGGTGAAGAAAAGAGAAAGTCCAGGAGCCCGCCTGAAGAACAGGGTGAAGAAATTGTAAGTCCAGGAGCCGGCCTGAAGAACAGGGTGAATAAAATGTAAGTTCAGGAGCCCGCCTGAAGAACAGGGTGAAGAAAAAGGAAGTCTAGGAGCCCGCCTGAAGAACAGGGTGAAGGAGTTGTAAGTCTAGGAGCCCGCCTGAAGAACAAGGTGAAGAAGTTGTAAGTCCTGGAGCCTACTTCTGAAGAATAGGGTGAACATTATCAGTTGCAAGTTCAGGAGCCCGTCTGAAGAATAGGGTGAAGATTTTCAAGATCAAGTCAGAGAAAAGTCTGAAGAATGAATCAATTGTCAAGTTCCTCTCCAATGCCAAGAACCAACATGAAGGAGCATTTCATTTTTTTTCAAAGATTGAACTCAGAATAGTGACTATCTCACCATTTGAGAAGTCATGAAGATTCAAGTCAAGATTCCAAAAAAAAGGCATCTTAGATAGGATCTTTCACTTGTATCTTCATTTTTTTATTGTTATTCATTTCAATGTAAAATCAGAAGCCGCGAACCAGAAACTTGACGGAGCCTGACTCGACCTCTAACTCATTGTCTCCCCATTTTTGTCTTTTTGAATTACAAGTGACCTGATTCCTTTATAACCCGGGATATGTAGGCGGTCCAAACCAGGACTCGGTCACATCTTTTATTTTATTTTATTTTACTTTATTTTATTTTATCTCTACTTTTTGAATAATTGGAGGATCAAAAATCACCTTTTTGTCTACTTCTTTGTATGAAAACTCTTCGAGATTTCAAACAAAGAGGGACAAAATGTAGACACGTGATTTTAACCCTCCCTGAGTTTAATATATATATATATATATATTATTTAATATTTATATTTGATCCTATATTATTTTAATTCTTATTTCATTTTAAAAATTGTGAAAATATATTCAATTTTTTTTTTACATTTTAGGGTATTTTTTTTTTAAAATTTAATTTTAAAATAATAATAAAAAAAGTTTCAAAAATATTTTCTTTTAATTTAGATTTTTATAAATAACTGAGTAATTTTTTTTTCTTTCTTTTCTTCTTAATTATATTTTATGTTAGATTAGTTATATTTTATTAAGTATAAAAATTAATTATTTAATATTTTTATTATTATTATTATTTATTTTATAAATAATTTATTTATTTATTCTATTTATTATTCTTATTCTTCTTATTATTATTCTTATTATTATTATTTTTTTAAAAGTGATCTTATCCTAAAAAACCTACCCCAACCACCCCCTATATTATCTCAACCTCCCTAACTCCCTTCCTTAGGTTCCCTTTATATACTGACAGACCACAGCCAAAAAAAAAAAAGAGGACAACATTTTGAGAATAGAGAAACTTAAGAAGAATAGATAGGGAGAGTGAAAAAGGAAGAAACGAAGAGAATAAAAAAAATAAACTAAAAGAGGGAGAGTTGAGAACAAAAGAAAAAAGAAGAAGAGACAAAATCTAGAAGAATGACTAGGAGAAGTAGAAGCAGTAAAGGAAAAAAGGGAAAAATAGAAAGGGGAAGGAAAGGACTTGGCGAGTTTGAGTTCGGGGTCTTGTTCGAGTTTTCTGGTTCGACATAAGGTCTTTTGTTTGATTTAGTTCGTCATACAGGTTCTTATTTAATCCCTGTACTATATTTTTTTTAAGTTTCATAATGAATCGAAGCATGATCGAATGTTTAAATTATTTCATGTAGCATCTAGTATGAAAGTTTGTGATTTATATGAAATTTCTGCTCTACGTCTTTATTTATAATTTTGTTTTCAAAACGATGTTACTCCAATTCTGTTTGAATATTAGATAATATAATTTCTTAAAGTTAATAATGCTAAAAAGACGTAAAGTTATCTTTTGTTTATAATTAAGGTGTAGTTGTAATTAACCCATAACATATCATCTATGCATGAATGCACATAAATAAGAAAAAAAAAAAGAATGTACACATGCACACACAATACTATACTACATATATTTTGCATGCACGGGAGGGAGGAGATCAAAATAAAATACTTATAAAAGTTGATTTTGCTAACATGTATTTAGGAGGTGGTGCTTTCATTAGGGGTTTGGTGTAGCTTCTTTTCTGGACGTTATTTTTGTTTTTCATATTTTTTGAATCTAAAAGTCAGCCATTATTTTTATTATTAATAATTTTCCAAAAGTAATTCATCCAAACAAGTTGCTCTTGTCTTTTATTTGCCGTAATACACTGCACTTTTTGCTTTTGAAGTTAGAGATTTTCGTCTAATTCCTAAAGTGAATGCTCTGCATAAAAGCCTCTCGATACATATATTTTGATGAAGAAGAGAAATGATATATTGTCTGTTGATCTTCAACATTCAGAATGCCATACCGTTATCATTTTTTTCTGTTGCTTACAACCAATTTTTTTTTCCGTAGTGATAGGTAAAATGGTTAAGGCAAACTTATGTTCTGTTAGCACTTGCACCTTGGCGTGTTATTTTTTAAATAAGGTGTTTGCAGTTTATTTTGACTCGGAATCACTTACAAAGTAATTAAACCAACTAAGTGGGTTTGTTTAATGTTTAAATCAAACTACAGATTGTACAAATATATCAATTTCATTTTTAGGTCAGTTCAGTCTTTTCTTCAAATACCAAACAAATGCTTTAACGTTAGGCAAATTTTAGATATGTTTAAAATATTCGTCTCAATTAAGAATGCGGCATACACATCTTTCCGAGACATTTTAAAATTCAAGGATGTAAAAAAAAATACACCTTGACAAATACTTTTCTAAAATTAACTTGACAAATATTTTTAAATTTTCACCGATTTATTTAATATGAAATAATAGACGAGTTTTAGTATAGTAAAATGAGCGATTTTAGAGCTTACTAACATAATTATCAAAATAGTTTAAGTCAAGATAAGTTAATAAAGCTACCGTGCTTGAACCACGGGATTTGAGGGGTGCCTCACACCTTCCCCTCGTTCAATAGAATTCCTTACCTGGTCTTCTGTTTTCGTAGACCAATATAAAGAGTCATTTCCTTTTGATTAGGGATTCAAAAAGGTGACTTGGAACACCATAACTCAATTCCAAGTGGCGACTCTGTAAATAAAATAATCCATATTCAAAACTGTCACTTTAATTGGAAAAACCCTTCGACTCGATCTCTCGAGCGAAAAAAGGGGTGTGGCATTCTCCATATTTTTAGAAACCTACAACTGAAAATTCAAGTCAAATCAAGTAAAAATGAGGTTCAAATTAAAACAAAATAATTTTTAAGCTTCATTGGATAAAATCTTTGAAATCCTGATTAAAATCAATAATCAGAGATGTTTTGAAGGTTAAATTGATGAAAAACTAATAATTATAAGATAAAAATATTATTCAAGTGAAAAAGAGTGAAATTAGGGTTTAAAATCAAGCCTAAGATTTTAGGGGTTTTGAGAAATTAATCAAGAATTATTAAGAAAAGAGTGAATTCTTACCTTAAATCCATAATAGAATCAACAAATAGATGTCAATCTAGCTTCCCACTCTCCCACAAGCTTCATTTTTAAGCTCCCACACTATTTTAGGGTTTAACTCTCAAAAGGCAAGGTGAAAGAATGGACAAAATAGATCAAAAAAGGGGTAAAAAAAAATTTTATATATAAAAAAAAAACTGCTATAGTGCACATTTTTCTAAGTACAAACGGACTTCGACGGGATGTCCGAGATTTTTTTGGAGTCCAATATACACAAAAAACTATGAAACCATACTAAATTCGACATTCCAGACACGTTGGCGAAGTTGGATTTTCAAAAAAGTCGTTTTCAAAGAGTTGACCCCCGAAATTTGACATCACAATTTTTCAAATCAGCGTCGAAATGAGATTTAAAAACCATAAAATCGTACCCAAAATGTTATCACCCTAAAATCGATATTCCAAAGCTATTGCCGCAGTCAGATTTTCATCCGATGTTGTTTTGATCAAATGTGGGTCCCACACTCATATTTTCAATTTTCCAACTTTCCAACCAATAGGTCGAAATGAGCTCGGATGCATCGGGACCCGAACCAAAGGTCTATCCAGTCTAAAATCAATATTTTGGAGCTGCTGGCGCAGTCCATTCAGCCATCTGGCGCTTAAATCAAAAGATATCCACATAACTCCAAAATAAGTTTCTTAAAACCATAAAAAACCACAGTATCACATATATAAGTGGTACCAAAATGCATCGAGAACCGTGTCAATCACCTCCACACCCCAGAAATATCATAATGCAACTACAAAGAAGAATAAAACAGTCAAATCACGCAAACTCACAAATTTTACATATTTCATTAAAAAGTAATTCGTTACACACATGGTCCATAGTTATTATTTTGCTAAAGTTTCAATCTTTATTCATAGTTCTAGGCTTTTAGATAAGGATTAAGTTAGTATTTCAAAAAATACAGAAAGTAAGCATAAGATGATTCTGGAGAAAAAAGGACAATGTCCTAAGTAAACAAGAGTGATAATGTAAGTGACAATAAAATGCCAAACAACTCTAACCCAAAATAACAGATGTTGTCAATGCTTTTTTATTTATGGAGTCAAAATTTAACTTTTTCATAATCAAGAGTGTTTATTATTGTGCAATTACAATTCGTAGTAAAGCTAATATCACTAACTTCATTTCAATAACTTAATTGAGTAGCATTACATGCTACACATATCATAAGGACACTAACATATTAAATGTATCATTTTTCAGTGATCCAACATGATTCTAGTATACAAAATATTATGAGCGATCCAACATGGTTCTAATATACAAACATTATGAGTGATCCAACATGATTCTGATATACAACCTATTATGTACCTTTTTTGGCTAATGAAAAAGAGTATGCTGATTGTGTATCATTTAGACATATCTAATTTAAATGTAGTTTTTTCTTAAACTGGATATCTAGGTGAATATGCTGCTTAATATCTGTAACTTGCACCAACGCCAACCACCAGAGTTGGCATAGTGGTTCAGCGCTATGTCCCTTAAGCAAGAGGTCGGGGGTTCGATTCCCGCCTCTGGCGAACGGAGCAAACTCTGTCGCCAGTTCCCTACCGCAAAATGCGCTGACCGGCTGTGGGATACCTTGGGAAACCACAAAAAAAAAAAAAAAAAAAAAACTTGCACCAACGCCTAACATTGTCGTCTTTCTTCAATTCTATTTTAATTCATTCAACTAATGCTTGTTTTTGCTAAGAAATTTGTTACTTTCATGTCAAAAAGAAGCTATATTAGGTATTTCGCTAATTAATACCAAGATTGCTTCCTTCGGAGGACTTAGCAAAGCCATGCATCCACTAATAAGTAGACTGCGCTGCAAAATATCATACCAAAGATTCAAACTTCTCGGCATCACATGTGAAAATAAGGGCATAAGGATATTGCAAGATCTACTCCAACTCAAGAATATCTTTCCAACTTTTTGTTAGCATCTTTTACTTCTTGTATCAGAACTTTATCCTAAGAATCTCTATTTCGAGACAGGAGTTTTTTCTTAACTTTTATGGTTGTTAAAATTTGTTGATTAACTTTAGCTTTTAATTTTTCATTTTTATTCTTCAGCAAATTAGCCAAATTTATTTGTTCTGATATTTCTGCATAAACCCATGTCCAGAACAACTAAGAGATGTATATACCTTATATTTGTTTTAACTATATTTGAACAACTTCTCTGTTGAATAAATAGAATCTTTTTTGAATGATGGAATCACAATCAAACATCTAGACCGATATGCTTTAGATGTATATGTCGTGAGATTAGAAAGAATATATACTTCCAACAATTTATTGAATTAGGTCATCAAATGTTGAAACATGAAAAAGAAAACGAAAGTTCTTCGTCAACCTAGAGTGAGAAAGCAAATATTTTTCTCATCTTCATACTCTCTAAACTCTAAATGATGTTTGAATTTTTTTAATTTTAAATTATTGAGCTGATCTAGGTGTTCAAGAGAGTTCTAGAAGGTGACTAGATCTCTTGACCATCTTTTATGTTTTTTTATAGTGAACTAAGGTTTATTAACATGACCCCAAAGAAGTGATAAGGTTTATCGCTTATCTGAATAAAAGGAATGGATGCCTGATTTTACTTACATAAGAAAAGTTTCTCGGACCTTGCATATAGCGGGTGATTTAGTGTATCGAACTGTCCCTTTTTTTAAAAGAAAAACCTCAAACACCATATGTTTCACCTGATTTGACAATTTCATTTAGCATACACCTTTTCACTCTAGTTTTAACTCATGATGTCTTTCTTATTTTTTTGAAAATGATGATATGACAGTTATAGTAAGGAGCCCTTTAGCACACGAGCAAAGTATGACGATTGATTCAACTGCCCTCTCTTTCATTAATAAGGAGAAAGCTTTTATCTTTTTTTTTTTTTTAATCCTCCAATTAACTGAATAAAATGAGAATAATATTCTTAAAAAAGAATAGGGATAATCTAATTGATAGAACTTTCCTGCTTATTTTTTCTAGCCTTTTTCGGTAGTAGCAAAATATTGAGACCATCAGATCAAAAAGTCTTCCACTGTATGTCTCTTTAAAAACTTAATTTCAAGGATCATTAGTCTTGTTATCTCATACTTGTGACTGATTAAAATTACATGTTATGGCCTATTTTGCATATTCGTCATATCCTGTTATTTTGGTGTATCTTTTCACATCAATTTAGCAATACACATATAACATAAGAACCAAAAAGTGCTCGAATTTACCTCTTAGAGTCAATGCAAGCAGAGTCCTTTTCTTTCCCACCTTGAGCATTTGCCACTTTCAAAAAACTATGAAATCGTAAGTTTGGACAATCATAGTCCAACTAAATGAATACAACTCATACACAATACTGTGTCTTAAAAAATTTAAAAAATCACAATATTCAACAGAAGAGAATATATAAATAGGTAGACCCATGCAGTAGCAGCAACAATAAGAACTCAATATCAGCATGCATCTTTTGAAGTTAGAGATGCAGAAAGAGGTAAGCACTGTAAATATCTTCTATTAAGAATCATTCACTAACAAAACTGAAACAAATAAGTAATCCCATTTTACATAGGCGCCTTTCTATACGCAGAGTTCACAAAAAAGTAACGGGTCTCCATCAAACAATGTCTAGAATCAAACGAGTTTTCATCAATTTGGAATATTATAAATCCAGATAAGGAAATCATCACTGCCCCTTGAAATCCATCTTTAAAATAAAAGATAAAAAATGAGTTGATGAAAAATAGAAGAAGAGGGATGGAAATTACTTACAAAATGTGAAAGATGAAGACAAATAGTGAAGACAATTATGTTAGAGAAAAATGAGTTGAAAGACCCACTCAAGTCTTTAATTAAATAAAGGTGACAACCACAATATTATTAAGTTAAAAAAAATAAAGTCGCTTGAACAATGAACAGTTGTTCGACAACTGTATTAGTTGTCCCAATAATTTTGCATAATTGTCGAATAATTTTGATAGTTGTTGAGACAACTTCTATAGTTATTGAGGCAACTTTTTTAATTGTTGAAGCAAAAATATTATAAAAAATTATCCCTTTTACCTAATTTATAAAACTTGAAACACCCACTTAATCAACAAATATTTATCCCATTTAATTCAAAGTCTCATTCTGTAGTTATCTCTAATGGCCATGTGGCAAGTTAAAAGGGCCAAAATGATCTTTGGCAGAGAAAACATCCAACCCAATAGTTATTTCCAACAGATTTCTTCTATTTTTCAATATTGTAGAAGTGAACGAGGGTGAACAAAGTCTGCATCATAAAGTTATATAAAACGTAGTAAGGGAAAACTTTGTCTGATAAACTCATTTAAATTTTTAATTGGCAAAACAATTAATTTTCTTTCATTTTTTTTATGTTTTTTTCACCGGTCTTTTCTTCGTCTTTCTTCTATTCTTTTTCCTTTGGACTTTCAGTTTATCCGAGCACATGATTGTGGGTTAATGAGATCCTATCTCTCTTTTTGATAAATTTAATTGGTTTCAAAATTTTAGGGGGAAATAGTGTTGAAGTTGAAAAGAAAGGGACTTAAAACTTAAATAATTATTTTACGTTAATGTACTGTAAAGTGTACTTTAACTAGTGGGATATTGATCGTGAGCGCGGGTTCAATATTTATATTTTTTATTTTAATTTATGTGATAATTTTTGTTATTTAATTTATTCAAAAAATGATATATTTTTTTATTTTTAGAAATAGTTTATTTTTATAGTTTTCATTTTATTTTTTAATGAAATATTTTATAATCACACAAAATCTAAGGTTTATTTATACCAAAAATTTTGAAATAGCATTTTGTTTTTCTACTCCATACTTAATCAAATGGTGTCACATGAATTGAAACAAAAAAGTAACAAAAAAATTAAAATTTAATTTTCTTCTTTACATATTTTATTCTTCATTTGTTTGTACTGACTGAAAATTAAAATTTTGATCATTCAGATCTTAGCTCGTAACTATGTATTTGATTTTTTGTTTGAATTCAATTATTTAGATCTCAAAAGGGTACTACTCCCATATACTCTTTTTGACACAAATATGACTATTACAGAGTACTTCATCCAATCATTTTTAATTTATCATTTTGTATCTATTTTATCCTTATTATTAAATATTATTTATTATCTAATATTTAAATAACTTATAATAACTAATTAGACGAAATATAGTAAAATTACTATAAAAAGTTGTTGTGAAAAAAAATAAGTGAGCCCTATGTAAGTCGAGAAAATTGAAGGAAAGGTGTCTTTTAAGTCTTGAATGAAGGATTGATGACATTGACCAACTCAAATATAATTAGAAAACTTGATTAAGTTAATTGTGGACTTGATTAATATTTTCAAAACTTTCTAATCTTGTTAAAAATACAAATCAACCCAACCCACATCCCTCTTCAATCGAAATCATCGACCGTCTTTCTCTTTTATCTCGACAGCTTCTCTCAACCAACAAATCTGTAAATTTCTCCTTTCAATCCCCGACGACTTCAACCTCCGATGATAAATAGTTGGGCTTCGAGTTCTTTTTCAACTTCAACCGTCAATCGACGTGACAACCTTGCTCTCCGACCACAACAGCTTCGAATTCTTCATCGTTCCTTTTCTTCTTTCACAGGTAAAAAATTATGGCCTTTTTAGTTTTAAAGAAAATGAGGAACTTGAGCCAACTTCTCTTATAGTATTGGTTAACAATTTCAATAATTATTTCTTTAATTTGAAATGCGGTCTGAATAAAATCCTAATTTTTTGTATTTCTTCTCTTCTCTTTTCTTTTCTTTTCTTCTCTTTTGTTGTTTGATTTCAAAGTTTTATTTGTTGCGCCCGTTGCTGGGTTGATTTGTTCTTGGTAAAAATAGAGATATTGCTGTTGTTCTGTTGAACAAAATCGTGTTAATGTTTTTTTGTCTCCAATATATTATCCATATGGTGCAATATATTAACCATCTGATGCAACAGATTTAGCATATGATACAACAAATCAACCATCTGATGCAATAGAGGAACCATCAGATTAAAATTCTGATGCAACAGATTACCCATTGATGCAATAGATTAACCATTTGATGCAACAGGGGAACCATCAGATAAAAAATCTGATGTAACAGATTTAGCATATGATGCAACAGTTTAACCATCTGGTGCAATAGTTTAACCATCTAATGCAACAGATTAATCATATATTGCAATAGATTAACCATCTGATGCAACAGATTTACTATCGGATGCAACAGAGAAACCATCGAATTAAAAATCTAACGCAACAGATTAACCATCCGATGCAATGGAGGAACCATCAGATTAAAGATCTGATGCAACAAATGAACCTCCTATTGGATAAAATCCTATCAAATCTTCCAACAGGACATGTTCAAGACTTAATTTTTCCAACTGATCATTCATCTGTCACGACAGACGACCCTTCTGTTAGAAGAAATTTAAATAATATTGACCGTTGATAACTATTCTAACAGATCACTCATATGTTGCAACAGATGTGTGGCCTGTTGCACAGACCATTCATCTTTCTCAATAGATGAGCGATATGTTTTGTATTATCACAATAGATTACTCAGTCATCACTATAGGTTAGTTAACTGTTCCAATAGATCACTCATATGATGCAATAGATGTGTGATCTGTTGCAAAGACCATTCATCTTTCTCAACAGATGAGTGATATATTTTATATTATCACAACAGATTACTCAGCCGTTGCTCTAGGTTATTTAACTGTTCTAACAGATCACTCATATGTTGCAATAGATGTGTGATTTGTTGCATAGACCATTCAGCTTTTTTAATAGATGAGTGACATATTTTGTATTGTTGTAATAGATTACTTATCCATTATAACAGGTTATTTAACTATTCCAATAGATCACTCATATGTTGCAATAGATATGTGATCTATTGCACAGACCATTCATCTGTCTTAAGAGATGAGTGATATATTTTGTATTATTGCAACAGATTACTCATCCATTGCAATAGGTTAGTTATTTGGTGAACAGGTAACCTACCTGGTGCAACAGATGTGTGATTTGTTGCAATTGTTATTTTACTGTTTTGCATGTTAGATTTACTATTATCCTTTTTAATGATGCATTAATCAACTATAATATATTTTTTTATGTTTCTATTAATTTCAGATAATATGGCTCCCAAAAGAACAGAAACGGAATCAAGTCCAAGTAAAGAAACAAGTGAAGCAGCTAGGCTACATCCACCATTCTATGAGCTTGCTTTACAAACGTTATCTCAACCAAGAGCAAAATATGATTAACATGGGGAGGAGAAATATTTCAAAAGAGATGATCCAAATGCTAATAGCCCTTCTACTGAAGAGTTGGTCAAAACCTTCAGCATTGATCATTATCCTGTGAGAATACAGTGCGATGGTGCCACAGATTTAACAAGTGATTTCGTGGTTAAGTAAGCCATGAAAAAATCTTTCGATGCCTTGAGAAAAATACTTCGAGAACAAAAATTGGATACTTATTTCAGGGACAACTGCTTTGGAAAATATCTTGATTTGCCGGAGGACAACAATGCTCATTTTTAAACGAAAATGGTATATGAACTTCTCGGTTTATGTATGATAACAAAGATAAGATGGATGAGGTGTGGATAAATTACTGTGGCATGCCTATTTGTTTTGGTTGGAAGGAATTTGCAATAGTTACTGGACTAAAATATTATCCTCCTTCTCCTTCTTATGTTATACCTATTCTAACCCCAAAAAACACCCCACACACCCAAAAAAGGCAAAGGTAAGTCGTGTGATCGTGATGACCTGGTGTCCATTGTTGGTCCAAGCTTCAAAAATAAAAATTTGATAGAAGCGTTGAAAGACAAAAGAATTTCAAAGAAGCACAAACAGTCATTGTGCTTGGTTTGGTTTGTACATATTCTTTTGGCGAGAGACGTTAACAACAACATAAGCGTTGGTTTAATAAAGCTCTCTGAGGATTTTGAGGCATTTAACAGCTATACTTAGGGTTATGAAAGCTTCAAAATGACTATCAAATATTTGTTGACTCAGTTAGTGCCAAAGACAGTCAGCTTATACGGCTTTCCATGGGCTTTCATGGTAAATATTTCTTTCTTTTATTATGATATCATTCATTTTTTTACTCAATAATGGTTTCAATTTATTGACGTTATTTTATAGGCTTGGGCGTTTGAAGCCATTCCTTATTTGAGACAACAATTGAACTACTAGGAAGAAGTTTCCTGTTCAACAATCTTGAGATGGTTGTCGGCCAAAACTGATTAAAATATAAAATTTCTTGATTTCTTCAACCCCCCGAAGTATGCAGTAAGTATAATTATAATTAATTTTTTATTTTAATTAATGATTTTTTTGAATGATCTAATCATCATTCTAATATATGTAATGATTTTAGATTGTGCATCCATCGCTAGTTTTGACCAATCGAGAGTTTAAGATACCATTTTTTCTTACTTTACGGTCTGTGCAAACTTTATCAGACCCTAAGGTAATTTATAGAATAAAAATGAAATTATTTGGAGCAACAACCATTACAAGAAAAATAATTTTAGAGAGTGGGCTTGTTGTTGTTGATGGTTTTAGTGGTGATGGAGTTGTTGGTGGTAGTAATGGTGCTACTGTTGGTGCTAATGATGCTCCTCTTACAATATTTAAAACAAACCATTATGAGTATGATCGTACTAGTTATACAAATTTTGCCTTTCCCAGCGAATGTTCTAGATGCAAATATCAAGACTGCAAGGCGAAACATGATGTAGTGATTAATGCTATTAATGCATTAACTTCTTCTATAAAGGAATTGACATTTAAGAGAGGTGTTATTACATAAAAGAGGATTTTATATCCATCCACTCTATTAGTGATTAAGGCTAGAGGCGAAGGAAAGTAATTTCCAAGGCATTATCAAGCATCCAAAAAAAGCAAAATTGCAACTCCTCTGTCCGTGTTTTGTATTGAGCAATGTACAATGGCCAAAGGAGAGCATCACGAGCTGAAGAAGGTGAATATATATGTCTGTTCCAACTAACAAACTGACATATATCTGTTTCAACAGATGATACATCTACTGAAAATTATTAAACAGATATATACATCTGTTGCTATAGTTGACTAACTTGTTGCATAAGATAAAGTATCTATTGCAACATATGTCTCATCTATTTTAGCAAATCATATAGCTCTTCATACCGCTTTTATTTATACCAACAGATGACCTGTCTACTGGAACAGATGAGTCATATGTTGCACAAGATGGTTCATCCATTGAAAATTATCATACAGGTATTTCTCATGTAGAAATTTGGCGCAACAGTTGATTCATTTGTTGCAACATAAATATAATCTGTTTGGGATAATTTAAAATAGGAGGAAGACCTGTTTGATTTCCTAGAACAGTTGAGTTATCCCTTTTTATTTTGTTGTATCTCTGTGATTTACATTGACCAATTCTGGCTTTTGAGGTTGATGTAAAAGGTACTGCTGAACAACATTGACAATATGCTACTCTTTTTATGGAAATAAGGAGAACAAAAAGCTCAAAAACTATACGTAAGCGACAATAAAGATCCACGATGACCAAAGATGGATTCCATAGAACCGGATGAAGAACAACTTGTCTATAATGAGTAGATCCTTATATCTTGAGTCTGTCAAAGTAATAATCTCACCCCTCCTTAGGAATTCTTGGCATCAATACTTAAATTGTTGATGTATTTGTTGAGATCTGTACCCATAATAATTTTTTTACATTTCATTTAGTTGTTGATTTATTTCATCTAATTTCTGAAGTCTTTGATTTATTTTATTTTGTATATGAATTTTATTTTTTCCTTAGATTTGAATATATTAATTGAAATGGAATACTAGATTCAAATATTACAACAGATAATATATTTGTTGCAATAGACGACACATTTATTGAAAAATATCAAACATATTTCGACATGTGTAGCAACAGGTAGGTAATCTATTGGAAATTATCAAACAGGTCTTTCCACCGTTGCAACAGATAGACTTAGATAGAAACATCGACATAATGCAACAGATGACCAACCCATTATAGCAGATAAACTATATGTCAGCACAGGTAGAATATCTATTACGACAGATGGACAATCTGTTGCATTATAAAAATTTAACTATCATTAGACATAAAAAATTGCCACTACATGTAAAAAAATGAAAGTGACTTGAAATAAAAAAGGCGGAACTCATCGACAGTGTTCAGTTTAAACACCTACAATAAAATAGGCATCAAGTAGAGAGTGTTCATTTTAAACACGTAAAATAAAATAGGCATCAAATATGCCAGTTTGTCACTTTTTCCCTGTTGGCTGCTCTCGTGCAATTCACGCAGTCAAGGCTCGTTGAATCTCCATTTTTGTTGACTTGGCCCCCGAAGGTTATTTTTCTCCCATTGGTCTTATATATTCATCTTCTTCCTAAAATTTAACCCTAAATTCCCAAATCTTCTTTTTCATCTTTTTTTCTCTATCCAAATTCATCTCGATTATTTGTATTTTTTTCTGCATATTTTTTTTTCCAATTGAGCTTGACAATGTCGATCTCATCTTCCACTATTTTTTGTGACAAAGTTTTTTGATATTGTAAGTGTGGTCATGAAGCTCTATTGAGGACTTTTGGAGTCAACAAAATCCAGGTCGTAGATTTTTTACTTTTAAGATTTCAAAGGTAATATTTTCTTTAATTAGTTGATTATTTATTGACTTGTAATTATTTTGTAATTGTAGTCTTGTTTTTATAGAAGTTGGGTGGATGTGATTATTTTGATTGATATGAAGAACGACACCCTTCACAAACAAATAGTGTAATCTGGATTTGTTGAAGAAAGTCAAGGCTTTTGAAGAGAAACAAAATCGAGCAAGAAGATACTATATTATTGGATTTATTGATATTGGTTCGGTGGTGTTGGACACATGGATATTCAAGCCTAATTGCTGAAATTTTTATGGTGGTGTAGTTGTATTTGCTACTAGTTTGGTGTCGTTTAGCACATGGATATTCAAGCTTAATTGTTGGAAAATATCAAACAGATTTAGACATATGTTACAACATGTAGGGCATCTATTGGAAATTATCAAACAGGTCTTCTCACTATTGTAACAAATAAGACTATATCAACATAATGCAACAGAGGACCAACCTATTGCAAAAGATAAACTATCTGTCAGAATAGATAGAATATATTTTACAACAGATGGACAATCTGTTGCATTGTGAAAAATTCAACTATCATCAGACCAAAAATTGCCCCTACATGTATGTATATGTTTGTATGTAATGTAATTTAAAGTTTGTAAAGTGAAGTGACTTGAAATTAAAAAATTGTTATTTCACAGGCTCTTTTTTATACACAGGCTCTTCTTTATACACAGGCTCTAAGCGTCCAGTTAGTACCCCATAAGCCCAGACCTCTTGCATGTTTGCCACAATATTGACGCACAGAAAGGTTGGCTCGGCCATTTCTGTGTCGGTCAGCAAACATTCGATATGTGCAAGAGCGTGTGACCCGTACGCTGCAGCAGTTTCTTTTTTTGGAAGATAAATGTCCTTTTTTTGACCTTCAAAATCCCATGGCTGCTTCATCAACACTTTTGTTGGCAAAAGATCCATCAGTTTAATCTGCCTCAATAAGATGGGGAACAACTTCAATAGTGGTTGTATATAGGTAAAAAAATTGACCTCGTCCAAGGCAGGTAAGTTGCAGTCATAAACCTTGATTTTTCCCTCCTTGAGAAGTATCTCAGCATCCCAATAATGTACGTCATCCACGTTCATGACTTCAAGAATCCTCTTTGCCTCGGTCCATCTCTTGCTGTGTGGATTTGCCCTCTAACATATTTTATCATTTCTTCATCCCATTGGAACCCAAAAAATAACCAATAAAATCCCTCACACCATGAGTTGACGCTAGGTTACTGAGATAATCATACCTATCCTTGAGGTTCTTGTAGAAGTCGAGGTCCATAGCATCATAAGCTTCCGGGTAGGCTAATTGCCTACCCCTTATAAGGCAGAGAATTTCTGTAACGCCTCGAGATCCCATCCCGAGACGTCACACGGTGCTTATGGACCCGAAGGGCCACAAGCTAACCCTTTTCTGATATCTTTACCTGTACACTGCATAATATCTAAAAAAATGCCGAAACTTTCCATAAGGTTCAACACATCTATACATACTCAAAACTGAAAACTGAATACTAATAAATTCATCAGAAAAGCCTCTAACTGTCTGAACTGTGGAGTTGATGGGACATGTCCCCAACTAACTCCGTCAACAAAAAATAAACAAAGTCTGAAACAATAGTAGTAAACTGAGACTCGTCCTCGAAAGAAGAGGACTAACTGTTACTGCTGCTGGATGGAACCAAATTGCTGAGGATAAACTGAATCCTGTGCCTCTAAACCTATGGTGTCAAATAAAACACCATAGCGCAAATGCATCAGTATAAAAATATACCGAGTATGTAGACGGGGTAGGCTAATGCAAGGGTCATGCATGCACAATATCTAAACTGAATAATTATGAAAACGCCGTATGAGAACACATACATGAATACACAGAACATGAACACAATTATCACAACTCTAGATACTGAAACTCAGATACCACTTTACTGCAGACTGAACTCACTACTGACACTGAGATACTGAATCACTGACTCATCTGATAATGATAACTGAGGATCTGGATGTGCTTACATCAATGACTGAATTCTTAGACTTACTGCTTTCGACTGACAAGATTAGAGATCAACCTTTCTAATAGATGATTTCGAAAGCTTTATCAATGATAAGAAATATGATTATATCTGAATCTGACAACAAGAATACTCAATAGAAATCTGATACTGTGATCAATCCTGTCTGACATCATATCTCTGAATATAATATCAAATAACTGTATGTGAGACCAAGTCTATTTGATGGGATGACCCATAAATCAATGGAACTATCTGAGTTCCTTACAATGATAGATGACTATATCTGATAGTCCTGATTTCTGAAGACTAATTCTGAAAATGAGACTGAATTTAAAACTAAAACTATGGGAAGTAGTCACTTAACCGACATTCCCCGACCTACCACAGGTGGGGTCCAACCTTTGCCTAAAAGACTCAGAGCTCGCTCGGTGCTAGTTTCTACTCCCAACTGAAAGACTCAGAACTGAATTCTCAACTGAACACTGGCTGAACTGAATCTGACACTGATCATATTACTCAAAAGTTCTAACTGAGTTACGCTGAGATCACTTGGTTTCGTATCTGACGAAAAAAATACTGAATTATGGTATCTGACTGGCGATACAGAGCTTGAATATATTACTCGAATCGCTT
The DNA here is from genome assembly GCA_030864215.1 of Capsicum pubescens. NCBI lineage: Eukaryota > Viridiplantae > Streptophyta > Magnoliopsida > Solanales > Solanaceae > Capsicum > Capsicum pubescens. Next base: position 225,173,454 of record CM061549.1, read on the forward strand.
CTGAGATTAGGATTAAATCACTTGAATACTATTAGAATTGAGCTGATTATAGGTCTGAGGCTATATTACTAGCGATATAGAGATTACAAAGATAACTGAGATTACTGAGCTTTATTAAGCTTCGCACTTGTATGAGGATACAGAGTTCTATAGTTCACTGAGTTCTGAGAATCATGGCTCGATTGGAATTATCGAGAAATTGACTCGGGCTCTAGACAACATCTTTAATTTTGGGTATAAATACCCCAAGGACTCGATAACATAAAAGTAAGACATAATCATTCTTTATCACAAATCATTCATGATCATAACGGTCATCCATTCATCACTACAATCATTCATTCATCATTACAAACATTCATTCATCATTACAATCATTCATGTATCATCACAATCATTAAAGCATCACTTCAAGTAGTTGGGCATCATAACATACTTTCCCTCTCAAGATCCTTAGGACATCGCATTAAGCATTTAAGAAACATAGACCTCTATTCATCATCACAACTGCAAAAGGGTCACTACAAACCTTTAAGGATCATCAACATAGGTTCACTATCATATACTATCCTAGGGAAGACATGCTATTAGATTATACCCCATTCAATGAGATCTTACATCAAGTACTTCATACCTATATCGGTCTTATCATGTATTTGGATATCACTTGATTTGGGGAAAACTTCATAATAACACGTCACTATTTACTTGCTAACCACTTGACATGTGTTAAAAGCATAGGATATATCAAAGAGAACAAAATTGGGGAATTTACAACCATCACATCTCGACTTGTTCTCTAGTGTCTTTCAACAACCACTAGACACGACCAATTTTACACCTACTTGGGGATTTCATGCTATCTTGGTACATTTCACTCACTAAGGCATTTTATCAAACACTAGGCATGCATGGACTAGCTCACAATTTGGGGTTTCCTATTCAACATACTATAGCGGCCCTTATGCTTCACCTAAGCTCTTTATCAAACCTATGGGGAGCGTTCTTCACTTATTCAACTATTTCTACACCCAAAAGTCATGAACACATCACATAGAAAAATAACTTCAAGAGGGTCTATCACAAACATCACATGAATTCCACATACTAGGGTCAAAGCTCATAAATTTTATAGGAGAACATAAATCAAAACTCAACAACACATTAAACATCCATTTCAACTCATACAAATCATTAACAACTCATAAACATAAAAATCTTTTAGTTTTAAAAAGGGTTCTTGAGCTTCTTGGATGAAAGGGACCCAAGAATCAACATCTACATACCTTAACCTTTGAAATTGGATGAACTTAAGTGCTTGAAACTTTATCCACACTTGAAATAAATAAATTCTTGAAGCCCACACTATGAGGGACTTGATTCTTGAAGAAACCTTAAAAATTTATGGATGATTTTTGGAAGATTAGGATTCTTGATTGAAACCCTAGTTATACTCTCTTGAGAAAGTTGAAAAAGAAAATGATTGAATTAGGGTTTGAATGAGGTTCCTCATATTTATAGAGGATCAAAAAGGGTGGGAAATGACCAAGATACCCTTGCAAAAACTCCCTTGAATTGCTGGAAAAATATACTTGACGCCATCCGTGACAGGCCGTCAGGTTCGTGATTGGCCGTCACGAATGGTCATCACAAAATGGGTCCAAATTCTTAATTTTCTACCCAGGTATGACGATGTCATCATAAATGTCGTCAGAATGTGACGACGTAGTCAAAAATGGCATCAGAAACGTGATAGCCCGTCAGAAACGTCTTCACCGTTTTCCAGCTTAACATGTTGGAGTAAAATGGGCATAACTCTTTGCTCCGATATTGAATTTAGGCGAAATTGGTATCGTTGGAAATATAATTCAAAGATATTTCATTTGATATATAGAAAACCACCCAGTTCTTAATATACAACGAGTTATGGTCGATTGAAGTTGACCCAAAATTTGACGGTCACTAAAACTTGAACGATTGGAAAGTTTTCAACTCGTTCATGAGTTAGGGGACCTCTATGATCTTAATTCATGCTCAAATAGATTCCCACATGATTCAAATTATTTCATACTTGGGAGGATATTTCTGAAATATTTTGACTCAGATTTTTGCTTTACCAAATACACTATAAGGCTCAGACTGGAAGAGGATTTTGCGGGTCATTACATTATCTCCCCCTTGAGAACATTCTTCCTCGAATGCCATTTGATAGACTGAGAATACAGATCAATAAAACTTACTCTAGAAATGGAAACTTCTCAGATCAGGACTACGCAACTGGAATGACTGACATATAGAGTTCTTGCACTGGGCATGCATATATGATGCATGGAATACTCGACTGGTGATACTCATAGCTGAATTCTCATAATACACATGCATATCTGATGCATGGACTCCTAACTGGGATGATCTCATGAATACATGACTAAACACACGCTGACAAGATGAACTTTTTCTACTGAATGTGATATCTAATGCATGAATTCAGGCTAAACTGACTTTTGAAACCACGACTTGACAATGCAATAATGATTGATGCTAACTTTATAAGGAAAATCTGAATATGCATCGAGATGAATCTAATGGAATGCAACATCATAATACCATGGGTACCTCCCCCTTGGGACTCTATGTCCCTCTAAACACACTTTGCTAAAATACTGGAGCGGTGCGCGGGGCACCTACAGACTGGGTCATAATTGGCCGATCAAGATCTGAAACTTATGCATGACTCATGGTAACATATAAGCTCAAAATGAAAGCAAAGGATCTATCAATGCATAACATAAAGATGAAGGGCTCATAACATATCCGGGTCAATTTCAGGGGATCTTTCCCGATCAAGGCGAGCCTGAAGTGCATACAATCTATTATGAGCTGAAGGATGACTACGCTGACTTCAGGGACCTGTCTTAGGACAGTCTCAAACTTTGTGAACGGTCTCATCACATCCAAAGCACACATCACTACCGTCTCTACACACACCCTTATGATTCTTACCACATTCTTCTCGCAACGGGTAGGTACGAACACCACTAGTACTACTCTGGACTTTGGAGCTTGGCTCTCCCTCAAATCTGGCACCCCCAAACATAGGTGCGAGTACACTAGCTGAAGATGGAGATGGAACTAAAAATCTCTGACCATACTGAGAACTACTACCATCTTGAGACCCTGATTGCGAGAAACCACGACTACCTGTCTTGGCTCTCTTACTCACTCAATCTGAAAAGTTAAGTCCATTAAAAGCCATAACAAAGGCAGAGTGCGAATGAAGGGCAAGTGTTGCAAGTAAAACATGCTCATTTATTAATACTTTGAGTTACGAGTTTAAACACATTATCAAATTCAAAAATTACTTATTTTCTTAAATGTATATTGATGTTCTCCTTTGGGCGAAACATCAACATACAACTTTAAACGTAATGATGCTTAAAAGTATATTCAACATAAATCGATAATATTTAATGCATCAATTAATAATATTTATTATCTTTGGATAAATAAATAAAATTAACGATACATCAAAATTATCTCCTTAATATTTAATTGGTCATACGAACAAACAATCAACCTTTAGGTGATCCACAAATGCCTTATAACCAAAATTTTAATTTACCCATAATTGGTACATCATTTATAAGCATCAAGATTAATGGGCAATTAATTTAAATTTAACCTTTATTTTGGAATTAATTTCATAAAGATTAGACCACTTTGGTGATTAACGAATCTTACATATATAATTTCAATAATTTTTTTTTTTAAAACATTAAATTTTTATTAAATTTTTAGTCAAGGTACAAAATAGGAACAATTCTTTTGAAAATCCATTAAACCAAATAACTAAACTTACTGCCAAAGTTTTTTATACCTTATAATATAATCTTATCATAAAAATAAAATAAATTAAACCATACGTACAGAATGAGATAAGAATATATACTAATTTATGTAATTGTTCCAGAAGATTAATAGGAACTTCTCATGCATATTCAAACAATAAGAATAAATTTAATATGCATAACTCGTCTTGTAGTGCCAAAATAAAATCATATCAATAATTTCAAAATTATTGTAGTGATATCTTTATGATCACTCATAATTCAGAGACAAAAAAAATCAAAATTAAATAATAAACAACTGCCTAACATCATGCATATTATAAAATTACTATATTCATACCATTGATTTACGTACGGCAACATACATTATCCACTGTTCCAATGCAAAATTCAAAATTCTTCATTATTTCAAAAATTCGTTATTCAGTAATTGTAAAATTTCTAACAGACATAATTAGGGTTCACAAGATTTGGAGAAACATTAATTTTAATGGAAAATCACTAGTTCTGAAAATTTGGCTCGGATACTATTTGTATGGTGTCCATATTGATGTTTTCACTGATCATAAGAGTCCGCAGTATGTGTTTACTAGAGAGAATTGAATCTTAGGCAGAGATGATGGTTAGAATTGTTAAAGGACTATGATATGAGTGTGCTGTACCATCCGGGCAAGGCCAATGTTGTGGTGGATGCCCTAAGTAGAGTGTCCATGGGTAGTGTTTCGCATGTGGTAGAAGGTAAGAAAGAGTTGGCTCGTGATGTACATCGTTTGACTAGATTGGGGGTTAGGTTGTTTGACTCTGCTGAAGGTAGTATAGGGGTTCAGAGTAGTTCCGAATCCTCCTTGGTTTTAGAAGTGAAGGAAAGGCAATACTTAGATGCTAGTTTGGTCAGACTGAAGGAGTCAGTCAAGGATAAAAAAGTAGAGGTTTTCTCCCAAGAGGGAGATGGTGTGTTGAGATTGCAGGGTAGATTGTGTGTCCCGAATGTTGATGATTTGAGACAGAGGATTATGGCTGAAGCGCACGGGGCGCGATATTCTATTTATCCTGGTGCCACCAAGATGTACCGAGACTAGTGGGAAATCTATTGGTGGAGTGGCATGAAGAAAGATATAGAAGCATTTGTAGCTAAGTGTGCAACATGCCAACAGGTTATGGTTGAACACCAAAGACCTGGTGGTATGATGCAAGAGTTTTGTATTCCCACCTAGAAGTGGGAAGAGATAAATATGGACTTCGTGATTGGTTTACCTCCTTCCCGACGCCATCATGATTCCATTTGGGTTGTGGTTGATAGATTGACTAAGTCTGCTCATTTCTTGCCAGTTCATACTTCATATACTGCTGAGGATTATGCTAGATTGTTTATCCGAGAGCTAGTCAGACTGCATGGAGTTCCCTTGTCTATTATTTCGGATAGGGGTACTCAGTTCACTTCGCAATTTTTGAAAGTTTTTCAGAAGGGTCATGGTACCCAAGTGATTTTGAGTTCTGCTTTTCATCCGCAGACCGATGGTCAGGCTGAGCGGACCATCCAGACGTTAGAGGATATGTTAAGAGCTTGTGCACTTGACTTTAAGGGAAGTTGGGATGATCACTTACCATTGATAGAGTTTGCTTACAAAAACAGTTTCCACTCTAGTATTGGCATGGCTCCGTTTGAAGCCTTATATGGGAGGAAGTGTAGATCATCCATAGGTTGGTTCGAGATGGGTGAAGTGGCTGTGAGTGGTCCTGATTCGGTATTTGAGGCTATGGAAAAAGTTAAGTTGATTAGGGAAAGGTTGAAAACTGAGCAGAGTCGTCAGAAGTCATATGCGGATGTTAGAAGGAGAGACCTTGAGTTTGAAGTTGGTGACCTAATGTATCTGAAAATTTCGCCCATGAGGGGGTGAAGAGATTTGGAAAGAAGGGGAAGCTTAGTCCCCGTTATGTTGGTCCTTACAAAATTCTTAGTCGTGTTGGTAAGGTAGCTTATGAGGTCGAGTTGCCTTCCGAGTTGTCCTCTGTTCATCCAATATTCCATGTCTCCATGCTTAGAAAGCATATTAGCGATGTTGTGGTAGTGGATTCCTCTGTGTGTGCTGACATTCAAGAAAATCTTTCTTTTGATGAGATTCTTGCTGAGATTCTTGATTTCAGTGTCCGAAGACTAAGGAACAAAGAAGTTTCCTTGGTCAAGGTGTTGTGGCGAAACCAATCTGTTGAGGGTGCAACTTGGGAAGCTGAAGTGGATATGCGATCCAAGTACCCACACCTATTTTCTGCGAACTCCGATCAAGAAGAAGGTACTGTTCTTTCCTAAATCATGCACTTTTGATAAAAGTTGCAGCAGTTCAGCTGTCATTTATTATGTGTTCAGCTGTAGTTTCTTGAATTTATGCATTCTATGTTGCATTCGGAGTGAGAAACGATGTGTTGATGAGTCTAACGAATGGTTTCAGTTGTATGCTTTATTCCCTATCTAATATTGGCATGTCTAGCGTCATTCGAGGACGAATGTTTCCAAGGGGAGATGATGTAATACCCCGGGAAATTTTTTGTTGAAATTTTGTGCGTAAACGTGTTGGGTTCTATCTTCTAGAATGAATTATAAATTTTTCGTGGAGAATGTCTTAGATTATGATCCACCATTGCGTAGAGTATCGAATAATATTTCCAACTATATGTGGATCATCCAAAACGGACACCCGAGTGACGAGTTATGAACATTCTGATCGAACCGTGAATAGTAGTGAACAGTAAAACGTGCAGGAAAAAGTACTGAGGCCTGGCGTATTTTCGCTCCAACTTTAAACGATCATAACTCCTTGTACATAATGATCTGGGTGATCTACTATATATCAAAGGAAATCTGTACGAGTCCTCTTTCTAATGAAATTGGTTTCATCTAATTTGTCTATCGGAGTAAAAGGTTATGGTCGATATACTTCAACCTATCAAAAGCGAATTTTTGGGTCAACTTCAAATGATCATAACTCCTTGTAGACAATGATCTGGGTGAGATACTATATATCAACAGAAATATATGAGAGTCCTCTTTCTAATGAAATTGGTTTCATCCAATTTGGATATCGTAGTAAAACGTTATGATTGATCTACTTCAAACTATCAAAACAGTCCACCAAAGGACAGATTCGAGAATTATTTGATTTTTAGGGGAGTTTTGGTCATTCCCCCTCACCCAAAATCCATCCAAACCCTATATTAAAGCCTATTAGAAGATTATATGTTATATTTCATCAAATTCCCTCAAAAAGAAAACCCTAAGCTCCTACATCTAACTTCAAGAACCTCCAAAGTTCACCATTAATTCTACAAATTTATTCAAGATTCCAAGTTCCTAGTTCAAGAACTCCAAGAACCATCATTCAAAGGCACGATTAACATCTCAAAAATGAGTATCGATCTAAAGTTCATCATTCAAGGTATGTGGGGTTTTTCAACAAGAACTCTCTTTCGTTCTTGTGCCCAGAAGTAATTTTCTTTACAAAGGCATAATTTTTATTTGATTTTTACGAATTTGAAGCATGAACCCATATCTTATGATGATTATTATAAAATCTTGATGTTTATGATTTTGAAAGATGAATTTACATGTGTGGAGATATAAAGCATGAATCTTGAACGATATTTATCATGATTTTGATATTTGGGTCGTGAATCCCCATTGGAAATTGTGTTTTTTTTAGAAAGTGTGTGTTATAAGCATGTTGATGTTGAATATTTGAGATATTTTGAATGATTTGACCTTTTGGTCTTAATGGAGTTATTTTGAACTCTAGTGTGAAAGAAATCCACAACGTGGTTGATTTTGATAGATGGGAAGCATGATGGCTCCCGATGTATATTTATATATATTACTGAAATGCTTTTGTTGTGGATTGTCTTTGAAATGATCTGAGCTAAGTCTGGGAGAAATCTTTAGCACCGAGTGGGAGGTATAAAGCGACCATACTTCCCTAGAACTATGTGCCCCCGTAGGAGTGAGCCTGAGGCTGATTTATATAGTGATCACTAGTTTGTGTGGATTTGATATCGATAGTGCTACTCCGATGGCAAGGATAGTACGTCTCTCCCCAACGTGGGTTGTACGTTAGACTCCATGTAGCTCACATGGTTTATGTCGGTTATAGGATCTCCCAGTGTGTGTGTGTTTCCTTGTGTCTATGGTGAATGGTGAAGTGATTTGAAAGTGGAATTGTGAAAATTATTATTTCGAAAGATTTAAATGATATTTACATTATGAGAATTGATATTCTTGATGAACTGAAAGTGATTGACAAATTATATGATGACTCACGTGTGTTATTGTACTTATTTCATCCTCTCATGATTATGATGATTTTCTTCGGGCTATGTGAGTCTTTCATACATCCTGCATATTTCTTATAAATATTTATGACGATGATGTTTATACAACTGCATACACCCCCATATACTCGGTTCTTTTCCACGGTACTGACCTACATCTTCGGATGTGGGCTGCATTTTCTCGGAATGTAGGTTCAAGTGCTCAGTTCTAGGTTCGACAATGATTCTTTGGGCACGCTGTTCTACATCCTCTGTTGTGGTGAGTCCTCATGTTCCGAGGACGTGATGTATGATGTTGGTTTCACGGAATCGTTTACATTTGATAACTGAGTATGAGTCAGTTGGGGCATGTCTCAATGGCTTGCTGGTTTTATTGATTTTCTTAGAGGCTTGTCAGACTAGTATAGATGTTGGGAGTTAACTAATAAGTCGTATTTTGTTATCTTTCTGGAATTCTTTTATTCTTGGATGATGATTTCTCTGTTGATATTTAAGGTTTATTTATGGAAACCCCGTTGATTTGTGTTGAACTGAATGAAAATGGCTCAAAGGGTTAGCTTTGGGCTACTCATAGCCTCAAGCACCGTGTGATGCTCTGAGACCCATTTTCTGGAGCGTTACATCTATCTTGTTATATATTTGAAATTTATCTAACTTACGGTATATGTTTGTAAGTTGAATTGGGTATCGAGGTTGGTCTCCAGTCCTGGTTGGACTTGAGATGCCCATTACGACAAGGCCCTATTTCAGGTCGTGTCATCCATCATGTAAAGTATATATGTATATACATTTAACTATGTGCATTAGCTTTGAATGATTTTAAACTGTTGATCATGACATTATGTTATCCTTATCCCTGAGTTACATGCTAGCGCTCACCCCGCTAACCGTCTTCGAATGTTGCATCCCCATGCGATGTAGAATTGGTCTTACTTTTACTTCTCCTACTTAGTGACTAGGATCTGGGATCAGCTTGTGAGTTGATTTTGAAGTAGTGAGCTTTCATACATCAAAAGTATACATTTCATATTTTATTTTTTTAATTCTCAGACTATTCAGACTTATTTTGGTTATAACCGGGGACATCCCCCAACACTTTATTGATATATAATTTTGGTTCTTGTTAGAAGGCTTTGTTTGAACTACTGTGGTTATTAGGCAGTTTCGGTTGGTCGTTTGGCCGATTGTTGGTGGTTGGTCGTGGATATGCCTTAAAATTTTCTTAAGCTATTATACGCTATCTTGTTATATGTTTGGAATTTATTTGACTTTGGGGTTTGTTGTGTTTGGGTTAGTTAGGTGCGAGGGGTGATCTCCAGTCCTTATAGGACTTGATATACTCGTCATGGACATGACCTGGATTGGGTCATGACAAAGATTGTATCAGAGCCTAGGTTTGGTGTTATTAGGTGTCCAACAAAGCCATGTCAAGTAGAGTCTTATTTATAGGTGTGTAGTGTGCCACACTTATAAGTGAGAAGATACAAGGGTTTTAGGAATATTTCCCTTTCTTGTTGTTCTATTTTCAAGCTATAGAGTGTAAGGTCTTGGATCTCTCTAATCCTCATTTGTTCGCCTTTTAGATCATTCCTCCAAGAAGATCTGATAATTGTGAAAATGCTTCTATCCAGTCTGAGGACAATGTGGATAAAGCTCGTCCTACTCCAAGAGTTCAAACTCGATCTAGGATCACTACTTTTGATTGACCTGACGGAGATCCACTGGTTCCTCTTGTTCCTTTTCAGGCACCTCAAACTATATGTCTAATTTCGAGTTTCGCCAGTCAATTCACTTGCTTACCCAGTTGGTGGCCTCTCAAATTGAACAGGTTGCTTCTGTTGCTCCATCCTTCGAGGCCACTAGAGTTAGCCAATTTATGAGATTGAGTCCTCCTATTTTCACTGGCTTTAAAGTTGAGGAAGATCCTCAGTATTTCATTAATGAGATAGAAAATATTTTTCATGTGATGCATGCTACTGACGTGGAGAGTGTGGAATTTATTGCATACCAACTTAAAGATGTGGCATACCAATGGTCTGAAGAGTGGTAGCAGCTTAGGGGTGATGACACCGAGTCCGCTTTGGGCGACAATTTCTCTAATGTTTTTCTAGACTGGACCACTTTTTTCTCAGGAGTTGAGGATGGTGAAAGCAGAGGAGTTGGTAAACCTGAAACAAGAAAAGATCTCAGTCAAGGATATGCCTTGAAGTTCCATCAGTTATCTCGGTATGCTCCGGAGTTGGTGACTAGCATGAGGAAGTTCGCTTCTGAGTTATCCCGACACTTGATTCTGGAAAGTAAGGATGTCTTGTTAAACAAGGACATGGTTATTTATCGGCTTGTAGTTTATATGCAACATGTTGAAGAAAAGAAGAAGAAGTAGTCTAAAATTAGGGAGAGGCAAAATATAAAGTTTATCTACTCAGACCAGGGTGGACGCCAGCAGAAAAGTGGTAGAGATGGAGGGAAATGGTCCAAGAAGAAGTAGGGTAACTCTGGTTCCTACTCTACAGTAGTTCTCCTTACTTGAAGCCGTTAGGTGATCGCCGTTTGTAGAGTGGTAATGGTTTTAGGGCATAGGGTGCCCAGTCCCAGGCTAGTATGGCTCAGTCAGCTCTATCATATCCTTTTTGTAGATTTTGTGGTCAGATGTACCATGGGTTTTGTGAAGAAGAGAGGGAAAATGCTTAAAATATGGTCAGATTGGTCATATGTAGAGAGACTATCCTTCTAGGATTGTTTCTAGGAAAAATAATATTTTTGTTGTTGTTGCATCAGCTCCTGCGCCAAAGGGTGGTACGTTTGTTTTTGGCTTCAACACTGGTCGAAACTGTCTCTATTCCCTTACTGCCTGTCAGGAGTCTAAGGCATCCCCTGATATCGTTACTGGTATGTTAAAACTTTTTTCTCGTGATGTATATTGTTTGCTTGATCTGGGGTCCACTCTCTCTTATATAACCCTATTTATAGCTGTGAATTTTGGTTTTGATCCTTAGTGTATTTCGGACCCCTTTTCTGTTTCTACCCTAGTAGGAGACTCTGTGGTTGCTAGACGAGTCTATAGGGGTTATGTGGTATCTGTTAGTGGGAGAGAAAATCTAGTATATCTGATAGAGTTAGACATGGTGGATTTTGATGTAAGATTGGGGATGGATTGGTTGCATTCATGCTATGCTTCTTTAGATTGTTAGACATGTAAGGCTGTCTTTAAATACCCAAATGAAATAGTTATTAAGTGGGAAGGTAGTTCCCTAATGCCTAAGGAAAGATTTACTTCGTACCTTAGAGACCAAAAATTGGTTTCTAAATGGTGCCTTTATTACTTAGTGTATGTTAAGGATTCTAGATACAAAGGTCCTTCTTTGCAAAATGTCCCTGTGGTCTGTGAATTTTTTGAGGTGTTCCCTGGTGATCTTCCTGGTGTTCCTCCTAATAGGGAGATTGATTTTGGTATTGATCTTATTCTTGACACTTGTCCTATCTCTATCCCTCTGTATAGGATAGCTCCAGCTAAGTTGAAAAAGCTCAAAGAGCAGGTAAAGGATCTTCTAGACAAGGGTTTTATCTGTCTTAGTATGTCCTCGTGGGGTGCACATATTTTGTTCGTGTGTAAGAAGGATGGTTCCCTTAGAATATTTATTGATTACCGGTAATTGAATAAAGTAACCATAAGGAATAAGTATCCACTTCCAAAGATTGATGATTCTTTTTAGCAGCTTCAGGGTGCTAAATTCTTCTCCATGATTGATCTTCGATCCGGGTACCATTAGTTGAAAATCAGGGAGACGGATATCCCTAAGACTTCTTTCTAAACCCGGTATAGATATTTTGAATTTTTGGTGATGTCCTTTGGTTTGACCAATGCCCCGACCACGTTTATGGATCTTATGAATTGGGTTTTCCATCAGTTTTTAGATTTGTTCTTGATTATCATTATCAATGATATTCTAGTTTATTCAAAGAGTGAGTAAGATCATGTTAATCACCTCCTTCTTGTGTTACAGACCCTAAAGGATCAACGTTTGTATTCTAAGTTCTCTAAGTATGAGTTTTGATTGAATATTATGACTTATTTGAGTCATGTTGTTTCTAGTGAGGGGATCATGGTAGATTCACAAAAGGTTGTGGTGGTTAATAAATGGCTTAGACCTACGAATCCAATTGATATTTGGAGCTTCTTGGGTTTAGTCGGTTATTATAGAAGGTTTGTGGAGAGTTTTTTTCTATTATTGCCCCTTTGACCAAGTTGACACAAAAGAAGGCAAAGTTCTTGTGGTTGAATTCTTGTGAAGGCAGTTTTAAAAAGTTGAAGAATAATTTGACTTCGACTCCAGTCTTGACCCTGCTCGAGGGTACAAATGAATTTGTGTTCTATTAAGTTGCATCCCTAAGGGAACTTGGTTATGTATTAATGCAGCATGTCAAAGTGGTTGCTTATACTTCTAGACAATTGAAAGTTCATGAGAAGAATTATCTAACTTATGACTTAAAGTTGTTAGATGTGGTGTTTACATTGAAGATCTAGCGGCATTATTTGTATGGAGTTCATGTTGATATTTATTCTGATCATAAGAGCCTACAGTACGTGTTGACTTAGAAAGAGCTAAATCTCAGGAAAAGGAGGTGGCTTAAGCTGCTCAAGTATTTGACATAAATCTTCACTACTATCCAGGCAAAGTTAACATGGTTGTTGATGCTCTTAGTAGGTTGTCTATGGGAATCTTATCTCATGTGGATGAGGAGAAACAGGATTTGGTGAAAGATATTCATCGTTTGGCTAATCTCGGAGTTCGTCTTTTAGATTTCGAGAATAGTGGCGTGATTGTTCAAGAGGTGGTGAAGTCATCTCTTAGAGCTTAGGTGAAAGAGAAGCAAGTGATGGATCCTATCTTGGTGCAAATCAAGAATGATATAGGCAAGAAGAAGATGATGATTTTTGAGATTAGAAGGGATGGTATCTTGAGTTACCAAGGAATGTTATGTGTTTGCGATATTGATGGTTTGCGAGGTAGGATTTTGGCCAAGGCCCATGAGTCGTGGTATACGTTACATCCTGGTTTGACAAAGATGTATCATGACCTTAAGGAGATTTATTGGTGGAATAATATGAAGTGGGATGTGGCATATTTTGTGGCTAAGTGAATGTTATACCAGCAAGTGAAAGTAGAGCACTTGAGGCCAGGTGGGTTGTCTCAAGAGATTGAGCTGCAAGTGTGGAAATGAGAAATAATTAATATGGATTTTGTTACCAGTCCTCCGCGGTCTCACCAGTAGTTTGATTTGATTTGTGTCATCACAGATTTGATGACTAAGTTTGCTCACTTCTTGCCAGTGAGGACTTATTTCTCTTCTGAGGAGTATGCTAAGTTGTTCATTCAGGAGATCATGAAGTTGTATGGTACTCCAGCTTCCATCATATCTGATCGGGGTACTCAGTTCTCACTTTTGGAGGTCATTTTAGAGATGTTTGGGAACTAAGGTGACCCTTAGCAGCACTTTCCACCTGCAGACGGATGGGCAAGTGGAAGGGATGATCCAAGTTTTGAAAGGTATGCTTTGGGCTTGTATAAGTGACTATGGTGGTAGTTGGGTTGACCACTTTCCACTCATAGAGTTTTCTTACAACAATAGTTATCACTCTAACATCGGTATGGATCTTTTTTAGGCCTTGTATGGTAGGAGATGTAGCTCTCCTATCGGGTGGTTTGAAGTTGATAAGGCTTAGATGTTTGGCTCGAATTTGGTTCACTAAGTGATGGAAAAGGTGAAGGTAATTTGGGAAAAGCTTAAGACCACCCAAAGTCGCCAAAAGTCCTATGCAGACATGAGGCAAAGAGAATTATAATTAAGGTGGGAGATTGGGTTTCCCTAAAGGTGTCTCTCATGAAAGGAGTGATGTGGTTTGGGAAGAAAGGAAAGCTCTGACCTCGTTATGTCTGTCCGTACTTGGTTTTAAAGAAGGTTGGTAATATTGCTTACGAATTGGAGTTGCCTTCTGATTTGGACTCCATTCACCTGGTGTTTCATGTGTCGATGTTGAAAAGTATGTGAGTGATTCTTCGATGGTTTTTCCTTTGGAAAAAGTAGATATTTCGTACTCCTTGTCCTATGAGGAAGTTTAGGTGAAAATTTTGGATTGGCAAGTCCGTCGATTATGGACTAAGGATGTGGCTTCGGTGAAAGTTCTATAAAAGAACTAAAAGGTTGAGGAAGATGAAGAGGACATAAAGTCCAAGTAACCGTTCTTGTTTCCCAATTTGGACAATCGTGCTTAAGGTATGTGTAAATCCTTACCATTTTGTTTTCTGTCTTTGTAAAAAGGAAGATTGTAAATTTCTTAGTATCTTTGTCTTTTGTCTTAAAGGTAAGAGTAGTGATATTTGGGGTCTAATCATTCTAGAAAATGTTGTGTCCTGTTATTCAAGGACTAATGATCCTAAGGGGAGAGTATGTAATGGCCAGGGTAATTGGTCCTTGAAATTTTTCTGAATTTTGAGCTCACTGCCTTGACTGACTCTCCCTACGAGTCGTAAGGATTCTTGACGGGTCATGTGACCCTAGTCGTAAGGTGTCCAGAAAGTGGTGTTGAAGTTACTGTCCTGGGTACGACTTGAGCATATTGGTCATAAAGACTCATGATGTGTCGTAACCAAATCATGTAAGTTTGTGGTATGATTCTTCTCTAAGTACGATAGGCTCACTAAGAGCCCTAGGAGATTTTATGAGCCATTATGTGTAATCATAGGGTGTCTAGTATAAGTCCCAATTTAGGTTTTATGTTGATTACGACAGGACCCTACGAGTCATAGGTTCCCATTACAATTCTTGTGGCTGAGTCATAAGGCCAGCAGTGTAGGGTGGCTTGGTGGTACTGCCTTGGTTATGACTCGTGGTGACGAGTCGTAAGGAGTATCTACGAGTCAAGGGTTGACCAGTAGTCAAAGGAAACACTTTTTGATCTTTTAAGTTAAGGACATTTTGGATATTTTCCCTCTTATCCAAATTCAAAGTTGTGACTTATTACCTCATCGGGATGTCATTAGAACTCATAAACTAATACAAGTAACTTCTCAAACACTCTAAAGTCTCTCTAAGTTCCCTCAAGCAAGAAAAACTAGGGTTTCATCAAGTTGGTCATCTAAGGGCTTAAGGGTCAAATTCTTTCCAAATTTCTTGGTGTTTCAAGCACGTTACTCTTCCCTCATTGTTAATTTTGTAAAAGTATGTGTTTTAAAGTATTATTCGTGAGATGTTTATGTTGGTTTGAAACAAGGGTTGGGGGTTTTGAATGCTTATTGTTGAACAATGTTTTCCCATGGTTAACATATGATTATTGATGCTTTAATTATGATTTTGAACTTGTGGGTGCTTGGGTATGGTGAGCTAAGGAATAGTGAATTTCCCAAACTGGTGACTTTTGAAGTGGTTATGACCCCAACCCCATGATGTAAAATTAGTTCTTAATTATGAGAAATGTGGGAATTTGTGAAATTAAACTATTCTTGAACTATTGCATTATATAAAGAGGTATTTGAAACACAATGGTCTGATTTAATTAACAAAGGGAGTCGGTTTCCCCTACCTTGTATTATTGAATAAAGGGAGTTATTCTCCCAAAGTTAATGGAAATTGTTTTGGCATAATGTTATTACCTTGCAAGTGTAATTGGTATGACGATACCAACAATGTATGCCATAATGTGGAATATGGTTCAATCAATAGGAATGTGTGATACTTATTTTAAATAGGCTCTAATAAGGGTTGTGGAGTTGAGTTGGGAAATTGGAGGTCCGAGTGATCGATACCGGAAATTGCATCTACCGATGCAGGGGTCAAAGTGACCAGGGAGGTTTGAGTACCCCTCATTATTATTTCATGATTAGGGAGGTTCGAGTCCCATGTAAATCATTGCATGATCGGGTGCTTAAGTCACCTTAGTATATGTTGGGAGGTTTGAGTCCCCCATGCGCATATATATGAGATTATTTTTTGGTTCGTATGGCTACATGCACTGGAGCCCAATTAGGGGGTGAGAGCTGGGTCCTATATAGCTTGTGGGTACATGCTATGACAATTGAACTACACAATTCAGGCTAAATTTTTAAGGGCATATTAAACCTTGTTCCCTATCCCAGCATATGAAGTATATATGTATATACATTTGATTATGTGCATTGGTTTTAAATGATTTTAAACTATTGATCATGACATTATGTTATCCTTATCCCTGAGTTACATGCTAGCATTCACCCTACTAACCATCTTCGGACATTGTATTCCCATGCTATGCAGGAATTGGTCATACTTCTACTCCTCTTGGTCAATGACTAGGATTCGGTATCAGCTCATGAGTTTACATTAAAGTGGTCAGCTTCCACACATTGAAAGTCTTCATTTCATGTTTTGTTTCTTTACTTCTCAGACTGTTCAGACTTATTTTGTCTATAGTCGGGGCCATGTTCCGACACTTTATTGATATTTAGTTTTGGTTCTTGTTAGAAGATTTTATTTAGACTACTGTGGTTATTGGGCGGCGTCGTTCAGTCGTCGGTGGTTGGTCATGTACATGCATTAAAATTTTCTTAAACTATTGCATGCTATCTTATTATATGAAGTATCCATGGATTATCAGAAGCCTTGGATAGTGGGAGGTGACTTTAATGTTATTACTAACGAAGAAGAAAAATTAGGGGGACTTCCTATAATAGAAGATGAAGTAAAGGACTTCAATTATTGTATTAGTATCCGAAACTTGTCAGATTTGGGCTTTAAAGGTAGTAAGTTTACATGGTGAAATGGAAAAACTGATGAGGATTGCATTTTCAAGAGGCTGGATAGAGTATTGGCTAACCAACTGATGCAATCAAAGTTTCCAGTAATTGAAGTGGAACATCTATTAAGAAGTGGCTTTGATCATCCACCACTTTTTATCAATTTTAGGAAAGAACTAAAAGAAGTGGTCAAATGTTTTAGATTCCTGAATTTCTGGTTAAAAGAAGAGTCCTTTATGGAAGTGGTTAAGCAAAACTGGCATGCTGAATTTGAAGGAAATCTTTTTACACTTTATCAGTCTAAGGTGAAAAAAGTCAAGAAGGTTATTTCATAGTGGAGTCGAGCAACCTTTGGTAATTTGTGTTTATTTGGGCTACTTGGCCCTTGTTGTGTAATCTGACCTTGTTTAATTAATAAAACCTCAAAATTTATTTTTTTAAAAAAATTGTTAATATTGAAATATAAACAATTAATTTGCTTATAATGGATCTAATTGTATATGTCATGTTGCATTAGTTTGACAAAGCAAATCATACATACAATGACTTTCAATTCTGAATCGATGGGTCGTCCACCATGCTTAACTTCTATCGAAAAGTGCTATATATAGAAATTATGAACAGAAGTATGCAAAATTATTTTTACTTTTTGGTATTATTTTGTTATAAATGAATATAAAATAGTTTTTAAAGTTAAAATCTCAATAAATTTTAACATTTCATTAACTATAAATTGTAAAAGAAAAAGTCAGTAGCCCCCATCCCCCCTCTCTACATATATATATATATATATATATAATATAAGAAGGTTATGAGCAAGTTGATGTGGCATGCTTCATTGGCCATAATTACTATTTATCTTTTTTCTTAGAATTTTGAGCATTTTTCCTATTTTTTGGTTCTAAAATCTTTCAAAAAGAAAAGAAAATTGATTATTTAAAGGTCATATATTGAATGGTGTATTGTGGGTGCCAAACATGGAATGTGAAAATTTAACACTATCAAAACATTTTCAGCTTCTACCATTAACTTAGTCTTCATATTTAAAACTTTTCGGATTCTATCTAATCATCCATTCTCAAGTTATAACAACTGTCATATGTTACCACAATAAATTGCTAATCAGTTATAGTATCATGAATAATATTAATTACCAGCATGGTAATGAGCTTATATACAAAGCTAGAGATATGAAATCGTATATTTACCAGGTGAGTATATTTTTATTTGTTAGATCTTATGAGTATCATGCAACTGTATATATACATTTGTTTATACAAATTCCTAATAAGCAACTCTCTCCATTGTTGTTAATCATTTTGTTGCGACAATTGATTAGGAAACTAAGCTCTTTGGTTAAAAAGAAAGGAAAGAGGTGACGGAGAAGCTACAAAAAACACTGCATCATCACAAAAGTAAGAAGACTATAGTATTTTTTTCCTTCCAAACACTACTAAAAGTGGGAAGCTATCTACTACCATCAAAGTTAGACTATGAATTTACCTTTGTATTTTTTTCTGTCGCAGTTCCTTTTTAACTTGAATATTTTTCAGGCAAAGTAATGTAGTAGAACATTGGGAGTAGAAGTTGATCTAAGTGTGCACTTTTCTCATGTTTAAATTTTAACTTCTTTTTGACTGTTAATTGTACAAATTGTGTTTTCTCTAAGAAAAAAATAAATTTTAATTTCTTGCTATTTTTTGAATAACATGGCAGATCCTCCACGCCTAAAATATCGTAAGTACTTTAGAATTCCTACATGAAGTGTCTAGGGAAGCAGTCATGTGATAAACTTGATGCTATACATGAAATTCAGAGGAAAATAATGTATCTAAGATATGTTAAAAGAAGCAAAAGTAAAATTTACAGACTTTACATTTTAGGGGTCGTTTAATATCGGAATAAGTAAAATAATTTCAGTAAATAAGAATGATCTCATCTGTTGTACCATGAACCTCTTTGCATAAACTTTATCCGTGCATAAATTTAGAAATATTTGTTTGGTGGTGGCATACTGGCTTATAATCTCATTTGAGAGTCCATTTGAGTTAATGAATCAAATGTAGTTGAATACAGACGTATGATATGTTGATTGTTAAATTTAAGTGCTACAATTGATTTCTACTATTGTAGAAGAGCCAAAGAAGCAGTTCATTATCAACATGGCTTCTTCTTGGCATTAGACTCAAATATAAGAATATTTTAGTTTAATTTTATTTTTTAATTCCAATCTTATCAATTTAATTATAAAATCTAATATTTTTACACGATCCAACTAGGACCGGAGACCACCCCCATTACCCAACCCAACCTTCAGTTGGCTAAATTTTGAGCATATAACAAGATAGTGTAATAGCTCTAATGAAGACTCTGGGATGGAATCACTACCGTGATCGACCCAATCGAGTCCAACCATCCTATACCAATCGTCCAACCATACCAAACCAAACCAATACCGAAACAAGGGCCACAAACTAGGCCATAAACAAATGAGTTCCAAAACATAATATGATTAATCTCAAAATGAAATACAATGTAACAGTGAGAAATTATGTCCAATGATGTCAGCCTCAATTCCAATGTCAATATTAAAGCCGACACCAATACCGATCCCGCCCGTTATAACCCATAGTAGTACCATAAAGCCTCTAACCAAAAGAGTAAGAATATCCGATTGGGACATGCCCCCAACCATATCCAAAACCAACATTCATAAATAAATTATAATGTCTAAAAATATCCATAATATGAAATGGAGCCTTACGGAAAGATGAAAGATCACAATCCAAAAGCTGTCCCTGCGACAATCATTATGTAGGAGGAGTAGAATGGTCAGTTCCTACATAACGTGGGTATACAGCTAGCCAAAGACGGATTAACGAGTTATCGCTAGCATAAACTCCAGATAAGGATAAAGAAATACCATTTATAAAACCAAGTAAAACCATCTGTATACACACAAACCATACAAATAAATACATGCCGAGAAAGGGAATCGGGTTTAGCATGCCATTAAAAGTTTTACCTAGGTTGTGTAGTTTTGTTGTCCTAAACCACACATGGGATGTATGGATTCAACTCCCCCTACTTAAAAGGCCCTAGGTGTGAAGCCTCACGACTAGGGAATATAACCTGGGATGACTAGTACATATCCCAAATATAAAGTGTGACATCTTGCACACGATCACCAAGATCAAACTATAACCAAACATTTATTACCAAAATCTCCAAATTATATTGAAAGATCCAAAATCATACAATAATGAAATCATGAAAATATTGTATTAAACTATGTCTTTAGTTGGAACTAATGAGGGAAGAGAACATGCCCTAATTGACAAAGTAGATGGAGAGAAACCACCAACAAGATCCTAGTCCTCTAGTTGAAACCCTAGCTTTCATTCCCAAAAGTTTTTTCAGAGAATTATAGAGTGTTTAGGAAGAGTTTATAAGTGTTAATGAATAGAATAATGGGGTAAATAGCCTCCCAAGAGAGTAATAAGTCGTGGGACCTTATTAGGATAAGTGAAAAAATGTCCAGAATACGCCTTCGTAAGTTGCACAAAATCCTGTCACAGAGGTACAACTGACCCTCACGAGTTATACCCTTCGATACGAGTGGTACCCGCCACTCGTATCCTAAGCCTTAACCCTTGGACCCAATACTGTCTAGTGTACGAATCATTCTACCCAAGTCTTATTTACAGCATATGGTCCGTAAACTTTACCCGTATCCCTGGAATGATAGAATCACATAAGGTTTGAATACTGTCCACCATACGAGTCTTGAATATGACTCATACCCTAGCTTGCGACTCCTAGTGAGACACTCATACTTATATCCAATTTAAGTTACCAAGTTTAAGGTTAAGTGAAGGAACCCAACGATCTGTATCCAACTATACGACTTGTACCACCAAGTCGTACCCATTCCAGTGACCAAAATCCATCTCACCAACCAACACTGGTCAGGATAAGACTGGACCATACCATCCGTACCCTAAATATGACTCATACCCATGAATCGTATTGGGTCCAGAGACCAGATTTCCATGAAATTTTCTAAGGTCCAGAAACCAGGGTGTTTTAGTCTCCCCCACTAGGAACATTCGTACTCGAATGACGGACAAGGTAGGGGTAACCACTGATAATGCTCAACTTACACGTCAATTTAGTGCAAGGCGGTCGTCGTCAATATATTTACCCAACTTTGGAGTCGGGGTCGAATCCACGAGGAACAATGTGAGAGGTGATTAAACTAATTTAAAACTATAGCTACAAGTTAAATTCAAACAAATGATACGAAAAGATAAAATGGGGGTTTTTAATGATTGAACAAAAGTTATTAACACTTCAATTCGACTTAGAACTCAAAGCTTAAACTGCAATATTGCAAATCAATGATACAGAGGAACTAGAGTTGTAATCACTATGATTAGTAATCCTCCATTGAATAATAGTTATAGTATTGGATTCTCGTGACTTATGGGAAACACCAAATTATCAGTATTGACAGTTCATCTAAGTGTTTCTCAACCTACCTAGATGTTGAACTCCCTAATTCTCTCGAACTTAGGAAAACATTCTATTCATACTGATTTTATCTCGAGTTGATCAATCTTCTTACAACATTAATCATTAGATGAGAACTTAAACTTCCCAAATCCTCATTGATAATTTGCTACCTCTAGTTTATTTCTTAGTTCGAGCAAATCAACATAAGGCGGGATATATCATTTGCAACCAATAGATAACTATCATTACAAAGGAATTATCAAGATGTCCCCACAATCACTCAAACCCTAACAAACTATTAAATCCATGGAGGAATAATCATAAATCCCATAACCCTAGTTGTGGTTTTTAGTTCCACATGAAAGAGAAAGCGATAACAATAACTGAATTCATAATTCAAAGTGATTAAACTTACAAAAGATGTAGTCAAAAATTGATTCTCTTCCCAAATTCAAGAAAAATATCTCACAACTAAATCAAAGAATTGAAATTGAAATCCAAGTTTAGAGCCCAAAGAGAAGTAAAGTAGTCTTTGGAATAAGTTCAAGATGTTAAGCCCTCAATGAAACCCTAAAAGCTGCTATTTATATCCGTAACTTAAGAAAAAATTGAAATTAAAAATTCAGATTTTTCTCCTTAGCTTACGACATGTCTGACCGCTTATCAGAGATCTGATAGCTTATCAGACCATGTCGTCAGACATGATTCCCATTTCTTGCCTTTTGCTTATGTGTGACGACGTGCTGATGGCTTATCAGAGTTCTGATAGCTTATTAGAACATATTGTCAGGCATGCTTCAAATTTTTGTCTTCTGCTTTTGAGTGACGACATACCTGAGGGATTATTAGAGATCTGATAGCTTATCAGGACATGTCGCCAGAACTTAATTTCTTGCATCTTTCACCAAAAATCATCCTTCTTGACGTAGCTTTCATGTATTTTCATGCATCTTGACTTTCCTACAAAATCACATGAAATATCATCAAAAACAATAATAGTTACTTAAGAACTTACAATTATTCTGAGTTAAAAGCCTTAAATGTGCTAACAGAAAGCTAGCACATAAACACCCTCAACTTAAAGCAATTGTTTGTTCTCAAGCAACTACATGACACCATACTACGATGCTTAACCAAGAGAAACATAAGATACCTATGACAGTTGATCATCAATTTTACCTCCAAACACATTACACTTTCCAAGTTCAATCACTCTAAACCCAACTGTGTATATCAATGAAGATCAACAATGCGACACAAGGGAATCAAGATATGGCATCAAATTAGCAACAATAACCATGCCTATATACAAATTACACTTCCCAAACAAGTAGGCAACTAGCAATGGAACCGATATGCCCTTACAATAAAGAAGCCCCTTCTCACTCATATGTGAACTCAAGCATGTCAATGCGGGGACGGTCAAGAGACACTCTCAAAAAAAATTTCCAGTCAATGTATGCTAAATACCATAAGCTTTCCCTTATTTTCATTACCAAAGCTTTCATACAGTTAAGTTAGGATCACTATAGGACTTTTCTTCAGCTTGTAATATAGGCTTGGGGCTTGTATGATACACAAGGATATTTAAAGTAACTAAGCCTCCTTGGCACTACACTATTTTTAGGGTCTCACTTATTAACCTTTACCTTATTTCTCCCTTTCTTGATTAAAGCACATTCAAGCTGGGTGCAGCTTTTATTCATTTATTTATTTTTTCACAACTTTTCTTTTCTCATTCTTTTTCTACCACACCCAACCTTGCATATTTTTTTTATTACCCTTCTTCATACTCACTTTACATCACGCAGTCCTATGATAGCCACCCTCAACTTAGGCTATTTGCCTAAGTCAAAGTACATAATGTCCAAGGAGGACTAGGGAAAAAATAGGTTCATTGTGATACAAATGGGAAGGTGATAGTATAATAAAAAGAATAGGCATTCAGGCTCAAAATTAGGATCACGGGATATTATTCACACATGGAAGGTCATTTAGGCTAAAAGTGGACTAATATCAACAATGACCTATGATCCTTTTCTAACCGTTATCCTACAACCAAGGCAAGACCAATCGGGCAAGTTCTAGATTTAGCACACAACAAGAACTAGGTAGTATCTCTCATACACATGGCACAAAGGTACATCACAAGCTACTACCCATTCGGTTCATACAATTGTTTGCCGTGATTATCATGTCCCTAGTACTAATGCCATAAAATATTTACAGTAGTCACATATAGATGCACATCACACATTTACCAGATAGATAATTGGAGAGGTATTTATCATTCCAAGATAAATCAATAAAAATATGTCAACTATCCTAGATATTTATTCCCTCTTAGTTAACCATAGCACAACACAAAACAAACACAATACACCTAAACATGCTGGCTCTACTAGGAATAAGACTCCAGGGAAATGAGGCACGGCAACAAAAATCCTAAGAGGACATTAACACCCACAAGTAGCCCCACCCTCAACTTAAAATCATGCAATGTCCTCAATGCGTCAAACCAAAACAAGAGAGTTAGAAATATACCTGTGGAACCATAGGTGCGAAGATTTGATGTCAATCACATAATATGAATATAAACAACAAAATACCTTGGGTTTCCTCCCAAGAAGTACCTAATTTAGTGTCGCAACACGACCCAACTCAACTTTTTCTCCACCTTGAGGATATGAATTTCACCCCCAACTTAGAGTCCATCTTCTTGCTTGCTTATAGGGGTGGTACAAAAATTAAGAAGTCGAGTAATGGATTAGCGTGGTAAACCACTCGACCTTAAAGTGAGGTGTGTTTTTATGTTGCTTGTCTAATGTAAAATCAAGAATATAGGATTCTTGTTCCTCATCTTCACACTCTTCTACTATTTTAAATGATTCCACAGACAAGATATCATCTAAACATAATGTAGAAAAGTGCATTGAATGAGGCCCAATCAATCCTACTTCAAAATTTACACTATCTACTACACACTCACTTTTATTCACCTTCTCTACATCTTCACTTCGAATTGGGCTAGAGTCTTTATTAGAGATTTTATTGGTTATTTTCTTTTGCCTCTAGCACCATGTCCTCAATCTTGGCATCATCTCTCATGGTTGGTTCGGTTGGTTGGGAAATCACTGAGGGTTACTCAACATCAAGATCAACATCAATATAGGGTTCTTGCTCCTCATCTTCACACTCTTCTATTATTTTAAATGATTCCACAGACAAGATATCATCTAAACATAATATAGAAGAATGCTTTGAATGACTGACCTCTATATCAATCTCTTCATGAATGATTGGATTCATGTATTGACACATATCACATAGGATATCATACGTTTCTTTCTGGAGATCCAACATTAGTTGAAACATAGCTTCAATGCCACTCTTTCCGGTGCTTCGTTCTTTCTTTTCTTGACCATAAAACCTATCAAACTCATAAGAAGAACTAAAATTTGGGTTAGCACAATAAGGGAGGGGGCATTTGGGATATCACTCCAATGTCCATCTTGACCACCACATAAAGAACAATCATACTCCCAATAGGATGGAGATGGTGCACACATCTCTCTCCAGGGAGCATATCTATAATTTTGCAAAAAGTGAGGTCCATCACAATATGGACATGGACCATCAAGATAAGATTTCCAACCACCAAACTCATGTTCATTCCACGATGCCATAGTAATAAGTAAACTAAAATAAAAATCTACCTAACACAAGAAATAAAAGAAAACTAAAAACAAATATTTACAAGTTTGAATTCAAGCAAGTAGGCTAAAATTCTAAACTAACTCAATACGCCAAATTGTTCCCCGACAACGGCGCCATTTTTGATAACGCTCAACTTACACGTCAATTTAGTGCAAGGCGGTCGTCGTCATTATATTCACCCAACTTTGGAGTCGGGGTCGAATCCACGAGGAACAATGTGAGTGGCGATTAAACTAATTTTAAACTATAGCTACAAGTTAAATTCAAACAAATGATACAAAAAGATAAAATGGGGGTTTTTAATGATTGAACAAAATTTATTAACACTTCAGTTTGCCTTAGAACTCAAAGCTTAAACTGCAATATTTCAAATCAATGATATAGAGGAACTAGAGTTGTAATCACTATGATTAGTAATCCTCCATTGAATAATAGTTGTAGTATTGGATTCTCGTGATTTATGGAAAACACCAAGTTACCAGTATCGACAGTTCATCTAAGTGTTTCTCAACCTACCTAGATGTTGAACTCCCTAATTCTCTCAAACTTAGGAAAACATTCTATTCAAACTGATTTTATCTCGAGTTGATCAATCTTCTTACAACATTAATCATTAGATGAGAACTTAACCTTCCCAAATCCTCGTTGATACTTCGCTACCTTTAGTTTATTTCTCAGTTCGAGCAAATCAACATAAGGCGGGATCTATTATTTGCAACCAATAGATAACTACCATTACAAAGGAATTATCAAGATGTACCCACAATCACTCAAACCCTAACAAACTATTAAATCTATGGAGGAATAATCATAGATCCCACAACCCTAGTTGTGGGTTTTAGTTCCACATGAAAGAGAAAGCGATAAAAACAACTGAATTCATAATTCAAAGTGATTAAACTTACAAAAGTTGTAGTCAGAAATTGATTCTCTTCCCAAATTCAAGAACAATATCCCACAACTAAATCAAAGAATTGAAAATTGAAATCCAAGTTTAGAGATCAAAGAGAAGTAAAGTAGACTTTGGAATAAGTTCAAGATATTATGCCCTCTTAATGAAACTCTAAAAGCTGCTATTTATATCCGTAACTTAAGAAAAAATTGAAATTAAAAATTCAGATTTTTCTCCTTAGCTGACGACATGTCTGGCGGATAGCTTATCAGACCATGTCGTCAGACATTATTCCTATTTTTTGCCTTCTGCTTATGTGTGACGACATGCCTGACAGCTTATCAGAGTTTTGATAGCTTATCAGAATATATCATCAGGCATGCTTCAAATTTTTTCCTTCTGCTTCTGAGTGACGACATGTCTGACGGCTTATCAGAGATCTGATAGCTTATCAGGACATGTCGTCAGAACTTAATTTCATGCATCTTTCACCAAAAATCATCATTCTTGACGTAGCTTTCATGTATTTTCATGCATCTTGACTTTCCTATAAAATCACATGAAATATCATCAAAAACAACAATAGTAACTTAAGAACTTACAATTATTCTGACTTAAAAGCCTTAAATATGCTAACAGAAAGCTAGCACATCAACCACACGCATGAGTCATTTTCATTATCAAATATATTTCCAATCTTTAACAAAGTTTGAAAACATAGAGGCAAGGATATTAATCTTTCCTTTAAAAAACTCAGAGAATAAATATGTGTTGAACATACATACCTTTCGCACGAATCCCAAGAGCAGAAATAAAATGCGGATACTTGGACTTTATGTCCTCCTCCGTTTCCTAATTAGCTTCCTCCACCTTATGGTTCCGCCATAGAACCTTAACCGAAGCCACATCCTTGGTCCATAGCCGACGAACCTGCCTATCCAAAATCTCAATCGGGACCTCTTCATATGAAAGAGAATTTGAGATACCCAACCCCTCCAAAGGACCAATCGAAGAAGGATCACTAAGACACTTCCTCAACATAGAGACATGAAATACCTTTTACCAAACTCAAGCTAGAAAGTAACTCCAACTCGTAAGAAACACTACGAGCCCTTCCCAGAATCTCATAAGGACCAACATACCGGGGACTGAGCTTCCCCTTTTAGCCAAACTGCATTACTCCCTTCATGGAAGATACCTTGAGGAAAATCTTATCACCAACCTTAAACTCCAGGTCTCTATGTCTTATATCGGCATAGGACTTTTAACGACTTTGGGAATCCTTAAGCCTATCTCGAATCACCGTCACCTTTTCCTTATCCCGATAGACCAAATCCAGATCGAACATATCCGCCTCACCAAGCTCGAACCAACCAATAAGAGATATATACCTCCTACCATACAATGTCTCAAAAAGAGCCATACTAATACTAGAATGATAGCTATTATTTTAAGTAATCTCTACCAAAGGTAGATGCTCAACCCAACTGCCACCATAATCAACCACACACGTCCAAAGAATATCCTCCAATGTATGAATAGTTCTTTTTACTTGTCCATCCATTTGCAGATGAAAATCAGTACTCAGACTCACCTTAGTCCCCAACCCTTTTTTAAAAGACCACCACAAGTAAGACATAAATTGCGAGCCACGATCAGAAATAAGTGAAATAGGTACTCCATACAGCTTCACAATCTCCTGAAGATATAACTTTGCATAATCCTTCGTCGAGAAGGTAGTCCTCACCAGCAAGAAGTGAGAAGACTTTGTCATCCTACCCATGATGATCCAAATCAAATCATATTGATTCCAAGACCAAGGAAGACCGGTAATGAAATCCATATTGATTACCTCCCATTTCTATTCGGGCAAAACAATCTCTTGATACAACCCAATCGATCTCATGGTTCAACTTTAACTTGTTGACACACCAAGAACTTGGCCATAAAATCAGCCACATCCCTCTTCATACCATTCCACAAATACATCTCCTTGAGATCATAATACATCTTCACCGAGCCAGGATGTCCAACGTAGTACGACTCATGCGCCTAAGCCAAAATCCTTTGTTGCAAACCATCGACATTAGGAATACCTTCTTTGGTATCGTAAAGTACTGTCAGCACTGATCTAAAAAACCATCACCTTTTTCCCACTAACACCACCCTTGATTTTCATCAAGACGGGATCCAGTACTTGTTTCTCCTTGATTTCTGTACCAAGGGACGATCGAACCACTTTTTGTACCATTACACCTCCACCCTTGGATTCCAAAAGGTGAACTCCAAGATTATCCAAATAGTGAATATCCTTCACTAACTCCCTCTTTCCTTTCTCCATATGAGTCAAACTCCCTATGGGCAACCTGCTAAAAGCATAAGCAACCACGTTAGCCTTACCTAGGTGATAGTGAAGACTCATATCACTATCCTTGAGAAGCTCCAACTATCTCCTTTACCTGAGATTTAGCTTCTTTTGAGTGAACACATACTGTAGACTCTTATGATCAGATAAGATGTCCATGTTTGCACCATACAAATAATCCCGCTATACTTTTAAAGCAAACACAATCGCCAACAACTCCAAATCACGAGTAGGATAGTTCCTCTCATGTACCTTCAACTGCCTGGAAGCATAGGCAATCATCTTCCCATGCTACATCAAAACATAACCAAGACCTACCCGAGATGCATCACAATAGACCAAGAACCCATCATTGCATTCGAATAAATTCAAAATTAGAGCCGAAGTTAGCTTATCTTTTAACTTCTCAAAACTCCCCTCACAAGCATCCTACCAAGAAAACTTAAACTTTTTCTGAGTCAACATAGTCAAAGGAGCAACTATCGATAAAAAGCCTTCCACAAACCGCCTATAATACCCAGCCAAGCCCAAAAAGCTTCGGAATTCGATCGGAGTTGTGGGTCTAGGCCACCTTTTAACCACAACTACCTTTTACGAATCCACCATAATCCCGTCGCTAGAAATAATATGACTAAGACAAGTCATAGCATTCAACTAAAATTCACACTTGGAGAACTTGGCATACAACTGTTGTTTCTTCAAGGTCTGCAATACCACACAAAGGTGATTAGCATGATCCACCAAACTTTTGGAATGAACTAGAATGTCATCATTGAACACAATGACAAAGAGATCTAAGAACTGCCTGAAAACCTTGTTCA
The DNA here is from genome assembly GCA_030864215.1 of Capsicum pubescens. NCBI lineage: Eukaryota > Viridiplantae > Streptophyta > Magnoliopsida > Solanales > Solanaceae > Capsicum > Capsicum pubescens. The sequence continues at coordinate 225,202,700 of CM061549.1, forward strand.
TCAAGTCTGTAAATGCCACTGGGGCATTAGTCAATCCAAATGATATCACCAAGAATTCAAAGTGCCCATACCGAGTACAAAAAGTTGTATTAGGGATATCCTCCTCCCTAATCTTAAGTTGATGGTACCCAGACCGAAGATCTATCTTCGAAAAGAACTTGGCACCTTGCAACTGATCAAACAATTCATCTATTCTAGGGAGAGGATACTTGTTCTTGATCGTCATCTTATTCAACTGCCTGGACTCAATAAACATATGAAGGGAACCATCCTTCTTGTGCATGAACAACACCAGTGTACCCCACGAGGATACACTGGGACAAATAAAACCCTTATCCAAAGATCCTTAAGTTGCTCCTTGAGATTCCTCAACTCAGCCGGAGCCATTCTACAAGGAGGAATAAATATTGGACGAGTGTCTGGAACTAAGTCAATACCAAACTATATTTCCCTATCTAGAGGAACAATAGGAAGATCATCTGGAAAAACCTCAGGAAACTCATTTACCACCAGGACAAACTGTAAAGAAGGACCTTCCGAGTTAGAATCTTTAACCCGAACCAAATGATAAAGATAACCTTTAGAGATTAACCTCTAAGCTCTAAGATAATAAATAAACCTACCCCTAGAATCTAGGGAACCGTCCTCTCACTCTATAAATGGTTCACCAAGGAACCTAAAGACAACCTTATGGGTCCGATAATCCAAGGACACGTAACAAGAGTGTAAATATTCCATGTCTATCATAACATCAAAATCCACCATATCAAGTTCAAACAAATCCGCCAAAGTCTACCTACTACTAACAGATACCACACACCTCTTATAGACTCTTTTAGCAACAACCGAGTCACCTATCGAGGTAGAAATAGAAAAAAATCTGAAATAACCTCGGTCTCAAAACTAATACATACAGACACAAATGGGGTCATATAAGAAAGAGTGAACCTGGGATCAAGCAAATAATACATGTCACAAGAAAAAGTTGCAACGTACCAGTAATGACATCTGGTGAAGCCTCGAATTCCTGCCGAGATGCCAAAGCATACAACTTATTACAGCCAACGCTAGAACCGGGAGTAGTAACAGAAGTAGACGCAGCACCACCGAGTGTAGGAGAAGAAAATAAAGCCACTAGTACCTTATTTGCTCCCATATTTACCATAAAATCCCTGAGTCAATGGCTTGCCTGGCAGCACTTAAAGTATTTGTCCCTCCCTTCTTCATAATAACCCCAATGAGGATGACCAAAAAATTAAGAAGAAGGGCATGAATAAACCGACTGACCATCACTCGCCTGAGATTGGGAACTCTGTGCCCAAAAATTATGACTACCGTGCTAATGTATATCACCTGACTACCACGGGTAAGGAGCACTAGACGTAGAGAAGGAACTAAAACTCTCCCACTTATTTTTTGGCCATTTACCCCCATCCCGACCACCTTATGACTAAGCACCTCCCTAATCAAAAAATCTGCACCTCTTACCCTGCCGATCTTCGAACTCCGTCTGTTTTTTAATCAACTACTAAAAATGAAATTAACCTTAAAAATCTAAAAATCAACAACTACAAGAAAGAGAGATAAAGTAGAAGACACGGATTTAACGCAAAAACAAGATAAAATTGCATAAAATTAAAAGGATAAATAGTGAGAAATACACCTACACCAATGAATAACACCAAGGTGTGTATCAAACACCAAGACACACAACACCAATGAAGGATAACACCACACTCTTTGGTGGGCCAAAGGAATTCACACTCCTTAATCACACCTTTCTTGCTAATTGATCAACACAAGTGAAATACATCAAATGTATTAATCCCTATTTTCGATATTTTTTCCAAGACCTACACTAAGATGGAATTTCCAAGCCCTACACTAAGGAAAAAAGATATAATTTGAGTAATACTCAATCAATTCATCAAAGTCTAATGAAAAGAGAAGCTAACTTGTCTATTTATATTATTACATAACTAATGTCAAAATACCCTTAATGAATAAGGGAAATGAGGCGCCTATTGAGTGTCACTTTAGTTTGTAAAATGTCTTCTATAACCTTCACTTGAGGCGCCTGTTGAGTGTAAAGGTTCTCCTCCTAGCTTCTCTTGAACAAAGCTTCAAAAATGCTCCAAAAGGCCTTCAAAGCTTGAACCTTTGACAATATCTTGTGCTCTTGGTTCTTCTCATGCTTGTATCATCCTCTCCATCTTGAAAGAAATTTGTCCTCAAATTCACACCTTTCAAAACCAAATAGATGGAAAATAAGCACACAATCCTCATGGTATAAGGGTTAACATTAGCACCACAAGTTATATAATCATGCCAAGGGGGTACACTTTTGGAATACACCCAACTATCCTTTGTTACAATCATGAAACACCTACCACAAGCACCACAAAGGACACGGCTAAGGTAAATATCAAGAAATGAAGAACACAATCCAAAACAAACATATATGGTACATGTTTTCAAGGGAAGACAAATATTCAAAATTAGGGACCTACGGCTTAGAAAAACTCCTTTAGCAACACAAAGTCCATCACTCCAAGGTTGTTCACACTTGACATACACCCATATATCCTTGGTATTCGACATGAAAATCTTAGTATAAAGGATACCAATGAAGTGAATAGTATCAACATTAAAATATAATGAGCATGAACCGAAACTACACTTCCAACATCTCACAAGTACCCCGGGGTCAAATGAAAGAAGTAACCAAGGGCTTAAGTCTCGGCCACTCTCATTTTCTCCTAAGGTTCCATCCACAAGGTTAAACATACCCTCTCTATCACTATTAGAAATGTCATGAGAGCAAAGAGGGTTGAGAGAAGTGTCACACAAGTCAACTTCAACTTTGGTGTCCTTATGCATGTACTCACTAGTTTCAAGCTCATCATAGGAAACACACAAATAAGGAGTAAATGGAATATCTAAACAAATACCACCTTCTCTTTTAAGAGTAGCCCACACACATATTCAAACCATAACGGGCAAAAAAGGAATCACAATCAAAACCATTTGCACAAGTACAAACATAATTCGGATCTCCTAAACATTCTAGCAAATCAAGGTTAACTCCACCCGATTGATCATTTTGCACACTCTCACTAGTTATTGGCAACTCACATACTAACGTAGACTCACCTTGGTTTTCAAAAGGGTCAACTAGTGTGTGAATACCCTTGTCACTTGGTAATGGAATCTTATTCAAGTTATAAGTGCTAGTACTAGATGGACACAAACAATTCTTACGAAAAGAATTAATTTTTCATCTAAAGGATCAACTAGTGCTTGCGTACTTACAATAAGATTTTGGTCCTTATGCAACCTAACAACACCAAGAGAATCACAAAAGGAAGATTCATACACTTCTATATTAAGCAAATCTGAAACTACACCAATTTGTCCACTAATAGCGACATCACAACAATTCAAGTTTCTAGGGGTGTAGAAGATAGCTTTGTTACCTTGTAGATTATGGAAAATGTTCTTTTCACTTGGTTTTGCATCATGGCAGACCTCATGCTCCACATCACAATAGAATATGTCAAGAAATCCCCTTGGATTCATTTCTTCATCACTTGTTCCAAGATTGGAACTTTCGGCCAAGGGTTCCATTAACTCATCAACTATGTGTGTGTGGAACTCCTTTTGGATTCTTCTTTAAGAATATATGATCTTGAACCTGCACATAATAAGAATCAATGCTAGGAAAAGTGCTAGAATTAGGGTTAGTGAATAACAAGGGTCCTTTGTGGACAAGATCAACAATCAAGTGTTCTTTTTTCTTTCCAATTTCACTACCCATGGATTCCCTTTCCTTTCCCCTCCTTTCTTCACATCCTTCTTGTATCCCACCACTAAGTTTCTCTCCATCTTGAGGCTTGACCTTATTCTTCTTGGATTCTAACTTGTGGAGAGGAGGCATTGGATTTAGTTGATGATGGGTTTGGATTTGTGGCATGGGGTTTTGTGGAGTATAGGGTCTTTGGTCAAGTGGATTTGGGACTTGGTGGTTTGAATTTTGTGGAGGTTTTGGAGGACATAGTCTATCAACCCCCACTTTAATTCTAATTATGTCACCCCTCATGGATTCCAAATCATCCCTCATGGATCCTACATCACCCTTCATAGATCTCAAGTCACCTTTTATAAGGTCCAAATCACCCTTCAAGTCTGGTTTAGTGCATCCAACCGAGCCATCAAGACTCCCAAAACATCATTTCTCAAAGGTTGGGTACTTGAAACCTCAGGTTCCATGATTAAATTGCCTAAAGAATAAGCAAAAACAGCAAAGGAAATACCTACAAAACGAACAAACAAGTTAGTCCAAGAAAAGCCCCACAACTCTCACACTCGGTTCTCACCTCACACTTGGTTTCACAAGTGTTAAAATCTTGGCATATACTTGGCAAGTGAATGAGTGATGAATCTACTTAGGCCCGAAATCGATTTTTCTTTGATATGACTCAAATAAAAATGATGTAAGGACATGAACCAACAAATTACTACGACTTAAAAATGAGAAAAGCACACAAAAAGCGAAGACGCAAACAAAAGGACTCAAGACTAATTATCAACCTAGTAGGAGCTTACTAGTTTGCCAATTAGAGATAGAGTTTAGCACACAAGAAACTAGAATAAAAAATTTGAAACTAAGAAATCTAGTTTAGATCTTATTAGGTTGATCAACTAGTGATGACATGGCACAACGTGATTGGTTATCGATTTTTGCAAAAATTTCCCAATTCCCTACTTAAGTTTCGGCCAAGGATCCACTTAGGAGAGTGTTTGAACGAAATTTGGTAAAAATAGAGTGTTGGAGACTTTTTTGTAAGTTCAAATGGATTTGAAATCAATGGTCCCCCCACTTGTACTTTCAATTGAACTTTGAATATTCCCTTTGTCTCTTCTTCTTTGGATGACTTGAATATTCTTGGAATATTCTTTTGTACAAACAAATTTTTCACTCTCTTTCTTTATTTTTGTGGATCTAACATCCTTTTTGAATATTCTTCTTCAACAAGATATGAAGATGGTGAAGAACAATATGAATATTCAAGAGTTGACCGAAGTTTGACCACAAGGCAAATGAACTCTATCTTCAATTTTTATTTTGGATCTAGGTTCCTTGGGTCAAGGCAAGCTCAAATAATACAGAATCATCCACAAACACGCCACAAAAAGATATGCACCACGAGATCCCACCTCAAAAAGCTTCCAACAAGGCACAACAATGGTGAATCTAGCTCAAATTCAACCAAACCTTGCTCTAAACTTAGATCTAGACACTTTAAGTGCTAGAGAACAAGAATCTAACACTAGAAACTATCAAAACAAGCTAAAAATAAGTATATCTAAGTTGTGAAATTCGGATCTACTATCAAACACACAAAACTCAAACACTTTTTTTTGTATTTTTTTGACTCTAGACTCTTTTTTTGTGGAGATTTTCTTAGATTCAAGACTTAGAGTTGTGGGAACAACTCTAAGACATGGCTCTGATACCAAATGATACAAGAATCAACACAAAAACAAGATAACACGGATTTAACACAAAAACAAGATAAAATTAAAAGGATAGATAGTGAGACATACACCTACATCAATGAATAACACCAAGGTGTGTATCAAACACCAAGACACACAACACCAATGAAGGATAACACCACACTCTTAGGTGGGCCAAAGGAATTCACACCCCTCAATCACACATTTCTTGCTAATTGATCAACACAAGTGAAATACATCAAATGTATTAATCCCTAGTTTCGATATCTTTTCTAAGACCTACACTAAGATGGTTTTTCCAATCCCTACACTAAAGAAAGAAAATACTATTTGAGTAATACTCAATTAATTCATCAAATTCTAATGAAAAGAGAAGCTAACTTGTCTATTTATACTATTACATAACTAATGTCAAAAAGACCCTTAATGAATAAGGGAAATGGGGCACCTCTTGAGTGTCACTTTAGTGTGTAAAATGTCTTCTATATCGTTCACTTGAGGCGCCTCTTGAGTGTAAAGGTTCTCCTCCTAGCTTCTCTTTAACAAAGCTTCAAAAATGCTCTAAAAGACCTTCAATCACTTGTCAATTTTGAAGCTTGAACTTTTGACAATATCTTGTGCTCTTGGTGTTTCTCGTGTTTGTATCATCTTACCCTGCCGATCTCCGAACTCCGTCTGTTTCCTCTTCTCATCCTCTACCTGTTGCATATGAACAGTTAACCTAGAAATATCTATATCTTTAATCAGCAAGGCAGTCTTTCTTTCAACTATCAAATCCCTATTCAACCGAAAAGTGTACATTCTCACCCCCGCTCTCATGTCAACCACCAAATCAGAAGCATACCTTGACAGCTGATGAAACTTCAAGGCATATTCCTTGACAAAAATTCTCCCTTGCTTAAGATTTACAAACTCTTTTATCTTTATTTTCCTCAACTTTTGAAGAAAAAAACGATCCAGAAAAGGCATCCCAAAAGGATGACGCCTCCATATCTCCTCTATCCATATCCCACTCTTTGTACCATTGGTACGCAATATCCTTGAGATGATAAGCTGTAAAGTTTACACCTTCCACATTAATGGCCTGCATCACCCTGAATATCTTCTCTATTTCATCCAAGAAACCCTGAGGATCCTCCTCCACCTTCACACCAATAAAAGTAGAAGGATTTAATTTCATAAACTGGTCACCCTTTTAGCCTCAGGAGATAACCCACCAGACGCATCTCGCTCAGCCTGAGCAACAACTAATTTAGCAATAGTATGAATAAACTAACGAAATTCTTCATTAGTCACCTCATCCTTAGAAGGACTAGTAGCAACCGTAGGAACTCCAGAACTATTGGGGATAGGACCCTGAGATCAAAGACGAACTCCAGACATAGGACGTACCCTATCAACATTGTCCCCAAATGGGATTGAAGGGGTTCCTTGTGTTCCAGATCGTCGAGGCATGATATAAAAAGTGAACAACCAAGAATTAGAGAAGAATTTCAAGACTTAGACTTAGAGATTGAAAATAGAATACCTAGAAAGTGAAATATTCCTAAATGTCTTGTATTCTTTTTCTTATGAGTGTGGCGCGTTACACAACCCCTAAAAGATACTCTACTCAACACGGCTTTGTGGACTCCCAATTGACCATGAACCTAAATCTCTGATACTAACTTTACACGAACCGATCATGGGCTTTGTCGTAATGGGCATCCCAAATCCAACCGGGACCATAGACCCCTTCCATTACCAACCTAACCTCCAGGCACCTGCCTTGAGTTGGCTAAATTTAAAGTATATAAAAGATAGTGTAATAACTCACATGAAGACTCTGGAATGGGATCACTACCATGACTGACCCAACCAAGTCCAACCATCTCATACCAACCGTCCAACTATATCAAACCAAACCAATATTGAAACAAAGGCCATAAACTAGGCCATAACCAAATGAGTTCCAAAACATAATATGATTAATCCCAAAATGAAATACGATGGAACATTGAGAAACTAGGTCTAATGATGTCAGTCCCAATTCCAATGTCAATATTAAAGCTGACACCAATACCGATCCCGCCCAGTCCAACCCATAACAGCACTACAAAGCCTCTAACTAAAAGTGTAAGAATCTCTGATTGGGACATGCCCCCAACCATAGCTAAAACCAACATTCATAAATAAATCAGAATGTCTAAAAATATCCATAACATGAAATGGAGTGTTCCAGAAATATAGAAGCTCACCACTTCAATCCAACCATTGTCCTCGAGTCAATCACTATGTAGGATAAGTAAAATGGTTGGTTCCTGCCTAGCGTGGGTATACAGCTGCTCAAAGATGGGTTAGAGAGTGATCACTAGCATGAACTCAGGATAAGAATAAAGTAATGTCATTTATAAAACCAAGTAAAACCACCTATATGCACACAAACCATACATATATATATACATGCCGGGAAAGGGGACTGGGTTTAGCATGCCATTAAAACCCTTACCTGGGTTGTGTAGCTTTGTCGTCCTAAACCACCCAAGGGCTATATGGGTTCAGCTTCCCTTGTTGAAAGGGACCCAGTGCGTGAAGCCGCACGACCAAGGAATAAAACCTAGGATGACTAGTATATCCCCCAAATATAAATTGTGACATCATGCGCACGGTCACCAAGACCAAACCTTACATCGGCAATTATGAGTTTCCTGTTTTTTGGTCCCCCAGGGACCTCCACCTTCCACAACTTTGCTACACACCCCGCTATTATTACCCAACTAAAATCGTTACCAAGCAACCAACAAATTTATTAACCATTTATTAACCAAGGTCATTAGTAGTGGTATCGTCATACCTACTATACTTGCAAGTTTTGTCCATAGCCAATCATATATAGGTTTAAGGGATTCCATGTACCCTTCATGATTTCTAATTAACCAAAACCATGGTTGTCAAGGCCTTTCCAATCCATTTAAACCATTCGTATTATTTAGGGTTTTATTACCAAGTTTAAACCATGCATAAGTTTCATTAAAAAAACTAGTATTATAATAAAAACATTGTTAAAGGCATTTTATCAAACACATTGGGGACATAGTATTTTCAAAGCCAAAGTCCATTACCAAAGAACCATTCTCATGCAACCAATTATCTCAAACCACCATAAATGCATACAAAAGCATAATTAAAACATAGAAAAATCATAACCAAGCATTTATAATCAAAAACTCCAATCATATTTAAAAACCCAAAATCATACAACAATGAAATCATGAAAACATTGTATTAAACCATGCCTTTAGTTGGAAATAACAATGAGGTAAGAGAACATGTCTTAATTGATAAAGTAGATGGAGAGAAACTACCAACAAGATCCCAAATTTAGCCCTATAGTTGAAACCCTAGCTTTCTTGCTCAAAAGCTTTTTCAGAGAATTATAGAGTGTTTAGAAAGAGTTTCTAAGTGTTAATGAATAGAATAATAGGGTAAATAGACTCCCAAGAGAGTTAGAAGTTGTGGGACCTTATTAGGATAAGTGGAAAAATATTCAAAATACCCCCACTTAAGTTGCACAAAATTCCATCACAGGGGTACGACTGACCCTCACGAGTCGTACCCTTTGATTCGAGTGGTACCCACCACTCGTATCCTAAGCCTTAACCCTTGGACCCAACACTTTCCACTGTACGACTCATCCTACCCAAGTCGTATTGACAGCATACGATCCGTACCCTTCACCCGTATCTATGGCAAGATAGAATCACAGAAGGTTTGAACACTGTCCCCCATACGAGTCCTGAGTACGACTCGTACCCTAGCATATGACTCCTGCTGAGCCACTTGTACTCAGATCCAACTTAAGTTACTAAGTCTAAGGTTAAGTAAAAGAATCAAATGATCTATATCCAACCATACAACTTGTACCACCAAGTCGTACCCATTTCAGTGACCAAAATCCAATATCACTAACCAACACTGGTCAGCATACAACTGGACCATACCATTCATACCCCAACGTACGACTCGTATTCATGAGTCGTATTGGGTCCAGAGACCAGAATTCCAGAAAAAATTTTAAGGTCCAGAAACTAGGGTGTTTCAATTCTAGAAACAAAATAATATATTAATTTGAAATCTAAAATTTTTGTAGCTCAATGATTTGTGATAAAAATAAAATAATTAGTCACATAACAAATTTTCTATGTCACAATTTATATGGCACAGTTAGAATTTTGTGATTGTAAATTTGAACATAGGAGCTTTAATTTTTTTTTAAAATATATATATATATATATATATATATATATATATATATTTGAAAGCTAAGTAAGAAGTGTTATAAATCATAATTATTAATAACTTAAAATATTTCAAAGGCATGTGAAAAAACATCGTCAAAGAAAAATTTGATAAACTCTCAAAACTTCAACTCTATATCACATAAATAGGGACGAAGAGAGTAGAAGACAAGATCCTATAACAAATAATTCAGGACATTAAATTATGATTATAAAAAATAATAAGATTAAACTTAGAGAAAATTAACCGATGAAATTAAGAGAAAAATAATGATTTAGATTGAACTCAGAAAATGTCATCTCTTTGTCCTAATTTATGTGGTAACCTTTAAATTTTAAGATTCAAACATGTTTGGAGCAGAGGGAGTTATATGTGAAATATTGTATTTCTCTTCATTTTTTGGTCATGCCAGGAAAGAGAGGAAAAGACAAGAGAAAATAATACTACATACACTACTAATAAATTTGCACTTTACTTCAAGCGAGGAAGATAGGAAGGTCACAAATTAAACTAGCACTCACTCTCTTAAACTATTGAATTAGATATAAATGTTAGTAATAAAAAATAGTTGAATTGTAATTATCTATATGTAACAAAATTATTTAATTATTGAATCAATTGTTTTTTGCATGGGTTCGTGCTTGCAGGGGATTACCTCATCTATTATATATATACAAAGGAGAGTCATATAAAAGGTGATGTGACACCTTTCTATAACCTCCATTTGCATTTTTTTCTCTTTTTTTTTTGATATTTTTTCTACTTTTTTCTACTTATGTGATATATTAAGATGTAAAAGATTCACTTTTAATTATATTTTCTCAATTGCACCTTCACATTTACTCTTCTTTATTTCCGACGTATAACATTCATTCCTCAATAATAGTTATCTTAACTTACTATTAGTCATAACTTAATTTTCCACATTTTTCAGTATTTGGTTATATCCTTGAATTCTCTGTTCATTCTCAAACACCAACAGAAATACATATACACAATAATTTATCAATGACTAACGAATTTCAAAAGAAAGTGCAACGATGTGACTTTTTATTCCTGCTTTTGTAGCAATCAATACGTAGCACTAATAAGTATCATCCGATCAATACAAATTCAATATATGTTTCTCTTTTATTTTTTTATTTTTTTAGATATCCTGATAATAGTTATGTAACACTCGCTAATCAATTACTATTATTATGAAGTTCAAAAAGAAAAAATAAGTTGCGGTACTTCATATTCTTGAAGGTATGGTTGCTGCCAAAGTGATATGGCATCCCTCATTGGTCAAAATTTTTATTCATCTTTTGTCTCATTTTTCTGCAATTTTTCATAAATTTCTGTTACTTATTATTATAAAAATAACTTTGTCAAACTATTCCTCTATTATTGTTATTCTTTAATGTTTATACTTAAATATCTCAAAATTTACTTGCACATCTTTTTCTTTAATGTAATACAAAAAAATAGTTTTAATATTTTCTATTCAAACCTTTCAACACATTTATCTTCTTTTTTCTTTTCTTTTTTGTATTTTTAGAAAACATTTCTCCTTAACTACAACGGAGTAATATGTAAAAAATATAAAATGGATGTGCTTTCTTTCCCTTATGGAAGCTCAAACAACCAATAAATGTCTATCACTCACGTAGCCATTGCACTTTTAACAACTTTGATGTTATCTTTTTGTATCTCTCTTTTTAAAAAAAAAAAAAATTGTTTCAAATGTTAACCCTAAATAAATAACTCATATATATTAAACTTTTACTCTTAATAATAATCATTAACTTGTGTCTTTTAAGTTTTCATATTCAAGACCCTCATTGATTTAATTTTAAAATCTACGAGACCTTATGATAGTTCTCCACTTTATTTATATAAAGTTATATTATTGTTTTATAAAACCTCTACTCAAGATTTTTTTTTCATTTTATATTTAAAATAGTGATGTCTTTTATATTACTATTGCAAATTCGTCTTTTAGATTAACTAAACGAAGAAAGCTCTTGAATCTTGATAAGTTTGCGAGAAGGGTGCCGGACAAAAGCTCAAAAACTTGTCATATGAAACATTTTCTTACTAAATTAGTCTTTTTTAAAAAAAATATATTACTAGAATATTTATATTGTAATTTTGTCATTTTTTTTTATTTTTATCATTGTTCTTTTTATTTTTTATGTCTCGATTAAATGATTTTAAAATTTAATAATATATAATTGTGCGAAGCGCGTCAAGTTCTCTAGTATATATATAAAGAAAAGTTACAAAATCACTGACGTGGCGCTCTCTAAGGCTTACAGTTCTATTTATCTTTTTTGTAATTTTTTTGAGCTTTTTAATTCATTTTTCAAGTTAATAATGTTAATTATTTCCTCCATTAAACCCATTTATAATGTTAATTATTTTCCAGCTTTTTCCTACATTTCTTCCCCACTAATACTCACTACTTCAATCTATTTGATTTTCGGGTAAATAAAATTGATGTTATTGGCAATTAATAGACTACATATATAATTATTAAATACATCTGGGTTATTCTGTAATTAGTTATTCTTCAGTTCTCTATATATACAGCTGTAACCCCTTCAATATTATTGAGATCAATTAATTATTAAATCTGTATCATGGTATCAAAGCTAGGGTTTCTTCTTCCGCCCAAACCCTAATCTCTCCTCTTTTCCGACGTGTGTGCGCCGCCGCCACCGTCTACACCACGCCGCACGGCCTCCCTCCTCCGCCGTAGGTCGGCGCCATGGACAAGGTTATTGATCCTCTGTCAAAATTACCGTCTGGAGTAAAATTACTGCTCAGGAATCTCCACAATCTCATCCCCGAAAAATTATCTGACAACAACTACCCGGCCTGGGCACTTAACGTCCGCACCGCCCTCGCAGCCAACTTGCTGCTCGGATGGATTGACGGTGCGGAGAAACCGCAGCCCGAGACAGCCGAGAAGGACGGCGTCAAGCTCCCAAATCCCGACTACCTTCCGTGGATGATCGTAGACACTCAGATCCGAGCCTGTCTTCTCGCAGTTATTAGCCCCTCTGTGCACAAACACGCCCGGGATTTTCTCACATCGGCTTCACTTTGGGACGCACTAGCCACAAGGTACAACTCTGTGTCCACGGCTCATATTTTTCAGTTGCGTGACAAATTGCATACTCTTCGGAAGGGAACGAAGACGATGACTCAATACCTTGATGATGTGGCCTCTATTCTGTCTGACCTAGATGCTGTGAACGAGATTATTCCTGAACGAGACGTGGTGAATGCCGTGATACGTGGTCTTCCGGCTGGCTATTCCTCTCTCAAACAGCATATTCGCCTCTCGCCTGTCGAAATCACTCTGAATCAACTGTCTGGATGGCTTAATGCAGAAGAATTGAATCTAGACATGGAACACAAATTACTGCTCGGAGAAGCCAGTTCCACCCCTGGCGTCACGGCTCTTTACTCGGCTGGCAGCGGAGGCTCGGCCAGGGGTCGCGGTGACGATCGCCGTAACCAAAGGCGAGGCAGCGGCGGCGGTGACCGTCGAAACACCGGGCAGCAAGGCAGAGGCGGGCCTCCACCGAGGGACGGCTTCCAGTCAGGCCGCGGACAGGGACGAGGAAACCAGCGGATGCCCACACGAGATCTTCCGACGTGCCAAATTTGTGCTAAACGGGGCCATTCTGCGGCTAATTGCTGGTATCGTTATGATGACTCGCAGAATGTAAATAGCCATTCCGGAGGATCAAGGGCGATGCATGCGTCCACAAACGCTCAATCTGGCGATTGGTATCTAGACACAGGTGCTAACACCCATGTGACGTCGGATTATTCACAACTTCAAGCTCCTCATCCGTATCATGGCTCAGAAACTATTACAGTAGGCAATGGTCAATCCCTTCCCATCACAAACACCGGCTCTGGGTATGTCTATACCCCAAATGGTAAATTTCATCTCTCAACCCTTCACCACGTCCCTTCCCTCACATCCAATCTTTTATCTGTTTATCGCTTTACTAAAGAAAATAACTGCACCCTCATTTTTAATGACACCAATTTCCAGATAGTGGACAATACCACGAACCGGGTGCGGTACACGGGCCGCTGTGAGCATGGGCTATACACTCTTCCATCCAGGTCTCCGTCTGTTGTGAGTCAAGCCATTCTCTCGTCAACCTGGCATCGCCGTCTTGGGCACCCATCATCCGCCATCACCAAATCCATTTTATCTTTCTTAGGTTTTAATTTTTCAGAAAAATTACATTGCGAGTCCTGTTCAGTGTCTAAATCTTGTCGTTTACCTTTTTCACTGTCTGAACACAAGGCCACTGCGCCATTTCAATTAATTCATTCTGATGTTTGGGGTCCAACCTCAGTTCCTTCTGTTCAAGGTTTTCGTTATTATATCTGTTTTGTTGATGATTACAGTAAATTCACTTGGCTTTATCCTCTGAAATTTAAATCCGAAGCTTATACTATTTTTGTAAACTTTGACCGAATGGTTCAAAATCAATTTAATGCCAAAATCAAAATTTTTCGAAGTGACAATGGCAAAGAATTTGTCAACAATGCATTTGGTGTTTTTCTTCAAAATCTAGGGGCTCTTCATCACACTTCATGTCCATATACCCCTGAACAAAATGGCGTTGCTGAGCGCAAACACCGTCACCTAATAGAAACAGTTGTTGCGCTCCTCCATGATTCCACCTTACCTGTTTCCTTTTGGGTTGATGCCCTTGCTACTGCCAACTACCTCATAAATCGCATGCCCACTCACACTCTCTCCAACTCCACTCCATATGCCCGTCTCTACAATCATCCACCCGACTATATCCATCTCCGCCCGTTTGGGTGTCTAGTTTATCCCTGGTTGCGTCCGCACACTCAACATAAACTTCAACCTCGGTCCACCCCTTGTGTCTTTCTAGGCTATCATCCCACTATCAAAGGTTACAAATGTTTCGATCCTGTATCTCAGAAAACATATGTTTCCCGTCATGTTCGTTTTGTGGAGGAACAATTTCCTTACACAAGTCTTTCCTCTACTCCATACTCCCCCAATCCACTTGGCGTTGTGCCATTATTTCCGTCCTTTTCTCACGCTCATGCTCCGGCTCACTCGGCACCTAACCCGGTACCCCACTACACCACTACCCACCCGAAACCCCAAACCTCCCACCCGAACACCCAGCCGACTGCCACACAACCCACCACTTCCCTACATCATACTCCTAACACACATACAGCCACCCCATCCACCGCTGCACATCCCAGCTCCCACGGCAGCCCCACCCAACCCCCGCCCACGCATCATACAACTCCACCACCCCTTCCTAATCACCCTCCACTCAACACTCATCCTATGACAACCCGAGCCAAGGCCGGTACCTTCAAACCCAAAGCCTACCACACTCAAATACCCTTTGATGCACATCCCACAACTGAGCCTACTACCTACAACCAAGCCTCCAAAAATAGTTTCTGGTGCCAAGCTATGGATGAGGAATTTCAGGCTCTGAATGAACAACGTACATGGGATTTGGTACCTCTGCCTAGTAACCGAAAGTCTATTGGGTGCAAATGGGTGTTTCGCATCAAACGAAATTCAAATGGATCTCTTTCTCGCTATAAAGTACGTCTGGTTGCAAAAGGGTATCATCAGGAGTATGGTGTGGATTATAAGGAGACCTTCAGCCCTGTTGTTAAGCAACAGACTATTCGTCTGGTCTTGTCTCTTGCTCTTCACTATGATTGGCCGCTTCATCAGCTAGACGTCAGCAATGCCTTTCTTCATGGTCATCTTGAGGAAGAAATCTATATGGTTCAGCCACCGGGATATGTTAATCCCAACCGTCCTCACTATGTTTGCAAGCTTCGCAAATCACTGTATGGCCTGAAACAGGCCCCTCGTGCCTGGTACACACGTCTCTCTACTTTTCTGCAGGGTCTTGGTTTTCGCACCTACCATCATGACAACAGCCTCTTCACCCTTCACTGTTCTCGAGGGACAGTCATCATTCTTATCTATGTGGATGATATTGTTATTACAGGCAGCTCTTCATCACTCATCACTGAAATTACTGAAGCTATGCATCGTGACTTCAAACTTAAGGACCTCAGTCCTCTGGAGTTCTTTCTTGGCCTCGAACTCATCCGCAAATTGGGAACCATATTGATGCATCAGACAAAATATAGCCTTGAACTTCTAAATCGGGCTGGAATGACAGACTGCAAACCCGCGGTCACTCCCATGGCAGTCCGCCAATCCCCAGGGCCGAATACTCCCTTTGCCGATCCTACACTATATCGGAGCCTCGTCGGTGGACTTCATTATCTTGATGTTACTCGTCCGGACATCCAATATGCAGTCAATCGAGTCTCCCAATCAATGCATGCTCCCACAGAACAACACTTTCAGACCTTGAAACGCATTCTGCGCTATCTTCAAGGTACTCTTCACTGTGGAATTTTATTTCAAAAGGGCTCGTTTGATATATCTGTTTTTTCTGATTCGGATTGGGCTAACGACAAAGATGATCGAAAGTCCACTACTGGATATATTGTTATGATGGGACCGAATCTGATTTCCTGGTGCACCAAGAAGCAAACGCGAGTGTCCCGTTCCTCCACAGAAGCAGAATATCGTGCCATGGCTGCGGGTGTTGCTGAAGCCATGTGGTTACGATACCTTACGGATGCACTTGGCATTTCCCCGACGAAACCACAGATTTATTGTGACAATCAGTCCACTATTTGTGTTACCAAAAATCCAGTCCTTCATGATCGTATGAAGCATGTTGGGTCTGACTGTCACTTTGTTCGCGATGAGGTACTTGCAGGAGCGATGGCCACGCACTATGTCCCATCTACTGACCAGCTTGCTGATATTCTCACCAAGCCTCTTCCGTTACAGCCTTTTCAGTTTCTCTGCTCCAAGCTGCCCCTCGTTACCGCTGATCAGCTTGCGGGGGGATAATAGACTACATATATAATTATTAAATACATCTGGGTTATTCTGTAATTAGTTATTCTTCAGTTCTCTATATATACAGCTGTAACCCCTTCAATATTATTGAGATCAATTAATTATTAAATCTGTATCAGCAATGAATCATAATAAAGACTCAACTTAATAATAGCATTTTCCATCACAAGTTAATCATTTCACATTCCCAAGTAAATTGATCATGATAATTTTTTTGTTTGTGTAACTTATAGTTTTAATAATATTTAATGTGTGTTAAATTTTATGCCTCTTTTTATGAACTATATATCTGGGAAGCGAATAATTCTTGTGCATGTTCTAATCCGCATGCTTTAACATACGAGTCTTGGTTTATTGCTTTTGGTAGATGGTTAAGCATATTCATCTTTTTTTTTCTCATTCTTTTTCCCTTTTTGGCTATTTTTGTCTCTAATTATTTATACTTTATTGGAGTAAAAGCCCCAATTACTACGACTTCAACTATATATGTACGTAGACAAGGAAGATTATTGTTGATTTATCTAATTTTTTTATTTTTGACATCAAGATATAATATTATTGTTGTTTATCAAGGATTTAGCGAGTCAAGAACTCCAAAAGGCCAAGGATTTAGTGAGCCAAGAACTCCCAATGGCCAAGGATTTAGCGAGCCAAGAACTCCAAACGACTAAAAATACTGAAAAGACAAAGAATGACAAACCTTCCTCCCATAATTTATATTAATCGGCAATTATTGTATTTAAGAAATACTCGTATTATAAAGTTAAAAAAACGTGGATAGATCTTTAAATATCGATAAAGTAATTTATTTTCGAATATCTTCTTTTGTGGTATTTGTCTCTGGATTACTTGAATATTTGATTGCATATATTGTCTTCTCTCTAAAATGATTTCTTCAAATACAATTTTTTTCCTTATATGATCATTGTCTTCTTTCTGGACATAATATTTAAGTATGTTCAACTATTTTTTTCCATGTGATTATTGTTTTTTATTTTTAAATTTAACTTTTTATTTTGACATATTAATCGATTCTTCAAATTTCTCGGACTGTTCAGTTATGTTTGTCAAATAGTTCTCCATTACAAATATGTTTGTGTTCTTTCATCCATAAAAACTAAATAGTTGAATTCCAAACTTGTCAAGCCTTCTAAGCCAATATATTGTTTTTTCATTGGCATTGATTCAATACATAAAGGCATGGGTGATTTTTCTTTTATGCAAATGGTAATCTTCCTTAATTGTCATTTCATTTAAATAGTTTCAGGTGGAATTAGAATTCTCACTTATTTCGTAACATTTGAAAATAGCAATATAACTTAAATATTTATATAATATTATAATATCAAACCAGAATTAACAAGAAAAAAGAGAATTATATGAAAACAATAAAATTGTTGTGTGGACGTATTCAAAACTATGGTAGATACCTTATTATTCGATGAATATAGTAGATACTCCCTTCATTCAGATTTATTTGTCATATTTTAACTTGACATGCTCATTAAGAAAATAGTGATTGACATAGTGACTTTACGATATCATTCCTATTAATTGATATTTAAAAATAATCGTTGGAAAATGATTTTAGAGAAGGTCTCGAGTCGAGCCCTGGATATGAACAAATCCTTGGTAGGGAGCGCTTCCCCCAAAATAGGGCCCTACGCGGCGCGAATCCGGATTAGTTGGACTCCAATGCGGGTACCGGACACCGGATGAGAAACAAAAAAAAAAGTAATGTTAAGAGTAAAACAAGAAAAATAGATTATTTTTTATTTATCAAAAATGATAAATAAAAATAATAAACACTTTCTGTTCAAATATTAGAAAAAAAATTGTGTGTACTCTCAAATATCTATTAAATAGCTAAATTGACACATAAAATATGTCATCTTTTTAAATTATACACATCATCATCAATAAAAAATTATCAAAAATAATTATACACATCATCCTCAATCAAAAATTATCTGAAGCTTTACAACTTATTGAAAGTGAATGCATATAGTTATAAATAATATCATATTTTAAGTGATCAATTATCTACATAATAGACACTCCAGAACAAGCGCAAAAGAAAAATTCAAAATTTGAAGCAAAAATATCTAATTGTTATATAAATAAAGATAAAATATCAATACTAAACTTTAAAGAAAGAAGAGAACTTTTGAGAATTTTAGTAATGCTTTTGTTTCTACTTTGATGGATCAATAAAATGTACAAAGGGTGGCTATTTATAGACCACCAAACTTAGTTCCTAAGGTTGTCAAGCTTGACTTCAAGTTGGCAAGTTGACAATATGGCAATATGGCCAACTATTTAGGTATTTAAATCCAAATTGAACAAGTAATTTTTGGTCTTAAAATTCAATTTGACTACTAACTACTATCTCTAATAAATGACATTTCAGATATATACATGTCACATGACATTCATATTATATAACACTCCCCCTTGGATGTCCATTAATAGATAACGTGTCTCGTTAAAATCTTATTAAAAAAAACAGTGAAAAAAAGTCCAGTGAAGGAAATAGAATACACATATCTTGTAATATGCCTTTAGTGTTGCTTCATTAAAAACCTTACCACGAAAATTCAATTGGAACAAAATCTTGGTTAAGGAAAAAAGAGTATAACGCATATTTTACTCCCCCTAATGAAAACTTTTAATGACCTGAATCTTCGCATCCCAATCGTGTGCATCATCTTCTTAAAAGTTGTAGTTGGTAAGGACTTGGTGAATAAATCATAAATATTGTCACTTGAACAAATCTGTCTCACTTTGATATCACCATATTTTTGGAGCTCAGTGTGTAAAAAAGTTTTGGCGAGACGTGTTTCGTTCTATCTCCTTTTATGAATCCTCCATTTAGTTGTGCAATGTATATTGCATTATCTTCATATAAAATTGTGGGTACTTTATTACATTTCAAATCACATTTTTCTTGAATGAGATGTATCATGGAACTCAGCCACACACACTCTTGGCTTGCTTCATGAATAGTTATTATCTCAATATGGTTCGATGAAGTGGCTACGATAGACTGCTTTGTTGATCTCCAAGATATGGAAGTACCCACATAAATGAACACATAGCCTATTTAAAATCGAGTTTTATGTGGGTCAGATAAATACCCATCATCAGTATAACCAACAAGATCGGGACTCCAATCTTTAGAATAAAATAAGTCCATGTCGACAATCCCTTTTAGGTACCATAATATGCGTTTGATCCCATTTCAATGTCTCCTATTAGGATCAGAACTATACCTTGCTAATAAATTAACTGAAAAGGTTATATCAAGCCTTGTAGTATTTGTAAGATACATTAGTGCACCAATTCCACTAAGATATGGTACTTCAGGACCAAAGAGTTCCTCATTCTTTTCTTGAGGTAGAAATGGATTCTTATTCACATCAAATGATAAAACAATCATTGGAGTAATTAATGAATGTGCTCCGTCCATATAAAACCTTTGCAACACCTTTTTGTGAAGCAGATTGATGGACAAAGATCCTGTTTGTTGAATGCTCAATTTGCAAATCAAGGCATAATTTTGTCCTTTCAAGATCTTTCATCACAAATTCTTTCTTTAGTTAATCAATTACCTTTTGAAGCTCTATTGGAGTTCCAATAAGATTTATGTCATCGACATATACAATAAGTATAACAAACTTCGATGTTGTTTTCTTTATAAAAATACATGGACAAATTTTATCATTTGTATAACCTTTCTTAGATAAATATTCTCTAAGATGGTTATACTACATGTGATCATATTGCTTCAAACCATAAAATGATCATTGCAATCTAATGGAATTCATTTTTTTAGGCTTTGAAATATATGTTTTTGGCATCTTAAATCCTTCGAAAACATTCATGTATATCTCATTATCAAGTGATCCATAGAGATAGAATATAACCAATTCCATCAAATACATTTCAAGTCTCTCATGGACAGTGAAACTAATAAGATAAGGTAATGTTATTGCATTCATAACTGATGAATATGTCTCTTCATAATCGACACCAGGCCGTTGTAAAAATCCTTGTGCAACAAGGCATGCCTTATACCTTTGTATTTTATTTTTTTCATTTTTTTCCGCAAAAAGATCCATTTAAAGCCAACAGGCTTAACACCGTTAGGTGTTTGAACTATAGGTCCAAAAACTTCATGTTTGACAAGTGAATTCAATTTTGATTGAATTGCTTTTTGCCATTTTGGTCAATCATTTCTTTGTCAACATTCTGTGATAGATTGAGGTTCAAGATCTTCATTATCTTGTGTGATTTTTGTTGCAACATTATATGAAAAGACATAATCTACTATTATTTCAGACCAATTCAAATTAGTTCCAATATCACTTGAATTTATGGAATAGTTTTTCATTTTCTTGAGTCTCGGACTCATTGATTCCTTCAGGAATATCAACATTGTTCAAATCTTGAACTTTTATATGAGGACCTTTCATAGTGTCATCTTGACCATTTATTTTTTTCTAAGATTTCGATCCTTAGAACCCAATGGTTTACCACGCTTCAAGCGTGCCTTGGACTCATTAGCCATGACACTTGTTGATGGTTCTATAGGGACCTCAATTCGAAGTGGGACATTCTCTACAGGTATATATGATTTAGTAATCTTTTTCAAATATGTAAATACGTCAGCCATTTGATTTGTAATTTTCTGCAAAAGAATAATCTTTGGTACTTCTTGCTCGCAAATAGAAGCACGTGAATCAAGATGAGATAGTGATGAATTTTTTCACAAAATTTCTCTATTGATTGCACTATTTTCTCACAGTGATGAATTTTTTCATAAAATTTCTCTATTGATTGCACTATTTTCTCCCCCTAATTTTGGAAAGAGTGTCTCATCAAATCGACAATCAGTAAATCGAGTGGTGAACATAGCTTCCGTTAATGGTTGAAGGTAGAAAATAATGGAGGTGATTCAAATCCAACATAAATTCCTAACTTTCTTTGGGGACCCATCTTTGTGCTATGTGGTGGTGTAATAGGCACATACATAATACATTCAAAAATTCTTAGATGAGATATATTAGGATCTTGACCTAAAATCAATTGTAACAGAGAAAATTCATAATAATTTGTCAGTCTGAGACGAATAAGCATTGTAGCATGCAAAGTTACATGACCTCAAACAGAGGTGGGAAACTTAATTTTCATACGCGATGGACTTACTATCAATTGAAGACGTTTAATTAATGACTCAGCAAGATTATTCTGAGTGTGTACATTAGCTATAAGATAATCAACTTTTATCCCAATTGATATGCAATAATCATTAAATGCTTGAGATGAAAACTCTATAGCATTGTCAAGGTGAATAGACTTAATCCGATTATCAGGAAATTGTGCCCATAATCATATTATTTGTGCCAATAATTTTGTAAATATCAAGTTGTGAGATGACAATAAGCACACATGAGACATTTAGAAGAAACATCTATTAGAACCATAAAATATCTAAACGACCCACTAGGTAGGTGAATAGGTCCAAAAATATCTCCTTGTATATGTTCTAAGAATGTAGGGGATTCAATTTCAACCTTAGTTGGTGATGATCTCACAACTCACTTGCCTTGATAACAAACAGTACAAGAAAATTCATCATTTGAAAGAACTTTCAAGTTCTTTAATAGATGTCCATTTGAATTTTCTATGATTCATCTCATCATTATAGATTCAGGATGTCCCAATCAATTGTGTCAAAGTTCAAAAATATTTGAATTAGTACACTTTTGGTTTACTATAGAATGTTCCTCCATTGTACTAATCTTTGTTCAATACAATCCAGAAGATAAAGCAGGGACCTTTTGTATAACACATGTCTGCCCAAAGACATTCTTAGTAACACCAAGATATTCAAGATTCAACCCATCCATTGTCTTGACATGATAACCAATTTTACGGATATCCTTAAAACTCAACAAGTTTCTCTGAGACTTAGGAGAAAAAATAATATTATTTATGATGGGTTTATCTCCCTTAGGTAAAATTATAATGGCTCTTCCGAAGCCTTCAATCAAATTAGTACTACCAGAAATTATAGTAACATTTATCTTGTCCATACTTGAATAAGAAAAATAATTCTCATTTTTAAATATTGTGTGTGATGCCAGAATCAATCAAGCAAATGTCTTCATAATTGGATAAGTTGCTTTGAGAATTATCCATATCTTCAAATAAAATAACATACATAAAATAAAATATATAAATTAAATATTTATATAAAACAAAAGCTACATAATATAATAATTACTCAAAGTTATCTTTTGCTATGCAATTTACAAGAAGATCTATTTAATCAAATCAAACATGTATATTATTTTATGAAATTGACTTTAATTAGATCATTAATTTTTAGATAAAAGAGTCTATTGTTGACTTGATAGCAAAATAACATTCATCATAACTACAAAATATAAAAATATTATTTAATCAAAATAGGATCAAAAAAGGATTCACTTTACTAATGAACTTATGATAATATGATTAGTAAAAAAAATAGTAAGTAAAAGACTAGTACTCATATAAACAACTACTATTACATGATCTTTAGTTTACTAATTATTACTATTGGCAAAAATAAATAAATTTATTCATTCTTCCATAGCCACGAACCATCACCAATCAAGTGATCTATCTTTCCTTCAGGGTGCTCGAAGAAATCTGCTACATCCAAGTGTGTGATGTCAACATGATTTTCAGAGACAAAATTAGCTTTGGGAATTTTTTCTTTCTTCTTTTGTGATGCTTGGTAAAGCTCAACAAAGTGTTTGGAAGTGTGACAGTCACACGCATTGTGTCCCTTTGCACCACATCAAAAACAAACACATGCTCTAACCGCATCACGCTTCTCATCTTTTCCTTGTTTCTTTTGACGCTGTTATTTCTTTGTTGAATGATTAATACCAGGAACATGATTTATTTCTTTACCATAATCACGACCACAATCACGTCCATGTTAAAAAACAGGTTCCCAAATTTTTTCACGCCTAGCATGGTGGGCGTACACCTCATTCACTTTTGGAAATGGTGTTGATCCAGTATGTTGATTTTCATGATTTTTCATTAATAAATTATTATTTTGTTCAACCACAAGAAGATGAGAACTAAGTTTGAAATACTTCTTGAAACCTTTCTCTTGATATTGTTGCTGTAAAATCACATTCGAGGCATGAAAGATAGAAAGTATTTTTTTCATCTTATCAAGATCAGTAATAGTCTCTCTACATAATTTTAACTGAGAAATTTTTTTGAACATGGCAGAATTGTATTCATGCACAGACTTATAGTCTTAAAACCGAAGTTGCATCCAGTCATATCGTGTTTTGGATGGATGACCATCCTTAGGTGGTCATACCTTTCTTTAAGGTTATTCTACAAAACAAGCGGATCCTTAACAGTAAGATATTCAATTTTCAAAATTTGGTCAATATGATGACGCAAAAATATCATGTACTTAGCACGATCTTGTTTTGATGCTTTATTTTTAATTTTAATGTCTTCTTCAAGATCCCTAGCATCTAAATGGATTTCAGCATCCAATACCCATGAAAGATAACTCTTGTCCGATCTTTGAAGGGAATCTAACTCAAATTTTGTAAGATTAGATATATTAAAGGAATGAGATAGTAATACCTTAGACTTTAAATTTTGATACGGTAGAGCTTAATGCTAATAACATGTTATATAAATAAAGATAAAATATTAATATTCAATTTTAAAGAAAGAAGAGAAATTTTGAAAAATTTAGTAATGCTTTTGTTTTACTAATTTGATGTATCAATAAAATGTACAAAGGGTGGCTATTTATAGACCACCAAACTTACTTCCTAAGGTTGCCAAACTTGATTTCAAGTTGGCAAGTTGGCAAGTTGACAATTTGGCAATTTGTTCAACTATTTAGGTATTCAAATCCAAATTGAACAAGTAATTTTTGGTCTTCAACTTCAATTTGACTAGTAACTATTATCTCTAATAAATGATATTTCACACATATATATATCACATGACATCCATAATATATAGGTTAAAGTCATCGGTAGACCCTTAAACTTGTTTCAAAATTTTACTTGGACCCCTTAACTGAGCCCTATGCCTATTGAACACTTCTACCACTTCAAATTTGAACCATCTAAGTACTTTTCGCTGACATGACATAATGGGTGTAGTACACATAAAAGGGGCACATGAATAGTCATTTTTTGGCTAAATTTTTTTTGGTCTTCTTCTTCACTATATTTTTTGTGTTAGATTTGCCACCATCGCCGCCACCTTTTCACTGAAAAATAGAGATCATCATTAAAAATTTTAAATTTTATACTTTCTATCTAAATCTTCCCCCCCCCCACCTTCTTACGGTTCCGACTCTATTTTTCAAATAGTACATTTGAAATTTTTTTCTACATAACAATTAAATTTGAAAAAAAACATTGCAAAAAAAATAAATAAATTCAGATTTAAAGTGTCAATGAGTAAGAAAACGTAAAAGAGAAGAAAGATGATGAACTTACATTTTGTTCTATCAAGAATTTTACTTTTTCTAATCAAACTCATTCTCTTGATTATTAAATGAAATTCAATGTTGGTACTAATGATTCGTTTATTTTTATGTTAAAGAATTTTTGATTTCTTGGTTTAGTCAATGAATTTCCATTGATTATGCTTATGAGGTTAGCATATTGAAGGAAAATAAACATACAGGAAACACACAGAAAAAAAAGCATTGAGTTAGAAAAATGAGAAAATTTAAAAGTAGTGATACATTTTCTCTCTCTTTCTCTCTCCTCTCTTCTTCATTTTCTCTCTTTCGTCTCTTTGAATTTATTCTTTCCCCCCTATTAGATCCATCTCTTCTTTATTCTTCATCCTAAATCCCTCTATTAGATCCACTATTTCCCAAGATGATGAAAATCACAAACTCAATAACAAAATCCGTATACCAAAAATTCAAGAATATAAGCAAAATCCAATTTTCATCATTATCAATTTCAAAAGAAAAAAATGAATAGTTTGGATATTGGAGCGGGTATAGTAAGCATCACAGTGGCTAAAGAATTTAGTGTAAATAATGGTACAGATGTTTTGGTTGTGGATTTCGGATCAATTTTTAAATTTGAAGTTGTAGGGGTAATTTTTTCAATCATATGACTGGAGATGGGTGAAGGTGGTGTAGTAGCAACGATGAAGGAGGCGGCCAAATTAGATTAAGCTTTAAGCTTAATATTTAAAATTAAATCTTATTTTATAATTATGTTTTTAATGATTTTTGACCAATTTTCCACATATTGTTTTTTGATTGGTTATTTTGTCAAATTAGCGCGAATGAAATGCACACATTTTACACTTTTGGCTGATTGCCCAAAAAATGTCTAATAGGTACAAATTTTGTGTTGTTCAATAGGTACATGACTCAGTTGAGGGGTTCAAGTGAAATTTCAAAAAATAAATTAAGGGGTTATCGCTGACTTTAGGATAATATATAACACTAATAGCTGAGAAAATTGAAGGAAAGGTGTCATTTAAGTCTTGAATGAAGAATTGGTGACATTGACCAACTTAAAGGGTCAAACATCATTAGGAAACTTGATTAAGTTAATTGTGTACTTGATTAATATTTTTAAAACTTTCTAATATTTTCAAAAATATAAATCAGCCCATACCCATTTCCTCTCCAAATCAATCATCTCTCTCCTCTCTCTCAACAGTTTCTCCCAACCAACAGTTCTACAAATTTCTTCTTTCAATCCCCGATGACTTCGACCTCCGGTGATAAATAATTGGGATTCGAGTTCCTTTTCGACTTTCAACCGTCAATTGATGTGACAGCCTTTCTCTCCAGCCACAAAAACTTTGAGTTTTTCATCGTTCCTTTTCTTCTTTCATAGGTAAAAAATTATAGCCTTTTAGTTTGAAGAAAATGAGGAACTTGAGTCAACTTCTGTTCTAGTATTGGTGAACAATTTCAATATTTGTTGTTTTAATTTTAAATGTGGTCCAAATAAAACCCTAATTTCTAGTATTTCTTCTCTTCTCTTTTCAAAGTACAATATGATTTTTTGTTGTTTGTTGCATTTTTTGAAGTTTGATTTTTGTTGTTTGTGTTTGTACGAACAAAACAACATTGTTGGTGTTTTGGTGTTGCACCCGTTGTTGGGTTAATTTGTTCTTGTTCTTGATAAAAATGGTGATATTTTTGTTATTTTACTGAATCATGCTACTATTTTTTCTACAATAGATTAACCTTCTAATGCGACAGATTAACCATCTGATGCAACAGATTAATCATCTAATGAAATAGATTTACCGTATGATGCAACAGATTTACCATTGAATAAAAAATTTGATGCAATAGATTAACCATCGAATTAAAAATCTAATGCAAAAGATTTACCATCTGATGCAATAAATTTACCATCAGATTAAAAATTTGATGCAACAGATTAACCATCAGATTAAAATTCTGATGCAACAGATTTACCATCTGATGTAATAAATTTACCATTAGATAAAAATTTGATGCAACAAATTTACCATCTGATGCAATAAATTAACCATCTAATGCAATAAATTAACTATGCGATGCAACAGATTAACCATCTCATACAACAAATTAACAATCTGATGAATAGATTTTCCATTTGATGCAACAGAGTAACCATTGGATTAAAAATCTAATGCAATAGATTAATCATCTGATGCAACAGATGAACCTTTTGTTGGATAAAATCCTATCAACTATTCCAACAAGACATGTTCAAGACTTGATTTTTCAAACTAATCATTCATCTATTGCGATAGATGACCCTTTTGTTGGAAGAAATCTAAACAATATTGATTGTTGATAACTGTTCCAATAGATCACTCATATGTTGCAATAGATGTGTTATCTGTTGCACGGACCAGTCATCTATTTCAAAAGATGAGTGATCTATTTTTATTATTTCAATAAATTACTCATCTATTGCAAAAAGTTAGTTATATGTTGGAACAGATCACTCATATGTTGCAACAGATGTGTGATATGTTGGAACTGCTATTTTACTATTGTGCATGTTAGATTTACTGTCATCCTTTTATAATGATGCATTAATCAATTATAATCTATTTTATGTTTCTATTAATTTTATATAATATGGCTCCCAAAAGAAAAGAAACTGAATCAATTCCAAGTAAAGGAACAAGTGAAGCAGCTAGGGTACATCTACCACTCTATGAGCTTGCTTTACAAACGTTATCTCAATCAAGAGCAGAAAATAAGGAACATGGAGGAAGGAATATTGCAAAAGAGATGATCCAAATGCTAATATCTCTTCCACCAAAGAGTTGATCAAAACCTTCAGCATTGATAGTTATTCTGTGAAAATGCAGTGTGATGGCGCCACAGATTTAATAGGTGATTTTGTGGTTAAGTCTTCCATGGGAAAATCTTTCAACGCCTTCAGAAAAATACTTTGAGAACAAAAATTGGATGCTTAGTTTAGGGAAAGCTACTTTGGACAATAGCTTGATTTGCCCGAGGACAATAATGCTCGTTTCCAAATGAAAATGGTATATGATCTTCTCAAGCGTAGGTTTATGTATTAAAAAAATAAGATGGATGAGGTGATGATAAATTATTGTGGCATGCCTGTTTATTTTGGTTGGAAGGAGTTTACCATAGTTACTGGACTAAAATGTTATCCTCCTTCTCCTTCTCAAGTTATACCCATTCTAATAGGGCTGCATATCGGTCGGTTCGGTTCGGTTTTGAAAATTATCGGTTTTACGTATTCATTATCGGTTTGTATATATGCTAAACCGTTAAAGAACCATTAAGATATCGGTTATCGGTTTATCGATTTTTCATTGTTATCGGTTCGGTTATCGGGTGAACCGTTAATATTAAACATATCTAATGTTTACTGCGTACGATGCGTACGACCCTACTGCTTAGTGATTTTTCTTGTTTCTATGAAATTCCAAACATACTTGTATTCTAATTCGGCCTGTTCAACAACCTGAAGAACAAACAACTTCAAAATGAAGCCAATTCCAGAAAACAGAACCAAAAATCAAAACCAAAATGAAGCAATTCCAGAAAACAGAAAACAGTGCAAAACAGTAAATTCTCGAAGCCAAAAATCAGATATTCAGTGTGCAAATTTCATAAACTAGAAACCAAATGCAAGGTTCTTCTCTTACCTTACCTTGTTCGATTGACGACAGTCAACTCTGAAGAACAAATTGCCAACAGCATATATCGGTGAATTGTATATGTCCATCACCCCAAAAAGACTTATACTTCTTTGATATAAAAACATCAAATGGAAATTGACCGTCCGGCGGCCATTCAACATCGTCGCAGTGGTTCACATACCAAACGGCCATTTAGTGAACATGCAAATGAATGGAGAAAAAGGGTTACCCGAAATTTTTTGACCTTTAATTTTCGATCGGAGATGTGAGTATCGAACAGACTCTAAGTTGAATTTTCGGCTGAATTCGAAGTTCGATCTTCGGCACAAGTTCAATCTTGTCAGCAACAACAATTTTTCGTGACTGAGAGAGAGTGACATCGGAGATGTGAGTAGCGAGTAGTGACTGAGAGAGAGTGAAATCGGAGATGTGAGTAGCGAGTAGTGACTGAGAGAGAGTGAGAGACTGAGAGTGAGAGGCGTGAAATTCTAATTGTGAAAGAATAATACCCTAACCTTATTGTGAGCTGAATAATTAGACTTGGGCCAGTGGGTATGGGTGTATGGGCCTCATTTGCAAATAAAAAATCACACACCTATCCATTTATCGGGTTATCGGGCCACCCGATAAAAAAACCATGTAAACCGTACCCCAAACCGATAACCCAATAGCAAAAATTACCAACTCGAAACCCGACCCGCTATTTAAAATAACCGACTCGTTAACCCGATAAGAAAATTAACGGTTTGGGTTAACGATTTGTACCAAACTTTGCACAGACCTACATTCTAACCTAAAAAAGCACCCCGTACACCCAAAAAAGGTAAATGCAAGGCGAGTGATAGTGAAGACTTGGTGTCCCTTGTTGGTCCAAGCTTCAAAATAAAAATTTAATAGAAGCGTTGAAAGTTAAAGACTTTCAAAGAAGCACAAGCAATCATTGTGCTTGGTTTGGTTAGTACATAATATTCTTTAAGTGAGAGACGTTAACAACAACACACCACTTGGTTTAATAAAGCTCTCTCAGGATCTTGAGTCATTTAACAGCTATCCTTGGGGTTGTGAAAGCTTTAAAATAAATGTCAAATATTTGTTGACTCCGTTAATGCCAAAGGCAATCAACTTATATGGCTTTCCATGAGCTTTCATGGTAAATATTTTCTTTATTATGATATGGTTCATTTTGCTTTATTCAATAATACTTTTGATTTGTTGGCGTTATTTTATAGGCTTGGGCGTTTGAAGTCATTTCTTATTTGAGGCAACAAGTGAACTACCAGGAAGAAGTTTCCTGTCCAAGAATCCTGAGATGGTTGTCGGCCAAAACTGATAAAAATATAAAATTTCTTGATCTCTTTAACCCCCCAAAGGATGCAGTAAGTCTAATTCTAATTAATTTTTTATTTTAATTAATGATTTTTTTGAATGATCTAATCATCATTCTAATATATATACTGATTTATGGTTAGATTGTGTATCCATCACTTGTTCCGACCAATAGAGAATTGAAGATGTCATTTTTTCTTAATTTACGGGTTGTGCAAACTTTATAGGACCATAAGGTCATTGATAGAATAAAAATGGAATTATTTGGAGCAACAACCATCAGAAGAAAGAAAATTTTGGAGGGTAATTTTATTATTATTGATGATGGTAGTGGTAGTGGAGCTGTTGGTGGTGGTAGTGGTGCTGCTGTTGGGGATAATGATGCTCCTCATACAGTTTTTAAAACAAACTATTATGAGTATGATCATATTGGTTAAGCAAATTTTGCCCCTCCTAGCGAATGTTCTGCATGCAAATGTCAAGAATACAAGGCAAAACATGATGTAGTGATTAATGTTATTAATGCATTAACTGCTTCTATAAAGGAATTTCCATCTAAAAGGGGTGTCATTCCATCAAATAGGATTTTATAGCCACCCACTCTATTAGAGATTAACGTTAAGAGGTGAAGGAAAGTAATTTCCAAGGCATTATCAAGCATCCAAAAAAGCAAAATTACAACTCCGTTGTCTTTGTGTTGCACTATTGAGCAATGTACAAGGACCACAGGAGAGCAGCATGAGATGAAGAATGTAAATATATAGCATCTGTTCCAACTAACAAACAGATACATATCTGTTTCAACAGATGACACATCTGCTGAAAATTATCAAACAAATATATACATTTGTTGCAACAATTGATTAACCTGTTGCATCAGATACAGTAACTATTGCAACATAGGTCACGTCTGTTTTAGCAAATAAAACATCTCTATGTACCATTTTTTATTTGTACCAACATATGACCTATATATTGCAACAGATGGGTCATCTGTTGGGATAAATTAAATTAGGACTTCCTATTATTTTAGTTTTTTCAAACAAATGAGTCATATGCTGCAACAGATGGTTTATCCGTTGGAAATTACAATACAAGTCTTTCTCATATTTTAATTTGTCCCAATAGATGATCCCTTTGTTGCAACAAAAAGATAATCTATTTGCTAAAATAAATGAGTTATCCTTTTTCTATTTTCTTGTATCTTTATGATTAGTGTTGACAATTTTGGTTTCCAGGTGGATGTCATAGTAAAAGCTACTGCTGAAAAACATTGACAATATGCTACTCTTTTTATGGAAATACGAAGAAGCGAAAGCGCAAAAATCGTACGTAAGTGACATTAAAGATCCACGACGACCAAAGCCGAATTCCATAGCACCGGATGAAGAACAACTTGTCTATATTGAGTAGATCTTTATAGCTTGAGTTTGTCAAAGTAATAACCTCACTCCTCCTTAGGAATTATTGGCATCAAAACTTAAATTGTTGATTTATTTGTTGAGATCTGTACCCATAACAATTTTTTTACATTTCATTTATTTGTTGATTTTCATGTAATCTGAAGGTTTTGATTTATTTTATGTTGTTTATGAATTTTATTTTATCCTTAGATTTGAACTTATTAATTGAAATGGAATACTATATTCAAATATTGCAACAAATAAGGTATTTGTTGCAACAGACGACACATCTATTGGAAAATATCAAACAAATTTAGATATATGTTGCAACATGTAGGTCATCTGTTGAAAATTATCAAATAGGCCTTCCCACTGTTGCAACAGATAGACTTAGATAGAAACATCGACATAATGCAATAAATGGCCAACCTATTGCAACAGATAAACTATCATTCAGAACAGGTAGAATATTTATTACAACAGATAGACAATCTGTGGCATTATAAAAATTCAACGTTCATTAGACATAAAAAATTATTACTACATGTAAAGTGAAGTGACTTGAAATAAAAGAGGTGGAACCCATCGACAGGCACCTAAAGTTACAACGATCTTTCACATTGGCACCTCAAGTAGACAGTGTTCATTTTAAACACCTAAATAGGCATCAAATGTGTCAGTTTGGCACTTTTTGCCTATTGGAAGCTTACGTGTAATTCACGTAACCAAGGTGCGTTGAACCCCATTTTTACTGACTTGGCATCTGATTTGGCCCCCAACGGTTATTTTTCTCCTATGTCTTATATATTTATCTTCTTCCATAAATTTAACCTTAAATTCCTAAATCTTCTTCTTCATCATCTTTTTTCTTTCTCTAAATTCTTCAAATTATTTGTATTTAGATTTTCTTTATCTTTTTTTATTTTTTCCAACTGAGCTTGAAAATGTCGAGCTCATTTTCCACTGTTTTTTGTGATAAAGATTTTTTATATTGTAAGTGTAGTCATGAAGCTCTATTGAAGACTTCTTGGACTCAACAAAATCCAGGTCTTAGGTTTTTTACTTGTAATATTTCAAAGGTAATATTTTTTATTTAATTAGTAGATTAATTAGTGACTTATAATTGTATTACAATTGTGGTCTTGTTTTATAGAAATTAGGTGGATGTGATTACTTTGATTACTATGAAGAACGAAACCCTTCACAAGAAAATCGTGTAATCTGGGGTTTGTTGAAGAAAGTAAAGGCTTTTGAAGAGAAACAAAATTGAGCAAAAAGATACTACATTGTTGGCGTTATTGCTACTTGTTTTGTGTTGTCAGGCACATGGATATTTAAGCCTAATTGCTGAGATTTTTATGGTGGTGTATTTGCTACTGGTTTGGTGTTATTGAGCACATGGATATTCAAGCGTAATTATTGGAAAAAATCAAACAGATATAGACATATGTTGCAACATGTAGGTCATATATTGGAAATTATCAAACAGGTCTTCCCGTTGTTGTAATAGATAGACTTAGATAGAAAACATCTGCATAATACAATAGATGACCAACCTGTTGCAACAGATAAACTATCTATCATAATAGGTAGAATATCTGTTACAACGGACAGACAATCTGTTGCATTATTAAAAATTTAACTTTCATCAGACAAAAAAAATTGCCACTACATGTAAAGTGGATTGACTTGAAATAAAAAATTGTTATCGTGTTTGTGTTCTATGTCTTCTTATTATTTGTACATATGCTCTAAGCGTCCAGTTAGTACCCCATAAGCCCATACCTCTTGCATGTTTGCCACAACATTATCGCACAAAAAGGTCGTTGGCTCGGCCATTTCTGCATCGGTCAGCAAATATTCGATGTATGCAAGCACATACAACCCGCACGCGGTAGCGACTTTATTTTTTGGAAGGTCCATGTCCTTGTTTCGACCTTAAAAATCCCATGTTTGTTTCTTCAACACTTCCACTGGAAAATCATCCATCAGTTTACTCTACCTCAATAAGTTGGGGAACAAATACAACAGTGGCTGAATGTGGGTAAAAAATCAGCCTCCTCGATGACAGGTAAATTACAGTCATAAACCTTCATTTTTCCTTCCTTGAGTTGTATCTCAAGAGCCAAAAAATGCTTGACGTTCACGTTCATGACTGTAATAATTACCTTTTCCTTGGTTCAACTCTTGTCGTGTGGATATGGCCTCTCCCTTCTAACATATTTAATCATTTTTCATCCCATTGGAATGCAAAAACTAACGAATCAAATCCCGCGCCACCAGGAGTTGATGCTTGCTTAATGAGCTCATCGTACCTATCCTTGAAATTCTTGTAGAAGTTGAAGTCGATTATCCTATCGGCAGCATCATAAGCTTCTGGTTACGCTAATTGCCTGCCCCTCATGAGGTAGAGAATTCTTCAACATACTATGATATAAGAAGTAGGTTAGTAATTGTAAAGAAGGAAAATAGAGTGGAAAGATGCAATGGATAGTCCATCTGTTGTAGAGGTTTCTCTAAATCTGTTCACAGATTACCCATCTAACGTAACTTATGCAACAGATGGGTAATATGTTGCAACAGAACGACCACCAGTTGTACCATAATACACATTTCTTGCAACAGATAACACATCTGTTGCATAGCTTCTTTTTCATAGAGTAGATTAGAAGGCTAGATTAGGAAAAGTAAACTTACCTTGTCCATATACGACATATGCATATCTATCATACTCTTGAAGTCTTGGGCAAAAAAGGTATGCATAGGGTAATCTTGCTTGGCATTATTGGCCCGTCTCAGATCCCTCTTCTCTTTGGCGCCAAGTTTCGCATAGATATCCACCTTCTTCAATGGCCCTGCCCTTCAACAACTTTTGGAAAGGGAGGATTATTAATTTTCTTGGTTTTCGATTGGAGAGTACTTGGGTAAATGCTCTTTTCTTTCTCCTAACCGCTATTGTGGGAGTGTATGACTCCCTCACCTTCTTGGAGGGTATAACACCCCTCTTGGATTTTAATTCCTCGACAACTTTAGTGATAGCCTCTACTTTTTTAAAGATTTTATCTTATATGTCCTTGCATTCTTTGCATTTGCAATAAGAACACGAGGGTAAATAAGAGTAAGAGGTACCACTGTAAGGGTGGGAGGGACAGGTGTAAGGGTGAAAGGGACTTGTGTAAGGGAGAGAGGGACCTGTAAAAAGGGTGTTTTCAAAGATATTTATTTTTCCTTGAGCATCAACATGCTCATCACCACGACTGGAAGCACCATCAGCATCAGCATGCCTACCACTAACATCAACAATTCCACCAGCAATACCCCCAGAAGAAGCACCCGGATCTGTTGCAGTAGGTTGGTCATGAAGAGTCTCAACATTAGGCAGACCTTGCCTAACTTCTCTTCTTATGGTTGTTTATCCAACCAATTCCTTCTTTATCAACTCCATCATTGGGTTTGCTATTATATTAACAAGATCTAGAGTAATAAATGAAATCATCCCCAACTCCTGCTCATAGGCACAATCCATGGATGCACAACGTATAAAAAAAGATAGATTGATTTAAATCATATAATAATATGTAGTCATTTGGGTTGCATGTTAACACAGACAACTTATGCAATAGATGATCTTTCTAATGCAATAGCTGATTTGTCTGTCGCAATAGGTTAACAATATGTTGCATTAGATTACCCATTTGTTACATAATTTGTAGTAGATGCGTAAATTTGTTGAGTCAGGTTATGAGAACCAAAGCAATAGATGGGTAATCTGATGCAAAATATGACTTATCTGTCATAATAGATTACCCATCTATTGCACCAGTTGTAGTAGATGGGTAATCTGTTGCAACAGATGACCCATCTGTCATAATAGATGACATATCTGTTTTAATATCTTTCTTTGATTCAAATTATTTTAATTGAAAGAAGATGTACTGCATCATTTAGAGTGTTAAAGAGATCATCTTCCTTAATTCTTGTGTTGCTCTTTACAGCTAACCACCTAAGGATCCTTGGATGAGAAACCTCATCCAGGTAATCCTTGACCTGCTTTTGGAGGGGGGGAATGGCTTCAAATGCCCAGGCCTAAAAAATGTAAGTGGGAAGCAAGCAAAAAAAAAGTCATAATAATTATTCAATATAAATTAATGGATGAGTAAATAAAGAGTGATTAAATTTACCATGAAAGCCCAAGGAAAGTCGTATAACGTGATATTCTTTAGGGATAACTTTGATGATAAATATTTAACAGTAAAGTTGTATCTTTCATTTCCCCAAGGATGATTGTTGAATTTCTCAAATCCTCAGCAAACTTCAACAAATCATCTGCTCTGACTTTGTTAACGTCTCTTGCCAATATAAAAGAATGGGCAAACCAAACTAAGAACAATTTCTCCTTGTACTTCTTTGATATAGTTTTATCGTTGAGATGTTTTATCAACTTATTGTCTTTTGTACCCACGTCCAGCAATGTCCAACAACCTATCTATTTTTTTCTTGCGTTTGTTAGTTTTGGTGGGTGGTCGCTGGGACAATGCCTTCCCTCTATTCGGTGGTGGTATTTTGGTTGTCCTTATTGTATTGGACCTTTTATAGGGTGTTTCCTTAATGAGAGGTTCTTTTTGATGATCATATCTCAAGCCTATCACTATGGAAAACTCTTTCAAGCCAAAACAAACCGGCATGCCACAGTAGTTGATCCATATTTTATCCATCTTTTTGCGCCCCTCCTTCGAATGTTTATCATCCCCCAAGTACTTGATCATGCACTTGAGAATACCATATACCATGGTCATTTGGAAACGGGCAGTGTGGTCCTCAGGCAGCGCAAGAAAGTGTCCAAAGAAACTCTTCTTAAAAAGTTCGTCTATGTTTTCATTCTTCATAGTTTTCCTAAAGTCATCAAAAGGTTTTCCCAACTGACATTTAAGTACAAAATCACCAGTAAGTTCTGCAGGGTCATCTATCGGTATCGCAACTTGAAAAACGTTAATACTAATAATTTTGACAGCCTCGTACTGGGATTTTGATATTAATTCACGCCCTATTGGTGAT
Organism: Capsicum pubescens; assembly: GCA_030864215.1. Taxonomy (NCBI): domain Eukaryota; kingdom Viridiplantae; phylum Streptophyta; class Magnoliopsida; order Solanales; family Solanaceae; genus Capsicum; species Capsicum pubescens. The sequence goes on from CM061549.1 coordinate 225,239,471, forward strand.
GTATTATCATCATGTTGATCATCATCCTCTTTCTCACTTTCTGCTCCCTCCTATTCTTGTGTATTTTTTTCTTCCTCCTCACTTTTATTTTCCTCATTACCATCTCCAGACCCTTGTCCACCTCCCATAATGTCGTTTTCATATCTTTCCTCAACTTCACTTTTTCCTGACTGAGATTGTTCAGGAAGCTACTCTGAATCCCTCTGTACTCTAGCCTCTTTTGTTAGGTGGTAAGAAGCTGATCCACTTTCACTTTCTTTTATTTTGGAAGACATATTTTACCTACAAACAACAGAAAAACAAAAATACATTAGAATTAATGTATGCATAAATTTTAAAAAAAATATTACAAACACCACCAACAACCACCACAAACACCACCAATATCAACACCACCACCACTACCACCAACATCCACCATAAACACCACCAGTGCCTGCATGACAACCACAAACACTACCACCAATAGCCACCAACACCACCAATGCCACCAGCAATGCCACCACCACCAATACCAACACCACTTCCAATGCTACCTATACCAACACCAACACAAACAACCACCAACAATACCACAACGTAATCCAATAATACCACGATAGTCAACGGAACACTACAGATAAAAGTAAGGTTTTTTTGGGTTCTTCATATGATTTTATCATCAAAAGTCAAATTGTTAACCCATTCTCGAAGATAATACAACTAAAAGTCTTATTTTTCATCATTAACTAAAAAGTCCTAATTTTTAGAAAAAATAAAAAATGTAAAACTCTTCTCAAACCCTATTACCTACCAAGACATAGAAAATAATGGATACAAGCAAGAATGAAGTCGAAAATAACAACTATGTGGTCGAAAATGGGAAGAAAATCAATTTGCTGTAAAGGGTTGAGCAATATGTTGAGTAGTTGTTATCTGTATTGTTGAGAGAGAAACAAAAGAGTGAGAACTCAAGATTTCAAATGATGAAACATTTTTCCCGCAAATGAATTATTTGTATGGGTTGATTTGTATTTTGAAAAAGAATGACAAGTTTTGAAAATATTAATTTGGTCTGAATTGATCTTAATTATTTTTTAAAAGTTTAAAAGATATAATTTTTAACTATCTCATCACAATAAAGTGTATTAAGTTCAAATGAAACACTGATGAATTTTAGGTATTAGCTTAATAATAAGTTAATAAGAATTATTTCAACTCAGAGTGATCGTTTGATGACTCAGGTCGGGAGAAATGCAATACCAACACCATGCAATTGCAAAGACTCAATTGAAGTTGTAGTTGACTCTGTCAACTCATCCCTAGTTGTATCTAAATCAATTTAGGTATTATCTTAATAATAAGTTAATAGGAATCGTTTCAACTCAGAGTGATAGTTCAACGACTCAGGTCGGGAGGAATGCAATACCAACACATGCAATTACAAAAACTCAATTGAAGTTATAGTTGTCCCTGTCAATGCATCCCTAGTTGTAGATAATCAATTTAGGTATTATCTTAATAATTCATTAATAGTAATCATTTCAACTCAAAGTGATCTTTTGTTGACTCGGGTCAAGAAGAACGCAATACCAACATCATGCAATTACAAAGACTCAATTGAAGTAGTAGTTGACCCTGTAAACGCATCCCTATTTATAGTAAATCAATTTAGGTATTATCTTAATAATAATTTAATAGGAATCATTTCAACTTAGAGTGATCATTCGATGACCTAGGTTGGGAGAAATACAAAACCAATATCATGTAATTGCAAAGACTCAATTGAAGTTTTAGTTGTCCCTGTCAACTCATCCCTAGTTGTAGCTAAATAAATTTAGATATTCGCTTAATAATAAGTTAATAAGAATTATTTCAACTCAGAGTAATCGTTCGACGACTCAGGTAGGGAGAAACGCAATACCAATATCATGTAATTGCAAAGACTCAATTGAAGTTATAGTTGTCCCTGTCAACTCATCCCTAATTATAGCTAAATCAATTTAGGTATTATCTTAATAACAAGTTAATAAGAATCTTTTTAACTCAGAGTGATCGTTCGACAACTCAAGTTGGGAGGAAAGCAATACCAACATCATGCAATTGCAAAGACTCAATTAAAGTTGTAGTTGTCCCTGTCAACTCATCCCTGGTTTTAGCTAAATCAATTTAGGTATTATCTTAGTAATAAGTTAATAGGGATTATTTTAACTCAGAGTGATCGTTCAACGACTCATGTCGGGAGGAACGCAATACAAACATCATGTAATTACAAAGACTCAATTGAAGTTATTATTGACCCTGTCAACTCTTCCCTAGTTGTAGCTAAATCAATTTAGGTATTAGCTTAATAATAAGTTAATAGGAATCATTTCATCTCAGAGTGATCGTTCGATGACTCAGGTCGAGAGGAACGCAATACCAACATCATGCAATATAGTAGACCCTATCAACTCATCCCTAGTTGTAGCTAAATTAATTGAAGTTGTAGTTAAACATATGAACTCTATTTAAATTATATAAAAAAAAATGTTCAACCAGTTGCAACAGATGACTTATCTGTTGAAATTTATCAAACAGATTAATAAATTTATTACAACAGATTACCTATTTATTATAAATTATCAAATAGAAGTTACCATCTGTTACGGCAGGTGACTGAGCCATTGGAAATTTTCAAATAGAAATTTTCATTTATTACAACAGAAAACTTTTATATTTTAAGATCTTTGTTTTTATTTTAAAGCAATTTCCTATCCGTGATAAGAAATGATAACTAAGACTCTAAAAAATATTACTTGGATAACTCAAAAATCCCCTCCTTGAGTAGTCTTATCTTGTCTTTTCAATATCATCTCATGTCACCATATCCTCGTGCCCCTTAAAGTTATTAATGAATATTTAAAGCCCATCTATAGAATTCTCTCTTCTCTTCTTTAGCTATAAATTAACTTAACTCATCTCTTTTTTTTTCAAAATTATCTTTCTCTCCTCTTTAGGGTAATCACAGTCGTCTCCTTTTTTCTCTTTTTTCTCTCCTCTGTCCCATGAGGATCCTTTCAGATCTCAACTGATCAATATCTTTTCTCGTCTGAAATGGGTGCTCTGATCCCTTTGCTTTTTTGACATTGCAGGTATGGTTCACTATTGCTCTTTCTTTCTCATCTTCTTCTTTGAATGTTATTTAAATTAGATATTTATATTTGTTGTTTTTATTGATTTACCCATTACCAGTATCCTATTTATTAAGAAAATTAAAGAAAACTTGACTTTTAAGTCTTGAATGAACGAACCGTTATTTTTATTAAAAAATATGCAAAAAAAAGTCATCTGTTGGGAGAACTTAAAAAGCCTTGTTGTCAGTATCATTTTTTTAATGTCTTTTGTTTGTTACTTTGTTGGTGGTGGTGTTATTGGGGGTGTTGGTATTGTTGGAACATGTGGCATTTATGTTATTGATGGTGTTAGAACATATGATGTTGTTTCTTTGTTGTTGATGATATTGTTGATATTGTTGGTGATGTTGAAATAGTTTTCTCAACTGTTGCAACTGATGAATCAACTGTTGGAACAGACGGAGTAACTATTGGAAGAAATCAAATCAAATCAGTATCAGGAACAAAACCTAAACCAAGACCTCATGAAGTAAAAACAAGGGACAATCTAAGATAGCAATTTCTCAAGTTAAACTTGCATCCAATGCCTCCTTTTATGTTTCTTGTAAGATCCCGCAAAATCTTAAGCTTAACTCAGTCCGTTGAAGCTTGATAAGAGGTCCCAGACTTAGAAATTTTAGCTAAGTATTTACAACTAGATTTATATTAGCCTTCATAATTTGGCAATCTTATTTTATGACCCTGATGACCTTAAAATGTCGATCCTTGGATTAAATCATGATTAGGTGTGTCAATAGGTTACTTCGGGTGAGTTTTAGATTTTTTAAACCTAGTTTGAATTATATTCAAGTGGCCAAAATAGTGGGTCGACGCGTCGCGTCGCTCATCGCATCGATGGATAATTTTTCCCTAGCTTTTAGTGTAATTTCAGTGAACCAATGAAAACTCAATGTAGCGCGTTGGTCATTGCGTCGATTCCATCAACACGGCACATATCTTATCGCGCACTGGGCACGTTTTCAGTCATTAAAACTCCATGTCCAAAAGGGAATTTGGGTCATTTTTTCACCCTTAATCAACCTCAAAAACATGAGATTAACCTACTCAAAAGGCAAAATCTCTCATTCTCTCTCAAATTTACTCAAGAACAAACCATAGGGCATTCAAATTTCAAGACCAGACTTCAAGAACACACCATCAATCTTCACGAATTTACTTACCAAGGTATGTTAGGTGTTCATCCAAGGGTTTCCTTCCACCCTTGGAGTTCAAGAACCTCTTTTAAAATTTCAAGATGATTGCTTTCATGAATTTCATGTTGAGTTAAATTGTATTCATGATTATGATTTTATTTGGGTTCTAATCCATGATTAATTACAAAATTCATGTGAATTAAATAGCATGTGCATAGTTTTATGTAGTTTCATGTTGGAAACCCTTGAATTTGTGAGTTTGGAATTGTGATCATGATGCTTACATGTTGACAAGTATTATGTGCATAAACTATGCCCCCAAGTGTTTGATATAATGTTCATGAGAGTTGAATAGTGAATCATGACATAATAGTATGTGTACAAGTTCATGTCATGCAAGTGTTTGCTAAAGTGCCTCAATGAATGAATTGTGACAAAGTGACTAGTTATCATGTTTTCAAGATTGTGCTATGTTTTTACTATCTATGAGACCGAGTCCTGGGGGTATCTGATACCCGACAATATAGCTGCTACCTAGATTTACAGTAGTTTTAGGATAGTCTCAGTGATGTCACATACAGTAGTACTCAGTCAGTAATAGAACTCAGTATATTCAGTCAGTTAACTGAACTCAGTGAACTCAGTCCAATTTAGTTAGACAGCACGATTAGTAACAGTTCAGTCAAGCCTAGTACAGTCTAGAAATCATTTCAGTGTCTATTCAATTGGGAGTAGGAATCATCACCGAGCAAACCTAGGGATGGCGCATTCTTGTCAGTAAAAAGGGTTTGACTCTTAGTATCCATCCCTGCATTACAGAACTACGTAGCCAGCATAGGTTGAGATATCTTCCTGCCAGTCTAGGGTTGATACATCTCGTATGAGTTTTCCTGCCAGCGAGAGTTGATGAAAGGGCTTCCTGTCAGAGAAGGTTAACTCATAGCCATTGTTAGTATCCCTTGGCAAGGTGCTAACACCCTTCCAACTGGGGTCATAGGTTGGACCCCAACTCAGTTTATAATCAAGGTATGTCGGTTAGATGATCACTCCCACAGTTTTAGTTTCAATTTCAGACTTAGTTTAAAACCTCAGTTTAGTATCAGAATTAGGACTGTCAAATACAGTCACACAACTCAGTTTAAAATTCAGTTTGATTCTATAGAATCAGGACTTTCAAAAATATTCACTCAGTTAACAGTAATATAGTATCGGTAAACTCAGATATTAGTCATTCAGTTTTCAAAAATCATTATCCAGTATTAAATATGATCTCAGTTACAGTATACGTATTTATGTGCATAGCATTGCATAATCAACATTTTACAGCAGTTTCAGATATACAAGTACTCGCACTCAATTATATTCATGATTTCTCAGGAAGTTACTATTCACACATATGAACACCTGTATTCAGCCTTACCTCACCTAGAATACTAGTACATTTAAAGTACTGACGCATACCTTTCTTTTTCGCTATGATGTCTTATATCATAAGTTCAGACGTACGGGCTCCTAACCGTACCTAGCAGCCTAGATTATCTGCAGCAGATTTAGTGGTGAATCCTCATAGTTCGAGGATAGAGTATTAGTTCAGTTATCAGTACTTTAATAGTCGGAGTTAGTTGGGTGCTTGTCCCATCAACTCCATATTCAGACAGTTCAGTTAGAGGCTCTTCAAACTAGATTATTTCAAACAGTTGTTCAATTTTTAGTATTTATTTATCAGTATTAAGTGTCTGATTTCAGTTATGAACCTTATGAAAGATTTAGCCTAGTTTTTGCGTTATTACAGAGTTATTATTATTTAGCGATTGCATTAGGTACTAGTCATAGATTAGCTTGTGGTCCTTAGGGATTATGAGCACCGTGTGACATCCGGGGTGCAGACTCGGGGCTTTACAAACTTGGTATCGGAGCCTAAGGTTCAACATAGTCCTAGGAAGTCTGAAATCCACGTCAAGTAGAGTCTTGTGCATGGGTGTGTAGCACCCACACTTATGAAGAAGAGGCTATGAGGCATTTTAGAAAAAGTTTCCCTTCTTTCATTATTCATATCATGCGAGTGAGCATGATCTCAAGTTAAACTTCTAATTCTTTTTGCCTTTTATTTATAGATATGCCACCCAAAAGGAACAACGAAAGGAGAACAGGAAACCAGCCAGCACCTCCGTCCGTTTAGGCAGATCCCCTAGATGAGCTTGTCTCCCACGCAGAATTTAGAGAAGATTTCACCACTCTAGATCATTTTGTGGCAGCCCAGAATGAACGCCCAGCTGTCGTTCCGGCAAACCCAGTGGCCAATATTGCTGCAACTAAAATTTGGGAATTCACCCGAATGAACCCTCCAGCCTTTATCGGGTCTAAGTCAGATGAGAACCCACAGGAATTCCTTGATCAAGTACAAAAAGTCACAGATATTATGGGGTGACTACGAGTGAGAGTGCTGAGTTGGCTGCATATTAGTTGTAGGATGTGTCTCACTCATAGTTCAAGCAGTGAAAGGCAAAAAAGGCTAAAGATATAGGGCCCATAGAATGAGAGGAGTTTTCCACTATTTTTTTAGATAGATTCTTCCCACTGGAGTTGAGGGCAGCGAAGGTTTTGGAGTTCATTAATCTAAAGCAGGGTAACATGACAGTGAAAGAGTATTCTCTTAAGTTTACTCAGTTAGCCAGATATGCCCCCCATGTGGTAGAAGATAGCAGATCTAAGATGAGTAAGTTTGTTTCTGGAGTGTCTAATAGTATGGTCAAGGAGTGTAGGACTGAAATACTAATTAAGGAGATAGACATATCTAGGCTTATGGTCCATGCTCAATAGATAGAGAAGGCTAAGAATAAGGAAAAGGAGAGGGAAAATAATATAGCTAGAACAAGTAGCTTCAACTTTACTCAGCCTAAGTCGAAGAGTGGAAATCATTATCAGTTCAGCCCAAAATCTTTAGTTCCATCTCCATACTCAGCCAGTTCTCTAGTGACAAAATTCAGAGACGGCAATGAAGCTAGGGCATCGGGCCCTAAACCTCAGGGTAGTGTTAGCAGTGCTCGAACAAATCCCCTTTGTTAGAAGTGTGGAAGAAACTACCAAGGTGTCTACAGGGCTGACAGTGATGTATGTTTTGGATGTGGCAAGCCAGCCACAAGGTTATAGAGTGTCCTCAGGTGGGTTCACAGAGTCAGCATAATTATCCTTCATCTCAATCCAGTCACCCGAATCAGTAGGGTGCCGCTTCCAGTGCCACCAGTGGGCAATGTCCAAACAGGATTTATGCACTTCAGTCCCGACAGGATCAGGAAAGTTCTCCTGATGTGGTCACTGGTACGTTATAAGTTTATTATTTTCATGTTTATGCTTTTATAGATCCAAGAGCTTCTTTGTCTTTTGTAACTCCTTATATAGTTATTGACTTTAGAGTCAGTCCCAAAATCCTAGCAGAGCCCTTCTTAGTATCTACCCTAGTTGGTAAATCTATTATAGCCCGATGGGTATACAAGAACTGTCTAGTTATAGTATCTCAGAAAGTCACGTCATCAATCTTGGTAGAATTAGAGATGATTGATTTTGATGTTATTCTTAGCATGGACTAGCTTCATTTATGCTATGCTTCAGTTGACTGCAGAGGAATTGTCCATTTTTAGTTTCCGAATGAACCTGTCCTTGAATGGAGGGGTAGTATGTGTCTATCATCTTGTTCAAGTTAAAGACTCTAGTTCAGAGACCCCTAATCTTGAGTTAGTTCCAGTAGTATGTGAATTACCAGATGTATTTCCCGAAGATCTTCCTGGAGTCCCTCCCGAGTGAGAAATTAAATTTGAAATAGACCTTCTTCCCGATACTCAGCCTATCTCTATCCCGCCATACAGAATGGCCCCAGCAAAACTCAAAGAGTTAAAGGAAAAGTTAAAGGATCTCCTAGATAAGAGATTCATCATACCCAGTGTATCCCCTTGGGGTGCACCAGCTCTATTCATGCGTAAGAAATATGATTCTCTTAGAACGTGTATAGACTACCGTCAGCTAAATAAAGTCACGGTCAAGAACAAGTATCCACTTCCCAGAATCGATGACTTGTTTGACCAGCTTCAGGGTGTCAGTTACTTTTCTAAGATAGACCTCAGATCAGTCTATCACCAGCTCAGAGTCAGAGAATATGACATTTGGAAAATAGCTTTCAGAATTTGGTATGGTCACTTCGAATTCCTAGTCATGTCATTTGGTCTTACCAAGGCTCTAGCAGCCTTCATGGACTTGATGAACTGCGTGTTCAAGCAGTACTTGGACATGTTCGTCATAGTCTTCATTGATGATATTTTTGTCTACTCCTACACTGAACATAACATGCAGACCATCTCAAAATAGTATTACAAACTCTCAGAGCCCAACAGTTGTCCGCCAAATTCAGTAAGTGCGAATTTTTGCTAAGGTCATTAGCTTTCCTTGGTCATATAATTTTCGATGATGGCATTAGAGTTGATCCTCAAAAGATCAAAGTAGTGAGAAACTTGCCCAGATTTATCTCTCCGTCAGATATCAGGAGTTTCTTGGGTTTGGCTGGCTATTACCGATGGTTTGTTGAAGGATTTTTGTCTATTTCATCCCTCATGTCCATATTGACTCAGAAAAAAGTCAAGTTTCAGTGGTCAGATTCTTATAAGAAGAGTTTTCAGGAGTTAAGGACTCGACTCACTATAACCTCAGTTTTGACTTTACCAAATGGTTCAGATTGATTTATTGTGTATTGTGATGCTTATAGAGTTGGTTTGGGGTGCATTTTGATGTAGAGAGATAAGGTCATAGCCTATGCCTCTAGACAGCTTAAGCCTCATGAAAAGAATTACCCCACTCATGATCTTGAGTAAGCAGCTATCGTGTTTACCTTAAAGATTTGGAGGCATTATTTGTATGGGGTACATGTGTATAAGTTTACAGACCATAAGAGCCTGCAGTATGTGTTTTCTCAAAAAGACTTGAACTATATCAGAAAAGGTGGTTAGAGTTATTGAAAGACTACAACATGAGTGTTTTGTATCATCCAAGCAAGGCCAATGTAGTGGATGATGCTCTTGGGAAGATGTCTATAGGTAGTGTTGCTCACGTGGAGGATGGTAAGAAGAATTTAGATCGGGAAGTTCATCAGCTTGCTCGACTAGGTGTCTGCTTAGTCAATTCAGCAGAGGGTAGCGTATGGGTACAGAATAGTTCGGAATCCTCTTTGGTTTCTGAGGTAAAACAAAAGCATAACAGAGATCCCAGTTTAGTTAAACTAAAAGTGTTAGTCAGAGATCAGAAAGTAGAGGTTTTCTCCTAAGGGGGAGATGGTATGTTACGCTGCCAGGGTAGATTATGTGTTCCATATGTGGACAGCGTGAGATAGAGAATTCTTGCAGAGGTGCATGAAGAACGTTACTTAATTCACCCAGGGGACACTAAGATGTACCATGATTTATGAGAGGTCTATTGGTAGAGTGGAATGAAGAGAGACATTGTAGAGTTTGTGGATAAGTGCTCTACATGTCAGTAGGTCAAGATTGAGCATTAGAAGCCTATTGGGTCTATGCAAGAGTTTAGTATTCCCACATGGAAGTGGGAGGAAGTGAAGATGGATTTTGTGATGGGTTTGCCCCGTACTCGCCGCCAACATGATTCGATTTGGGTCATAGTAGATAGGATGACCAAATCATCTTATTTCTTACCAGTTCATACCTCTTATTTAGCTGAGGCTTATGCCAAGCTCTATGTTATAGAGTTGGTCAGATTGCACGGAGTTCCGTTGTCTATCATTTTAGATAGAGGTACGCAGTTCACCTCTCATTTTTGAAAAGCCTTCCAAAAGGGTCTTGGTACTCGAGTTCACCTCAGTACAACCTTTCACCCTCATACAAATGGTCAAGAATAAAGGAACATATAGACTCTAAAAAATATGTTAAGAGTGTGCGTCATTGACTTTAAGGGTAGTTGGGATAACCACTTTCCTTTGATTGAGTTTGTATATAATAACAGTTATCATTCCATCATTCAGATGGATCCGTTTGAGGCGATCTATGGGAGAAGATGTAGATCCCTCATTGGTTGGTTTGAAGTAGGTGAGGTCGCAGTGGTAAGGCCTGACTTGGTATTTGATGCCTTAGAAAAAAGTTCAGTTGATCAGGGAAAGGCTCAAGACAGCTCAGAGCCAACAAAAATCCTATGCTGATGTATGAAGAAAGGATATCGAGTTTGATATTGGTGACTTTGTGTATTTAAAAATATCTCCTATGAAGGGAGTAAAAAGGTTTGCCAAGAAGGGGAAACTCAATCCCTGATATGTCGGTCCTTACCGAATTCTCAGCCGTTTTGGAAAGGTAGCTTACGAGCTTGAGTTACCTTCAGATGTAGCTTCAGTGCACCCAGTGTTTCATGTCTCCTTGCTAAAGAAGTGCATACGTGACACAGCAGTTGTAGTCCCGATAGAGGGCATTGATGTCCCGAACAGCCTCTCTTATGAGAAAATCCCAATCGAAATTCTCGATTTTCAGGTTCGCAGACTAAGGAACAAAGAGGTTTCTCTAGTCAAAGTTCTTTGGCAGAATCAGTTCGTTGAGGAAGCTACTTGCGAAGCAGAAGCAGATATATGAACCAAGTATCCTCACCTCTTCTCCGCAAACTTAGACTCAGCTCAAGGTAACAGTTTTCCTTGAATTTACTCAGTTCCATGCTCAGATTACCTTTATAACTTTGTATTGGTTTAATTGCATAACATTCTCATATCATGCATACCTTCGTGAAACAGCTCAGTCATGTGTCATGTGTCCATAACTCAGTCATGCTTTAGTTATGCATGTCAGTATGATAGTTCAGTATATCAATAGATTCAGTTATGAAATCATGCTTTAGTTGTGCATGATCAGTATGTAAATTCAGTCAATCAGTAATCTCAGCTTAGTTAGTCTCATTCAAGAATGAATGTTCCAAAGAGGGAAATATTGTAAGACCCCGCAAAATCCTAAGCTTCACTCAGCCCGTTAAAGCTTGAAAAGAGGTCCCAGACTTATAAATTTCAGCTAAGTGTTTACATCTAGATTTATTTTAGCCTTCATAGTTTGGCGATCTTATTTTACAACCCTGGTGACCTAAAAATATTGATTCTTGGATTAAATCATGATCAGGTGTGCCAATAGGTTACATTGAGTGAGTTTTGGATTTTTTAGACCTCATTTGAATCAAATTCAAGTGGCCAAAATAGTGGGTCGACGCGATCTCACCGCGTCGCATCAGCCATCGCATTGATAAATAATTTTTCCCAGCTTTCAGTGTAATTGAACTCGATACGGCACATTGGTCATTGCGTTGATGGCTTCGCCACGACGTGTCGCTCACCACGTCACTAGGCAAGTTTCCAGTCATTAAAACTTCGCGTCTAGAGGGGTATTTGGGTAATTTTCCCACCCTTAATCAGCCTCAAAAACACGAGATTAACCTTTTCTAAAGGCAAAATCTCTCATTTTCTCTCAAATTTACTCAAGAACAAACCCTAGGGCATTCAAATTTCAAGACCAATCTTCAAGAACACACCATCAATCTTCACTAATTTACTTACCAAGGTATGTTAGGTGTTCATCCAAAGGTTTCCTTCCACCCTTGGAGTTCAAGAATCTCTTTTAAAATTTCAAAGATGATTACTTTCATGAATTCCATGTTGAGTTAAATTGTATTCATGATTATGATTTTATTTGGGTTCTAATCCATGATTAGTTACAAAATTCATGTGAATTAAATAGCATATGTGTAGTTTTATGTAGTTTCATATTGGAAACCCTTGAATTTGTGAGTTTGGAATTATGATCATGATGCTTACATGTTGACTAGTATTATGTGCATAAACTATGCCCCCAAGTGCTTGATATAATGTTTATGAGAGTTGAATAGTGAATCATGACATAATAGTATGTGTACAAGTTCATGCCATGCAAGTGTTTGCTAAAATGCCTCAATGAATGAATTGTGACAAAGTGACTAGTTATCATGTTTTAAAGATTATGCTATGTTTTTACTATCTATGCTACTGAGTCCTGGGGGTATCTAATACCCGACAATCTAGTTGTTACCTAGATTTATAGTAGTTTCAAGATAGTCTCAGTGATGTCACATACAGTAGTACTCCGTCAGTAATAGAACTCAGTATATTCAGTCAGTTAACAGAACTCAGTGAACTCAGTCCAGTTTAGTTAGACGGCACGATCAGTAACAGTTCAGTCAAGCCTAGTACAGTCTAGAAATTAGTTCAGTGTCTATTCAGTTGGGAGTAGGAATCATCACCGAGCGAACCCAGGGATGGGGGCATTCCTATTAGTAAAAAGGGTTTGACTCTTAGTAGCAGTCCCTGCGTTACAAAACTACGTAGCCAATGTAGGTTGAGATATCTTTCTGCCAATCTAGGGTTGATACATCTCGTATGAGTTTTTCTGCCAGCGAGGGTTGACGAAAGGGCTTCTTGCCAGAAAGGGTTAACTCATAGCCATTGTTAGTATCCCTTGGCAAGGTGCTAACACCCTTCCAACTAGGGTCACAGGTTGAACCCCAACTTAGTTCATAATTGGGGTATGTCGGTTAGATGATCACTCCTACAGTTTCAGTTTTAGTTTCAGACTCAGTATAAAACCTCAGTTCAGTATCAGAATTAGGACTGTCAGATATAGTCACCCAGCTCAGTTTAGAACTCAATTCAGTTCTACAGAATCAGGACTATCAGAAACAGTCACTCAATTAATAGTAATACAGTATCAGTAAACTTAGATATTAGTCATTTAGTTTTCAGAACTCATTATCTAGTATTAAATGTGATCTCAATTACAGTATACGTAGTTATGTGCATAGCATTGCATAATCAATATTTTACAGCAGTTTCAGATGTATATGTACTTGCACTCAGTTATATTCATAATTTCTTAGCCAGTTACTATTCATGCATATGAACACCTGCATTCAGCCTTACCTCACCTAGAATACCAGTACATTAAAAGTACTGACGTATACCTTTCGTTTGCGCTGTAATGTCTTATATCATAGGTTCAGATACACAGGCTCCTGATCGTACCTAGCAGCCCAGATTATCAGCAGCAGATTTAGTGGTGAGTCCTCATAGTTTGAGGATAGAGTATTAGTTCAGTTATCAGTACTTCAATAGTCAGAGTTAGTTGGGGGCTTATTCCATCAACTCCATATTCAGACAGTTCAGTTAGAGGCTCTTTAGACTAGATTATTTCAGACAGTTGTTCAGTTTTCAGTATTTATTTATCAGTATTCAATGTTTGATTTCAGTTATGAACCTTATGGCAGATTTAGCCTAATTTCTGCGTTATTACAGAGTTATTATTATTCAGTTATTGTAGCAGGTACCATTCATGAGTTACCTTGTGGTCTTTCAAGATTATGAGCACCGTTTGACGTTCGGGGTGCAGACTCGGGGTGTTACAGTTCTGGTCTGGTCAAAGGCTGTGGAAATAACAAGGCATGGGATTTTTGCCTAATTTTAGATATTTTTGCTTCTACTGCCATTGACTTGATCATCACCACAAACAGAAGGTATGGAATACAAGTTTGACTTCAGAAATTGACGTCTTGGCTTTCCTTAATTTTACTTCTGGAGTTGTTGGTTTAGGTTTCATTCTTAACTGAAAATCTTACCAATTCTCTGTGCTCGCCAAGCTGCTTTCTTAGAGTTCTGGACTTGTACTTTGTTGGTCTTCATTGAGGCCACGCTCGCTAGTCGCAGTCTCTAGAAAAGTGTCCAGCTCCAGTCCTCTTGAAGATTTTTCTTTTTTCAAGAATGACTGACGAATTTTAATATTTAAATATACTTCCACATTTGAAGCTCATTCAGTTTTTTCATCTCTCAAGTCAATTTCATTGGCCAGATTTGCTAGAAGTTCCTTACTTGCTTCCCTGCATTTCCTTTTAAACAAGGTTTGAGATGATATATGGTCTTCTCTACCCCCCTCTCCTCCTTTCCCGTAAAGGTATTCTCCCAAGCACTTTCTATCGTATAATAGTCTCCTCGAGCAACCCGTCCATATAAATTTAGACCAGGAGAATTTCTATTGGTTTTCCATTCTTGTTTGTTGCAGTGCGAGGCTTCGGAGGCCTTTCAAAAATCCATTGCACCAATAAATTCGGTCCAATCACTATTTAAATATCTATAATACCATCAAATATTGATCCCTTCTCAGGCCTTGACGCATAAACATGAGCAAAATCGTCATTAAATTGTAACAGGGCATCGACACCACCTTCTTGGAACCCTTCAGCCTTATTAGTTCACACCTATCAAACTAAACTATAAAATACAGAATCTTGTTTGAAGGATCAATGTCTAATCGGTAAAAAACTGCATACACAAAATCATTGTATTTTATATGTGTGTGTCACGACAACCTGATCAATAATACATAACTCTCACGCATGAAAATGGATCCATTCATCTGCACGCACCTTATTCTTCCTACCCCATCAATGTCGGATAGTGTTTATTCTTTAATTTCCATGGTTAAGTAGTGTAGAATACTACGGAGGCTCAGAGGGTAACCATCTTCAATGTCAGAGGACTACATGCATGTCAAAAAAAAACAAGTGCTACAATTCGTGACTTTTTTACCTTTTTTGTTTTCCAATCTATTTTTTATATTTAATAAAACAGTCACCAATTTGGATTAATTAAGGTATGTGATGACTATTAAAAAAGAGGTGAACAGTCATGACTTTTTGTCTAACATATCTAGAACAGCTGATGAATCAAATTCCCCATCTGTTGCAACTGATGAACCAGCATTTAGAAGAAATTAAAACATCTCCTCCAACAGATGGTCCATCTGTCGTAACAGATAATCCATATGTTGCAACAGATGTCTCATATGTTGCAACATACAGACCATCTGTTGCGACAGATGGTTTATCTGTTGCAACAGATGGACCATCTATTGCAACATCTCAATAATAACGGTTGTTATTAAGAGAGAAACCATTTTGAAAAGGTGAGAAGTTTGAATGTAAAAGAAAAAGTCGTTTCATATTACAATGGAGCTGAACAATCATGCCTTTTTTCCTAACATATTCAAATTCAATCCTCTATAAATATGTTCCTCCTTAATCTTCATTTTACTCCACTTTATTTATTATTTCTTGCATTTTGTCTTTTCGTATTACATCTTCAACCACTTCTCTTAAGAGAGTATATTCCTTTCTCATTAAGGTAAGTTTTTTTGGTGTGTAAATCTACCAGTTGGTAGTATACGTTGTATTACATTCGAACTCTTTTCTTTACTTTTGTGTTTATTTTTTTTATCATTTCATGTGTGTTCTAGATATGGCTGATCCTGTTTGAGACATTGCTATTCTGCGCGACACCGTACGGGAATTTCAGAGGTAGGTTAATGACCTGCAGAGGGAGTTGGTTGTCGTGAGAGCAAGGATGTTCAGAGAGATGCAGAAGTAGATGAGGGCCTGCTGCTGATGGTTGACGATTGGCCGACTGGAAATAATAATGATGATGATAATGATAATAATAATAATAATAATAATTAAAATGTGTTTTTTCTTTTAGCGTATGTATTTTAATTTTTTTATATTGGATCTATACCTAATGTATTTTGTTTTTCGTTTAATGAAAAATTTATTTTTGGTCGACTTTGGCTTTTTAATTTTTTTTAATTTTCATTCTGTCTATTTCTTCCACTCAATAAATATGTCGACGGTTGGAGGTAAGGAGCAATTTTGAATCCAGTAGCAATAGCAAGAATTTTGAGTTCTTTCAATAGATGGACTATCTGTTGAAACAGATTGGTCATCAGTTGGGTTTCTATCAGCAGATTATCTATCTATTGCAACAGATTTGTCATCTGTTGGAGGAAAACATTCCATTCTTCCAGTTAATGTCTATCTGTTGCAACAGATGGGTAATTTGTTTAAAATAATTTTGTGGTCTGCTGTATTTAGTTCCTGTTTTGCCTCTTTTTATTGATGCACAAGTTATTAAGAAAGATATTTTATATAATAAATGAAAACATTTACGTTCATAATAATGAGTTAAATATATAAAATTCCATAACAACCAACACCATAAGTTCTTGCAATTACAACGATCATGGTTGATTACGATCCGAGCATGTAGTTCTTTTGTGGTCAGCCTTCTTACATACGAAGCACTTATTTCTTCTTGATGGAAATGATTCTCTGATTCCACGTTTTCTCTTATATGGTCTTCTTCCCAGTTTGATAGTGTTTGGGTCAATATATGAAGGAGGTATTAATCTCCCCAAAAGCTCTGTAGGAGCAACCCAAGATTCTTAGGGAGGCACCGGAGTAATATTCCCACTATATGCCCTTTTATATTTTTACACCGAATAATATGTAGATGAGTACTCATAAGTTTTACTTCCATATTTTGCACTGTATTGAGCTCGAAGCGCTGCTATAGCATGTGGATAGGGTATTTTGTCCAAGTCAAAAACTCTGCACATACAAGATCTTGTTTGAAGATCGATCGTAGCAACATCACCATAACCGTTGATACTGAACTTGTAATCTGCTATTGGATGAGAAAATAACCTACTCCCACTGATGTTCATTGATATTATATTTTTCACTACTAGAACAAATTGGGTTCTTGCGTAGTTGAACTCCACACACCTTTCATGGAAAAATTTATCATACTTCTCATTTATTGTTTCGAGCCACGATGTGAAATTCTCTTTCATCGCCAAACAATGAATTCACCAATTCAGCTATGTTTGATGTCATAATATTGTACCTATACAAAAGAATCACTTAATACGACATCATACTAATCTTGTACCTCTAACAAGACATTAAATTCTTAAGAATGTACCTATTTGCCGGACAGTATGCCTGGCTCCATCTCTCAAAACCACACGTATGAGATGCTCTGCTGCCTTGGGATGCATATCTGTTATTTGATTGAAATGGTCTAAAAACTCCTCTCTACTATATGTTTTAGCTTCTTTGTAAAAAAGGGTCACGGTACTTACGATGTGAAAGTTGGTTCGAATGTTCTCTCCAAGATGCCTGATGCAACAACCAAAGTGAGCTGAAATGAAGAAAATTGAACCCATCTTTGGAATACTTGAATGCCTATCCGAAACAAAACACAACTCTTCGGTATCTTCGACACAGCTTCGCAGTTGTACAAAAAAATTACCTATAAGAGGCATCACATTCCTTGTCCACTACACAAAAAGCAACAGGAAAGATGTGATTCTCCGCATCTTGCACCACCGCCACTAGCAGAATTCCATTATACCTTCTCCGCAAAAAGATCCCGTTGACGGCTATGCTTTTCTCAAAACTCAAAAACCTTGAATACAAGTACCATAGGATACAAAAAACTACTTGAACCTTCCATTTTCATTAACATGCAACGACGTCTTACTTTCGTGATTTTTGGACTCAAGCATGTAATGATAGGCATCGAGGACTGCATACTCGTGCTCGTGTTTTCCCCTAACCAAGTCCTTGACAATCCCCATGGCCGTATATATCTTTCAATAACTAACTATGACACCCAATTTCGTAAGGAGTTGATTGGATATATCTCTTGTAAAAAGGCCTTTGCCATTGGGGAATCTATTCTTAAAATATTCACCGAGGACCTTTGCAGTGGCGTGAGGATTTTGGCCCGAAATATGCTCCGAACCACATGTGTGATACTTTTCATGTTTATGAATGATGAATCTATCAGAACTTAAGTACTTCACTACTCTCAACCACCACTTGCAGTTTGAATTAGCACATCTGTAGCAAAAGACTTTGCTCGAATTAATCACCTTCATTATTCTGAAATCCTTTTTCAAGCAAGAAATAAACAAAGTAGTAGAAAGTTCTTTGTTGTCCTTGAATGATATTCCAATGTAAAATCTGGTCTCATCATCTTGACGATTGCCATATTGTGTCGATTGAGAAGAATTGGCCACCGTATTGCTCGCAGCAATGGGCATAGGTGTTTAATCATCATCTAGAATATTCATATCCAGGTCATCCAACCTATCATCAAAGATGTCTTGTTATTGTTCTTCTTCTACATTTTGGTTCTCATTTTCTCTCGTCTTTTCAACCACATACACCCTTAACACCGGCCTGGGTAAATTACTAAGATAACCACGCAACTGAACTTGATTGGTTATCTTGAAAAGTAGTACCCTCTGATTTTTGAACGACCTGTGCATGTAGCTGATGACGAGTTCTTCCGGTTGACAATTCAGTCCACAAAAGCTGATGATTAAGTTCACAAAATCATCATATGAAACATCACTTTGGACTGTCATAGCTATCGTCTCTAGCATTTCACCCTCCTTCAAACGCCATACATATCGATTGCTCTTCTCGATCCATTGACCATGACAATCCACCCCTGGTGTTATTGATCCCTCCATTAGTGGTACCTAAATACAGTCATTTGTTAATAATGATATCATAATAAAATTAACAGTGATTTCATATTGACGTAACATGAACTTCACAAGATATGTAATCTGTTGCAACATGTGAAAAATATGTTGCAAGAGTTAAGTGATCAGTTGCAACAGATTACTTACCTGTTGGGATTCATGTTACGCTCCTGAAGCTGATTTCAACAAATGAGTCATCTGTTATAACAAGTGAATCTTATGTTGCAACCGACTATACATCTGTTGCAACATATGAAGCACCTGTTGGGATAGATGTTACAGTACTAAGGAACCTTTGAAGTTGATTCCAACAGAAGAGTGACATGTTGCAACAGATAACTAACTTATTGCGATAGATATTTACTCTGTTGCGACAAACGACGCGTCTGTTGGAATCGAGTTTAGGTTCTGTTGCAACAGGTTACTAATCTGTTACGACAAATATTTACTCTGTTGCAACAGACGATGCGTCTGTCGGAATCGAGTTCAGGTTCTGTTGCAACAGGTTATCAATCTGTTGCGAAAGATATTTACCCCGTTGCAACAGATAACTAGTCTGTTGCAACAGACTAAAATCTAGTCTGTTGCAACAGATGGGTCATATGTTGCAACAGATGACCCATCTGTTTAATTCATGTTACGACACTATCGAACCATAAATATGGATCCAACATATGAGTCTTCCTTTGGTTTAGATGACTTATTTGTCACAACAGATTAGCGTTTTGTTTAAACAGATGGCTCTTATGTTGCATTCATGTTCGCATGCTATCTACTGTTGAAAAAACAGCACAATAGCAATTACCCAGATGACAAATTCAACTAAAAATCATAATTTGATTTACCTAAGTCTCCTATGAAGTAATGACATAGTGAAAAGTGGTGTGTGAAATAAAATTTGACCTAAGAAATTGGTCAGATAGCAGCAGTAGCGATAACAACAACAACAATGGTCAAGAAGAAGAAGATGAAGATGATAATGAAGTAGAAGATGATGATAACGAAGAAGAAGATGATGATAATGAAGCAGAAGATGATGAATAAAGCAACAACAACAATGAACAACAAAAATCGTTAAGGGAGAGAAAACAACAATGGACGAGAAGAGAGAGAAACACACATTTGTTTTCCTCCGTTTACTATTATATTAGGTTAACATTTAGATCAAAGTATAAATTTAAAAACTTATGAATTATTCTCAAACTTTACTAATTTTCTTAATTTATAATAAAGTAATTATCACTTCCACTCAATTATTACGGCTTAAAATCACATATACCTCATTTTAAAACTTTTTTATCACTTTTAGCTGAAAGCTCCGAACAACTTGAAACACTCTCATGTATTCACTTGCCTAGTAAAATATCATTTCTCTCATTTTTCTCTAAGAAAAAGTTATACATAAATTAGGAAAAGAAGAAACAGGGAAGGGGATGAATCGAAATTGAACCTCACCATAAAAATTCAGGTTGTTAATCAATTGAACCAGTGACAATCTAACATCCCGATTAATAGAATATCCAGCAGGAATCTGCTTTTTGAGGAAAAAAAAAAAAAGATTATTGTTAGGAGAACATCTCATTCATTTCAATTTCCAACTAACTTAACAAACCATTGATTTTTTTTTTTTGGTCAAACTACAAATTTCATGGAAAAAATAAGAAAATCCAGTTTTTCATAGGTAAAGATGATGAAGAAAATCAACAAAATTTGTGTAGCACTTGGCTTTCATTTTTTTCTTGTAATAGTTGCAGCTACAAAGCCAATACCATCAACATTGGATGGTCCATTCAAGCCAGTAACTCATAGATTTGATCCTTCATTGCGTAAAGGCAGTGATGATTTGCCAATGGACCATCCAAGACTTAAGAGGAATGTTACTTCATTTTTCCCAGAACAGATTGCTCTTGCCTTGTCAACAGATTCATCTTCAATGTGGGTTTCTTGGGTCACTGGTATGTGGTATATCATGTTTTTACTTTTCTCTGTTTTTTTTTTTTGGGGGGGGGGGGGGAGGGGGGGGGTTAAATTGTGGGTGGAGGATGATATTAGGGGGGTAGAGGAATCAAATCCTCTGCAATAATGTGAAAGTTAAAAGCAGTCAACCAACTACGCTACTAAGATTTATGTCTGTTTAATTTTGTTTCTTTGATTAGCTACTTTTTCGGAGAAGAAATAATGCCTAGCTCTTAAATCTTGTTCAGATCACTTAATTGCTAGTTACAATTCTTCCCCCCTTGTTGTTCTATTTTTTCGGAATCTTTGCATAAATTGCCAGGCAGATTTACTGTTTGCTTTTTCTAGTTGTTATATATAAATTATATATTGATTATACATGATCATATACATATTAAACGTGAATTATACATTTGTCTGCGGTTTTTTGTTTATTCAATGGATGGATGGCTATTTAGGTTGGTGGGGAGTTTGGGTGTTTGCTTGCAGTGTGTTAACCAGTAGTTTTTGCTCATATTCCATATATTTATTACTCCTTCCATCTCAGTTTGTTTGTTTGATTTTGACTTGGCATGAAACTTAAGAAAGTAAACAGACTTTTGAATCTTGTGGTATTAAAACTAAAAGATATGTAGAATGTGCCAAAATGTATTTTAATCTTTTTATCTTAAAATGTCAGCTGGAGAGTTAGAACTGAGTTGTCAAAAAGGGAAAGAGGCATTCTTTTTCTAAACGGACTGAAGAAGAAAGTAAGACAAACAAATTGAAACTAAGGGAGTAAAATATTTGTAATATATTTGATTGTGAAACTATTTATTAGTGTATGTTAACTTGAGATTGCTACAGGAACTCATAACTTCAAATCCTAGATCCGTCTCTATATGCTTGAGCTGACTGAGGTTCCAACTTTTGACCTTGGTGGCTGTTGTATGGTTCTTAGGGCTTTCCCAGATCAAAGGAATAATGTATACCAATTGAAATATCACTATTTTCACTTAGATTGATTTAATTGATCAAATTATTTAAGAAGTTGCCTTTATGCATGTAAAAGTATTAATGCAATCTGGTCACTTATAGTCAACTTTGGTAAATGTATTGCACTAAACATGTACGAGGGTGGGTAAACTGTTGGAGCAGGTCAAATTGCGCTGGAACTGTGCAAATTTTATACTGTCATTACGAAGAACTTAAGATTTATTAATGTTTGTTGTATTGCTTTTGGCTTTTTGGTTTTGGAATGGCTGTATGCTGTTTTCCTTTAGGTTGGTTTTCTTTGTTCATTTTTTATTATATTCTTTCCATGGTTGATTTATAACTTCTTTTGTATTTTAAATTTGGCGGCTTCCAGTTGGTTTTAAGAGATCTTAAACCAAGATGTATACCAATTGCAATATAGCAAGTAATTTTTGTTATGGGTTTAATTGTTCAAGTTGTTTTAAGTAGTTTGTGATTTCTTCTGGTGCCTTCTAGGGGAAGCTCAGATTGGTCTAAATGTGACTCCACATGATCCAAAAACAGTAGCAAGTGAGGTATGGTACGGGAAGGAAAGTGGGAAATACTCAATGAAGCAAAATGGGGTTTCGGTTGTTTACAGTCAGTTGTATCCATTTGAAGGTCTATGGAACTACACCTCTGGCATCATTCATCATGTGAAGATTGATGGTAAGATTTTCCACAGAAGCTTTTTGAGTTGCTTCATATGTTCCCTTGGCTCACATATCTTTTTTCTGTTTCCTGCTTCAAATTAAGATCCATGTCGATGAAAAAATTCATTCTTGCTAATATTTTCGCCACTTTAAATCTGTTAGTTTACTAGATGCTGAGTATACATGCAATGATGTATATGTATACATGACACTGGTTGCCTCTGAATTTCGAGACCTTGAAGTGTAGGAAAAATACAATTGATACATATGCTGTGCTAGTTCTACAAAAGAGATTCATGAATGATGCAAGCTTTCCTATGCTGCCACATATTACTGCTGCTCCTATTATCTCTGATTAATCAATAGGGTGGAGCATAAGCTAAACTGTGCGCTTTTGTTTATCTTTATAGGGTAGATTACTCGCAGGACGTAGAGGATCGTAAACATAATAAAACAGACAATGATGTATGTGTGGAACTCAAATCTCCAATAAACACTAAGCAGAAATCTAAAACCGTAATTGTTGTAAGTAAACAATGGGTCAGTGTATCGGTCATTTGCAGTCCAGTTCATTCCTTCTTTTCTTTTCTTCTTTTTATAAGTAGTAATCAGGTTCAATCTATTAATTATTCTTTTAGCGGCATGTGGAATGTTCATTCATCAGAATGTCAAAATAAGAAACCTCATCGTATTTTAGCAGTTATATGAAAAAAGTAACTGTAATTATGGAGGATAAAATTTCTAGCTCTTTTAAGGATTGGCACATGTCGGATGTACATCTAGGTGGATGCCATTATTATTGTGTGATAACTAAATACTCTCTTTACTGTCCAGAAATCAGAAGTTTCTTTTTCTTCTGTAGGTCTTGAACCTGAAACAAAGTATTACTGCAGATGTGGGGATAGTTCTTTAGCAGCAATGAGTGAGGAACTTGAATTTGAGACCTTTCCATTGCCTTCCCCTAATAAGTATCCACGACGAATAGCAGTTGTTGGCGACTTAGGTCTTACAAGCAATACAAGTACAACCATTGATCATCTCATAATGAATGATCCTTCTATGATATTGATGGTTGGAGATATAACTTATGCGAATCAATACCTTACAACTGGTGGTACAGGAGCATCATGCTATTCTTGTCAGTTTCCAGATGCACCCATAAGAGAGACATTTCAACCTCGATGGGATGGATGGGGAAGGTCATCTATTCTTTTCCTTACATAACTAATCTCCTTAGTCTTTTAAAACCTTTTAGCCCTTTCTCTATATCTTCCTTGACAAAGAGTCTCCCATCTTGCACCTGTTGTTAATGTTGTACAATTGTCTTTGCTATAGCGTATTGCTATGAAATAGTCTTTGCTCTGCAAATATGCCTTGCAATTGAATTTCTACTGATGTTCTCTCTTTAATTCTTTAATTTCCAATTCTTATCTTGAGAATTTAGTTGAAGAAACTAAAAGGCGTTTTCATCTTTATAGCAATTGGAAAGGAAAAAAAGATGAATTTCTTATACTAGTGATGCAGAAAAACGTGTGCCACTGGAAAATGCCATTTTGTTATAGCTAAACATGTTATGAGCACAATCATTTGAAGGGCCAATTGCAAGGACAAGCTAGGTATCTATTGTGATGATATCATTTGTTACTGTCTAGGTGTCTATAGGGCATACTATATGCATATATATGTAACTTTTGAGCAAGAGGGATGCAATCGTCTGTTTCCAGTGAAGTTCGTGTAAATGCTAGTTACACCATTCAGTGCTCATCAAATAGATACATTCTGGCTATGAATTACAATCTACTAAACATCATATTATACATGCCTATGAGACAGAAAATGAACTGTTAGAAAAGGAAAAGAAAGAGACACACTGAAAGTAGTTGGTGGTTTGGAAATATTTTGACAGGAATGTGATTTTCTAAGGTGCTTTCTCAAGTGAATGAAAGGTTTCAGTAGAGAAGTATGAATTGAATAAACTGGAGTTGCAGGTTTATGGAGCCGTTAATCTCAAGAGTTCCAATGATGGTTATTGAGGGAAACCATGAGATTGAGCCTCAAGCAGCGGGGCTGACATTCCAATCATACTTGGCTAGATTTTCTGTTCCTTCAAAGGAGTCTGGCTCCAACAGTAATCTCTACTACTCTTTTGATGCTGGAGGAGTCCATTTCATCATGCTAGGAGCCTACGTTGACTATAATCAGACCAGTAAGTGATTAAATTGCTTAAGTTAATAGTTAATACATCATTTTTCATTTTTCACTTTGGTATCTTCAGTCGGTGCCTATTAACTTCCAATATTTGAGGTATACTTGCATAAAAAAGATCATGCTGCAAATATGATGGATTTTTTAAAACTTTGTGGAAATATACTGGGTATGTTGTTGTATATCAGGTGCTCAGTATTCTTGGCTTCAGGATGATCTGGAAAAAGTAGATCGTGGCGTGACTCCTTGGCTGGTGGCTGCATGGCATGCTCCTTGGTACAATAGCTATTCGTCACACTACCAAGAATTAGAGTGCATGAGGCAGGAAATGGAAGAAACACTATATACATATCGCGTTGATATAGTTTTCTCTGGTCATGTAAGCTGAAATAAACTCCTAATCCAGGCTATAGATAAGCAAATTAATGACCTCAGTTCATACGAGGTTTTCTAACACAGCCTATTTAAACAGAATTACCAATCATTTCCCTTGAGAAAATTTCAATTAGGACTTATCTGGACTTAAAATAATAAGCTATTTTTACTTCTGTTCTATCTTTTATCAGATGATGTTATAGCTCATAAGAAATATTTCTAGTGTAATTCAAAAATTCATGTTCATGTAACAGTTGACAGACCTTATTACGATTTCGTCATGAAAATACAGGTTTCTCATGTTAAGTTGTGTAAATTTATCTCAGGTGCATGCATATGAGCGAATGAATCGAGTCTACAACTATACCTTGAATCCATGTGGCCCTGTTTACATAACAGTCGGAGATGGTGGTAATATTGAGAAAGTTGACGTTGATCATGCAGATGATCCTGGGAAATGCCCTTCACCAGGTGACAACATTCCAGAATTTGGAGGTGTATGTCACGTGAACTTTACCAGTGGACCTGCCAAAGGAAAATTTTGCTGGAACAGACAACCAGAATGGAGTGCATATAGAGAGAGCAGCTTCGGCCATGGGATACTGGAGGTAAAGCCAGAGCTTCAACTATATAACTTTTCTTATTCTAGAGGCAGTTATCGAAAGTAAACATATGCAACAAAAACGGATGATTGATGTTGATTGAGAATTTGATGATGTATAAAGGAAATGGCATGTATGAACTGCATCCAATCCTAAATCATTCAAAATGTTGTAGTTCTTTCTCTCTTGGCTGCAAGACGAGAAACTGGGTAGAGAGGTAATCAGATAATAGATCCTCCCCCTAGTCATATCCTCTTTCAGACACTCTTTAACTTAGTTCTTCGTCTTAATTACCATTATCATCTTTTTTTTTTGTTTCACATTCTCTTCTTCATTCATACATGCAGATGGTAAATTCAACCCATGCGTTGTGGACTTGGCACCGCAATCAGGATATTTACCGTGAAAACAGTCATGGTGATCAAATATACATTGTACGACAACCTCAATCTTGCTCTGTTGCCTCGAAGGTACCCTTTCATCTACCTCAAAGGTGATTGCGGACATTATCTTTTTTCTTTTTCAATAGATACTTGATCAACAATGGGTTTACTCATGAAATCTTCAAATTATACAACAAAGTGAAATAGTTATGGAACAGGAATATCTAGTGATTGGTTATATCACAAACTAGAAACTGTTACCACTGGTTTGAACATTTCTCTCAGTGCTTGGGTTAAATTCCCCATGTTGCATAATGGCACAAACCTATCCATTAGTTCTCAGAACTTGCAGGGAATCTTAGCTCTGGCCATTCATTATATAGGTGTTATAGAGTCTCCAATAAGGTTATATGGTTCGGAGGGCTATAGTCCAAGGAGGATATCTCTCATCAGCCTAACTCGCACAGCCATGTTATCAGAATATAAAAAAGTAACACTAACATATTGTTGCTGTCATAGTAATTACTACAAATATTCACCAAAAGTATTTGAATTTTCTATTACGGCAGTTCTCTTATTTTTCTTTGGAAAATCGCTGTAAGGACTTCTTGGCTAGTTAGTCATTGTGATTTTTTTTTTTGGTTTAAACCATCTGGTGTCCGGTACCCGCTTTTTAGGAGTCCGACTATATCCGGATTCGCCCCGCGTCGGGCCCCATTTGGGGGGAGAGCTCCCAACAGAGTGTTTGTCCATACCCAGGGTCGAACCCTCGACCTCTAGGTAGGTTGGGTCAGCCCCTTTCCGCTGCGCCACCACTGCTGTTGGTAGTCATTGTGATTGGCTGATTGCAACTTCAAAGCAAATGATTCCCACCTACAATAATCAGAACATGGTGTTACCACCTTGCAACGGCTCTATTTTTTTCGTTATCATATGTTCAGAACACGAGTCTCAAATCTACTGTTCGCTAAAAGTTCCTCTTTTTTTCCTAACAACTGTATTATTGCATTGGTACTGAACAGGATAGAAGGTTGAGTCCATCAATACCACCGGTGTTGGACATTGCAGCTGCACGAGTATCCTCTTTTCTTTATTACATAATTTTGCCCGTAGTTATCCTCGTTGGCCTTCTTAGCAACCACTGAGTAATTGGAAGTTGTGACATAATTTGCTTACACTATAGTACTCTTGCTACTGAGATTACATATGTTGGCGTTGTCAATAGCAGATTGTACACTACAGTATTGTTAATATTCAACTTCTGTACTATATGTATCTTTCGCTTTTGGAAATGCAACTGGTATTCTGATAAGACTTTTCTGTGAAAACAGTAACTAAAGGAACAAGACTGATGTTTTACGATAAATGGTGAATATGTACACTTAATCATTTGCATTTGTATACAAATAAGTGTATGAATTTATTGTAGTTTCTTGAGTCTAAAATATATAAATATGCAATGTGTTATTCAATGTAAATGTATCACTAGTATTTGTATTTCAAATTTATCATTTGTATTCGTATATAAACACGTATCATTTGTATACGTATGGTTCAAGTTGTGTAAACATGTACCATTTGATACAAATGTAACATTTGTATTTGTATATTTTAACATTTATATTTATATATATTATCATTTATATTTGTATTATCAATAAAATACAATTTGAATTAGTGAATATAAATTGTCAACTTTAAAAATACAAATGACATTGTCAAGTACAAATTCATATACGAATACAATTTGCGGTCAACTTATAAATACAAATACAAAATAGTTCTTTAAATATAGATGCATTGACGAAAATAGAATACCGATACAGATAAAATGAAATCACAAAATATAAATATAATATACAGTCGATTATAAATACAAATACAAATACAAAACAGTTCTTTAAACTACAAGTGTAAATTGTATGAAATATAAATGATGGTGTGAACTATAAAATATAAATACAAGTGTGAACTATAAAATACAAATACAAATACAAATACAAATACAAATACAAATGTGAAATATAAAGTACAAATATTAGTATGAACTATAAAATATAAATACAATTATACCAACGAACATAAAAAGGGAAACTTTCAAAAATAGTCTATGTTTCAGCAAAATGGGAGTGATTTTAATCTAACTTTCAAAATTATAATTTATAGCCTTTCTTTTTTTGCTTCTTCTTTTCGTTTCTTTTTTGTTTCCTTCTTTTTATTCCCTCGTCTATCTCTTGCCTCTGTTTCTCTTTCTTCTTCTTCTTCTTCTTCTTTTTTCGTTTTTTATTTTTTTTTTCTCATTTTTTTCTTTTTTTGTTGTATTTTATATTTTAATTTTTTTATACTTTTGAAAAATATGATTACGTTGAGTACAAATCATGGATGATGACCGATACATCATAATCACTCATTGTGTTTGTATTCACTACTCACTAGCATTTTTCTTTTTACTTTTTGATTTTTTTGCAATTTTAATTTTCTTTTTCATTTTTCGTTCTTTCTTTTGTTTTTTTTTTCTCTCTTCTATCTATAACTTCTATTTCTCTTTTTTCTCCTTTTCCTCTTTTTTTCTTTTTCATTTTTTGTATTTTTTTTGTATTTGCTTTCACATTATTTTTCTTTTTCATATTTTTCTATTTTTTTTGGTTCCTTTCTTCTTCTTTTTTTCTTTTTTTTTTTCTCTCTCTTTATTTTTCATTTCTTTGTTTTTTTTTCCTCTTCTTTAACTTGTCTGTAGCTTCTATTTCTCTTTTTTAAATTTTATTTGTTTATATTTTTAATTCTTTTTTTTTAATTTTATTTTATATTTTTGTATTTTTGATAAATATGACTATGTCAAGCATAAGTCATGGATCATAATGAAAATACCACAATTGTTTATTGTATTTGGATCGCACCATTCTTTGATAAAATTGTATTTGTATTTATAGTTTACATTTATATTTGTATTTATATTTTATAGTTCATGATATCATTTACATTTTTGTATTTGTTGATACAATTGTATTTGTATTATAATTCACGCATCTATTTATATTTATATTTTATAGTTCGTATTTCTATTTGTATTTTATAGTTCGCACTTGTATTTGTATTTTATAGTTCTCGTCATTATTTATATTTTTTAACATTTACATGTGTATTATAAAAAACTATTTCGTATTTATATTTTATAATTGATTGCATATTATATTTATATTTTGTGGTTTCATTTTGTTTGTATTTGTATTCTTGATGCATTTGTATTTTTAAAAGAACTATTTCGTATTTGTATTTTGTAATTGATTGCATATTGTATTTGTAGTTTGTGGTGTCATTTTGTTTGTATTTGCATTTGTATTCTATGTTCGTTGATGCACTTGTATATTTATAAGAACTATTTTGTGTTTGTATTTATAAATTGATCGCATATTGTATTTGAAATTTTACTTGTTTCATTTGCTTGTATTTGAATTTGCAGTGGACAACATCATTTATATTTTTAAATAATTGAGAAAGAATTATAATTTTTTCTTTCTACGAACACTTATATTTATATTCATTGATACGAATTGTATTTTATTAATGCATATTGAATAATACAAATATAAATAATAAATTATAAAAATACAAATGTTAAATTATAGAAATACAAATGTTACATTTGTATCAAATGATATATGTTTATACAACGATACTTATTTATATACAAATACAAATGATAAACTTGAATACAAATACTAACGACGCATTTGCATAGAATGACACATTTTACATTTATATATTCTAGATTCAAGTAAATATAATTAATTTATTTATATATAATAAATTGTATTCACGGATGAATTATTCAAATACAAATAATAAATTTATTTAAAATTATATAATATGATACGAATAAATATAAAAAATATATAAAATATAAAATACGATAACACCACCAAAAAGAGAGAGGAAAGAAAAAGAAAATACAAAAAAAGAAAAAAGAAAAAACAGGAGAAAAAATGACCCCAAAAAAACGAAAAAAGGCCGTAAAAAAAAGAAAAAAAACAAAGAAAACAAAATAAATGATTTTGTTTTTCCCCATGTAAATATTCATTGGCCTTATAAAAATCCACACCTTGAATCAGGGAATATAATGTTGTCCCTTCGGGACATCGATTAAAAAAAAAATCAGGGAATATATAATGTTAACTTGTTAAGCAATGGGAAACGAGTATAGCAATTCACTCACGTTATATTAATAACACTTACGTAACAACAAATGCCCGTCTAGCTCAGTTGGTAGAGCGCAAGGCTCTTAACCTTGTGGTCGTGGGTTCGAGCCCCACGGTGGGCGTTTTAATCATTTTCTTTTTATTAATCTTTTTCTTCTTTCAATTTCTTTTGGTTTAAGATACGCTTCTACCAATTTCTAAGGCTAGGGAGAGGAAGAGTCGTGACCTCGATCAGGTCAAGTGCATTAAGGGGCGGATGGTAGAGTGTTGGTGGAGGATGTTCACATTAAGAAAAGATGACAGTCGTATTTTCATAGGCTCTTGAATGATGAAGAGGATAGAGTTATGGTGTTAGGGGAGCTGGAGCAATCAGAGGAGCGTCGTGACTTCAGTTATTGTAGACGTTTTAAGGTGGAGGAAGTCAGAGAGGTTGTTCGCGGGATGCGAAGGGGTAGGGCGATGGGGCCTGATGAGATCCCTGTGGTGGGATTCGAGCCCCACGGTGGGCGTTTTTATCATTTTCTTTTTGTTAATCTTTTTCTTCTTTCAATTTCTTTTGGTTTAAGATATGCTTCAACCAATTTCTAAGGCTAGGGAGAGGAAGAGTCGTGACCTCGATCAGGTTAAGTGCATTAAGGGGCGGATGGTAGAGTGTTGGTGGAGGATGTTCACATTAAGAAAAGATGGCAGTCGTATTTTCATAGGCTCTTGAATGATGAAGAGGATAGAGTTATGGTGTTAGGGGAGCTGGAGTAATCAGAGGAGCGTCGTGATTTCAGTTATTGTAGACGTTTTAAGGTGGAGGAGGTCAAAGAGGCTGTTCGCGGGATGTGAAGGGGTAGGGCGATGGGGCCTGATGAGATCCCTGTGGTGGGATTCGAGCCCCACGGTGGGCGTTTTTATCATTTTCTTTTTGTTAATCTTTTTCTTCTTTCAATTTCTTTTGGTTTAAGATATGCTTCAACCAATTTCTAAGGCTAGGGAGAGAAAGAGTCATGACCTCGATCAGGTCAAGTGCATTAAGGGGGCGGATGGTAGAGTGTTAGTGGAGGATATTCACATTAAGAAAAGATGACAGTCGTATTTTCATAGGCTCTTGAATGATGAAGAGGATAGAGTTATGGTGTTAGGGGAGCTGGAGCAATCAGAGGAGCGTCGTGATTTCAGTTATTGTAGACGTTTTAAGGTGGAGGAGGTCAGAGAGGCTGTTCGCGGGATGCGAAGGGGTAGGGCGACGGGGCCTGATGAGATCCCTGTGGATTTTGGAAGTTTGCTGGAGAGAATGGTTTAAGGTGGTTGACTGATTTGTTTAACGACATTTTCAAGTCGGCGAAAATGCCCGACGCATGGAGGTGGAGCACTATGATCGCTCTGTATAAGAATAAGGGTGACATTCAGTGTTGCAATAATTATCGGGGTATTAAGTTATTGAGCCACACTATCAAATTTGGGAGAGAGTGGTCGAGTTGAGGTTGAGGAGGATAGTCTCTATTTTGGAAAACCAGTTTGGATTTATGCTCGGGCGCTCGACGACGGAGGTAATTCACTTGGTTCGGAGACTGGTGAAACAGTACAGGAAAAGAAAGAAGGATCTGCACATAGTGTTTATTGACTTGGAGAAGGCATACGACAAAGTCCCTAGGGAAGTTCTTTGGAGATGCTTGGAGGTGAGTGGGGTCCCGGTGGCGTATATCAGAGCAATCAAGGACATGTATGATGGACCTAAGACCCAGGTGAGGACGACGGGTGGTGATTCTGAACATTTCCCTGTCCTGACAGGGTTACATCAGGGATCTACTCTTAGCCCGTTTTTGTTTGCTTTGGTAATGGATGTGTTGATGTGGTGTATTCAAGGCGAGGTGCCCTGGTGTATGCTTTTTGCAGATGATGTAGTTTTGATTGATGAGACTCGGGGGGGGGGGTGAATAATAAATTAGAACTGTGGAGAGAGACCCTTGAGTCTAAAGGGTTCAGGTTAAGTAGGAGCAAGATCGAGTATTTGGAATGTAAGTTTGATGGCTCGAGGGAGGAGGATGGCGTGGTAGTAAGGCTGGAGTCTCAGGTGGTGTGTAAGAGGGATAGTTTCAAGTATCTTGGGTCCATGATTCAGGGGAATGGTGAGATTGACGAGGATGTCTCTCACCGTATCGGGGTGGGATGGATGAAGTGGAAGCTCGCCTCGGGGGTGTTGTCTGATAAGAAGGTGCCGCCCAAGCTTAAAGGCAAATTTTACAGGGTGGCAGTCCACCCAGCCATGTTGTATGGAGCAGAGTGTTGGACAGTCAAGAACTCTCACATTCAGAAATTGAAGGTAGCAAAAATGCGGATGTTGCGTTGGATATGTGGGCTTAGTAGGGGTGATAGAGTTCAGAATGAGACTATCCGAGAAAAGGTTGGAGTGACTTCGGTGGAGGACAAGATAAGGAAGGTTCGTTTGAGATGGTTCAGACACGTGATGAGGAAGGGCATAGAGGCACCTGTTCGTAGGTGTGAGAGGTTTGCTTTGGATGGTTTCAAACGAGGCAGGGATAGGCCGAAGAAGTACTAGAAAGAGGTGATTAGGCGGAACATGGAGCAGTTACGGCTTACTGAGGACATGACCCTAGATAGGAAGATCTGAAGGATGCGTATTAGGAAGGAAGGCTAGTGCCATTTTGGGTAGGTAGGGTAGGGCATTACTTGGTGGGTGTAGTATTCTTATTATGATTTCTTGTTGCTTGTAGTATTACGATTGTTTACTGGTCTTTGTTTACTCTTTCCCTGTATGTGGTGTCTCTATGTTTTGTCTTGTTCCAGATTTTTTGGTATGACTTTGATTACTATTCCTTGCTTGAGCTGGGGGTCTATCGGAAACAACCTTGCTACTTCCCCGGGAGTAGTGGTATGGACTGCGTACATCTTACCCTCCCCAGACCTCACTATGTAAGAATACACTGGGTTTGTTGTTGTATATGCTTCAATCACATGTATTTAATATGCCTCAATCACATGTATTTATACATAGATGGCTAATAGATTTCACACTTCTCATTAATCACTTATTGATTTCTTCTTAAACTGATAAGTCTTCCTTTTCCATTTCCTTTGCATTGTTGCTGATTGTCAAGTTTGAATTTGCTATCAAATCATAAAGTTGAAACGAAGACATACAAATAACGTACTATAATCGGATATAGCGTGGTTGATGTATACCGTATACGCAAGCTTACCTCAACTTTGTGAAGGTAGAAAGACTACATTGGATACACCCTTAGCTCAAGTAAAGCATGTCAAAATTAGCAATAGCTGGAGAGTGGAATTATCAGATCATGAAAAGTACACGTTGATCCTCCATTGTTGCTGTGTATAATAATACACTCTATGATATGCATCCTTTAAAAGTAATTGTTGAGAAAACCTGGTCATAAATTATACAGCATTTCTCGATTTCTATGATTGTTCCTTCAATCAAATACACCCAAGTTTGTAGGTAGCTGTATTTGAAATGAGCAATTTATATAATTACTTTAAGAAAATATGCACACATTATATTGTAACACCACGTCTAGTTATAAATATACAAGAATGGATGAGCATATTTGAGAACTGCTTTCCCTTTTTTTAGAGATAAACTAAGAAATTGTCTGCCCTCAAAAGCACAATAAAACCTCAACAGAACAGAGGAAAGCTGACCTTTGATCAAGTGGCAAGAGCACGACGAGTGCTATGTAGGTTTAACACATCATGAGTTCAAACACGCTGCAGACAAAAGCCTGATGGTTAAGGGAAGAGAAGTAGAGGAGCGGATCCATTATCCACGGAATTTAGAACTACCAGCTGGCGTCAGGGATCTCTCGATTACCAAAAAACAAGACACATCAACAGAAGAGAGAACACTAAAAAATACTGTCCTAGAACTTCACTCCTCTTCCAAGGGAGACTAGACTTCAGATTTCAATAGCCAAAAAAGATAAGCCTTTACCGTCTGTCTACATTAGCAGTGCTTTGATTCTATCCTACCATCTAACCACCCCCTCCATACACCCTTAACCATCCAGTCGTGATAGACTAGTTGAAAATGTGATAATTGGGCATCACCTTTTCATGTCTTGTAAGAGAATTCATTCTTGAACTCCTTGGCAAGTTGTTCCCTAGTTTCTGTCTTAGCAGCCAACACAACATCATCAAGGAAACCTCTCTGAGGAAATTCTTCAGGTACAAGAGTTCGATATATCTCAAACTGCTCATCCGCTTCTTTCTTTTTGTCCAACAAACTGTAGACTATTCCCTGCACCAAGTACCAAACACGGTCATATTCGAGAACAAAGATATCTGGGGTTCACTGCCCCAACATTGAGCTTTCTCTAAAAGCTCTTTAATAAGAAGACGGGCATCACCTATGAATCGAAATTAATTACACTCGAGAGATCTTGCTGTATATGCATGACACCTGCTTATTCCTTAACCATGCACCTGTCTTTCCTCATTATGCACTAAACTTGCTATGCCACCTTTTGTCATCTATATAAATTTTATAATTACTAAAATCTTTTGTTGCCCGAGACCATGTTAATCAGTGACCATCTAAATCCACAGTATATCAAGCATTGCATAGAGTACATACTAAACAGCATTTTATCATCATTCTTTTCAGTTTTACTGATCTCATAATATGTGAACCTTGGTTCAAATCTCTAACCATGATCAAATTACAAGATCAATTATCAAAATCTCTTAAGTATTCCAGTGGGCCACTCGAGTCTACAAGGATGCAAAAAAACAATTTCGCCAGATGTTAAGCTAACTAAGAGGGCTACAATTTGCTTGTTCTTAACATATCCTTTTCGAAAGCTCACGAATCAAGAACTGAAGCTCAAACATATATACCTGGCACAGATAAGGCCTGAAGTCTCTCGGATTCTCTTTGACAAGAAGTTGAAACTTTTGTAAGGCCTCTTCTAACTCACCCTGCAAGACATGAATGAATGTAAGAGAAGAGAAGCAGGCTGAACAAATTTTATCCTCCCTTTTTTTAGGTGGATAGGCGATGACAAGCTGGAACTGGGTCGGTCCTCTGATTGTCAAAACATTGAGCATGAGAATAAGAACTGGTGCTATCATGACCTTCACTGGCAAAGAAAACCTCTTAACTTAGCATAGGTAACATGTTCGGACAACCTATTACTCGCAAAGTGAGACCATTATGGCAATGGCCAAAAAAAATCAAATTTAGCAGGTGTACTTCAAACCATTACCTTAACGACATGCATTTGTGCGACTAATATTTTTATGTTTCTCTCCTCATTGACTCTTTTCTCCTTGCGAGCAACTTCTAGAGCACCATTCAGCATCTCAAAAACAGCAGGACCTTCAAAGTTTTTGTGCATCACCATAGCTAAACCCTGGAACAATTCAATAGATCGATAAACTTAAATAAGGAAAACTTATAATCATTAACTTAATAAGGAAAAACTTATAAATCATTGAGAAAGGATGTATTCTACTTCTAATGAAATCTCCATACCAATCATAACAAATTAATTGTGGCAAATGAAAGAAAACGGGCCAAGCAAACATCAGCAGAAGCTTCGAACTCACTGCCTAGAAATGCATGCCCATTCAATTATAGAAGTAGAGAGAAAACAGTGAAGAAATCACCCCTGCTCTTTGTTGCTGGAATCCTCATTGATCTGGACACCAGCGACAAAACATGTGGACATAGTGATGTTTTGAAATACACAAAAGACTAGCTAAATTTGACCATCATTTCTGACGCAATCATACTTAATACTCATATCTAGGGTGCATCAAATTGCTTAGTGTCATCAGTTAGCAAAGATAAGTGCTTGATTCTGGTTACTTACAAAGTCCACCATTTAGATATGTATGTTTACACTTATTTTCCTCCTCCATGCTGAAAATTTGTAGCTATCCTTCAAAGAATTGCTTCTTCATTCTAATGGGAATGGTATTTTCAAAATGAAATATGACTGAAGTTCAAAATATTCTTGTCTCAGGTTGGCATCCACTGCAGGTATATAACTGAAAAGTCTAAAGTTATACAAGAAACAACAATTTGAAGGCATAGTAAACCCTAAGAATCCAAACTTAGATAACACTATAGATTAACTGACTAATGTAGAACTGCTCTCCTCAAAGAAACTTGAATTGTATTTTTACACCATCGTGTAAAAGCTTAGCTTAGATGAAAACATCATGATAGTCTTCATACAAAGTACACATGATTATCATGTGTTTCTTGAGCATTGGTTTTCCATTACACCAGGTAGTACCCCTAGTGTTAAGAAAATAGTTCGCATCACAAGTAAGCCATCGGGCTTCTGGAGCAACCTGTGAAAAGAATGCAAGCTGTGAGGTGGTTAAGAGTGGAGCTGTCACAGTTAGTGGTTAGTAAAATGCTGAGTCAGCTAAGTCCTACAGCTGTCAAGGGAAGTTACAATTGTACTATATATAAATAGCAATGTGTGTATAACAGAATAAAGTGCGTGAGTAGTTAATCAAAAATAAAAAATGTCTCAATTGTTCAGTTTGCTCATCTCTTCCTCTCTCTACTTCTTCCTCTATCTCTGTAACTCTCTCATGGATTCACTTTACTGGTTCACTGTTTCATTGCTTTTATGTCGGTAGTTATAGAAGATTGAGTCCAGCTGAGTGAAATTCACATGGTATCAGAGCGGGAAGAATCCACTTCAAGTTTCAAAACTATGGCGGAAGAAAAGATGGATCATACGCATCCACTGCATTTGCATCCGTCCGATACACCTGGTTCAATCTTAGTACCAGTGCAACTTAAAGGATCGGAAAACTATGGATTGTGGAGAAGATCCATGAAACTAGCTCTGCAAGCCAAGAGGAAGCTATGGTTTGTGACAGGAGATTGCAGAAAAGAAAACTATCAAAAGGAGCTGCACGAGCATTGGGAAACTTGCAATGTGATAGTTTTGTCCTGGATTATCAACACTGTATCGAAGGATCTGGTCAGTATCATTGTTTATGCTTCAAATGCACACCATGTGTGGGAGGATTTGCGCGAAAGTTTTGATAAAGTGAGTAGAATTCGAGTTTTCCAGCTGCATAGAGAGATCGCAACAATATCACAAGGAACTGACTTTGTATCAGTTTATTTCACAAAATTGAAGGAATTATGGGCAGAATTTGATGCAATGACTCCTTCACCTGATTGTGGATGTGCTAAGGCGAAAGAGTATGTTGATTATTTGCAGCAACAGAGACTACTTCAGTTTCTTAGTGGATTGAATGAGGTTTATGATCAATCTAGGAGACAAATTCTCATGAAAACCACAGAACCGACCTTGAACCAAGCATATGCAATGATTATTGATGATGAGAGTCGGAGATCAAATCCTTATCCAGCATTGACAGTTCGAGCAGAACCTGGTTTTAAACCATTAGGAGGAGGTGATCTAAATCCAATGGCTATGCAAACAGGAAGAGGATAGCCTTACAAAGGTAAAAAAAACCTTTCATGCAGTGTGATTTTTGTCATAAGAAGGGGCACGCAAAGAGCCAATGCTGGAAGATAATTGGGTATCCATCTGATCAAAGTGGAAAGAAGCAATACACAACAAATTATGCAGGAATGCTTGGAGGAGATGCAAAACGATCATCTGAGGAAGGAAAGTACAACCATTTTACAGAGGATCAGTATACGCAAATTCTGGAGATGTTGAACAAAGGAAATACAGTAACAGAGCAGAATTTGGAAGAGAAAGATGTGAACATGACAGGTAAATTAGTATCACTAATGACAAAATTATCTTGTGTAGAATGGATAGTTGATTCAGGAGCTTCACATCATATTTCTGCAAACATAGATACTCTAAATAGTACAAAAGAGTTGTATTCTGACAAAGATGATCAAGTATGTATGCCTACTGGAAAAAAAGCTGCAATTACACACATTGGTAATACATCATTATTAGGTGGTTTGCAAGTTAAACATGTGCTCCATGTCCTCGAGTTCAAGTATAATCTCTTATCAGTATCAAAATTGACAAAAGAACTCTCCTGCTGTGTCAAATTCTTTCCTGATTTTAGTGTATTTCAGGATCTTTACAGTGGCAAGGTGAGGGGGATTGGTAAGGAGAGTGAAGGCTTGTATGTCATCAAGGATAACAAGGATGCAGAGTGCAAAAAGGTCATCTCAAATACAACCACCGGGGAGCAGACAGTAGTAGATGGAAGCCTGTGGCATAAAAGACTAGGACATGCATCTGTTAGCACTATGAAGAATGTAAAATACCTCCAAAATAAAGTGTTAAACATAGCAGTAAATACTGCTTGTCCTGTCTGTCCTAGAGCTAAACAAAGTAGACTCATTTTTCGCAGAAGTGTCACCAGAAGTGAAAGTCCTCTCAGTCTATTACACATGGATGTATGGGGGCCATATAAGCATCCTACATATGACAGAAAACATTACTCGCTCCGTTTCAAAAAGAATGACCTACTTTCCTTTTTAGTCC
This sequence comes from Capsicum pubescens, assembly GCA_030864215.1. NCBI lineage: Eukaryota > Viridiplantae > Streptophyta > Magnoliopsida > Solanales > Solanaceae > Capsicum > Capsicum pubescens. The sequence continues at coordinate 225,278,040 of CM061549.1, forward strand.
GTTTAAAAAAGAATGACCCTTTTCCTTTTTTGGCAATACTTTAATTTCAACTTTCCACATGACATGTTTAGGACCACAAGATTAAAGGGCATTTTGGTACATTTGACACAACTTTAATTTAAGGCCACAAGATTCAAAAGTCTTCTTTATTTTCTTAAACTTTGTGTCAAGTCAAAGTAGGTCATTCTTTTTGAAACAGAGGGAGTACTTCTTAACAATTGTAGATGATAATTCAAGGTACACTTGGATACATTTGTTGCAATCTAAGAGTGATGTGATTGTTATCTTGAGGAAGTTTCTTTTATTTTTGAGAACACAGTTTACATGTTCTGTTAAAACAATAAGAACAGATAATGGAACTGAGTTCTTTAACAAGCAAACTGATGAATTGCTTAATGAATATGGGGTAGTTCATCAAAGTAGTTGTGTTTATACCTCTCAGCAGAATGGAGTAGCTGAAAGAAAACACAGACTGTACTGGACATTGCAAGAGTTTTGAAGTTTCAAGGAAGTATCCCAACAAGATTTTGGGGAGAATGTGTGTTGACTGCAGTATACATCATTAACAGACTTCCTTCCGAAGTATTGAAAGGGAAGACACCATATGAGATGTTGTATAATAGACCACCATTAGTTGCTCATCTGAGAGTGTTTGGGTGTTTGTGTTATGCAATAACACTTAACACCATGGACAAATTTTCACCTAGAGCAAAGACTTGTGTATTCATGGGTTACTCAAAAACACAAAAGGGATATAAGATGCTAGACATTTCCTCTAACCAATTTTGTGTTTGCAGGGATGTAGTATTCAAGGAACACATTTCCATTTGATGTTGATTCTACCACTGTTGAAGTATCTCATCGAGCTCATGACAGGGGGATTGATGTGAGTAGTCACGATCGTGAGCCACATCACTTGTCATTACCAAGCCCTGATATAGCAGTAGTAACAGAAAATGAAGAACTTGATATAACAACAACAAAAGGTCATGAAGCAGGTTATGAAGAATCTGACAACAATAATAGAGGCACTGAGTCTCATGGAGAATCAATGGACAACTTAACTGACTTGGCTGAACACATGGAGACAATTCCAGATCAAAGTGTTGACTTGATTACAACAGAGACGAGGCCTACTGCAGAGGATGTGGAAACACTCATTGCTGCACCTCAAGTCATCGGTAATATTCCCACTGAAGTCAGAAGATCTATAAGAAGCACTAAGGAGCCACTAAGGCATCAAGATTATGTTTTCACCAAGAAAAGGGCCAATGGAACAGTGAAATATTCCCTGTCAGACCATCTTTCTTATGATGGGATTTCCCAAAGATGTAAAGTATTCTTGGCCAATATTTCAGCTCTTATAGAACCTAGTAGTTTTGCTGAGGCTTCTAAGGATCAAAGGTGGGTTGAAGCAATGAGATTGAAGGTTAAAACCTTGGAACACAACAACACTTGGCAAGTAGTAAATCTTCCAAAAGGGAAAACTATCATTGGCTCAAAATGGGTGTACAAGATCAAGTATAAAGCTAATGGAGAAGTAGAAAGATTCAAGGCAAGATTGGTTGCAATGGGTTACAATCAAAAGGAAGGACTTGATTACCATGAAACCTTCTCTCCAGTTGCAAAAATGGTTACAGTGAGATCATTGATTGCATTAGCTGCTATGAGAGGTTGGAATGTATGTCAAATGGATGTGTATAATGCTTTCTTACAAGGTGATCTATATGAAGAAGTATACATGGAACTACCACAGGGATTCAGAAAGCAAGGGGAGAATATGGGGTGTAAATTGATGAAATCATTATATGGTTTGAAGCAAGCGTCAAGACAGTGGAATATCAAGTTAACTGATGCCTTGATAGAGGTTGGATACAAGCAAAGTCTATATGATTATTCTTTATTTACCAAGCAACAAGGACAAGGGTTTGTAGCAGTCTTGGTTTATGTAGATGACTTGCTGATCACTGGAAATAATGAAGAATTCATAAAGGAAACAAAAGAGGTGCTGAGGCAGAAATTTAAGGTGAAGGACCTAGGTGAATTGAGATATTTCTTGGGGATAGAAGTATTAAGGTCAAGTAAGGGAATCCACCTGAATCAAAGGAAGTATGCACTCCAATTAATTTCAGATTTAGGATTAGGAGGTGCCAAGCCAGCAACTACTCCTATAGATCTGAATCAAAAATTCACTTCAAAGGAGCATGATAAATATGCTGGGGTAACAGATGAACCAGTACTAGAAGATGTCACAGAGTACCAAAGATTAATTGGAAGATTGATCTACTTAGCAGCTACAAGACCAGACATTGTGTTTACTGTGCAAACATTAAGTCAATTTATGCAAACACCAAAAAAGTCTCACTGGGATGCAGCAATAAAAGTTGTGAGATATATCAAACAAAGTCCAGGAATGGGAGTTTTGTTAAGTAGCAAAGGTGAAGATCAGTTGACAGTTTTTTGTGATGCAGATTGGGCATCTTGCCCAAACTCTAGTCAGTGACTGGCTATGTAATAAAATTTGGTGAATCTTCGATCTCATGGAAATCAAAAAAGCAGCAAACAGTGTCAAGGAGTTTTGCTGAAGCAGAATACAGGAGTCTGGCAGCAACTACATCAGAAGTGACTTGGTTACTAGGCCTGTTTGGAGAATTGGGAGTTAATGTATATTGTGATAGCAAAGCAGCACTACAGATTGCGGCAAATCCTATATTCCATGAGAGAACTAAACACGTAGAAATAGATTGTCACTTTGTGAGAGATAAAATAAAGGAAGGGAAGATTCATGCAGAGTACGTTTGTACTACAGATCAACAAACTGATTTACTAACTAAAGGACTTGGATATGCACAACATAGCTATCTACTGAGCAAGCTTGGAGTTCTTAACATTTTACATCATACAGCTTGAGGGGGAGTGTGAAAAGTAGCTATGTGCAAAGTTTGGTACAAACCGTTAACTCGAACCGTTAATTTGCTTATCGGGTTAACGGGTCGGTTATTTTAAATAGCGGGTCGGGTTAGTAAGTTTTGCTATTGGTTTATCGGTTCGGGGTACGGGTTATAAAGTTTTTTTCACAATAGGGTTAGGGTATTATTCTTTCACAATTAGAATTTCACGCCTCTCACTCTCAGTCTCTCACTCTCTCTCAGTCACTACTCGCTACTCACATCTCCGATGTCACTCTCTCTCAGTCACGGAAAATTGTTGTTGCTGACAAGATTGAACTTGTGCCGAAGATCGAACTTCGAATTCAGCCGAAAATTCAACTTAGAGTCTGTTCGATACTCACATCTCCGATCGAAAATTAAAGGTCAAAAAATTTCAGGTAACCCTTTTTCTCCATCTCATTTGCATGTTCACTAAATGGCCGTTTGGTATGTGAACCACTGCGACGATGTTGAATGGCCGCCGGACGGTCAATTTCCATTTGATGTTTTTATATCAAAGAAGTATAAGTCTTTTTGGGGTGCTAGAAATATACAGTTCACCGATATATGTTGTTGGAAATTTGTTCTTCAGAGTTGACCGTCTTCAATCGAACAAGGTAAGGTAAGAAAAGAACCTTGCATTTGGTTTCTAGTTTATGAAATTTGCACACTGAATATCTGATTTTTGGCTTCGAGAATTTGCTGTTTTGCACTGTTTTCTGTTTTCTGGAATTGCTTCATTTTGGTTCTGATTTTTGGCTTCTGATTTTTGGTCCTGTTTTCTGGAATTGGTTTCATTTTGAAGTTGTTTGTTCTTCAGGTTGTTGAACAGGCCGAATTAGAACACAAGTATGTTTGGAATGTCATAGAAACAAGAAAAATCACTAAGCAGTAGGGTCGTACGCATCGTACGCAGTAAACATTAGATATGTTTAATATTAACGGTTCACCCGATAACCGAACCGATAACAATGAAAAATCGATAAACCGATAAACCGATATCTTAATGGTTCTTTAACGGTTTAGCATATATACAAACCGATAATGAATACGTAAAACCGATAATTTTCAAAACCGAACCGACCCGACCGATATGCAGCCCTAGAGAAAAGAATGCAAGCTGTGAGGTGGTTAAGAGTTAGAGGAGCTGTCATAGTTAGTGGTTAGTAAAATGCTGAGTCAGCTAAGTCCTACAGCTGTCAAGGGAAGTTACAATTTTACTGTATATAAATAGCAATGTGTGTATAACAGAATAAAGTGAGTGAGTAGTAAATCAAAAACAAAAAATCTCTCAATTGTTCAGTTTACTCATCTCTTCCTCTTTTTACTTCTTCCTCTATCTCTGTAACTCTCTCATGGATTCATTTTACTGGTTCACTGTTTCATTGCTTTTATGTCAGTGGTTATAGAAGATTGAGTCCAGCTGAGTAAAATTCACACAACCATTCTTTATCATCCTCAGTTTAGCAAGCACAAAGTCGAAACCGAAAACTAGATCAGTGGGAACCAAGTATTGCCACATCTATGGAAAGGAGTCAACAGAAGATGATTTGAAAAATTCAAGAGAGACGGGATTTTCAGCTATTGCATGGTTATCCATTCGAAAACGATTTTTGTACAAACTTTGTGAAATCTCTTGGGCTTCAAATCTAATTACTGATTAAATTTTCAAGTTTAGCCAAGCACAAACCCTGCATTCTGTTTTTATTTATTAATGTAAAGTGTCTAGGCCAAGGCATCCCAGCCAACTACAAGATCCTTCTTTTTAGTCTTTACAGAATAGCAAGTAACAATAATGCATTGCTCAATTAATATCTGGATAACTGATGATATGGTGACAGTCTCTTTGCCATTGACTTGATAAAGAAAATGGATGTCATATCCAATATGTATCGTGAGAAAGAAGAAACTTCCACATAATTTAGATTCTAAAATTCATGTTCAACCTTCAAACCATGAAAAAGATATCCAAATAAGTACTAGTAGACATTCTCCATGTCATGCAGCGTTTAATTTGTAGCTATCCTCCACAGAATTGCTTCTTCATTCTAATGGGAATGGTACTTTCAAAATGAAATATGACTGAAGTTCAAAATATTCTTGTCTCAGGTTGGCATCCACTGCAGGTATATAACTGAAAAGTCTAAAGTTATACAAGAAAGCACAATTTGAAGGCATAGTAAACCCTAGGAATCCAAACTTAGATAACACTATAGATTAACTGACTAATGTAGAACTGCTATCCTCAAAGAAACTTGAGTTGTATTTTTACACCACCGTGTCAAAGTTTAGCTTAGATGAAACATCATTATAGTCTTCATACAAAGTACACATGATTATCATGTGTTTCTTGAGCATTGATTTTCCATTATACCAGGTAGTACCCCTAGTGTTCAGAACATAGTTCACACCACCAGTAAGCTATCGGGCTTCTGGAGCAACCATTCTTTATCATCCTCAGTTTAGCAAGCACAAAGTCGAAACCGAAAACCAGATCAGTGGGAACCAAGTATTGCCACATCTATGGAAAGAAGGAGTCAACAGAAGATGATTTGAAAAATTCAAGAGAGACGGGATTTTCAGCTATTGCATGGTTATCCATTCGAAAACTATTTTTGTACAAACTTTGTGAAATTTCTTGGGCTTCAAATCTAATTACTGATTAATTTTTCAAGTTTAGCTAAGGAGAAAACCTGCATTCTGTTTTTATTTATTCATGTAAAGTGTCTAGGCCAAGGCATCCCGGCCAACTACAAGATCCTTCTTTCTAGTCTTTACAGAATAGCAAGTAACAATAATGCATTGCTCAATTAATATCTAGATAACTGATGATATGGTGACAGTCTCTTTGCCATTGACTTGATAAAGAAAATGGATGTCATATCCAATATGTATCGTGAGAAAGCAGAAACTTCCACATAATTTAGATTCTAGAATTCATGTTCAACCTTCAAACCATGAAAAAGATATCCAAATAAGTACTAGGTTATAGACATTCTCCATGTCATGCAGCATTTGACAGTTGCAAAATATCAAAATTAAGTGAATCATATACATCATAACAAAAAATAAGAAGAAGAAAAAGCGCATAGAGGTTGTTACATCTGCCATTCAGTGTCTTAATGCACGAAGTTCTACACAACAAGATATTCATATGACCTCTGTTTTGCACTCAACAATGTTTTATAAGTGCCACCCAATATCATCATTGACAACAACTAACAAGAATTACTCAAAAATTAAAGCAGATACTCCCTATGTTTCAATTTGTTTATCTTACTTTCCTTTTTAGTCCATTTCAAAAAGCCGCCTGTTTCCTTTTTTGGCAACTCTTTAATTTCAACTTTCCACATTGCATGTTTAACAGTTTATAACCACAAGATTGAAAGACATTTTGGTAAATCCTATGTATCTTTAGTTTAAGACCACAAGATTCAAAAATCTTATTTAAATTCTTAAACTCCATGCCAAGTCAAAACCAGACAAACATTCTGAAATGGAAGGAGTATTATCTAATTATCCTCAACTCATACATGGTGTTCATCTCCATCAAGAACTCATAATATAAACAAGGGTGTTTTCTTAAACTTCGCGCCGAGTCAAAACCAGACAAACAATTTGAAACGGAGGGAGTATTATCTAATCATCCTCAACTCATACATGGTATTCAAGCAATATAAACAAGTGTGTAAGAGCCAAAAAGAAAAAAAGCATATAAAGATTTCTCAATAAAAATTGCATTAAAACAAAACAAGCTTTAGGAAACCTACATGCAAAGCTCTCAACAATAAAGGCCTCTGCTTCAAAATGTCCTTAAACAACCTCTTAGCCTTGCTTAACTGCCCCATCATCTCATAACAAAGAGCTTCCAAAAGCCTCCATTCCATTTCTGTAGGCTGAACTTCAATCAACTTCTCCACATACTTCAAAGCCTCTTTAGTCTTCCCTTTCCTCATCTTCACATTAACAACACCCTTCAAACCCTCAACATATCTAGGATTCTTCTCCAATAACTTTACATACATCTCTTCTTCTTCTTCTTCTTCTTCTTCTTGGGTCTCAACAACAACGCTAGCACTTTCTTGAACTGGTTTTGGCAATGATAATACATGTTTGGCCCGTAAACCCATAAACAACAATGACCCAACAAGTAAAAAAACAATCTTTTCATTGAAAAAGTTTGGAATTTCTTTCTGGAGTTTCCAAGAACATGCTAAAATTGATGATTTTTGGGGTTTGGAGTAAAGGGTAGAGAGGGTTTTGGGAGTGTATAGGGGAGGTAGAAAAGGGGTTTTGAGGGGATTGTAGGAGATGGGTTGATCAAGTTTTGGGTTGTAGTGATTCAGGCACAGTGGGATTTTAGTGGCAAATGAAGAAAACATTTTTGAAAATTATGGCCAGTGTAGGAGAAGAAGCAAGATGCTTGCGAGAAAAACATCAAAAAGGGGAGCTTAGTTAATACACACTGGTCCATCTGCTGGCTCATAAACCTCCAAGGGGTTTAAGCCAATATAATAATCAACAAGCAGTAAATATGTTGAGAAAAGCATCATTTTCACTCTTAAACTTATCCCTATAATTTATTTTAAATCTTTAACTTAACCTATATTTATTTATTCCTTAAAAACTTTAAAGTAAATTAATCACTCCTAATACTAACGTGGCATTTAAAAAAGAAAAGAAAAAAAAACATCTTTTATTTTATATATATCTATAATCTATAATATATTAAAAGTGTGAACACCTTATTTGAACTTTTTGTCCTTCATTAAAAGGTTTTCTTTTTGACAAAATTATCTTTTCACTATTTTTTTAATTTATTATTTAATTATTTTTATTATATTAACTTGACTCCTAAAATATATGGTACTCCTAAAATATATGGAAGGAGAAACAATTAATATTTTTCTTTCTATTGATCAATTAGAAAAATACTCCTAAATAGGATAGAAAAATACTCCTAAAATAGAACTCTATTAAGGAAATAATTCTATAAATATTGAGATGCACGTTAAACTAGAGAAGAAATTGGTTTACTTATTGAAAAAATATGATTGATGTTCATCTAACTTGATTCGGTTGCATGTCTAGATTGATGAATGCTTAATTTTCTAACCCTGAACTTCTTCAATATTTTTGTCAACATAATAAAATTCAACGTGTGTGTATATATATATCTTCTTTATTTTCATTCAAGTCATTCTTTAGTGTCAAAATTTTCGCTCAGATAAGAATTCTTTTCATCAAAACTGAAGCTTTGCTATCACTATTATATTATTTTGTTGTAGTTTACAGGCCGTAGATGAATTTACAGGTGGTAGATGAATGCTGGTCGACTTTGAAGATATTTTTTTTGTAAATGTTAGGTTTAATTGTATTATTTTTATATCTCTGTTTTGAGATTTTTTTATGTAAAGGTAAAATTTAGTTGTATTATTTTGATATCTCTATTGTCGTATTATTTTGTAATGTGTCAGACGACTTTGAGGAAAATTTTGTTTAAAGGTTACATTAATTATATTATTTTGAGGTCTCTATCATCGTATTATTTTGTTGCAATTTACAGGTGGTAGATGAATGTTGATCGACTTTGAGAATTTTTTTTGGTAAAGGTTAGGTTTAATTAAATAAATTCTCCAAAAGATGTTGAATTTAATTATTGTATTCATCTTTATTATTTAAACAAATATCCTATTTAGTGTAACGTTTGAACTCAATAAAGTGAGGTATACGCACAAGGCGCGTACACCTAAACTAGTATAAAACAAATCACATCCTTTCTTTTTCAATGCCCCCACCCTTTACCTCGCACCCCGTATTCCTTTCTTCTGTTCTTTATTCTTACTCCGCCACCCCCACTGCAATTTCTTTCTCCTTTTTCTAATCCTCCACCTTCACTTCTATTACACTTCATCAATTTCTTTAAGAAAGAAAAAAAATGTATATGAAAAAATTGTGAATTTTAACACACTTTTTTAAAATTCATTATTGAGAAGAAATTTTTTTTATAGCCAACTCAATTTTTTACAAGAGTATGAGGGGTGTGCATTTGATTGGAGTTAATCGTCGTGCCATGACATTAACAGTGGGAGTGGACATTATGATGAAGTTGATGATAATGGTAAAAAATTCACATAAACTAATTATATTATAATTAATTTGATGACAATGGTTATTTCACCAAAAAAAAAGAGGGAGGGAGGAGAGAGGTGGTGTTTACAGAGTGGAGGGGAGGAAGGAGACGGTATTTGCAGGGGGTGAGGAGTGGATGGGTTTGGCGAAGGAGAAGAAAGAAAGAGCAGAGTGGGGGGGTTCAGAAGAAGAAAGAAGATGGGGTGAGGATATTATATGTGTATATGTGTATACTAGTTTAACCACACGTGTCTCACACATGTAACATTTAATTATTTAAAATTAAATAATCTTATCTATTGCGGAGATTTTAATAAAGTGTAAAAAGTGCAAATCACTTTTTACAAATTTTCACACTTTAATATAAAAATGTAAATCAGAAGTTTCAAGTGGTTGATGGATCATTACTTTTGCGTTTGTCGTGTATTACCGCTTTGCCTTGCTGCTACAAGCTAAGAGAGACACATCAATTTGAACCATATCTGCGATATGATTATTTTCTTCTTTTTTTTTAATCTATATTTAAAATCTTTCCTTATTTCTTATGTCAAATCTTTACAAAATCATTGCTGACATTCTTATTATGTACTTAAAACTTTTAAGAATTTGATATTTCATAAATTTTTCCTATTCTAGTATTTTTATATTTATTTTTAGATTTTTTAAATATTCTTAAAATCAAATTTAGTTGATTTAGAATTTTTAAACTAATGGAAAAGTATTAGTTTTCATTAATTTTGATGACTTCGAATAAGAAAAAAGTTTTTACCATAAATATATTTAATCAATGTATTAGTTGTCATTAATTTTGATGACTTCTAATAAGGAAAGATTTTACCATAAATATATTTAATTGTTTTTCAACTCTTAAATATTAAGAAAAATAGTGAAAAGACGATTTTGTCCAAAGCAAAAACTTTTAATGAAGGCCAAAAAGTTCAAACAACGTTTCTAAGATTATTCACACTTTTAATATTATATATATATATATATAGAGAGAGAGAGAGAGAGAGATGTGTGTGTGGGTGTATTTTTTTTTTAAAAGTAATTTTTTATGTGGCAATGATATGACGCTTATGTGGCAATGCAGTGCGCGTGTGTAGTGCACTCTCCATTGTGAGACCAAAATTGTTATTTTAAGGTTGTATTTAATTCAATTGAAAGTTGTTTAGAGAGATAAATAATTACCTATAAAGTTAAAGTGTTAAAGTAAGTGTGACAGACAAGTTTAGGGGTGTTTTGATGACTTTTCTAAAATATTTTCGTGGTATAAAATTAATATAGCAATATGAAAAAAGAATTAGACAAGAAAATAAGAAAACAAGATAAGAAATGCAGGCTTTTCATTCTTCTAAGTATAAGTGTATCAAGTATATACAATATGAACCCTTATGCCTATATTTATAGTGTTACATAAAGGCATATAAAACGTTGTCATAAACATGACATTAAGGAGTAAGATCATGAAGAAGGTCGAAGACATAACATTTTTTATTTGAGCTAATGGAGGAGGTGGAACATTATGGTGAATAGTGATAAAGAGATGAAGAGGTTATATCAAGTGGACATCCACATATATAATACATTTTATAGCCCCCCTCCCCTTGTGTCCATAGATGTTGTGCCTCGTTAAAGTCTTACTAGAAAAAAAAAATTGTGTGAAAAAATTTCAATAAAGGAAAAGAGTACACGTATCTTTTAGTACGCATTGCTTGCCGCCTCGTTAAACATCATATCAAAAAAATTCAGTGGGACAAAACTTGGCTAAGGAAAAAAGGATGTAGTACGTATTTACTCCTCCTGAAAAGACATCACTTAATCTTTTAGATGATGCATTTCAATTCATCTTTTAAAGTATTGGGCTTGACAATACCTCCGTTAAATATTCCATCAAATTTGAGCAAAATAATAATTTGTTGAAACGTACTTTATTTTGTCTTCTTCGATATATTCTTCTTTCCTTTAAGTTATGTAAGCATCATCATCTCCGTACAATATTGCATCCTCCATCTTGCAAAAAAATCATACATCTTATGTGTAAAAGTCACTTGCTTTATAAGTTGTTAGTAGTTTGACTAGACTTTAATAAGTGTTAATTATTCTTGTAGAATAACATGATATACCGATATTTTCACGTGAAAACATATTGCTTTCTTGAGATCAAACTTCATATAAATCAAATAATTTTTCTGCACTTTCATAATCAACAATTCTTTGACAATATTAGTTGAAATAATAAATTCATATAAATATTTGATTTCATTCAAATTCATATAAAAATGAGATTATGTATTTTTCACACATTAAAAAGATATTATTTCATACAGTGGGTATGTTGTGTTGCAGTTATCTTCTTGTATCCTAGTTTTAGTAGAACTCTAGTTTGTATTTATCCTTGTACTTATTTGTTACATAGATATATACTGTAATTCCCCTTTATAAATATAGAAATACAGAACGAGCAAGGCTCAGGCTTTAACCCTTCACTTTATCTCTTTCATCTTGGTATCAAGAGCCTTAGACGATCCTTTTCATGGCTTCAGAATTTTCCTCGTCTCAGACCACCACCGCCTTTGCTCAAACAGTCATAAATCAATCTTTTCTTGGCCTTCCAAACCCCCCTCTAATAGTTTCCAATATTAACGGTTTTGTTCCTATTGAATTGATACAGGTCAACTACCTTACTTGGAAGAAAGTTTTTCTCACCGTCCTTAAAAGTCGCAACCTTCTTTCCTTAGTAGATGGAACCATACCATGTCCATCTCCAGAACACGCTGATTTCAGGCAATGGATTCAGTGTGATACTATTGCATTAAGTTGGATTAATGCAACCCTCTCTTCTGTTGTTCTTGACACACTTTTGAACTATGCTTGTGAGACATCAAAACAAGCTTGGGAAACCTTAGTCTCCCTATATTTAGATCAAGTCTCTTTCTTTATAATTCACCTCAACTCTAAATTCCAAAACTTCAAAAAAGGGTCCTTTTCTATGGAGGATTATCTTCAAAAACTTAACTCGATTACCCGCTCTCTCAGAGCAATTGGTAAACCTGTAACTGATGATGATCTAGTCACTCAAGCGCTGCAAGGATTACCTTCATCTTATTGTACCTTTATGTCTGTATTAAATGCTACTGGCGCACTTCCTTCCTTCATTGCATTACGACCATCCTTCTCACTGAAGAAGCTCACATTAATGCAAATACTTCTGAAGAGTCAAATTCTCAAACCGCTTTGTTGGTGGCCACTCAAGACAAGAACACTTCTAATTTATCATCATCTGTTAATGGAAATCAATCGTCAAAAGGACACTACAATGGATGAGGATGTGGTAGAAATAATAAGGGTCAACATGGTAGAGGCCGAGGTTACCAGAACTTTTCATGGTCTGGTCTCCAACAACAATCTCGGCCTCCTTCCCCTGGTACTAGTATTTTGGGTAAATCCCCTTTCTCTCCTGGTAAACAATGTCAAATTTGTTTTCACTATAATCACACTGCGTTGGAGTGTAGAAACAGGTTCAATCATTCCTTTATGCCTAACAATATTCCTCAATCATTTTCTACCATGAATTTGGAGGAGGTTCAACCAATAGTTTGGTATCCAGACTCTGGGGCATCTGCACACATGACTCATGATCCTTCTACTCTTACTTCTCACACTCCTTATTCTAGTTCTTCTTAAGTTATGGTTGGAGATGATACTCTTCTCCCAATTAAATCTATTGGTTCTTCTACTCTTTCAACAACCTCTAAACCTCTTCTTTTAAAGAATGTATTATATGTACCGTCCCTCGCTAAAAATCTACTTTCTATTTAACGCTTATGTACTGACAATAATTATTTTATTCACTTTACTGACTTTGTTTTTTTGGTCAAGGGCATAAAGACCGGAACAACATTACTCCACTGTAACAATTTTGGGTCCTTCTATCCTCTACGTGTCACTCCATCTAACTCTTCCAACCTTGGTCTCTTTGCTAAAATTCTGCCTGCTTCACTTTGGCACCAGCGTCTTAGACATCCTGGCCGAGATTCTCTTAACTCTTTAGTTGTTAGAAAATTGATAAGTAGTACTTCTTCTATTAGCAATAATTTTTGTAATGTTTGTCATTTAGGCAAGCAAACTCTAATGTCTTTTCCTTTATCCAGTACTAATGCAAGTTCTCCATTCGTTTTAATTCATTCAGATGTATGGCATACTCCTATTGTCTCAAATTCTAGATATCGTTATTACTTTTTATTCCTTGATGATTACACCAAATTCTCTTGGGCTTACTTGATGCGCGAAAAATCTGAACCGTTTGAAAAATTCAAAGAATTTTATACCATGGTTAAAAATGTTTTTCACACTTCCATTTCTTATTTTCAGTCTGATGGAGGTGGTGAATACGTTAAGAAAAAATTTAGTTCATTCTTCAAGCAAGATGGCATAGTCCATCATTTTTCTTGTCCTCACACGTCTGCTAAAAATGGTAAGGCCGAGCGCAAACATAGACATATTGCAAATGTCCTACGCTGTCTTATTTTTCAAGAATCTATGTCTTTTAAATTTTGGGCTGATGCTTGTCTGTATGCAGTCACCCTTATTAATGTTACTCCCTTTCCAGTGTTGCATTTTCTATCTCCGTTTGAATGACTTTATGGTCGTGCACTAGATTATAATCTTATTCATGTATTTGGATGCCTCTGTTATCCCTTTATAGTAGTTGGTCCTTGCTCCAAGTTCCAACCTTGTTCCAAGCCTTGTTTATTCCTCGGTTCATCTAATAAACACAAAGGTTTAAGTGTTTGGATCCTAATTCAAATAGAGTTATCATCTCTCGGCATATTCATTTTGTTGAAAACTCTTTCCCATTTTATACCTTCTTTCCTACTCATCCACCAACCGCACCTAATTTTATCTCATCCGAAATTATTTTAGATAAATCCTCTAAATCTTCTCATTTCCCAACCCATATCCCACGTTCTGGAGAACCTTCTCCTAATTTGTTCCAAATGGGACTTGTTCCTGCTCAACCTTCTTCCTGTTTGCCCAATACACATAATACTAATTCTATTAATTTAGAAACTTCTATCCCCAAAGATAAGCAACAACTCGCCCCTAATAGCAGTCTTCAGAGTTCTACATTAAAGTCACCTAATTCTTGTGATTCTCGCCTTAAAGATTCTAATCAATTTTCTCCAGTTTCTCCCTCACACCTTATGAACTCCCCTTTGAATCAATTTCCTACAAATACTTTAAATCTTTTTTCCGAAGGCCGTATTGCTTTATCTCAGGCACAACCAACACCAAGTCACCATTACTGATCGCCATAAAACCAAATTCTCATCCTATGATTACTCATTCTCAAACTGGTTCACTCAAACCACATATTTTCCTTCTTTAACAGCTTTAACTAATTCAATTTTATCTGAACCTACCTCTTTTTCTCAAGTTTCTAAGGATCCCCACTGGACGCATGCCATGAGTATCGAATTTGATGCTCTCGTCCAAAATAAAACTTGGTCTTTGGTTCCTCCTCCTGCAAATGTAAATATTATTGGCAATAAATGGGTGTTTCGAACTAAGTTTTGCGCTAATGGCTCTATTGAAAGATATAAAGCTCGGTTAGTGGCTCAAGGTTTTTTGCAGAAGCCTGGAGTGGATTATTTTGAGATATTTTCTCCTGTTGTCAACCCTAGCACAATTTGTTTAGTCCTATCTTTGGCCCTTCAACAAAACTGGTTCATGCGTCAACTTGATGTGTCAAATGCATTCTTACATGGTGAGTTATCTGAGACAGTTTATATGCGTCAACCAAAAGGTTTTGTTCATCCAGATTATCCCCATTATGTTTGCAAGTTGTACCGTGCTCTATATGGTCTTAAACAATCACCGTGTACTTGGTTCCATCATCTTGCTCATTTTCTTCTTGATCTTGGTTTTACACAATATATCTCGGATCATAGTATGTTTATTTTTTATTCGGGGAGTGATTGCATAATTCTTTTGATTCATGTGGACGATATAACTGTTTTTGTCTCTTCGAAGTCATTGGTATCTCAGTTCATCACTTCTATGAGTACAAAATTCTTAATGAAGGACTTAGGCCCTCTTACTTACTTTCTTGGCATTGAATTGAAGCATAATTCCTTGGGGATGCTATGGGTACAACATCGTTATATTACTTCTATCTTTCATCAGTTTAAACTTGAGAAGTGTAAATCCGTACTTACTCCACTTCACAGTAAGTTTGACTGGAATTTGACTTCTTCTTCCTTCCTTGAAGATCCTTTCACCTATCGTTAAATGGTTTGGAGTCTATAATACTTGTCTTTCACTTGGCCAGACATTTAATTTGTAGTTAACCTTGCTTCTCAATTTCTTCACTAACCGAGATAGTTACATCTTCAGGCGGTAAAACACATTTTTAGGTATCTAAGTGGCACAACTAATTGGGGCTTGCAGTTACACAAAAATTCTTCTATTGCGTTTACTATTTATTGCGACTCCGATTGTGCTGGTTGCTCTGCTAAAAGATGATCAACAACTGGTTTCTACATTTTTCTTGGCTCCAATCTCATCTCTTGGTCTTCTAAGAAACAACCTACAGTTGCACGCTCTAGTACTGAAGCTGAGTATAAGGCTCTTGTTATTTCTACTGTTAAGGCTACATAGGTCCAATACATTCTTCGTGATCTTGGTATTTTTCTTACATCTCCTGTCTCTGCAAAATGTTACAACATTAGAGCCTGTCACCTAGCGTATAATCTAGTTTTTCACTCTCGTACCAAACACATTGCTTTGGACTATCATTTTGTTCGTGAAAATATTAGTCATGGTGACTTGGTGGTATCTCATGTTCATACCTCTGAACAACTTGCGGATTTGTTCACCAAAGTTTTTCCCTCTGGCCATTTTTGTGAGCTCACTGCCAATCTTCATGTTCATTCTTCCCGTTCATATTGAGGGAGGGTGTTGCAATTATCTTCTTCTATCCTAGTTTTAGTAGAACTCTAGTTTGTATTTATCCTTGTACTTATCTATTAGATAGATATATGTTGTAATTTCCCTTTATAAATATTGAAATACAGAATGAGCAAGGCTCAGGCTTTAACCCTTCACTTTACCTCTTTCATCTTGTTGTTGATGTTGTTGAAAAAAATATTATCTCATGTGTAGAATATCGGGATACATAAGTGCGCCAATTACACTAATACATGATATTTTTTAATCATTTTATGAGATCAAAATTGATCTTTCTTTATGACAATTGATCTCGTAATCCTTGAGATGTATGGATTGAATCTCTTTTAAATCCTTCAAGAATTTTTCTATAACATTTACCGTCTAGCTAGACATCACAAATATTCGTTATATGTATTCAAGTTTTTCATACATTGTCAGATTTAAAGAAATCCTATTTCATCCACCATAGGAGAACATGTCTCCAAATAATAATGCCAGGACTTTTGTGAATAACCTTTATGCCTCAAGGCACAAGTTGTACTTTATATCTTACAATTTTACTTTTCGCACAATCACCTATTTGTACCCACTGGTATTATATCTTAGTCTATGGAATAATTTCAAAACATCACTTTTCAAGTGAAAATAATATATTTGAACTGTGTATTTTATCTGTCCATACTATTTGACAAATTTAAATTTAAGGTCCTCGTTATCATTTATAATAGTGAGCGCTACACTATATCAAAAATACCATCGACGGTTATTTGATATTGATTTCAATAAGACATAACTTATTGAAATCTCTTCATTTCATTATTTTCGGATACCTGAACCTTTGTCAATATTGTATAAAGTGTTATGTATGTCATAGTGCACTTTTAGAGCATTTGTCTCATTATCAAGACCATCTTGATCATTTTCTCTTCTCCTTCTTTAAGGAGTTTTACATTTAGAACCATTTGGTCTATCACGTTTGAGGCGTTCCATAGACTCTGTCCTTTAAGGACTTTTCATTGAAGCATTTACAATTCAATTATAACATAGGGCTAGTCTTGTAATAAATTGAAAGATTTTGCAAATTATGAATTATCTCTTGAACTTTAAGTTTACTTTTCTATTGTTCGAGGATCTAGATAATTCATTCCATATATGTCAGTTATTAATCACATCTTCCCCTAATATTATCTAGTCTAACATTCACCCGTCTTATTTTGGGGATCCATCTTTGTGTGTAGTAGATGGTGCACATTTAAATTTTTAAATAAATTTATTTGGTTCCTTACCCTGAACCAATAATATAGGGAAACCTTGTTGGCTTGATGCATACAAATGTCGTTGTATTTAACTAAACTTGTCTCATACCATTTTTTTTGGGAGATTTGTCCTCATAACTAATGGATCAACTAGAATTTGAGGCACACAATTCTTGCTAACTCAATCAACATTGCAACTTTTATAATTTGAAAATATGCTATTAATTTAATAATTTGAGCAACAACCTTGCAAAAATCAAATTGCAAGTTGATAATAAAGCGCACATGACCAATCATAGATGCATCTTTTTCCATAGTAAACAATCCACATGCCAAGTGAACGAGCCTATACTTACCTTATTATATGTTTCAAAAATCTAGTATACAATCTCAACCTTAGTCAATATAATATTTTATCGCGAGAACAAATAAAATAGGAGAATTCTTGAAGAATCTTTTATTTCTTCAATGCTTAATCACATGAATCCTCAAATATTTTTGCGTCATATTTGAACCGGAATGATCAATAGATCACGCCGACTGATACATTTTGTGTAAACTTTTAGTTTACTATCACATGTGATTCCATCACCATGTCCACATTTATATCAACAAAAAAGAGAAAAATGAATAACCTTTCATATAAATATTTATACCCATTTCAATTTTAGTAATATAAAGATATAAAAATCTTTTCATAATTTATAGTCACAACACAATAATAATTTTTTTTAATCATTTTTTTTTTAAACTTAAAAGTTCTTTTTGGAGACTTATTACAATCTCAATATTATCATTAGAAATTTCATTCCTCTGTAGAGTAACAAATTAGCTTTTTCGAAGCTATCAAATACTTGTGTATTACTGATGTTCCATGATTTCATGACACTTTCGATGCTTAAAATCATAAAATATGCAAGTACTTAGGTTCATTTTGGTAGATATGATATGTTTTTGTGTTGTGTTTTGCTGGAAATTAGGTGTTGGAGCTTAAAAGGAAGAAAAGGATCCAAGACTACAGAATAGGGCACTTACAATGCAACCTACGTGGCAAAGGTTGCACCTATGTGGCGTAGGTTGCAGAAAGTCCAAGTTCATAGAATCTGAAAGATGAAATTTTGAATGACACTTATGATGGGTTGATGCATCATAAAAGGAAGATTTCAGAGGTTTCTGCCACTTATGATGGCCACTTACCTAGGCTAAATGTCATTTACGATGGCCACTTACCTCAGCCGACCCAAGTTTTTTGATTTATTTTGGTTTGAATTTTTAGGTTTTTTATGTAATATATAAATACTCTTTTAATATTTTTACTTAGTTGATGCACTTTTACACACACATACTATTCACAAACATATATTTGATTCTAAAATTGATTTTTGATCTTGGAATCTCTTTGTTCTTAGTTTTTGGTTGATTAATTGATTTGAGATTTTGGGTTTTACTCTTCAATTATTGAGAGATTGTTCATATGTTTTATTTATTGAATTTCATGGATTATTTCACTACATGAGCGACTAATTACCTTAGCTAGGGTTGTGAGAACTGATGTGCTATAGAAGTAAAGCACTTTCGATGCTTAAAACGATGAAAATATGCAAGTTTCTTAGGTTGTTTTGTTAGATATGATGTGTTTTGGGTATTTTTTTTCCAGGAAACTGGTTTTGGATGCTAAGTTTGAGAAAAATATGAAAAATGAAGTTTTTTGCTACTTCTTGATCATTTTTGGGAATTTGTGGCACTTACCTGATGTACGTGACCAAAGCATATGCTAAAACTTGAAGTTTAGAAGCTTGGTTGCAAAAATTGGAAGGTCTGACACTTACCTATGTCTACATATGGATCACATGTGGCACATATGGTCCATATGTGACTAAGGTAAGTACCAAAATTGAAGATCCAAAGAGTGCAAGAACTGAAGAAGAACTTTTGGCACTTACCTATGTCTAGATGCGGACCGCATGTGGGTAAGGTAAGTACTAGAAGTCCAAAATTCTGAGAATGAACATTGCAGAAAATTCTTCTTGCACTTACCTTGGTCCATATGCGGACCGCATGCTGGACATAGGTAAGTGTCCACTGACCCTTTTTGTCCTTTTTCATTCGAGCTTTAATTTTTAGGGTTTCCTCATGTACTATATAAATACCTTTTATGTGTTTTTAGTAGAAGTTACGCACTCTTAATACTTACAAACATATTTTGATTTTGAGATCCGATTTTGGTCTTAGAATTCTCTTGTATTGATCTTGGTTGATTAATTGGTTAAAGTTATAGGATTTTAGTTGTGATTATTGTGATTACATCTTATGCTTTTAATTATGAACATTTTTGATTACTTCACAAGCATGAGCAGCTAAAAATCCTTATATAGGGTAGTGGAAACCCTGGCGGATTAACATAGTAGTGGAGGTGATATGTTGTTCTGAACTGATACCCATGCATGTATTGTATTATCTTTACTGTAATAGCTATCTTAGCGGTTGCAAACGTTAGGATCCTACCTAGATTATTGCTACTTACTCCAAAAGAGAAGTAGTGACTTGGAAAAGATAATTACAATAGTAATTTGAAGTGTAACTGTCAGTCCATGCTATTAGGTATTATCTAAGTAAAATGGTTAGCTGTCATCTAATAGATAGAGACTTAAAAGGTAATAGTTAACTGGGATCTAGGATAAGAGTTAGTAAGGAGACATCCTGAAGCTCAAAAGGTAGAGGGTGAAATCTGTCAACTAGTCCAAAAGATGGTTGGTGGTACATAACTTATCAAATTCTGCATATAAGGTATAGGGTTGGTTCAATAAATCACAATAAGCCTACGGAGTAGAGAAGCCAGGGGTAACATAATCCTAGTGTTCACCGATGACTGATTACAACCAAAGTTAATACTAGCTACTTTTTTTATATTGACACTACAATCTCTCCATTTACTTTTCCACTTTTGCTCGTTGATTACCCAATATTTTTGGGGTTACTATATTTGATAGAGACTGCATAATCTTCATATTGAAGGTGTATCTTGGGTGTTATCAAATTTTGGCGTCGTTGCTGAAGAATACGGTGTTGAGTACTGAATCTAGGTTGTTGTAGTTTTTAGGTCTTTTTGTTTTTATTCTTAGTTAAGTATACATCGTTGTATGTCTAGCATATGGGGTAGAGACAATCCCTTACTCTCAGTGAGTCTGAATCCAAAGAGGATCCTACAAACACCTAGTAGGATGACGGAGCCGAAAAGAGATGATATTCCTGAAGGGGTTCATGATGATGCAGACAAGGTGCGTCCCCCTCCCCCTGAAGGAGTTTAGGATATTATTGACTAGACGACAGGGGTGTTGTTAGCATAAGATTCGAATTATATGAGGGAAGAAGATGCTCATCATATAGCTTGAGAGGCAGAGTTAGCTATGCAGAGGTAGGAGATAGACCGTTGAGCAGCACTCGGTGGTAATCAGAACAGAGTTAGAGGTAGTTGTGCTCAAGTGATCCTAGCATACCAGTATTTATAGCCATATGAGAATGATGAAGAGGATATGGGGAACATTGAGCCGACAGAGACTATAGATATTATTTTTCTTGTCTTGCCCCCGATGTCAAGTTCAATATCTATAGTGCTATGATCCAGCTCTTATATTTAAAGGGCATGTTTGCGGGGTTGCCTACTGAGGACACAAACACACATCTGGTCCACTTTACTGGAATATGTACTTCTTATACAAATCTAGGGGTGAATCAGGAGGTGCTCAAATTGAGGCTATTTCCTTTCTCACTTATAGGAGAAGCATCATTATGGCTAGAGAAACTGCCAAGAGGATCTATCACTACATAGAATGAGTTGCGCAGGCAATTCTTGAATTGATTTTTTCCTTTATTAAGGATGTTGATGCTTAAGGATGAGATTTATAATTTCAGGCAGCTCCAGTCAGAATCAATGTATGAGGCTTGGTTCAGGTTCAAGAAGAAGCTGAGTATGGTGCCCAACCATCGGATTTCAGGGACGAGCTTATTAGAGATATTCTACAGAGCCCTGACCATTAGTTCTAGAGCCATGGTATCTCCGAAGGAACTTTTATGAGACTACAATGGGAGGTATTTTTGGATATCCTAGATCATATCTCGCTCAGCAACCAAGGGTGGCAAACTCGGGAGGCTGAAAGAGGATCTAGCACATATATTATTGGTGCCTCATGTGACCAAAAAGTAGTTGATGATTCAGTAGCGCAAGAAATTGTGCTACTAAAAATTAATGTTGGGTTACTGACAAAAAAGTTTGCAGGAACAAGTTTTGAGAAAGTAAACACAGTAGGAGCACGGAGTTCAGCTTCCAAAGCTTGTGAGTCAGAGTTAGAGGAGGAAGCAAAATATCTGGATCATCAGTTGACGGGTTTTCGAGCCCAAGGGTAAATAAACCAGGATTGAAACTATTATGATAGATACAGAGACCATAGTAAAGAGTGAGATGGTGACTAGAGAAAGAAGGATGACTATAGAAAGAAGAGGGATAGATACATTTCTCTTGACAAACGAGATACATAATTTAGAATGAAAAAAATGTTGACCAAACTGGTTAAGGGGATATAAAGTCAGAAGGATAGACTTAAGTAGATCAAGGCTGATACTTCAGGTTTGACCCCAAAAATTGAGTCTCATGCAATGAATATCAAGCAGTTAGAGTATCAGTTTGGGCAGATGTCTGCCACTTTACATCAAAGGCAGTCGGGTACCTTCCAAGTAATACGGTGCAGAATCTTTTAAACATCAGTCATTGTCTAGCTATCATTGCTAATTATGGTACTATTACTGATAATCCTCATGTACCTACTATTAGGGAGTTGAAGATTGATAACACTGAGAGCAATGAGACACCTGAGGTAGAATTTGAGAAATTGATATGGGGTGATGATAATTTTGTGTTTAATAGTGGTGCGGATTGGTTTATTGATTCCAATGATCACGTGCAACCTTATAGTGTGGCCCTTTCTTACCGTTAGTAGAAAAAAAGGATCCAAGAGCAGTCACCATTTCATGTTCTATTAGGCCTTTCAATGTCAAGTAGGCTTTATGTAACTTGGGATCAAGAGTAAATGTGATGCCACTGGTTATGTACAAGTCGTTGATGATGGGGGAACTCAATCCTACATTCATAAAGTTGTTAATAGCTGACTTCTCTGTGAAGAAATCAGTAGGTGTTTTGTGTGACATAGAAGTAACGGTGGCATCATTTATGTTCCTCGCTGATTTCATGGTTCTTGATTATGAGGTGGAGTCTTAAGCCCCATTATATTAGGTAAACCCTTCCTATCCACTGGTAGGGTGTTAATTGATATGGACTTGGGGGAGATCACCTTCAAACTGAATTATAAGCAAGTAGTTTCTGATATGTGTATGATAGTGCAATATCCCAATGATATGCGAGTGATGTTTGTGATAGACACTATTGATGAGAATGTTATTACAGAGGTCAGTGTGCCAGATATACTAGGTATTGAGGGGAGAGTATAGGTGACGACCACTCAGCTGTTGATTGTTAAGACCAAGGTGGTGACATTATATGAGCAGATTTGGACATAAGTCCAGACTACACTAGTGACAACTGAGGCTAGATTGCAGTCTGCGCACCAGGATGCAATGTCAGAGGCTAAAGCTGAGTTGCACTCATAAATATATATTTTTGAGGGTTGAATCGGACCGGTACAACATAATTGAGATACCAAATCTAGGAGACATTAAAAAGGAGGTAGTCCTACTTAGAGAAGAGGTACGCTCTCTTACTGAGAGCCACATATCAGCCATCCCTCCAGTTGTATCCCCATTTATTCCACCATCACCTTCATGTGTGCCCAAATACTTTGATTTATTCATGGGGAATGATGTGGTGGTCCGCGTAGTTGGGATCAAGAGAGAACAAGAGGAGGACCTATAGAATTCAAAGATGCCATACAAGCAAGCCCTAAAAAGGGCCACCCATGATTCGACGAAGACTGTATTTGTTAATAGGCAGGGGCGTGCTAAGGTAGCGGCGGGTGTATCTTCTTCTAGTGCACCGCCATGGCCTTCACCAGTAGATATACCCCTATCTGGGGAAGATCATGACACGAATGATTAGTATATCCCAGGTATGTCCTCATTCCTTCTTTTTTATATTATTTTAGTGCATCAGGGATAGTGTGTAATTTTTAATTGGGGGTGAGGTATACCATAGCCACCACGGGTTCTTGTTGTCGTGCGTCTTTTCTCATCGGTCGTGGTATGGTTATGGAACCGGTATGTCTAGGGTAAAATTTGTGTCGTACTATGTTTTGTTTTATATTGTGTTATGTTTTCGTGTAATTAGGATATTTTTAAGTATTTAGGGAAGTTGTCATTTTTTGATTGATTTTTTAGAAAAATGATACTCCTTTAAAATTTTAGAATTGTGTGAATGTATATATGTGTGAACATTGTGGATCTTGTTATGACATTAGGATTAGGGATATGATAATCACTTGCTAACAATTGCATGAACCAGATAAGTAGTAGCTTGTAATATTAACTCTGTGCCATGTGTGTGTAAGATGCTACTCAGTTCTCTTTGTGTGTTAAATCTAGAACTTGCCTGGTTAATCTTACCTAGGTTGTAGGATAGTTGGTTAGGAAAGGATCATAGGTCGTTTTTTATATTAGTCAACTTTTAGCCTAAATGACCTTCCATGTGTAAATTGTATCCCTTGATCCCAAGTTTAAGCCTTTTGGCCTATTTTTCTTGTTTCACTTTTCACCATCCCATTTGTGTTGCAATAACCTGTTTTGACCCATTCCTTCTTGGATATTGTGCACCTCAACTCAGAAAAATCACCTAAGTTGAGGGTGGCTATCATAGGGGTGTGTGATGTAAAGTGGGTATGCTGGGTGTGGTAGAAAAAAAAGAATAAAATTATGAAAAAGTGAAAAAGAAAGAATAAAAGACCATACCCATCCTGAATGTGCAATAAAGAATTAAAAGGGATAAATAAGGGTGGAATAAAAATAAAAAAATGGTGAAGTGTAGACATCAAAAGTAGTTGTAGTGCCAAGGAGGTTTTGTCATTTGATACATCCATATGTACCACACCAGCCCCCAAAGCCTACATACAAGCCGAATAAAGTTCTATAGTTATCCTAATTTGACTGTCTAAAAACGAAGATAAAGAAAATAAGGGAAAACCTATGGTATTTGACATAGATTAATTGGAACTTGTCTTTTGAGTGTGAGTGTTTCTTGACTATCCCTACATTGACATGCATTATTTCACATGAGTGAGTGGGATGTCATTGTTGTGAGGGCACATGAGTCATATTGCTAGTTTCTTACTTGTTTTGGGTAGTGTAACTTGTCTAGATAGCATGGTTGTTTGTTGCTAATGTAATGCCATCACTTGATACCATTATTTCATATTGTTGTGCTTCAAGTTTAAATGCAGTTGGTTTTGAAAAGTTGAGAAGGGAAGGGGTATTGTCATTTGAACTTAAAGTGTTGATTGACTGCCTTGGATATCTTAGATTCTCCTAGTTAAATGTCATGTTTTATTTTGTTGTGTTGTGTTGCCTGGGGACATGCAAACATTCTAAATTGAGGGTGTTGATGCGCTATATAAACATAGAACTTCCGATGCTTAAAATGATGAAAATATGGAAGTTTTTTAGGTTGTTTTGCTAGTTATGATGTGTTTTGAGTATGTTTTCCAGGAAACTAGGTTTTAGATGCTAAGTTCGATAAAAATATGAAAAATGGAGTTTTTGACTACTTACTTAATCATTTTTGGGCATTTTTGTCACTTACCTGATGTACGTGACCAAAGCTTGTGCTAAAACTTAAAGTTCGAAAGCTTGGTTGCAAGAATTGGAAGGCCTGGCACTTACCTATGTCTACATGTGGACCACATAAAGCACATATGGTCACGTATGTGACTAATGTAAGTACCAAAAATTGAAGATCCAGAGAGTTCAAGGGTTGAAGAAGAACTTTTGACACTTACCTATGTCTACATGCGGACTGCACATGGGAATGCAAGTACCAAAAGTCCAAAATCCCGAGAATGAATAGTTTAGGAAATTTTTCTAGCACTTACTTGGTGCGAACCGCATGATGGACATAGGTAAGTGGACACTGACCCTTTTTATCCTTTTTCATTTGGGTTTTGATTTTTAGGGTTTCCTCCTATATAAATACCCTTTATGTGTTTGTAGTAGAAGTTACACACTCTTGATACTTACGAACATATTTTGATTTTGAGATCCAATTCTCTTGTATTGATTTTGGTTGATTAATTCAGTTAAAGTTTTGGTATTTTAGTTGTGATTATTGTGATTACATCCTATGCTTTTAATTTTTCACAAGCATGAGCAGCTAAAAACCCTTTGCTAGGGTTGTGGAAACCCTGGCGGATTGACGAAGTAGGGGAAGTGCTATGTTGTTCTGAATCGGTACCCATGTATGTATTGAATTATCTTCACTTTTAATAGTTATCTTAGTGGTTGCAAACGTTAGGATCCCACCTAGATTATTGCTACTTACTCTAAAAGAGGAGTAGTGACTAGGAAAAGATAATTACAATAGTAATTTGAAATCTAAGTATCGATCCATGCTATTAGGTATTATCTAAGTAAGATGGTTAGCTGTCAGCTAATAACTAGAGACTTAAAATTTAATAGTTATCTGGGATATAAGATAAGGGTTAGTAAGGAGACGTCCTAAGACTCAAAAGGTAAAGGGTGAAATCTATCAGCTAGTCCAAAAGACGGTTGGTGGTACATAACTTATTAGATTCTGCACGTAAGGTATCGAATTGGTTCAATAAAGCACGATAATCCTATGGAGTTGAGAAGACAGGGGGAACACAATTCTAGTGTTAACCGACCACTGACTACAACTAAAGTTAATACTAGCCACTTGTTTGATATCCCCTCATTTACTTTTCCAGTTTTGCCAATTGATTACAATAGATGAAACCCGCAATTCCATGTATTTCCTTGGTATTATCCCCAACCTTTGTTGGGTTACTATATTTGACAACGACTGCATAATCTTTAGATTGAAGGTGTAGCTTGGAGTTATTATGAACCTTGTTAGAATAACGTAATAGGGGAAGTGTGAGATTTTTCTAGATTATTTTTTACACTTGCATTATGATCTTCTTCAGTTTAATTTCTTTCTTAGCGGTGGCCAACACTGAGAACCCGTTTGAATTTGAGATGTTCTTTATAAAAGAGATTAAGATTGGGAGAAGAAGATTATAATAGTTATTTGAGGATATCAACCCTCGTCTAATAAGTTGATACCCACAAGGTGATAGTTAAACTAGGATCAAAGACAAGGGTTAGTAAAGCGACACCCTGAGACTCACAAGGTGAAGGGTGAGATTTATCAAAATATTGACAAGACTGTTGGTAATACCTAACTTGTTAGATTCTACATATATGGCAGTGAGATAGATGGATTGAGCACGAGAAGCCTACGGAGTTAAGAAACCATAGGAACCCAGTGCTAGTGTTCATCTCAAATTATTTACAATCAAAAGCATTCCCAACTTGTTACGTTTTATCATTTATTAAAAAATCTCCATATTTACTTTTTTGCACTTTCGGCTACGTCAGCAAGTTTGAGAAATGAATTCAACCTATCCCCTGTGGGATCTACCCCCACCTAGTTGGGTTACTATAATTTGACGACGACCGTATTATATCTTCTTAGAGGATATAGTCTAGGCGATATCAAATTTTGGCATCGTTGCTGAGGAATATGATTACAAATTTATTGATTAAAGTTGTTGAGGTTTTTAGATTTTACTTTTCTATTCTTTTGGGGGTACGTGGTGTAAGCGCAGTACTAGGAGTTAAGGAAATCCCTTAATCCTATTTAATCTGGAGCCAAAAAGAATCCTACAATATAATCATAGGATGTCACAATACAGTCGTGAAGCTCATCATGAGCTGTCTCAAGATGATCCATAGGACTTGCCTCCCTACCTCCTCAAGAGACAGTAGAGCAAACTACTAAGCGGTTACTAGTAGAGACTAATGCAAGAAAAGATAATGAGGCCACCAAACGTGTTGCTCAAGAGGCAGAGAGAGTGATACAGAGACTGATAGTTGATCGTCGAGCAAAACTCGACAGAGGTAGAAGAGATAGAGCTCCAGTACCCCCAGATTTTCAGTACTTATCAACATATAAAGACCCAGATGAAGACTTGGGGTATGTAGATCCTATTAATACAAGAGCTATCATTTCTCCTGCATTACCTTGGTAAAGTTTGACATTACTTGTATTATGATCTAGTTGTTGAATCTAAAAGGTTTGTTTGCTGGCTTGCTGACTGATGATGAAAACATGCACCTTATTAACTTTGTTGGAATTTGCACTTCGTACATCATACCAAGGGTGGATCGGGAAGCTTTGAAACTCAGGTTGTTTCCATTCTCTCTGACTGGTGAAGCACAATATGGTTAGGGGAACTACCTCATGGGTTTATTACTACTTGGAATGAGTTGAGGAAGTAGTTTGTAGACTATTTATTCCCTTCATCCAGAATGCTACAGTTAAAGGCCGAGATCTATAATTTCAGGTAGTTCCATTCTGAATTAATGTATGAGGCATGGTTTTGGTTTAAGAAAAAATTGATGATGGTGCCTAATCATAGAATTTTGGAGAGAAATTTGTTGGAGATTTTCTATCATACCCTAAATATAAGTTCCAGCGCTATGGCGAATACTGTTACTAGAAAAACATTTATGAACTTACGTTGGGATATAGCATCAGAAATTTTAGATCAGATCTCTCTTACCAACCTAGGGTGGCATACTCGGAAGGTTGAGAGAGGTGTTGGCACTTATGCTATTGGTTTTTCACATGAGCCTAGAGTGATAGGATTTAGTGGCTCAAGAGGTTAGGCAGTTGAGGACTAAGATTAGGTTACTAATGAAATAGTTTGCAATGATGAGTTCTGAGAAGATGAATGTTGAGGTATAGATTTTAGTTCATATCTAGATAGAGAGTTAGCAGGTTTCCGAGCCAATGGTCAATCATCTGATCAAGATAATTAGAACTCAAGGCAAGGGGATCAGGGTCAAAACTACTTTGGGGATACATATAGGGATCAGAGCATAGAAAGAGGGTGACTGAAGGTGTAAGGATGATTATAAAGAGAAAATTGGGGGTTTACGTTCTTCTAGGAAATAAAGATGCCGATTCTAGAATGGGGGATATGGCGTCAAAACTGGTGAATGGTCAGGAAAGTCAAGAAACTTGCCTTAAGAAGATTAAGGTAGACATTTCAGGTTTGACCTAGAAAGTAGAATCACATGCTACTGCGATCAGGCAACTTGTGAAACAATTTGGTAAATGTCAGCCACATTAAATCAGTGTCAACCAGGCACTCTTCTGAGTCATACTATACAAAATCTAGAGAATGATGGTTAGTGTCTAGCCATCACCATTCAGAGTGGTAAGGCTACTATGGATCCCCTTATGCTTGTGGTTGATGAGTCAAGGAATGATGTGTTTTATATTGATGACGCACTTGAAGAAGAGCCAGAACAGTTGGTGACTAATGTTGAGTAACCATAAAAATCAACAGGTGTTGACAAATGAGCTGCAAAGAATAAAGGTAAGGGGAAGGCAGATGAGCAGGTATGAAGACTATTCCATGATCTCCCCCACTTTTTCCACAGATATTGAAGTAGAAGAAAGGAAGTATAAAATGTTTGTTACTATGCTAAAATAGTTGAGCTTGAATATCCCTCTTATTGAAGCTCTTGAGTAGATTCCTGGGTATGTGAAATTTATGAAAGATTTGGTAACAAAGAAAAGAGCAGTCTGTTATAAGGAAGTTGGTGGGTTGCATCATTGTAGTGCAATTACATCGTGATCTCTAGCATAAAAGAAAGGTGATCTCGAAGTTTTCATGATTCGGTACACTAGTGGGACATCTAGATTTGCCAGAGCATCATGTGACTTGGGTACCAACATCAACTTGATGTCACTAATAGTGTTCAAACAACTAGGCTTAAGACCTCCTAAACTAATGACGATGTGGTTATTGATGGAAGATCGTCCAATAAAGAAGTCTGTGGGTATATTTTTTAATATTTTGGTAAAAGTGGAAAACTTCATCTTTCTGATCGACTTTGTTGTCTTGGATTGTGATGTTGATTTTGAGATGCCCCTAATTTTGGAGAGACCATTTTTGGCAACAAGTAGAACATTGATGGATATGAAAAAAAAGGTGAGCTTAAGTTCAGACTTAATGATGAAGAGGTCACATTCGATATTCATAGAACCATGAAGCAGTCGACTGACATGAGGGTGGTGCCGATAACAAACTATGTTGATGACCCTGGAGGCTACTTCTTTGTCTATCTTGATGAAGTTTGAGTAATCAAGGTACCCACAACATGCCACGACGTTAAATCAGATGTTTCTTGGGAGGCAACTTAAGGTATTATTTTATTTTTGGATTTGTGTTATTGTTAGTGTGATTGATGTCAGATCTACGCACCTAAGGTGCCAAAGTATGTTTCTAACTCTCTTATTTTTTAGTGGCCTAATTCATTAGGGATAATGCATGACTATTTAATGGGGGTGGGGCTACTTATGGGTCTATATGTTCTCTTGGGATTTTTATTGCCATGTCTCTTTTCCTGGGGTCTATTCTTAGTAGAGTTAGTATGTCTAGTATGTATGTGTTTTGTTTTGTATTGTTTTGTATTATTTTTGTTTAACTTGGAGAAAAATGAGTACATAATGGCAACTGATATGTTTTGTTTTAATTGTGTTTTAATGTGTTACAAAAATGATACCTTTCCAAAAAAATTATTTTGAACTGTGTGATGTTTATATATATGTAACCATTATGAATCTTGTTATGGCATTACGATTAGGGACATAATAATCGTAGCTAGCATTTACATAAATCGAATAGGTAGTAGTTTGTGATACAATCCCGTTCCATGTGTGTGTAAGATGCTTACTTAGTTCCTATTGTGTGTTGAATCTAGAACTTGCTTGGTTAGTCTTTTCTAAGTTGTAGGATAGTTGATTAGGAAAGGATCATAGGTCTTTCTTGAATTTAGTTCACTTTTAGCCGAAATGATTTTCCAAATGTGAATGAGTATCCCTTGGTCCCTA
Organism: Capsicum pubescens; assembly: GCA_030864215.1. Lineage (NCBI taxonomy): Eukaryota > Viridiplantae > Streptophyta > Magnoliopsida > Solanales > Solanaceae > Capsicum > Capsicum pubescens. Next base: position 225,308,450 of record CM061549.1, read on the forward strand.
TTTTGAGCCTATATAGAATCATTTTCTTGTTTTCACCTTTCACCTTTCCAGTTTAGTTACAATAAACTTGTTTTAGACCTGGTCCTCCTTGGACATTATGCACTTTAACTCAAGCAAACTATCTAAGTTAGGGTGATAATCATAGGAGTGGTGATTAAGAGTGGGTATGAAGAAGGGCATGTATAAGAGAAAAAGAAAGTAGGGTTGGGTGTGGTAAAAAGAGAAAAAAAGAAAAAGAAAATTAAAATTAAAAGAAAAAAGAAAAATGAAAAAGAAAGAATGTAAGAAACTGCACACAACATGAACGAGCAATAAAATAACAAAAGGAGAAATAAAGGAGGAATAAAAGAAAAGTTGGTTGAAAAGTGTACCCTGATACGTAATTGTAGTGCCAAGGAGGCTTAGTCACTAAATTTTAAATATACTATACCAGCGTCAAGACTACGTTACAAGATGAGTAAATTCCTATACCGATCCTAATTTGACCCGTCTAAAAATTAAGATAAAGAAAATAAGGGTAAGCCTATAATATTCTGTGCACATTGATGAAATTTCTTTGTGAGTATGAGTGTCTCGTGATTGTCCCTGCATTAACATGCATTATTCTACTGAGTGAGTGGGACTTCTTTGTTTTGAGAGTACATGCTTTGTGTTGCTAGCTGCTTATCTGTTCGGGTAGTGAAATTTGAACATATGCTTGATTACATGTTGCTAATGTAATTATAGCTTGATTCCCTTATATCACATTATTGGGCTGCATTGATGCACACAACTGGTTTTGAAAAGTTAAAATAGTAGTGGGTGATGTTTTTGAGCTTAATTTTAGATTGATTGTCATAAGTATTTTAGGTTTCTCTTGGTTAAGCATCATTGTGTTATTTTGTTATGTTTTTGTCGCCTAGGGACAGAAAAACGTTCTAAGTTGAAGGTGTTGATGCGTTATGATTTAATAATATTTTGATGCTTAAAGTAAAAAATATGCAAGTACTTAGGTTCATTTTGGTAGATATGATATGTTTTTGTGTTGTTTTTTGCAAGAAACTGGGTTTTGGAGCTTAAAAGTAAGAAAAGGAGTAAGGACTGCAGAATGAGCCACTTACAATGCAACCTACGTAACGTAGGTTGTAGAAAGTCCAAGTTTAGAGAATATGAAAGATGAAATTTTGACTGGCACCTATGATGAGTCACTTACCTGGGGTAAGTGCCACTTACGATGGCCACATACCTGAGGTAAGTGGCAGTATGTGGCAGCTGACCCAAGTTTCTCGATTTATTTTGGTTTGAATTTTTAGGGTTTTTATGTAATCTATAAATACTCTTTCAATGTTTTTTAGCTAGTTGATGCACTTTTATGCACTTATACTATTCACAAACGTATATTTGATTCTAAGATTGTCTTTTGATCTTGGAATCTCTTTGTTCTTGGTTTTTAATTGATTAATTGATATGAGATATTGGGTTTTACTCTTTAATTATTGTGAGATTGTTCATATATTTTATTATTAAAATTTGATGGATTATTTTAATAACGCACAAATTATACGTCAAGTTAAGTGCAAGGCGGACGTTGTCAATATATACCCAACATGAGTCGGAGTTGAATCATCGAGGAGTACAAACTAGCTTTCATAGTTTATGTATATTGAGAGTTAACTATGTGTTAACCCGTAATGAAACATTTAAATAAAACATGAAATTGGGGGGTTTGATTTGGAATTTCTTTGAACACAATTATACGATTGAAAAATTAAGTGTACCAAATTGAAGGAACCTTGGGGTTATGCTATCCTAGGTGGTGTTTATGCATGGGTAATCAAGAGTTAATCCAAGTTTTAGATAAGGATTTTGGGTAGGTTAGATTTAGGGTCTTAGTGGTAACCTTTCGATAAAACGTTAAATTTCACTCATGGATAGAACACTTCATGAGCGTAACAAGTTTACCAATCCATTACCTCAAACTAGCATTCTTATTTCTAAGATAATGCTTATGAAAATACCTAATTCAACTAACACCATTATTTCTAAGATGATGCTAAGAAAGAAGATAATTCAAGTTGTCGTTCATAATTACTCTTCACCCAAATCCCTCATTCAAAGATGATATAGGATCCAAGACAACTGGGGTTCTCACCCATAATTCTCAATTCAAACATAGAGTAAGAGAAAAACCCATCAAAATTAACTAATTATTTGGACTAACAATCAACACCCACATATTATTCACTACCTAGTCAAACATAACCCCAAGATATAAGATTAGCTACTCATAAAATTAAAGGGAGGAAATATACCCAAATTGGCATGTAATTCATTCACCATAAGTCAAATAAATATAAACTCAAACTTCAATTTCAAACTATAACCAAAATCTCTCTTGGAATTAAACTAACAATTGTTTTCTCACTCAAAATAAAGTGTTTTTTCTCTCAAAACTGGAAAATTGGATCAAGAACACGTTGAGGGTTTAATATTTTATATCTTGGGACTCAGCTCTGTGAAATTCCAATCATGTCCCTGAAATTAGATCGGCTTATCATGATCACATCTCTCAATTGTGGTCGCGACTCCACGATTGCATAATATTTTTGCGCAATCGTCATCCTTTGACTAGTTGACTGATCATGATTGCGACCCTCAAATTGCAATCGCATCACCTAAGAGTCATATCCTGGAGCTTATCTTCAGCCCTTCTCAATATTTTGACCATTTCCCTTCCTTTCCAACTTTATCTCAACTTTTTTTCATCATGATTACCTGTAGGATCACAACCACTAGAATTTAGTATATTTTACGTAGAACTAGTCTCATCTATTCAATCGTCAAATGAGTGGAAAATTTTCCACTTATCAACACCTCCAACTTAAGATCTTGGTTGTCCTCAAGCAACACTACTTCACATTCAATGAGACTACGCAACTTTGAAGATCACACTATTCAATCACATGGCCATCATAACTACGAACTTGATTAGAGCTAATGATTAGTCAACGAGCATGAGAAGTGCTAACTACACATCCCTTAAATTCAATCATATTTTCAAGGGTGCAAAGAAATTTCAAGAATATTTAAGCTACGACAACCAATTCTCAAGAAGTGACTCTTCTTCAATATCACCTTAAATATTTTTCCTTTGCCTTGCTTTAGGAAGATGCCAACTTTACCGATCTATCCTAGTCTGTATGCTTCCTTACGAAAGGAAGTCCCAACTCACCCAATTTTCAATATTCAACAATGGACATATATGTGAGCACTCACACTCTTAAAGAATTTTGCAATGCAAATAAGTATCATGTCATATGCTTGCCCTTATTTTTGATCGCTACTAACTCAAAAACAATTAGTTGGAGATCCTGAAGGACCTTTTCAAGCTTGTAATCTAGGCTCGGGAAAGGGTAGGATAAACATTTGGGATAAAAGTGACTACACCCTCCTTGAACTCTACATAAAATTCTAACTAAAGCAAACTTGGATCATTGACCACTCTATTTATTCCTAATTCACACATGTGCCTACTTTTTTTTCTTTAGTCCACTCATCTTTCAAAAGCATTCTCTTCTTATTTCTTTCCTTATTGCACTCACATATTTTTTCTTTCTTTTGTTGCTTTTTTTCTTTTCCTATCATTAGTTTGCTTTTAGGCATTTATTTACAAGACCATGGACATGATCACCTCTTCTAAGTTTCACAACACCCCCCAACTTAGGCTTTTAACATATAGTTGCCAATTTTAAGTTCATAGAGGGTAGGGTTCAAGGTAGGGATAACTTTTAAACAGTTAGAGGCTTGTAACATGGTTTTCAAATAAAGGTTTATAGGATCAAAAATGGGTGACTAGGGATATCATTCACGCATGAGTTGGATTTTTAGGCTAAAGTGACTTTCATTAACCACAAAGGGGACCTAAGATCATTTCTCCAACCGCGCATAATCAAGATTAGCTTTGAAAGACCAATGGGCAAGTTTTATATGACACAAGCACAAGAATCATTCGACTAATACTCACCACACATGGAATGCAAGCTATTCTAGAAGGATCGATTGGATTTACTACTCAAGAACAAAAGGAGTCATTTATCACATTACTACCAACTAAAGAATTTGGAGTCGCAAAAAGAGGCAAAACACTGTTACAAAACTATTTAATTCTATACCCTTGATTCTTACAAAAAAAATTTGGATGGATGGGGGTGCTCATTTTTTACTTCACCACGCAATATTAACTATCATTAGCACCAATCAAGTCGCCATTTAATATTTGGACTCAAATCAGGGCAATACCTATGGCTACTCAGACTTCACCATAGTTGTGATGTTAATCTTAATTTAGAATGCCACCGGTACTCAAGTTTCCCCTGCATCTATGACTTTAATACCTCAACACAACGATTTTCCCTTAAGAATATTGTCACTCAATCTATCATAGGGGAAGGCTCATCCAATATTAGTATAAAAAGGTGAAAATGAAAATGAAAATGAAAAATGATTAATCTACAAACATAGGTACCATCAGTATACCCAATATTACAACCTAAATCATCAAATAATCCATAGCAAATAAAACAAAAAATATCTGAATAATCATCCAAATAATATAGACCCAAGAATTGAATATAAAATAAATATGAATTCGAGCACCCCTAACTAAAGAGCTTGTAGTGTCCTCACTACATAACATGAAAGCATAAGAAGAGTTTAAGGGGCTTCCTAAAACCGCATCAAGTGTTGTTATCGTTCACTGTCTCCTCATCAACATCATCAGACTTTGGCTCATCATCATGTAACCACCTAGCCAGAATCTCATCATCATCATCTTCTATGGGGAGGGAGGTCTCACTTTGGGCTTCAAGACCTTTCACAAGCCCTTCACCCCTTTTCATATGCAAATGAAAAACTTATCCCCCTTCTTCTCTCTTTTCTACATCTTATCATGAGAATCACACAACTTTCTATGTGACTGTGCCAAGGATGAGTAAGCCTACTCAAGTCTGGATATGGTGGCCCCCTATGCCTTCTGATTTTCATGGAACTTCTCATAATAAATCTGGGTGATATAGGAGTGACGAGTGGTATAAGACTTACCCAACCCTTGAGGAAATTTGGACACCAATTCCTTCACTATACACATCTGAATCGAGAGCTCCTCAAATGGTCCCGCTGAGGATGGCCTGCAAGCATCAAGATTATTATCCTCTAACTTACCCAAATTGATTTTCCTCTTTTTGCTCTTTAAATTTACGCCCTCACCGTGTATATACAATGGGTAAATAGGTGTCTTTAAGGATATCCAGTTATCCTCCAGGTATTCCCCAACCTCGATCCTCTAGCATAACTCCGTGATCAAAGATGGAAACATGAGCATGGGGCCACCTTTGTTCTTAAAATGTCTGATCTCTAAAATCACAAAGGAACTAACATTCAAAAGAATGTTGTCCATGATTTAATCTACCATCTAGGCTCATATGATCGGGACATGTGTCATGTTAGTGTTTGGAGAGACACATCTACAAATGATGGTAAATCAAATTTGAGACTCGACTGTGAACTCATTCAATGTTATCCTTGTTTTAGTAGCGGCCCAATGGACTTCTCTTCTTGGGCGCAATTGATCAACAGACCAACTTCCTGGAGAATATTCCTTGGCCTCATACTCTCTCATATCAACATCCAACAACCCATACACTTTATTGATTTGTTCAACCCCAAAATAAACTTCCTTGCCTTGAATCTTCATAACTGGGTTGGAGATTTTCACTATGTTAAGATTTGCATAGAATTATCGAACCCATTACTCATTGTCTTGGCATGGGTCTGAAGCAAAGTGTCTCCACCTCATTGCCTCTAATCTTCCATAGAAAGCTGAGGGCTTCTCAGGCACTTCTTCCAGAGATATGCCCCGCCCAGGAAGTAACTTTCTCTTGGCTAGGTCCTCATAGTAGACAACCTGACACTTAGAGAAGAGGAAACATATTTGATCATACTCAACCATTCTCAGCTTTGAAGTCATGAAATCAACACAAGGCATTAACTATCAAAATCATCATGCGAAAAAATGCTTTGTCACTAAATTAAGCTAAAGAAATGGTTCATGGGTTAAATTTGGGCTTAAAATGAGAATTCACGGTTTTGGATAGGTATATTAGATAGGACTCAGATGTCGTGATTACACTCTGCTTGAGTCGCAATCGTGACACTTAAGAGGCTTATTAGACAGGCCTTAAGTCTCGCGATCACAAGTCGCTGAATTGCGATCGTGGTACCTGAGGTTGCGGTCTTAGGCTTGATCAAGAAAAAAAAGCCAATTTCTCACCCAATTTGTGTTCATAAAGTAAATAATACTAAAAATATCAAACATAATCCCTAAACACTCAATCATACCCTAAAACTACCAAGAAGTTTATTTGGGCATTCCACCAAACACTTGGTGTGCATCTATATTTTATACTAATTTTAAACAAGTGTGGGTTCTTAAGACTTCCCTAATGATGTGCACACAATCAACAATATCAACCACACAATAAATATCAATTTAGACACTATTTGAGCATAAAAAACTCACAAATTTAAGCCATGGACCTACACATAATTCTAAGGCTCACATTTAAGCATAAAAGCGGAGATTGAGATAACATACTGGATGCTTGGATGAAAATAAGGATGATTGGCACTTTAAAACCGATTACAATGATAAAAATCTAAAAATTTTATGTGTATTTTAAGGGAATTTTGTGGAGGAATTGGTTTAGAAACGTTTCTATTTATAACCACTAGGATTGCGATCGTAATAAGCCTCCATAATCACAATCACGTGGGGATTGCGATCGTGTTCAACTTATGTGATCATGGTACCTGAGGCTTATCAGGGAAGACCTAAGCCTCTGGATCACGATCGCGGTCTGAGTATCACGATTGTGACACCTAAGACCAGCTTCAGTTCCTTTCTTTTCAGTTGTTCTACCTCCAACTCAATTCCACTTCACCTATTATCTCTTAATTGCTCAAATACATATTCAGAGTACACCAATTTGATGGATTAATCAAAAAAATATAATAACTACTCTAAAAATCAAAATTCAAAGGATACGGGCCAAATTAATGGCAATGATGGGTTGCCTTCCGTTCAGTGCTTGATTTAACATAGCAACAAAATGTCTACTTGGATTCAACTTGGATCATTTTTAGGGTTGGCCATTGTATCACTAGGTAAACCTCCTTTCTTCCTAGGATTGATTTGCATTGAGATTTGACCAACTTGTGTTTCAAATTTCTTGATTGAGGCTAAGTAGAAGATCATAGTATGGCTTAGTTGCGAGAAGTCTCCTTTTATTTTATGGACCATTTGTTAGTCTTTTTAACACACATGAGAATTCTAGCCAAGACATCCTCACTCTTGAATTTTTTTGGGCTAATGAAGCTTGATTCCTTCTCTTTGGGCCTATCATGAGGAGGGATATATCGATCATAGTCCCTCTCTTTGTCTCTCCATTCTCGGTCATAATCACTGTCTTTATCCCTCTAATATCTCTCTCGATCATAATCTTTCCAACCTTGATTCCTATTTTGCCTTTGATAGGCGGGGTAGGAAGCCCTTTATTGTTTTGACAAAAATCTAATCTCCTCATCAAGATTTTCTACTTCTTCATCATCATAGTACCTAGGGCTCTTGGAGGCTACAATATTTACCTCCTTAAGAGGGTCACCCATCATATGTTTAGGAAGAAGGCTGAGTTGGGTCATTACTTTGGCTATATTTTCATCCCATTCTTCATCCTTTCTTTTTTGCTCTTTATCCATAAAAGATGTCGCGGGAGGACCCTTAGCCACCTCGATGTCCTTCGTACGTCATCCCTAATTTTATTTTATTTCTTAATCAAGAAAAGTTGATACAAAACCATAGGACAACTTAACAAGAGACCCACCAGATGCATTATCCACCCCCATTTTGTTGAGTTGGTCTAATGCCCTATAGAAAATTTGAAGAAACATCTTCTCTGGGACCTCATGATTAGGGCATTTCATCAACTTATCATTAAAGTATTGCCACATATCATACAATGGTTGGCCATTGAGTTGGCGGAAGTTGGTGATTTCATCTCTAAGTTGCAACATCTAGGATGGAGGAGAATATTGATCCAAGAAAGCTTCTGGAAGTTTGGCCCATGAAGTGATAGAACCCACGGGCAATGATCTCAATCACAAAATGCTTCTCCCTTCAAAGAGAACGGGAAAAAATGCAATCGAATTGACTCTTTAGTGATGTGGGCTATATCAAAGGGTAAGCACACATAAATGAAATTTTTCAAGTGGAGGTTCGCATCTTCATGGGATTAGACTCTGAATAATCCCTTTATTTAAAGAAAATAAAGCATCATACTTGTCACATGGAATACTACATTCCCTTCGGTCGGTGGGATATGGATGGCACTAGCTCGCCCCGATCTCTAAGTTGATCCATATCTTCTAGCCTATCAAACAAACCGGTGTTGCTACCATGTTGGATCATGGTATTGTGTAGGCTATGGTATTCCCCTAAGTAAACAAAAACAACAAACAATGTAAACACAAACACTATGACTAACCCAAGTTCAGTAACAACACCTCAATCGTGAAAACTATGTTTCACTCCTCGACAACGGTGCCATTTTTTATAATGCTGAACTTAAACAACAAATTAAGTGCACGGGGAGAAGTTGTTAATATATACCCAACATGAGTCGGGGAAAATCCTCGAGGAGTGCAAACTATCTTTCAAAGTTTACGTGTGTTGAGAGTTAACTATGTGTTAACCCGTAATGCAATATTTAAATAAAACATGAAAGTAAATTGGGGGGTTTGATTTGGAATTTTGTTGAATACAATCGCAAAATAACACAATTATAAGATCGAATAATTTATAAGTGTACCAAATAGAGAGGAACCTTCGGGCTATGCTATCTTAGGTGGTGTTCATGCATAGGTAATTGAGAGTTAGTCCTAGTTTTAGCTAAGGGTTTTGGGTAGGCTAGATTTAGGGTCTTAGGGGTAACCTTTTGATAAAACACTAAATTTCACTCATGGATTCTTTCGAACACCTCATGAGTGTGACAAGTTTACCAATCCATTACCATAAACTAGCATCCTTATTTCTAAGATAATGCTTATGAAAATAGCTAATTCAACTAACACCTTTATTTCTAAGATGATGCTAAGAAAGAAGCTAATTCAAGTTGTTGTTCACAATTGCTCTTCACCGACATACCTCTTTCAAGGATTATATAGGATCCAAGACAATTGGGGTTTTCACCTAAAATTCTCAATTCAAACATAGATTAAGAGCAAAAACCATCACAATTAACTAATTATTTGGACTAACAATCAACACCCATAGATTATTCACTACCCAATCAAACATAACCCCAAGATATAAGATTAGATACTCATGAAATTAAAATAAATAATATACCCAAATTGGCATGCAATTCATTCATCATAAGCCAAATAAATATAAACCCAAGCTTCAGTTTCAATCTATAACCAAAATCTCTCTTGGAATAAAACTAACAATTGTTTTCTCACTCAAAATAAAGTATTTTTGCTATAAAAATAGAAAATTAGATGAGGAACACGTTGAGGGTTCAATCTTTTATATCTTGGGACTCAGTTCTGTGAAATTCCAATTATGCCCCTAAAATTAGCCCCGCTTATCACGATCACACTCCTTCAGCTGCGATTGCAGCTCTACAATAGTATAGTATCTTTGTGTGATCGCCATTCTCTGAATTATTGACTGATCACGAACACAACCATCAGATTGCGATCGCAAGACCTGAGGGTCGTCTCATGGAGATTATCTTCAGCCTTTGTCAAATTTTTAACCATTTCCTTTCCTTTCCATCTTTGTCTCAACTCTTTTCATCATTTTTACCTGTAGGATCACAAACACCAATATTTAGTGTATTTTACATAGAACTAGTCTCATATATTCAATCATTTTATCATAGTGTGCACGAAATTAGATGCAAATAAATGAAAAATTTGCCTTTTATTATGTTTTGCAACTATGAGCGACTAATTCCTTTAGCTAGGGTTGTGGGAACCCTAGCACCATAATGAATTAGGGAAAGTGCGAGGTTCATCTAGATTCTTATTTAAACTTGCGTTGAAACCTTCTTCATTTGAACTGCTTTCTTAGCGGTGACCAACGCTAAGAATCCACCTGTATTCGAGATTTTTTTCATAACAAAGATTAAGATTGGAAAAAAAAAGATTACAATAGTGATTCGAGGCTATCAAACCTCGTCTAATAGCTTGATACCCTCAAGGTGATAGTTAAACTAGAATTAAAGACAAGGGATAGTAAAGAAATACCCTAAGATTCAGAAGGTGAAGGGTGAGATTTATCAAAGCACTCACAAGATGATTGGTAATATATAGCTTGTTAGATTCTGCATGTGTGGCAGTGAGACGGATGGATTGAGCACGAGAAACCTACGGAGCTAGGAAGCCAGGAAGAATACAGTCCTGGTGTTCATCTCAAATTGTTTACAACCAAAAGTATTCACAACTTGTTATTTTTTACTATTTAATACAAAATTCCCCCATTTACTTTCCTGCACTCCCGGCTACTTCAATAAGTCTGAGAGATGAATTTGACCTATTCCTTGTGGGATTGACCCCAACCTAGTTTTGGTTATTATAATTTGACAACAACCATATTGTATCTTCTTGGAGGGTATATTTTGGCCAACATCAACTACTTCATATTTGAAAACACCATTTGTATGGAGACCATCTCTTTTTAGGGAGAAAATTATTGTCCTTATAGTCAAAGTAACTATAAGCAAAATCTTTTTGTTAATTTACTTTTGCCTTTAATAATTTATTTTTATAATATTTGGCAAAGTCGTTTTTGACGTACCATATTTATGTGATCAATGACAAATTCATTCGACCATACCATAATACCCATTTTGGTTATGGCCAAACTTTTATAAGCAAGAATATTTCTTGATTTTACCCTTTAGTAGATCATGATAAAACATACTTGTAATGGCCGAGCTCATTAGTGATATTATATGCTCTAGGACTAGACCTGCATGGCTTTAAAATGTGTCATTAGGGAGTAGGTATTGCTTATTTATAGACCCAACATATCTTGTGTATTTTTTCGATATGGGACTCTTTATCCTAAGTTGGGGTATTACATGCACACCCTCTTATGGACTCAGTGTCCTCAATGATGTTTGCCTCATCGAATGAGATTTACCTAGACTCAGGACTGAGGTTTAACCTGCCTTATTAGGATTTGCTTAAATCTATTTGAACTCTGACCCACATCGATAAGGCTGACACAAGAGTGGATTTGATACCACTGGTAATGGCCCAACCCACTAGTGATATAGTTCACTATGGGCCTAGACCCATACAACTTTAAAATACATCCCTAGGGAATAAGACTTGCTTACTTATATACCCAACATCTCTATGTTTTCCCATGTAGGACTCCATATCCTAAGTTAGGGTGTTATATACACCCCTCTTATGGACTCAGCATCCTTATCGAAGTTTGCACCACCGAATGAGATTTACCTAGACTCGAGATTGAGGTTTACCCTACCTTACCTAGATTTATCTAAAATCAGTTTAAAATTTGACCCACATTGACAAGGTTGATACCAAAATATCTCTGATACTATTTGTAATGGTCTAGCCCAGTAGTGATATATTTCGCCCTGGGACTAGATCCGCATAGCTTTAAAATGTGCCACTAGGGAGTAAGGATTACTTTCTAATATACCCAGTATCTCTCCTGTACTTTGCCGATGTGGGACTCCTTAATCTAAGTTGGGGTGTTACATATACCCTTTCTTATGGATTCAAAATCCACATTGACATTTACCCCACTGAATAGGATTTGCCTAGACTCAGGGACTGAGATTTTCCCACCTTCTCGAGATTTACCTAAACTCAGTTTGAACTCTGGCTCACATCGACAAGGCTGACATAGGAGTGGCTTTAATACCAAGCTTGTCACGACCTAAGCCGATACCCTGACTGTAACGGGAACCGAAACCACAAAGGTCTGAGAAGACCCCTTAGCATACTATAAAAAACATAATTCATGTTAATTGTAGAAAATATAAAGAAACTTAAATAAATCTTAATAACAATATTTAAACCCAACATTCATAACAAAAATATCTGTTTAATCTAGTATACAAAACCTCTGCTATTAAGTAAATTGTCTAGGTCAGGACAAGGCCTCTAGTCAGACTATGAAACTGAGAGGAACTGAATATCTAAATAATGTCTTTCGAAAGATGAATGACTCACCAACTTTGATATTTCAGGAGATTTTACTGCTGAGTTGGACCGTGAGACTGATCCTCAGAACCTACATTATAAAATAATATAGCCTCCCGAGGATGGTCAATACTTAAAATATATTTGCATGTAGAACGGTCAAATTAAATAACATTTAAATAGTATAAATAGTGGAAACATTGTAAAAAACATAATATGGGGTTGCAAAAATATCCTAACAACATACAAACATGAATTTCAGTTTGAAAGATGATTTCTGAGTCAAAATTATGATGTTCTATAATTCTGAGCTAGGTGGAGTACCTGACATGGTTTGAAAAACTCCACGGGCTATGCAGGGTCCGACATTGACTCGTCAATCAATCCCCTGATTCAAGTTTGCCGCAAGGGTTAGATTGTCTGATTTGGTATAACAAAGCATAAAATAAGTATACAATGATCATTCATATTTTAGGACCACATCAATTCCGCGTCGGCAAAATAAGGTTTCGGTCCATGGGCCTTTCGAACCCATGCCTTCTCAGTTAGCCACCTAACTCTCTTTAAGCCCATATTTTAGCCTTTTAAAAATATGCATCTTTCTTAAAACATAGTTTGTAGTCTGAAATAACAATTGTTTGATTTTTGGTATCGTCACACCGAGACTTGCAAGTCACATGATCTATTTTATACTTTTTGTTTCATCTCTTACATTTCATAAACCATTGACCACCATAAAATAGTTTATGTTTTAGATAATAATTCTCTTTAAATCAATAAGATGGTTTAGTCAAATAAACTTCTCTTTCATGTATCTTGTGAAAACGTCACGAGAATTCACTCCTTTCAGTTGTACTCCAATAAACACCATAGAAAAATGAGAATAATGATAAGACAAGTAGTATTCTTCAAAACCATTTACATATGGAATGGATAATTAAGTAAAGGAAATATTCAAATTTTTGTTTTCTTTCTCAACTACAATAAATCACTTATACTTAGCCAGAGTTCATAATTTAGGCACAAATATGGATTGAAACCATGATCTTGTAGTTGAATGAAATCTCATAACTTAAGCACTAAAAATAGTTCAGAAGAACATAAATTCAAACCCCATGTATTTTAGGTCGTACAACATACCTTTAATGGAGAGAATTTGGCGTAATTTGATCCTTGAAGTTTAGGACCCTTGAACCCTAGGTGGTTTCTCCTCTATAATTTTTAAGAATGATTACAAAGTGACTTAGAGTAAAAAGGGTCATTTTAAAGGTCTTATTAGGTGGGTTAGGAATGACTTAAGGGTGTAAAAAGACTCAAATGCCCTTTAAATATTCATAAAACTATGATCTATCAACGAATAAAAAGGGAGGCGAGCATCGCCACCTCTATCACGAGGGGACAACCTCACAATACGACCCCATAGAAAGAGAGAGGCCACATAATGAGACCCCCATCGCGAGTTGGCCCCCTCGTAGAGGGGTCCCTCCGCGTGCGGTGGCCTTTACATGGTGGGGCTGTCACGCGGTGTTTTCCTCTCATTGCACGGGCCGTCTTCTCATCAAATATTACCCTCAATTCATCTGAATCCAATCTAAAGTGGTTTATTTTTGATCTAGGGGTCTCGTGGGATCTTTCTAAGCTCTATTCATATCAAAAAGCTTGGGGTGTTACAATACTATAACATCAATGATCTTTTTATACCATATTAAATTTTTTTATTTTTCTCAAATCTCTCGTGGAGGTGAGTTTTGGTGTTTATCCGACCATACATAAGCACGTCTTTATTTATAACTTTTATCACATCTTCATACATTCACTTTCATAAATGATCGAGTATCCACGATATTTATCACAAGTCACATTCTCTTCTAGAAATGAACGAATTCATCATATGTGTTTCTATTATAAGCCCATTTTTATGTATTTTCGTTTGTCATATTTATATGACCCACCTCACCATCAGTTTACTTTGATGGAGGATTGATAAAACTTATCACATTAGGTTGCGTGATAACCTCTTGTTCAATATCTTTCATACCAAATCGATGGTAAAGTTAGCTTTACTTTTTTTGAATGGCTATTTGGAGAACTCATATTGTTCTTTTGTCCTTTATCATTCCCACGTTCATTTTTACAACCACGATATTATTTTATCATCTTTCAGAATTATGAATACTGCTACCACATTCACATAAAGGAATGGAACAAGTAAATTGAGCAAATTTCATGACTTTTCATCGAAAGTACATTATTATATTGTATCAAGACTTTAACCTGAAATCTTATAATCATGGTGTATTGAGACTCTAATACAATGTCTTACCCTTTTAATTCGATGAGACTTGAATCAACCATCTTACCCTCAATCAATGGCATGAAATGAGAGACTCAACCTTTAGACTTTGTTATAAACAAATTCCATATATTCCGTAGGAAAAACCATCCAAGCAAATGCAAAGTCGGTCCTTGATGATCAATATATTCTACAAGGTAGGATCAATTCATTCAAAAATAATTATACAACACTATAAACTGTTACATAGTAAACCAATTATTTTAAAACAACCATAAATAAGTTCTATAAGCACAAATAGTATATTCTAATTGTTTCAAGAGGCAGTGAGAGTAAAAGAAGAAAATGTAAGAAATTTATTATCTTTTCTTTTTTAGATCCCTATAAGAGCAACAACAAAAATACTAGTTGATAACCACAAAATAATATCAACCAAGTTTGTAATTCCTGCTATACAAATCTAATTTATGAAATATTCTGGTGAATCCAATTCACCAAACAATATTGACAGCTTAGTTAACAATTATGTGGCCGTAATAACATTTGATATCAATCACGAAAAGTATAGAAAAATTTAAAGTACAGGATAAAATACATTAGTCTTTACTTTCTTTATGTTCTGGATTATGCATTGACGATGCAATCACATGTTAAGCATTAAAATAAATTCAAGACGAGAATATATTAGATTGTTAGATTCACTAATTCTTATGCTTACAGTCAAAGTTATTGCATGAAAAAACTTGAGACTCGTGCTTACAATGTATTAAAATTAACCTAAAAGAGTAACAATATGAGCTATAAAAATTTACGTCCGGCCCTGACAGTAGATTTCTTCCTTGACTCGGGTCCCAACTCTTGATTCTAACTCAAAACATGACCTGGGATCATGATTCTTGATCCAACATGGAACCTAATTTGTACCCCAACACGTGACTCAATTCTTGTCCCAACTCTAAACCCTAAAACCCAACTTTCGTCCCCAACTCGACACATGACCTAAGATCCTAATTCTTGACCCGACATGAGACTTGATTTTATACCCCAACTCGTGACTTAATTCTCGATCCCAACTTTAAACCCTAAATCTAACTCTCAAGCCTGAACCAAACTCGATCCTACCTTGACTTGTAACTTGACTCTTAACCTAACTCTAAACACTAAAACAAGAGTACTCTTAATCCCTGTACTTGAGATCCAACCTCAACATGAACCCGACTCTAAAGTCGACCTTGATTACCAAATGCAAAACCTCAACGGAGGTCCCATCACGGGACTTGACTTTTAACCTCAACTCTAGATCCAACTCCCAATTTTGATCCCATTATTTTTTTAATTGAGGAATATATGTATCGAAAAATATTTTTCTTCTTACCAAACACACCCTCAATGGTGAATGTAATTTAAGCTTTATCATATTCAAGTAGTCTTATTTAATATTCATTGTAATTTAGGATTTTAATAATTTATTTAAAATAATTAAGTCTCCAAATCACAACCTACATAATTTTTGAAGAAAAAAGAATTTTCCTAAACTTTGTTTATTGGACGTCCTAAACCTTTTGGTTATTGATTTGAGAATTACACGTGGTGGCATGGACTTTTGGTAAGTTTTAAAAGCTAATTTTAGGGGGAAAGAAGTCTCCTAAACCCGTGGGTTTTAAAACATATAGTTTATTTTATTTACTTTGTGTTTTAAGAAAGAGAAACTTAGTTCTAATATCAAAATATCATATATACACACACACATATATATAAGAGTTATAAACATGCTAATAGGGCATGCTTTGCTTTTCTTAATATTTTTTTAATTCTTTTCAATTTTTCTCTTTCTCATTCATTCATTAATTAATAATTTATATGTTATATTAATTAGATATTACCTTCTTAAATGTTTTCTAGAAAGACAGAAGAGTCTCGCGTTATTTTTTCTCTATATTTTGTGGATTTATTTATGTAAATAATTAGTCAAAAATTTATTTATGTAATATGATTTGAAAAATATACATATCTATATCTATGTATTTATATATCATCAATCAATCAATCAATTTTCTCTATATAATATAAAAAGAAAGAATATGAAACTACTAATGTGGCATTCTTCCAGAGAAAATGGAAGGAAAGGTGTCTCTTAAGTCTTGAATGTAGTATTGAAAACATTGACCAACTTAAAGGGTCAAAAATAATTGAAAAACTTGATTAGGTTAATTGTGGACTTGATTAATATTTTTAAAACTTTCTAATCTTTTTAAAAATACAAATCAACCAACACCCTTCTCCTCCAAATCAACTGTATCTCCCCTCTCTCTCGACAGTTTCTCTCAAACTTCTCCCAACCAACAGTTCTGCAAATTTCTTCCTCAATCCCCATTGAGTTCAACTTCCGGCGATAAATAGTTGGGCTTTGAGTTTTTTTTTACTTTTAACCGTCAATTGACGTGACATTATCGCTCTCCGATGATAATAGTTTTGAGTTCTTCATCATCCCTTTTCTTCTTTCACAGGTACAAAATTAGGATGTTTTAGTTATGAAGAAAAAGAGAAACTTGAGTCAACTTCTCTTCTAGTATTGGTTCACAATTTCAATATTTGTTGCTTAAATTTGAAATGGGGACTGAAGAAAACCCTAATTTGTAGTATTTCTTCTCTTTTCAGAGTGAAATATATTTTTTATTATTATTGTAGTTCTTGTTGTCGAAATGTTCATTCGATTTGTTGGTGTTTATTGTATTTTTTGAAGTTTGTTTTTTGTTGTTTGCGTTTGTACAAAAAAAATAACAATGCTGGTATTTTTTATCACTATTGATGTGCATGGTGTGTGTGTCGTGTGTGTTATCTTGATGTTGCTGGGTTAATTTGTTGTTGTTGTTGGTAAAGATAGTGTATTTAATATTAAATGGTGATATTGTTGTTGTTCTCTTGAACAAAATCTTGCTACTAGTTTATTTTTCTGTAACAGATTAACCATCTGTTGTAACAAATTAACAATCTAATGCAACAGATGAATCATCTGATGCAAAAGATGAATCATCTGCTGGAAAAAATCTATCAACTATTCCAATAGGACAACATGTCCAAGACTCTGATTTCTTCCAACAGATCATTCATTTGTTGCGACAGATGACCCTTCCATTGAAAGAAATCTAAATAATATTGACAGTTGATAACAGTTCCATCATATCACTCATATGTTGCAACAAATGAATGATCTGATGCACAGATCAGTCATCTATTTCAATATATAAGTGATTTGTTGGAAGAATTTACAAGACTATTGAAATTGTTTTTATTGTTTCTAATAGATTACTTATCCGTTGCAACAGGTTAGTTATATGTTGCAATAGATAACTCACCTATTGCAACAGATGAGTGATCTATTGGAATTATTATTTTACTGTGTTGTACTTGTTAGATTTATTGTTATCCTTTTTTAACGATGTATTAATCAATTATAATCTTTTTATTTTTCTATTATTTTTAGATAATATGACTTCCAAAAGAAAAGAAATCGAATCAAGTCCAAGTAAAGGAATAAGTGAAGCAGCTAGGCTACATCCACCACTATATGACCTTGCTTTACAAACGTTAGCTTAATCAGAAGTAGAAGATAATGAACATGGGTATGATGAATGTTTCAAAAGAGATGATCCAAATGTTAATTGCCCTTCTACTGAAGAGTTGGTCAAAGCCTTCAACACTGATAGTTATTCTGTGATAATGCAGTGTGATGGTGTAGATTTAAGTGGTGATTTAGTGGTTAAGTCATCCATGGAAAAATCTTTTGATACCTTCAGAAAAGTACTTCAAGACCAAAAATTGGATGCTTATTTCAGGGACAGTTACTTTAGGTAATATCTTAATTTATCGGAGGACATTAATGCTGGTTTTCAGATGACCATGGTACATGATCTTCTTAAGCGTAGGTTTATGTACGAAAATAAATATCAGATCGATGAGGTGTGAATAAATTACTGTGACATGTCTATTTATTTTGGTTGGAAGGAGTTTTCCATAGTTATTGGACTAAAATATTATCCTCCTTCTCAACCTATACCAATTCTAACCCAAAAAATACCCTGCACACCAAAAATAGCAAAGGCAATTCATGTGATGGTCATAACTTGTTTTTTCTTGTTGGTCCAAGCTTCAAAAACAAAAATTTGATAGAAGTGCTGAAAGGTAAAAGACTTTCAAAGAAGCACAAACAATCATTATGCTTGATTTGGTTTGTACATAATATTCTTTGGGCGAGAGACGTTAACAACAATATACCACTTGGTTTAATAAATCTCTCCAAGGATATTGAGGCATTTAATAGCTATCCTTGGGGTTATGAAAGCGTCAAAATGATTGTCAAATATTTGTTGACTCTGTTAACGCCAAAGACACTCAACTTATATGGCTTTTCATAGGCTTTCATGGTAAAAATTTCTTTTATTATGATTCATTTATTTTTTATTAAATAATGCTTTTGATTTATTAGCATTATTTTATCGGTTTGGTCATTTAAAGTCATTCCTTATTTGAGACAACAAGTGAACTATCAGGAAAAAGTTTTATGTTCAAGAATATGAGATGGTTGTCATCCAAAACTGATAAAAATTAAAATAATTTTATCTCTTCAACCCTCGAAGGAAGTAGTAAGTCTAATTATTATTAAGTTTTTATTTTAATTAATAATTTTTTAAAATAATTTAATCAGCATTCTAATATATGTACTGATTTATTTTAGATTATGCATCTGTGGCTTGTTCCGATCAGTCGAGAGTTGAAGATGCTATTTTTTCTTCCTTTACGGTGTGTGCAAACTTTATCAAATCCTAAGATCATTGATAGAATAAAAAAGGAATTATTAGAAGCAACAACCATCACAAGAAAAATAATTTTAGAGGGTGGGCTTGTTGTTGTTGATGGTGTTAGTGGTGATGGAGTTGTTGGTGGTCGTAGTGGTAGTGGTAGTGGTGTTGCTGTTGGAGCTAATAATGGTTATCTTGCAGTTTTTGAAATAATAAATCATTATGATTATGATCATACATGCTTTACAGATTTTGTCCCTCCTAACAAATGTTCTGCTTGTAAATGTCAAATTGCAAGGCAAAACATAATGGAGTGATTAATGTTATTAATACATTAATTTTTTCTATAAATGAATTGACATGTAAGAGGGGTGTCATTCCATCAAAGAGGATTTCATATTCATACACTCCATTAGAGATTAAGGCAGCTAAGAAGAGAAGGAAAAAAATTTCCAAAGCATTATCAAACATCAAAAAAAGAAAAATTGCAACTCCTCTATCTTTGTCTTGCACTTTTGAGCTATGTACAAGGGCCATAGGGGAGAAACATGAGATGAAGAAGGTGAATATTTATCATTTGTTCCAACAAACAAACAGAATACACATTTGTTTCAATAGATGACATATCTGCTGAAAATTATCAAATAGATATAGATATTTGCTGCAATAGATGATTAACTTATTCCATCAGATGCATTATATGTTGCAATGTATGTATCAACAGGAAATCAAACAGGTTTTCAATTACTTTAATTTATCCCAATAGATGACCCATCTGTTGTAACATATGAGTAATCTGTTGGGATAAATTACATCAAGACTTCCCTACTATTTTTGTTTGTTCCAACAAATGAGTCATTTGTTTTAACAGACGGGTCATCTATTGAAAATTGTCATTCAGGTCTTTCTCCTATTTTAATTTATCCCAACAGTTGACTTATATATTGCAACAAATAGGTCATCTTTTGGGACAAATTAAAACAGTAGGAAAACCTATTTGATTTCTTCCAACTGATGAGTTATCTTTTTTATTTTTTGTATCTCTGTGATTAGCACTACAATTCTGGATTTTCAGGTGGATCTCACAGTAGAAGCTACTGCTGAACAGCATACCACAGTTAATAATTCATCAACTGCTTCCAAAGAGTAAGAAAAACTAAAGCTTATCAGTTCAGAAGAATAGAAGAATTATTAATTTGAAGGGTTCAACATCTCAGACGAGGCTCCAAAGAACTAACAAAGTTGATCAACAATTATTCAAAATGGATTGCCGATGGGCTGCTAAAGAAGCTTCATGTAAACAGGTACATAAATCATTTTTAACAATATTGATTTATACAATTCTTGTTGTAAAAACACGACATTAACACATATAAATCATGCAGAAAAGACAAACACTATAAAGTAAACCAACCGGGTCTTAGTTTTGATATTTTTGACTTTGTTGTTGTGCATCCTAGAACGAAGAATTGATTCTATTTGATGTCACAGCCCCAAAATTGCTGGAATGATGGGTTTAAATTATATATATATATATATATATATATATCTTACTATTAACACTATATTTAATTGTATATGTTTATTAATTTTATTATTACGTAATCTGAAATGTGTAGCACATTGATGTCATTTTTTACAACCTCCGAAACAAAGTGATTTTGCAAACACAACAACAATATAGATACATGACAATCTACTATTTGTTCAAAGCTTACATCAATAAAGCCTGCGATCTTTGTCAATAATAGTTGGAAGTTTACCGAAATGAGGAGTGTTTAATCAACATCATCAAAGGTTTTAGCATTCCAGCTAGCTTATCTTGGCACTTGACTGATGAAGTGTAAATCCCGATCAAATATGGAGATGAGTTCCATTGGGTATTGGTTGTCATTGTTCTAAAAGAGAGGTGCATCCGAGTTTATGACTTGATGTCGCAAAGGAGACATTCTGGGCCATTGTCTGAGATACAAAAGGTGACCAAAATATTACCTACTTACCTTGATATAAATGGCTTTTTGGATCAAAAGATTCGTACTGATTGGTCGATGATTGAAGCATACCGGAATAAAATGGGTAATCCATTTGATGCAAAATATGTTGAAGGAATTGCTCAATAATCCAATAGTATCCTGTAAGTATCATGATTTAGTTTCATTTCATAAATTTCACAATTCTTACATTAATTGCAAGATATGGATTATCTGATTTGTACAAACCCAGGGATTGCGGTTTTTTATTGTTGCTTACGCCGAGTATTTGAGCGATGGATTACAAGTTCTAAATGATGACTTGATGTCGGATTACTCCATAAAAGATATGCTATTCTTTTATGAAAATATGGAGAATCGAAGGCTCAGAAATCGTATGCAAGCGACATTAAAGATTCACGATGACCAAAGCTGAATTTCATAGCACTGGATAAAGAACAACTTGTTAATATTGAGTAGATATTTATAGATTGAGTCTATCAAATTCATAACAATTTTTTACATTTCATTTATTTATTGATTTATTTAATTTAATATAATTTATGAAGGCTTTGATTTATTTTATTTGGTCTATGAATTTTATTTTATCCTTAGATTTGAACTTATTAATAGAAATGGAATAGTGGATTCACAATAATGAGTTAAAAATATCAAAGTCCATAACAAACAAACAACAACACAAGTTTTACTATTACAACGATCATGGTGGATTACGATTTGGGCATGTAGTTTTTTTGTGGCTAGCGTTCTTACATCCGAAGCACTTGTTTTCTCTTGATGGGAATGATTCTCTGACTCCACGCCTCCTCTTATATTTTCTTCTTCATGATTTGATAGTTCTTGGGTCAATATATGGAGGAGGTATTAATCTCTCCAAAATCTCTACAAGAACAACCCAAGATTCTTTAGAAGGCACCAGATTAATATTCTCACTGTATACCATTATATATATTTCCATCAAATAATATGGAAAAGAGTAATCATAATTTGAGCTCCATATTGGGTTTGAAGCGCTATCACAGCATGTGGACAAGGTATTTTGTCCAAGTCAAAAACTCTATATGTACAAGATCTTGTTTGAAGATTGACCGTGGCAACATCACCATGATCGTTGATACTAAACTTGTAATCTGCTATTTGATGAGCCAATAACCTATTCCCTAAATTGATATTCGTTGATATTTATTTTTTTGCATCTAAAATAAATCTGTTTCTTGCCTTCACGGACTGCATACGCCTTTCATGAAATAATTTGGCATACTTCTTATTTATTTTATCAAATAGCGTCACGATGGAAAATTCTCTTTCAACGTCATAATATTATACCTATACAAAAAAATCACTTAGTACGACATCATATAGTATTACAAACTTGTAACTCAAATAAGACATTAAATTTATAATAATGTACCTATTTACCAGATAAAATGTCTGGCTCTATATCTTGAAACTGACACGTTCGAGCAGCTGCCTTGAGTGAAATATCCCTTATATGATTGAAATGGTCAAAAAATTCATCTATAACATATGCTTTAGATTCTCTATAAAAAAGAGACACGACCCTTTCGTTGTGAAAGTTGTTTCGAATATTTTCTCCAAGATACCTCATGCAAAAATCAAAGTGAGCTGAAGTGTAAAAAAATTAACCCATCTTTGGGATACTTGGATGCCTATCCAAAAAATACACAACTCTTTGATATCTTTGTCACAGCTTCACATTTATTCAAAAAAGTATTCGTACGAGACATCACATTCCTTGTCCACTACACCAAAAGTGGCAAGAAAGATGTGACTTCTGGATCTTGTGCCACCGCCGATAGCATAACTCCTCCATACTTGCTTCTCAAGAAAGTCCCATCAATGGCTATGACTTTTTTCAACTGTTGAAAACCAAGAATTCAAGCACCATAGGATACAAAAAAAAGTACTTAAACCTTTCATTTTCATCAACATGCAATGCCATGTTACTTTCGAGATTTGTGGACTCAAGCATATAACGGTAGGCATCGAGGACTGCATACCCGTGCTCGTGTGTACCCCTAATCAAGTCCTTGACAATCTCCATGACCTTATATATCTTCCAATAACTGACCGTAACACCTAATTATGTAAGGAGTTGATTGACCATATCACTTGTAGAAGGGCCTTTGCCATTGGAGAATCTATTTTGAAAATATTGACCGAGGACCTTTGCCGTGGAGTGAGGATTATGGCCTGAACCACATGTGTGATACTTTTCATAAATATTAATGACGAATCTGTCAGAACTTAAGTATTTCAAAACCCTCAACCACCACTTACAATTCGAATTAACACATCTAAAAGAAAGACCTTGCTCGAATTAATCACGTTCTTTAGTCTGAATTTTTTTTCAAGCAAGAAATAAACAAAGAAGTAGATAGTTCTATCTTATTGTTGAATGACATTTCCTTGTAAAAACCAATCTCGTCATCTTCACGATTGTCCGACTGTGCTGATTGAGAAAACTGCCCACCGTATTGCACACAACAACGGGCGTAGGTGTTTGATCATCATCTTAAATATTCATGTCCAGATCATCCAACTTATCATCAAACATATCTTATTGTTCTTCTTCTTCTACATTCTAGTTCTCATTCTCTCTCACTTTTTCAACCATGTACACCCTTAACACCGACCTAGCTGAATCACTCAGATAAGAATGCAACTGAACCTGATCAGTTATCTTGAAAGATAGCACCCTCTAATTTTCAAATGAGATGTGCATGTAGTTGATGACGAATTCTTTCGGTTGACAATTTAGTCCACGATAGCTGATGATTAAGTTCACAAAATTAACATACGAAACATCACTTTAGACTTTTATAGCTATTGTCTCTATCATTTCATCCTTCTTCCACGGCCATACATATCGATTGCTCTTCTCGATCCATTCACCATGACAATCCACCTTATTGTTATTGATCTCTCCATTAGTGATACCTAAATAAAGATATTTATTTAAAATGTTAATAATGATATGATAATAAAATTAATAGTGATTTTATAGTACTATAACATGAACCACAATAGATAAGTAATCTATTGCAACAAGTGAATAATATGTTGCAATAGGTCAGTGATCTATTGCAACAGATGACTCACCTATTGGGATTCATGTTACGGTTCTATAGAACCTGAAGCTAATTCCAAGAGATGAGTCATCTTGAAATTGGGTTAGATGTTACAGTACTAAAGAACCTTTGAAGTTGATTCCAACAGATGAGTGATATCTTGCAACGGATAACTAACCTATTGCAACAGATGACTCACTTGTTGCAACAGACGACTCATGTTCTATAGTTTCTGCAACATGAATACCAATAGGTAAGTCATCTATTGTAACACCGAACTCACTTGTTATAAGAGATGGCATGTCTGTTGGAATAAACATGAGTAATTTATTTCAACAGATGACTCTTTTGTTTCAACATATAACACATTTGTTACAACAGATGACCCATCTGTTCGATTCATTGGTAGCATATGATAAGGAGTTTTATATATGGAACAAAATATGGTGGCAGATCTACTTGCAAAGGAAGATGCTAGAAGAAAAAATGAAGAATAATTAGGGATTACTTTTGATAGAATTTTTTTAAGTATGCCTTGTATCAACTTAGCTACTTTTGCTAGAATTTTTTTAACTTTAATTTGTACTGATAACTTAGTTGCATATAATACTGGTAACCTAGTTTGCATATATTGAAAATGCTACTTAGTTGGTCTTCTATTATTTATTTTTTTTGTTATGAAGCATATTTAATAAAATTGTTCCATCTTAATCAAAAGATTTATGATAAAGAGTTTCATTTTTAATATTCTCGAAAAAAAATTAAAAGAAAAAATATTAATCTTATGATGTCATTGTTTTTTGTCATCATTCTTTTTATTTGAAATGTATTTTTTTATTTTTAATTACTTCGTGAATATAATAGTGTAGATTATTTTTATATGTTTTAACAACATAAAAAAGAAAATATATCATCTATATACGATATAATTGTGATAACTGAAACAGTAATGTGACACTTCTCTCATGCAGCTAACTCATTTCTCTTTTTAATTTTTTTTTGACTTTTCTCTTGCTTTTACCATTCATTAATTTATTTCTACAAATAAATTAATACATAATGATAATGTATTTACTCTCTAATAAACTTATAAATTCAAATTATTTATGACTCATATCTTTTCATCTTACTTATAATTCTTACTCTTAAATATTATTCATGACTCTCATATTTCATTTCCAAAAAATCTTAGAAATATTTATTGAATGTTAAAAATGATAATAAATAAATGTAATAATAAAGACATAATAAAGAAGTTTAAAAACTTAAGAAAAATTAGAATTTATATAGACAATCAAGTACTCCTACAAGAACATAGAAAAAAATAAAATAAAAAATAATATTTTAACATAGTATATTTTTATTTAAAAATATGTTCTCTTATTTTCTATACTTCACCACTGTAAACAATTTGTTTTATGGTGTATATAAGAATAGTGTGAACTTAAGAAGATGCAATTTTTTTTTATTTATGTACGTTAAAAAATATGAAAAAATATATCATTCACAAATGAAGACAAAAATCTATGTTGTCTTAAAGATGAATATTAGTATTTCATACTACTTATTACAATATGAAATTATCAATTTTAAAATTATTTTTATATATATAAAAAGTAAAAATATATAAGTTAATTAATAGCCGCGCAAAGCATGAATAATTTCACTAGTTAGTCATATAGTGGGAATATGACTTAACGTTTAAGAAGAGATTAATTGCCAACGGACAAAAACTTCAAAAAGAATTTCAAATTATGTAAAAGCAAACGGACAAAAACTTCAAAATTTCTATTGCAATTTTGCAGTTCTTTTTCAAGAAAATAATAAATGAAAAAAGAATACTGAGAAAAAAGAAGTTCACAAAAAATAGGTCACGTACGACACAAAAAATCAATTAAGAATTCTACTGTTAAAGATCAAGGAAAATTTTTACTAAATCAAAATAACATTACAAAGAGAAAATTAAACAAAAACAAAAATGCCAATAAAATAAATGGAAGCAGCAAGTTTATGTGCAACTTTATATATATATATATATATATATATATATATATATATATATATATATATATATATATATGTCACAACTTAAGGTAAGAATCCGTTTAATGCGTTGTTATTCATTTAGAATTGGACTATGGATGTGGGACTTTAAGACATATCTATTTGACTCTTGTTTCGAAAATTAGTTAGTAACCTTAGTTAAAAATTAAAATAAGGGCAATCTAGTCCTATTCTAATACAAAAATATTTTGTTTAATCCTAAGACAAAATTATAATTATACCCATTAGTGTTATAAATGTATTTACATTATAGTGAATATCTATCAAGAATATAGATAATATCTATCAAGATCTATTTGATATTTATCATATGAACTTTTAGACATAACTAAGAATAATTTTTACTATAAATAGAAGGGTTGTATTCATTGTAAAAGAGCCCAAGAGAATCCCATGAGAAATAAGAATTACTCTCTCTTCTCTGTCTTCTTGTTCTTCTCTACTTAATATTTCATAACACGTTATCAACACGAAACTCGAGAAACTTGACAAAAGTCACAGACCAACCATTGCCTCACTGGGTGTATGTTTTCAATCCTGAGGTATGGCTTTATTATGCGGCCAACAATCCTGAGGTATGGCTTTATTATGTGGCCAACACAGGTAAACGGTAAGTGTGATTTTTCATCAAGTCAGCAGTGCCCAAGAAATAAAATAAAATAAAATTACACAGGTTATTCAATAAGATCGATACTTTTTCATTGTGTGGTTTGATTTGTCTTATGCTCTTGCTAAGTATATGAATACATGTCAAAATGTTAAGCATCAAATTCTTATAGTAGTAGAACTTCTACATTGACAATAATGTTATCGTTATGTACAGATTGATTATGCTTAAATATCAATATATATTAATTACGTGCATATATATATTAATTAAATTCAATATTTCAACATTGTTGTATATTAATTGACAAGTGTCAGTACATTATTGTAAATCAAGTATTGTATATTTTGAATATCAAATAATTTTTTACGAGATTGTAGTTGGAATGTTAAAGAAATTTTATACCCAGTGATTCTCGATATATGTTATTTGAGGATAATACTTAAACCTATAATGTCATTAGTTGAAGGTAAGATAGTGGATTAAAGTCCTATCGCATAAAAGAGTAAGATATCAGGTTAGAGTCCTGAAGCACCATGATGATAAGATGTTGGGTTTAAGTCCCATTGATTTATGCCTATACGCCTTTAAATGGATAATACGTTGAGTTGAATCTCAGTGCACCATATCGATGATATTATGATGGCTAAGGAAAAATAATGTGTATATGGTGATAAGTCATGAAACTTTTCCCGTTGAATATGCTCCATTCCATGAAGTGAATGTGGTAGCAATATATGAGTCTGAAAGATGACAATTTGCTACATTCTTGAAGTAAATGTGGTAACAATATATGATATACTCTGAAAGATATGTTAAGAGAAAAATTCTCTATATTATATGGATGCCTCGATATGCTCCTATTTGATAGGCTTAAGGCATAATTATATCTCATTTCCGGAGAATGAGAATTTTGATTGTTATAAGTTCAAATCTATTTCCTAAGGTGAATGTGATAATGAAACACCCTGGTTTCTGGACCTTAGAAAATTTCCTTGATTTTGGATTTCTGGGAAAGATACAACTTAGGGGGATGAGTCGTACACTTGGGTATGGGTGGTATGGTCCAGCCGTATGCTGACCAGTGTTGGTTGGTGGAATGGATTTTAGTTACTGGAATGGGTACGACTTGGTGGTACGAATCATACTGGTGGATACGGGTCATTTGGTTCCTTCACTTAACCTTAGACTTGGTAACTTAAGTTGGATCTGAGTACGAGTGGCTCACCATAAGTCGTAAGCCAGGGTAGAATCGTACCCAGGACTCGTATGATAGTCAGTGTTCAAACCTCCTGGATTCTACTCTGCCAGGGGTACGGTTTATGGGTACTAGTCGTACACTTGAATATGACTTTGGTTTAGGTGTGTCGTACCTTGGACAGTGTTGGGTTCAAGGAGGAAATCCTAGGGTACGAGAGGTGGGTACCACTCGTATAGGATGGGTATGACTCGTAAGGGTCAGTCGTACCCTATGACGGGAATTTAATGCAGTTTAAGTGAGGGCAATATGGACATTTCCTCACTTATCCTAATAAGGCCCCATGACTTATATTGCTCCTGGGAGGTTATTCTCCCTATTATTCTATTCTAAAACACTTGGAAAACACTCTTAAATCCTCTCTAGAGTTCTTAGGAAAAGGAAGCTAGGGTTTCATCTTAAGGAATAAATTGGGGCTTATCTTGGTAATTTCTCTCCATCATCATCTTGGTTTAAGGCATGTTCTCTTCCCTCATTGTTAGTTTCAACTAAAAGCATGGTTTTATACAATGTTTTTATGATTTGAATGTTGTATGATTTTGGGTTTTCAAATATGATTTGGGGGTTTTGGTTATAAATACTTGGTTATGATTTTCTCATGTTTTAATTATGCTTTTATATGCTTTAATGGTGGTTTTGGATAATTGATTTCATGAAAATGGTTCTTTGGAAATGGACTTTGGTTTTGGAAATACTATCCCCCCAATGTGCTTGATAAAATGCCTTTAGCAATGTTTTCACTATAATATTGATTTTTTAATGGAACTTATGTATGGTTTAAACCGGGTAATGGAACCCTAAATGATATGAATGGTTTAAATAGTTTTAAATGGATTATAAAGGCCTTGGTGGCCATGATTTTTGTTAATTGAAAATCGTGTGGGGTACATGAAAATCCCCTAAGGATTGGCTAAGGACAATACTTGTAAGTTATAGTCGGTATGATGATACAACTATCTAATAGCCTTGGTTAATAAATGGTTAATGGTTTGGTTGGTTTCTTTGTAATGGCTTAAAGTAGGGATGTGTAGAAAAAACGTGGAAGGTGGAGGTCCTGGGGAGATCTAAACTAGAAACTCATATTTGCCGATGTGAGGTTTGATCCTAGTGACCGTGTGTATGATGTCACACTATATATTTTGGGAGATGTACTAGTCATCCCAAGTTTTCTTCCCTAGTGGTGCGGCTTCACGCATGAGGGCCCTTTTAGCATGGAAAGCTCAACCCATATAGCCTGTGGGTGGTTTAGGATGGCAGAGCTACACAACCTTGGTAAAGGTTTTAATGGCATGCTAAACCCGATCCCCTTCCCGACACAGTTATATATATATGTATGGTTGTGTGTATATGAATGGGTTTTACTTGGTTTTATAAGTGACATTATTTTATCCTTATCTTGAGTTCATGCTAGCGTTCACTCGCTAACCCGTCTTCAGGTGCTGTATCCCCAAGCAATGCAGGAACCGGCCATTCCACTCCTCCTGCTTAGTGATTCAGACTTTTGGGGTCAGCATTTGGATTAAAGTGGTGAGCTTCTATTATTTCAGAAGGCTCCATTTCATGGATGTTATTTCATACTCTGACTTATTTATGGACATTGGTATTGGCTATGGTTGGGGGCATGTCCAAACCGGATTTTTGGTATTCTTTTGGTTAGAGGCTTTGTGTTACTTCTTTGGGTTGGAAGAGATGAGGTCAGTATTAGTGTCAACCTTAGCATTGGTGTTGATATTGTGGCTGATATCGATTGATGATATTGTTGGTTGTTCCATCCTCTTTTATTTTGGGATTAATCATATTATGTTTTGGAACTTATTTGGTTATGGCCTGGTTTATGGCCCTTGGTTCGATATTGGTTTGGCTTGGTAGTTTGGTTGGTACGATTTGGTGGACGGGATGACTTGGCAGGGTTGTTCTAGGAATAGACCTATCCCAAAGTCAATCCTTGTCCAGTTATGCTATCTTGTTATATGTTTGAAACTCAGCCAACTTAAGGCAAGCGGGTGGAGGTTGGGATGGGTAACTGGGGTGGTGTCTGGTCCCGATTGGACCTATGACGCCTATTACGACAAGGCCCCCAGGTCGGGTTGTGTCAAGTTGTTATTAGAGCTTTAGGTTCATGGTAAATTGGGAGTCCACAAAGCTGTGTCTAGTAGTCTCTTTTAAGGGTGTATAACGTGCCACATTCATAAGAGAGAGGCTACAAGGCATTTTGGAATATTTCACTTTCTTGGTATTCTATTTTCAAGCTTGGAGTCTAAGTCCTGGAATTCCTCTCTAATCCTTAGTTGTTCACTTTATAGATCATGCCTCGATGATCTGGAACACAAGGAAACTCTTCAGTCCCATCTGAGGATAATATTGATGGGTACGTCTACGTATGGAGTTCGTCTTCGATCTCAGGGTCCTATCCATGCTAGTTCTGGAGTTCCTCCGACTGCTACTAGTTCTCCTCAGGGTGAGGTGACTAATACGGAATTTCGCCAGTCTATTCATACTATTGCTCAGTTGATTACTTCTTAGGCTAAGCCTAATACATCTGGTGGGGTATCTGCTGAGGCCACAAGGGTTGGTAAGTTTATGAAACTGAATCCTCCTACTTTTACTGGTGTGAAGGTGGAGTAGGATCCTCAGGGTTTCTTGGATGAAATGGAGAAGATATTCAGGATGATGTAGACTACTAATATGGAAGGTGTAAACTTTGAAGCTTATCAGCTCAAGGATATTATGTATCAATGGTACGAAGAGTGGATAGGGATAGAGGTGATATAAAGGAGTTGTCCTCTTAGAATGCCTTTTCTGTTTCTTTTCAGGATCATTTCTTTCCTCAAGAGCTAAGAGAAATGAAGATGGAGGAGTTTGTGAATCTTAAGCAAGGGAAAATATCTATCAAGGAATATGCCTTTAAATTTCATCAGTTGTCAAGGTATGCTTTTGATTTGGTGGCTGACATGAGAGCGAGGATGAGAAAGTTTGCTTCTGGGCTATATCAGGATTTGATCTTAGAAAGCAAGAATGCTTTGTTGATCAAGCATATGGATATTTTGAGGTTAGTTGTCCACATGCAGCAGGTGGAGAATGAGAAAAGGAAACAGGCAGAGTTCAGAGATAGGCAAGGTAAGAGGAATAGGTTTTCTGACTAGAAAGATGCTCAATCGCAAGTTTGTTGAGAAGAAGGTAAATGACCGAAAAAGAAGTGGGAGAGTTCGAGTTCCTTCTCTATTGCAAGCACTCATTACCTGAGGCAGTCGAGTGATAGGCATTAGTAAGGTGGTGATAATTTTTAGGCACAGGGTGCCCAATCTCAGGTGAGTGGATGTGGCCAGCCAGGACATATACTTAAGAATTGTCTGATTGTTAAGGAAGCTTCGTGAGCGGTCAAAGCTCCGATTGGTTTATCTTCTTCTCCTGCACCTAGTGGTGCGGCTTCGGTGTCTTCCCCTATTTCTGGTATCGGCACTAGCCGAAATAGGTTGTATGCTCTTGCATCTTGGCAGAAATCTAAGGCATCACCTGATGTCGTTACTGATATGTTACAAATCTTTTCTCGTGCATGTATTGTCTGCTTGATTTGGGGTCCACTCCTTCTTATATGACCCTATATATGGCTGTATGTATTGGTTTAGATCCTGAGGTCGTTTCGGATCCTTTTTCTGTTTCTACCCCGGTAGGTGACTCAATTATTGCTAAGAGAGTCTATAGGGGGATGTGATATCTGTGGGTGGTAGGAAGACTTTGGTGGATTTGTTTGAACTTGATATGGTGGATTTTGATGCTATTCTGGGGATGGATTGGTTTCACTATTATTAAGCGTTCTTGGATTATCGGACCCGAAAGGTTATCTTTAGGTTCCCTAGTGAATTAGTTATAGAGTGGGAGGGTGGTTCCCTAGCTCCTGGGGGGGGGTTATTAATTATCTTAGAGATCGAAGGTTAATCTTTAAAGGTTGTCGTTATCACTTAATTTAGGTTAAATATTCTAACTCGGAAGGTCCTTCTTTAAAGTCAGTTCCGGTGGTAAATGAGTTTCCTGAGATGTTTTCAGATGATCTTCCTGGTGTTCCTCCGGATACAAAAATAGAGTTTGGTATTGATTTGGTTCCGAACACTCATCCAATATCTATTCCTCCGTATAAAATGGCTCCGCCTGAGTTGAGGGAACTCAAGGAGCAACTTAAGGATCTTCTAATAAGAGGTTTATTCATCCTAGTGCATCCCTGCGGGATGAACCGATATTGTTCTTGCGTAGGAAGGATGATTCCCTTTGTATGTGTCCCTTTGTATGTGCATTGACTATCGACAGTTGAATAAGGTAACGATCAAGAACAAGTATCCTCTTCCAAGGATAGATGACTTGTTTGATCAGTTACAAGGTGCCAAGTTCTTTTCTAAGAAGATATTCAGTCTGGGTATCATCAGTTTAAGATTAGGAAGGAGGATATCCCTCAGATGGACTTTCATACTAGGTATAGGCACTTTGAATTCTTGGTGATGTCATTTGGTTTGACTAATGCCCCGATGATATTTATGGACTTGATGAACAGGGTTTTCCTACAGTTCTTGGATCTCTTCGTCATTGTATTTATTGATGACATTCTGCTTTATTCCAAAAGTGAGGTAGATCATGCTAATCACCTCGGTGTGGTATTGCAGACCTTGAAGAAACAACAGTTGTATGCCAAGTTCTCCAAGTGTGAGTTTTGGTTGAACGTTGTGACTTTTTTGGTCATATTATTTTTAGGAAAGGGATCATAGTAGATCCGCAAAAGGTGGCCTAGACCCACGACTCCAATCGATATTCAAAGCTTCTTAGGTTGGGCTGGGTATTATCGATGGTTTGTGGAGAGCTTTTCGACGATAATTGCTCCTTTGACTAAGTTGACTCAGAAAAAGCTAAAGTTTTCTTGGTTGGATGCTTGTAAGGGGAGTTTCAAGAAGTTGGGGATAAGGTATTCCTCAAGGTATCTCCCGTAAAGAGAGTAATGCGGTTTGGAAAAAAAGGGAAGCTCAGTACCCAGTATATTGGTCCTTATGTGGTTTTTTGAAGGGCTAGAAATATTGCTTATGAATTGGAGTTGCCTTCTAATTTGAACTCCATTGATCCAGTATTTCATGTCTCCATGCTGAGGAAGTGTCTTAGTGATTCTTCTTTGATTGTTCTTTTGGAGGGGTTGGATATCTCATACTCTCTGTCTTATGATGAGGTCCCGCTTGAGATCTTGGATAGGCAGGTTCGTTGGTTGTGAACCAAGGATGTGGCTTCAGTTAAGGTTATGTGGTGAAACCATAAGGTGGAAGAAGCTACATGATAAATGGAGGAGGACATGAAGTTAAAGTATCCGCATTTGTTTTCTGCTCTTGGGATTTGAGCGGAAGTTATGTGTCTTCAACACATCTTTATTTTCTGAGTTTGTTAAAGGAAAGATTAACATCTTTGCCTCTTTGTTTTCAAACTTTGTTAAAGATTGGAAATATATTTAATAATGAAAATGATTTGTACATGTGATTACCCCTACCTTGTCTGCCATTCGGGGACGAATGTTCCTAGTGGGGGAGACTGAAACACCCTGGTTTCTGGACCTTAGAAAATTTCCTTGATTTTTGGTTTCTAGGAAAGATACTACTTAGGGGAACGAGCCGTACAATTGGGTATAGGTGGGATGGTCTGATCGTATATTAACCAGTGTATGTTGGTGGAGTGGATTTTACTTACTGGAATGGGTACAACTTGGTGGTTCTAGTCGTACCAGTGGATACAAGTCATTTGATTCCTTTACTTAACCTTATACTTGGTAACTTAAGTTGGATCTGAGTACTAGTGGCTTACCATAAGCCAATTGCCAGGGTACAAGTCGTACCCAGGACTCGTATGGTGGTCTGTGTTCAAACCTCCTGGATTCTATTCTGCCAGGGGTACGGTTTATGGGTACTAGTCTTACACTTGAATACAACTTTGGTTTAGGTGTGTCATACCTTGGACAGTGTTGGGTTCAAGGTGAAGCCTAGGGTACAAGATGTAAATACTACTCGTACAGGATGGGTACGACTCGTAAGGGTCAATCGTACCCTATGACGGAAATTTAATGCAGTTTAAGTGAGGGTAATCTGGATATTTCCACACTTATCCTAATAAGGTTCCACAACTTATATTGCTCTTGGGAGGTTATTTTCCTTATTATTCTAAACACTTGGAAAACACTTTTAAATCCTCTCTAGAGTTCTTGGGCAAAAGAAGCTAGGATTTCATCTTAAGGAGTAAATTGGGTCTTGTCTTAGTGATTTCTCTCTTTCATCATCTTTGTTTAAGGCATGTTCTCTTCCCTCATTGTCTGTTCCAACTAAATGCATGATTTTATACAATGTTTTTATGATTTGAATGTTGTATGATTTTGGGTTTTCAAATATGAATGAGGGGTTTTAGTTATAAATGCTTGGTTATGGTTTTCCCATGTTTTAATTATGCTTTTATATGCATTAATGGTGGTTTTGGATAAATTGTTGTATGAGAATGATTCTTTAGAAATGGACTTTTGTTTTGGAAATACAATGCCTCCAATGTGTTAATGTAATGCCATTGTTTGATTCCTTTGTGTCTTGTTTTTGTGCTATATAGATCCACACAGTAGTTTGAAAAGTTGGAAATAGGGTGGGATAAGAGTCTTTGAGATGAAATTGAGTTGTCTGCCATAGGTGCCTTGGGTTTCTCTTAGTTAAGCATTGTAGTGTCTTTGTTATGTGTTAGTTGTCGAAGGACTTGAAAAAGTTCTAAGTTGAGGGTGTTGATCCATGGTGTCATGTAACTTTCGTTGCTTAAACTCAGAAATTATGCAAGTACTTAGGTCTTTTTTGTTAGATGTGATGTGTTTTTGTGTTTTTTTTAAGGAAAACAAGTTTAGGACCTAAACAAGAGAAAAAGTGATGAAGTGTATCCAGGAAGGCTACTTACGGACCCACTTATGGGCCGTAAGAGGTACTTACGACCTTTATAAGTGGATGCATAAGTTCCTTAGCCAAGTTCTAAAAGTATGAAGTTTTGTTTGAGAGTTACGAAGGCCACCTACGAGGCTTAAGTGGCACCGACGACCCTCGTAGTTACCCCCAAAGGTAGGTTATCTGAATCTGTAATTTCTCTCTAAGGCCTTGAACCTACATATGGTCCTTCAGCAGTACCTATGTTCTGTAAGTGGGTTCGTAGGTAGGTGTTGACTTAGTTTTACTATTTTATTTTTGTTAGTATTTCTTAAGGTGCAGAGGTATCCTATAAAATATGTTATCGATATTTTGTTATTAGTTTACGCACTATTTATACTTACAATTAACATTTAGTAAACAAACCTCAAATTAGGCATCTTAATTTCTAGGATAATACCCATGGTATAGTTAACTTCACAATCACCCTTATTTCTAAGATAGTAAAAATTTAGCAAACTACACACATAATTGTCGATCGTTGATTTGGTCTCCACATCCCACTTTTAAGAATGACGTGAATTCCTAAAGTTCACCCAAAACCCTTCATTCGAAGATGGCCTTGATATTTCTAGAGTTTGAAGCTTTCACTCAACAAACCCATGTGGGTATTTGGGGCTTTCACCCATAAATCCCAACCAAGTTAGCATAGAAATGATAAAACCCATAAAAATGAACCACTAAATAGAGGCTAACAATAATAACCCACACATACTTTAAACCCTATTCACACATAACCCCAAGAGGGAGACTTACCTACACATAAGATAAATAAGCATAGATATACCCATAATCTCTATTTAAATGACTTGTTAAATATTAAGTGAATGCTACTTCAAACAGTGCACTCGCACAAATCAATAATGGACGTGAGTTATTCCTTAACTTAGAAGGTCTCCAATGTATTCTTTACCTAAAATATATACAATATTTTTCTTCTCCAAGTATGGAGGCTATGAACTCAAGAGCTAAACCTAAAAAATTAGGGAAAATGGAATATGATGAATGTCTTAGGGTTTGAGTCTTTTTGCCAAAAATTTGGGATCAGTCGCGTGCATTTAAAGATTTTCCCTTGGGTTACATTCTTCCGCTAAGTCGCGATCGCGCGGGTCTGGTCGCGACTGCGGCTATGTGACTGCGATCATCTTCTGTGACCACAATTGCTTGACTTCTACTTGACTGTCTTAATCGCGATCATTAGACCGCGACCGCGATAACTGAGGACGGTTCCTGCTCTAAGTCTTCAGCTGCACTTTCTTGCTTCCTTTTGATTACTTTTTGGCTCCAACTGACATAATTTGATCTTATTAGCTCTATGCCGACAATATGTGAATATTAGTGCATTTAATCAAAATTATGTCTCATTTATATATTCAAAACAAGGTAATGTGCATGAATGATGAGTGCGAATGAGTGGTAAAATCACCACTCATCTGTATCCAAAAGGTTCAAGTCATGAAACTTTGAGGCTTTGTTGACAAACTAACCTTAAGGAACTTAGACCTAACCTACCATATTATTAACAAAAAACATATACACCAAATCTTCATATACCCATGCATGATTAGACCTTAGGTAGAAATAATCCAAAGACTCTCTTTATATTAAAGTTAAACCAAAATTGTTATGTAGTTTGTGGACTTGAGTTGCTATTGACAAACACTCTCCCAAAACCAACCCCCCATTTTAAATCATCCTTGTTACTTTATTTACACTTTGGATATTTTGTTAGTAAGTTCTACGACCCACAAGACTAGAATTTTGATTTCACTTTTTATGGATTCAACCTCAACGAAAGTTGAGCTATTGACAAGGACCGTCCTCTACCAAATTGAATAGTATAGGTGAGCGTTTTCTAAATGGAGCCATTGCTGTGGAGTGAAATATAGTTTTCATATGTGCAGTGTTGATTCTTACTTAGAGTATACTCATAGTGGTGTTTACTTATTTGGTTGTTGTTTTTGTTTCTTTTTAGGTGATCTTCATATCATACATAGAACCATTAGTGACAATGATAGTCAAGTCGGGTCTTTTGATGGCCCTCTTGATGATGAGGAGCAACTTAATGGCATTGGGCATACAAGTTCCATCCGTATCCCACCAAAGCATTGGAACAGTATTTTTCATGTCACTCCAAATGAAAGGACTATTTGGGGGGCAAGCTTATGAGGACCCAACAAATATTTGAGAAACTTCATTGAAGTGTGTGCACCTTTTGATATTGTACACATAACTCAAGATTCCATTAAACTTTCTCTCTTCCTATTCTCTCTAATGGGAGAGACGGTATTATGTCTTCGATCTCTTCCAGCTGGATCACTCACTTCATTGGATGAACTCACCATGGTCTTCCTTGATCGGTACTTCCCACCATCTAAAATTCTCTAATTGCGTAATGAAATAATGAATTTTAGGCAATAGAATGGAGAACCCTTGTACGATTTGTGGGAAAAATTCAACCAAAAACTTATGCAATGTCCTAACCACGAGGTCTCAGAGAAGATGCTTCTCCAAATCTTCTACCAAGATCTTGACCTAGTAAATAAAATAATGGTAGGCAATGCTGTGGGGGGGGGGCTCTCTTATGAAGTTGACTTATCATGTAGCTTCAAATTTTCTTGAGTAAGTTACCAAGAAAAATCCTGGATGACATACGCGGGATGCCAAAGTGCCAAAAGAATCTCCTACTACCACTGTGGTTTACAAGGAACAATAAAAGAGGGATGAGGAAAGAAAGGAGAACATGGAAAAAATGATGACTCAATTAGAGATTTTGATAAATCATGTGATGGTTGCACCCATATAGGCGGTGAATGTCATGGCATCCAAGGCCCATGACGATGAAGAAGAATAGAAACTTAATAAGGAGATTCAGTATTTGGCAAATTATTTAGGGGGTTCTCACCCCGCCTATCAAATGCAAGTTGGAAATAAAGGTAGGACAGATCTGAAACGTAACTGTGATTGTAGGGATAGAGATCACAATTATGACCATCATGTGCCTCCTCATGATCGAGCGAAGAACAAAGATGGTATATCCGCTGACCTTGACAAATACAAAACCAAAGATGTCTTGGCAAGATTTTTTATGAAAGTGGATGCAACGGAAAAAATGGTCTGTGAATTGAAAGGATATTTTTCACAATTTAACCAAATGGTTGTGTACCACTCCACTTCTATTAAGTAATTGGAAATGAAAATCGGGCAAATCTACACTTAGTTAAATTCTAGACCAAATGAGGGTCTTGCTAGTGAAACTATTGTGAACCCGAAAAATGAAGTTCAAGTATTGGCAATAGTCACAAGAAGTGGTAAGACTCTTTGCGATCATTTGAAGGAAGTTGAGGGAGAAAATGTTGGTGAAAAAAAGCCCAAGGTAGAGTCAAAAAATGTGAAGGCAAAGGTTATGGTTGAGTTAAAAAAAGTCCCCCGACAATCCAATGTGAAGACGATGAAAACTAATTAGTGAAAATGAATGAATGGGTGGTTGAGGATGATAAATCTTAAGGTTATGTATTGCCACCCATGCAAGTCCCCCCCCCCCTCTGTTTCCACAAAGGCTCAAGAAAAAATAGGAGAATGACAAGCTCAAGAAATTCATGACTAATCTTAGCAACCACTCTATAAATATCCCACTACTTAAGGCTATCCAAGAAATCCTGGGGTATGCTAAGATTATGAAAAAATTGATTTTAAGGAAAGATTTGTTCAAAGGTGACACCATTGAAGTCACCCATGAGTGTAGTTCCATCATGAGTAGCGAAATATAGAAAACGAAAGAAGACCCTGAGGCCTTTACTATTCCATGCACAATTTGGACTCATAAGTTTGAAAAGGATCTATGTGATCTTGGTGTGAGTATAAAACTCATTCCATTTGAAATATATAGGAGACTTGGCTTGGGTACCCCTACACCAATATCAATGAGGGTTTTGATGGCTGACCTGTCTATCAAGAAACCGGCTGGTGTTTTGTTTGATGTGTTGGTAAAGTTGGGTAAATTCATACTTCTAGAAAATTTTGTAGTGTTATATTATGAGATGGACAAATAGATACCTATTACCCTTGGTCGACCCTAACTTGCTACTGAAAGAGCCATTGTCGATTTGGAGCATGGGGTGATGAGATTTAGAGTGCATGATGGTGAAGTTTCATTTCGGGTATGCAACACGAAGAAATAACCCATGGAGCTCCAAGTGTTGTTGGTGATAGGTGTTGAGGTGAGGAAGTCAAGACTGGGTCCCTTGAGTATCCAACTTGTCAAAAATGGAACACGCCGTGCCACAATAATAACTAAGGGGCTATGTGGAAGGAAATCCACAAATGCCACAAAAGTGGCTCGTATCCTGTATTTTTAATTTAGTAGTGTAGATTTTAATTTTTCCATTTGATTAATCCATGCATTTGTAGCACTACGGTGTGTGTTGAGTGCGTTTGAAAAAGGGAAAGTGTGAAATTTGTGCACACTGAACTGAAAAGGGAAAATTGTGTTAAACTGAGTAATGACCTAAACGGGGGAAAATAGAGGAGAAAAATGCTCTTTGTTACCGCGATAGAGGACAATTGACCGCTATCGCGCTATCGCTGTCAAGACAGTTGATATGACCATCTGAATCCCCCATTTTCCTTACATTCTCTGCTCAACTTTTCTCTTAAATTACACCTATTCTGGGCCAAATTTTGAGTATTACAAAAGCATCCTTGCATTCATCTTGTATCATTCCTCCGGTATGTGTCGTGAATCAATACTTTACATATGAAAAAATAGGCCATAAAATGCATATTGTAGGGAAGGCCTAAATCTATGCTTTTCTTTGTTGAACATGTGCTTTAATGAACTTGTGTGGTGATTAGCAGCCAGAATATGGTGTGCACATAAGTGGGCAAGTTTTTAGTACCCCAAATTATTTATGAAATGGAGTAAAATGAGGTGTGCACACCATGTGCTCGATCAAATGCCCAAACAAGTCATAGCTAGTAGTTTTTACATATTAAGGGCATAGTCGCGTATCTCGTAACCATGTTCAATGCTTTTAGTGTAAACTCTTGTGGTAGAACATTTTTTGGCAAAAAATTTGAATTCTTAGGCATTGAAAATTTTGGCTTGAAACCGGTCTCAGGTACCGTGATCGCGGTCATCAAGGATGAAATTACGGTACCATGTCCCGCAATCACAGTAACTGAGGATGATTTTCAGCCTGGGCAAAAAAATTCTGCACTTTAAATTTTTGTCCAAACACCACCCAATAGCCATCCAAGAGCTTTAGTGAACAACATGGCTTAGTTTGTACATGTATATATCAATGATCGATGAGGTTACATTGTTATCATGCTGTTTTGGACTATATCATGAAAGAATAAAACCAAATCCAATTTATGGATCTCGAGTGCCATACTCAATACTATGATGATCTTCCGCAGACAAGGTTACTCCAGAAAAGAGGAATATTCTAGGAGAAAGTGCCAAAAAAGATTCCGATATTTCATGACAAGCTTGTGGCTATAGGGTGGCGGTGCTTCGCCCCTGATCCTTGCAAGGAGAATGAGCAATGGGTTTAGGAATTCTACACAAACTTTAGCGTAGTATCCTTCTATGAACCATAAAGCATGACTATCAAGATTCAGGGAAAAGTGATGGAATTTGGTGCAGAGCAAATCAATGATCTATATGGGCTCCCGAATGTAAACATGGTCGACTTTGAGGCAAAGGAGTGTGATCCGGGAAGTTGGTTGGTGAAGAGATTTTTCCCGAGCGAAGAGGCCTCTTGTGTGGCGACAAAAATAAACATATCCATCAATGACTTCACCGTCGAGGCCCCAATTTGGCTGAACACCATTTTTAGAGGGGTCTCTCCTTGCACCCATTTGACAATGATTCCTGACATGTCGACAAGTATGGTTGTTTGCATTCTAGATGACGTCCCTTTAAATATCTGTCAAATTATGATATCTAAGATAAAGTTCTTCAAGAAAGAATATGGTACGCACATCTCTTTCCCTTATTTGATTACAGTGTTATGTAGGCAAGCAGGAGCTGAAGAGTACCCGGGTGATACCTTGGTGCATCCTAGCACCTTTATCTACCCTCTCAAAATTAGAGGTGAGGGAGCACCGTGTAAAATCAAAAAGAGGAATATCGACTCGAGTAAATTGACATTTTAGAAGTCAGAGTCTTGCAGGCCATCCACCGCCAACCCCTTTGATGATATTTTTGATGAGATAAGAGCAATTAGGGAGCTTGTGTTAGCATTGACCTAAGGTCCAGGAGATCCCTCTACCACTCACCACTCATATGTGTCCCTCTCTGACTATGATGCATATTAGAAGGGCTAGGAGAAGCAGGGAGATACCATTTTTAGGCTTGAAAGAAACTATTATGCCTTGGCGGAGTCACACAGAGAGCTCCGGACCTCACATGAAAAGTTGCTAAAAAGAGAGAAGAAGAGATAAATTCTACAACAATTTGTGGAAGGGGTGAAGGGCCTGTGGAAGGTCCTAAAATCTCATGATATACTTTCTTCATCCTGAGCAGAGAGCGACGATGAGGCCCCATAGAGTGGTCCGGTCCTGAGGATGCTGATGATGATGCAGATTCTACGGACGAGAGTAGATCTTGATACGGTTTAAGGGATCCTTTCTTATGCTTTATTGTTTATATAGTGAGGACACTTCTAGCTACTAATTTGGCGGTGTGCCTATATCTGCATTCATTTTATTTAGGCCTATATTATTTATATTCTTAGATGTTTTTATGTTCTTCTGGAT
This sequence comes from Capsicum pubescens, assembly GCA_030864215.1. NCBI lineage: Eukaryota > Viridiplantae > Streptophyta > Magnoliopsida > Solanales > Solanaceae > Capsicum > Capsicum pubescens. Next base: position 225,350,566 of record CM061549.1, read on the forward strand.
AATTTTTATTTTTTATTTGGATTATAATATTTAGGAATTCTGATGGTACCCACATTTACATGGATTAGTTGTGTTGTTTTGTTTTTAGATTGCCACTTTATCTTAGTTTTCTTATGATATTTGACGAGCATTTCCCTATGATAGATTAAGTGATGACATTCTTAGATTAAGTGATGGCATTCTTAAGGGAAATGTATCATTATTGGGTTCCATAGATGAAAGAAAAGTCTGAGTACCTGCAGCATCGGGGTCATAAATGCAAGGGAAATTTGAGTACCTATAGATATTTTGGATTTTGGGCCACACTTATACCTATGGTGAAGTCTGAGTAGCAATATAGTTTTCCCGAGTAAAAGACAAAATGTGAGAAGAATGCTTATATCAGTAACATAATTAGCAAATTGCGCATGGTGCAAATGCAAAGCAAACATCCCCTCCGTCCAAAAAGTTTTCAAAAAAAATAAAGGGCATAGACATGAGCGACCTTGTATCAACACTTTTTCTCTTTTTGTGACTCCAAAATTTTGTCTTGTAAAAATTGGTAGATACTCCATTTTTTTGTCTCTAGCGGGAGTGACAATTGAGCCGCCTTGGCAAGTTTATGTATAATGTATGGTAAGATTATTTTTCCAAATCTCATGAATACTTGTACCATCTAAAACTTTTTCCATTAGTCTCTCAAGGCTAATTTTTGTTATACTTGGTTGGTGAGATCATCCTAGGCCATCTTTGTGAAATTTGAAGTTCACTCAACCCAAAAACGAATACCTTTGCATAGATGTTATCCCTAGTCACCCACTTTGAGCCTTTGAATCTTTCTTTTGCCTAACACATTGCAATCCGTGAGCCATTCAATTTTAATCCATCTTTTGGACCCTACCCTCTTTGAACTTAAAAATGAAATTTGAGGCAAAAAGCCTGAGTTGGGGGTTGTGAAGATTGGAAGAGATAACTTTGGGCTGCGAAGTTTTAAGTGAGTGCCTAAGATCTTAAGCATTGAGAACAAATGAATAAGGAAATTAAGGGATCCAACAAGGGAAATAAAAGCACAACGTGTGCAAGAAAAAGAAATGAAAAGACATGGGTAAACCATGGAAATAAGAGTAGGCACGTGTGCAAAGAATGAAAACAAAAGGAGTGGCCCATGATTAACAGTTGGATAGAATTATGTGATGTTGATGTTCAAGGAGGTTATAAGCATGTTTTTCCTAATTTTTATCCCACCCTTCCCCGAACCTACATTTCAAGCTCAAAAAGCCCATCAAGATCTTCAACAAAGTGTAATCATTGTAGTGGCGATTGAAAATAGGGGCAAGCCTATGGAATAGTACTTGTTATCATTGAGAGTTCTTATGTGAGAGAGATTTTTGTACTTAAATCCCTTATTGTATATTTGACAACTTGGTGTGTGGGATTTTCCTTCTTGAGGGGAGACATGTAGACACGTTGAGGTGAGTCATTTTGTCATCTCATGAAAAATGAGGCTAAAGGAGTATAGCAAAGTTAAGGTCAATAGTGAGTCAATTCTAGAGTAATAGTGATTGTTGCATGGTTGCTTTTTGATGTCTTTTGCACCCTTGAAAAATTTGTGTTTCATGTTGAGTGGTATTATAAGAATAGTGTTGCCCATGTTTGAATAGAAAATTATGGTAGTGACTATGCTTTAAGTCATTATGATCACTGGGTCATATAATTTGGGCATAAATGTGCATAGTCTCATAGTAAGAAGAAATGTTTCTTGAGAAAAATCAAAGCTTTAAGTTGGGGGGTGTTGATTAGTGGTGAATTAAACACTCATTTTAACTTAACATTTATGCACACTATGATGATTTGAATATATAAATGAAACAACATTTTGATTAAATGCACTAATTTCCACATTATTGCAGGCATATATGTGATCAGATAGAAAGATGTGGAATTGAGATGAAAAGGAACAAAGGGGAGAAGAAAAGTGCACAACTAAAGGATCATGTACAAAACAAGGCTCAGTTACTACGATCACAGTATGAGTGTCGCGATCACAGATAGTCAAGATGGTAAGCCACCGCAATCATGTGGATTTACCCACGGTCGCAGTAGCCATGATCACAAAAAATTTTGTGCAATCGCGACAATGGGGGATAAGGTCCAGGGACTGTTTTGTAATTTCTAGCAGCCGACCCAAAATACCTTAAAAGCCTAAAACCCTTTCCCATTTTGGGTATTATAAACTCTTGCAACATGTTGAATTTGAAGTGAAAACCCTCAATTTGGACAACATTGTATTTTGATTTGGAGACTTTGAATTTAGTATTTTTGAAGAATGGATGATTTGAACAACCCTTATGGTATATGTTTCTTTCCTTTCTTTACAAGTAGTTGAACTTTCATTATCTTTGGATTATGTTGAGCTAAGGCACAATTATTTATGGGTTGTGATGTATTTGAGTGTATGCTAGTTAGTTGATGATGGGTTTTACTATTGCTTGGTTAAATTTGTTGGGATTTATGGATGAAAGCCCCAAATTCCCAAAATGGGTTTGATGGCGAAAAACCCAAACTATTGAAAGATCACACCATCCTTGAAATAGGGGTTTGGGTGAAATTTTTGAACCCATATCATACTTGAAAGAGTGATGTGGAAATCAAGGAAATAATAGACAATTAATGGGTATAGTTTGATAATTCTCACTATCTTAGACAAAAGGGTGATTATGAGGTTGACTATATCTTGGGTATCATCCTAGAAATAGGGATACCCAATTGAGGTAATGGGTGATTATAATTGACAGCGCCCAAGCGCATACACAAGTGTATGTGGTCTACTAATTATTATAGTGGCCTTTAAGAAAGCCAAATATCTATCCCACAAGGACTTGTTCTAACAACTATTCAACTCTAGTTCACAATTTAGATTCAATTGATGCAAGTGTAACCGAAAGAGAGTTTGTAACACCCCGATTCGCTGAACCGGAATGCTACACGTTGCTCATGATCCCGAGGGACCAAAAGCTAACCCATGACTGATATCTGTACCTGTATACTGTAAATCATGATATAAAAATGCGGAATACATAGAACTGTAAGGCCATAAGGTTCAACTGAATAAAACCATGTGGGTGAAAATACCCAAAACAACTTAATCTGAAAGCTAAGTCTGAACGTAAATCTGAACATAAATCTGAAAGCCTTTAAACTATCTGAATAAGGAGTTGAAGGAACATGTCTCCAACTAACTCCATAAAACTGAACTGAAGAAATAAATAAATGTATCAAATCATATTGTCCTCGAATCAATGAGGACTCACTGTGTCTCTGCGACTAGAATGCTACCGCTGCTGCTGGGCTGGAGCTCGTGTCTCGAAACCTATGGTGTAATATGAAAAGAAAGCGCCATAGTGTAAATGCGTCAGTACAACTGGAGTACTGAGTATACGAGGAAGGTAGGCTGAACATAAAGGGTTTCATGCATGAACAACACTGACTGACTAATATGAACGTGGGAGTGCAAACATACATATATAGAAACTGGGACCATGAACACATGATAGCATGACCTGTAAGCTAATACATGGTTTACTGATAACTGTCATGACGGATACTGAAACTGATAACATGGACGACTGTATCTGACAGTCCTGTATATACTGAAATCTGAAGAACGCCCTGAGTTGTTTTACTGAGACTGATACTGAAACTGTGGGAAAGTAGTGTTTAAATGACATGCCCCAGGTATGCCTGTTATGTCTAAGCTGGGGTCCAATCTCTGCCCCGACTGGAAGGGTGTCAATACCGTGCCACGGGTAAGGACAGCCTGTGAGTGACCCTTATCTGGCGGGTACTCAATGAGAACGGTGGGAAACCTAAACTGACAGGTTAATCCACCTCATCAACCCTAATCTGACGGGTTAAGATGTCTCAACCTACGCTGGCTACGTAGTTCTGGAACACAAGGATGACTACTAAGAATCACACCCTAAACTGGTGGGTGAGTTCCCATCCTTGGGTTCACTCGGTGCTAACCTCTACTCCCATCTGGAGGGAATGGACATGAATAACTGACTGTGCATGACTTAATCTTATTGAATTCCATTGACTGGCGGAATGTTACTGATATCTGACAACTGACTAAGATCATGAATTTTTCCTGAGTCACATGACTGACCGAAGTCTATGGAATCATAGCTTGAGTTCGGATATCGTGAAACATGACATGGATCTAGGCACACAACTATAGTTTTTGGGTACAAGTACCCCCAGGACTCGATAGGAGGAAACTGACACACATGACATGACTTGATCACAAGATTTGAGTCCACAATTCACAATATCATAAGTAAGGATTTCATAATAAGAATATTCTCAACAAACTATCACATGATCGGGAATGCACACAACATCTATATACTTGCATGACTTCAATAACATGGTCATTCCATATCACAACAATATCATGAGCTTCTCATACAACTTCTTCAATTCAAGACAAGAGCATGGGGATCACGTTGAACATAAACTTAGAACATGGAATAGTCACTTAGGACTTATTATGTCATAAAAGCATGATTTCTATTCCCTTAGGTATTTTCACAAACACCTTACATGCACATCTTAGGCATAGGTGGATTCATCAAGATTTCAAACATTCAACCACCAATTTCACATGTTTAAACGTTAAATACCACCATACCCTCACACAAAACATACAAAGATCCCATCTTAGGCATTATCAAACTCCAACTACATGAACATCAACCACCAACAACTTAAAAATCATAATACATAATTTAGAAGATGGTTCTTGAGCTTTATGGATGAAAGGAGTCCATGAATCAACTCACGCATACCTTAGAAGGAAGATTCTTGATGATTGACGGAGGAATTTCCTTGAAATCAGATCTTCAAGTTTAGTTATGCAACCCTAGTTGTTTTTCTCTTTTAGTGCTCTTGGATGATGAGCTTTGAGATGATAATAGGGTTGTAATATGTTTAGAAGCTATATGTTTCGTAGGGTTAAGTTTAGGGACGTGTAAGGAGTGTTAAAAGACTTAATTACCCTTAAAATAACTCAAAACGGAGTGTTTTTGGCACCTGGAACTGACTTAGGCGGCGCCCAAGTGATTGCCTAAGTTAGGTTGGGCGGCTCCTAACCAATCGCCTATGCTTGGGTTGGGCGGCGTCTAACCAATCGCCTATGCTTACTGTCTCTCACGAAAATGAGCATAACTTTTTGCTCGGATATTGGATTAAGGCGAAATTGGTATCGTTGGAAAGCTAATTCGATTCTATACAATTTGGTGGGTCTAAATCAGACAAAATATCACATTAACATCGAGTTATACTCGTTCAAATATGACCCTTACAAAATTGAACACTAAAAATTGATGGATTCATAAACTCTTAGCTTGTATTACCTTAAGTGACTCATATGAACATGCTTAATGCATCATAAGCTATCCTATCACTAGGATATTCATTGTAAGTCATGTACGCAATTATGAATCACAGGATAGGAGATTTCATACGTAGGAATACTTATTCACTTCCTAGCTTAGAAACATGTGGGGTATTACAGAGTTATTGATATTTGTAACTAAGGTAAAGTAAACAATGCGTTGAAACAATCAATAGAGTATAGAACAGGGTTAAAGCACTTCAAACAATCATAATACGTTATTGGACTTCATTCTTTAACTCACTTATGTTGGTTGTTGATTCGTAGGGTTAATTGCATGATCATGGTCTCCCGACCTCAAATCGTTTACCTAATTTCGACACTACAACTACATCGTTGAGCGAGGATGTAATAATCAAATTAAGTGTTTGACGTTATAATAATACATATGATTCAAGCAAAGCTTCTAGGTACATCCTTTTCCTAGATACTAATTCAAATTCCTTAGTTCATAAAAGAATAAGAGCCCTACTTTATTTACCCTCACGTTCTATCTCCTTTATTCCTTCTTCCGAGATCACAAAGTAGACAATATATGTATTCTAAGGGTTATAAATACTCAAAATAATTAAAACAAGAATAAACAAGAAACCAAATATGATAAGCAAATCCAACAAAATTAATCCAAAATGATAGTAGTCATATTCTTGGCTTTAACCCCGGAAAGGGAGCTTTCAACCACTAATAGTTATAATCATCATCCAAATAATTGTATTAATGATCAAAACCATAAAGTGCTAAATTAAATAATTAAAATCCTAAATTACAAAGCAGTAGCTACTTCTTTAGTCTCTAATACGCCCAAGATCCAAGATAATTCACAAAAGTGTACAATGAAGTGTATTTATAGTGGGCCAATCCTAAGCCGTGTAGGAGTGCAATATATACCTGCATGAGAGGATAGGAGTAGAGGGTACAATTCTGGATTTTCTGCACTGAAATGGAGGATTCTGTGCGTGCATAGGAGCACCCAAAATAGAGTATTGAAATAAAGCATGTGACTCAGGCTAATTAACCCCGAGATGGAGCATGCGTCGCGCCCATTGTTGCACCGAAATGGAGGGTGTTGCGCGTACATATCACGTGCCCTCACTGGAAGTTGCATCTCACAAATTTCTCTGAGGCAAATCAGCACTCTATGGAACCTTTCTTGCGGGCATACCTCCTATAGCTATTGGAAATTGCATCCAATATTTTGGCTAAGTGTTCAACGTCCCTCTTGCCTTGTGACATTCTTTTGCCTTCCCTTCAAAGCTTTTGGTGTTGTTTTTCCTTGAATTTCCAGCTCGTTCAACATACATACATTACCATAATCAAATCCACAAGCATCTTACATTATCAAACACCATGTATTAGAGCTCAATACAACAAAACATTCACAACGATGAGCAAAAACTATGAGCTAAGACTATGCTTGCTCGTTTAATCTTTAACATTTTGCTTTGGCTCTTGACTTGATTTGATTACACTTTGCACATTCCAAACAAGTTTTTACACACATAATTACACAATAAAACCACTAGGAACTCATTCAACACACTTGAATCCTACACGACAGACTAGAATAATCACCTAGCTCAAGATAGTATAACTTGTTTTCTCATCTAAACTCTAATTGATCGATTTAAATCCAAACTTGTTTGAAAACACTTCTAAACACTCTAATTAATACTTGAACACTTACATGATTATTTATATAATTATTCACTTATTAAGCACCTGAATTATCCTCAAAACAAGACTAAACCAGCTGGAATAGTAACACTAGAGTGGATAAATACACCCAACATCACCATCCCACACTTAAAGCCTTGTTCATCATCGAACAACTCTTTACTATAAGCATCATACTATAAGGAGACTCTACATTTTTACTACATGCTAGACACTCAAGCTTGTACTACAATGACTACCCTAAATGCAAGTTTATATACTAAGCATGTTATTTACACAATTGGCAGTTCAAGAACACTGCTTACAAACATCCTAGCCTAAAGAATTGACTCACTAAGTTGGCAAACTCATGCTCACTGCTCAATAAAAGACATAAAACAAATCACCCACATTCATCAAACATGTTTCTTCACAATAAGAGAGTTACCCGTAATCACTCACATTGATGGAATTTATAATACAATGGGTATAAGAATAAAGTTATGATCACTCTCACAAGGAATTCACAAGTTACACACAATGAACTATAGGCTTTCCCTTAGTGTAGCACTCCCCTAATATGAGAATGTTAAGCTTAGGATAAAATAGGTTTTTTCAGAATGTAATGTAGGCTAAGGGATGAGTAGGAACTATTTTGGAAAAGAATAGTGACTATTTTCCCTAAGTGCTTTTACACATCACATAATTCATTCAATTCAAACCTAACAACTATCTCCCACCATTTTTGTCTTCCCTATTATTTTATTTTTACCCCATCTTATTAAGATCATTTACATACACTATGGTGGGAGGATTCCATAAACAACTCATTCAATATGAATTTTTTTTTATTCTTTTCATTACTCAACTCCCCACCTACCACAACACATAACAATTTTTTGAACACCAATAGCTAATACTTTAGGGGTTCAATTTCACCTCTTCCTTCTTTAATTTCACACTGCTTGACTCACTTATTTTATACTAAAGTAATTTAGGAACTTTTGATCAAATTAAGGTTTATCAAAGAAGGGATTAACCTACACATGAATCTGTCAAAGAAAAAGATAAAGTATCAATGGGGATTACTAGGATTATGCACAAGGGTAGGTCAAAAAGAAGGTATGAAACAAGATTGTCAAAGAAATGCCTATATTATCTCCTAAACCCACACTATTTATTTTTATTTGCACACACATAGGGAATGTTCTAGACATCACATGTACCTAGGAATATACAAATACCTCACACACACACGACACATGCTCGACTCACGCAGGATTATCATACACTCTCAACCAAATAATAGCATGAATTCAAAATTAAGCCAACGAGTGCAAGAGTCATAATCATGAACCTAGGAGTCTAATAAGTTGTAATTCACACAATCAACATACTTTTTACTACTAACACACTTGCACCATGTAATCAAATATAGCACCAACAAGAATATTTCACTTATTCCTAACCCATTTTTTTTTAATTTGCCCTAAAACTGGGAATTTCCCCACCCCACTCCTAAAAATCTACTTTATCCCCTAACTATACTTTAAAATTAGAGATAGAAATACTCCTTGAGGCCTCTAGGCCTAGCTAGTAGCATCTTTATACATCAAGGGGGTCTGGGGACGCTACACACAGTTTTTGCCATGCTCCAAGCTCATGTTTTCTGGTACTTAGACTTTCCATCAACCTATGACTCAACAAAACAAAAACTACATGAAGTAAAAACTAAAAAAAATAAAAATAAAACACACCTACTTAACTTGGGTTGCCTCCCAAGCAACGCCTGATTTAGTGTCCCGGCACGACCCAGCTCAACTTAACCCAATTCCTTCATCCTTTTGCTCACACTTGGAGGCCATTTTCTTAGTTATTTCTGACCTCTTGAGTGTGAACTCTCCATGTCAATAATTTTTTTCAACTATAGCCATTTCAGGCTCATCAATCTGCATTATGTTAGGATTAGATGATTGTGACTTAGGGTGCTCAATGACGGTGTCCGAAGAGGTCTTTTGTGGAATAAACTTCATCACCCCACACTTATAGTATGGGATAGTGTGTTAAGAAATTTGTACACTTTAAAAAATACCTCTTCATCCTCCAACCTCATTGTGAGTGTGCCTTCTCTCACATAAATTAAAGCTCCTCCCATCACTAAAAATGGATGCCCCAAGATAATTGGTATCTGTTTGTCTGCCTAAAAATCTAGAACAATAAAGTCAGCAGGAATAATAAATTTACCAAAATTTATGAGAACATCCACTATAACTCCTTCAGGATGTGCTATGGTCCCGTTATCCAATTGCAGTAGTATAGAGCTCGGTGTAGGCTTCCCCAAACCCAATGTGTTTAACAAAGTTAGGGGCATCAAGTTTATTCTTGCCCCTAAATAACTAAGTGACTGTACCACGTCGTTGTTGCCAATTATAATGGGGAGAGTGAACTTTCCAGGATTCTTAAGCTTTTTGGGCATCTTTTGAGTAACCACAAAGCTTCACTCCTCAGTGAGTGCTACTGCCTCCATATCCTGCATCTTAACTTTAGTAGCGACCATGTCCCTCAATTACTTAGAATACTTGGGCATTCATTATAAAAGTACTAAAAGAGGTAAATTAATATGAAGCTCTTTGAATATGTCAAAGAACTTCTTGAAGAACGCATCCTCCTTTGCCTTTATATGCTTTTATAGGAAAGGTGGTTGTGGGATCTTCTTCACTTCTTCAGCAACTTTTTCTTTCAAGTAATCAAGCTTCCTCGACTTTTCAGCAACTTGGTAATTTACCTGTTTAGGATTTTTCTCTATATCTACCTCCTTAGTACCCTTGGGAGGTTATTTATTAAGTACTTTACCACTCCTTAAAGTGATTACTATTACTTATTTAGGAGGTTCAGTATTACTTGGCAACCCACCTTGAGGCCTAGTATTTTGTGCATTCTTAAGCTAATCTATCTTCAATTCCAAGCTCCTTGTGGCCACTTGTTGGCTTTTTATCTCTTTCTATTAACTCTTCATGTCTATTGCTAACTGCACTTGACCAGCTATAAGTTGTTTAAACATCTCTTCCATATTGCTTGTGGCCTGATTTCCTTTTACCTGTGGCTATTGAAACTGTTGTTGGTTGTTCCATGAGGTATTTAGTGGCGGAGTCTGCAACTTTTTATTATAGGCATTACCATAAATTGGCCTCTGAACATTTCCCACAAACATTATTGACTCTGTATTTGTAACATATATTACAGAAGAATGACCACTATTGCTATAAAGATCACACCAACCACTGGTCTAAACTGCATTAACTTCTGCTTCAGGCTGTGTAGCTCCCACGTTCAGGCTGCTGAAAAGAGTGTTTATCAAATTTTGTAATGCAATAACCTGAGTTGATAAAGAAGTTTATTGGTCTACCTCTATCACTCCTATAACTTTCTTCATGGCACTTTAGAATCACTATGCCACTCTGGATTTCCTTATGTGATATGGTTTAATAAGGTGTACAACTCATCATAAGTCAACTCTAGTGCTTGACCGTCTGCAACTGAATCTAACAAATTTTTTGTGTCGTGGTCAAGTGATCTTACCAAATTATAAGAAAGTACCTCTTTGGATTATTGATGATGTTGATAGTCCCAAAAAAGTTCCTTGAAATACTCCCAATCATGATAGAGGTTCCCGTCTGGACTCTATTTAAAGCTTGCTATCTCAGTACAAAGTTTTGCAGTCTTGCCAGACAGAAAGAATCCGATGAGGAACTTTTAGACAGAAAACACTGGCTCAGAGTTTAAACACCTTTTAGCTTCACCAATAAGTGAATAGGGAAAGAGTGTCAGCCTCACATAATCAGCATTTACATCTGTCTAAATAAATATGTCAGTGAGCTCAATTAAATTCTGCAAGTGGAACTATGGATCTTCATGTGCAAGCCCTGTAAATTGTCCACTGATAATCAATAGTTGTACCATATTTTTCTTTAGCTCAGACCTCCCTAAGCAGCTGGTTTCTGAAAAAGTAAGGTCAAATTTGTCGGAAGTGGGATTGCTACTTCTCTAACTGTCTTGCGAGCTAGTTGTTCTTCAGCCATTGGAGCAAGATTTTCTTGATCTTCTTACATACGTGGGAGAAGGATTGCTTCATGGATATGAGGGAGAAGGATTGATTCTCTCCTTTATTAATGGAATAATTATTCAGGTTTGAGGCTTGGTTCAACTAATTCCCGAGCCCTTGCCAGCTTACTAGTTTGAAAACCTATTTCCTGCAATTATAAAACCAAGACCAAGCATAAAACACCAAGGTAATACAAAAGTCAAAACTAAAAATAAATCAATTTCCAAATTACAAGTCCCTGGCAACGGCGCCAAAAACTTAACTGCGCCCAAGAGCACACGCAAGTGTACATGGTCTATCAAGTAATATTGTGGCCTTCAATAAAATCAAATATTGATCCCATGGGGACCTGTTCTAACAATTATTCAATTCTAGTTCACAATTCAGACTCAATTGATGCAACAATAACCAAAAGAAAGTTTTTGATATAGGTAACTAAGGTAAAGTAAAGGAAGCAAAAAATAAAGGTCTTGTAACAATCAATAGAGTAAATCCCAGGGTTAAAGCACTTCGAACTATCATACTACATATTGAACTTCATTCTTTAACTCACTTATCTTGGTTGTTTATTGATAGAGTTAAATGCATGATCATGGTCTCTCGACCTCTAATCACTTACCTAACTTGGACACTACAATTACATCATTGAGCAGGGTGTAATAATCCAATTAAGTGCTTAAAGTTATCATCCTACATGTTAATAAAGTAAGGCTTCTAGGTACATCCCTGTCCTAGACGCTAATCAAAATTCCTTAGTTCATAAAAGAATAAGAACCCTACTTTGTTTATCCCTATGTTTTATCTCCCTATTCCCTCTCCTGAGATCACAAGGTAGAAAATTTATGTATTCTAAAGGTGATAAATCCTTAAAATAATTAAAACAAGAATAAATAATCAACCAAATATGATAAGAGAATCCAACAAAATTAATCCAAAATGATAGTGGTCATGTTCTTGGTTTTAACACCGAAAAGGGAGTTTTTAGCCACTAATAGACATAATCATCATCCAAATAATTGTATGAATGATCAAAACCATAAAGATCTAAGTTAAAGAATGAAAACCTAAATTACGATGCAGTATCATCCTCTTTACTCTCCAATACATCCATGATCAAAGATAATTCACAAAAGTGTACAATGTAGTATATTTATAGTAGGCCAATCCTAAGCCATGTAGGAGTACAATATATCATGAGCATGAGAGAATGGGAGTAGAGGGTGTGACACTTTATTGGATGCAATGAAATGTAGAATGTTGTGTGTGAATGGGAGCACCCTAAATAGAGCATTGAAATGAAGCATGTGATGCAATATCATTAACCCCGATATGGAGCGTGTGTCGCTCCCATTATTGCCCAAAAATAGAGGGTGCTGCACGTGCATATCGCACGCCCTCAGTGGAAGGAAAAGCATCACACAATGGAGCCTACATCATGGGAATATCTCCTGCAGCTACTGAAAATTATATCCAATATTTTGGCTAAGTGTTCAACGACCTGCTTGCCTTGTGACATTCTTTAACCTTCTCTTCCATGCTTTTAGTATTGTTTTTAATTTAATTTTCAGCTCTTTCAATATCCATATATTTCCATAATCAACTTCACAAGCATCCTACATCATCAAAAACCATGGATTAGATCTCAGTACAACAAAACCTTCAAAACGATGAGCAAGAAACACGAGCTAAGACTAGGCTTGTTCTCTTAATATTTAACATTTTGCTTTGGCTCTTGACTTGATTAAATTACACTTCACACATTCCAAACAAGGTGTTCCACACATAATTACATAATTAAATAACTAGGTACTCATTCAACACATTATAATCCAACACGAGTGACTAGAATAATCACCTAGCTCAAGCTAGTATAACTAGTTTTCTCGTCTAAATTCTAATTGATCGATTTAAACCGAAACTTGTTTTAAAATACTTATAAACACTATAATTACATACTTGAACACTTAAATGCTTATTTATATCATTATTCACTTATTAAGGACACTAATTATCCTCAAAACAAGACTAAATAATCTAGAAAAGTAACACTAAAGTGCATAAATACACCCAACATCAATAATTAATAGACTTGTTAGGTATCCTAAAGGTTAAGGTCATGAAATTCTCAAGGATTTATTGACAAACTAAGATCAAGGAACTTATACCTAGACTACCATATTATTAAAAACTATCATGTACAACAAATCTTCATATACCTATGCATAATTTGCTCTTAGGTAGACATAATCCCAAGACTCTCTTCCTATCAATGTTAAATTGAAATTGCTGTGTAGTTTGTGGACTTGAGTTACTATTTATAAACACTCTTCCAACCCCCCCCCCTAATTTTAAATCATGCTTTTTACTTTATTTACTCTTCAGGTATTTTCTTAGTAAGTGTTAAGACCCATAATATTAGAATTCTAATTTCACTCCTTGTGGATTCAACCTCAATAAAAGTTGAGATATTGACAACGATCGTCCTCTACAAAATTACCTGGTATAAGTTAGCATTATTAACCACCCACGGGCTATATGGGTCCAATTGTAACACTTTAGTCGGGCCCCAATGTGTGTTAGCCACATGAACTGGGGATACATAGAAGGTTTGGGATTTCCTTGTACCCTTCACCAACCATGATCCATTTTTATGTAGTGTGATATAAGCACAGGGTAATTTAGACAAACCCTCATGTTGGCAAATATGAGTTTTCGATGTCTGTTCTTTGGACTCACACCTTCACGCCAAACTATCATAAACCCCATTAATGGCCAATTAAAAAAATTAACACACAAACCATGCACCAATTCCAGGAGTCAATTATTAAGGAATTATTAAGTAGTAACATCATACCAACTAAAGTTTGAAAGAAATGTTATTATCCAATACTTTGAGGATTCCTTCATACCCAGTCGAGTCCATTAATAAAATCACTTGGGGGATTCCTTCATACCCCACAAGGTTTTAAATATAATTACTATTATTATCCAATTAGCCAAGAGAATGAGCCAAACTAAATGATAATTTACATTCCAAAGTTGATTATGCAAGTGGATTGAGGTTATTATCAATTTCCATACCAAAACCAATTATTTAGGGATTTCATTGTACCCCTATTGTCATAATTTATAAATTTAGGGAGTCCATTGTACCCCTATTCCATCGACCATTCCCATTCACCCAATGAGTTTATAAACCAACAATTTAATGTATAATAGCTCAATACTAATCATTATAAAACATTCAAACAACTATATCCAAAATCCTCAACCCATAATTCAAAATCCAATACCAAAACCATGAATAATAAATCACTTTTCATGCCATTAAGAAAATAAAAGTGTAGGTAAAGAGGTACATGTCTTAATTACCAAGAAATTTGAAGAAGATAGCACCCTTAGAACCCTAGATGACAAAGTTCCTTGAAACCCGAGACTTTACTTGAATAGGGTATTTGAGAGAGAATTGGAGAGTGTTTAATATGCCAAAGTATTATAAATAACTCTCTTTATAGGTTTTATGGGTGTGGGTTCTAAGTGGGGAAAGAAGGAAATTACTATGATGTCCCTAATTAAAAGATTGAAAAATATCGCCTCGTCGCTATGGGTTACCTCACGACTCGTATGGTAATCCTACGACTCATTTAGTCCAGTCATAGTCTAGACAGTGTCCAATTCCAACCCATATTGTTCTGGTTAGGAGTCGCACCTTACGACTCGTACCAAGTCCTTATGATCCATACCTCCCTCCAGTACCCAAGACATGATTTTTTATGACATACACTAGATACCCTACGATTTCACCTTATGACTCATATGGAGTCTCTATGAATCTTTACCTCAAGTCATCACCAAAATAGTAACTCAGGAAGATCTCATTCGCCACCTTATGACTAGGGTTCTATGACCCGTATTGTCGCCCTACGACTCATACGGTGAGTCATATTCAGGAAGTGAGGATAAAATTTTAGAATTTTTCAAGGACTAAAATTAGAGAATTTACAGGTATAATCAAATCTTAATCGCTCCTTAATACCAAAAGAAGACCACTTTCACCTCTTCGTATGGTACTTTTGCCTTTAAAAGGGTGTCATTTTGTCTATGCTATGCACCTACCATTTTCAAGCATTGTATGATGTCCATTTTTTCTGACACAGTGTAATACATGATTGAGGTTTTTATGGATGAATTTTACATTATGGGTGAATCATTTGATAATTGCTTACCATACTTTTCCAATGTTCTGAGGAGATACAAGGAATGTAATCTAGTGCTAAACTGGGAGAAGTGCCATTTCATGGTTAAAGAATGAATAGTTCTTGGTCAAAGAATTTCTTAGAAGGGGTTGAAGTAATTAAGGTAAAGATTAAGGTGATTGTAAAGTTGTCTACACCAATTTATGTGAAGGGAATTCATAGTTTCTTGGGTCATGTAGGTTTCTATAGATGATTTATCAAGGACTTACCTATAATTGCAAATCTATTATTCAAATTGTTGGAAAAGGATGTGAAATTCTTGTCTAACGAGGCTTGTATAAAAGCATTTTAACACTAGAAGGAGAAGTTAATTTCTTCCCCATTATTGTGTCTCTGAATTAGACCTTCCCTTTTAAGGTGATATGCGATGCTAATGATGTGGCGCTAGGATCAGTCCTAGGTCAAAGGTGAGAGAAGATACTACACTCTATCTACTATTCTAGTAAAGCACTTAATTCTGCCTAAAAAATTACATTATGATTGAACAAGAGTTGCTTGCAGTTGTGTTTTTATTCGAGAAATTCCAATTTATATTGATTGGCACTAAAGTCATTGTGCATACTGACCATGAAACTCTTAGATATATTTTAACAAAGAACAATGCAAAGTCAAGGATTATTAGATGTATACTTTTATTATAGGAATTTGATTTTGAGGTCAAGGATCGAGAATGAACTAAAAATTAGTTGGCCAGTCATTAGTCATGCCTTGAGGAGGAGTCAATGGTAAAACAAGGGGTGGTCTTGAAATTGATGATACTTTTAAAGATGGACATGTCTTGGCAATATCACAAGACTTAAAACCTTAGTTTGAAGATTTTACAAATTATTTGGCAAGTGATTTAGTTTTGGAATATATGACATTTCAGCAACAAAAGTGCTTCATGCATGAGGTGAGGAAGTTCTTTTAGGATGACACATTCCTAGTTTAGGTCTGTGTAGATAGAATAATTCGAAGATGTATTCCTAAGGTGGAGATCTAAGTATCTTGGAAATAAGCCACTCTTCGCCAATTATAGGGGTCACCATGGAGGTGTGAGAACAACGCATAAGATCTTGCAATGTGGCTATTATTGGCCTATTATTTATAAAGATGCTCATTATTTATGATAGGTCGTGTGACCAAGGTCAAAGGCAAGGTAACATCTTACAATGACATAAAATTTAAATGAAGACTATACTCAGGCTCGAGTTGTTTGTTGTATCGAGTATGGACTTCATGGGCCCATTTGTTATCTCACATGGAATGAAGTACATATTTTTGGCTATGGACTATGTTTCCAAGCGTGTGAAAGTAATTACACTTTGGAACAATGAAAAAAAGAGCATTACAATAATTTTGAAGAAGAACATTTTTTTATATTTGGGATGCCCTAAGCTTTCACTAGTGATGGAAGGTCACATTTCTATAACCACCTCTTTAAAGCCTTTTTTGAGAAATATGGTGTAAAACTTAATGTTGCAACACCTCACCATCCATAGATAAGTAGGTGGGTTGATGTCTCAAACTAAGAGATCAAGTCTATTTTGGTAAAGACTGTGGATGTCAATCGGGCAGACTTGGCTAGAAGGATAGATAATATATAATGGGCCAACAACATAACTGATATGCCGTGGTTTCATGGCACATTCGATGATTAAAATGGTTAAAACATGCATTTACTTAGATTGTTTTATGGGATATGATGTGTGTTTTATATATGATGTAGGTAAATTAGGTTGAAAGTGGTATTAAATGGAAAGGATGAAAAATCACTGAAAAATGCAAAGTACTAATCTGACAATAAGTCGTATAGTCACCTGACGACTCATTCCCATAGTCGTGATAATAAAAGTGGTTTTGGATGATATACAAGCGTAAAGTGAAGACTGACCATGACTCGTTATTTGATACTATAAGTTGTGGTGTGATGTCATACATAGCATGGTGGTTATAAGTCGTTCCTCATAATAACTCTGATGCAATCTACCACAGAACCTGAAGGGAGGATATGACGCAGTTGACTGGGCCTCACTAGCCTGAGATTGGGCACTCTGTTCCCTGAAGCTGTCCCCACCTTTGAAATGCTTGTCACCGGATGGCTTTGGTTAGGGGGACTAGCCGTCGAGTAAGCCCCATAATTGACCCACTTTTTCTTAGGCCACCTCTCACCATCGCTCCTCTCTACTGCTGGCCACCACCCTACTTAGAGAAACTAAGCATTTTGCCTTGCCACTCTCCTATTTCGGTCTTCTTCTTCTTCCCTTCCTTTACATGCTACATGTACACAACCAACCTAGAAAAATACATGTCTTTGATCAACAAGGCAACCTTACTCTCCAATACCAAATCTGTAACACCCTAAACTTTTGGGTTAAATTTTGAACTGTCGTTCCTATTTATGTAAACTCTAATTCTATGATTTGTATATGAATATACATATCATAAACAGTCACCTTGTGTATAAAGTGTTTTCAATGCGAATCATGGTCATAGGAAGCACTTAGAGCAAAGTTGGATTGAGAACATTTCTATCGATAGAGTTTTCGTATTCGATCCTACAAGTGTAAACTTTAAACGAGTGTAATTCCTATAATATAATGATTTAGTTGTCCTACAATATATCAAATGAAAAATCTTTGAATCTTCTTTCCAACACATCTTATTTCACCTTAATTCTATATTGGAGTAGGATGTATGCTCCTATTACTTCGGAGTGTCCATCTATCAATAAGGTGACAACTTAAGTGATAAGCCATCAACTAAGTGACCAGCTATCAACCTCGTCATCAGCCTTAACAATAAAATATCTGAATTCATCAAGAGAAGGTGATGAATAAGTTGATAAGCTATCAACTAGTTGTTAATCTATCAGCTAAGTCATCAACCTTAACTAGCAATTGTACAATTTCAACTTGAGGTTGATGACTATGCTGATAAGCCCTCAACTAGTTGATAAGCTATCAACTGAAAATTTCTACAATTTTTATTCAATTTTCGTTGGGGTAATTTGGTCTTTTCCTCACATCAAACTCCTCATCCATAAATTAAAACCTTGAATACACGCTATTTTGCCTTATTCTCTATTAATTATCATATGTAAACCATTCCCCTCTTCTCAAGTTCTCAAGAATTCAAGTTTTAATTTTAAGCTTTCTTCAAGAAGTCATCTAATTGAGGTATATGGGGTATTTATCAATGGTTTCCTTCCACCCATTGATCCCAAAAATCCTCTTTTTGGTTTAATTATGAATTTTATCCTATTTTAGGAAATTGTCCATGCATATTTTGAATTTAATCTATATTTTCTTAGTAATTTGAATTCAAGCCATGTCAACTTGGTTTCCCCATAAAAACTAGATTACGTCATGCTTTGAATTTCAACTACTCATGTCTTATTCAATTACTCCTGTGTTAAATTATAAAATTATTAATTAAACCACGTGAAATTGTTATCCTTCCAAGTTAATACATTGATATATTTGAATTCATGGACTTTATCAGTTTGGTGACACATATTATGCTTTTGGTCTTTGAAAAGGGACTTTATGACACTATTTCAAGTGTTGTTATCGAATTTTGAAATCATTCAGTGCTGGCGGGTTATGAACACCGAATACCTATGTCTTTACTTACGTTTCAGACCTTCTAAGTAATAAGTCAGTCAACTCATGATTTTATAGTTATACTCAGTTTGTTATGACAATGATGAACACTATCAGTTTACATGTTTATGATTACTTCAGACTCTGCATGCACTATTGATTTCAAAATATCATGACCTAAGCTTATCAGTTATCGGTGCATGTACTAGTTAGTGTTTCAGTGTCTTTTAGTTGACAGTAGGATTTATCACCGAGAGGGAAGTATGGGTTCAATACATCCTAATTCCCAGAAACTATGTTCCACCATAGGTTTAGGGGTCTCACCAGAGAGTGTCACCCTGACCAATATGGGCTCAAGTTAGTGATCACTCAAGTTCAGGTTCTGCTCTAATTGCAAGGATAGAATAGCCCTCCTCAACATTGGTCTAACATTGGAATCCATGATAGCTCACATGTCTTATGTCGGTTACATGATTGCTCCCAGAGTTTCAGTCAGTT
Organism: Capsicum pubescens; assembly: GCA_030864215.1. Lineage (NCBI taxonomy): Eukaryota > Viridiplantae > Streptophyta > Magnoliopsida > Solanales > Solanaceae > Capsicum > Capsicum pubescens. Next base: position 225,370,096 of record CM061549.1, read on the forward strand.
CAGGTTTGCTTGAATAGGTGGCTAGATTTTAATATTTGTTCCATCAGTTTACAGACTATTTCTGTTATTAAGATATAAGTTATTTAGTTATTCAGGTCATTTCAGTACATTCTATACTTGGTCTTGCATTCTCAGTTTTACATGTTTATGTTTCCATACACAACATTCATATATGATCCTCAATTTAGTTTCACAGCATGTTCAGCTTTACATATGGTTTACATACAGTGAATCATGTTTCTACCGCTTCCCAGTTTACATAATTATTTTTGGCTCATGATTTATTAATCTCACTATGACTTACTGTTTTTATGTATAGCCATATTTTAAATGTATGTTTCAGTAAATAACTTACCTCCTCAGTTTTAAAGTATATTTTAAATATTTCCATGATTTAGTGCATGTCCTCATATACTTAGTACATTCCAAAGTACTAACAACATATATGCATTTGTTGCTACATTCCTTCATGATGTAGGACCCAGATGTAGTCCACACACCAGGGTAAGATAGTTTTTAGCATTCAGCCAGCAGGTGATAGGTTCACCTATTTCAAGAACTCTAGTCTGTTGTAGTTCATATACTGTATTGTTATTATGGTTATATATTGATTTGTGGTAGTTGGATGCTTGCCCCAGCCCATCTACAGTTAGTATTGTAGAGGCTTCATAGATAGTTAGTCAAAGTCATGATATGTAATTCAAGTTCTTTCTTCAGTTTTATCATGTTGTAAACTTTATCAGTATTATATTCATTCAGATTTTCTCATGATGATGTTTCCACTCAGCAAATTTAACTTTTATTTACAGTATAAACTAGTTTCTCAAGTAATATGCTAGTACATGGGTTAGCTTGGGATCACTTGTGGTTCTGTTATGACTAAGGGGTAGTCTCAAGTCATGAAAAAATTAGTATTAGATCACAAGGTTCAAGTGTCCTAGGGTGTCTATGAAGTAATGTCTAGTAGAGTCTTTCGAAATGGTATAGAGAAGTTTGTACTTTTATTTCAGAGGCTATAGGCATTTAAGTGATGTTTCCCCTCTTTTATCTCTCAGATCGTGCAGTAGTTACATTCTCTAAGGAACTTATGCAGATTCTTATATTACTCCATTCATGCCAACTCTACCTTATTTTAAAGGAAATAGACACTATCAAGCTTAAATTCCTACTGATAGCGATTTCCCAGACAGTCTCTTCAGACAACTATTAGATTGCATGCGGGCTAAAAAGGATCCCATCATTCCCTTTATGTTCCAAAGTTTGAAAGATTTCTTTCATGTTCATGAAAATTGTGCACTAAGTCGTAGTAAGATGTGCCCTTATATTCTTTCTCAGAATCCTATGACAACATATGATCTAGATTTAGAAGCACGAACCCATAAGTTTAGCAAAAGTAAAGTGGGTATTGTGTTATCTGAATTTAGTATATTATGTATCCATGGGGCTAGTTATATGAATGGTGAACTAGTAGGCTCGAAAGAGTATATTCAAGAATTTAAGTTTATTGATTTGAAATTAAGTATGTGATGATTGTTGAAGCTTAGAAAAGTTAAGGATAGAATATGTTAAAAAATATGTTCAAGAATGAAGTTAGTATAGTTCATTAAAATTTGGGGAATATCCATGTTAAGTATTAGAATCTAAGTTTGAATCTTAGATTATTGAGATAATAAGAAGAAGAGTTGAAATTTTAGATGGGGCGAACTCAGGGTATGGTGATACTCCTGTAAATTCTAAGTTAGTTAGTATTTAAGTTATTATATGATGACTATTTCGACAATAGAAAGTTAGAGTTTTATCCTTGATGAAAGTACTAGCAGTGGGTTTTACACTTTAAGATATAGTCTGTTAGGGTGAGTTTATTATTTTTGTGTATTGTTATTTCTTGGACTCTAGAATAGAGTGGTTGCAGTTTAGTTTAGAGTTTATTAAAAGGGGTCCACAGACTTAGAATGATGGTTTAAAGCTAAGGGTAGATGGTAGAACAAGAAACCAGGTTAGGCTCTCAGATTCTAGTAGTGATGCTAGTGTGTTGTAGAAAAATACTAGGAGGAAGATACCCAACCCATTCTTATCTCAGTGTAATTTTTTGTACTTCAATCATCATGACATCTACTCATACCTTACATATCTCCATGATCATAGTTTATGTTTATGCTCTAATATAGAATTATGTGCACTCCCTGTTCCATAGTATAAAGAGTTCCAGTTCACTCATCAGTACAAATATTATTCCATGAATTTATGAACTCCAAACTCAGGTTATACAGTTCATGACTCATGTACTCATGCTTTACGGTAGGCTCTTTTCCCATAACTCATGGTGCACCCTTAATGATCAGTGAAAATTCACATTATGTTATGTATTCCCTCAATGTTGATCTCTAAAATGAATTCATGTTGTTAATACTTTATTCCTCAAACCTTAATTAAGTGTCAAATTTATGTATAGTACTTTTTTAGGCTTTAGGTCCTCATGTTCTAACCTTTCAGTGACCTCTCATTATGAAACATAGTGGTGATAAGTAATTGTTTGATGGGGGAGAGGGAATGTTTTTCATTAGGAAAAGATTGTTGTATGCTAGTTTTATATAAGTCTATATGTGTGAATGGAGATTAAGGTAAAGCTTTTGGTATATGTCATGGTTAGTTGAGAATTATATGTATGTCTTTATGGGGATAGTGCATTGACGTTGTTGTTGATAGAGGTATTAGAAAGTATGGAAAAATTTCATTGGAGGATTAGTTGACTAGAAGTTCATATGTGGTTATAACGATAGGCTTGAATGTCATGTTTGTATTGAAGTGGATGGATGCATTGTGATTTAGTAAATTCCCAATAAGAGCTTGAAGTTAGTCGTTGAAGTGGTAATGAGTAATATTCTTGAGATGAGAGATCTAAAAAAACATAGGATATTGAATCCATGGTTTACACTAGTATTATGGTGTTATGTGTGGTACCTTGTGACTTTTTGTAGGCTTGAACATAGTGAGATAATTTAGTTTAGCTTAGACTTTAGTAGATGGAGTTATCAACGCCCATGTGAGAACTACAAGTTCCATCAATGAGAATAGTATTTAATAGGATAAGTATAGTTGAGGGAGTATTGGAGAAGTGTGGCTAAGCTTAAAAGATAGCAGTTGTATTGCCTAAGGCAAAGTGATTCTATCTTATCTTATGTTTTATAGGAATTTAGTCCATGATTACAGAGTTGTATCCATGTTGTGATTCTTTATGCGGATATCTTATTCAGATAATGCCCAAAATTATTTGCTCCCTAATGTTATTAGAACTTTTTACAAAGTATGTTGAAGAAATACTCCAGTTGGGTATAAACTTTTAGTATAATTTTTTATGTATTGCTAGAAATTTTGTTTGGCAATCAGAGAGATAAACTCCTATAGTTTTCAATCTTTCCATCTAGTCTTACTATCTGAAGTTTCATGAATATGGCTATTTAAAGAGTTAATTTGTTCGCATCCATGTAAACTGCGAATTCAGTTCAGTCCATGCATCAATTCAAATATTTAGTCCTGATTCAGTTCATAAGTATTTAGTGCATAATCTTAGTTTTCCAAGTATTCCAGCTTAGGAATTGTAATACCCTTTGTACTACCTAAGTCTCATTATCTTATGATTCGTGCTTACATAATGTACATGGCGATGCCATGAAGCCTTTTTTCCTTTAATTCCTATACGTGCTTTGTTGAGGGATAATTTCTAATGAGAAATTACATATTTTATTCAATCCTTAGTAACTCTTAGAATTTTTTTTGCATTGGTTATCACTTTCCAGTTCAATATGTATGATTATATCATGACCATTTCAAGTGAGTTCTAAACTCCCAACATGAATCAGTTCCTTATAGTCAAAAAAGTCAAATCAACTAAGAAATCAGTTTCATGATGGAAGTTTTAATGTTTCATCTCAACTATATCCTTCATTATTAGATATGCCATGTCTATGTTATTCCATACTTCTAAATATTTAATAAGTTTTTTCCCATCATTCGAGGATGAATGATTCCAAGGGAGAGATAATGTAACACCCCGTACTTTTGGACTAGATTTTGAACCATCATTCCTACGTGTGTAAATTCTAATCCTATGATTTGTATATGAATATATGTGTCATGATTATAAACCTTGTGTATAAAGTGTTTTCAATGTGAATCATGGTCATAGGAAGCACTTAGAGCAAAGTCGGGTTTAGAACACTTTTATCGATTGTGTTTTTGTAATTGATTCTACAAGGGTCAAATTTTAACGAGTGTAAACCCTATAATATAATGATTCAGGTATCCTACTATATATCAAATGAAAAATCATTGAGTCTTCTTTCCAACGCATCCAATTTTACCTTAATCCAATATCGTCATAGGATGTTATGATCATTTTACTTCGGAGTGTCTGTTTGTCAACAAGTTGATGACTTAAGTGATAACCCATAAAATGAGTGACGAGATATCAACCTTGCTGTTATCCTTAACAAAAAAAATAACCAAATTCATTAAGAGAAGGTGATGACTAAGTTGAGAATCCATCAACTAATTGATAATCTATCAACTAAGTCATCAACCTTAACCATCAAGTGTCCAAGTTCAGCTAGAGGTTGATGACTAAGTTGACAATCAATTAACTAGTTTATAAGCTATCAACTAAGTCATCAATAAAATATTTCTACAATTTTTATTCAATTTCCCTAGGGGTAATTTGGTTTTTTTCTTTTATCAAACTCTTCTTTCATGAATTAAAACCTCCAATACATGCTATTTTGCCCCAGTATCCATTAGTTATCATATGTAAACCCTTCCCCTCTTCCCAAGAACAAGAAATTCAAGTTTTGTTCCCCAAGAACTATAGAATTCAAGTTCCAATTCCAAGCTTTCTTCAAGAAGTCATTTAATTGAGGTATGTGGGGTATTCATCTATGGGTTCCTTCCACCCATTGAGCCCAAAAATCCTCTTTTTGGTTTAAGTATGAATTTGATCCTATTTTAAGAAATTATCCATGTGACTTATGAATTTAATCAATATTTTCTCAGTAATTTAAATTCAAGCCATGTCAACATGTTTTCCCCCTGAAAATTAGATTACTTCATGCTTTGAATTTCAACTACTTATGTCATATTCAATTTCTCCCATGTCAAATTTCAATAGTATGAATTAAACCATGTGAAATTGTTATCCTCCTAAGTTTAATATATTCATATATTCAAATTCATGGTATTTATCAGTTTGGTGACACGTATTATATTTTCGGACTTTGAATTAAGACTTATGTAACTACTTCAAGTGTTGTTAATGAATTTTGTAATCATTCAGTGTTGACCGGTTATGAACACCCATTACCTATGTGTTTACTTATGTTTCAGACCTTTATAGTAATAAGTCATTCAACTCATGATTTTATAGTTATACTCAGCTTGTTATGACCATGATGAACACTATCAGTTTACATGTTTATGATTACTTCAGACTATTCATGAACTATTGTTTCCAAAATATCATGACCTGAGCTTATCAGTTATCAGTGCATGAACTAGTTAGTGTTTCAGTGTCTTTCAGTTGGAAGTAGAATTTTGCACAGAGAGGGAAGTATGGGTTCAGCGCATCCTTCTTCCCAAAAACTAAGTGCCACCGTAGGTTTTGGGGCCTCACCAGAGAGTGTCCCCCTTTCCCAGTACTGGCTCAGTTTAGTGATCACTCCAGTTCAGTTTGTACTCTGATGGCAAGGATAGAACATCCCTCCTCAACATGGGTTAGACGTTGGAATCCATGACAGCTCACATGGTTTATGTCAGTTACATGAGGTTTTCCTTGACCAAGTGGTAAAATTTTAGTATTTATTCCATCAGTTTATAGACTCTTTCTATTATTCAGATATTTTAGTTATTCAGTTATTCAGATCATGTCAGTACATTCTATACTTTGTCTTACATTCTCAGTTTTACATGTTGATTTTTTCATGCTCAGCATCCAAACATGATCCTCAATTTAGTTTTATAACATGTTCAACTTTACATGAGGTTTACATACAGTGATTCATGTTTTGACCGCTTCCCAGCTTACAAAATTGTTTTTGGCTCATGATTTATAAATCTCACTATGACTTATAGTTTTCATGTATGTCCATGTTTTAAATGTATGTTTAAACAAATGACTTGCATCCTCCATTTTAAAGCATGTTTTAAATATTTCCATGATTTAGTGCATGTCCTCATATACTCTGTACATTCCAAAGTACTGGCCACATATTTAAGTTTGTGGCTACATTCCTTTATGATGTAGGTACCAGATGTAGTCCACACACTAGGTTCAGACATTTCTCTGCATCCAGCCTGCAGGTCATGAGTTATCCTATTTTGGGAACTCTAGTAAATTATAGTTCAAATATTTTATTGTTATTATTGTTATGTATTGATTTGTTGTAGTTGGAGGCATGTCCCAACAGCCTACAGTTAGTATTGTAGAGCCTTCATAGATAGTTAGAGTCATGATATGTAATTTAAGTTCTTTCTTTAGTTTTATCATATTGTAAACTTTATCAGTATTTCATTCATTCAGATTTTCTCATGATTATGTTTTCACTCGGTAAATTTAGCTTTTATTTACATTATAAACTAGGTTCTCAGGTAGTATGCCAATACATAGGTTATCTTGAGATCATTTGCGGTTCTATGCACTGTGTTACGACAAGGGGGTAGTCTCGGGTCGGGACAAAATCTCTGGACAACCCAGAAGCAAACTTCCTTATTTGAGACAACATTATAGAAATCATCTTCGGAGCATATTGAAATAATTGGTGAAACTTCAAGGCATATTCTTTGACAGACATCTTACCTTACTTCAAATTTACAAACATTTTTGCCTTTACTTTCCTCCATTCCTAAAGAAAAAAGCGGTCTAGGATAGCATTAGAGAAATCCTCCCAAAGAGTTGACTCATCACCGTCACCCCTCTATTGATCCAAATTCTTCATACCACTGGTTCGCCACATCCTTCAGCTGGTATGCTGCAAACTCCATTCCCCTCATATTAGTGTCATGCATAACTGAAAATCTTTTCCTTCTTATCAAGAAAACCTTGAGGATCCTCCTCCACCATAACTCCAACAAAGGTTGGAGGGCTCAACCTTATGAATTGGACAACCCTTGGGGACTTAGAATATGGAGTAACAAAGACACTACCCTCGGATTGAGTAGCTACTAACTGTGCCAATATATCAATGGACTGAAAAAACTCAGCATTCGTCCATTCATCCTGAGGAGTCTGACATGGACTAGAGGGAACCGATGGAACTCTAGAAGGAGAATCATGAATTGGACCCCTAGACCAAGTATGGATTCCATGAGTAGAGCATGTCCCATCAACATTGTCCACAATTGGATAGCTTAGTTTCCATGGGAATCAGATCGTCGAGGCATGATATAAAAAGAGAACAAAAAGGATTAGAGGAGAATTCAAGACCTTAAACTCTATAGCTTCAAAGTAGAACAGAAGAAAGAGACACGTTCCTAAATGTCTCGTAGCCTGACCCTTATGAGTGTGGCGCACTACACACCCTTAAAAGAGACTCTACTTGACACGTCTTGGTGGACTCCCATGTGACCATGAACCTAGGTATCTGAACCAATCTTACATGACCTGAACTAGGGACTAGTCATTTTGGGTGTCTCAAGCCTGACCAGGATCTAAGACCACCCCAAGACCCAACCATAAACTCCATTTACCCCAAGCCGGATGAATTTTGAATATATATAACATAACAAAATAGAATAATTTTAAATCAAATACAGTCCAACAGTGTTAGTACCAATACCAATACCAATGTCAAGGCTGACACCCATACTGACATCGCCCATATCAACCCATAGTAGTCACACAAAACCTCTATCCGAAAGTAAAACAATATCCAGTAAGGACATGGCCCTAACCATAGCCAAAACCAATATCTATGAGATGACAAAAGTTTGTAGAGAAATCCATACATGAAACAGAGTCTTCCGGAGTATGGAAACTCATTACTTCAATCCAATATGAGTTTCTCCCAAATCTGATCACTTAGCAGGAGGTGTATGGATGGTTCCTGCATTATGTAGGGATATAGTGCCTAAAGACGGGTTAGTGGGTTATCGGTAGAATGTACTCAGGAGTAAAGATAAAATAATACCAACATTTAAAATCAAGTAAATATCCAAATGCAGTCACATTCATATGTAAGTATATATATATATATGTCGTGCCAGGAAAGGGAATCGGGTTTAGCATGTATTTAATACCATTAACCCGGGATTTTGTATCTTGGCCATACTAAAACCACCCATGGGATATATGGGTTCAACTCTCCTTACTGAAAGGGCCTCATCGCGTGTTAGCCGCACAAACCGGATAAAAAATAGAGATGACTAGTATATCTCCCAATATATAAGTATGACATACGGTATACAGTCACTGAGACCTACCTCTCATCAGCAACATGAGTTTCTAGTTTTTGGTTCCCCCGGGACCACCACCTTCTATGGATTTGCTAACACATCCCCCTTTAAGCCCATATTAAAACGATTCATACACAACTAACCAATTACCAAGAAGTCTTATTTATTAGGCATTAATCATTGGTATCGTCATACCAATACTAGAGCTTGCAAGTCTATCTATTTATTCCATACCAACACCATTAAATCAATTTGTCTCCAAAGTTTCCATTTAAACCAATACCATGGAAACCAAGGACTTTCCAATCCACTTAAAACCATTTAAACCAAATTAGTTTCCAATAACCATTTATGCAATGCAAGGATTTCAATAATAGTAAAACTATGTGATAAAAACATTCTCATAGGAATTTTAGCAAACATGTTGGGGGCATATAGTTTCAAAAACCAAAATCAAGTACCAATTGACCATTATTATAAAACGACATGTTAAAACAACAATTATAACATTAAAATAATAAGAAAAATAGGGAAAAAATTATCCAACCAAGAACAACAAAAAAACCCAACACATATTTCAAAACCCAAAAAATACAACAATAAAACCATGAAAACCATCCATGAAAATATGATTTTAGTTTGAACTAACAATGATAGAGGAGTAACATTCCTTAGATCATGAAGATGACAGAGAGAAAATGCCTGTCAGAGCCTTAATTGATTATTTGAAGAAAACCCTAGCCTCTTTCTTGAACCCAAAGCTTGAGAGAGATTTGAGACTTTTAATTTTTTTTTGGATTGAGAATAATTGGTTAAATAAAGTCCCAATAGTATTTTAAGTTATGGGTTCAAATGAACTTATTAGGGGAAATTTTTAGAATACCCCCAATGGGTTAATCTGGTAAGAAAGGCCCAACATAGGTGAAATTCAAAAACTTCAATTGAAAACATAAAGGTTCTAGATAGGATAAATAATCGTACAAGATATCAATTCCAAAACCTGGTTGAGCTAGTATAAGAGAACCTAATAGTTTCAATACAACTCTAAGTCTAGAATAGTCAATACATCTATCTTGAATACTAAAGACTGAATACATAGATGGAAGAAAATCGGGTGACTCGAACTATAAGAGCTCACCCTATCTCCGGGAATGAATCACCACACAAATCATAATCAACGATGATAGCTAATACTCAAATCTCCACCAAAAATAAATAGAAGTGTAGTATGAGTACAAAAACAATGGGTACTCAGCAAACATCATCGACCGACTAAGCTAAATCATGATATAAGAATGATAAAATGCAAGATAATCATAAATAAGTCAAGGTACACAATTGAGCCTGGGTTATCTCCATCATTACTTCATATAATAAGTAAGAAATTAAGAATAACTGTATAATGTAAGGCATCAACACATTCCATGATCGTTGTACATATCAAGAATGAAATATCAAAATCATAATATAACATAAGGCATCAACGCATGCCATTATCATCGTACATCACACGTGTTAGTTATTGGAATAAAAATATAACATTAGGAATCAACGTATACCAATACCATTGCGCATAAAAATAAGCGATTCAAAATTGTAATACCCCGTACTTCTATCTAGCTTAAAAATTATCCTAAAAATGTTAAAGACTTTCTTTAAAGGATGAATCCACTTTTGTAAACGTGGAATTTTAAAGATTTTGACTTTTGGTTGTGTGGAAAATTGAATAAGCTTTCCATCGATACCAAATTTACCTAAATCCAGTATCGGGGTAGAAAGTTATGGTCAAAATACAGAAAGCAGTCTGAACCGCCCAGGTGCGACAGAAAGGGCCGACGGACCGTCGATCTAGCGATGAGCCATCGCCCAAACCATCACAGCGAAGGTAGTGAGTCCACCTTATGGCTAGGCACAATGAAATGGCTGAAGAACCATCGAGCTAGCGACAGACCGTCACCCAAACCATCGCAACCAAGGCAGAAAGATCACATTCTAGCCTAAGACGATGGGAAGGTAGACGGGCCGTCGATCCAATAACGGACCTTCGCCTAAGCCATCACAGATCCCGTTCAGCAATTTATAGCCTTTTTATAAGGGTGTTTGGATCTTTTCTATTTTTTAACACCTAATTATACCAGACCAGGGCTCATAACTTCATTATTCATCTACAACACCAAATTAGGGTTTCTCTCAAAGATCAATCCCCAAGAACAAGATCCCAACCCTTCTTTAAGAAACTAAGAGATTCTGGTTCTCCAAGTCCAACAACTTCAAGAAACTCACAATCAAGGTATTTCAAGTGTTGATTCATGGGTCCCTTTCACCCATGAAGATCAAGAATCTCTTTTAAAAATACAAGATTGTGTATTTATTAATGTTCATTATTTAGTTGAATTGAAAATCATGTTCATGTTGTTGTGGGGTTTTGATTCATGTTTTAAATTACATGTTTCAATGATTGATCCTAGTGTGTGATGATTTGCAGAATATTAAGGATAAACCCTTCAAATTGAAAATTTATTTATGCAACCATGATAATTAGATGCATTGATGATGGTATAACCAAAGTATGCTCCCCATGTGTTTGATTAAATACTTATGTGAAGGAAAAGGTTCTATTATAGTATGATAGTATGAAATCCCTATTCATGTACAAGTTAATGCATGTCAAATATTTGATGAAATGTCTTAGTCAATGAATTATGGATATATGTATAGCCATTGTTGTGTTTTCAAACTTGTGCCATGAAATACTTTTATGCTATCGAGTCCTGGGGTATTTATACCCGATAATTTAGTTGTGTGCCTAGAGCCAGTGTCAGTTTTATGATAATCTCAGTCATGCCATGATCAGTAGAATTCAGTCAGTTACATGACTCAGGAAAACTCAGTAATCTCATGAACTCAGTCAGTTAACAGAATTCAGCAACGTTCCGTCAGTCCACGGAGCTCAATGAACTCAGTCCAGTTCATCTCAGTATAATCAGTTCAATGTATACTTAGTTGGGAGTAGGATTTAGCACCGAGCGAACCTAAGTACAAGGGAACACACTAACAGTAGAGGTTCCATACTAACAATAGAGGGTGTGACCCTTAGAAGCAATCCTTGTGTTCAAGAACTATGTAGCCAGCATAGGTTGAGACATCAACACTGTCAGTTGAGGGTTGATGGGGTGGATCAATACTGCCAGATGAGGATCCCACCATTCTCCTTTGGGGATACTGCCAAATGAGAATCACTCACAGCATGTCCTTACCAGTGGCGCGGTATTGACACCCTTCCAATTGGGGTTACAGATTGGATCCCAACTCAGCTATAATAGATTATTAGGGTCATGTCAGTTAGATGACTATCTCCCACTATCTCTGTCTCTGTCTCAGTAAAAGAACTCAAATAGTTTTTTAGATTTAGGACTGTCAGATAGAGAAAGACAGTTCAGCACGAAACTCAACTAGTTCCATTAGAATCAGGATTGTCAGACACAATCACTCAGTTAATACAAAACTTATGTTATCAATATTCATATTTAGTATTATTATGATTTCAGTTATAGTTCACGTATTCATGCATGTATCCTCATGTAGTCATGTTCATGTTCATGTCAGTCAGTTATAGTTCATGCATATGAACCTTTGCATTCAGCTTACCTCGCTTGCGTACCAATACATTCTCATGTACTGATGCATACTTCTCTTTTTCACTATGGTGTTTTATACCATAGGTTCAGAAGCATGAACTCCATAGCATCCTTAGTAGATTAGTCGTTCAATAGACAGACTAGCAGTGAGTCCTCATCATTCAAGGATGTTAATATTTGACGTATTCATTCTTTCAGTACTTAGTTTATTTCAGCAGTTGGAGTTAGTTGGGGACATGTCCCATCAACTCCTTATTCAGACAGTTTAGAGGCTTTCATACTAGCATGTTCAGACAGTTATTTCAGTTGTTTTGGTATTGATATACCATATCTCCAGATGTTATGTTTTATAATATTTTTGAACCTTATGGCCTTTCAGCCCTTTTATTCTGCATTTATACAGTATGTTATGCAGTGCTCAGTTACAGATATCAGTCATGGGTTAGCTTGTGATCCTTCGGGGTTATGAGCACTGTGTGGCATTCTGGGTAACAGATTCGGGGCATTACAGAAATCATAAAGGAACACAAGTGCAATCACAAGTAAACATAAGTACAAAGTTGGTGTCATACACTAACTAGATCATAAATTAAAGAACTAATTGCGATGTCCTATACCACCGGATGAGCACACCAAAGATAAATATAAATCAAATAAATCAACAATTTGTCCAAACTTCCTCATTATCCATAGTTTTCCTCATTTTTTGTCAAATAGCCATTTGCCATCATAGATAATCATCATCAATGATCTTAATGATGTAACATATACCAATATACTCATAACCATAATCGTACCATGTTATAGGCACCTATCTCATTAATACACCCTATTCACTTATTATTAGCTAGTCAATGCTTATTACTAAACCAATTACTCACTAGTTATCATATAACCCCTAATTAATGTCTATCCAATATTTATCACATAATCACTATTCAGGGGTAAACAACTAACCATTATTCACTAACTAGACAATATCAAGCATCTAGTCAAGATTCATCACTAGACCATATTCGATAATGACCTAATGTTCATTTCTAGCAATCATAATCCCACTAGTAATCATTCATCATTCAACCACTAATCACCACTTATTCACTATTCCTCTATCAACTAACATCTTTTATTAATTAGCATCATTAATTCCCAAATCCTCATTTAGAAACTAATCAACATCATAAACTTAGTCATCAATAGCAACTAATTATCACCATCGCTAAGTCTATTATCACTAACCACCATAATAAGTTAATCATCCCTATCAATAGCCATCAATGCCACAAGAACTCGTTATCGCTAAGGTTCATGGATCCACTGGTCACAATTAGCCACTTAAGTAATATCCACCACTAAGCATCTTTGCCAACTATACTATTTAATACCTTAACTCATTAGAAGACTAGAATCGACATCTCTATAACCAATATTTTACCCAACTACACAAGAGCATAAATAGCATATAATTGTCATACATAGGGCTAGTCGGATTCAATCCAGTAGATGTAATAAAGTCACAACAATAATCATCCTCCGGCCTTTCTGGACACAATCAGAACATCATAGTGTCCTCCGTCCATGCCAGGTATTAATAAAACATCACAATATCCTCCGACCGCACTGGGTATCATCATATTATCACAATATCATCTGGGTGTACCGGGTATCAACATATCATCATAATATCCTCTGACCTTTTTGGGGATAAAAATATCATTATAATATCCTCCGTCCTTTCTAGGTAGCAACAAATCATTATAATATCATCTGGACTTGCCCGGTATCAACCTATCATCATAATATCCTCTATCCCTGTAAGGTATCAAAATATCATCATGCTATCCTCTGACCTTGCCTTGTATCAACAAATCATCATAATATCTTTCGGCCTTAACAGGAATCATCATATCATCAATATATCCTCCGACCTTGCTGAGAATATTTAAATCATTAATACATCAATTATAAAGAACGAGCCCCACAAGGGCCAAAGTAAATGATAAGTAAAGTAAATGACAAGCCCCACAAGAGCTGAAGTAAATGACAAATAAAGTAAATGGAAAGGCCTATGTGTGCTAAAGTATAAGAGAATTAAGGAGAAGCGTACCTTCATATCTCATCATTTGTCTTCAAGGACAATTTATCCATAAATATATGAATATATATAGCATGAATACAAATCATTAACAGGTTCAACATGGTTTGTAGCATCACTTCTTATGTAGTCAATAAATATACCTTCTAGTGCACTTAGTATCATGACTCACAATATTAGCAATGTAATACCCCGGGAAATTTTTTATTGAAATTTTGTGCGTAAACGTGTTGGGTTCTATCTTCTAGAATGAATTATAAATTTTTCGTATGGAATGTCTTAGATTATGACCCACCATTACGTATAGTATCGAATAATCTTTCCAACGATATGTAGATCATCCAAAACGGACACCGGAGCGACAAGTTATGAACATTCCGATCGAACCGTCAATAGTCGTGAACAGTAAAACATGCAGGAAAAAAAGTACTGAGGCCTGGCGTATTTTTTCTCCAACTTTAAATGATCATAAATCCTTGTACATAATGATCTAGGTGAACTACTATATATCAACGGAAAGATCTGCGAGTCCTTTTTCTGATGAAATTATCTTCATCCAATTTGTCTATTGGAGAAAAATGTTATGGTCAATCTACTTCAGCCTATCAAAAGTGAATTTTTGAGTCAACTTCAAACGATCATAACTCCTCGTACACAATGATCTGGGTGAGATACTATATATCAAAGGAAAGATATGAGAATCCTCTTTCTAATTAAATTAGTTTCATCCAATTTGGATATCGGAGTAAAACGTTATGGTTGATATACTTTAGACTATCAAAACAGTCCACCAAAGGACAGATTCGAGAATTATTTGATTTTTTAGGAGTGTTTTGGTCATTCCCCCTCACCCAAAATCCATCCAAACCCTATATTAAAGCCTATTAGAAGCATTATATGTTATATTTCATCAAATTCCCTCAAAAAAAAAACCCTAAGATCCTACATCCAACTTCAAGAACCTCCAAAGTTCACCATTAATTCTGTAAATTTATTCAAGATTCCAAGTTCCTAGTACAAGAACTCCAAGAACCATAATTCAAAGGCACGATTAACATCCCAAAAATGAGTATCGATCTAAAGTTCATCATTCAAGGTATGTGGGGGTTTTCAATAAGAACTCTCTTTCGTTCTTGTGCCCAAAAGTAATTTTCTTTACAAAGGCATGATTTTTATTTGATTTTTTATGAATTTGAAGCATGAACCCATATCTTATGATGATTATTATGAAATCTTGATGTTTATGATTTTAAAAGATGAATTTACATGTGTGGTGATATAAAGCATGAATCTTGAACGATATTTACTATGATTTTGATATTTGGGTCATGAACCCCATTGGAAATTGTGTCTTTGAGAAAATGTGTGCTATATGCACGTTGATGTTGAATATTTGAGTTGTTTTGAATGATTTGACCTTTTGGTCATGAATGAGTTATTTTGAACTCGATTGTGAAAGAAATCCACATTTTAATTGATTATGATAAAGGGGTAGCAAATTGGCTCCCGATGAAAATTGTTGAAGTGTTTATTGTGAATTTTCTTTAATGTGAGCCTGAGGCAGATTTAAATTTTTGAGCTAAGTATGGGAGTAATCTTTAGCACCGAGTGGGAGGTATAAAGTGACCTTACTTCCCTAGAACTACGTGCCCCCGTAGGACGTGAGCCTGAGGCTGATTTATATAGTGATCACTAGTGTTTTTGGATTGATATTGGAAGTCCTACTCCGATGGCAAGGATATGACGGCTTTCCCCAACGTGGGTTAGACGTTGGACTCCATGTGGCTCACATGGTTTATGTCGGTTATAGGATCTCCCAGTGTGTATGTGTTTCCTTGTGTCTATGGTGAATGGTGAAGTGATTTGAAAGTGGAATTGTGAAAGTTATTCTTTCGAAAGATTTAAATGATATTTACATTATGAGAATTGATATTCTTGATGAACTGAAAGTGATTGACAAATTATATTATGACTCACATGTGTTATTATACTTATTTCATTCTCTCATGATTATGATGATTTTCTTTGGGGTATGTGAGTCTTTCACACTTCCTGCATATTTCTTATAAATATTTATGATGATGATGTTTATACAACTGCATACACCCCCATATACTCGGTTCCTTTCTTTGTTATTGACCCACATCTTTGGATATGGGCTGTATTTTCTCGGAATATAGGTACAAGGTATAGTTGCACCTTCGGATCCAGTCAGTTCATGGTATCCAGTCAGCAGGTGATGAGTCCTTTTGATTTAAGGGCTTGGGTTAGTTATGCAGAGTTTATAGTGTTGTATTTTCTTTATTCAGTCGTATTGAGTTGGGGTAGTCGGGAGTCATGACCCGGCTACCTACAGTCAGTACTAGTAGAGGCTTTATAGACAGTTAGTAGAAGTTGATGTATTTTGTTTCAATTTTGGTTGTAAAGGCAGAATTGTAATCTTGTAAAATTCCATTTTTGTATCGATCAGATTCAGAAAAGAGTAAATTTCTACTGATTTGTATGGATTTGTATTTTTATTCAGTTGCTTATGAGTTATGCCAGTAGAAGGGTTATCTTGAGGTCACTTGTGACCCTAAGCACCGTGTGACGTCTCGGGACCCGATTTCGGGGCGTTACAAAGTTGGTATCAGAGCACAAAGTTCAAGTGTCCTAGGGTGTCTATGAAGTCGTGTCTAGTAGATTTTTGTGGAACGGTACAGAGACGTCTGTACTTTTCTTCGAGAGGCTACAGGGCATTTAGGAAATGTTTCCCTTCTTTCAAGTCTAAGATCGTTCTATAAAAAGGTTCTCAAAGAAGCTTATATAGATTATCATCTTACTCTATTCTGGCCAACTCTGCCTCATTTTCAAGGTATCAAAAATAGTTAATCTTAATTCTTCGTAGATAGTTATGGGATTGTAAGAGAGCTAGAAAGTATCCTGTCAGTGCTTTTGAGTTCCAAAGATTGAAGTACTTTATTCATGTTCATTAAAGTCGTGAACTAAGCCTAGGTTAGGTGTGCTTTCAGATTCCTCCTCAGAATCTACAATGTTAATCTATACTTCTCCCTCTATGTATTATTTTTGAGATAACATGATTCGTAAGCTCCAGTTCTTCCCCAGGTAATGCTTTTATATTTTCTAGAAGAAATTTCAAAAGTTACACAAAGGGCTTGAGAGGAGCTCTCTAGTGTGTTAAGTTCCTTAAGTTGAAATTTATGCCCTCATTCTTATGAGTTATTTAATTAAGACAGAGTAAGGTGTATTCTTAGATCGTTGAATGTTGTGTGTCAAGTTTCTATCTCTTGTATTATGTAATCTTGTTATCATTATGTTTGTCAAAAATCAAAGTCTAGTGAAGCCGTGTGAGGCTCTTTCGATTCACTAGCACAACTGCTTTGTTATTCATCTCAATTTTTTTTTTCAAAACTCATATTCAAAGCCTAGTGGAGCCGTATGCGGCCTATTTCGATCCACTAGCAACTTGTAATTCATTTTGTTCCTTGTGCTGGCTGAAAATGTGGGATGTGGAGGTGTAGTAGTAAGAATGATGGTAAGTGTGATTTGTTGAGCATAAGTATAGCGAAATCCCTTTTTGCATGCAATTGGGTTAATAGGAAGTGATATATTTTATTTGAGGTATGAAATGGGTGTTGACGGTATTTGTATGACAGAGAGTATAGGTTAGTGATGGAAGTACTCGGTGGGTAAGTATTGTTAATCTAGGCGCTCTCCAGATTGCAAGAGGAAGTTAAGTTAAGACGTAGAGAGATATGAACTATGTTAAGTTGTGTATGAAGGATAGATAGTAGTGACGGGTGAAAGAAGGATGTGTTAATGGATTGTGAATAAGATAGGCTATATGATTAGGACCAATTATTATTGTTATGAAGTTTAAGTAGGCTAGTGTTCATGGATGTGTTGTTTTATAATCTTCACGTGGGAGTTATGCATGAGATGGAGTTGTAAATTATGTGAAGTGTGAGACCTTAAGTTTGAACGAGTGGTGATCATGAAGCCGAATGTGACGGGTTCTGGATTAATGGTATTAGTTGCCGGAAGTGACCTAATAGGCTTGAATAGTGTACACAAGAGTTTAAGTGTAGTTGACTTGTAATTAAGTTTAATATTATATTATGATGAGAAAGTTCACCCAAGATATTATGGGACTGCTTTAATTTCGAGGATTAGTGTATGTGGTGTAGTGAGTCGTGCCATGGGATTGTTAGATGGATAAATACTAGTTAGACGATGGATGATGTTTTGATAGCTAAGTTAAGGCGAGGCGTATGATTGGAAATGTTGAGCCTCTTAAGTGTGATTTTGATTCTTATGGGTTAGAAACATAAGTTCATAGGCATGGTATTAGAGTGAGAAGACAGAAGTAGCATGGTCTATCAAAAGGTTAGAAAGTATTCAAGTTGAGCTAATAGAAATAAGAGTTGAAGCACTAGATGGTGTACATTCCGGCGATAGAGATGTTCGTAGAGATTCGAAATTAGTAAGCATTTGAGAATTTGAGTGGTGGCTTAAAGCTCAGGGGGAGATGATAGAACAAGTAGTCAAGTCAAGCTTTTACATTTTAGTAGAAGTACCAGTAAGTTGTAAATTTGCTATGAGAAAGATCGGTGCTTGACCCAATGTTATTTCAGTATTTTCAGCTGTCCCAAAACCTACTCATGCTTTACATTTCAGTTCCATGATCTTAATTCATGTTCATACACGTGATGGAGAATTACATACTCTTCTAGTTACCAAAAATGAGAAATTCAAGTTCTTCTAGCAGTTGGAATCACATTCCATAAGTTATGAGCTCTAAATTCAGGGCATGCCGCCCATGACTCATATACTCAAGTTTTACAGTATGTTCAGTTCCAGTACTCAGGCAATACTCTTATTGATCAGTGAGATTCAGTTTCCGTTATGGGTGTCTTTAGTTTTGATACCTTAATGAACCCATTGTATTTGATATTTTATTCCTAAGGCTCAATAGAGAGAGTCAAGTTATTTACATTATCCCTTCATGTTTCAGGTCTTCATGTTTTAAAATTTTGTGACCTTTTCATTAAGTCAAGCTAATGGTGTTGAGCAGTTGTCTAAAAAGGACAGAAGATACTTCCTTATCTATGATAGAAGGTGGTGTGCTCACGGCGGTGAAGTGAAGTTAGATTGAGGCTAAGTCCTTGATACATGTCATGGTTAGTTGAAGTTTTAAATGTTTATTTGAAAAGATTGTTGTGCGTCGGTTTTATGCACTTCTATGAGGTTGTAGGAATAGTAATACAGAGTTTTTGTGTATAGTTCAATTGGTTGAGAAAATGTTATGTGTGCTGTTTAAAGAATTGACCAGTATGTGTGAATGATGTAGTTGATGGAATCATAGAGAAAGCGAGGAAGATGCTTTATGAGTGTTCGTTCAGAGGTGCATGTGCAAAGTGTGTATGTGTTTATGAGTATAGGCTTGAATGTTATGGTTGTATATCTAAAAGAATGCACCACAAGTTAGCGGATCCCTAGTATAAGATTGTATGTGGTTGTTGGAGTAGCAATAAGAGTTATGTTTGAAGTGAGGAGTTGTGAGGCTCAGTGTGTATTGAGGTTCATGATATAGATTAATATTATAGTGTTATGTGGCGTATCTCATGAGTACTTGGAGTTAGGCTTGAACATAGTCGAGGGAATAGTTGGGAAGTGTTGCTAAGTTTGGAAGCAAGGAGTTATGTTTCCCAAGACCTAGAAATTCCTATCTTAATTTATGCCATATGGGTCCTTGTTACCATACGATAGGATTGTATCAAATTATGGTTCATTTTCTCCCCGAACAATGTCATTTGAATCTTTTGGAGGGAGTCTTGAGAGACGTTTCCTTTGGGCGCAAGTGGTCCTTCTTTTGATGAGATCCCCTTTGAGACCTTTTATTCTCAGTCTCTAAATAAACCAAAGATATCGATTCCTTAAAATCAGTCTCCTTTGTTTAAGATCCAACTATGTGACCATTCTCATTATGAATCGCATGTTCTATGAAGTATTCAAAAGTTTGGAGTGAAGTAAGTGGATTGACTTTGTTATCCCAGAATTTTGTCCTCATTTCCATGGTATTCTGTACTTATTCATCGACATTCACAGAAGAATGTTTCCAAGGGGGAGATGATGTAATACCCCGGGAAATTTTTCGTTGAAATTTTGTGCGTAAACGTGTTGGGTTCTATCTTCTAGAATGAATTATAAATTTTCCGTGTGGAATGTCTTAGATTATGACCCACCATTGCATAGAGTATCGAATAATATTTCCAACGATATGTGGATCATCCAAAACGAACACCCGAGCGACGAGTTATGAACATTCCGATCGAATCGTGAATAGTAGTGAACAGTAAAACGTGCAGGAAAAAAAGTACTGAGGCCTAGCGTATTTTTTCTCCAACTTTAAATGATCATAACTCCTTATACATAATGATCTGGGTGATCTACTATATATCAACGGAAATATATGCAAGTCCTCTTTCCGATGAAATTGGTTTCATCCAATTTTTCTATCAGAGCAAAAAGTTATGGTCGATCTACTTCAGCCTATCAAAAGTGAATTTTTGGGTCAACTTCAAATGATCATAACTCCTCGTACACAATGATCTGGGTGAGATACTATATATCAACGGAAATATATGAGAGTCCTCTTTCTAATGAAAATGTTTTCATCTAATTTAGATATCGGAGTAAAACGTTATGGTTGATCTACTTCAGACTATCAAAACAGTCCAACAAAGGATAGATTCGAGAATTATTTGAATTTTAGGGGCGTTTTGGTCATTCCACCTCACCCAAAATCCATCCAAACCCTATATTAAAGCCTATTAGAAGCATTATATGTTATATTTTATCAAATTTCCTCAAAAAGAAAATCCTAAGCTCCTACATCCAACTTCAAGAACCTCCAAAGATCACCATTAATTCTGCAAATTTATTCAAGATTCCAAGTTCCTAGTTCAAGAACTCCAAGAACCATCATTCAAAGACACGATTAACATCCCAAAAATGAGTATCGATCTAAAGTTCATCATTCAAGGTATGTGGAGTTTTTCAACAAGAACTCTCTTTCGTTCTTGTGCCCAAATGTAATTTTCTTTACAAAGGTATGATTTTTATTTGATTTTTTATGAATTTGAAGCATGAACCCATATCTTATGATGATTATTATGAAATCTTGATGTTTATGATTTTGAAAGATGAATTTACATGTATGGTGATATAAAGCATGAATCTTGAACGATATTTACTATGATTTTGATATTTGGGTCATGAACCCCATTTGAAATTGTGTCATTGAGAAAATATGTGTTATATGCACGTTAATGTTGAATATTTGAGATGTTTTGAATGATTTGACCTTTTGATTGTGAATGAGTTATTTTGAACTCGACTGTGAAAGAAATCCATGATTTTATTAA
Organism: Capsicum pubescens; assembly: GCA_030864215.1. NCBI lineage: Eukaryota > Viridiplantae > Streptophyta > Magnoliopsida > Solanales > Solanaceae > Capsicum > Capsicum pubescens. The sequence goes on from CM061549.1 coordinate 225,391,695, forward strand.
TTATGATAAAGGGGTAGCAAATTGGCTCCCGATGAAAATTGTTGAAGTGTTTATTGTGAATTTTCTTTAATGTGAGCCTGAGGCTGATTTAAATTTTTGAGCTAAGTCCGGGAGTAATATTTAGCACCGAGTGGGAGGTATAAAGTGACCTTACTTCCCTAGAACTATGTGCCCCCGTAGGACGTGAGCCTGAGGCTGATTTATATAGTGATCACTAGTGTTTTTGGATTGATATTGGAAGTCCTACTCCGATGGCAAGGATAGGACGGCTCTCCCCAACGTGATTTGGACGTTGGACTCCATGTGGCTCACATGGTTTATGTTGGTTATAGGATCTCCCAGTATGTGTGTGTTTCCTTGTGTCTATGGCGAATAGTGAAGTGATTTGAAAGTGGAATTGTGAAAGTTATTCTTTCGAAAGATTTAAATGATATTTACATTATGAGAATTGATATTCTTGATGAACTGAAATTGATTGACAAATTATATGATGACTCACATGTGTTATTATACTTATTTTATCCTCTCATGATTATGATGATTTTCTTCGGGCTATGTGAGTCTTTCATACATCCTGCATATTTCTTATAAATATTTATGATGATGATGTTTATACAACTGCATACACCCCCATATACTCGTTTCCTTTCCATGGTACTGGCCTACATCTTCGGATGTGGGATGCATTTTCTCGGAATATAGGTACAAGGTATAGTTGCACCTTCGGATCCAGTCAGTTCGTGGTATCCAGTCAGCAGGTGATGAGTCCTTTTGATTCAAGGGCTTGGGTTAGTTATGCAGAGTTTATAGTGTTGTATTTTCTTTATTCAGCCGTATTGAGTTGGGGTAGTCGATAGTCATGACCCGGCTACCTACAGTCAGTACTAGTAGAGGCTTCATAGACAGTCAGTAGAAGTTGATGTATTTTGTTTCAATTTTGGTTGTAAAGGCAGAATTGTAATCCTGTAAAATTCCATTTTTGTATCGATCAGATTCAGAAAAGAGTAAATTTCTGCTGATTTGTATGGATTTGTATTTTTATTCAGTTGCTTATGAGTTATGCCATTATAAGGGTTAGCTTTGGGTCACTTGTGACCCTAAGCACCGTGTGACGTCTCGGAACCCGATTTCGGGGCGTTACAAGCAACAAGTGGGCTTTCTAGAAAAAGCACTAGTTTAGTTCCTAAACAAAAGCATAAAATGGATAATATCATAGACCAAGTCTTGAAATAGTAGTCTAGTCAATGGTTAACATGATAGTCTTGGGCTAAATTAATAGCATAATCCATAAACATGTCACATTAATGATAATTTTGTCAACAATCATATACATAACTTCTAATGCAATCACCTTAATTCATAATATAGGCATTTATACCATGGGCATAGCCATAAAAGATATCATGAACAATGGTCCATTAGTAGCATATTGATTGGCCCACTATTGGCCTAAAGATAATTTATTATTATTATGAAAGATGGCTAAATCATGAAAAAATATATAGCTTATTCATAGCGTGGTCGAAACACCATTCATGGCTTAGTACATATTATAGTCAAGGGCTGATTCAATAACGTATTCGTTAGCCTAAATAATAGCTAATTATAATAACATAATTAATGGCTCGATATAAGATTTAGCAAACAAGACAGAAGTAGAATAAGAGATCAAGGACAGGTATTTTCAACTTTGCTCATCCTAAGTCAGAGGGATGGAATCGTTCTCAGTTCCACCCAAAGTCATCCATTCCAGCTCCTTCCTCAGCCAGTGCTCTAGTTCCTAAGTTCAGTAATGGTAACAAAGATAGGGTGCTAGGCTTTAAACCTCAAGCTAGTGTTAGTAGTGCCCGCACTCATCCTCTTTGTCAGACGTGTGGCAAGAACCATCAAGGTATTTGTAGGGCTAGTAGCGATGTCTATTTTGGATATGGTAAGATAGGCCACAGGGTTAGAGATTGTCCCCAGTTAGGCTTTCAGGGTCAGCGTAACCATTTCTCAGATCAGTCCAGTCGCTCGAACTAGTAGGGTGCCACTTCTAGCGCCACCAGTGGGCAGCGTCCAAACAGACTATATGCTCTTCAGTCTCAACAAGATCAGGAAAATTCTCCTGATGTGGTCACTAGTACGTTACAGATCATTCATTTACATATTTATGCTTTGCTAGATCTAGGAGCTTCTTTGTCTTGTTACTCCTTATATAACAGTTGATTTTGGAGTCAGTCCCAAGATTCTAGTAGAGCCCTTTCCAGTCTCTACCCCAGTGGGTAAAACTATCATAGCTCAGTGGGTATACAGGAACTGTCCGATTATGGTATCTCATAAAGTTACATCAGCAGACTTAGTCGAATTAGAGATGAATGATTTTGATGTCATTCTCGGCATGGATTGGCTTCATTCCTTCTATGCCACAGTCGACTGCAGAAATAGATCTTTCCAGTTTTAGTTTTCGAATAAACCTATCCTAGAGTGGAGGGGTAGTACTTCAGTTTTTAGAGGTCAGCTTGTTTCCTAAATTCAAGCACGGAAAATGATATCTAAGGGATGTGTCTTTCATCTTGTTCGATTTAAGGAAACTAGTTCTGAAACTCCTAGTCTTGAATCAGACCCAGTAGTGAATGAATACTCAGGTTTCTTTTCCGAAGATCTTCCAAGAATTTCTTCCGAAAGGGAAATAGACTTCGGCATTGATCTTCTTCCAGATACTCATCCTATATCTATTCCGCCATATAGAATAGCACCAGCAGAACTTAGGGAATTTAAAGAATAGTTGAAGGATCTCCTAGATAAGGGATTCATCAGACCCAGTGTATCCCCACGGGGTGGACCAATCTTATTCGTGCGAAAGAAAGACGATTCTCTCAGAATATGCATTGATTACCGTCAGCTCAATAAAGTTACGATCAAGAACAAGTATCCACTTCCCAGAATTGATGACTTGTTGGACCAACTTCAGGGAACCAGTTACTTCTCTAAGATAGACCTCAGATCAGGTTATCATCGGCTCAGAGTCAGAGAATGTGACATTCCAAAAATAGCTTTCCGAACTCGGTATGGTCACTTTTAATTCTTAGTCATGTCCTTTGGTCTTACCAATTCCCCAGCGGACTTCATGGACTTGATAAACCAAGTGTTCAAGAAGTACTTAGACATGTTCGTCATAGTCTTCATAGATGAAATCCTTGTTTACTCCCGCAGTAAGTGTGATCATGCAGAACATCTCAGAATAGTATTATAGACTCTCATAAATCATCAGTTGTTTGCCAAATTCAGTAAGGGAAAATTTTGGCTAAGGTCAGTAGCCTTACTTGGTCATATTACTTCCGGTGATGACATTAGAGTTGATCCTCAAAAGACTGAAGCAGTAAGAAACTAGCCTCGCCCTATCTTTCCATTAGATATCAGGAGTTTCTTAGGTTTGGATGGCTATTACAGATGGTTTGTTGAGGGATTTTCTTCTATTAAATCCCCTATGTCCAGACTGACTCAGAAGAAAGTCAAGTTTTAGTGTTCAGATTCTTGCGAGAAGAGTTTTCAGGAGTTGAAGCTCGACTCACCTCAGTACCAATTTTGTCTCTTCCAGACAGTTCAGATGGGTTCATTATGTACTGTGATACGTACAGAGTGGGTTTGGGTTGTATCCTTATGTAGCATGGTAAGGTCATAGCCTACGCCTCCAGACAGCTTAAACCTCATGAGAAGAATTATCTGACTCATGATCTTGAGTTAGCAGCCGCAGTTTTTGCCTTAAAGATTTGGAAGCATTACTTGTATGGGGTTCATGTAGATTTGTTCACAGATCACAAAAGCCTTCAGTACGTATTCTCTCTGAAAGATCTTAACATTCATCAAACAAGGTGGTTAGAGCTTTTGAAAGACTATGACATGAGTGTCCTTTACCATCCAGGCAAAGCCAATATAGTGGTCGACGTTCTCAGTAGACTTTCTATGGGTAGTGTTGCTCATGTTAGGGACAATAAGAAGAAGTTAGCTCAGGAAGTCCATCATCTTTCCCGACTAGGTGTTCGCTTAGTCGATTCAGCGAAAGGTAGTATATGGGTTAAGAAAATATCAGAATCATCTCTAGTTTCCGAGGTGAAAGAAAAATAGGATAAACATTCTAGTATATCCAAGTTAAAAAAGTCAGTCAGAGATCAGAAGGTTTAGGTTTTCTCCCAAGGGGGAGATGGTGTATTGCGTTGTTAGGGTCGTTTGTGTGTGCCAGGTGTAGATGACTTGAGGCAACGAATTCTTGTACAAGTGCATGGAGTGAGATACTCTATTCATCCAGGGGCCACTAAGATGTACCGTAACTTATGGGAGACTTATTGGTGGAGTGGTATGAACAGAGATGTTGCAGAGTTTGTGGCTAAGTACTCTACATGTCAGCAGGTTAAGATAGAGCATCAGAAGCCTAGTGGGTCTATGCAAGATTTTAATATTCCCACTTGGAATTGGAAAGACGTGAACATGGACTTTGTGATGGGTTTTTCTTGTACTCAAAATTAGCATGATTCAATTTAGGTCATTGTAGACAGGATGACCAAATCAGCTCATTTCTTTCCAGCCCATACCTCTTATTCAACCGAGGATTACGCCAAACTCTATATCAAGGAGTTGGTCAGATTACACGGTGTCCCATTGTCTATTATCTCAGATAGAGGTACCCAGTTCACCTTTTGATTCTGGAAGGTATTCCAAAAGGGTCTAGGTACCCGAGTTCACCTCAGTACAACCTTCCATCCCCAGACCGATGGTCAAGAAGAAAGGACCATCCAGACTTTAGAAGATATGCTACGAGCGTGTATAATTGATATCAAGGGTATTTGGGATGACCACTTGTCTTTGATTGAGTTTGCATACAACAACAACTATCATTCCAGTATTAAGATAGCTCTATTCAAAGCTCTCTACGGTAGATGCAGATCTACAATTGGTTGGTTCGAAGTAGGTGAGCCCACAGTAGCAAGGCCTAACTTGGTTTTCGATACCTTAGATAAAGTCCAGTTGATCAGATAAAGGCTCAAGACAGCTCAGAGTTGATAGAAATCCTACGTAGATGTGTGCAGGAAAGATCCCAAGTTTGAGATTGGTGATCATATTTATTTGAAAATATCTCCCATGATGGGAGTGAAGTAGTTCGGCAAGAAGGGAAAGCTCAGTCCCTGATATGTCGGTCCCTTCAAAATTCTCAGTCGCTTCGGCAAGGTAGCTTATGAGCTCGAATTGCCTTCAGATCTCGCCTCAGTCCATCCAGTGTTTTATGTCTCCTTGCTTAAGTAGTGCATAGGTGACCCAGCAGTTGTAGTACCTATAGAGGGCATAGACATTTAGAACAACCTCTCTTATGAAGAGATTCCAGTTGAAATCCTTGACTACCAGACTCGCAGACTGAGGAACAAAGAAGTTTCTCTTGTCAAAGTTCATTGGCGGAATCAGTCTATTGAGGGAGCTACTTGGGAAGCAGAAGCAGACATGCGGACCAAGTACCCTCACCTTTTCTCTGCAAACTCAGACTCAGCCCAAGGTAATAGCTTTCGTTAAATCTTATTCATTTTTATGTTCAAATTTTAGTTACAACTTGGTATTTAGTTTCATATTCAGATTTCCATTACAACTTGGTATAAAATACCATTGCATATTCAGTCATGTGTTCATGCATTACGTCAGTCATGTATTCATGCATTAGATATGCATGAACTAGTGAATCCGTACTCCCAGTTATGCATCCATGTATCATCTTAGTCAAGAAATCATGCATCAGATATGCATGCTCAATATAAATCTCAGTAAATTAGTAATGTCAGTCATGTACTCATGTTTCAATTGTTCATGATCAGTATATACTTCAGCTTATCATTTTTCCCATCTCAGTTAGTCTCATTCGAGGAGGAATGTTCCCAAGGGGAAGATATTGTAAGACCCTGCAAAATTTCTAAGCTTAATTCATCCTTTTAGACTTGTCAAGGGGTCTCAGACTTAGAAAATTTTAGCTAAGTTCCCAGACTTAGTTTATTTTTGGCCTTTGAAAGTTGGTAATCTCATTTTGTAACCTTAATGTCCCTTAATGGTCTACATTTTTGTTGATTCGTGATCAGAGAGGACGATGGGTGTTTCCAGACAAGTCACAAATTTTTCGGAACTCATTTAGACCACGTTTAGTGTCCCAAAATAGTGGACCAACGCGATCTTAGCGCACCGCATCGCCTATCACGTTGGTTACCATTATTGCCTGCCAGTAAAAACAACAGAGGTTTGGCGCAATCATGGCGTGATGTGTCGGGTATCACGTTGATGTAATCGACTGACCGCGTCGCCAATCGCGTCGATGCCCAGTTTTAGTCATTAAATATCCGTATATTTAAGGGTAAAAGCGCTAATTTCCTACCCCTATATAAGCCTAGAACACGAGATTCAACTAGGTTTTTACCAAAATATAGTTGTTTCTCTCAAATTCCCTCAAGAACAAGTCTAGGGTTTTCAATTGAAGGTTCTAATCTAGGAGATTCCACCATTAATATTCAAGAAACTTCCATCGAAGGTATGTAAAGTATTTATTCATGGGTTCCTTTCACCCATGAAGCTCAAGAAACCCCTTTCAAAATATAAATTTTAAATTCCATGTTATGAATTGAATCATATCCATGTTTATGTTGTTGTATGATTACCAAGTTAAAATCTTTAATACATATAATGAAATTATGTTAGCATGTGGTTGGCATTCTTATATTTGAAGTGAAAAATATTGACATGATGTATTATTTTAATGTTTATGCCTGAGCCTCAAGTTACGCATGCAAGGTGGTTGCTAAAATGCCTAAGAGAATAAGAATTATGCTTTATAACTCAATTGTGACCAAATTGATGAATCCATGCTTTACCCTTATGTTCCCAATGACCTCCATGTTATTGTTATGCATTGTAATGGTTTGGTGGAATGCTCATGAGATTAGACTTACAAAATTATTACATGTTTATATGTATTCCTATTCATGTGTAAGCTTATGACATACAAATACTTCATGAAAATCCCCAACATTTGTACTATGAATTGTTGACTATGGTCATGTGTTCAAAAAGTGTCATGTCTTATCAGTATCATGTTATTGAGTCCTGGGGTACTTGTACCCGAAAATTTAGTTGTGTACCTAGAGCCAGTGTCAGTTTCAAGATAATCTCAGTCACGCCATGATCAGTAATATTCTCAGTCAGTTTCAGAACTCCGTAAAATTCAGTTTGTTACATGACTCAGGAAAACTCAGTAATCTCATAAATTCAGTCACTTAACAGAATTTAGTAGCATTTTGTCAGTCCACAAAACTCAGTGAACTCAGTCCAGTTCATCTCAGTATAATTAGTTCAGTGTCTATTCAGTTGGGAGTAGGATTCAACACCGAGCGAATCCAAGGATGAGGGAACACACTAACAGTAGAGGGTGTGACCCTTAGAAGTAATCCTTGCATTCCAGAAATATGTAGCCAATATAGGTTGAGAGATCAATACTGACAGTTGAGGGTTGATGAGGTGGATTAATACTACCAGTTAAGGGTCCCACCATTCTCCTTTGGGGACACTGCCAGATGAGGGTCACTCATAGCTTGTCATTACCAGTTACGCATATTGACACCCTTCCAATTGGGGTTATAGATTGGACCCCAACTCTATATAGAAAAGGGGCATGTCAGTTAGATGGCTACTTCCTATAGTCTCAGTCTTAGTCTCAGTAAAAGAACTCAGATAATTCTTCAGATTTAGGACTGTTAGATACAGTCACTCAGTTCAGTGCAAACTCAGCTAGTTCCATCAGAATCAGGACTGTCATACACATGTCATTCAGTTAACAGTATATTATTTATATGAAACTCATGTTATTAGTATTTAGACTCAGTAGTCAGTATTATCTCAATCTCATTTACAGGTACATATTCATGTACGTATTCTCACGTTTATGTTATTCAGTCAGTTAGTATTGTTCATGCATATGAACCCCATTCATTAAGCCTACCTCACTTTACATACCAGTACATTTAGACGTACTGGTGCGTACTTTTCTTCTGCGCTATGATGTTTTATACCATAGGTTCGGATGCTCAAGTCCTCGATCTCACATAGCTTCAGATTCAGCCAGCAGCAGTAGATTTGTAGTGAGTCCTCATCATTTGAGGATAGCATTATTATTTCATTACTTCATTATTTTAGTTTTAGTAGACGAAGTTAGTTGGGGACATGTCCCATCAACTCCATAGTTTTCAGACAATTTAGAGGCTTTCAAACTAGCATGTTCAGACAGTTTATTTTAGTTTTGATATTGATATACCATATTTCCAGATGTTATATTTTATCATATATTTGAACCTTATGGCCTTTCAACCCTTTTATTTTGTATTTATACTGTATATTATGCAGTGCTCAGTTACAGATATCAGTCATGGATTAGCTTGTGGTCCTTTGGGATTGCTAGCACCGTGTAGCATTTCGAATATCAGATTTGGGGCATTACAGCATGTTCCCCCTCATTCTACTTATATATGATATAATGCATACTCATGCTCTATCTTGGTTTTATGTGATCTATTAGAACTGTTAGTGCAAGTGGTGTGGGCTACCGTTGTGTGATATTTTTTATTGCAGGTGACGTTCCCTTAGTGTATATTTTGTATACTTTATTTACAACTTTGCGTTGTCGGACTATGATACCTACTGATTACAAGTGGACCATACTCATGCCTACTGCGCCCTTTCGGCGTAGGTCCTAGCTCGAGTATGCCTCGGCTTGCTTGACTCGAGTGATTGTTGGAGCTTCTAAGGTAGCTGTTGGACATTCATGCGTCCGAAGTTCACCTCTATCTTCCTACAGTAGTTATGTCTTTATTAGTATTCAGAGACAAATATTATTCCTTTGTGGTTATTTTTCCAATGTATTTGACTCTTGAATTGTATTAGTAGTTCTTACACTATTGACACCTAGTTTTGAGCATAATTAGTATTTTGGATAAGTTCTTTCCACATTGTTATGATTACTTATATGGTTCGACTTAGTTCTAAAAGCCTTACCTTGGGATATTTTTGTATTTGTCTCATTTTTTATCCGTTTGGGTGATAGGCTAACTTGTCAAGGTACGTCGCGACAAGTACCATCATGACCTTTATTTTTGGGTCATGATAAATTGGTATCAGAGCAGCCAGGTTTCATTGGTCTCAATGGTGTAAGAACGGGATGTCTAATAGAGTCTTGCGAATCGGTACATAGACATTTGTATCTTTCTTTGAGAGGCTATAGGACGTCTTTAGGAAACTTCCCTTATTATATTCCTTATCGTGTGAAATTCTTGCATACCTTTTGTTCTGAGTTGTGTTTCACTCTTTCTGCAGGGATGGTGCGGCTTGTAGTACATATCATTTGAGAGATGTTGTGAGAGATTAGTGGATATCATTTATTGGTTGTAGGCCTGTTGATGCTCTTGAGTTTTTGTGAGATCAGTTTGACGATGCCTTTATAGAGAGATTCGTGCCTTAGAGTTTGAGGGATCGAATACCGAACGAGTTTGATCATTTAGAGTACGGATCCATGATAGTTGCTGAGTATGAGGCATGTTTCCATGCCATGTTGAGATATTCCTACGATAGCATTTCCACCGAGTCTGAGAAGATTCAGAAGTTTGTGAAGGGTTTGGATGTCTCTTTTCAGTTGGCTACATCTCAGATGGTTGTGATTGGGGATCCTTTTATGAGTATTGTGGATAATTTTAAGATGACAAAGAGTATTGTTAGTGCATCATAGGGTGGCGCCAAGAAGGCGTGATATTTTAGTACATCTCTGGGAGGCGCCAAGAAGGCGTGACATTTTGGTAAGTTCAGGTTCAAACCTCTCAAGGTAGAGATTTTAGAGGTTCTCATGGATACCATAGTAGGCTAAAGTAGGAGGCTTTATAGAGATAAGGTGGTGGATCTTCTAGTTCAGCAGTTCAGGGTGGTAATTCGGGTCCATTTGTACATACTCCTATTAAGACTGGCCATAGAGGTTGCTATATGTGTGATGATATTGGCCATTTGGCAAAGGACTATTCTCGTTGTGTGTTTAGAGCTACTCTTATTTCATCTATGAGGGGTAGAGATTCTACCAAAGGTGCAAGAGATAGATATGGTAGATCCCGTGGTGGTGGTTATAGGGCTACTCAGCCAGTTGGTAGTCATGGACAGTGTTATGCTATACCAGCCAGACCTTAGGCAAAGGCTTCTGATGTTGTGATTATCGGTATCTTTATCATTTGTTTCAGACCTGCATATGTATTATTTGATCCCGAATCAACTTTCTTCTATATGTATGTGTATTTTGCTTCTGGTTTTAATTATGTTAGTGAGCCTCTTGCCATGCCTATTCGTGTATCTACCCAGGTAGGCAATTCTTTAGTGGTGGATCAGGTGTATCTATCTTGTGTTGTGACTTTTGCCGGGCGTGAGACTTTCATAGATTTACTTATATTAGATATGGTTGATTTTGATGTTATTTTACGCATGGTTTGGTTGGCTCCTTATCATGTTATCTTAGATTATTTTGCTAAGATCGTGACTTTAACTTCGCCCGGTGTACCAAGGATAGCTTGGAAGGGTATACTTTATTCTGGTCCTAAGAGGATTATATCTTATGTTCAGGCTTGTAAATTGGTAAAAAGGGGATGTTTCTCTTACTTGGATCATATTCGTGACACCAGTATTGTTTGTCCTCCTTTCTTGGATTTTGTCTGTGTTATCCATAAGTTTATGGATGTATTCCCTACGGACTTTTCTGGTATGCCTCTGGATTGAGATATTGATTTTAGTATTAATGTTGAGCCAGACCCCTAGACTATTTCTATTCTTCCTTATAGAATGGCCCCAGCAGAGTTGAAGGAACTGAAAGATCAGTTGCAGGAGTTGTTGAATAAGGGATTTATCCGACCTAGTGCTTCACCTTGGGGTGCGGCTGCTTGTTTGTGAAGAAAAATGATGGGTCATGTATTGATTATCAGTAGTTGAATAAGGTTACGGTTAAGAATAAGTGTCCTCTTCTTCACATTAATGATTTGTTTGATTAGCTTTGGGTATTGTAGTGTTTTTAAAGATTTATTTGAGGTTCAATTATCACCAGTTAAGGATTATAGCTTTGAATATTCTGAAGACAGCTTTTTGGACTCGATATGGTCATTAAGAGTTCTTGGTCATGTTTTTTGGATTGACCAATGCCCCTTCCACATTCATGGAGTTGATGAACCAGGTGTTTCAACCGTATCTTGTATCCTTTTTTATTATGTTTATGGATGATATCTTTGTTTATTCCAAGAGTGAGGTTGAGCATGAGGAGCATTTGTGTATTGTGCTTTGGAGATTGAAGGATGAGAAGTTGTATGCCAAGTTTTCTAAGTTCGAGTTTTGGTTGGAGTCTGTTTCTTTCTTGGGTCATATGGTGACAAAGGAGGGTGTTATGGTTGACAAGCCAAGATTGTTGCAGTTTGTGATTGTGATAGACCTACTTCCCCCATTGAGATCCGGAGTTTTGTTGGCTTAGTAGGTTATTATCGGTGTTTTCTCGAGGGTTTTTTATCTATTGCAGCTCCATTAACCAAGTTGACCCAGAATAATATTTCTTTTTAGTATTTGATACTTGTGAGGTGAGCTTTCAAAAGATCAAGGATTTGTTGACTTCAGCTCCTATATTGGCTTTGCCTAAGGAGGGTGTGAGCTTTACCATATTTTGTGATGCTTTAGGTATTGGGTTAGGTGTTATGTTGATGTAGGAGAGCAAGGTGATTGCTTATGCATCTCAACAGTTGAAGCCTCATGAGAGGAATTATCCTACCCATGATTTAGAGTTGTGCGCAGTTGTGTTTGCTTTAAAGTTATGGAGGCACTACTTGTATGAAGTCCGTTGTAAGATCTTCTCAGATCATCGTAGCCTTTAGTACTTCTTCACCCAGCGAGATCTTAATATGAGGCAGTGTCGTTGGCTTGAGTTTCTTAAGGATTATGACTTTACCATCCAGGCAAGGCTAATGTGGTTATAGATGACTTGAGCTGGAGGTTGACTAGCATGGGTAGCTTGGAACATCTTTTGTCCTAGGAGAGGCCTTTGACCTTAGAGGTTCAGTCTTTGGCTAATCAGATGGTTAGGCTTGATATTTTGACACCGGGGCGTGTTTTGGCATTTGTGGATGCTAAATCTTCTTTGTTGGAGCATATTCGAGCTCATCAGTTTGATGATGTTCGATTGAGGTTAATTCGAGATGAGGTATGGAGTGGGGAGGCTAAGAAATCCTCACTTGATTCAGATGGAGTTTTACGGGTTGGAGGCCAAGTTTGTGTGCCGAGAATGGGATTAGCTTGATCTTGGAGGATACCCACTATTTCAGATATTCTATCCATCCTGGTGTGACTAAGATATATTGTGATTTGAGACAACACTACTGGTGGGGTGATATAAGGCGAGATATGGTGTACTTCATAGCTCGTTTCCTTTATTTCCAGCAGGTGAATTTTAAGCATATGAGACCTGGTGGATTGCTTCAGAGATTGCCCATTCCTGAGTGGAAGTGGGAACGAATCATTATGGACTTTGTGACTGATTTTCCTCGTACATCTCATAGTTCTGATAGTGTTTGGGTCATCTTGGATTGATTGACCAAGTTAGCTTATTTTATTCTAGTCCAGGTCTCATTCAGTGCTGAGAGGTTATCCTCTATCTTCATTCGTGAGATTATGCGTCTGCATGGTGCGTCGGTGTCTATTATTTCAGATTGAGGTTTTGTGTTCATAGCTCACTTTTGAAAGACTTTTCAAGATGATTTGGGTACTCAGGTTGATCTTGGCACAATGTTTCACCCCCAGACTGATGGCCAGTCAGAGCGAACTATTCAGGTTTTGGAGGATATGTTTTGCACATGCGTGATGGATTTTGGTGGCCAGTGGGAGAAGCATTTGGCTTTAGCAGAGTTTGCTTATAATAATACTTATCGTTCCAGTATTGATATGGCTCCTTTTGAGGCGTTGTATGGTATGCGTTGTCACTCCCCAGTAGGTTGGTTTGATGTTCCACAGGTAAGACCTCGAGGTACGAACTTGCTTCGTGAGTCTTTGGATAGAGTCCGGGTTATTCGGGATAGACTTAGAGCAACTCGGAGTAGGAAGAATTGTTATGTTGATCGTAGAATTATGCCTTGAGATTTGGTGTTGGTGATCATTTTTTTCTTTGAGTTTCACCCATGAAAGGTGTGATGAGATTTAGGAAGAAGGGCAAGATTATCCCTAGGTATATTGGTCCATTTGAGATTCTTTGGACTGTTGGTGATGTGGCTGATAAGTTGGCTTTGCTCCTGATTTATCAGCTATTCATCCAGTTTTTTATGTTTCTATGCTTCGTTGTTACATTTCGGATGAGTCTCATATTATTTGTTGAGAGTCAGTTCAGTTAGATGAGTTGTTGCCGTTTGTTGAGGAGTCGATCTCTATTTTAGCTAGGGATGTTAGGCGGTTGTGCTCTAGAGTTGTCCCTGTGGTTAAGGTTCAGTGGCGACATCGACCTGTAGATGAGGCTACTTGGGAGGTTGAGTCTAATTTGCATAGTTCTTAGACTCAGCTCTTCATTAATTCAGGTATTTCTTTACTTAGTTCGAGGACGAACTAGATTTTTAGTGGTGGTTGACGTAACGACCTAAAAATTTGAAAAAATATGTAAAATTTGTGATTTTATATGATTTGACTATTTTACCCCTCCCCGTAGTTGTATTATGGTATTTTTGGGGCATAGGAGTTATTGGAATGATTTTCGATGCATTTTGGTATCATTTATGCAATATTATGGTTTTTGATGGCTTCGGTAGCCTTATTTTAGATTTATGTGGATATCTTTTGATCTGTGTGATGGATGGCTGATCGAACTACGCCAGCAGCTTCAAAATATCGATTTTAGGCTAGGTAGACCTTTGGTTCGGGTCCCGGTGCACCCGAGCTCATTTTGACCTATTGATTGGAAAGTTGAAAATTAGAAATATGGGTGTGGGACCCACATTAGTCGAAACGACCTCGTATGGAAAATACGACTTTGTCAACAGATCTGGAATATCGATTTTAGGGTGTTAGCATTTTTGGTATGATTTTACGGTTTTTAAATCTCATTTCGACCCTCGGTTTAAAAATTTGTGATTTCGGATTTCGACGGTCAACTTTGTGAAATGAAGTTTTTTTGAGAATTTGATATAACCATCATGTTCGGAACATCGAATTTAGTAGGTTTGCATAGTTCATTTGTGTATATCGGACTCCGAACAAATCTCGGGCTCCTCGTCGAAGTCCGTTTGGACTTGGGAAAGAAAATCTGCACTATTGTGGCAGATTTTCTGCTATATGACAGTCTTTTTTACCCATTTTTGGCCCATTTTGCTCATTTTTCATCTTGTCTTTTGAGAGTTAAACCTAAAATAGTGTGTGAGCTTAAAAGTAAAGTTTGTGGGAGTTTGAGAAACTAGATTAACACCTATTTCTTGGTTTTATCACGGATTTAACATAAGAATTCAACATTTTCTTAGTAATTTTTTAATTAATTTATCAAAATCCCCAAAATCTTAGAGCTTGATTTTAAACTTCATTTTCACTCATTTTGACTTGAATAATGTTTTTATCTTATAATTACTAGTTTTTTCATCAATTTAACCTTCAAAACAACTTTGATTCTTGATTTTAACCCGGATTTCAAAGATTTTACCCGGTAAAACTCAAAAATAGTTTTTCTTCGATTTGAACCTCAGTTTTTACTCGATTTAACTTGGGTTTTCAGCTGTAGGTTCCTATAAATATGGGGAACACGTTTTTAAAGTAAAGTTCCGATTTTACCCTTCTTTTTCAAAAACTCATTTCGGGGGTCCATTTTGACCCCAAACTAAAAGTAGTCAATATGGATGTCGTTGATTTTGTTTTGACGCGTAGATTTCATATTTGATATTTTAGTGGAGTTCTGGACCATTCATGGAAAGTAAGGTCGTGGGTTAGAAGTATAGCGAACCGATTTCGGCTTTTGAGGTAGGTTATAGCTTAACTCTTTCAGACTGGGTTGGGTAGTAAATGATGATATAAAATGCATATTAAGGGTGGGAACTAATCATGAAAAATGACTATTTATGTGTTGTTCTCATGTGGGGGCCTATATGTGATGTAACTGTCGAAATTGAGTTATTATGTGATAGTTTGACCGTATGGGTTCCTATGTGATATTAATAGTCTTGAATACATATGAATAATTATATTGTGATATTAAGATTCTTAATATTGTACCATTGGTGTATTGTGATTATATTCATACTTTATTTGGCATATGAGACATGTGGAAATTCGCGGATGAAACTGAAATAATGAGTGAATATTGGCTCACATGGTTATGGAAATATTTCATTGTTGTTGGTTATGAAAATACTCGTTGTGATTGGTTGTGAGCATTACATCCTCATATAATACTCATTCATGAAACATTGGTACCACTGTGGCAACATCTGAGAAACACTAGCAACACCTTTTTTTAAATCCTCCCCGAGGGATGTACCGATAAAGAGATATTATAACACCATATAAAAACCTTTTCGAGGGATGTTCCAGAAAGGAGATATGAGATATATGGATTGTATACGGTTTGACATACCCCCCATAGGTCTTACATTGGGTGGGTTTAGCTTTGTAGGTGTATACGGGGATTGTGCGACGATCTCGGAGGTTATGCAATGACCTCGTGCATCATCATTATCATATACATTGTACTTATTTTACTATGTTTTTATTGTGTTGTAGTGTCGCATTGACTTGTCATCTATGTAATTGTCTTAGCTTATTTTACTTGTATTTGATGATCTTGTAGATTTGCAAATGTAAGACCCCGCAAAATTTCTAAGCTTAATTCATCCTTTTAGGCTTGTCAATGGGTCTCAGACTTAGAAAATTCTAGCTAAGTTCCCAGACTTAGTTTATTTTTGGCCTTCGAAAGTTGACAATCTCATTTCGTGACCTTAATGTCCCTTAATTGTCCATATTTTTGTTTAGTCATGATAAGAGAGGTCGATAGGTGTTCCCAGACAAGTCTCAGATTTTTCGAAACTAGTTTAGACCACATTTGTTGTCCCAAAACTGTGGACTAACGCGATCTTGGTGCGCCACACCACCTATCGCTTTAGTTAACATTATTGCAGGGACTTCCACTTAAAACAACTAAGGCTTGGCGCAATCATGGCACGACGCGTCGGGTATCGCGTCAATGCCATCGACACGCCGCGTTGCCAATTGCGTCGATGCCTAATTTTCAGTCATTAAATGTCCACGTCTTTAAGGGAAAAGGGGCCAATTTCCTACCCCTATATAAGCCTATAACACGATATTCATCTAGGTTTCCACCAAAATATAGTTTTTTCTCTCAAATTCCCTCAAGAACAAGTCTAGGATTTTCAATTGAAGGTTTTAATCCAGGAGATTCCACCGTTAATCTTCAAGAAACTTCCATCTAAGGTATGTAAAGTGTTGATTCATGGGTTCCTTTCACCCATGAAGCTCAAGAAACCCCTTTCAAAATATAAATTTTGAATTCCATGTTATGAATTGAATTATATCCATGTTTATGTTGTTGTATGATTACCAAGTTGAAATCTTTAATACATATAATGAAATTATGTTAGCATGTGGTTGGAATTCTTGTATTTAAAGTGAAAAATGTTGCCATGATATATTATTTTAATGTTCATGTCTAAGCCTCAAGTTACGCGTGCAAGGTGGTTGCTAAAATGCCTAAGAGAATAAGAATTATGTTTTATGACTCAATTATGACCAAATTGATGAATCCATGCTTTACCCTTATGTTCACAATGACCTTCATGTTATTATTATGCATTGTAATGGTTTGGTGGAATGCTCATGATATTAGACTTACGAAATTATTACATGTTTATATGTATTCCTATTCATATGTAAGTTTATGACATACAAATACTTCATGAAAATCCCCAACGTTTATACTATGAATTGTTGACTATGGTCATGTATTCAGAAGAGTCATGTCTTGTCAGTATCATGCTATCTAGTCCTGGGGGTACTTGTACCCGATAATTTAGCTATGTGCCTAGAGCCAGTATCAGTTTTAAGATAATCCCAGTCACGCCATGATCAGTAGTATTCTCAGTCAGTTTCAGAACTCCGTAGAATTCAGTCAGTACATGACTCAGGAAAACTCAGTAATGTCATGAACTCAGACAGTTAACAGAATTCAGTAACATTCCATCAGTTCACGGAACTCAATGAACTCTGTCCAGTTCATCTTAGTATAATTAGTTCAGTGTCTATTCAGTTGGGAGTAGGATTCAGCACCAAGTGAACCCAAGGATGAGGGAACACACTAACAATATAGGGTGTGACCCTTAGAAGCAATCTTTGCGTTCTAAAACTATGTAACCAGCATAGGTTGATACATCAACACTGACAGTTGAGAGTTGATGAGGTGGATTAACACTTCCAGTTGAGGGTTCTACCATTCTCCTTTGGGGACATTGTTAGATGAAGGTCACTTACATATTGTCCTTACCAGTGACGCGGTATTGACACTCTTCCTATTGGGGTTACAGATTGGACCCCAACTCTATACAGAAAAGGGGCATGTCGGTTAGATGACTACTTCCCACAGTTTCAGTCTTAGTCTCAGTAAAAGAACTCAGATAGTTCTTCAGATTCAGTACTGTCAGATATAGTCACTCTGTTCTGTGTAGAACTAAGCTAGTTCCATCAGAATAAGGATTGTCAGACACAGTCACTCAGTTAATAGTATATCAGTTATACAAAACTCAAGTTATCAGTATTCAGACTCAGTAGTCAGTATCACGATCTTATTTTCAGTTACGTATTCATGTATGTATTCTCATGTTCATGTTATTCAGTCAGTTAGTATGTTCATGCATATGAACCCCATGCATTCAGCCTACCTTAATTTACATACCAGAATATTTAGACGTACTGACGCATGCTTTTCTTCTACACTATGGTGTTTTATACCATAGGTTCGGACGCTTAAGTTCTCGATCGTACTAGCTTCATATTTAGCCAGCAAAAGTAGATTTGTTGTGAGTCCTCATCATTCGAGGATAGCACGATTATTTCATTACTTCATTATTTCAGTTTTAGTAGAAGGAGTTAGTTGGGGACATGACTCATCAACTCCACAGTTTTCAGACAGTTTAGAGGCTTTCAGACTAGCATGTTCTGGCAGTTTATTTCAGTTTTGGTATTGATATACCGTATTTCCAGATGTTATGTTTTATCAGATATTTGAGGGTCATGTCCTTGGAAAGATGAAGCTGCTCTATGTCATGTCTAATTACCTCCCTCCAATATTTTTTTTAGTCTACCTCTACCTTGCATTAATTCATCCCTAGCCAACCTCACACCTCCTTACTAGGACATTTGTGCCCCTCCTCGTGACATGTCTGGCCATCTCAACCTCTCTTCCCTCATCTTGGTTTTCACCGAAGCCACTCCCACCTTATCTTGAATAACCTTATTTCTAATCCTATCTTTCCTAGTGCACTCACACATCCACCATAGCATTCTCTTCTCTGCCACCTTCATCTTTTGGATGTGAGCCCTCTTGACAGACCAACACTCTGCCCTATACAATAAAGCCGGTCTAACCACCATTATTTAGAACTTATCTTTACATTTAGGAGGTAGCTTTTTGTCATGATCCAAACCAGGAGCTGTTCGTGACAGGTATCTCAAGCCCATCATGGACCGGAGACCACTCCCTTAGCCTAACCTCATGAGCACAATAATAATAATGGTAAAGTGGAAGCCAATTAAGATAGTAATGAAAGAAAACTAGCCAACTCAAATAAAATCTAAGAGTCAATCAATAACCAACCAACCCATATCTGTTCACGAAAGCCTCTAAAACCAGAATAACATCTAAGCCAGGACATGCCTCCAACTACGATAAAAAAAAAAAGTACTAAACCAATAAAGAAAGAATGATGAAATGATAAAGCCTTCTAAAGGATGGAGGCTAACGAACGTGCTCACCACCTAATGTTGCACAAGAGCAACGGAAATATCTTTGAACCCTACATGATGAAATGATATAGCGTCCTAGGACAGTCAGTGGGATAAGCACTGACATGTAACTCAGGAAAAGTGATAACATAATTCCATGTCTAAAGAAAATCAGTAAAAACCACATGCACATATTTATATGTACGTCTATAGTATGTTGGGATAGGATAAGGGTTATGAACATGAGACTTTTTAAAACCATTAACCTATATTGTGTAGCTCGATCAGTTCTAAGGGCACCCATGGGCTATATGGGTTCAGCTCCCTCTGCTGAAAGGGCTCCAGTGCGTGTTAGCCGCATGAACCGAGAAAAATCCAAGGGAAAACTAAAGCCATCATAGGCAATAGCCGTCTCAAATATATATATATATCAAGTGTGTGTCAATCATACGGTCATATAGACCCCCAACACCGACAAATGTGGTTTTCAGTGTTCGTTCCCCCGGGACTTACACCTTCACGGTGAGATACACAACCCCTTTTATGCCCAAATTAAAATAAATTTGTACATAAAACCAACCAGTAATTTAGGAGCCATTCATTAAGGCATTTACCACTTGGTACTATCATACCAATATGCTTGCAACTAATATATTTATGACAAACCAATTCACACAATCAAATTGGAATCCTAAGTTCCATTAAAATACAAATCATGGGCACCAAGGCCATCCAAATTCACTTTTATATCCATTTATTCATTAATGCAATGCATTGTATTCAAAAGCAAGTTAAACCATGTATTTTTCCATAATAAAAATCAAATTCACAAAGTGGATTGCGGTTCATGCAATTCCAAGTCAAAATTCATCTAATTTGGGGAAAACCATGTCCCTTATTCCAACCATTTAAATAATGTATCGATTCAATCCCAAAAATATCAATTTAAAGTATGAATAATCAATTCAAAACATGGTACAAGCAATTCAATCATTAACAACCAAAATCTCTCAACCTAATTTTAAAACCCACAATTTAAAACACATGAAAATCTATTCAATTCATGCCACAATGTAAACTTAAAGTTTAGGGAAGAGAAACATGCCTGAAACATACAAAAATTTGAACTCAATTTGAAGTATAGAGTTGGATGATGAATGCACTGTGAACTTTAGTTTTCTTGGGTTTTGAGTTTTAAGAGAGAATTGATGATTTTGATCTTTGAAAACTGAAGAAAAGAGGCTTATTTTATGTTTATAAGTCGTACAAGGTGTCAAAAGACCAAAAGCCCCTCACCCCTACGTGAAAAAATAAACAACAACAACAACATACCAGTGTATTCCCACATAGTGGGGTCTGGGGAGGGTAGAGTATACGCAGACCATACTACTACTCAGGAGAAGTAGAGAGGCTATTTTCGATAGACCCCTGGCTTAGAACCGATAACAGTACAACAACACAAAAGATAAGTGCAAAATAAACTAACACCGCTAGCAAAAATATAATACTACAACCACAAGATAATAATAATGACTATCTAACCGCAATCATAGACATCACACAGCACCGTGAATAAGAAACTATAGACACAAAAGAACGCTCCCTTATTGTTACTGACACACTACCACCCCCTAACTCTCTACCCTAATCCGCGTCCTCCACACCTTCCTATCAAGGGTCAAGTCCTCCATAAGTTATAACTACTCCATATCATGCCTAATTACCTCCCTCCAATATTTCTTCAGTCTACCTCTACCCCGCCTAAAACCATCCATAGCTAGTGTCTCAGACCTCTGCACTGGAGCATCCGAGCCTCTTCTCATCACGTACCTAAATCAATATAACCTCACTTCTCGCATCTTATCCTCCACTGAAGTAACTCCCACTTTCTCCCGAATAATCTCATTCCCCACCCTATCTTTCCTAGTATGTCCACACATCCAGTGCAACATTCGCATCTCCGCCACCTTCAACTTTTGGATATAGAAGTTCTTAACTAGTCAACATTTCGCTCCATACATCATAACCAATCGGACTGGCACTCTATAGAACTTACCTTTAAGCTTAGGGGGCACCTTCTTATCACATAAGACTCCTGAAGCGAGCATCCATTTCAACCACCCTGCCCCAATATGATGTGTGACATCCTCATCAATCTCGCCATTGCCCTGAATCATAGACCCCAAATACTTGGAACTCTCCATCTTTTGAATGACCTGAGAGTCCAGCTTCACCACCATTCCATCCTCCTACGACATCTCACTAAACTTACACTCCAAGTACTCCGTCTTGGTTTTTCTCAACCAAAATCCTTTAGACTTAAGCATCTATCTCCAAATCTCCAACCTATCATTAACTCCTCCCTGAGTCTCGTCAATCAATACCACATCATCCGCAAATAACATACACCAAGGTACCTTTCTTTGAATATGTCAGGTCAAAACATCCATCACCAAGGCAAATAAAAATGGGCTAAGAGTTGATCCCTGGTGCAACCCTATAAGAACTGGAAAGTGCTCCGAATCTATACCTACTGTCCTCACACGAGTCTTCTCCCCATCATACATGTCCTAGATCGACCTAGTGTACGCCACGGGCACCCCTCTAGCCCCCAAGCACCACCATAGAATCTCCCTCGAAACTCTGTCATATGCTTTCTCTAGATCAATAAACACCATGTGCAAGTCCTTCTTCCTCTCCCAAAATTGCTCCACTAATCTCCTCACGAGGTGAATCGCCTCAGTGGTCGAGCGACCTGGCATGAAACCAAACTGATTCTCAGAGATATTCATGATCCTTCTCAGCCTCAACTCTACCACCCTTTCCCAAAATTTCATAGTATGACTCAACAACTTAATGCCTCTATAGTTGTTGCAACTCTTAATGTCTCCCTTGTTCTTATATAATGGAACCATCGTACTCCACCTCCACGCTTCCAGTATCTTTGCCACCTTAAAAATGATGTTAACCAACCTTGTTAACCACTCCAAACCTGCCCCACTAGTGCTCTTTCAAAAATCCACTGGAATCTCATCTAGCCCCATCGCCCTACCCCGCTGCATCCTGCGAATAACCTCCTTGACCTACTCAACCTTGATACACCTACAATAACCAATAATTGCAAAAATCCTCAGATTTCTCCAAGTCCCCCAACATGAAATCTTCGCCCCCCTCGTCGTTCAAAAGTTTATGAAAGTAGGACTGCCACCTCTCCCTAATAAGGGCATCCTCAACCAACACTATATCGTCCTCTCATTTCATGCACATCGCTTGGTCAAGGTCACAAACCCTCCGCTATCTGGCCTTGGAAAGCCTATAATACTTTTTATCCCATCCTTTCTCTTCTAATGTCGTATACAAGCTCTCAAAAGCTACTGTCTTAGCCACTGTACCCGCTACTTTGGCCTCTCTTCTAGCAAAATTATACTCCTCCTTATTTGTCTGTCTTTCCTTATCATCGTTGCTCTTTACAAACTTAGAATAAGCCTCCTTCTTAGACTCCACCTTCCTTTTAACCTCTTCGTTCCACCACTAGTCTTCTCGATGCTTGCCATATCAACCTCTCAAGACACCCAACACCTTTTAGTGGTCTCTCTAATGCAACTGGTAGTCGTCTCCCACATGCTATCCACATCCCCTTTACTCTTCCAATCCCTCCTACTCTTCAACTTCTCCCCTATTTCCAAAAAACTAGCCAAAGCCAAGCTACCCCACTTAATCTTGGACCGACCCTCCACACTCCTCTTCTTTTTGCCCTTACTGATAACCAAATCCATCACCAACAACCTATGCTGAGTCGAAAGATTTCCGCTTGGTATTACTTTACAGTCTTTACATAGCGCTTTATCACCTTTCTTAAGGAGCAAAAAATCCATCTGAGTCTTAGCCACTGAACTACAAAATGTGATAAGGTGATCCTCCTTCATCGGAAATCTCGAATTCACTATCCACAACCCAAAAGCCCTAGAAAAATCCAAAAGAGAAGCTCCTCCTTCATTCCGCTCCCCAAAATCAAAACCACCATGCACATTATCATAACCTCTTAAAAAATACCCAATATACCCGTTGAAATCCCCTCCCACAATAAGCCTCTCAGTGCTCGGGATGTACTCACCAGCTCATCTAAAACCTCCAAAAATTCTTTTTTCTCCTCCTCGCCCAAACCTACTTGCTGAGCGTAGGCACTAATAACGTTCATCGTAGACCCTCCAATGACCAACTTAATAGACATCAGCCTATCACTAACTCTCTTAACCTCTACCACCTGCTCCCTAAGTTCATCATCTACTAAGATACATACCTCATTTCTATGTCTCACGCTACCCGAGTACCACAACTTATATCCATCCACATCTCTTGCCTTATTGCCTGCCTATTTAGTTTCCTGGACATACGCTATACTAACCCTCCTCTTTCTAACAATGTTCACCAACTCTATAGACTTACCCTGCAAAGTTCCTATATTTCAAGACCCAACTCGCAACCTAGACGCTCTTTTATCCCACCTAACCTCACTACCCCTTGCCCCTAACCCCAAACTCGATCCTAGACCCGGCCCAGACCTAAAACCACCTTACCCTAACCTATGATAAGACCCTAGTCTACCATTGCCAATCACAGCCACCACACAAAAGGGGAAGAAGGATGAAAAGAAAAATAAAAACAGATAACAAAGAAGGAAAAAAACAATAGTATATAAAAAGCAACAAAACCAATAATACAACGCAAGTATTGATAACCAACAATCAATAACGGTAACTATACTAACACAATAAGTAGATATGCTAGTAACTCTGGTAACTGTAATCAGACAAGGTAATCAGGCAAGTAAAATAAACAAGTAACACTGTAAGTGAAAAAAATAAAACTGAACGAAATTCGCACCTCAGAGTGGCACAGCCTTATTGGGGAGGTTAACCTCCTTGCCCCGCCAATATCACTGAGGCTAACCTTCGTGCCACGGTGATATCATGGAGGCATACTACCTCGGAGTTTCAAAATAGCCCCAAACCCTTTCTGAAAATTGTGAAACATTCCTAAATTAAACTTTTAACATCCCTAAACACATTTCAAGTCAAAAATATATATTACGAATGCGGGAGGGTTAAAAATAAAATGATCAAAATTTTAAGGGTCTTACATTATCCCTCTCTTAGGATCATTCATCCCCGAATAATGAGTTAGGAGAATTTTAGTACGAGAACAACAAGAACATACCAGGATCAAATAAAAAACTTGGTAAGTGACAAAAGAAAAATGAACTCATACCTTATGCACTTTCATCCAACCCAGGGAACAAAAATGGGTACTTGACCTTCATATCTTCCTCAGCTTCCCAAGTAGCCTTTTCTATCTTTTGGTTTCAGCAAAGGACCTTCAGTGAAGCTACATCATTAGTCCTCAATCAATGAACTTGCCTATCCAATATCTCAATCGAGACT
This sequence comes from Capsicum pubescens, assembly GCA_030864215.1. Taxonomy (NCBI): domain Eukaryota; kingdom Viridiplantae; phylum Streptophyta; class Magnoliopsida; order Solanales; family Solanaceae; genus Capsicum; species Capsicum pubescens. The sequence goes on from CM061549.1 coordinate 225,416,171, forward strand.
TTCTCATAAGACAAGGAATCCGCCACCCCAACATCCTCAACCAACACTATCAAGGAAGGATCACCCACACACTTTTTCAGCATGGACACATGAAACATGAGATGAATAGAACCCAAACTCGCTGACAAATCCACTCATACGCCACATTCTCCAATCTCCTTACAATCTAGTACGATCTAATATAACGGGGACTGAGTTTCCTTTTTTTCCCAAACCTCACGACAACTTTTATAGGAGACACCTTCAAGAATGCCCAATCATTTACTTCAAATTTCAACTTTTTTTTCCTTACATCTGCATAAGAATTTTGAATACTCTGAGCAGTCCTAAGTCTTTCTCTAATCACCTTTACCTTCTCCATGACTTAGTGAACCAAGCCAAGATCAAACAAGCTAGTCTCACCAACCTCAAACCATTCAATAGGAGATCTACACCTCCTACCATAAAGAGCCTAAAAAAAGTCATTTGAATGCTCGAATGATTACTATTGGTGTATGCAAACTCAATAAGAGGTAAATAGTCAACCTAACTTCCCTTAAAATCAATCACACAGGCCCTTAGTAGATTCTCCAAAGTTTGAATAGTATGCTCCGTTTGTCCATCCATTTGAGGGTGGAAGGTGGTGTTAAGGTCACCTGAGTACCCAAACCGTTCTGAAATAAACGCCAGAAGTGAGATGAAAATTGCGTACCTCGATCTAAAATAATGGACACTGGAATGCCAACCAACTTCACAATCTCCTGAATGAACAACTTAGCATAATTATCTCCTGAGTAGTTAGTCCTCACATGCAAAAAGTGAGCAGAATTAGTTATACTATCAATAATATTGTCCTAAATCAAATCATATTGACAGCAAGATCGTGGAAGACCTGTAATTAAATACATATTGATCATCTTCTACTTCTACATAGGCAACTCTATCTATTAAGACATGTCATCAGGACTCAAATGCTTAACCTTAACTTGCTGACAAACCACACACTTAGCAACGAAATTTGTCACATCTCTCTTCATATTATTCTATCAGTAGATTTTTTTAAGTCTCAATACATCGTCGTCAAACCTGGATAAAATGTATATCTAGACTCATGAGCCTCAGTCAAAATCCTTTCTTGCAACCCATCAATGTCAGGAACACACAACCTACCTTGGTACAAATATCATCTCCCCTAATCTCGAAAGTCATAACCTTTTGCTGACCCATATCATCCTTAATCTGCATAAGTATAGGATCCAATGCTTGCTTCTCCTCCACCCAGCACCAAGAGATGATTTGACCACTTCTTGAACAATGACTCTTCCATCCTCAGAGTCCAAATAAATGAACTCTCAAGTTAGCCAATCTATGAATGTCCTTCACTAATTCACTTTTTCCTCATTAACATGGATTAATCTCCCCATAGACAACCTGCTAAGGGCATCAACAACAATATTAGCTTTACCTAGATGGTAGTGCAAGATCATGTCGTAATCCTTAAGCAGTTCAAGTCAACTCTGCTTGAGGTTCAACTCTTTCTGCGTGAACATATACTGCAAGATCTTAGCATAACCTCATGAGCACAATAATACTAATGATAAAGCGAAAGCCAATTAAGATAGCAATAAAAGAAAACTAGATAACTCAAATGAAATCTAAGAGTCAATCAATAACCAACCAACCCATATTTGTCCACTAAATCCTCTAAAACCAGAATAACCTCTAAATCGGGACATACTCTCGACTATGATAAAAAAACCAAAAGCACTGAACTAATAAAGAAAGAATGATGAAATGATAAGGCCTTTCGAAGGATGGAGGCTCACCACTTCACAACAACTCAACGAACGAGCTCAACCATCTAACGTTTCACTAGAGCAACAGAAATATCTTCAAAACCTGCATCATGAAATAATGTATCATTCTAGGACGGTTAGCGGGATAAGCACTGGCATGTAACTCAGGAAAAGTGATACCATAATGATATGTCTAAAGAAAATCAATCAAAACCACATGCACATATGTAGATATACATATATAGGATGTTGAGATATGGTAAGGTTCATGAACATGAGAGTTTTTAAAACCATTAACTTGGATTATGTAGCTCGATCCGTCTTATGGGCTATATGGGTTCAGCTCTCTCTGCTAAAAGTGCACCAGTACGTGTTAGCCGCACGAACCGAGGGAAATCTCAGAGAAAACTAAAGCCACCACGAGCAATAGCCATCCCAAATATATATATATATCACGTGTGTGCCAATTACAAAGTCATATAGTCCCCCAACACCGGCAAACGTGGTTTTTTGTGTTGCCCCCTGGGACTTACATCTTCACGGTGAGCTACACAATCTCCTTTAAGCCCAAATTAAAATAATTTGCACATAAAACCAACCAGAAACCCAAGAGTCATTCATTAAGGCATTTACCACTTGATATCATCGTACCAATATTCTTGAAGGCTAATATATCTATACCAAACCAATTCACACAATCAAATTAGACTCCCAAGTTTCATTAAAATCCAAAGCATGACCATCAAGGCCATCCAAATCCCTTTTTATATCCATTTATCTATTAATGCATTGCATTGAGTTCAAAAGCAAGTTAAACCATGTAATTTTTTTTAAAAAAAAAACAAATTCACAATGTGGGTTGAGGTTCATGTAATTTTAAGCCAAAATTCATATAATTTGAGGAAACCCATATCCCTCATTCTAAATATTTAAATAATGTACTGATTCAGTCTCCAAAATCTTAATTTAAAGCATGAATAATCAATTCAAAACACGGGACAAGTATAACAACCAAAATCCCTCAACCCAATTTCAAAACCCATAATTTAAATCACGTGGAAATCCATTCAATTCCTACCATAATGTAAAACTAAAGTTTTAGGAAGAGAAACATGTCTGAAACACACAAGAATTTAAAATCAATTTGAAGTTTAGAGTCGGATGATGAATCACTGTGAAACCCTTGAGTTTTCGTAGGTTTTGAGTTTTAAGAGAGAATGGATGATTTTGACCTTTGAAAACTGAAGAAAAGAGGCTTATTTTATGTTTATTAGGCATACAAGGGGTAAGAATATCAAAAGCCCCTCACCCCCAAGTAAAAAAAAAACTGGATGAAATTTGTACCTCAGCGTGGCACAATCCTATCGTGGAGGTTAACCTCCGTACCACGCCAATATTGCGGAGGCTAACTTCCGTGGAATGGTGATATCATGGAGGCACACTGCATTGGAGTTTTAAAATAGTACCAAACCCTTTCCAAAAATTCTAAAACTTTCCAAAATTACCCTTTTAACACCCATAAACACATTTCAAGTCAAAAACCAATATTACAGATACGAGAGGATCACAAATAAAAAGATCTAAATTTTAAGGGCCTTACGCTTTTTGTCACATAATATTCCGGAGGCGAGCATTTATTTTATCCACCCTACCCCTATCCAATGAGTGACATCTTCGTCAATCTCTCAATTTCCTTGAATGATAAACCCCAGATACTTAAGACCATCTCTCTTTTGGATGGAATGAGTATCAATCTTAACAACCACATCGGACTTATGAGACACATCATTGAACTTACACTCCAAATATTACTTCTTGGACCTACTCAACCCACACCCTTTAGATTGTAAAGTTTTCCTCCAAACCTTCAACTTAGTATAAACTCCACCATGTGTCTCATCAATCAAGAATACATTATCGAAAAAGCAAATAATAAGGCACCTTACCTTGAGTTTCTCCCGTCAAAACATCCATCACCAAGGTAAAATAAACAAACTAAGATTAGATCCTTGGTCTAACCCCATTAAGACAAAAAAGTGCTCTGAGTCCCCTCACCGGTACTGACCCGAATCTTGGCTCTATCATATATATACTTAATCTCCCTAGCATACACCATAGGAACACTTATAGACTCCAAGTACATCCATAGAAACTCCTTGGGTACTCTATCATAGGCCTGCTTTGAGTCGATGAACACCATGTGGAAGTCCTTCTTCCTTTTCTTATACTGCTCCACCAGTTTCCTAACGAGATGGATGGCTTTAGTAGTCGAGTATCCTGGCATAGATATGAACTTATTTTTAGAAATAGTAACAATTCTTTACAACCTTAACTTTACCACTCTCTCCCAAATCTTCATAGTGTGACTCAACAACTTGATACTCCTATAATTGTTGCAATCCTGAATGTTACCCTTGTTCTTGTATAACGAAATCATCTTATTCCACCTCCAAGTTTCAGGAATCTTGGCCATCTTAAAAATTATGTTAAACAATGGATTTAACCACTCCATACCTACCCACCCTATGTACTTTAAAAAATCCACCAAATCTCGTCTGGCCCCATCGCTCGACCCCTATACATTCTATGAATAACCCTCTTAACCTCCTCAACTCTAACGCGCCTATAATAGCCATAGTCGTGAAACCTCTCAGAATGCTCTAAATCCCCTAACAAAATGCTAGTATTTCTTCCTTCATTCAGGAGCTTATCGAAGTAACACTACCATCTTCTCATCCACTAAAACTTTGCCATCCATATTTTTAATAAATTTCACTTGGTCAAGGTCCCGAGCCTTTCTCTCCCTATTCTTGGTTTGGTTATACAATTTTTTATCCCCATCTTTACTATCTAACGTTACGTATAAACTCTCAAAAGCAACATCCATATCCATCGTTACCGTCAACTTCACCTCTCGCCTAGAAATCTCGTACTCTTCCATATTCTTTCATTTATCCTCATCATTCTTACTCTCATCCAACTTTATGTAAGCCCTCTCTTAGCTTCATCATTTCCTTCACTTCTTCATTCCATCACCAATCATCTTGGTGCTTGGTTGAGAGCCCTTTCGAGACACTTAGCACCTCTCTAGCTGCCTCCCCGATGCAACTAGCAGTCTTATCTCACATACTATAAGCACCTTCTCCACTTTCTTAAGCCTTTCTCTCCATCAACTTATCCCATATATGAGGTGCACTGGCCAAAGTTAAACTACCTCATATAATCCTCGACTGGTCCTCTATACCTCTACTCTTCCTCTCCTATTTGATCTCCAAGTCTATTACTAAAAGCTTATACTTGGTCAAAAGACTCACTCGATAAGACCTTACAGTCCTTACAAATACCCCCTATCACCTTTTCTAAGAAGCAAAGAGTCAGTTTGAGTCTTGGCCACCAAAATACAGAAGGTAAATAAGTGAACCTTCTTCTTTGGAAAGTTTGATTAATTACCACCAATCCAAATGCCCGAAAAAAATCCAAAAGTGTCATTTCTCCATTATTCCTTATACTGAACTAAAAACCTCTATACAATCCATCATAAATCCTCGAAGAAAACCCTATGTGCCCATTAAAATTCCCTCATATGAAAAGCTTCTCATTGCTGAAGACACCCCTCAATATATTATCCAAAGCCTCCCAAAACCTTTTCTTCTCTTCCTCATCCAAGCCTATATACGGGGCATATGCACTAGTAATATTACAAGAAGACCATCCAATAACTATTTTAATCGACATCATCCAATCATTGACTCTCCTAAGCTCTACCACTTGCTCCCTAAGCTCATCATCTACTAGGATACCTATATCATTTATATTCCTCATGCTTCTTGAGTACCATAACTTATAACCATCTACTATCCTTACCTTAGTACCTACCCATTTGGTTTCTTGGAGACAAGCTATATTAATTCTCCTTTTCCTAAGAATTTTCACTAGCTTTATTGACTTCTTCGATAAAGACCCTATGTTCCACGACCCTACTCTCATTCTAAAGTCTCTCTTAACTCTTTTACCTCTCTTTTTCCCTTCCCCAACCCTCGACCCCAACCCCGACCTCAACCCAAGCCCGCCCAAAGACATGATCCTAAACCAACACTATCCACCGCAACCACCAGGGACCGCACAAGCCAATAACACTAAAAGCACATAACCAAGGCAATAATGCAATCCAAAAAGGTACTATTAAGCCCACACTATGAGTACTACTAAGAACAACAAAGCCGACTGAAACACCAATAGAGAAAAACCCAACACACCGAATAGTAACGAGTAATGAAATTTGAAATGAGGCACACAAAAATAATTCATTGTCCCAACTAACCACTACTATGAAATAGAGAACTAGAAACAAGGTAACCGTTACACACAAATAAGATAATCATCCAAGAAATGAAGAGTTAAGGGATCAAAATAGGAATAACAAACAAGACAGATATTTCCAACCGCTAAAACCAATAACGCTATACAAACGACTAGAAGAGAATGAGCGAGCGCACCTGATCGAAGTTAGGTCGGATTACATGGCCGAGTCACCATATTTTGATAATTTAAGGAAAAAATTGGTCGTTGAAATCATGTTGTCGCTGTCGAAGAAGATAAGCTGGATCTGAACTTGTAGTACTTCTAAGAGGTTAGAAAGAAAGGAAAGAGAGATCGACGGAGATGAGATCGTTGCTTTACAACATCACCGGTGTGATCGGTGTTAAAGAGGTCACCGAAGATGAATCTTGAACTGCTTCGAGCTTAGAGATGGGAAAGACAACGAACTTCAGCAGTGGTGGGAGATGGAGTCGCGGAGAAATTGATTTGATTTTTTTCTTTTTAGTTATAAAAAAAATATGTCGCTAAAAATATACCGGTGTCGGTGGTGGTGGGAGACGAAGTTTGCCGAATCTCCGATAGGGACGCCGAATCACAAATGAGATTGCCGAATCTTAGATAAAAATTTGATGAACAAGAAAACTTGTTCATCTAACCAAATACATTGGGGGAGGGGTAATTGATCCATCAAAGTATCAACAACAAAAGTAGGTTTAGAGTTTTACTTGAAAGTAGATTTTGTAAATAAAAAATAGTAAATTCATGTTGTGTAATAGTGACTCTTAAATAGTATATGCATATGATTTTCACTATAATAATATATTATAAAACTTACATAAATCCCAACAAATTTATCCTAATTACTCTCTATCCTTTCTTTTTACAAAATTATGTAAAATTTTTGAATTTGCCGCTTTCAGATACATCCTTAATTATCCGATACATTTCGTTATGATACACTTGGTGCAAAATATCCACGTTTAAAAAGGAAAGTAACAAAAACTTGTTCAATTAATAGAGAAAATCATGAGACTTTCATTTAATTCTCTTTTGAATATCCCCAAAATTAGGTAATTAATTCAAAATTTGAAATTTAAAAAAAGATTATAATTTTTTGTGTGTTCAAAATTACGTATAATCAAGAAATTCACTCTTAGTGTATCAGAATGTATTGTTTGTATGTTTATCAGCAACACACAACTCATATTGATACATAAATCTTATGACAAAGAACTCATCCAACAACGCAAAGCCTATTCCAATACATAAGACTGTGTACAAAACAAGCTCAACAACACAGACACATACCAATACATATTGATACAAATCGATTCATAAATTTGATATATCGCAGTATAAATCCAGCAAAACAGACACATTTCAGTACATAAATTTGATGTATCTTTAGTTTAATTTAGTATTACGATACATAATTTTGGGTTATTTTTCATCAATACATTATTCTTACATATCCGTAACACAAGAAAACGTGCAATACATAATTTTTATACCTCTTTTAGAGGGTCCCGTGATGTATCTTCATGTCATTCATCATCTCACCACTAATGGTGGAGAAGCCCTGACACAACATAAAATGAATCAGATAAAATTTTAAACATTTGGAGTTAACTTCGATAGAAATTCAACCGGACAATAAAAACACACAATTTTAGAAGAGAAATTGAAGATTAATTTATAGGAGGTTCTTCGTCAAGACTTTATCGATGTTATTATATTAATGTTTGTTGTTGTTGTATTGCAGAAGTTCTTCTTGAATAGAGAAATTTAAAAAGAAGTTGGGGAAAGGGGGGAGGGGGGAGGGGGGAGAAGTTGAAAATGAAGTGGGGGTGGGGGGATAGGGATAGGAAGTAACTGTAAGATACTCTTGCTTGATTTTCTTCGTTGATGAAGGAAGTATCATTGATTGTTGGTTATAACTAATAATTTAGGGGTTTGAAGAATGTATCGGTTGTTTTGAAGGAGAATATATAAATCTGGATTTTTATAATTATAAATAAGGTAGGAATATTAAGTAGTTTAGGTAACTTAAATTGTAGTATTAGAAACTACATAACTAACCCTAATATTGGGTGGCTTTGCTTTTTTGTTACTCATAAGAAAAGTCCTACAAAACTAGTCTTCCTTCTTTTTTATATGTAGCACAATTACCTATTGCCACTTTACATCTCAAATATTGCTAAATAGCTTCATACTTATTTATCTTTCAACTCTTTTTTTTTTCTTTTTCCTTTTTCCCTTTTTATTTTTTTTAGTTTTTTCAATCCTTTTTTTCTCCTCTCAACTTCTATTTTTAAAAATTTTCACCTTTTTTTCAAACCTTACTTTCTTTTCCTTTTCTCCTCTCAACTTCTATTTTTTTTTCTCTTTTTAGTTTGTGTTTGATTTTTATTTTTTATTTTTTCTTAAATTTTTCTTATCCTTTATTTTTGTTTTGTCTTTTTATTTTCCTTTTTTTTTCAACCTTTATTTTTTCTTTTATTATCTCAACTTCAATATTTTTTTTATTTTCTATGATTTTTATTTTTTTATTTTTAAATATCTTTCTTCAATTTTTTCTTTTTCCGCAACTTTTATTATTTTGCTTTTCCTTCTTTCTTTTTTTTCTTTTCTTTGTTTCCTTCCTAACAACAAGTTACGTCCTATGGACAAGAGTTGACACTAGCACATTGTATTTTGATTTATAATATGCTCTATAAATCTTGTCTTAGAGACAAAACTTAGGATTTTCAAACAAGAAGTTATGTTTCATGGGCAAGAGTTGACACTACCACATTGTTATGATATGTTCTATAACTCTGACCTTAGAGGCACGACTTAGTTTAAGGACTTTCAAACAACAAGTTATGCCCCACAGACATGGCTTGATACTACTACGTTATGTCTTGAATTATGAGAAGTTCTACAACTTTTGCCTTAGCAGCACGACTTATCCCAAAAAATTTCAAACAACAAGTTATGTACATTAAGCAAGAGTCAACACAATCGCATTGTGTTTTTTACTTATGAAATGCTATATAACTCTTTCCTTAGAGGCAAGAGATAACCCAAGGACCATCAAACAATAAGTTATGCTCCATGGGCAAGAGTTGACACTACCATAGTGTATTGATTAATAAGAAGCTCTATAACTATTTCCTTAAAAGCAAGACTTAGACCAAAGGCTTTCAAGAAATAAGTTACGCATCATGGGCAAGAGTTGACATACCACATTGTGTTTTAATTTCTGAAATATTGTATAACTCTTGTCTTAGAGGCGAGACTTTACTCAAGGACTTTCAAACAACAAGTTACGCCCTATGGGTAAGATTTGACACTACCACATTATGTTTTAATTTATGAGATGTTCTATAACCCTTGCCTTAAAGGTAAGATTTAGCCTAATGACTTTAAAACAATAAGTTACTCCCAACGGGCAAGAGTTTATACTACCACAAGGACTTTCAAACAACAAGTTATGCCCCATGAGTAAGAGTTGACACTACCACATTATGTATTGATTTATGAGTGTTCTATAACTCTTTCCTTATAGGCACAACTTAGTCCAAGGGCTTTCAAATAGCAAGCTATGCTCCATGGACAAGAGTTGACACTATCATATCATGTCTTGATTTATCAGATAATCTATAACTTTTGCCTCAGAGGCAAGATTTATCTCACAAGACTTAAGGATTTTCAAACAACAAGTTATGCCCCATGAGGAAGACTTGACACTACCACATTGTGTCTAATTTATGAGATGTTCTGTAACTTTTGTATTAGAGGCAAGACTTATTTCAAAGGACTTCCAAACAACGACTCATGCCCGGCAAATTTTAGGATGGGCCTCATGCACCACCTCATATTTGCATGAAGCCCCTATTATTTTGACACATAAACTTTGTGGGCTCCATCTATCAAAACAATTCTTTCTTCCTCTCTTCATATTTCTTTACCTTCTCATTTATTTTTAAACAACTCATCTTTTTTCTCTTTTGTTTTAGAGTTAATTTTTATTTATTATTTTTATTTCTTTCTTTGTCTTTGCTTTTTAATTTTTTTCGTGCTCATGAAACTAATCAAATTAATGATCTTTTTATCTTCCTAATTCTTACTTGTAGATATTTGCAACCAAATCAAATTTATATAGTATTTTTTTGTTTTAAATTATTTATGTCTTTTTTCTATAAGTTCATTTCAAAAAGAATGTCTTTTCCATTTTCTAATTTTTTTTTTAATTTTAACTGTTTACATGACATGTTTAAAATCACAAAAGTTAAAAAATACTTTAATATATTTTATATATTTTTAATTTAAGATCGATTAAGAGCCCATTTGAATAGGATTAAAAACTAACTCTTTAATTTATGTATTTAAAAGCTGAAAATAAATGTTTAGAAATTAAGCAGATAAATATTTGGATAGAAGCGCAGAAACTGAAAAGAAATTGTGGATGTGCTTGATAAACAAGGGTTGTTAAACACTTGTTTATTATCAAAATAACTTAAATATTATTAAAGCTGCTAATACCATAAATAAGTTAAATTATATATAATTTTTAATTCTAATAATTCAAAAACAAAGAAAAAAGATGAAGAGGAAACTAGAAGAAAAGACAGAGAGAAGAGGCAAAAAGAAAAATAAAGAAAAATAATATATTTAAGGGCTGCAAATTTAGGGCATTGTTGAAATTGGAGAAAAATATAAGGAATAAGAAGGTAAATATCTAGATCAAATTAAACAGAATTTTAATCTAAAAGGTAAAAAGTTGGGGGTACCCAACGTCTCACTTTTTGCTTTTTTAAAATCAAATTTTAACATTTTTTAAGTACTTTTTAATTTTACCACACATCTAAAAAGGTTAAAAAGGGATTAAACGTTGATTTGATCAGATTTTAATCTTATTCATACGAACTCTAAAAGATATTTTAATTTAATTTTTTATGTCTATTTAATGATGGGGCAACTCTAAAATTTTAGAAAAAGAGTATTAAGAAAATTAAAATCAATATTTTGATTTATGTAGTACCCATTTCATTTTTTGATCCTATCAACTTTAAATTTTATTATACAAGAGATACCCTTAACAATAAAAAATATGTGATGATTCTTTAATTTCTAAATATTAAAGATGACTTTAATAATATTAAATCATATTAAATAATATCATATAGACTTACGAAAGATAAATTTATTACTTATGAAATTTAATTTCAAATTTTTAATATCCAAAATTCTTTATACTAACAAAAAATTAAGAGAATATAATTAAAAATATAAATTACCACCATAGTCGAGTGAAAAAAAATTAATTTGTTTATAAATACCAACAAATAAAAATTAGGAGGAAATAAAAATAAAGCAAAATAATAAAAACTTCAATTTATTTAGTACGTACTACTAGAAAAAATTTGAAGAAAAAGACAAAGAAAGAAAATTAAAAAATTAGTAAATAAAAGTTAACCCCATAAAAGAAAAAAGAAAAGGAAAAAAGTGATTTGTCTAAAAACTAAAAAAATTAAATAACTTAGAAAATAAAAGAATATAAAAATGCAAATTATTTAAGTGGTGGGGCCCACAAAGCTTATGTGTCAAAATAATAGGGGCCTTATGCGAATATGAGGTGGTGCATGAGGCCCATAGTAAAATTTTCCATCAGAACACAACCTGCCTCCTTCCTATTTTTTTCTATTTAAATTTAAATATTTAAATTTAATTTAGGCAAGACTCCGAGTGTGTTTGGTACCCAGGCGTAAAGTGTTTCCAAACCAACTTATTTTTTTCAAAACTTTCCTTCAACCTCACCCTAAAGTTGAAATGTTCATACAACTTTCAAAATCACCTACTACACCCTACCCTCTAAACCCCGTCCAAAAAAAAATATTTTAAATTTTTTTTTATCTCATCCCCTACCTCAAAAGCCAAACCCCGACCCCTCCAAAAATAATTTAATTTTTTTTAAATCAATTTGTTTTCTTCATCCACCCCCTACTCGACCCTTCAATCCTACCACCACCCCACCCCCACCCCTACCCCCACCCCCAAAAAAATTGAATTTATTTTTTAAAAAATATCAATTTTTCTCTATCCCACCCTCATCCCTTACCTCGACCCCCATCCCCTACTACCCTCCTCTCCCCAACAATTTTCTTTTAATTTGTTTTCTAAAAAAGAATTTACAATTTCTTTTCTCACCCCATGCCTACCACCTATTTTGACAACCTATCAACACCCCTTCCAAAAAAAAAATATTTTTTAAAAAAAGTTTCAAAACTTTTTTCTTATCTCGTCCTTCTTACTCTATTCGTTCTCATTGTTGTTCTTAAATATATATAAATATCTTTAGAAAATACTAGTTTAACCGCACGTGTCTTGCACTTACAACGTTTGATTATTTAAAATTAAAGAATTTTGTCTATTGCAAATTTTTTAATGAAATGTAAAAAGTTCAAATCACTTTTCAAAGATGTATATTTTAGTGTAAGAACATATATATTTTACCACCAGAAGTTTTAAGTGGTTGATGGATCATCATTTTTGCGTTTGACGTTTGTCATGCAGTACCTCTTTCCCTTGCTGTTAGAGGCTAAGAGACACACATCAATTTGAATCATATTTGTAGTATAATTATTATTTTTTTATGTTTAAAATCTTTCCTTATTTTCATAGTTAAATCTTTACAATATCATTGATTCTATTTTTATTACATACTTAAAACATTTAAAATTTTGATTTTTTCTTATTCTAACGTTTTTATATTTATTTTTAAATTCTTAAAATCAAATTTAGTTGATTTAGAATTATTAAACCAATAGAAAAAGTATTAGTTGTCATTAATTCCGATGACTTCTAATAAGGAACGGTTTTATCATAAATATATTTAATTAAATTTTAAATTTTAAATATTAAAAAAAATAGTAAAAAGACGACTTTGTCTAAAGTAAAGACTTTTAATGAAGGACAAAAAGTTCAAACAACATTTTTAAGACCCTTCACACTTTTAATTTATTATAGCTATAGATTATAGATATAGATTATAGATTATAGATTATAGATTATAGATTATAGATTATAGATTATAAATTATAGATATAGATTATAGATTATAGATATAGATTATAGATTTTAGATATACCTACCAAGAATATAAGTAAGAAACAACTTATTTTCCTAGAAAACATTTTCCTCCTCCATAGGGGTGTGCATCGGTCGGTTCGGTTCGATTTTATGTAATATCGGTTTTATTTATCGGTTTTTAATTTTTAAATATGCTAAACCAATAACCAAACCAATAAGATATTTTTTATCGATTTTAGTCCTTAACAGTTCGATTTTTTATTTAACCAATAAGAAAATACTCATAAAATAGAAATAGTAGTAACTAACATGAAAAGAAACCGAATCTTAGTTGCAACCAAAATCCTATATGGTGTGTTTTAATTTACAAGAATCTTCAAGCTTGAATTAAATGTTAGTTAGGAGAAGTTAAGAGTTTGTATAATTTAAATAATATGTTTGTCAATTTGTAGAAGTAAAAAAAGAAATTAAGAGAAACACACACACACACACACATATATATAGGCGTAAAATATTAATTCAGTATAATCTTATTGGGTTATAGGTTTACCCAATAACCCAATAAGAAAAAAACCAAAATCGAATCAATAACCCAATAATTTTTTTATAAAACCATTAAAACAACTATTAACACAATATCCCAATAACAATAAACCAATAATATTTTTATCGGTTCGATTTTATTGGTCGATTCGGTTTTTGCGCACCTCTACTCTTCCATATTGAACGCGTCCTAAAAAAAGTACTTTTCAGGATCAAAAATTATTTTTCTAAAATGTATTTCTACTCTTTAGCTAAACACTAACATTTATTTTCTGAAAAATATTTTTTTATTCACCAACCAAACAATAGAAAATATTTTTCACTCACCAACCAAACATAAGAAAATAAGTAAGAAGCCAATTTGTTTTCTAGGAAGACATTTTCCTTCATACCAAACATACCCCTCTATTTCTAGCTTCCATAAAAAAGTTTCACTTTTTTTCGAAAGTCTATTCAAAAATGTTGTTTAGCATAAATTTCAAAACAAACTCTCAACCTGTTTTCACTTTTTCTCCTTCTCACAAGTTCACTTTTATCTAAAAAGTCTTTTCAAAAAATTATGGTCAACTACAATTTCAATTCCAACTCTAAAATTTTTTAGTTTTTAATGGTCAAACACCTATTTAATTGTCAGGATCCTAAAATTAAGGTCATGATGGCACCTACCTCAGCCCAACGTTAGTATTAAGCCAAATTTCATAATTAAATAAAGATCGATAATAAGACAATGAACTCATAAATGCGAGTTTTCTACAACCAAGTCAAGCCATAACAGGTAAATAACAACAGTTCTAATGAAAAATATAAAATCCCTAAGATATAGGAGTCACAAGTGTAAAGAGTATTTAATACAATTCAGAAAAACTTGAAGTACATAAGTCTATCTACGAAAGGTAAATAAAGACAAATAGAATAAGATGAGGTTTGAAATATGTCCCAAACTCTGAAGCTCACCAGTACCTCAAAATGTCAACTTTGATAGCACGTTCTCAGTTGTTGCGAGTCATACTCGAACTAGGATTTGCACTAAAGAAGCATAATAGGGATAAGTATGGTTTACTTGTACTGCATAATAGGGATGAGTATGGTTTACTCGTACTCAGTATGCATCATAGGCCAATTGAGCAAAGCAGAAAAACAAGATCAACTAAAAAAATACTATGAGCACGTAACCTGCAACAGAAAAGTTTTTAAACGGTAGTTTACACTGTTTCCACTAACAGTTCTACAATATATAATAAGTCAAAAAGGACAGCTAAACATGCAATATAATAAGGAAGCTAAGTGCATAACAACAAATACACAAAGGAATACAGAGGTGCAACGCAATGGAATAATGCATAATAGTAGGATTTTTGTATACACCTTTTAAGCCTTAATGCTTCAGTCCAGGATCTATAGGGAATTCGCTAACCATATACTTTATCATAATCTCAATATCATAACACAACCAATCCTACCGGTACATCCTTTTGCATAGACATTTTATAAGTGTCACATTTTCTGTCAAAAAATCAGTATTACTAAATCAACCCTACCCGCACATACCTCAATATATGTGTTTTATAAAATATCTCATTTTTTACCAAAAATCAGTATTTCTCACTGATACCAATTACATGAATATGTATAGATGAAATAAGGATGTAATGCTCGCAACCAATCAATATGAGGATAACGATCAATTCAATTTATGTCTAAATGATCTCAGATTCAACTCAAGATGTTAATAATTTACATTATCGATCCTCACTCGGTCCCACTAGAATGATTTGTCGTGCAAGACATCAATAATATCATTTTTAAAGTAATAAATACTCATTTAAGGCCTATAATAACAAGTCAAGCCCCCACTCGGGCAACACAATAATAAATAAGGAAAGTCAACGCACAAATAAGGCCTATAATATAATAATAAGCCTCCACTCGAGAATCACAATAATTATATTCTCTCAATCCAAGAACAATATACAACTAAACCCCCACATGGCCACATGACTAAATAATAATATTGAAATGACACCTATGACTAAACTCCTTAACCCATAAAATGTTCGTTAACTACCCAATTCAGTGTGAAGAAAATTAAGTCATAACATGCCTCAAAATGCCGAAATCCAATCTAAAACCTTCCACATTGAGCCTTTTCCTTTCGAACGATCTCATCATGAGCTAATACTGTGGAAAAACATCATCTAAGTATCAAAAGGAAGTTAATGATACCCATTTTAGCTATATTCGAATTGGATCCATAATTAATTTGAGAAATAGGTTCAAAAATAAAAAAGGTAAAATCATAATTTTAATTTAGAAACATGTTCTCAAAGTCAAAAGAAGTCTATAGTTAAAACCTAAGCGAAAATAAGTTAAAAATGAGGCTCATATCAAAGAAAATTCAATTTTAGAGTTTACCGACAAAAGCCCCAAAAATTCAATCTGAATTCAAGGCTTTGAAGTTATTTTGAAGATAAAGATCAATTGGAATTAGTGAAAATAGGAGTTTAGATTTTATCCAAGAATGATGAATAAAACCCTAAAAAATGGCATTTCCCGAAGCTCCCAAGTCCAAAATGATGAAAATCGCAATAATAGAGTTTATATATTGTTCTATGAACAGTATCTCTCGACCGCAGCCTGTCACGACCCAATTTCGTAAGTCATGATGGCGCCTACCATAACCCACTAGTAGGAAAGCCAACCCGTAGTCTGATATAACTAGTAACAGACTACACAATAATATAAGGAAAAGAATGCATGATAAATAAGATAAAAACCATTACATAAGTGAATCCCCAAAACTCGGTGGTATCAATACAAGAGCTTCTATATATCAAGAATACCAAGATGAAATGTGAAAGGAATTACACTGATATAACTTATCTCTGAATATAATATAGAGACTAGCCTAATACATAAGAGAGAGATAAGTACCACTCCAAATGTCAGGAGCTCAATATAAGTCTCTGAACCATTGCTGCTCCGAACGATGCACACATCAACAACGATAATCCATACTATGATCTGCAGGCTACAGAAAAGTAGTATGAGTACCAAACGAGTGGTACTCAGTAGGCAACTACTAACTGAGTTTCAAAGGTAAAACAAATATATACAACATATAAACAGAATGGAAACTACACCCAAGAGTCCATAAATCACATAACAAGTCAATGTGAATACTAAGGGACAACTATCTTGTTCAAATCTAAGAATCTAACATAATAAAACTAAGGAAGTATCAAGGATAAACTATTCTATTCTAGCTACATTCAATAGACGTCAATTTTATACCGTATATCCCAGGCTAATATACGAATAAAGGGTAAAAAAAAGATATATAGCAATATACAAAGCAAAGATACGCATATACAATAAGAATAACGAAGAAAGGGATATATCATAGTGTCATAGCTTCATATAGCTAGATTTATATGTATGTATATATAAATAAATACATACAAATATACGCATGAGGTCATCTCAAAGCATAACCTTGATCATTATATCCTCGTTTAAAGACCCCATTAATATACTATCAGGATTTAATACTATCGAACTCAGGGTTTCCAATCCACATGGCTAGGCATGATATAATCATACATAATGATGAATTCATAAGATAGAAGAGGTTAAAGACATACCTCGAATCTTGATGCCGAATCAATGACCAATCTGTCATAAGCTAGCCATAATAATGATCATAACAATGACAATAACAACATCAATATCAGCATGAATAACCGGCTACTTTGGACAACCAAATACCTAACCGAGACAATGCGTACCCCCACCGCCCTAGACTCGGAAGGTTCAATCAATATACAATAACACAAGACATATTCTTCACCCATATCTATGCAATTATCCCATACCGGATGATAGACATAGGTGTATACTGGTGATAGTGATGCACACGCAAGATTGGATGCAAGGTACACAATCACTATCAATAATCTCATTATAAGTGTCATTAATATCGTGATCAACCTTCAACTATGTCGGGTATCAATATATCATCATAGTATCCTCCGGCCTTGCCGGGCCTCAATATATTATCAAAGTATCCCTCAGCTTTATCAGGCATCAATATACCATCAAAGTATCCTCCGGCCTTACCAGGCATCAATATATTATCAAAGTATCCTTCGACTTTGTCGGATATCAATATATCATCAAAGTATCCTTTGGCCTTGTCGGGCATCAATATATCATTAAAGTATCCTCCGACCTTGCCAGGAATAATATATCATCAAAGTATTCTCCGGCCTTGTCGGGCATCAATATATCATCAAAGTATCCTCCGGCCTTGTCGGGCATCAATATATCATCAAAGTATCCTTCGGCCTTATCAGGCATCAATATATCATCCTGATCATCAATGCATAAATATAGGTATATAATAGGTGCACAGACTCAAGCCAATATACTCGCAACCATAATCATAACATCGCAAAGATAACTATCTTATCATTATATTCTATCTACTCATTATTAACTAGCCAAGACTCATTATTATACCACTAGTTTACTAGTCATCATCTGATCTCTAGTTATCAATCTAACAAATTCTTCACATAATCATTAATCATGGAATAACAACTAGATATTAATCAATTATTAGCCAAACCTAATGTCTAGTCAAGGTTCACCATTAAACCATAATCGTCATCTATTCACTATTCATCATTTATCAACTAAACATCTTTTATTAACTAACACCAACCAATATCTAATAATCATTTGCCAACTAATCCTCATTATTAACTAGTCCTAGTTATTAGCTAGTCAGCATCAATAACTAGGCATCTTTATTAACTAGGCATCATTATCACTAGAATCCCTTATCACCTAGGAATGTTAACCACGTTATCCTCACTTAACAACTAATCAACATTATAACTTGTTATCAATAGACACATATCATTACCATCGATAAACCCATCTTCATAGCCACGTATCAACCCTTGTCGTTAGCTACCATATTACTAAGCAAGGATCATTAACTAAGATATTTAGAATTATAAGCATCAAGTACTATAGTCACCTAATAGACAACTAGTTGCCACGTAGCTTATACCATAATTAGGAAGAACAGTTATAAGATTGCATTTCAGCTAAAATCACATCAATAATCGATATAATAATCATGAATGTATCGAATTTATGCATTCCATCACTAGTATTCAATCAGTGAAATCATAAATGTCATACCACACCATCCTCCGTTCTATACCGGAGAGATGTGTATATGTGCGCGCGCACACACACACACATATATATATTCATGAACTGTAACCGCATTCTCTGCAAGGATAAACACTTCCCGGATTTCCAATAGATATCATTTATTGGACCTCGGCCTAATAATATGTCCAGAATAATCACAATATCATCATCACGACTTTCGACCCATATACATATCCGGAACTCATCTTTATAATCATATTTATAAGTTATAGCATATCTCCAATCATCTCACATCTAGGAGGCATCTCGCATATATGAGGGATAATATCAATAAGCATATAACCATCTCTCACATAGGAGGCATAATATCAATAAGCATGACATGACTATAAGTTACTTCATATATAAAGGTCATTCATCATGACGGTAAGGAATATCACCTCTCTAGGCCAACTATCATATCTAAAAGGAGATAGCATCTCTATAAGCCCAACACCGCATCTAAGAGAAAAATTATCTCTAAGGACCCAATATCATGTCTAAGAGGAAACAACATCTCTATGGGCCAAATATCAAGTCTACGAGGAAATAGCATCTCTATGGGCTAAGTATCAAGTCTAAAAGGAAATGACATCTCTATGGGTCCATTATCATATCATTTCTATAAGCAACAACATAGCTATAACTCATAAGTCACAATACAAGGAACATTATTACAGTATACCGAGTCACGAAGTAACCTTATACTAAGGTATACTAGTCTCAACTATGTCTAACATCTGCAGCTAATTCCACAATGCTAACACAAGTTTAGGCCTAAGTGGGTTGGACAATCCCACTTCTAAACCTCAATTTTCGTAATTAGGTACACTATGCCCCAAACTAGGCTAAGATATCTAGTTCAACTACTAGATGTCAAGTAAGTCACATACAAGCCTAAGATAGGAACTTCAACTAGAAATAAGGGCACTTAAGTCAATTCTACCCAAATTACAATTCCAAGAATACCACACTAGCCCAATAAGATCAAATATACTAATTATGCTTCCAACACTAAAACCACATCCATAATCTAGCAATGTATCAAATCCATGGTACAATTCAATCTAAACTAGAGAGAAGGCAATAGGAGTCTACAAAGTTATAAATATACTATCTTACGGGTCCAAAACCTTCATCTAATTTCCCAAGACATCAATAATCAAGGCTAAGCTATCTTACTCATAATCAATCCTAACATTCATATCCACACACAATACATATCATACATCATCTATGAAGGAAAGTGGACATGAGCCTACCTCAAGGACAAATCATAAAATCACACTTCAAGCACCACATGCTCGTCTTCACTTCACAATCCCCAAAATGCCATCACACTATCAAACATAATCTACTCATCAATACGAGTTTAATGATACCCATATTACACTATTATGCTTTAGGTCCAAAAACAACACCAAAAACCCCAAGTACATCCCACGTACAGAAATTGCATTTCCGAGGTCAACCCAATGCTCATACATCACCAAGGAATAATAACCCTCAATTAATGGGTGCAAACAAATCAAATTTGGGGCTAAATCAAGCCCTAAGCTAAATTGGAGTTTTGAGTCAAGAATTAAGAAATTCACCAATAAAGTGATGAAATCTTACCTTAATCTGGATAATAATCATGATAAAAGATATTTACCAAGCTCCCTAGACACCCACAAGACTCAATTTTGAGTTATCATACCCATTTAGGGTTTTAGGCTCTCAAAGATGAAGAGAAATTTCCTAAATTCGCGGCCTTGGGATCTATTTATAGATCCCTCGGTGAATAGATGCGGCATCTTCGTGACAACAAAGCCAAAAACTTATTTTTGACCCTCAGAACTCATTCGAAACCCAAATAATATGATCCTACGGTGAAATTTGAGTGTAAACCACATTTCAAATCCATTGGAGTCATTAAACTTTCATCCAAGATGGTTTTGAAAAAAAGTGGGGCCCACACCTATAGTTTCATTTTTTACAAAAATCTGCTCAATTGCCCAAAATAAGTTTGGAAATCTTGGGACCTGAACCAAGGGTCCCCTAGCCTAAAATCGATGTTCTGGATGTGATGGAGAAGTCAGATTTTAAACCCGAGGTTATTTCGATCAAATGTGGATCTTACACTCATATTTTGATTTTCTAACTTTCCGATAAATAGGTACGAAATAAGCTCGGGTGAATTGAAACCCGAACCAAAGGTCTACCTAGACTAACATCGATATTTCAGATCTACTGGCATGGTCGAAATTGGCATCTAAGATTGTTTCATTGAAGTTTTTGCCCAATAGCCGTTTGGAACCAACGAAGACTTCAAAACAAGGAATTGACTCTAAAAATCAAATGAACTGCCTGGTAACTGAACCTCCAGCCCCAACAATTCATAAATGGCTTGGGGTAGCAATGAAAAAGACCTAATAGCGTAGATAAGCGAAAATATAAAAAATGATTGGAAGGGTCATTACACAGCCCAAGCCTCGCGATCGCGAGGGTCAGTGTTGACTTGGACAAATAATTGACAATTGTGTTCATGGTCAGACTATCGCATTTTCAAAGGTTCACGATCGAACGCATCACATTTGTGAACGTTCAATTATATTTGAAATAAGGTAAAATACCCAATCCGATCTGACAACCCTTTGTGATAGCAGCCACCCCACTTCGCGATCATACTGAAAGAAGATTTCTTGCTCTGCATTCACGTCCAGAAGCATGCATTCACGAAGAAGGTTCATGCACCAGATATCAATATTTTACTGAAATTGCATGTCTTCAAATTCTCTGAACAGATCTTCAAAATTCGTTTAGGACCCTACATAACTAAACTATGTATGCTACTAAGCTATTTTCGATCTGTTGAACCTAATGACAATGTCAGATTTTTTAAAAGAGCTCATTTACAATAAATTTCCCCCCAAAATCTCTAAAAGCTTAATTTAACTAACTTTGAAATAAGGGTCAAAATGCAAAATAAAGGCTCCGGTCCCAAACTACCCACGCTACTAACCCAAAATTATTGTTCTAAATCTAATGGTACTATTCAAATCGCCATTCGATGCTCAAAAACCAAAATATTAATTAAAGTCACACTAATAGCTTTTAAAACCTCAAATAGTCTCAAACTCTCCCAAAACACTCTTAAACACATTGGGGACTGTACCGACCAACCCCACATCTTATAAATAGCATGTAACAACTATAATAAAGGTCAAATGGTCAAACACACATAAAAATAAAAAAAATTAACAATCAAGGTTGATGCATTATCCACCACTAAAACATGAATTCATACTCAAACTAAAAAATAGATAAAGTACCTGAAGCGGTAAAAAGCTAGGAGTATCTATGCCTCATATTGGACTCAACCTCCCAAGCAGCCTCCTCAAAAGGGCGTTGTCTCCACTGGACCTTCACTGAATCAATACTCTTAGACCTCACTTTCTAGTATGTCTATATAGGATGGCAATAGGCTTATCTTCAAAACATGAATCATAGTCTAATACAACCAAATCTCATCGAATCACATGTGCATCATGGGATGATATCTCTTTAATAAGGAAACATGGAATACAGGATAAACAACTGATAAAAAATAAGGAAAAGCTATCATATATGCCACATCCTCATTCTTCTCAAGGATCTCGAGAGGGCCAATGAACCTCGGACTAAGCGTCCCTTTTTTTCTGAACCTTATCATACCCTTTATGGTTGAGACCTATAAAAAAACTCAATATCTGATTGTGAATGATACATTGCGGGATCGACAGTCAGTATAACTCTTTTGCCTACTCTTGGCAGGAAATACTCTTCTACTAAATTAGTCTCACATGATTCATCAAATCCCATAACAAATCTATACTCTAAGGCCTCATCTCGAATGAGTCAAACCATCCCATACACCTACACCCATACAAAACCTTAAAAGGCACCATCTAAATATTAGAATGGTAACTGTCATTATAGGTAAACTCCGTTAGGGGAAAGTACTGGTCCCAATGACCACCAAATTCCATGACATAAGCTCAGAGTATATCCTTCAATACCTGAATAGTCCTATCAAACTGACTGTCGGTCTGAAGATAAAATATTGTGCTCAAATCAATCTAAGTACCCAACTCACTCTGAATAGTACTCTAAAAACTCGAGGTAAACTAAATACCTCTATAAGATACAATAGATACAAGGACACCATGCAGTTGAACAATCTCTCTAATATAGATCTTGGCCAACTTCTCTGCATTATAGTTTGCTATTATCGGTATAAAATCTGCTGATTTGGTTAGTCAGTCCATAATTGCCCCAACAGAGACAAATTTTCCTAAGGTCGGAGGTAGGCCAGATATGAAATCCAAGTTGATCCACTCCTACTTCCACTCGAGAATAAGCATCCTCTGCATATTACCTCCCGACCCCTGATACCCATACTTCCCCTATTAAAAATTAAGACAATTTGACACGAACTCCACAATATTATTCTTCATGCCACCCTACTAATAATGTTTCTTTAATTCATGATACATCTTAACCACTCATATATGAATGAAATATCTAGATAATGAGTAATCCATCCACCAACTCTTGGTACAAAGACTGGGACACTAATCCTCAAAACCTTATCAGAGTCTAGATAAGCCACCTTGACCTCGGCACCCAACACCCTATAATAAATCACCCTTAAATCTATCATTATCAAATTAATGAGCTCAAATCTGCTCCATCAAAGAAAACCTAGTCTCCACAAATGTGAAAACATGCCAGGCTGAAGAAATATCAAGCCTAACCAATTGGTTAGCCAAAGAATGAACCTCCAAGGTTAATGGTCGCTCCTAGGTCAAGAGATGGGCTAAACTCTTTGTACTTATTTCCTTTCATCTTAAGGCATTTGCAACCATATTAGCCTTACCCAGATGATAAAGAATAGTGAGATCAGAATTCTTAAGCAACTCAAGCCAATGTCGTTGTCTCATATTAAGATCTCGCTGGGTGAAAAAATTCTGAAGGCTATGATGATCAAAGAAAAACTTACAATGGGCTCTATATAGGTAATGTCACCACAACTTCAACACAAACACAACTGCAGCCAACTCTAAATCATGGGTAAGATAATTCTTCTCATGAGGCTTTAACTAACGAGAAGTGTAAGCGATCACCTTACCCTTCTGCATCAAAACCATACCAAATTCAACTCTGAAAGCATCATAGAATATGGTAAAACCTATCTCCCACCCCTATCCCCGGCAAAGTCAAGATAGGAGCCAAAGTCAATAACCCTTAAGATTTTGAAAGACCACCTCATAAGGGTCCAACAACTGAAGTACAATATTCCTCTGAGTCAACTTGATCAAAGCAGCCACAATAGAAGAGAAACCTTCAATAAAACATTAATAATAACCCGCTAAACCAACAGTACTCTGAACGTCAGTAGGAAAGTAGGTCTAGCTCAATTATGAATTATTGTAATTATCAAGACCCAATTTCTTAGGTTATGATGGTGCCTATTATAACCCACTGGTAAGTAAGCCAAACTCATAATCTGAAATGACTAGTAATGGACCCAAATATATATATATATATATATATATATATAAGAATGCAAAATTGATAAAATAAAAGAATCAAATATAATCTGAAGTTCCAAAACCTAGTGGTATCAGTACAAGAGCTGCTAATAATACAAGAGTACAAAGAATAAAATACAAAAGGAATTACACTATTACAACTTATCTCCCAATACAACATGAAAACAAATCTAGTACATAAAAAGGAGGTAAGTAATACTTCGAACATAAAGAGCTCATTCTAAGTCTCTGAACCATGCCTACTCCGTACGACATACACATCAATCATGATGACCTATACTATGATCTGCAGATTGCAAAAGTATTGTATGAGTACCAAATGAATGGTACTCAGTAGACAACTGCCAATTAAGCTCCAAAGATAAAAAAAATATACATAATATATAAACAGAATGAAAACTACACCCAATGTTCAGCAACCACATAAATACCCAATAAGATAATAAGGATATCATATCCTATCCATGTCCTAGAGACTAACATAATAAGGCTAATAAAGTATCAAGGATGAACTATCCTATTCCAGCCCTACTCAAAAATCTCAACACTATACCGTATATCCCTGGCTAATATATGAATAAAGGATGAGAATGATATATAGTAAGATACAAGGCCAAGAAATAAATATACAATTTGAACAAACAAAGGATTGGATATACATAATAGCATAGCTGCATATAACTAGATATATATATATATATAGATATAAGGTCAACTCAAAGCACAACCTAGATCATTATATCTTCATTTTCAGGCCTTGTTATAATCCTATCAGGATTTAGTACTAACATACTTAGGGTTTCTAATCCATATACCTCATGATGAATTAATCATGCATAATAATAAAATCGTAAGATAGAAGAGGCCAAAATCATATCTTGACCTTGATATCTAATCAATAATCAATCTGTCATAAGCTAGACATAATAATGATCATAACAATGATAATAACAATATCAATAACAATGCGAGTAATCGGCTATTCTAGACAACCAAATAACTAGTTGAGCCAATGCATACCCCCACCGCCCCAGGCTTAGAAGGTTCAATCAACATACAATAATACAAGACGTAGTCATCACCCATATCTATGAAATTATCCCATACCAAATCTATGCAATCATCCCATACCGACTGATAGACATAGGTGCATACTGGTGATAGGCGGTATGCAAGGTACACAATCAATATAATCATCCCTCGGCCTTACTGGGAAACATCACATTATCATAATATCCTCCAACTTTGTCGGGCATCATTACATAATCATAATATGCTCTAACTTTTTTGAGCATAATAACATCATCATAATATCCTACAGCCTTGTCGGGCATCATCGTATCATCATAATATCCTCTGACCTTGTCGGGCATCATCACATTATCATAATATCCTTCGGCCTTATCGGGTATCATCATATCATCATAGTATTCTCTGAACTTTCTGGACATTATCATATCATCATAATATCCAAATCAATATCAATAATAAAGAGAAATCTCCACGGTGGCTAAGGTAATGTGCAAACCCCATGAAGGCTAAAGTAAATAACAAGCCTCATGAGGCTAAAGTAAATGACAAGCCTCACGAGGGCTAAAGTAAATGATCATGATAAGAGAAGCAAGGTGGAGTATATTACCATAATTTCTCATTCATCATTAATTTCATATCATTAATAAGGGTCGTGGCTAAAAGAGTCTAAATTTGTAAGTTGGCTGCTCGGAGTGAACTTTGAGACTAAATCTCTGTGGAAGTGTAGAAAGAGATAAAATATCTCATGACTAAAGTGAATAGTAGTTTCAAATCATGGATCAAAATATATCTCTATCAAATATTTAAATTATTATTATTAACCTCTTTTATACATGTAAATTATTCATTAAGTTAGGCAATTATTATCGTGAAAAAATCCATAAATGAGATTTAGACCTTAGTTAGTGACAAAAATAATAAGATTATAATCTAATTGGAATCGTATCAATCATCGATGCAACAATCATGAATGTACCGAATCTATGCATGCCATCACCAGTATTCAAACATTGGAATCATAAATGTCATACCACATTTTAATCCATCCCATATCAGAGAGATGTGCATATAAACATATGTACATATTTATAAACTACAATCGTATACTTTACAAGGATAATTACTTCTTATATCCAACTCATATAATAATATGATCTTTGGCCCAATAATATATCCGCAATAATCATAACATCATAATCATGGTCTTAGGCCCGCATGCATTTTTAGAACTCATATCAATAAACATATATTTATACTCATGTCATAATTATATGCCATAGCGTATTCACGAGACATAACATCTCTATAATCTATGAAGCATATCTATAATTATCTCACATATAGCAGGCATCTCACTTCTAAGGGACATAATGCATCAACAAGCATAACTCATACTATGAGGCATATCACATCTATGAGGCATATCGTATCTATAGGTGATGAAACACCCAAGAATGTGGCCTTGCAAAAAAATTTGGTTTTGAGCAAAAACTTTCAGCCCAGATTTATGATGATCATGATATGTGTTTTGTTGTATCTTTATTGTGTTCTTGTTTCCAACTTGTGTAAGGGTTGGTTGATGCATGTTGATGTGTTAACTTGTGTTTATGCTTGCCTCACCCCTCATTCAAGGACGCATGATCAAAGTGTAGGATAATTGAAACACCTAGTCTTGAACTATTGAGAAGATAACAACTTTTTGTGTCTCTGAGTTGGGTACGACTAGAGACTTGAGTTGTACCCTTGATCGCGACTCGTACCCACCTTGACCTACCCTTTTCTACCTTTATCAGTCCATAAGGGTAATACACTGTCCACTATACAACATGGTCTCCGCTTGGTCATAATCAATGCATACGAGTCGTATACTACTCAACCGTATAGAGTGAAACCTTAATCCAAGTAGATTGTTTTTATCATGAGTGAAGCTTACGAGTTAGGGGTGAGTCGTACCCCTTGTATATGACTCAAAGGTTTCCACTCGTACCCACAATGGTATGGTTGACCTTAGAGAAGCCTAGGGTATGAGTTAGGGTACCACTCATACCCTAGGGTACGATTGCTATGGGAACCATATGGAGGAGTCGTACCCCTGGATGAGTTCACTTTACAGCTATTTATTAAGGGCCTTGTTTTCATTTCTTTGCCTTAAAACCTAAGTTCCTTCACTATATAAGACATTATAGCCTCTTAAGTCTTCATTTAAAAGACTCAAAAAACTCTAAAGGGTTCTTGGAGCAAGAGTGGAGGCTAGGGTTTTAAGGGAGCTCATCTAGTGTCAAGAAAGAGTCAAGTTTCTTGGTGATTCAAGTTGTTTAAGGAATGTATCTCTTCCCCTCTTTAAATATCTCTAAACCTATGCATTTAACACTTGAATTAGTAAGTGTACATGCTGGTTTTGAAATCAAATAAAAAGAATTTTGTTTTCTAATGATGTATGATGTTAAATCTTGCTTAGACTTATGTTTATATGTGATATTGATGATGGATTACATGTGTGGGTGTTTGTTGTATGTGTATTAACATGAGGGTCTTGAGTAACCCTAACCTTGATAATAAATACCATGGAAATGGCCTTATTAAAGGTATGCACATAGGGTGTTTGTGAAAATGTCTAAGTGAATTGTCTAGTCATATGTTGTGATATTTTGAATTAAGGAAATTGACCAATAATCTTAAATGATTGATAAGTGATGTGGTAAATATAATGTGAGTCATGTATGGTGAAATTTATGATGTTATTGGGTTAATGACTAATAAGGGGTTAGAACCCTAATCATGAAAATAACCTTGGTGTGTGTGTTGAGCCTAAATATGGTGAGGATGGGTTGCAAGCTTGCTTATGAAATGTGAATAGTTATATGGGTCTTGGTAACCTTAAATGTAATTGATTATGAATTAAATCAAGTCACTTAGTCTATTGAAGTGATTAAGTGGTTAAATGGTTTGTGAAGGTTAACTGTGTATCTATGGAATTAGTGAACATGAATGAGTCATGATGATGACTAAATGAACGTGAATACTTGTAGATTGTTGGTAAAGGCCTTGTTGGCCATGTATTGAGTTATAATGATTATGAATGCTTGGTAATTTAGATGATAGAAACCTTGTTAGTCATGTAATGGACTAGCTTATGACTTTAAATGGGGTGATGGCCTTGTAACAGTGAATGGTTGATAATCGATGTTGTGTTGATGTTGTTAGCCATGTAATTTATGAAACTATGACCATTTTGATTTGATAGATAATAAAGGGGTTCAATTACCTAAGTTTGAACTTGAAATTATGTGTGGACTAAAGTGTAGTATGAAAATGCTAATAATGAACGAATGAGTTAGTAAGGGTCTTGATAACCGCCGGTTGAAATGAATGATGATTTGAATTGAGGTATTGGCCTAGTAAATTATTTAATCGATTAATGTTTCTATGAAGGCCTTATGGTCCCGTGTGGGTCTTGATGTCCATAATTTGAATTGAATAATGAAATAAGTTAAGGCATTGGCCTATTGAAATGGTTGAGCAATGAAGGCTCCCATGAAGACCATGTAATCTTGTAAAGTATTGAATTGGTTAAGTAAGCCAAAGTCCTTAAGAGTGGGATGGATTGTATGGAGGTTAATGTATGAACTAATGGGTTAAGAGTTCAAATGTCGACTAGTGATGGTAATGTGATGACTTGTGGCTAAAGTCCCTTGCCTTATCAAATGACTTATGGTTGGAGTCCCTTTTCTAATGACTTGTGGTTGGAGTCCCTTGTCCAATGACTTATGGTTGGAATCACTCGTCTAATAACTTGTGGTTAAAGTCCCTCATCTAATTACTTGTGGTTAGAGTCCCTTGCTTAAAGATATCTCTTGAGGTTAAAATACCTCACCTCATGAAATGATATGTGATTTAAGTTCCATGACCGATTGAAAGTACAACATGTGATTAAAGTTCCATGGCCCATTGAATGTGGGAGCATGTGATTAGAGTTCCATGCCTAATTTAATATGTAATCATGCGATTAAATTTCCATACCTAAGTGAATTTTTTAGCATGTTATTAGAGTTCCATGCCTAAGTAAAGGTGTTAGCATGTGATTACTGTTTCGTGCCTAAGTAAATGTGTTAGCATGTAAATAGAGATCCATGCCTAATTGATTGTGTCTATGGGTAGAGCCCTTGTTTCAATATATAAGTGTGTAGTTACAGTCCTTTATTGTATGAGCGTACCCATGGTTGGGGTACCTAGTCTAATGATTTGTGAATGTGTTAAAGCTCTAAGCCTAGTGAGAACGGTTTGACCCTATGTGTGGAATGTTATAGTCCTCCACTTAATGTCTCATGGTTGAATAATTTGAGGATACATGCTAAGTCTTGTCACCCTTGTGGGATAATATAATCATGTTGTGTATATTTATGTATATGACTATATGTTCAAGAATGTTGTTGAGCCTTGGTCTCTTGAATGTTGCACGTGAAATATCCATATGTAAGGATAAGTGTATGATTGTGATCGAAGATGATATATGGACTTGTTTTTGAATGATGATGCTATTTTATCCTTATCCATGGGTTATATGCTAGCACTCCAACCGCTAATCATCTCCTGATGTTATGTCCCCACACGACATAGGGGTCGAAGCATCATCTTCTTCTTCTATGCAGTGAATAGGAGTTCAAAGAGGATCGTGTATTGACTCAATGTGGTGAGCTTCCATACCTCAGAAGGCATTCAATTCTTAGTCTCCTATCTTTACACTTAATCTCATTTAGACCTGGTTTGGGCTATAGTTGGGGGCTTGTCCCGACACATACATTTATTGACTTCTATTTTGTATAGAGGTATTGTGCACAATTGTGATCTTGGGCGTAGTTATTATTATGAATCTAATATTGACTTACGATATTGATTCCTCTATATTGACTTGTGAGTTGGAGTACATACGAATCCTATGGTACGATGAGACGATTAGGTTGGGTTAACGAGGCAACCTCCGATTCATGTGAGCTTGAGGTGCCCATACGACATGGTTCGAAGTTCGAGCCGTGTCAGGTCATGTATCATGACTATGAAGAATATCATCTCTATAGGCCAATTATCATATCTAAGAGGAATAACATCTCTAAGGGCCCAATATCACATCTAAGAGGAAATAACATCTCTAATGGCCCAATATCATTTCTATAAAGAATATCATGGCCATTAGCCATTAGTCATTATCCAGGGGAAAATACCACACTATTTGTCAACCACGAAGTAACCTTACACTAAGGTTTACTAGTCTCAACTATGCCTAACATCCATAAATAAGTCCACAAAGGCTAATACAAGTATTGGCCTAAGGTGGGCCAGACGATCCCACTTCTAATCCTTAATTTCCATATTTAGGCAATCTGCGCCCCAAACTAGGTCAAGGTATCTAGTTCAACTTTTAGATGTCAAGGAAGCCATAACCAATCCTATGATAGGAACTTCGTCTAGGATCAAGGACATTTAATTCAACTTCACCTAAATTAAGGTTTCAAGATCACAACAATAGCCCAAATAAGGTGGAACATACTAATCATACTAATCATACTTCCAATTCTAAAACCACATCTCAAATCTAGCATTATATCATATTCATTCTACAAATTAGTTCAATCTACAAAGAATGATTAAGCATTTCACCTTACCGGTCCAAAAACCTCATTTAATCCCCCACCTTTAATAGTCAAGACTAAGGTATTCTACTCATAATAAATCTTAACATTCACATTCACATCCAATACATATCATACATCATCTACGAAGAAGAGTAGATAGGAACCTACCTCAAAGCCGGACCACAAAATCTTACATCATTCACCACACGTCCATCTTTACTTCACAATTTCCAAAATGCCATCACATTATCAAAATAGTAATCTACTCATCAATACGAGTCTAACGATACCAATATTCCACTATTGTGCTTCGGGTACAAAAATGACACCAAAAATTCCAAGTGAATCCCACTTATCGAAATCACATTTCTAAGGTCAATCCAATGTTCATATATGAACAAGGAATCATAACCCTCAAGAAATGGGTGAGAACAAAGCTAATTTTGGGCTAAAATCAAGCCCTAAGATATATTGGGGTTTTGGGTCAAGAACCAAGAAATTCATCAAGAAATTGATGAAATCTTACCTTAATTGGGATGATAATCGCAATAAAAAATGTTTGGCAGGCTCCCAAGTCTCCCACAATGATCAATTTTGAGTTATCATACCCATTTAGGGTTTTGTCTCTCAAGAGTCAAGAGAAAATGCTCAAATTTGCGACATTGGGGTCTATTTATAGACCCTCCAGGCAAAGAGATACCGAGATCGCCATCAAGGGGACGCTACCGCGCAAGGAAGATCACCATAGGGCTCACTGTGATCACCATAGTGCGATCATGGTCCCCTTTGTGTGATCGCAATGTACCATATATCAACAAACATAGAAAATTTTCAAAGTTTTCAACAACACCTCGGGACTTGATCAAAATTTGATTTTCGCAAATGAATTATGTAACCACACTAAATTCGATATTTCAGATGTGTTGGAGGAGTTGGATTATCAATCTGAGGTCGTTTTGATCAAATGTGGGTTCCACCCCTATATTTTTAAATTTTAACTTTCTCACCATTAGGTCGAAATGAGCTCAGGTGCATTGGAACCCGAACCAAAGGTCTACCTAGACTAAAATCAATGTTTCAGAGTTACTAGCACAGTCAAAATTTGCATACGAGATTGTTTTACTAAAGTTCTTACCTGATGGCCATTTGGAACTAACGAAGACTTCTAAGCAGGGAATTGGTTCTAAAATACAAACGAATTGCCCGATAACGAACCATCAGTCCCAATAAGTTATAAATGACTTAAGGTAGCTATAGACAAGCCCTAATGGTAAAGATAAAGGAAACATGGAAAATGACAGATGGGCCATTACAATAATCTTGGTCGGATCGATTATAACACTATCCTTAGTCACTACATGACCCAAGAAGGAAATAAATCCAATCAAAACTTACACTTGGAGAACTAGGCATGTAACGTCTCAACTTGCAATCTCTAAAGTATTGCCCTCAAGTCGCTCACGTGATCTTATTCTTTGAATAAACCAAGATATCATCTATAAATAAAATTATAAGAAAGTTAAGATACAGTCGAAATAAAATCCATCAACTCCATGAACATTTCTAGGGTATTGGTTAACCCAACGGATATGACCATATTGAGTTCGAAAAGTTGTCTTCAAAATGTCCAATGCTCTAATCCTCAACTAGTGATATCTGAATCTCATGTCAATTTTACAAAACATCGAAACACCCTAAAGTTGATCAGATAAATCATTAATGTGAGGACGAGGGTACTTATTCTAGAAAATCACCTAGTTTAATTACTGATAGTCAATACACATGTACATAGAGCTATTTTTTCTTCAAAAACAAGATTGGAGCACCCTAAAAGGACACACTACTTATAATGAAACCCTTACTCAACAAATCCAACAACTATTTCTTTACTTCATTCAGCTCAATTGGGGCTATCATATAAGGAGAAATTGAAATGGGCTTGGCACCCAACTCAACATTAATAGAAAAATCAATATATTGGTTTAGAGGCACACCAGGCAAGTCTGTAGGAAACACATCCTTGAACTTACAAATAACTCAAACAGAATCCAAAAGAGGTGGAGAAACAATATTAGTATCGTGAATATAGGCTAAATAAGAAAGACACCCCTTTTAAACCATACAATGGGCATGAACAAAAAGTATAACTCCCTTTGGACCCAAATTAAGAGTTCTTTTCCATGACAGCCTTGGCACTCTTGAGGAAGCTAAAGTCACAATCTTAGCAAAATAATCTAAAACTGCATGATAGGGAGCTAACCAATCCATACCCAATATAATATCAAAGTCAACCATATCTAGGATAATCAAGTTTATCCAACTCTCGCCTCACAAATTTTACTACACAAGATTGGTACACCCGATGAACCACTAAAGACTCTTCTACTAGGGTAGAAACAAAAAAAAGTACAATAAGGGTATCATATGCAGCATCAGAACCAGTAGAAAAATATGTAGACATATAAGATAATATAGACCCAGGGTTAAATAATATAAAAGCAGAATGATGGCGAATCAGAATGATACCTGTGATAAGTCCATCTAAGGCGTCTGTCTCAGGTCTCCCAAGTATAGTATAACACTGACCACGCCTATTACCAAACTAAGAAACTTTATGTCCACCACCACGATCTCCCCAAGATCTACCCGAGTGCTTATAGTACTACCCCCACAACTCTGTAAACTATCTTTAATCAGAGAAATATGAGTAAGCCAGAGTTGAAGCTGAGAGCCCATTGGTTAGGACCCTATGCCCATCAAGAATAAGCCCTCGCAATATGACCTGACTCGTTACATATATAACATCCTCTGCTAAACATCATATAATATGAAGTCCAAGAAGTGCCAGAATGACCTCCCCACCCTAAAAAACTAAGACTGGAGCCTCTAGCCATCTGACTAGATTCTTGGCTACCAGATATCACAAAATCCATAGACCTACTATCCGAACCATGTAAATATGCATACAGTGGTCTACCATGTCCATTGAACTCACCCTAATGATGGATCTTCTTAGCTCCACCACCCTCCTATATACCCTAATGAATTGATTGAAGTATCTTTGTATGCTCAATTATACTCTAAACGGAAGCCCTGACACTATCTAAGTTGTAGCCAACTAATAAAAACTCACCAAACCCTTGACAACTTTTTAATCCTCTCTAACTCAGTAGAGATACTAGCTATAAAATATCTGGATAATGCATGAGGGCATGTTGCATACTCAACAATAGTCATGAAGCCCTACTCTAGGTGATCAAACTTATCTCTTATTTGATCTATAGAATTTTAAGGCATGAATCTCTCCAAAAAAAGCCTCAGAAAACTGAGTCTATATCATAGCAGGGGAACCTATGTATCATCCCAAAAATCCAAGCTGAGATTAGAACTATGCTTCAAGTATACATAAAATTAAACATCATGTTTTAGTGGTATGATAAGTCATTTAGACATATATTAGGGCTACAAGTAACTCCTAGCGTGTGACCAAGTCAAAACATTTCTTACTAATTGATTTCTTGAGAAGAATCTTGATATGGTCAACTTTAAATGAGCATAACTCCTATATTCTGAGTTATTTTTTATCTTAAAACCCACTAAATAAAATATATTTGAATTATACTTTCAAATCATCTTGTTTTGCCTTAATCTGATATTAGATTAAAAAGTTATGACTATTTTAGTGAAGCATTGTCTAGTTGTGAGAACCTACGATCGTAGGTATGATCGTGGTGAGATTGTACAGCCGTACACTGATCCTGTCTAATTGAAAATGTCCCAACATCTTAAAGTTGACAATTACATCTCCCAACTATGATAGGTAACCACAATCATGGCTAGAAACCACGATCTTAGGTATGATCTTAACTTCTAAAGTTAATCCGATTAGAACCAACAACCTATGAATTAATGAATGATCGAAGGTGGGTCCCACATCATACCAAGTCTCTTTTGGTGGAGTTCATAGAGCTCATAATCCGATCCCAACCACAAATACTAACCATAATCATAGGTGGGTCCCACGATCATGAGAAGGTCTTGTATGACCCTTCTAGCAACTTATCAATTACGAATTTAAAAGGACACCTTAGTATTTTCTTTTTTGTAACATCAAAACTATGTCATTTATGCTAATTCTAGGCTGATTATTAAGGTTAATAATACCCTTAGACCTTATTACTTAGAAGACAATCGATATTTAGCTTTAACACAAAGAAAGGGGGGATTTTCTTTCCCTAATGCAGAACTAGGGTTCTTCAACTTCAGTCCCAATTTCAAAGATTTCTTCAGGATATTCATCTCTAGGTATGTGGGATTTCATAAATGGTTAGTTAACATAATTTGACAATTTAATTTCTTCCTCAAAGCTTAGGATTCATGAATATTGTGAATTTTCTTATGTTTCAGTTCCTTGATCTCATTGAGTTTTAAGCCCACATTTTAACATGAATTTTAGTACCATTACATGTTATAATAATAAACCCTAATTATATTTAGAACTCCATGATTATTCGACTTGTGTTACTAAATTCCTTAATTCGTTCAATTTATGGAGTTGTCCTAATAATTACATTCTTTTGAGATGGTGGGTTATACTTTTGAGTATTATATTCTCTAGTTTATATATTTTAAATACTTTCAGATAATGTATTAATTTTTAGTCTTCATATTATTACCATTGTTGTGTATTTCAGTTATCAACGTTATTTAGTTTGGAGTAGTATTTGGCACCAACGAATGAAGATATAAAGGCTCACCTATCAGTTAGGTTAAGATCTTTGGTAGAAGTACCTATGTACCAGAACTATGGTGACACCCTAGGATTTAAAGGGTCACCTAACAGATCAAACTGGATACCTTAGTCTTTTCGAACATCGATTTTGTAGATTCACATTAGTCAGTGTCCATACCCTTAGCAAGCTCTTGAACACCCTTCCAAATGGGGTTAGAGGTTAAACCTTGATTCACTCAAATTGGGTTATGTCGGTTACTAGTAGCTTCCAAAGTCCACAACCCACAATTTCCATTCAGATACTTATATGACCTCATATTTCATTGTTTAGCTTATCATACAATACATGTTTATTACCTGGTTTTGCATCAGTTTACCAAGTTACATGCATCATGTTCAGCCTATGTTAGTTATTTACTATGTCACGTACTTAATAGTACATTAAATGTACCAATCACATATTTTTTATGCTATATTGTCTCATAATATAGATTTTGATGTTCACCATCTGAATGATACTTAGTACGATATCCTACTACATCAACAACAACAACAACATTATTCGAGGACTAAGATCAGTATTTTCTTTTATTTGATTTTAGTTTTAGATAGTTAAAGTTAACTTGGGGCTTGTCCCAACAACTCGTCTTAGTAGAGGCTTACAGAAAAATAGTAGAGAATTAATTTCATATGATATTTAGTGATTTTCATTTTTGTTTCAACATTAATATTTGGTATTGATTTTCACATATCAATTAGACTTTAGCTTTCGCACAATTTTATTCAGTTTTATACAATATTCTTAGTGTCATGCTAGGCCATGGGTTAGATTGGGGTCACATATGACTCTAAGCATTATGTTACAACTAAGGGTAGTCTCAGGTCATGACAAACTTGGTATCATAGCCTCAAGTTTAAAGTTTCCTAGGGCATTTAAAAGTTGTGTTAAGTAGAGTCTTATTCATGGGTGAAAAATATTCCACACTTATGAATGATAGGCTATGAAATATTTTTAAAAAAGTTTCACTTCTTTCATATTCATATCGTGCAATAAATACTAACTATTTATCTACATGTTACAAACTATGCCTCCCAAGAGAAATAATGGAAGGAGGAATAGAAATGGCAATGGTAATGGAAATCAACAAGCACCATCACTAGCTCCAACAAACCCTCTGAATGAATAAGTATCTCATGCCAAATTCAGGGTTTCTTTCACCGTGTTAGCCTAGTCCATGACTACCGAATAACCAGTAGGTTGTTATACCAGCTAAACCAACAGTGAATACGACAACAACTATAGTTTGAGACTTCACTCCAATGAATCTTTCTATATTTTTGGGTCTAAGTTCGAAGAGGATCCACAAGCGTTCCTGGATATTATTCAAAAAGTTACGGAGATCATGGGTGTCATTCCAACTGAAAGTGTTGACTTGGCTGCTTATCAGTGCAAGGGATGACTCACACCTGGTACAAGTAATAAAAAGATAATAGAGGCATAGATATAGGATCGATAGAGTGAGATGAGTTTTTTGTTGTATTTCCAAACATATTCTTCCCACTTAAGCTAAGAGAGGACAAGGCACAGGAATTCATAAATCTGAAGCAAGGGCAATATGAATATGAATAAGTATTTCTCTTAAGTTTACTCAGTTGGCAAAATATGTTCCCGCTGTGGTGCTGACTCTAGGGCCTGAATGAGCAAGTTCATGTAAGGAGTTTCTGAGGATGTAGTAAAGAGTGTAGAACTACTATATTGGTTAAAAAGATAGACATCTACAAGTTGATGGTTCATGCTTAACAGATAAAGAGAAAAATGAAAGAGATAGTAAGAGGGCTAGAATGTATAGCCTTTATTTCTTTCAAGAGAGGTCAGAAGGTGGTAATCATTCTTAGTTCTACGAAAAATCTTAAAATCCAACCCCGTTTTATGTTAGTGATCTAATGCCTAAGTTCAGGCAGGATAATCGGGATAAAACAACAGGCTCTAAGTCCCAGGCTAGTTTGAGTAGTGTTTGTATTAACCTGGTTTGCAATAAATAGGGTAAGAACCACATAGGTAAGTGTATGAATGGTAGTGGTGTTTATTTTGGGTGTGGAAAACCAAGCCATAGATTGAGGAAATGTCCAGTGGCTTCACAAAGAGGTAGGAATGCTCATCAGCTAAGTCAACCTAACGCTTCAACAACTTTAGTAGGTCACCCAACTTAGTAGGGTGTCGCTTCTTATGAAGCTAGTGGACAATGTCACAATAAGTTCTATGCCTGTCAAACTCGACAAGATTAGGAAGGTTCTCCTGATGTAGTCACTGGTACGTTAAAAGTCCTTTATATTCATGTTTTGCACTGTTAGATATGGAGCTACACTTTCCTTCATGACTTCCTATATAGCTGCAACCTTTAGTGCTAGTCTCAATATCTTCATAGAACCCGTCTCAATCTCTACTCTAGTCGGTAATCCAGTCATAACCAAACGGTTCATAGTTCCCAAAAAGTCACCTCAGTTGATCTCATAGAGTTGGGCATGAAAAATTTTGATGTTATTCTTGGCATGGATTGAATCCACTCTTACTATACCTCAGTTGATTGTAGAAACTAAGTAGTCTAGTTTTAATTCCCACATAAGCCAATCACATAGCGGAAGGGTAGTACCTCAGTGCCTATAAGTCAGTATATCTTTTATTTTAAGGCATGAAAAATAATTACCAAAGGGTTCATCTGTATTTTGTTTGAGTTAAGGATTCAAGGTCTGAGATCCCAACTCTTAAGTCAATTTTTATGGTAAATGAGTTTCAAAAAGTATTTTCTGAAAATTTGCTCGAAGTTCCTCCCCATTAAGAAATTTATCTCAAAATAGATTTCCTTCAAATTGAATGGCTCCAGTCAAGCGTAAAGATTTGAAGGAACAATTGAAAGATATACTATACTAGGGTTTCATCAAGCTCAACATCTCTCCATGGGGTGCTCCAAGTTTTTTGTGCACAAGAAAGATGATTCTCTCAGAATATTCATCGATTGTCGTCAGTTGAATAAAGTCACAATCAAGAATAAGTATCTCATTCCCAGAACTGATTACTTGTTTGACCAACTTTAGGGTGCCAAGTTCATTTTCTAAAATAGACCTCAGATGAGGCTATCATCAGCTTTGAGTAAAAAAATGTAACATTACGAAGACAACCTTCAAAACTTGGTATGGTCACTTTAAATTTATTGTTATATCATTTGGACTAATGAATGCTCCAGTAACTTTTATGGACTTAATGAAAAGGGTGTTTAAGAAGTACTTAAACATGTTAATTATAGGTTGCATATGATATCCCTGTTTATTCTCGAAGTGAGGATCAACATACAGACCATTTGATGATTATCTTGAAGACTCTTAAAGATCACTAGCTTTTTTGCTAAGTTCAGCATGTGTAAGTTCTAGTTGAAATCAGTGACCTTTCTTAGTCATATTATTTTGGTAAAGGCATTCGGGTTGATCCTCAAAAGACTGAAGCAGTACGGAACTGGCCTAAACCATTTCTCCATTAAATATTAGGACTTTCTTGGGTTTAGTTGGTTACTATAGATGATTTGTCAAAGGATTTTCCACTATTATTTCTTCTATGTCCAGACTAACTCAGAAGAAAGTCAAATTTCAGTGGTTTAATTTTTGTAAAAACAGTTTCAGGATTTGAAGACTCGACTTACCATTGATCCAATTTTGACTCCGCTAGAGAGTTTAGATGGTTTTGTGGTTTATTATAATTCTTCTAGAGTTGGACATGGTTGTGTGTTGATGTAGCGGGGCAAGGTTATATCATATGCCTCTAGACAACTCAAGTCTCATGAGAAGAACTACCCGACTCATGATCTTGAGTTGGCAATAGTAGTTTTTGCCTTAAAAATTTGGAGGCATTACCTTTATGGTATTCATGTTGATTTGTTCACTAACCACAAGAGCCTTCAGTATGTGTTCAGCATGAAATATCTAATTTTCATCGTAGGAGATGGCTAGAGTTGTTGAAGAATTATTAAATGAGTGTCTTGTACCATCTAGGTAAAGTCAATACAGTGGTTGACGCTCTTAGTAGGTTGTCTATAGAAAGTATTGCTCATATAAAATATGAGAATAAATATCTACTTTGTGAGGTTCACCAGTTTGCTAGATTCAAAGCTCAATTGGTTAATTTAGCTGAAGGTAATATTTTGATTCAGAATGGTTTAGAATCCTCTTTGATAGCCGAGGTGAAACAAAAGCAAGATAATGATCCTATTTTACTTAGGTTGAAAGAAGTGGCCTAGGGTCAGAAGATTGAGGTTTTCTCTTAAGAAGGAGAAGGTGTTCTTCATTGTCAAGATAGACTATCTATTCCCGATGTAGATGACTTGAGCAGTGGATGCTAGTAGAAGATCATATTTCTCAATATTCTAGTCACTCAGGAGCCACTGCGATAATTTTTCGTAAAGTCTATTAGAGCAATGACATGAAAAAAAATATTGCAAAATTTGTAGCTAAGTCTCCAAATTGCCAGCAGGTTAAGTTTGATCACCAGATACCTGGTCGTACACTTCAAAATATTAGTCTTACTACTTGGGAATGGGAAGTGGTAAATATGGACTTCATTACAAGGTTGCTAGGTACTCGTCGATAATATGATTTTATTTGGGTTATCGTGGATTAAATGACTAAGTTGGCCCATTTCTTTTTGGTTAACACTTTAGATTCAACCGAGGACCATGCTAGAAACTATCTTATGGAGTTGTTAAAATTGTATGTAGTCTCTTTGACTATCATTTTAGATAAAGGTACTCAATTTACCTCTCGGTTTTGGAAGATGTTTCAGAAGAGTCTTGGTGCTCAAGTTTATCTTAGTATGGATTTTCACCTACAGATAGATGGTCAAGAGAAGAGGACCATTCAAACCTTAGAGGACATGTTAAAAGCATGTGTGATTGATTTCAAGGGTAGTTGTAGTGATTATTTGCCTTTAATTGAGTTTCCTATAATAATAATTTTCACTCCAATATTCATATGGCACTATTTAAATCACTTTATGGTAGGAGGTGTAGATCTCTAATTGGTTAGTTTGAAGTTAGTGAAGCTACCTTGATAGGACCAGATTCAGTTCATGAAGCTAGGAAGAAAGTTCAACTGATTAGAGAAAGTCGAAAACTAGCTCAGAGTCATCAAAAATTCTATGTAGATATGAGGAGAAGGAAACTTAAATTCTCTATTGATGATTTTGTCTACTTGAAGGTTTCTCCAATAAAAGGAGTGAAGATATTTGGTAAGAAAAAAGAGCTCAGTCCCTGCTATGCTGGTCCTTATAGGATTGTGGGTCATTTTGGCAATGTAGCCTATGATTTCGAATTACCTACAAACTTAGCTACAGTGCATTCAATTTTTCATGTGTCCTTGTTAAAGAAATACATTGGTGATCCTGCTTTGATTGTGACCTTAGAGAGTGTGGATGTAAAACATAGTTGCTCTTCTAAAGAGGTCCCAGTTGAGATCTTTGACCATCAGGTTCATAAGCTGATAAATAAGGAGGTCATTTTGGTAAAGGTTATGTGGCAAAATCAGTCAGTTGACAAAGCTACTTGGGAAAGAAACGCAGATATGATGACCAAGTACCCGCATATTTTCTCTTCAAAATCAGTTCCAACTTGAGGTAAAGTTTCCCTTAATTAATTAATTTTTTCTATCTCATGTCACCCAACTATTCTTATGTCATAACATACATTCAAGAGTATGGTTCAGTCAACACTTTCAGTTATAAACTCAGTTATCATGTCAGTATTCAACTCTTAGAAATTTAAGTGGAAATTTCAACACTTTTTCTAACACTTCAACTTAGTTTCCATTCGGGGATAAATGACCTCAAAGGAAAGATATTGTAACATCCCAAAAGTTCAAGCTAGGACTAGAACTATGCTTCAAGTACAAGTAAAATCAAACATCATTTTTGGTAGTATGAGAAGTGATTTAGACATATATTAAGGCCACAATAACTCTTAGTGTGTGACCAAGTCAATACCTTCCTTACCGATTGATTTCTTGAGAAAAATCTTGCTATGGTCCACATCAAATAAGCATAACTCCTAGATTCTGAGGTATTTTTTAGCTTAAAACCGACCAAATAAGCTATATTTGAAATATCCTTCCAACTTATTTAGTTTTGTCTTAATCCGATATCGGAGTAAAAATTTATGACCACTTTAGTGAAGCATTGTCAAGTGGTTAGAACCTACGAGTGCAGGTATTGACACCTAATTTTTGCCCTCCCCATTCCAAATTAGTTTTTGAGTTTCTCAAATTTAAATAATTTTAAAATATTTATTTTAAGTTATTTTGGAATTAATTCCAAGCCTACCTTTTGAATTTAGGTGAAATTAATACATTTTGTGTTTAATTATACATGATCATATAATTATCAGTTAAAAAATACTCTAAAATTTGTTCTAAGGGAAAAGTTTGATTAAATTTCAAATACACTACTTTTCTCAAAATTGATTAAAAATAAGAAATTGATGACATGATTAGTTTCTTAATTTTTAAAACAAAATAATTATGCTTTATTAAATATTTATTTTAAAATTATTAAATTTGAGAGCTCATTAAAGTAACTAGAAGATAATTCCATTTCAGCTTTGTCTAATTGTGTCCATTTTATTAATATAAAGTGGCTATAACTTTTAATTGGATTCATTCCTTTTGTTAACCCAATTCAGCCCATTCTCTTTCACCAACAAACCCTATCAAAATCCCTAAATCCCAATACACCATCCCAAATAACTTCAACTACCCCAACCTTTCCCCTTAAACCTGCCCACCTCATGTTTCCCTTTCTTTATCAACAACAGTTGCCTACACCGACAACTAACAAACAATAACCCAACTCTACCAACAAACCAGCGAGACAAAACCTCAATAAAAATCATAACAAACAACGACAGTACAACAACTCAACGGTGACCCGAACCTGAAAAAATCAGCAACCTGAACCCACGCATAAACAAAAGCTCAGCAATATCAACACCTCAGCCTTTTTAAAATTTGAAAAGCAAATTCGTACGGAGTAGTACGATTTTCAGCCCTCAAATCTTATCCTCATTTGAAATTTTCCAAAGTTACCCTTGAATTCATTAGCTCCCACATCACTCAAAAGCTAAATTCGATCCCAATTCACTCATATAAATATCACTACTATTTTGAGAGAAAAAGGGTTGGACAGGGAGAGATTAATTTAGCAAAGAACCGCAATTGAAAGGGACTTCGATAAATTAAAATTTCTGGTTAAATCCTTGTAAGACCGTTCGACTTAGGATATCGGCTAAGACATTTTGTTTAATATTTTTGGTGGAGCGAAGAGAATCCGACGAGGCTCGTTGTCCTAAGTTCATTGGTCTTAAAAGGTAAATACTTCATCTCTTTTGCAAATTTCTGTGATTGTGGGTCAAAAATGTGAACTTCACTGTTGTTACGAATGTACTGTTGATATGAGATTTTTTTTAATATGGTTTGATCTTGTATGGCAACCATGTATGTTTGATATCTCAAAAGGGCTTTGAAACTTGAAATATCTCAAGACAAGATTGGTTTCTCTTCCTTTTAGGTTGAACGAATTCTAAAACAATAATAATAAAATAAAATTAAAAAATTCAACTTTTTTCTTTTTTTAGATGAATTCACAATATGGGATTTTTCTAGATGAAGTAATTCTACAGATTCTTGCAAGATTGCCCATTAAATCAGTTTTTAAGACCAATTTTTTTTTTTGTATATAACTTTGGTATAAATTGATATTTGATAAGTACTTTATAAATCTTTATAATAAAATTTTAGTAAAAAATCCCATGATAATTGTTCAGGTTACTGTTTTATTGTTAGAATCATGATTTAATTAAAATTGTGTTGATAATTCAAAGGGTGTGCATGAATTTTCATTTAATTTTGTTAAGGGTAGGGTGAAAGTTAGAGATTCTTGTAATGGTTTACTGTGTTTTAGTAGTGTACCTGATAAGGGTGTATATTATACTTGTAATCTGTTAACTCGAGAATATAAATTGCTTCTTAGAAGTAGGGAAAATAATTTATTTCTGGGATATACAAAAAACCACGAATTCATGTTATTTCTTGTACGAGTATATGTAATAATTTTCATTTGAGAATCATGTTCACTGACTTAGTTTTTATTTTGTACATATGCATACCTCTCCCCCTTATGCTATTATTTTGATGTATATTATGAGTTTAATAATGTATACTAATCCTTACTCTTTTCCTGAAACATGTGACGTCTATTTGAGTCCAACTTTGAATGCCATTCCACCTTTGAATATTCTTTCGATTTTGTTCATGGTAGTATTTACGTTAGTAGTGAAGCCCTTCCTTCTTCCTCGGCCACGGAGGCCTAATCTATCAAGTACGAGCCTCATCCAAATGTCCCAAACTAGACTAAATTCATGAAGAAACAAGGTTGTCTCATTGATATACAGTAGTATGCAGAATATGCGACATATAAAGCAGTAAATGAATGCAAGGAAGTGAAGATATCGGTT
Organism: Capsicum pubescens; assembly: GCA_030864215.1. Taxonomy (NCBI): domain Eukaryota; kingdom Viridiplantae; phylum Streptophyta; class Magnoliopsida; order Solanales; family Solanaceae; genus Capsicum; species Capsicum pubescens. The sequence goes on from CM061549.1 coordinate 225,460,625, forward strand.
TTATACAATGATATACATTGTGTACATAGAAAAATGCAGCAAAAGAAGGCTGATACACAATCAGTATGCAGTTGGTATACGAAGCTGAAATTGGACCCAAGTTAATGAGTTTCAGGCCCAAAACCTGGGCAGATTTGAATTGGGCTAGAAAGGGGCCCAAATTTCAATTTTAGTTTCTTTATCTGTTGTGACTAACTTAATTATTTGTTTGTACTTTAATTTAATTAATCTAGATGAATCCTCGGGAATCAAACTTGTGTTGAAATTATACATTTTATTTTGGTTATTTAATATTTTTAAATTTCTCTATTTTGGCAAATATAAGCTTTTGAAATAACTTGAGAGTTTCTTCATTTCTTTCATAGTTAGCAATTAGCGTAAATCCACGTTTAAGAAGTTGGGTTAATTATTTAGACCAAACCCTCAATCCAGATAAAATTATCAAAACTAGAATTATTTAGAAACTTTGATATTTGGTTTATTTCATCATTCGGAATGGATTAAATGGATAAGTATCAAAATAAATTTTATTTGTTTAAAATAAGTTTATAAATAAATTTAAGATTTTTAAAATAAACTCAAGGTTTTTAATATGATTCTTTTAAGTAACTTAAAGAATTTTCAAAATTAGTCAAACAAGTTTAATTCGTCGAGAACCACACTTTGTGGATTTTCAAAAGTGCCTAACACCTTCTTTCGAATTTACTTGAACCCTTACCTTGACTCTGGTTATTTTTCAAAATTGCCTTTTTAAATGGTTTCTTAATTTTTCAAAAATTAAGTGGCGACTCTAAGTCATTTTTTTCAAAATAAATCAAATACTCGACTTTTTTCGCCATGAAGTTATGGAACGTTTTTGACTAGTTTCACAAATAGATCGTAATTGTAGGTACAATCATGGTTTACGACCGTAAAATGTTCCCATCTGATTGAAATATTGTCCAACATCTGAAAGTTGAAAATTATACCTCCCAACTATGATAGGGAACTACGATCATAGTTAGAAATCACAATCTTAGGTATGATCTTAACTTATAAAGTTGATTCGGTTAGAACCTACAACCAACGAACCATGGTACGATCCTAGATGGGTCCCACGATATACCAAGGCTCGTATGGTGGAGTTCAGAGATCTCATTATCATATCCCAACCACGAATACCAACCATAATTATAAGTGGGTCCCACAATCATGGGAAGGTCTCATAAGTCACTCCAGGAGCTTATCAGTTACGAATTTAAAAAGGCACATTAGTATTTTCCACTCTTTTAACATTAAAAATATGTCATTTAAGCTAATTCAAGTTTGATTATTAAGGTTAATAATACCCCAACCTTCATTACTTAGAGGACAATCAACACTTAGCTTTAACACAGAAAAAAATGATTTTCTTTCCCCAAGGCAGAACTTGGGTTTTTCAACTTCAATCTTAATTTCAAGGATTTCTTGAGGGTTGTCATCTCTAGGTATATGGAATTTAATTAATAGGTACTTTTCACCCATTGAGTCCTAATGTTAACTTAATTTCCCAGTTTAGTTTCTTCCTTAGAGTTTAGGGTTCATAAATATTGTGAATTTCTTGATATTCCAGTCCCTTGATCTCGTTAAGTTATAAACACACATTTTAACATGAATTTCAGTACCATTACTATAATGCCCCGAGATCCCATCTCGAGACGTCACACGGTGGTTATGACCCCGAAGGACCACAAGCTAAACCTTTACTGATATCTGTACCTGTACACTGCATAATATCTGAAATAAATGTGGAAACTAGCCATAAGGTTCAACACATCTATGAATACTCATAATACAGAAAACTGAATACTAATACATCCATCTGAAAAGCCTCTAAACTGTCTGAACTGTGGATTTGATGGGATAGATCCCCAACTAACTCCATCAACTGAAAATAAACAAAGACTAAAGCAATAATAGTAAACTGAAATTCATCCTCGAAAGAAGAGGACTCACAGCTACTGCTGCTGACTGGGACTGAACTTCTGAGGATACTCTAGATCATGTGCCTCTGACCCTATGGTGTCAAATAAAACACCATAGTGCAAATGCGTCAGTACAGGAATATACCGAGTATGCAGACAAGGTAGGCTAATGCAAGGGCTCATGCATGCATAATATCTAAACTGAATAATCATGAAAATGTCGCATGAGAACACATATATGAATGAACAGACCATGAACACAATCACCGCAACTCTAGATCCTGAAACTCGGATACAACTTTACTGCAGACTGAACTCACTACTGACACTGAGATACTGAATCACTGACTTATCTGATACTGATAACTGAGAGTCTGGATGTACTTACATCAAGGACTGAATTCTGAGCTATCTGCTTTTGAATGATAGAATTAGAGATCAACTTTCTAACAGATTATTCCAGAAACGATTATGAATGATAAGAAGTATGATCATGTCCGAATTTGACAACAAGAATACTCAACAGAATCCGAGATGGAGATCAAGCCTATCTGACGAGAGATCTCTAGATATGATAATAAGAATACTCAACATAGTTTGAGACTGAGATCAAGCCTCTCTGACGGGAGATTTCTAGATATAATAATAAGAATCTGTATATGAGACCAAGCCTATCTGACTGGATGGTCCATGAATCAATGGAACTATCTGAGTTCCTCACTGAGATAGATGACTGTACCATATAGTCCTAATTTCTGAAGATTGATACTGAAACTGCAACTGTGGGAAGTAGTTACTTAACCGACATGCCCCAACCTACCATAGGTGGGGTCTAACTAGTAACCCCAGTTGGAAGGGTGTCAATACCGTACCACGTGTAAAGACCTCTCTGGTCAAACCTCTCTGACGGGATGACCCTTACAGAAAGTCTGTCTGAGTCAATATAATAGTCAAACCTCTCTGATGGTGACAGCCTCTACTAATGGGGACTCCTGCATCCTACGCTGGCTATGCAGTTCTGAAGTTCAGGGATTGCTCCTAACGACTTAGCTTCTCTGACGGGGAGCCGCCATCTCTTCCCTCGCTCGGTGCTAGTTTCTACTCCCAATTGAAAGACTTTGAACTGAAATCTTAACTGAACACAACTAAACCAAATCTGATACTTATCATGTTTCTCAAAAGATCTGACTGATTTACACTGAGATTACTTAGTTTCGTATCTGACGAAAAAGGTATCGAATCATGATATCTGACTGACGATACAGAGCTTGAATAGATTACTCGAATTTCTTCTGAGATTAGAATTGAATCACTTGAATACTATTAGATCTGAGCTGATTATAAAATTGAGGGTAGATTACTAGCGATACAGAGATTACAGAGATAACTGAGGTTACTGAGATTTCTTAAGTTATGCACTTGTCTAAGGATACAGAGTTCCATAGTTCACTGAGTTCTGAGAATCATGGATCGACTAAAATTATCGAGAAACTGACACGGGCTCTAGACAACAGCTCTATTGTCGGGTATAAATACCCCCAGGACTCGATAGCATAAAAGTAAAGCATAATCATTCTTGACTAGTCATCACCACAATCATTCATTCATCATCACAAGCATTCGTTCATCATCTCAAGCATTCATTCATCATCACAATCATTAAAGTATCTTCACAATCATTAAAGTATCTTCACAATCATTAAAGCATCTCTTCAAGTAATTAGGAATCATGTCATATGTTCATTCCCATAATCATTGACATCAGCTCAAGCATTTAAGGATCACAAACGTCTATTAATCATCACAGTCGCCATGGGGTCACTTTAAGCATCTCAGAATCATAATCATATAATAATGTAGGGAAAACATGCTACTAGATCGTACTCCATTCAATCAGGTTTTACCTCAACTATTTCATACCTATATCAGTCTTGACATGTGTTTGGATATCACATGGCTTCGGGAAACTTCATACTATCATGTCATAACTTACTTTCTAACCACTTGGCATGTATTAAGAACTTAGCATATATCAAGAGCACATAATTGGGGAATTTACTACTCTCACATTTCCACTTGTTCACTAAGGTCCTTCAACAAAACACTAGACATGCACGGGTTCACACTTATTTGGGGATTTCCTACTACCATGAAATAATTCATTTACTTGGGCATTTTATCAAACACTAGGCATAAACTAACTCGCAATTTGGGGTTTCCTATTCAACATACTATAATGGCCCTTATGCTTCACCTAAGCTCTTTATCAAACCTATGGGGGACATGCTTCGCTTATTCAACCATTTCTACACCCAAAAGTCATGAACACATCACATAGAAAGCAACATAAGGAAGATTCATCACAAATATCACATGGATTCCACCTACTAGGGTCAAAGCTCATGAATCTTGTAAACAAAAATGAATCAAAACTCAACAGCATATGTAACATCAATTTCAACTCATACAAATCATGGAATCTCACAAACATAAAATCTTCATATTTTAAAAAGGGTTCTTGAGCTTCTTGGATGAAAGGGACCCAAAAATCAACATCTACATACCTTAATCTTTGAAATTGGATGAATTCTAATGCTTGAGACTCTATTTGCACTTGTAATAAATGATTCTCGAAGCCCACACTCTGAGGAACTTGATTCTTGAAGAAATCTTGAAGAATTATGGATGAATTTTTGGAATATTACAGTTCTTGAATTATAACCCTATATATTTTCTCTTGAGAAAATTGGAAGAGTAGATGAAGGAATTAGGGTTTGGATAGGGTTCCTCATATTTATAGAGACCTTCAAAAGGTGGGAAAAGATCAAAATACCCTTTCAAAAACGTCCTTAAATTGCTGGAAAAAATAACTGATGACATCCGTGACTGATACAAGAATTACAAGGACAACACGAAACACACTTCAAAATCAGTCCACAAGATCAAAGATCCGAGGACCCTTTTGAAGACCACACTCGGATTCAACAAACAACAACAAAAACACAATGTATTGATGTGTTTATCACCTAAAAACAGCTAACAACAAACTATGTTAACAACAACAAGATGAAGAACAACAACAATGGAACAAGAACAACAAGTCACGGATTTGAATTACAAGAACACAAACAAGCGATTACAACATAAACAAAATGGATAGATAGTTAGACCTTGGTTGGTATAATCTTAAGAATCAAGAATATGGTAATCTTGGACCCTTAACACTAAACACAACGGTTAACCTAACTCCTATGTTGACACAAGAGGAACTTTACCTCCTCTAAACACCAATGTCTCAAGCCAACATTGCAACATAAGTGATATCCACACTTGGTGCTCTCATTTTGGTGTGGTGGCTATTCCAAACCCTAAAACTAAAGGTGTTTCATGTTCCATGTCTTACATCAATGAAAAACTAATGAGAAAAAGACCTAAAATGTTCTATTTATATTCTATTACAAGGCAAGGCAAAATAACAACAATGCCCTTAAAGGGAGGGGTGGCCATGGAACGCATGTGGACCCAATAAAGTGACCAAAATACCCTTAATGAAGATGAACAAATCATGACCCATTAAGTGTTGTCCAAAACCGTGAGTCCTCAAGTCTTCGATGTTCCAAAAAATCTTCCACACACGGCCTTGCTTGTGCTCAAAACGGGTCTTCCTTGCATATTCTTGTGCTCTCGGGGTGACCAAGTCTTGAGCCTTTAAATGATGACCTCCAATCATGTCTTCAAAAATTAAGTTGGCCATTTGACTTGTATTATCCTTCCCTTCTTGAAAAGGATTCGACCTTGAATCCAAACCTTGCAAGAACAAAGAGAAGACAAACAAGCACCACATTCTCATGACATGAGGGTTAGAGTTAGGACAATAAACAACATCAACATGCCAAGGAGGTACACACTTGAGATATAACCACACGTCCTTTTTTATAATCACGAGGGACTTAGAAAAAAATTTACAAAGGAGTTAGCGAAAGGAATCAGTTAGCGAAAGGAATCACCATCAAGGGGTGGTGTCCTAATTGAAAGTAAATTCCACCTAACACATATAACAATATCACTCAAACAAGTGGACCAACCAACAACTATCCATCCTTCATACCCTAAGAAGTTACCGAGGTCGAATGGGAGACGTAACCAAAGACTTAGGTCTCGGCCACTCTCACTTTCCCCTAGGGTGTCATCCTCGAAATTAAGCAAGCCCTTTTTATCACTATTGAAAATATCATGAACTAAAAGAGGGTTGAGAAAGGTGTTCCATAAGTCAACTTCAAATAAAGGGTTCCCATGCATGCACTTACTACTAGTTTCAAAATGTCCACTAGGAATATGCCCAACATAAGAAACATATAAAGACGAAGTAGATGACATTTCTAAGCACATATCACCTTCTCTTTCACAAGAGTTGTCCTCATATATGTACAAACCATCACGGGAAGCCAAAGGACCACAATCAAAATCATCTTCACAAAGACAATCACAACTCGGGTTTTCTAAATATTCAAGCAAATCAAGATCATCTACGCTCGGTTGATCATTTTGCTCACCCTCACTAGTTGTTGGCAATTTACATACCAACGTAGACTCACCTTGTTTTTCACAAGGGTCAACTAGTGTGCAAATACTCTCATCACTTGGTAATGGAACCTTAGTAAAGTTGTAAGTGCTAGCACCAAATGGACACAAATCATTCTCACGAAGAGAATCAATTTCGTCATCTAAAGGATAAACTAGTGCTTGTGTACCTACAACAAGAGTTTGGTCCTCATGTGACCTAAAAATATCAAGAGTATCACAAAATGAAGACTCATGCACTCCTACACTAGGTAAAATAGCAACTACATTCATATGAGTGTAGGGGATAACATTTTTACCTCGTAGCTCACATGAGCTACGGTCTTCATCTTGACGTATGTTCGGGTAGCCCACTTGATCCCTTGGAACACCCATATGATCCAACCTTTCATTTATTACTTCCCATTGATGGGTAGTGGCTTCAAGTTTAGCCAAAATAGCACTTGCAGCCGCGGGTTCCATCGTAATTGCACCTAAAAAAAAAGAAAAGAACAAGTCTACAAAATAAAATACATGTTAGTTCGAACAACCTCACCACACTCTCACACACTTGATCATTTCACACTTGGATTCACAAGTGTTGCAAGTCGGCTTCTAGTTCGTGATGAGTTGAGAGGTAAGTCTACTCCTTAGTCGGAATGGATTCTTTGTTTGAAGACTCAAGGAAATAATGTCCGAACTTGAACCAAGAAATTCTATGATTCAAAAACAAGAAAAACACAAAATAACGCTAACACGAACAAACGGGCACAGAAACTAACTAACAAGCTAGTAGGAGATTACTAGGTCGTCAATTAGTGTTCAAACCAACAAACGAAACTAAGAAACAATAAAATAAAATTAAGAAATCTAAAAGTTGAACTCAAAATGTTGTGTGAACAGTAATTTAGTGATGTGAAAGTCCACATTGGCCTCGATTTTGTCAAAATCTTACTCTCCAATTTCAAGTCTTGACCAATCTACATTTTGGAAATGGTGGATTTGGTTAATGGAGGGAAATTTGGTCTTGCAAAACAAGATTTGACCTTCTTGGTACTTTGTCCTTGAAACAAGGTCCTTAAATCAAGGAAAGTAGGTGAAAAGTGGTTGTCAAGTCTTTTGAGTGATATGATCAAGTCTTTCACCAACAAGTACTACAACTAGGTCTTTCACCTTTTGTGGATCTAATGTTCACTTTTTGTTTTAACAAAAGATGAAAAGGGTGAAGAACAACAAGAACACAATAACACCACCAAGAACAACAACAATATTCTCCAAGAACAACAACAAATTCCAACGCCCAACTCCACAACAATAAGGCCTTCAACACGGTCAAGTCTCAGAATGACAACAACATCAAATCATCCACACTTTGTTCACATTAACAACATCAACAAGTTCAAGTTTAAGCTTAGATTTGGACACTTCTTAGTGTTGATGAGAAAGAAACCAGCACTAGAAACACTCTAAACAACAAAAGACTACAAGATCTAGTTACAAAGCAACATGTCTCATCCAAGACAAGAACAACAAATTTCTCAGCCAAAAACAACAAGAACGGGCAGATTACTCCTTTTCTGGAATTTTTTTTCAGTTTTTTAACTTTTTTTTTTCGATATATTTTTTTCAACTCTCAAGCCCAAGATTGATCTTGTTAGAACAAAATCAAATATGGATTTGATACAAAATGATACAAGAATTAAAAGAACAACAAGAAACACACTTCAAAATCAGTCCACAAGATCAAAGATCCAAGGACCCTTTTGAAGACCACACTCAGATTCAACAAACAACAGCAAGAACACAATGTATTGATGTGTTTATCACCTAAAAACAGCTAACTACAAACTATGTTAACAACAACAAGATGAAGAACAACAACAATGGAACAAGAACAATAAGTCACGGATTTGAATTACAAGAACACAAATAAACGATTACAACATAAACAAAATGGATAGATAGTTAGACCTAGGTTGGTATAATCTTAAGAATCCAAGAATATGGTAATCTTTGACCCTCAACACTATACACAACGGTTAATCTAACTCCTAAGTTGACACAAGAGAAACTTTACCTTCTCTAAACACCAACGTCTCAAGCCAACATTGCAACACAAGTGATATCCACACTTGTTGCCCCCATTTCGGTGGGGTGGCTATTCCAATCCCTACAACTAAAGGTGTTTCATATTTCAAGTCTAACATCAATGAACAAATAATGAGAAAAAGACCTAAAATGTTCTATTTATATTCTATTACAAGATAAGGCAAAATGACAACAATGCCCTTAAAGGGTGGGGTGGCCATAGACTGTATTTGGACCCAATGAAGTAAACAAAATACCCTTAATGAAGATGACAAAATCATGACCCATTAAGTATTTTCCAAAACCGTGAGTCCTCAAGTCTTTGATGCTCCAAGCAATCTACCACACACGGCCTTGCTTGTGCTCAAAATGGGTTTTTCTTGCATATTTTTGTGCCCTTGGGGTGACCAAGTATTGAGCTTTTAAATGATGACCTCCAATCATGTCTTCAAAAATTAAGGTGGCCATTTGACTTGTATCAGTGACAAGCCATCAAGTTGGTGATAAGTCGTCATGAAATGTCTTCATAAAAGGGTAAAATTTTGAGTTTCTGATTAAGGTTGACGACATTGGTGATAGACCATCACGGGCGTGATGGATTTTCACAAAATGTCATTACCAGAGGTAGAAATATGCCCAGGGATGAAGACATTGGTGATAGGTCATCATGGGCATGACGGCTTATCACGAATGTCGTCACTCAGTTTCCCTGCCTGATATACTGGAGTAAAATGGGCATAACTCCTTGCTCCGATATAGGTTTTTGACGAAATTGGTATCTTTGGAAAGATAATTTGAAGATATTTTATTTGATATATAGTAGGTCCTCTAATTCAATATATACAAGGATTTATGATCGATTGAAGTTGACCAAAGGTTTGACGCTCACTAAAACTTGAACGATAGGAAAGCTTTCAACTCGTCCTTGAGTTAGGGAACCTCTATGATCTTAATTCATGCTCAAATATATTCCCACACTAAATAATTGATTAACACACTAAATTACATAGGATTTGAAGCTTTTGGAACATCTACGCATATGAATGATAGATTTCCATTCTAGTCCAAAATGTGAGGTATTACATTATCTCCCCCTTGGAATTATTCGTCCTCGAATGTCGCTTGATAAGTTACGAGTACTGATCAACTGAACTTACTTAAGGTACATGAATATCTAGAACATGACAATGAAACTGGAACCACTGACATATAGAGTTATCGCACTGGGCATGATTCATATCTGGTGCATGTAATACTCGACTGAATCTACTCATAGCTGAATTCTCATAACACTCATGCATATCTGATACATGGAATCATAACTGGGATGATATCAAGAATGCATGACTGATCACACACTGACAAGCTAAACTTATTTCTACTAAATGTGCATATCTAATGCATGAATGTCCGGTTAAGCTGACTTTCGAAAGCACGACTTGACAATGCAATAACGACTGATGCTAACTTCATAAAGAAAATATGAACATGCATTAGGATGAATGTAATTGGATGAAACATCATAATAGTATGGGGTATCTCCCCCTTGGGACTCTATGTCCTTCTAAACACACTTCGTTAAAATATTAGGGCGGTGCACGAGGCACCTACAGACTGGGTTATGATTGACCGATCAAGATCTGAAACTCATGCATGACTCATACTAACATATAAGCTCAAAATGGGAGAAAAGGATCTATAAATGCATGTCATAAAGATGAAGGGCTCATAACATACCCGGGTCTATTTTAAGGAATCCTTCCCGGTCAAGGCGAGCCTGAAGTGCACGGAGTCTACTCCTTTGAGTCAGCACTCTACATTCTCGCCTTCTATGGCCTGGATCACCATACCCAAAGCACATATCACTACCGTCTCTACACATACCTTGGTGGTGCCTTCCACACTCTCTACAATACGGATGGGTACGAACACCACTAGTACTATTCTAGGATTTAGAGCTTGGCGCTCCCTCAGATCTGACACCCCCAAACACAGGTGCGGGTACACTAGATGAAGATAGAGCTGAAACTAAAAATCTCCGACCATATGGAGAACTAATAACACCTTAAGACCCTGACTGCGAGAAACCATGACTACCTGTCTTGGCTCTCTTACTCACTCTCTATTTCTCCTTTATCTTATCTGCCTCAATCTGTTGCACATGAATCATTAGCCTAGAAAGATCCATATCTCTATTGAGCATAGCAACTCTACACTCTTTCAACACATAACTCGACACCCCAGATAAAAACTTACTCATACTCTCTCTAGGTTCAGCTACCAAGTCGGGAGCATACTTAGCTAATTGGTAAACTTAAGACAATACTCTTTCACGGTCATGGAACCTTGCCTTAGGTTCATGAACTCTTCTACCTTAGCCTCTCTCATCTCTAGTGGGAAAAACCTATCTAGAAAGGCACTCTGAAACTCTAGCCAAGTCACAGGAGTTGTATTCTCCCTTCTACTCTTTTCCCACATCACTACCCAATCATGAGCAATATCCTTCAACCTATAAGATTCTAACTCAACACTCTTCTTCTCAGAAACAGGTATAATCTGGGTGATCTTCTTCACCTCATCTAGATAAAGTTACGGGTCCTCACTTACTACTGACCCAAAGAATTCAGGTGGGTTCATTTTTATGAAACTTCTAATTCTGGCTGCGGCTGAGTCACCATCTTTTTGAGGTGGGGCTGCAGCCTGACGGTTCCCCTGAACATTAGTCACAGCTTGGGCTAGTGCTTGAAAAGTTGCCCAAAACTCTACATGTAACACACTCTCATTCTTAGGATCTACTGGCTGTGGGGGCTGATCATCAACCCCACGGACAAAATCTCTGCGAGGAGGCATACTCTATAATTGGAATAAACAAGTGGATTAGACTGAGAACCAACTTGAGCTCATGATCACTTGCATGAAATGATCACTGAAAGAAGAGGAACTGCTCCTAAGAACATCCTGTAGCCTCTTGTACATAAATGTGGTGCGATGCACACCCATGCACAAGACAATACTAGATTCGGCTTTTCAGACTCCCTAGGATACTTTTGAACCTTAGGCTCTGATACCAAGTTTGTAATGCCCCGAGATCCCATCTCGAGATGTCACACGGTGGTTATGACCCCGAAGGACCACAAGCTAACTCTTTACTGATATTTGTACCTGTACACTGCATAATATCTGAAATAAATGCGGAAACTAGCCATAAGGTTCAACACATCTATGAATACTCATAATATAGAAAACTAAATACTAATACATCGGTCTGAAAAGCCTCTAAACTATCTGAACTATGGAGTTGATGGGACAGGTCCCCAACTAACTCCATCAACTGAAAATAAACAAAGACTGAAACAATAATAGTAAACTAAAATTTGTCCTCAAAAGAAGAGGACTCACTGCTATTGCTGCTGACTGGGACTGAACTGCTGAGGATACTCTGGATCTTATGCCTCTGAACCTATGGTGTCAAATAAAACACCATAACGCAAATGCATCAGTACAGGAATATAACGAGTATGTAGATGAGGTAGGCTAATGCAAGGGCTCATGCATGCACAATATCTAAACTGAATAATCATAAATATTCTGCATGAGAACACATACATGAATGCACAGACCATGAACAAAATCACCGCAACTCTAGATACTGAAACTCGGATACCACTTTACTGCAGACTGAACTCGCTACTGACACTGAGATACTGAATCACTGACTCATTTGATACTGATAACTAAGAGTCTGGATGTACTTACATCAAGGACTGAATTCTGAGCTTACTGCTTTCGATTGACAGAATTAGAGATCAACTTTTCTAACAGATTATTCCAGAAGCGATTATCAATGATAAGAAGAATGATCATGTCTAAATGGATTCCACCTACTAGGGTCAAAGCTCATGAATCTTGTAAACAAAAATGAATCAAAACTCAACAACATATGTAACATCAATTTCAACTCATACAAATCATGGAATTTCACAAACATAAAATCTTCATATTTTAAAAAGGGTTCTTGAGCTTCTTGGATGAAAGGGACCCAAGAATCAACATCTACATACCTTAATATTTGAAAATGGATGAATTCTAATTCTATAGACTCTATCTGCACTTGTAATAAATGATTCTCGAAGCCCACACTATGAGGAACTTGATTTTTGAAGAAATCTTGAAGAATTATGGATGAATTTTTGGAAGATTAGGTTTCTTGAATTGAAACCCTAGATATTTTCTCTTGAGAGAATTGGAAGAGTGGATGAAGAAATTAGGGTTTGGATGGGGTTCCTTATATTTATAGAGACCTACAAAAGGTGGGAAAATACCAAAATACCCTTGAAAAAATGTCCTTAAATTGCTCTAAAAAATAGCTAACGACATCCGTAACAAGCCGTCAAGTTGGTAATAAGTCATCACGAAATGTCGTCACAAAAGGGTGAAATTTTGAGTTTCTGGTTAAGGTTGACGATATTGGTGATAGGCCATCACGAGCATGATGGCTTGTCACAAAATGTTGTCACCAGAGGTAGAAATCTTCCCAGGGATGACGACATTGGTGATAGGTCATCACGGGTGTGACGGCTTATCACGAATGTCGACACTCAGTTTCCCAGCCTGACATTCTAGAGTAAAATGGGCATAAATCCTTGCTCCAATATTGGTTTTTGACAAAATTGGTATCGTTGGAAAGATAATTCAAAGATATTTCATTTGATATATAGTAGGTCCTCTAATTCAATATATACAAGGATTTATAGTCGATTAAAGTTGACCAAAGTTTTAACGCTCACTAAAACTTGAACGATAGGAAAGCTTTCAACTCGTCCTTGAGTTAGGGGACCTCTATGATTTTAATTCATGCTCAAATATATTCCCACAATAAATAATTGACTAACACACTAAATTACATAGGATTTGAGTCTTTTGAAACATCTACTCAAATAAATGACGGATTTCCATTCTAGTCCAAAATGTGGGGTATTACAATTACATGTTATAATCATAAACCTTAATTATATTTTAAACTCCATGATTATTGGACTTAGTTATTCGATTCTGTAATTCACCCAGTTTATGGAGTTGTCATAATAGTTGCATTCTTCGAAGATTTTGGATTATATATGCCCAATGATCTAGGATTTCATGTATATACGTTTGAGTATTATATCCTAAAAATTTACATGTTTTTAATGCTTTCAGATAATGGATTATTTTAAGTCTTCTAATTATTACCATTATTGAGCTTTTCAGTTATCAACGTCAGTTAGTCGGGAGTAGTATTTAGCACCGAACGGACACAAAGATGAAGGATCACTAGTCAGCTAGGATGAGAACTTTAGCAGAATTCCCTAAGTCCCAGAACGACGAGACACCGTAGGTTATAAACGGTCACCCGTCAGTCCAGACTTGATACCTTAGTTATTTCAGACATCAATTTAGTGGATCTACATCAGTCAGCGTTTATACCCTTGGCAAGGTACTAAACACCCTTCTAGCTAGGGTTACAGGTTGGAACCTGGTTAGCTCAAATTGTGGTATGTCAGTTATTAGTAGCTTCCATAGTCCACAACCCACAATTCCGATTTAGATACTTGTGTGACCTCATATACAATTATTTATCTTATCATGTAGTACATGTTTACTATTTGGTCTTGCATCAATTTACCATGTTCAATGCATTATATTCAACTTATATTAGTTATTTCCTATCTCACATACTCACTACATTCAAAGTACTAATCACATATTTTTTTATGCTATATTGTCTCATAATATAGGTTTTAACATTCAACATCTAAATGACGCTTGGTACAATCTTCTACTACAACAACAATAGTACTATGGTGAGTCCACATCATTCGAATACTAGTGTCAATATTTTGTTTTATTTTATTTCACTTTCAGATAGTTAAAGTTAGTTGGGGGATTATCCCAACAACCCATCTTAGTAGAGGCTTTCAGACAGACTATAGAGATTCAATTTTATATGATGTTCAGTCTTTTTCATTTTTGTTTTAACATCGATATTTGGTTTTGCTTTTTGCAAATCAATTAGACTTTAGCTTCCGCATAGTTTTATTTAGTTTTATATAGTATTATTATTGTCATGCCAGGACATGGGTTAGCTTGGGGTCACTTAAGACTCTAAGCACCGTGTTTCAACTAGGGGTAGTCTCTGGTCGTGACATCCTAATGGTATGTAACTAAGAAGAGACCTCCACTACTTTTTAGACACATCGATCAATTGATAAATAATATAAGCAACTCTGTAGGACTCAAAGGATCTAAAGTTGTGAAACCTCTCTTGACTATCAATAAAAAACTCATAGGCATCCTCTCTAATGACACCACTAAACTTGGGAGGATCCAAGCGATCTCTCAACCCTTCTGATCATCAAAATTTCTCACAAGGGCTGCAGTACTAAGAGGAACAAGGAGCATAATAGGCAATTAATTAACATAGGGGATACCATAGGATATGGTTGTACCTCTGAAGTTGAAATAACATAAGTAGGAGCCTGCCCTGGTAATTGTATACCTCTTGAAGTCTAATAAATACCCGACACACTCAAAGGAGGATCAATTTGGGAAGTACTATCCAGATGACCTAATGGACAAGCTAATAAATCCCACAATAGTGGGGTAGCACCTTAACCCTGTAGGACCTTAGCAAGACCCACATCTTCTATCTAATAATCATCCTCAGCATACTCAATCTTAGGCTCCAGAGAAGTATCCCTAGCACATCCTCTTATTAGGGAAGTACCTCGTGTCCCTCCTCTACCTCTGGGTCGTCTATGACCCCTTCTTCTCCTTCTAACTAGGGTCCTAACAATGAGTGATAGCTCAGTGTCCTCAATATCTATAGACCTAGTCCTTACTTTGTGTATAAAATAATAGAATATAAGTTTAGTATATAGGGTAGGAACAACCTGCATGATAGGAATCAAATTAGAGAATTTTTCCTAAAGACATCTTATATCCACGTGAAGATAAATACATATGTTAATGTACCAATCTATGAGATTCTACTAGACATCCTTTCCTTACACTTATGAGACCAGTGAACCAGACTCTAATATCAATTTGTTTTGACCTTAAATCATAATGACCCTCCGGGTTATTTTCTACAATTCCACATTATTCTCAATTTAGAGCTTTTCCATAGCTGTCTGAAGTCATTTATGACTTGCTGGAGCTAACAGTTCAGTTGTCGAGCAGTTTTTTTATTTGTTAGAGCGAATTCTTTATTTTAAAATATTCATTGTTGAGAATTGGAATTAGACTTAAACTTTAAGTTAATGGCCTTATATGCCAATTTTTATAGTTAAGTTAGATCCAGAACATTGATTTTAGGTTAAATGGACTTTTGGTTAGGTCCTAAGGCTTTTAGACTCATTTTAAGGTATTAAGTAGATTTTGGTTAAAATGACCATTTGGGTGTGAGACCCATATTTCAATAAAATAATCCAGATGAATATTTTGATGGCACCATAGAGTCCAAAATTTTGAATTTGGTAGGGTAGCACAGTTCATTTGCATTCACGAGATTTTAAACAAATCCTAATGATCCAATCAGAGTTTTAGCACTTGGCTAAAACAGCTGGTGCAGGATAAAAATAGCCTTCGCAATGGTTATGACCTTGTCCGCGTTCTCAAAGTCCAATTTTTTTGGCTATTGCAATTGTTGGTTGGTCCCCGCATTTGCGATGAGGTCCCCAGGATTGCAAAAAAGTGACCCCTAGAAGTATTTAATATTGTGGAACCCATTTTTATATCATTTGTTTTGAGTACCAAGTCCATAAAACCCTAGGAGTCTTATAAAATTATGGGTTTTGGTCATTGGGTGTTCGGTGTGAGTCGAAGTGTTCGTTGGGATCATTTTCTCATCTAAATTTCCGTAAGTTTCCTCTAATTTCTTAGTTAATTCACTGATATAAATTTAAATCTCCAGATTATCTATGGGCATATTTGAGGGAGTATTTATGCTCAAATTTTACTCGTTTCAAGGGTAAATAATCCTTACGCTTAGAGGGATGTTTTGGCAAAAGTTTTGATTTTTCAAGTGAGCCCCACATGGGATTTTTAGCTTGATTTTGGACCTGAAGCATTTATATACAATATGGGTATTGTTATTCTCATATTATTGTGTATATAATTATTTTGATAGAGTGACATCATGAGGAGGCTTCTCGAAAGGAAAAAGCTTTGATTTAGTAGACTTTCTCGGGTTTTATCGGCGTCCAGGTAAGCTAGGTTTACTTTACTCATAAGTTGAGCTTTATCATAGTATTATGCTAGTTCTGGGTTGGATTTTATGGCTTGGTTGCATGTTTAGTGAAATTTAGAATGTTTGTTAGAGAGCCATTTTTAGGTAGAATTAACCCATTCCCTTCTTCCTTGAGTTAAATTACCGCCTTCTGACTTATTTAGACTTATTCAAACCATAGTAGTAGGTGAAGACTTAGTATAGTTCTGGATAGAAAATGCCTTAGTATGGTATATCGGGATTAGTAGCAGGCCCCACCAATCCTCTTTTAGGTCAATTATCATAATTAGCTCCTTTTAGACCTGGGGGCTTCTTTTACCACCTTACAAATATTCTTGAGCCTCAGTATAATTTAGACATATTTTCAACTCTTAATTAGACTTGTTACCTTGTGCTTACTTTATAGACCAGTTTGAGTTCGTCACTTACTATTTACTTGTGATACTAAGTTTCTGGTTTGAGTTTGGTATAGATGATATTAAAGATCAGTTCGAGTCTTACATTTATTATTCTCTTATGATGTTGAGGATTCAATTCGAGTCCGACGGTTATGGTAAGAAAGGGATTCATAGATAATATTTTAATTATCGGTTACTTTATAATTATTATTATTGTCATCGATTCTCTCTTGATTGTATCCATTGGACTTATGGGGGGGGATTGATTGGATTGCCCTTATTTTGTTACGCCTTCAAGGCTTATGGAGGTTGGAGTATTATTTAAGATTTGCCCTTTTATCCCTGACTTTAGTTTACATTCTCACAACTTATTATGCTTTTATTATAATTTTACTTAGTCGGCTGATGATGACTAAAGAACATCCATTATTTTGTTGCTCATACTACATTTTTACATCTTTTTTATATAGATCTGAGTTGTAGTCACGTCATTAATGGTACATCTAGCTTTATTTTGGGGCTCAAAGATAGGATGAGCTTTCACAGCTGAAGCTAATCTTCTCTCCTTCTACTATTTTGGATAGTCTTTACTTTTGAGACTACCTGTATATTGGCATTATTCAGTATCATCATTTGTATCTAGTGGCTCTTGTACAAACCTTACAAGGTAATGAAATACTCTTTTATACACTTTTCTCATTCTCCACTTTTATTTTGTATCTTGCACCTATAGTTACCTAACTAAAATTCAATTGTATGCTTTATTTTTGGTACTTCTTATACCTTTCACCAACTAGCCTATTACTAGCATTCCGGGCTATGATTCAGCTTACCTACTAGTGGATTAAAGTAGGTGTCATCATGACTCAAGAAATTGGGTCATGCCAAATTAGTCTAAGAGTATAGGTTCCCTAGAATTATTGGTACAAGAGCAAGTATCTAGTAGAATCGCATGTATCACAACAATGACATCTATTTTTTATCTTCGGGAGGCTATAGTATATTCTTAGGATAACTTTACTTTTTTCATTCATTTCATACATCAAGTCCTTATTGGTTTCTAAAATTCACATTATTTCACTCTTTCACAAATGGTTAAGATGCGAGCAATGACAATTGGAGACGAGGACCCCAATTCCATGGCTAGGGCTCCTATTAGAGGTCATGGTCGAACTAGGGGCGAAGATCAGGTGAGAGTTCTAGCCCCAGCTAGGGTAAATAGTAGATATTCTTCACTATATCCTTCTATTTCTCCCGAGCTAGAGATTTCTCCACCCCAACCATTAGGGGGCTAGGGGGCAACCCAAGTTTCACCAAGGTTTATTTCTTTTTTCATTGCTCTGAGATGCGTTTGTTCATCTATTTGGTTTAGCTAGTGGTCCACTATTTGATGGTACATAGTCTACAGATGAAAGTGATACAAATGCAAGGGTACAACCTATAGCTGTGGCTCCTAGAGTTGAGGTCCCTCCAACACTTGTAGTTGCTCAGTCGATAGCCCAAATAGCTATATTTGTTGAGAAGCGTAAGATGTTGGGTAGATTTTTTAGATTAACTCTACCTAGCTTTACAGGGACTCTAAGCTGGGATGTATTTGAGTTCTTGACTGCTTGTGAGGATACACTCCAGAATTTAGACCTAGTTGAGACTCGTGGGGTTGACTACCCTACTTTTTAATTAGACTTGGCAGCTATACATTGGTTGAGAGGTTATATCATTTCCAGGACAACTAGATCTCCTCCTTTGACATGGACTCAGTACTTCAAGGTTTTCTTAGAGAAGTATATGCCTCGAAGCCTTCAAGAGTGTTTGTAAGATTAGTTCTCGAGATTGGAGTAGGGTTATATGGTTGTTCTAGAGTATAAGGCACAGTTCCATGAGTTGGCTAAACATGTTGCTTCTATCTTATCGATCCAGCATGAACGGGTTAGATGTTATGTTAGAGGGTTGAAACTTTTCCTTTGTATGGTTACTCAGAGTTTGATTGTAGCTGACAAGTTTTTTAATAAGGCTTTTGTTTAGGATTAAACTATATAGGAGATACACCACGAGTCCTAATAGGGCACCAATAAGAGACCACGTCACTAGGGTAGTTTCAGTGAGAGTCAAAATGGCTCATATTTTAGAGGTAGAGATTTTCAGAGTAGGTACCCTTCATGTCAGTCTTATCAGCACCTGGGTCATCCTATTAGTCCCGTTTATGCCACACTTTAGATTATTGATGAAGGATATCCCAACTATAGTGATTATCCTAGATAGAGCAAAGATTACTCTTCGAGGGGCGCATATTTTGGGTTTTCTAGATGAGGTGGCTATTTTAAGTCATTCAAATCTTCTAGTCAGAGCGGAGTGTCTAGGGCATGCTATGATTGTGGGGTCGTCGATCATTATTCTAAGAAGTTTCCCCATTTTAGGGGCAATTATTCCTGCAACATAGAGTATCCATTAATTAAGACAGTTTTGCCCCTAGCTAGAGATGGTATGCAAGGTCGCAGAAATGGTCCCAAGGTTCTCTAGAAGATCCTTAGGCAGGTCAAAAAGGTGGTCGATCAAGCACATAGTCAAGTGTCGGGCAAGGTAATTTTTATGTTATACCAGGTAGGTTAGAGGTAGAGTCTTCAAATACTATTATTACAAGTAGGATTTTAGTGTGTCGTTAGATAGATATTGCTTTATTTTATTTGAGTTCCACTAATTCATATGTGTCTGCTTATTATACATTGTTGTTAGAGTTGTCTTAAGAGTCTTTATCTATTTTATTGTGTGTATCTACTCTTATGGGTGATTTTTTATTAGTAGATTAGGTTTATAAATCATATATTATGACTGCTCAAGAGTTTGACACTCAGGTTGATCTTATTGTGTTAGATATGGTAGATTTTGATATGATTCTAGGCATGGACTGGTTATCCCCTTATCATGTGATCTTAGATTATTTTGCCAAGACCGTTACCTTAGCTATGCCTAGTATACCCTCAATTATGTGGCAAGGATTTATTAGTTATGCATCAATAGGGATTATTTCTTATTTTTGGTCTAGGAGACTGATATTAAGGGATTGTGAGTCTTATATTGCTTATATTTGTGATGTTAGTGCAGAGAGTCCTTTGCGTGATTTTATTCCTATATTTTGTGATTTTTCAGATGATTTTCCTATCGATCTACCTAGCCTTCCACCTGAATGTGATATTGAGTTCATTATTAATCTTGAGCTGGGCACCTAACCTATTTCTATGGCACCTTATCACATGGCTCCTGCCGAGCTTAAGGAGCTAAATTCTCAGTTTTAGGATCTTCTGTGTAAGGTTCTTATTAGGCCAATGCCTTGGGGTGATTATCTCTTGTTCATAAAAAGAAAGTTAGTTTTACGCATATGTGTATTGATTACAAGTAGCCGAATAAGGTGATAGCAAAGAATAAGTATCTTATGCCTCATATTGATGACTTGTTTGAACAACTTTAGGGAGCACTAGTGTTCTCTAAGATTGAATTGAGATTTACTTACCATTAATTGAGTATTCGGGTTGAGGACATCCCTAAGTCAACTTTCAGGACACGCTATGGCATTATGAGTTACTGGTGATGTCTTTTGGATGATGTTTTTTAGATTTACCAGTGTCCCAGTCGCATTTATGGATTTTATGAACCAAGAGTTCAAACCCTATTTGGACTTCTTAGTGATCATTTTCATTGATGATATCCTTGTGTGTTTAAGAAGTAGGGAGGAGCACGAGAAGTATTTAAGGAATTTGCTCTAACTTCAAGAGATCATAGATATTATGACAAATTCTCAAAGTGTGAATTTTGGCTCGAGTTCACTAGATTCCTAGAAAATTCGGTGGTTTAAGAATAGAATTTGGTAGATCCAAGAAGCTTAAGGCTATTCATGATTGGGCCAGACCAACATCTCTAAATGAGGTTCATAGCATTATTGGTTTGGCAGGTTGCTATAGATGGTTCATTGAGGGTTTTGCTACTATTGCAACATCGATACTAGGTTGACTAAAAAATAGGTTCCTTTTGAGTGGTCTAAAGAGTGTGTGTTGAGCTTTCTAAAGCTCAAGGGCTTGCTCACTTCATCTCCAATTTTGACTTATCCTGGTGAGGTTAGGAATTTACCATATAATATGATGCTTCTAGTATTGGTTTAGGTTGTGTTCTAATGTAACAAGGTTGATTTCTTTCTTATGCATCAAAGCAACTGAAGGTCCTCAAGCGCAACTATCCCATTCATGATTTGGAGTTGGTGATGGTAGCATTTACGCTTAAGATTTAGAGGAACGACTTTTATAGTGAATATTGTGAGATTTATTCTAACCATCCTAGTCTTTAGTATATAATGACTCAAAAGAAGCTTAATTTGACATAGCGTAGATGCATTGAGTTCCTGAAGGACTATGATATCTTTATCCTATATCATCCGACAAAAGATTATAATAGTAGACACCTTGAGTCGGAAGCTGATAAGTATGGGTAGCTTGGACTTCATTTTAGTTTTGGAGTCAATGTTGGCTTGGGACATTTAGTCCATAGCCAACTTGATGGTTTGACTTGATATTTCAGACTTTAGGAGGATCCTTGCTAGTGTTGAGACTAGGTCTACCTTATTTGAGCAGATTTGGAGTCTCTAGTTTGAGGGTAGTAGACTTTGTGACATTTTTTATTAAGTTCTGTGGGGTGAAACCAAGAGGGCTACCTAGTATTTAAAGGTTATTTTGAGATATGATGGCCGTATTTATGTTTCAAGGGTTGGAGACTTGATTCAATTGATATTGTGAGAGGCTCACAACTCCAGATATTTTATTCACCCCCGTACTCTAAATATGTATAGAGATTTGAGTTATCTTACTGATGGATTGATATGAAGAGAGATGTAGCCGACTTTGTAGCTCATTGCCTATGTTGTTGATAGGTGAATACCGAGTATCTAAGGCTTGGAGGCCTGATATAGAGATAACCTATTCTCGAGTAAAAGTAAGAGCAGATCACTATGGACTTCGTTAGTGGTTTGTATTACACTATCATGGTTTCAATGGATTTTTTATCAATATAGATCGGTTGACCAAATCGACCCATTTTCTCCCTATTCAGATGTCTTTCTGTGCTAAGAGGTTCGCTCTTGTCTATGTTGGTGAGATAGTTCACCTGCATGGAGTACCCATATCTATTATTTTAGACAGAGGTTTAGTGTTTACTTCTAGATTCTGGAGGACTTTTTAGGAGGATTGGGTACTCAAGTTGACCTCATCATCTCTTTTCATGCTCAAACTGATGAGCAGTTGGAGTAGATTATTCAGGTTCTAGAGAATATACTCCACGTATGTGCTATGGACTTTGAAGATCAGTGGACAGCAATTAGGAATAATGGAGTTTGCCTATAATAATAGCTACCATTTGAATATTGAGATAGCACTATTTGAGGCATTATATGGTAGGCATTTTGATATTTGATAGGTTGGTTTTAGACCTCCTAGGTTGGTCCCCATGGTATTGACTTACTTTGTGAGTCATTTACTAAGGTCCAGGTAATTTCGGATAGGTTGAGGGCAGCTCAGAGTAGGAATATGAGCTATGCAGATCTTAGACTTTATGTCTTAAAGTTTGGAGTTGGTGACCCAGTTTTTATTTGAGTGTTACCCATGTAGATCATGATGCGATTTGGAAGGGGAGTCAAGCTCATCCTTAGGTATATTATCCATTTGACATACTTCGGACAGTTGGAGAAGTAGCTTACGAGTTGTCCTTGCCCCTAAAATTTTACATTTGATCACCTAATTTTCCATGTCTCTATGTTGCAGTGTTAAGGATGAGTCTCACATACTTCGGTGGGACTCGTTACAGTTGGATGAGAGGTTGATCTTCGTGGAGGAGCCAGTTCTTATATTGGCCAGGGATTTTCGATAGTTGCGCTCGAGAGACATTCTAGTAGTTATGATTTAATGAAGACACTACCCAGTCGAGGAGGCTTGAGAGATAGAGAGTGAGATGTGGGCCCAGTATCTCCACCTATTCGAGCTTTCAGGTACACTTTGATCCTTTACTTTTACGGATGAAAGTCCTTCCAGAAGTGGATATTGTAATGACCCTTAGGTCATTTTCTACATTTCCACATTATTTTGTCATTAAAAGCTTTCTTATAACTACCCCAAGTTATTTATGATTTACTGGAGTTGACAGTTTAGTTGTCGGGCGATTCATTTGATTTTTAGAGCTAATTTCCTATTTTGAAGTTTTTGTTGTTGAGAATTTAATACCGGGCTTAAACATTAGGTTAACAACCTCATATGCCAATTCTACTAGTTTTGTTAGATCTGAAACGTCGATTTTAGGTGGGGGCCTTTAGTTCAAGTCCCAAGGCTTCTGAACTTATTTTGGATTATTGGGTGGATTTTGGTTAAAACAACCATTTAATGTGGGACCCATATTTTATCGAAATGACCCCAGATGGAAATTTTGATGGCTTCGTTGAGTTTGGAGTGTCAAATTTGGTAGGGTAGCATAGTTCATTTGTGTTCACGAGATTCTAAACAAATCTCGAGGGTTCGTTTGAACTTTGGCACTTGGCCAAAACAATTGGTGTAGGCCAAAATGGCCTTTGCGATTGCGAGGCCCTTGGATGCGTTCGCAAGGTAAATGGATATCACGATCAAGATGGCATGGCCTTGGCCACGTTAACAAAGGCCAAGGTAAATGGCTGTTGTGATCGTAATGACCTTGGTCACGTTCGCGAAGGCCAAGTTCATTGGATATCATGATTGTGGGCTAGTCCCCGCATTCGTAAAAGGTAAGTCAGGTCAGCTATCTCATTCGTGATGTGGTCTTTGTGAAGGGGAGTAGTATTTAATGTTGTGGAACTCAATTTTCTCTTATTTATTTCGAGTACCAAGTCTATAAAATCCTAGAAAGTTTTAAAAATTGTGGAGTTAGGTCATTAGGTTTTTGGGGTGATTTGGAGAGTTCGTTGGGATCGTTTTTTCATCAAAATTTTTGTAAGTTTCCTCTAAGTTCTTAGTTAATTCTCCAATTTAACTTCAAACCTAAATTCTTTGTGGGCTGATTTGAGGGAGTATTTGTGCTCGAATTTCATTCATTTTTTAGGATAAATGATCTTTGAGCTTAGAGGGATGTTTAGGCGATTTCAAAGTTGTGATTCCACAAGTGAGACCCACATGGAATTCTTAGATCGTTGTTTGACCCGAAGCATTTATATGCAATATGGATATTTTTATTCCCGATTAATGTGTATATAATTATTTTGATAGCGTGGCATTGTAAAAGGGCTTTTCAGAAGAAAAAAGCTCCTATTTAGCGGGCTTTCTTGGGCTTCGTTGATGTCTATGTAGTCTAGGCTTACTTTTCTCATAGTTTGAGCATTATTATGGTAGTAATATATTATTATGGTAGATTTGATTTGGAATTTATGGCTTGATAGCATGTTTAGTGAAATTTGAAATATTTAGCTGGTTAGAGAGTCATTTTTAGGTAGAATTGACCCATTCCCATTTTTCTCTAGTTATATTGCTACCTTAGGACTTATTTAGACTTATTTAACTCCTAGTAGTAGGACTTGAAAGCTTTAGTCTAGTTTTTGATAGAAATTGCCTACGGACTTTCGGGGTTAGTAGCAGGCCCCGTCGGTCTTTTTTTAGGTCAAAATCCTAATTAGCTCCTTGTAAACCTAGGAGGCCTTCTTTCCTTGCTTTAAAAATATTCTTGAGCCTTAGTATGATTTAGACATCTTTCCAACTCTTGACTAGACTTATTTCCTTGTGCTTACTTTAAAGATCAATTTGAGTCCAGTACTTACTGCTCACTGATGATACTAAATTTTTTGTTCGAATCCGGTATAGATGATATTATAGATCGGTTTGAGTCCAACATTATTATTCACTTGTGATGTTAAGGATCTGGTTTGAATCCAATAATTATGATATGAAAGGGATTCATAGATATTATTTCAGTGTCGGTTACTTTATAATTATCATTATTCTCAGTGTTTCTCTCTTAATTGTATCTATCGGATTTATGGGAGCTCGGCTGGATATTTGTTTGCGCCTTTTGGGCTTATTGGGGCTTAGTTAGGCTGTAGTTAGCTTGTATTCCTTCAACTTCATTTACATCATTATTTATTACCTGTCATTCGAAGTATTATTTTAGGTTTGCCCCTTTATCCCGACTTTAGTTTACATTCTCGCATCTTATTATGCTTTTATTAGGATTTTGCTCAGTTGGATGATGATGCCTACAGAGTATCCATTATTTTGGTACTCATACTACGCTTCTTCATCTTTTCCTGATCCTGATTCGAGTACTAGTCACCAGCATTGACGATATATCCAACTTTCTTTTGGGACTCAAAGATAGGGTGAGCTTTCAAAGCCAGAACTTATTTTCTCTTCTTCTACTATTTTGTATAGTCTTAATGTTCGAGACTACCTGCATATTAACATTATTCAGTACTCATCTTTTGTATTTAGTGGCTCATGTACCCAGGGACGGATCTATGTATATGGATGAGGGGGCCACGGCACCTAGTAATCTCGATTGAAACGTCGTATATATATATATGTGTGTGTGTGTGTGTGTGTGTGTGCATGTGTGTGCGTGTGTGTGCGTGCGCGCATGTGTGTGTGTGTGCGCGCGCGCGTGTGTGTGTGTGTGTGTACACAGAAGAAATTAGATATAAATTAAGCTTGCCACCCTTAATAACAATCAACTAGATAGTGCCACTGGCAAGGGGAGCTTCCTGTCACCCAACTTATCTAAGTTCGAATCCCACTTGGTGCATGTCTCTTGTTTTGTTTTTTATGTTGTCCTTGCTTTGTTTTTATGTTGTCCTTGCTTAGGAAGGGCTTCAGCCCTCTATTCTTTACTAATCTAAATTTTTGCTTTAATTGATTCTTAATTTTTTTTTAATTTTCTCTTTTGATAATTACTATTAATCTCTTGATAAGAGTATTATGTGTATTCCATATCAATGAGCACTAAATTTTCTATTGTTTGTAATAAAAATATATATAAATAGTAAAAAAAATTTATAAACTTAAGTTTTAAAAATGATTTATTATCATGCTAAAGTTTTTTTAAATTTAAAGATCAGTTTAATCTTTCATCAAAGTTCACACTAAGTGAAGATGACTATATTGAAACTATAATTTTTACTCCTTCACAATTATATATCTATAACAACCTAAAAAGATAATGGACTATGAATATGTTGAAGTAACGATATTAGATGGTTTATACAAAGTTTGATTTTTTAACATGAATTTTTTTTCTCAGAATTTTAGAGTAAATTTCTCTTATTCGTAAAAAAGAGTTGAACTAATTAGGTATCTCGAATCTCAGACTATCTTGAAAGAGAATATAAATAAATATCCATATTCGATTAATTAGTATATAAAAATAAAAATAGATAAATAATTCGAAATGTAACTCAAAATTTTAAAAATCGACCCGTTAATTCAGTGGACAATTTGGCACCCGAAACTTACAAATCCTGGATCCACCTTTGCATGTATCAACCTTACTAGGTTATGGAGTACTTTTTTTGGTACACTTTTCTCATTTTTTACTTTTATTTAATATCTTGTACCTATATTTACCTATTTACAATCTAGTTGTATGCTTTAATTTTTATATTTCTTATACCTTCCACCAACTCGCCCATTACTAGTGTTTTGGGTTATAGTTCGTTTTATTAGGTTAAAGTAGGTGTCATCATGACTCTAAAAATCGGGTTGCGACAAAAATTGAGGTCATGATGGCACCTACCTCGACCTAGTCTTAGTAGGTAAGCTCAAATCCACGATTAAAAAAAGATCAATAATTAGAGAATAAACCCATAAATGCAAGACTACTAGAATGAAGTCAAGTAATAACATGTAAATAACAAGATTTTGAATGAAAAATATAAAATTCCCAAGATTTGAGTGTTACAAGTATAAAGAGAATCTAATATAACTCAGAAAAATGGAAAGTGCATTATTCTTTCTTCGAAAGATAAATAAAGATAACTAGGATAAGATGATGTCTGAAATTTGCCCCGAACTCTTAAGCCCATCAGTACCTCGAAATGTCAACTTTGATAGCATGAAATCAACTGTTGCGAGCTGTACTCGACTAGGATATGCATCGAAAGAGCATAATCGGGGATGAGTAAAGTCCACTTTTACTCGGTAGATATCATAGGACGTCTGAGCAAAGAAGAAAACAACAACAAATAAAAGAATATCTCACACCGTCTCCAACAATAGTTCTACAATATATAATAAGTCAAAAAGAACAATTAAACACGCAATATATAAGGAAACTAAGTACATAACAACAAAAAATATACAAAGGAATACAAAAGGTACAATGCAATGCAATTGAGGGGCAACTCAAGCGTATTGGAGGCCTAAGATCAAATTTAAATCGGATGCCTTCAAAATTTTATCAAGAGCTCCTTCTTGAAATTTTATCAAATTATCGACGATTCTTTTTTTTTTTTAGTTTTGAAAGACCGAATTTATATTTCCAATTGATAAATAAAATTCTAACAAATATTTTAAACACGATAATATCAAATTAAAAAGAAAATAAATATAAGAAACAAAAATAGTATTCCAATTTATGAAATATGAAAATTTGGTTCCAAAATATTTATATTTTTTGGATGCCCTCTTCAATTTAAAATCATAAAAATCCTTAACCTTTGAATTTTTGAATTGTTTAACTAATAACTCCTAAACTTAAGAGAAAGAAGGAAGAGTTAAGAATAGATAGAGTGAGAGTTAAAATCTCAAAATTGAGAAAGAAGTAAAAAAAGAAAAGATGATAACTTAAAGAGCTAAAAGTAGGGCAGGGCATTCGGATTGTTCGGATTGTTCGGATTGAGTATTTAATATCGGTTTGATTTTTCGATTTTCGGATTGACGAAAATGACAATCATAACCAAATCGAAATAAATTTGGTTTGGTTTGATTTTTACAAATTCAGTTCGGTTATTTCGAATTTCTATTTCAGTTTTAAAGATTAACATAGTGAGTATTTAAAATTAGTGATTTTTCTAGAAAAATGATTTCTTTTCAAACCTATTTTTCATTCCCAAATATAATTAATTCAACACGCATGAAATCACCATAAAAAAAAAATCCAAATACACCGAACAACTTCATTTCAAACATTATTTCCAAGTAGCAACAACAAATAAAAGACTTACCCATAATTCACTAGCTCGTCGTGGTCGCCGGAAACCACACACAGCTTACATTCGCCGCCTCGTCGGAAACCACACACAGCTAACAGTCGCCGAAAACCAGCAACGCAACAACGCAGTGACAGCAATGCAACAATGCAGTGACCGGAAATGCAGCTAATAGTCACCGAAAATGCAGCAAAGCAGTGACAACAACGATGAAACGCAGTGAGGAGCGTCACTGTAATTACGATGAAGCGATGAAACGCAGTGACAACAACGATGGTCAATGGACGTTGGCTGATGAGGAGCGGCGCTGTACTAATTGTCAGATTTAGTTTAGCCTTTAGAGTTTCTAAATATAATATATTATTTCGGATTTTCGAATTATTCTATATATATAATATAAATTATAATATATTATTTTTATAATTTTGGATTTTCGAATTATCCGAATTTTTTTTTGAAAATCTGAACACCGAACCAAATAATTGAATTTCTAAAATCTGAAATCGAATCCAATTCAAAAAATCAAAAAATCAAACCAAAATAAAATTTCAATTTGATTTTTTAATTTTTTCAATTTTAACCAAATTGTGCCAGGCCCTAGCTAAAAGAAAGGATCAACGTACTTTTATGGGAATAGAAAAAGGTCATTGGTTAGTCAATTATCAAATCATCTATCTATTGAAATTTCTTACTTTTAGGCTTTTCTGATTTAGACCTACTTTTAAGCATCTACTATTCCATTTAAAAAGGTTTCTTTTTCTTTTACCTATTGTAAAGTAGTATTTCCTTCATCCCAAATTATGTATCGTTATTTGATCAAAAATAATATTTAAAAAATAAGTATTGACTTTGTTAAAGTTACAAAATTACCTTTCTTAAAAAAAAAAGTGATAGTATTTAAAATCAAGTGAACCACTTTTAATTGAAAAAACAAATAAAAAAAAAGTAATAATATTTAAAATTAAGTGGGACCACAAGGGTAAATTATAATTATGTTTTTAAAAACTTACCAAATAAGGAAAGACGATATTTTTTTTGGGACGGACCAAAAATGAAATGGCGACACATAATTTGGGACGGAGGGAGTATAATTTTTTTTAAAAATACCTACTTCAATAATTACTACTCCCCCCATTTCATAATAAATGAATTATTGGATTTTGGCACACTATTAAGAAAAAAACATTAAAGACATAAATTTAACACAACTTTCCATTTTTACCCAAAAAAAAAGAAAAAGTTGATCTTGTAATACATTTTCAAAAGTTAATTGGTTGTAAAATCATAAGGGCAAATTTAGAAAAAAAATTCAATGATTCACTTATTTTGAAACACCAATAAATACTCCAACAATTCACTTATTCTGAAATGGATGGAGTATTTACTAGAAATGCGGCCCCCGAAATTTTGGGGGCCTAAGGCAATAGCCTTTTTTCCATAGCTATTAAGTCGGCCCTGATGTAGTGAAATGATGCAATGATGGTTGGACTTTCGTATACACTTTCCAAGCCTCAATGCTTCAGGACAAGACTCATGGAGATTCACAACTCGTATACTTTATCATAACCTCAATATCACATTTCAATTAATCTTACTGGCAAGTTCCTCAATATAGGCATTTTATAAAGTGTCTCATTTTCTTTCAAAAATTAGTATTAGTAAATCAGCCCTATCCGCTCATCCCTCGGTATAGGCATTTTAAAATATTTTATTTTTTGTCAAAAATCAGTATTTCTCAGTGGTACCAATCACATGAATATGATAGATGACATGAGGATGTAGTACTCACAATCAATTAGTACGAAGATAATGATCAATTCAATACAGGTATAAATGATCTCAGATTCAACTCAAGATGTCAATAATTTTTCTTACCGGTCCTCATTTGACACCACTAAAATGATTAGTCACGTAAGACATTAATAATATCATTATAAAGCAATACATGCTCATATAAGACTTATAATAACAAGTTAAGCCCCCACTCGGATGACACAATAATAAATAAGGCAAGTCAATGCACAAATAAGGCCTACAATATCATAATAAGTCTCCACTCAGACATCACAACAATCATATTCTCCTAAGTCAACAATAAGATACAACTAATCCCCTACACAGACACACGATAAAATAATAATATTGATATATGACACCCATGACTGAACTCCTCAACTTATAGCATGTTTTACATGTTCGTTAACTACCCAACCCAGTGTAAAGGAAGTCAAACCTTAACCTACCTTGAAGTGCCAAATTCAAGCCTAGAATTTCTTTCTCTTTTGAACGATTTCATCATGAGCTAAAACTATCAAAAATTTCATATATGTGTCAAAAGGAAGCTAATGATACTCATACTAGCCATATTCGAATTCGGTTCAAAATTAATTCAAAAAATGATTTCAAAAACGAAAAAGGTAAAATCATAATTTTATTTTATAAACATAGTTTCAAATTATAAAGTAATTATATTTGAAAAAAATCAAAAATAAGCTGAAAACGATGCTCAAATAGTAGAAAAACTAATTTTAGAGTTTACTTACAGAACCCCCAAAAATTCAATTTGAATTTAATGTTTTGAAGATATGTTTTTTGTAAGTAAAAGTTTTATTTACCAATAACAAATTTGTACAGGGTTCAAGAGCTCAGTACTTCAACTGACAAGAGAACATCATATTAAACAAATTATAAAGGATAAAAATCAAGTTCCTCCATCTTCCTTACAAGTATACTCCTCAAGGATCCTCTAAACCTAACCTCGTGAATAATGGTCCTGGTAGGTATTGCGGTGATTCTACTCTCTTTCTAAAACAATATAAATTTCTTTCTTTCAAGATATAACAAATGTCAGTGGCCATAGTTATGTGATAAATTTCAGCAGCTGCGGAATTTCCATTTTCATTTGTGATGACCCATGCTACTTCCTCGGACCATCCAAAGACTTGTCTCGTAAACCCTTGCCGATCCAATAGTTTCTTTCATATGCAACTAGTTACAGATCTATTGAAAAATAGATGGTTGACGCTCTCATCATCCTCATCACATGGGGGCATGATATGTTGTCAATACAACCCTAAGAAACAAGCCTATCCCTGGTTAGTAGTTTATTTTTCACAGTCGAAGTCCAATATAAATATCCACTTTGGCAACCCTATAATGTTGAAAGTGAGCTTCAACTTTTTGAAGCTATTTTGATGATAAAAATCAATGGGAATTAGTGAAAAAAAGTTTAGAGCTTAACCAAATCTAAGCAACGAAGAAAAACCTGAGAACCAACCTTTTCCAAAGCTCCCATATTCAAAAATAGTGAAAATCGCAAAAATAGAGCTTATATACTATTCTGTGAACAATATCTCGCAATTGCAAGGATCAGCATTGACTTGGTCAATTAATTAGCCATTGTGCTTGCAGTCAGACCATCGCTTTCGCGAAGGTTGATGACTCGAACCCATCGCATTCGTGAAGGTTTGATTATGTTTGCGGTTAGGTAAAATACACGATCCGGTCCGATAATCTTATGTGATCGCGGCCACCCCACACCATGACTGCCATGAATGAAGAATTTTTTCCGCATTCACGGAAAGGGGCTCACATACACGAAGAAGGGTCATGCATCACATATCAGCATTTTGCTGAACTTCCTTGTTTTCAAATTCTTCGAACGGACCCTCAGAATTCGTTAGGGATCCTACAGAACTAAATCACATATGCTACTAGGCTATTTTCAATGTTTGAACTTAATGACAATGTCGAATTTTTAAAAAAAGCTCATGTACAATAAATTAGCCCCATGGATCCATAAAAGCTTAATTTATTTAGTTTTTAAAATAAGGATCAAAATATAAAATAAAGGCTCCGGATTCGAACTACCTGGACTACTAATCTTAAATCGATGTTTCAAATCTAATGTAACTATTTAAATAACTATTAGGTGTCCGAAACCTAAAATATTAACCAAAATCAAACTAATGACTTTTAAATCCTCAAATGATCTCATACTCTCCCAAAACACTCTCGAATATATCTGGGACCATGCCAATATTTCTCACGACTTATAAATAACATGTAACAGCTATAGGAAATTAAAGGGCAAAATGGTTAAACACATAAAAAGAAAAATTTCACTATCAAGGTTGCTATATTAATCCTAGTAAAAATATTCAATTAATACCTCAAATTCCTCTTAATTATCTACTCCGACCGACCTCCGTCATTAAAAAGGTATCCTCTGCTTTTTAGACCATCCCCCCAAAAATATCATTCTATTATAATTAAAAATAATGTTACTTTAAAATTTTCTTTTACTTTTAGTGAAATAATTTATAGCCATAAAAATTTTTAAGGAGTGTTTTAGATCATAATTTTTAAAAATATTTTTTTTATTAAACATTTATGACAAGTTAAATAATGACACAAAAAATAAGACGGAGAGAATACAATTTATCAGTTCAATATAAATTATGAAATATTGCTATAACTCTGAAATTATAGTAAAATTTTCAATCTAAAATTTTTCATGTAGTGTCAAGTGGCGTGAAGAGTGACATCATTCCTTTATAGTAGTGTGATAACTAAAATTTTCATTGAATAAAATATCCTTTATAGTTTACAAATGGGTTTTTAAAAAGGTAGTATAGGTAGATCTTATCCCTAGCTTGGAAAGTAGGGAGATTATTTTCGATAGACTCTTGGCTAGAAAAAATATTAGATGTAAAAAAAATCAAAATAAAGTACTACACAATACACAATGAAACATATTGAAAAGGAAATAAAACTCAGAACAAAATAATAAGGCAAACGAATTACAAGGATAGTAATAGAAATCAAAGGAACAAGAATCTATAAAAGTTATACTATGGCTATTGATATAGAAGGATAAGCATATTACACTCAAACCACCTACTAACTATTCACCCTAATATGTGTCTTCCATAATCACCTATTTAAGATAAGCCTGTCAAATGGACCGGGTTGACCCGACCCAACCCGGCCGAACCGGCCCGTTTAAGAAAACAGGACCGGTTTGACCCGACCCGATCAGACCATGGGTTGTAGGGTACTGGGTCCCGCTCCGGTTTATTTTTTTGGTTGGACCCGGTTAACCCGGCCCAAACCAAGCCTGGTTCGGGCCCGCCGATTAACCGGCCCGGAATCGGCCCGATTTTTTTTTTTTTTAAATGGGTTGTTGGGCCCAAAGTCCAAACTAGTTGTTGGCCCAACGGCTATATAGCCGTTTTTGGGTCCAAACGGCTAGTTTGTGATTTTTTATTCAAAAAAAAAAATTACTTTTTAAAATATTTTTTAACCCCAAAAAAATTCCTATAAATACCCGACACTTTCAAATCATTTTCCACACAATTTTTCATTCTCTCAATTCTCATTCTCTCTCAATTCTCAATTCTCAATTCTCAAACATTTTATATATTTAATTTCCTAAAGTGCTCACTTTAATTTTTTAATTTTGCGATTATAAAGTACGAGTGGAAGTTTCTAAAGTCGCAACCTTCGGATACTTCCAAAATTTGGTATTTTCGTTTCATCTCTTACGTTTAATTTTTATGTAGTGTATTAATTGTTGAATATTTAATTTTATTATATTTGTGTATTTTAATTTTTTTTAGTTTAATTTATATTATGGATAAATTAAGAAACCTCGCTACTAAAGGTGTTAGATTTTTTTTCCCGGAAGCGGTAGTGGTAGTAAAAAATGAATTACTAGCGGTAGAGGTACTTCAAGTAGTAGATATACCCGTGTGCCTCCGACACCGCTTAGTCAACCTTTTGAGGAAGAAGTAGGCGTACCTTTAGGTGTAGGTGCCCACGATATGGATTATGTAGAAGCTCAGAAAAATTACGGTATAGAAGAAGAAAATAAAGTAGATGCGGTTAATTTAGACGAAGATGATAAAAATATTGGTGAGACACCCGCAGTAGAAAATGCTAACGTTAGATCTGAATCGGTTAATCTCCTTCCCCGTCCTCCCCGTGCCCCAAAAGCTCGTAAAAAACTATTATTCCATGACAATTTTTTGAACGTATATCAGATACTGAGGTGCAATGCAATATTTGTCAACAAATATATAAGAATAAAAACTGAGGCAAGCAAGGAGGTACGGGTACGTTAATGAGACATATAGGTAATGCTCATGAAAGAGAGTTAAATATTGCACGAGGTGGTGCGGATGTTGGTGGGCCAACGCAAACTAGAATGGATCCAGCAACCGGTCAGGTAATGAAGAAGTATAATAAATTGAGGGACCGAGAAGAAATAGCTAAAATGGTAGCTGTGGGTTGTTTGCCTTTTAGTTTTCCTTCTTCTGATGCCTTTATGCATTATATTCAAGCAATTTATAATCCTATGTTTAATGGTATTCCTAGAAGTACTTGTCGGTTTGATATTTTTAGACTTCATTCACAATAGTATTTTTATTTATCAACATTGTTAAAAAATATTCAATGTAGATTGTCCCTAACTTCTGATCTTGGTAGTGCTGTAAATAAAAATAATTATTTAACCGTTATTTGTCACTGGATGGATAGTAATTTTGTGATGCAAAAACGTATTCTTATTTTTTTATATGATGAAGATCGTAAACATACTGGAGATTTTATTGCTGATTCGATTGTCAAAGTTGCAGAATTTTATGGTATCGGAAATAAATCTTATGTATTACTTTTGATAATGCTTCTAACAACAAGACTGCTATAACAAAGTTAAAATCTAAGTTATATCCGTCGTTACCTTAAATTTTTCATATTAAGTGTGCATGTCATATATATAATTTAATTGTAAAAGATGGTCTTGAGTTTTTTGAGTTTTATATTGAAAAAAATCGTCTTGCTGTTGGTTTTATTTAAGGAAATAATCGAAGAAAAAGAATTAGAGAATTTAAAGTTAAATGTCAAGATGGAATTGAATTGAATTTTTTATTCATGTAAATTATAAATTTTGGATCATTTCGCAATCAATAAAATTCAACATTCATTCACTCCTTAGTCCTTACTTTGTAATTTTTTTCATTTAATGATTTAAATTGAATTTCTAGTTTAAATTAAAAACTTACTTTTAATATATTATTAATTTACTATCAAGTATTATTAATTTATTATATTAAGTAGCATATGTTTTGTATATTTGTGTATATATCTTCTATAGATGTGTATATTTAATGTATACATGTGTATATGTTTTATAAATTGTATATATATTGTAGTGTGTGTATATATATATATTGTAGTATATGTTGTATTTAAATTAGTACATATATATTGAATGGTGCGTATATATGTGTATATATCTTCTATAGACGTATATATTTAATGTATACATGTGTATATGTTTTATAAATTAGTATATAACTATATATAAATATATAACTATATATATATATATATATATATTGTAATGTATATATATTGTAGTATATTTTATTTAAAGTAGTACATGTATATTGAATGGTGCGTATATATGTGTATATATCTTCTATAGACGTGTATATTTAACGTATACATGTGTATATGTTTTATAAATTAGTATATAACTATATATATATATATATATATATATATATATATATTGTAATGTACTATATATATTGTAGTATATGTTTTATTTAAAGTAGTACATAGATATTGAATGGTGCGTATATATGTGTATAATCTTCTATAGACGTATATATTTAACGTATACATGAGTATATGATTTATAAATTAGTAATTAGTATATCACTATATATATATTTATATATATTGTAGTATATATATATATATTGTAGTATATGTTTTATTTAAAGTAGTACGTATAGTCGTATTTATTGAATGTTACGTATATATGTGTAATTGTGTATATGTGTATATATTTTTTAAATTCTAATGTAGTATATACTATATATATAGTGTATATATATTGTTTAGCATATTTAAAATGTATATAGGTGGGTATATATAGTGTATATTGAAAAAAACTTTTTTTTTATTTTTGACCGGATTTGATCGGATTTTTAGCCGGGTTTAGGTGGGTTTGACCGGGTTGGATTAAGTGGGCCGGGTTAGGGTTATTTTAAAAAAATTTACTGTTGAACCCGGACCCGGCCCACTTAACCACAACCCAGAACCAGCCCGGCCCACAACCCGACTAAATTTAATGGGCCAGTTCCGGGTTGACCCTGCCCGGCCCAGTTAACACCCTTAATATTAAGCTAGAGTTGCATCATCTCCAGCCTAATCACTCAACTCCAACAGGTTCTCTTTCAACTTCAACAAGGCACTTGAGCTTATGGGGTTAAGCCCCTTGGTAAAAGTCTCCTCCACCTATTCATCTGGAACTGAAGATAGCAACATTCTTTATTTTAAAAGCACATCACAAAATTTTTGGAGTAGTTCGGTGTCTCTTTAAGCGATTTAAAGATGCCAACTTTCTTCTCCCCGGCTTATATGTTCACATGAAGGAATATGCAAAATATTCAAAAGATTATTGAATGCTTGAGCAACATGGAGTACCATATCATGATCATCGAAAACGTGAAATTTTTTTTCGTTTCGATCCATCTGATTATTCAGCATATTCAAATACTGCAGGATTTGGGGCTAGTACTCTTTGTTAGGAACAGGTGTGTTGGTTTCCCTGGTCCTCACCTTTAATTAGCTTGGTGAGGTGATTCCTTACATGGTATTTGTGGGTCTAGAGTGACCTAGTCTTACAACCTATTAATGGCCTTTTGATGAGAGATCAATATAGCAAAAATTTTTACAAAATTGTCTTAAGTTGCTTTGGTGACTCTTTGATCGTTATTGCCTTTGTCATGATAGATTTAATTTTAATAGGAATTCTTATGTTTGTCCTCCACTGTGATTGGATCAACCTCCTTATTCGTTGAGTGGTTCTGGACATGATCGCCGTTCATGTTGATTTGATTCCTAGTTTCAACCATCTAAGCAAAGAAGTTTTTGCTTCACAAAAAAATATGAAATTTTATTAGTAAAGAGATAGGGTGATCAAATCGATACCATAATTATCATTAGCCACGGTGGGTGCAAATTGTTTACCCCGAAAAAACTACTGTTAAATTTATTAGATTTAAAGGATAAGAGATCCTAATTGAATTGGGCATACAGAGCAATGTAAGTTGTAAATACATGGATTTACGGAGGTCAGAGTTGAGAAGGGTTAAAAGATTGTAGAGATCGTTGTTAGCCCAACGAATGTTGGCCAAGACGAAAGCAAAAGACACAATATTTGAGAATGTTACAAAGTTGTTGAACAATAATAAAAAAAAGAGTATTATTATTTAAATAGTTGAATTGTATTAGATAATTAAATAGAATATATATGTTGCTTAGTATAGTGATTACATAATCTTAAGTAGGAGTTCAATTTAACAAATATACATTAAATTTTCAATTAATTTCTAATAAAATAACATAAATGATACAGACATAAATTTGGCATTGTTTGTGACTTGATTAGGTAACAGATACTACAAGCTGGTTGACTTTTATTCGGGCTAGGATGACTCTACTAGTGTAATTTATTGATTTGTGCAGTGCTATTGATGCCCAATGTGTAATCTGTCCCTAGTTGTCTCGATGAATTATGACATGTCACTTAATTATGTCTATTCTGCGATTTAATCATTTTATGTGTTATGCTATGATTAGTCTGCATGTTTATGCTCTTTTTATCCTATACAATGTCCATCATGATGGTGTGGAAGAACAAGTGGAGGGGTGATGTAAAATGAGTTGAACATGAAGGTGACATTTCATATAATATGCATCTTATCAGGATGTGAGTGTTACGTGAAATTGAGTGCTCATCTTGAACAATCCTAATAGTGTAGTGATATATGCCCTTCGTTTCATTTTAATTCGTCTTTATTGACTTGACACGTTTATTAAAAAATTAATAATCAGAAGTATATTTTACCTATTTATTCTTATATGCTTTTTAAAGTCCAATAGCTAGTGAAATGACTAAATATAGAACTTTGGTGCATATTATTCCCTTATATGCATATGTTAGAACTTGGAGTACTTATAATTGAAATTATAAATCAATAAATTTGTTTTAAAAATTAAATCATGAGTATTATGACAATTTCATTACGTTCAGCATAGGACTAACTCTCTATTTTCACAATTATGTGTTTTGTAAATGTACTCTATCTAAACATTTTACAAATTCATTTATTAGGTTGAAATTTTGAATTTTTGTTACAACTTGCTAAAGTTTTGAAGTTAAAAAATTGAGAATTAAAATATTTTCAAGTTATGTGGTACTTTATTATTCCCACCTAAAAGAACACTATAAAGAATAATTCACTCTATTAAGTGTTAAAATACTAATGGCTATAGAACATATTCTTCACATTTCATTGAATAAAATGGATCTAGCTATACCTGCTGAACCGGAAGAAGATTGTGTTGTTATATATCATATACCTGATCTTAATCTTGATTCAACTACTTTAATAAATGAGACATTTTCAACAAATAATTTTTTGTTGGATTTAAATAATGAGTCAAGTGGAAAAGAAGATATACCATTTGAAAAAGGACCACAATAAATACATGAAGAATCAAGTACTATAAGTGTTGGTATGAATATAATTTTTTCTTCTAAATTATTGAATTTTTTTTTCCTTGCATTTCGTTGTTCACATCATAAAAAAAATTAATATCCATTTAGAAATCCTACTTTGAAAAATGAATTTCATATGCATGCATTTAGAGATCCAACATTGTTAGGCTTATCTTTTCTATTATAGATGAATATTATTCTAGACATAAATATTGTAACATTTTTTTTGAAAAAAAAAATAATCTAAACAGGTGATATTGTAGATGATGAAAATATCAATAACGAATTATCACAAACATCAAGGTAAAAAAAAAAGAGTTGCGCAATGATGATCATAAAGCAACATATGAAGCGCTGGTAAAAAACAATATTGATGAAAATTGAAAAAAGGAGGACAACAAATAGTAACAACACAATTTTTAGTTTCGAAAGAATAATTCGATGTGTTAGAGACAAAATCAATATATTCAATAAATAGAGACGTTATGAGGTCATTTTAATTGAAAATAATATTTGTTTCATTAAAAATGACTGGACGAGGACTCAATTTATTCAATATTTATCCAGCAAGATATGCTAGACCATATATTAGCCATCAAAATGAAGAATTTCACCAAGTCTATAACACCCAAAACTTTTCATGATTAAATTCAGACCTAGATCAAAAAATTAGCTGAAAATTTTCAGTTCTAGACCAATACGATTTATGTACGAATCCTACAATAGGATCACGAGTTGTATCATGACTCGTGGTATGTTGTCCCAGAATGTTTTCTAGTTTTAGTCACCATGACTCATGGTACGAGTCGTGGGTTGATGTATGAGTCATACATTGAATTGTACTGAATAAGTTCAGAAGCTTAACAGAGTCCCTCAAATTCATGTCCAAAGTACGAATTACACTTTCATTATATGGGTCGTACGATGATCAATGATGATTATGATCAGAGAAGTGAAAACTTTTTGATGAACCATGATTACTTTGTACGAGTCATACAATGGACCACGACTCGTTCAGTGAGTCGTGGAATGACACCCCAACCCAGTTTTAACAATTTTTTTTAAAAGACAAACTATTTTTTTTTCAATTCCACAACATGTCATCTACCAAAAACTATAAGTATGATAAGAGTATTGAATGTGATTTGAAATCATAAGAAGTTCCCAACACAAAGTTGAGTTAAAAACTCCTCTGCCAACTAAGTTTAAGTGTAAGATTCTACTAGGGTTACTTTCAAATGATCATTACTCCTAGAATATGAAAAGTTATGTGACATAATATCTATCAAATTAAAGGTCTTGAATCTTCTTTCCAACGTTATCAATCATTCGTCTTTTCAAGTTTATGTAAGGATTTAAACAAATTGTATAACCTAAACAATCTAATATATATAATTCTAACAATTATTCAGAAACGTGGAACTACATGATTTTTACATAAACAAAATTACAGTAATTCAGTAATGAATTACTTAACTGAATTCTTCATGGTTTTAGTGAAAGTACACCAAGAGCAGAACGTATTATTTCTCTCTCTTAACCTTACTTTTTAGAATAAAATATGATGGAGCTTATTCTTTTTTTGGCAGAGAGGACCCCTTTTATAATATAGGGAATAGACAGTTAAGTTTTTCACATTCCATCAACGTGATTTGTGGGATATAATAATTATCCCACTAATAGAAGTAATTATCCTACTAGGAGTCAGTAATTATCCTACTAACAGATTAGTTAGTAGTTTAATCCTACTAGGTAACTTTCCCATACAGATTTAGGATTTAACTTGTTCAATTATTATTAAATCAGTAAATAAATTAATTATGTAGGCCATAGAAATTTACATTCTCCCACTTGGCACACACAATGTTAATTTAGTGGTTTAATAAGTACGTCAATCATGTGCACAATTAACGTTAAATCCAACATCATTTGTCATCATTAAATAAGTCAACTAAAATGAGTCATGGCGGTTGTACGCCACTTTATTAACATAGTTCCTTTCATGTACTACAATATTAGTCTATTACCTAACATAACCTTTCAAATACATAATGGGTCCTACGATAATACTTAGAATCCTTTAGCTAAGTCAGAACCTATCATCATCAGTCACAATATTATGTATACAAAAGAAAACAGGTAACAACAGAAACATATATAATTTGAGCTCAAAGTGTCAATTACATAAACATAATAAAATATTTACATAAAATCATTCATTGCTATCAATAAGACTCATCCTTTCAATATGTTCAACAAATGTTTTGGGCGGTAATCCTTTTCGTCAAAAGATCAGCAATCATAAGCTTAGTGCTAATATGTTCAATTGACACTTTATGTTTTTGGACTTCTTCTTTAACCGAAAAGTATTTCAATTCCATATTCTTAGCACCTTTTGAATACTTATCATTTTTAGTGAAGAAAACTGCGGCAGTATTATCACAATAAATTTTCAGCGGCCTAGCTATATTGTTGACTAGTCCAAGTCCTGAAATAAAAATCCGCAGCCAATTATCCTGGACTGTGGCCTCAAAATATGCCACAAACTCAGCTTCCATAGTGGATGCAGCTATAACAGACTGTTTCGCACTCTTCCAGGATATTGCTCCTCCAGCTAACAGAAACAAATATCCAAATGTGAATTTTCTTGTATCCACACAACCAGCATAATCTGAATCTGAATATCTAACCACATCTAGATGATCATATCTTCTATAAGTGAGCATATGATCTTTTGTTCCTTGTAAGTATCGCAACACTTTCTTTGCAGCCTTCCAGTGATTCATTCCAGGATTACTTTGATATCGACCCAGCATTCCAACAACAAAACTGATGTATGGTCTTGTACATGTTTGGGCA
This sequence comes from Capsicum pubescens, assembly GCA_030864215.1. Lineage (NCBI taxonomy): Eukaryota > Viridiplantae > Streptophyta > Magnoliopsida > Solanales > Solanaceae > Capsicum > Capsicum pubescens. The sequence continues at coordinate 225,502,506 of CM061549.1, forward strand.
TACATAAGACTCCCAACTTTGATGCATAAGGAATATCTTTTATTTTCTTTCGTTCCAAGTCATTCTTTAGGCATTGATTGAGACTAAACTTATCTCCTTTCTGAATTGGAATGGGACTTGATGAGCATTTTTCCATTCTAAATCTCTCTAATACTTTATTAATATAGGTTTTCTGAGAAAATCCCAATAATCCCTGTGATCTATCTCGAAATATTTCTATTCCAATCACATAGAATGCCTCACCCATATCTTTCATTTCAAAGTTATTAGAGAGATATTTCTTGGTATCATGTAACAAACCAAGATCATTAGTAGCTAGCAAGATGTCATCCACATACAAGACTAACATAATAAACTTACTCTCACTGACCTTTAGATATATACACCAATCAACAGTGTTTTCTTTAAATCCAAATATGGCAATCGTTTCATTAAACTTAAGATACCATTGTCAGGAAGCTTGCTTAAGTCCGTAAATTGACTTCTTAAGTTTACACACCATGTGTTCCTTTCCTTTAATAGAAAACCCCTTAGGTTGATTCATATAAACTTTTTCCTCCAAATTTCCATTCAGAAAGGTTGTTTTCACATCCATTTGATGTAGCTCTAAGTCATAATGAGCTACCAAGGCCATTATAATCCCGAGTTAATATTTTCTAGAGACAGGTGAAAACGTTTCTTTATAGTCAATGCCATCCTTTTGAGTGAAACCTTTGGCAACAAGTCTGGCCTTGTGACATTCGATGTTGCCAGTTGAGTCGCGTTTGGTCTTACAGACCCATTTACACCCAACTCTTTTGCAACCTTCGGGTAATTCAACAAGGTCCCAAACTTCATTCTGTTCCATAGATTTTAACTCATCTTTCGTAACATTTATCCATTTATTAGAATTGTTACTTTCAATGGCTTATGAAAATGAAGCTGGATCATCATCAATTCCCAAGTCAGTTTCTGACTCATGTAGATATACCAAATAATCATCAGAAATAGCATATCTTCTTTGTCTTTCAGATCTTCTTGATGCTACTTATTGTGGTTCACCTACTACAGGTTCATCAATTATGGCTTCATTAGTAAGAGCATTAATTTGTTGTTCTTGTTGATTACTTTATTGTGCAACAACTACAGGAACAACAAATTTTAAAAAAGTACAGGGTAGAGGAATTCTCACCCTAGCTTCTTTAATTTTCACATTACATGGTTCTTCACTCTCACTAACTTCACCATTCTTAATGAACCTAGCATTTCTAGTTTCAACTATTCTTGTACTATGATTAGGACAATAAAATCTATACCCCTTTGATTTTTCTGGATAACCAATGAAGAAACCACTGATTGTTCTTGAATTCAGTTTCTTTTCTTGTGGATTATATACTCTAACTTCTGCCGGGCAACCCGAAACATGCAAGTGTCTTAAACTAGATTTTCTACCAGTCCACAATTCAAAAGGTGTCTTTGGGACTGCTTTACTAGGAAACCTATTTAGCAAGTAAACAACAGTCCTTGAAGCATACATCTATAACGAAGGAGGTAAAGATGAATTACTTAACATACTCCTAACCATATCCATTAATGTATGATTACGCCTTTCTGCCATACCATTTTGTTATGGTGTGCCAGGCATTATGTATTGAACACATATGCCATACTTTTCGAGGAATTTAGCAAATGGACCTGGGTGTTGTCCACTTTCATCATATCTTCCATAATATTCACCACCTCTATCAGACCTGATTATTTTTATCTTTCTATCTAATTGTCTTTCAACCTCAGTAATAAATACCTCTAAGGCATTAATCGCTTGAGATTTTTCATGCAACAAATAGATATATCCATAACGTGAAAAGTCATCAATAAAAGTGATAAAATATTTTTTTAATTGAAAGATGTGATATCAAAAGGACCACATATATCAGTGTGTATAATTTTAAGAAGTTGTGTGCTTCTTATGGCTTCTTTCTTTGTGTGTCTTATTTGTTTTCTTTTAATACAATCTACACAAATATTAAGGTCAGTAAAATCTAAATCTGAAAGAATTTCATTCTTAACTAATCTTTCCAGTCTTTCTTTAGATATGTGACCTAAATGTTTATGCCACAAGTAAGCGGATTGTTCATTCACCAAAATTCATTTGGTTTCAACATTATGATGCAGAGTTAAGAGTGTTTCGGCAAACAGATTATCAAGATTCAGTTTGTATAAGTTATCACAAAGAGTACCAGTACCAATGAGATAATTGTGTTTAAACAAACTAAAACATCCATTACCAAAATTAAAGGAATATCCAGTCTTATCTAACTTAGACAAAGAAACTAAATTTCTCGAAAGAGAAGGAACATAATAAGTTTCAACTAAATCTAAGTGACGCCCAGTATAGAGAATCAGACGATAAGTCCAAATAGTTTCAACTGGAACCTTCACTCTATTCCCCATGTAAACAAATCTTTCATTCTTGTTTATGGTTTGGATTGAAAGAAATCCCTGCATAGTATTAGAAACATGAACAGTACAACCAGAGTCAATCCACCAAGTATTATAAGGAACTTCAGTTAAATTTGATTTGAGACATTAAAAGCATAAGGCTTACCTTTCTTCTCAAACCATGCCTTACGTTTCAGGCAATCTTTCTGAAAGTGTCCAGATTTTCCACAGAAATGACACTTCCTATTCTTGTTTCCTTTCTTACGTACTTGAGATGAGGACTCACTAACATTAAGTTGTTTCTGTTGTCCCTTACCATGCTTCTTTCCTTTTTTTTCAGCTCCTTGATGATTTACAAAGTTAATGGAGTGGGTTCCTAGATTCTTCAGCCTCGTTTCCTCTTGAACTAACATACCATGCAATTCATGCACACTTTATTTGTCTTTCATGGTGTTGTAGTTCATTTGAAAAGGACCATACTCAGACAATAATGAGTTGATGATGAACTGCACAAGGAAATTCTGTTCCACTTCCATTCCCAAAGACTTAAGTCTTGCTGCTATGTTTGTCATTTCAATGACATGCTCATGCATAGTATGTGAACCATCAAACTTCATGGTGGTCAAAGTACCCATTAGTGTCCTAGCAAGAGATTTATCAACAGTTTGGGAAGATTCTTCCATAAGTTTCAGAAGTTCTTTTGCACTTTCAATTTTGGGAAGAGTAGTCTTAATGTTGCCCGCAATATTCATTCACATGGACATTAAGCCTAATCTGTTAGACTGATTTCAATGCTTATAATAGGACTTTTCTTCACCACTGCTAGCTTCAGTAATAGCAGTTGGCTTCTCAGAGTAAAGTGCAACATCAAGATCTAAAATTCCAAGGTGGAATTTGATCTGTTCGCACCAATCTGAAAAGTTAAGTCCATTAAAAGCCATAACAGAGGTAGAGTGCGACTGAAGGGCAAGTGCTGCAAGTAAAACATGCTCATTTATTAATACTTTGAGTTACGAGTTTAAACACATTATCAAATTCAGAAATGACTTATTTTCTTAAATGTATATTGATGTTCTCCTTTGGGCGAAACATCAACATACAACTTTAAACGTAATGATGCTTAAAAGTATATTCAACATAAATCGATAATATTTAATGCATCAATTAATAATATTTATTATCTTTGGATAAATAAATAAAATTAACGATACATCAAAATTATCTCCTTAATATTTAATTGGTCATACGAACAAACAATCAACCTTTGAGTGATCCACAAATGCCTTATAACCAATATATTAATTAGTACATCATTTATAACCATCAAGATTAATGGGCAATTAATTTAAATTTAAACTTTATTTTGGAATTAATTTCATAAAGATTAAACCACTTTGGTGATTAACGAACCTTACATATATAATTTCAATAAAAGTTTTTTTTTTAAAACATTAATTTTTTATTAAATTTTTAGTCAATGTACAAAATAGGAACAATTCTTTTGAAAATCCACTAAACCAAATAACTAAACTTACTGCCAAAGTTTTTTATACCTTATAATATAATCTTATCATAAAAATAAAATAAATTAAACCATACGCACAGAATGAGATAAGAATATATACTAATTTATGTAATTGTTCCAGAAGATTAATAGGAACTTCTCATGCATATTCAAACAATAAGAATAAATTTAATATGCATAACTCGTCTTGTAGTGCCAAAATAAAATCATATCAATAATTTCAAAATTATTGTAGTGATATCTTTATGATCACTCATAATTCAGAGACAAAAACAATCAAAATTAAATAATAAACAACTGCCTAACATCATGCATATTATAAAATTACTATATTCATACCATTGATTTACGTACGGCAACATACATTATCCAGTGTTCCAATTCAAAATTCAAAATTCAAAATTCTTCATTATTTCAAAAATTCGTTATTCAGTAATTGTAAAATTTCCAACAGATATAATTAGGGTTCACAAGATTTGGAGAAATATTAATTTTAATGGAAAATCACTAGTTCTGAAAATCTGGCTCGGATACTACATGTAAGTATTTAAACAGATTGTATAATCTAAACAATCTAATATATATAATCCTAACAATTATTCATAAACGTGGAACTACATGATTTTCACATAAACAAAATTACAGTAATTCAGTAATGAATTACTTACCTGAATTCTCCATGATTTTAGCGAAAGCACACCAAGAGCAGAACGTATTGTTTCTCTCTCTTAACCTTACTTTTCTGAATAAAATATGATGGAACTTATTCGTCTTTTGGCAGAAAGAGGAGCCCTTTTATAATATAGGGAATAGACAGTTAAGTTTTTCACGTTCCATCAACGTGATTTGTAGGATATAATAATTATCTCACTAATAGCAGTAATTATCCTACTAGGAGTCAGTAATTATCCTACTAACAGATTAGTCAGTAGTTTAATACTACTAGGTAACTTTCTCATACAGATTTAGGATTTAACTTATTCAATTATTATTAAACCAGTAAATAAATTAATTATGTGGGCCATAGAAATTTACAGTTTAAAGCAAAAAATTATACATATTTTAATAGAGCATTGGACAGATAGTATGAGTTATGCACATTTAAATTTAACTACTCCTCATTAAGGGAAAATTTAATTTTTTTCTTATCTTTTAACCCTCTCTCACGATGTTTTGATCAACAAAACTTATGTATATGAGATTATAAAGCCTCTTCTTTCCTTAATCTCTCAAGAACAAGTTTAAAATAAGTCTAAGACAAGATGTAACAAATTAGGATTCAACTCTCAAGTTTCAATTCAAGCTCTCAAATTCATATTTCTCAGCACTATCATGTATGTACAATTTTAGTGAGGAAATACTTGTATCCTTCCATCATAAATTTCAATTTTGTCAGTTGAATGCAGTTAGAATTTCACGACATAGCTTGATTTATTTTGTTGTGATTAAATCTGAATTTTTTGCCTCAAAGTTAAGTAAATTCATAATCCTTAATGATAGTGAAGCCTCTTCTTCAGTCCTTGACATGTAAATCTAGTTTTGAATTAAATTTTGTGAACGTTCATGAAATCTTGAGTCAGTTGAGTTCATCTAATTTAAACATTTTCAATTTTAGTAAAGATTTGCTCTTTCTCATGTTTATCTTTTTAAAAGAATATCATAACATAATAATTTCAAGATTAGGATTTTAACCCTCATATTCTAGACTTCAAGATTTATGTTTTCATACTGCCTTTTTAGGACTTCCTTGATAATATGTTATTAGAAAAACATGATTTCATAGAACGCAACATGATTTAATATGATTTGATCTTACGATTTCAAACTTTAGTAAAATTGAGCATGACTAAGTTTTTAGTATTTTCAAAACTTCAGTAAAATAATTATTTTAAACTAGTTTCATACTATGTTTTCGTACAAACAGTTTATCTAGTTATAAGTAGACGTTAAGTAATTTTGAAAGAATTATTTAACACTGAACAGATAAGGGTCCTCGTCAGTTGAGAGAGACACCTTTATCTCAAATAGGCTCAGTTTAGTGGATCCGTACAAGTCAAGTTTTATATCCTTGACAAGTTATAGAGCACCCTTCCGACTGAGATTGTATGTTGGACTTCATGTTTACTCACACAATTTATGTCGGTTGTAAAAAACTCTCCCAGTGACATGATTTAAGTAAAATAAGTGTACACGACTCACCAGTTTTTAGTTTTCACACGACTAGTTATGACTTTTAGAGAAAAAAATTATATTTTTAGTTTTAATTATGCATTGTGAGCATTGTATATCAGTTTGAAACATGCTTTGCATGACTTAATTATTACAATATGATTTAGTTTTAAAGCGTGACTTATAGATATTTTAGTGCATGATATGGAACAAGATTCTTGATTTAGTTATCATATGCGTGAAAGGTCATTTTTAAATGTATTTTATGTTTTCATTTTCCTTCCATACTGCACATGGGTTGACCACCTCTTAGTTTCAGTCTTCTGACTTCAGTATCCCGGTTATAAATTTTAGTTCGTATTTTGACTTTTCATTTGTAAATATTATGGTTCACTACCAGCTTATCTAAAAATTTTATGACTAATCCATTCTCATATTTCAGCTTGGACCTTCTCCAGTGAACTAGCCCCATATTTATTATGTTCAACTTTTACCCTTTCAAATATATTTAGTTATTTCAGTTTTCATCTTACATACATAGTATGTACTGACCACATACTTTTATATTGCCCTAAATCATTTTATGATGTAGATTTCTATGCTAGCTCACAGGATCATAGTCAGATAGATAGCAGTTTTCAATCAGTGGGTGATGAATTCTCCTCATTTGAGAACTCCAATCTATTTGTAGTCATAGTATTTCATTCTGCTCCTGTGTATTGATTAGAGATAGCTGGAGATTATGTTCCGGCTACCTGTATTCAGTATTAGTAAAGGCTTCATAAACGGCCAGTCAACATAACATTCTTAGTTTCAGTTTTTAATAATACAGTAGTTGTAAAAATTTAACCAGTGATGTATTGAACAAGTTAAGCCATGATCTTGCTTCCGCATAATGCTTTCCAATTTATATGTTTCCATGCAGTTGCTCATGAGCTATGTCAAGTGGTTCTCTAGAGTAAAAAATGGCTCCTAGTATCGGTTATGCCCAAGGTGTAAACTCGGATTGTGATAAACTCAGACACAAGATAGATTTGATATTCATTTAATATGTCAACCTCCTAATTCTCCTGATTTAAACGTTTTGCATAAATCTTTGATTTTTTCAATGATATTCAATCATAACAACACCAAAAGGCGCCTAAAATTATGGATGAACTTATAAATGACGTGGTAAAGGCATATGAATTATTCTCAAACAGTGAAGTTTAATTATGTATTTCTAACATTGCAATATTACATGGTATAATTATGCGTACGACATGGAGGCGGATGGTACTATTGACAAATACAAGGCAAGACTTGTAGTAAAAGGCTTCAAACAGAAAGAAGGCCTTGATTACTTTGATACATACTCGCCAGTAACAAGGATAACCTCGATTGGATTGTTAATTGCCTTGGCGGCGGTATATGATCTTCAAATTCATCAAATGGATGTGAAGACCGCATTCCTAAATGGAGATTTGGAGGAAGAAATATACTTGGAACAACCTGAGGGTTTTGTGGTTCCAGGAAAAGAAAATAAGGTGTGTAAACTTGTTAAGTCACTTTATGGAGTAAAACAAGCACCTAAGCAATGGCATGCGAAGTTTGACCAAACCATGTTGGCAAACGGATTCAAGATAAATGAATGTGATAAATGTGTAACATTCGGATTTTCTTTGCAGGAACTATAGTCTGAGTGGTCTCCAAGACGACCTCTACAATGTCTATAGTGGAACCAAGACATCAAAGGAACTGTGGGGGGAACTTGAACGGAAATATAAAATGGAGGATACGGGAATTAAGAAATTCCTTGTTGCACGGTTCCTGGACTTCAAAATGATTGATAGCAAATATGTTGTATCTCAAGTACAGGAGTTGCAAGTCATCATACATGATCTCCTAGCAGAAGGTTTAATTGTGAATGATGCTTTCCAAGTAGAAGCGATAGTTGAGAAGCTACCACCTTTGTTGAAAGACTTCAAAAACTACTTAAAGCATAAACGCAAGGAGATGACCGTGAAGATCTTATTGTCCAACTTCGTATTGAAGAGGACAATAAAGCTGCCAAAAAAAGTTCAAAGGAAAATTCTACAATGAATGGAGCACATATTGTAGAAGATGTCCAAAACAACTCGAAGAAAAGAAAGAAAGTTGAACATGGAAGCAATCAACCCAAGAAAAAGTTCAAGGGAAAATGCTTCAATTGTGGTAAAATTGGCCACAAGTTCACAGGTTGTCGAGCCCCAAAGAAAGGCAAGAAAAAGGACCAAGCGAATATGATTGAGTCCAACAAAGATTATGACGATCTGTGTGCTATGTTCACAGAATGCAACTTGGTGGGGAATCCACGCGAATGGTGGATGGATTCTGGTGTCACACGCCATGTTTGCACAAACAAAGAGTTGTTCTCGTCATTTTCTCCAGCTCAAGCAGAAGAAATACTTTACATGGCCAACTCCGCTACTGCTAAGGTAGAGGGAACAAGAAAAATTTGCCTAAAGATGACTTCCAGCAAGGTCTTGACACTGAACAATGTGCTATATGTTCCGGAGTTACGTAGGAACTTAATTTCTGTTTCACTCCTAGATAAGAACGGATTCAAATGTGTAACCATTTCTGGAAAAATTGTAGTTAGCAAAGGAGAAATGTATGTAGGAAAAGGCTATCTCACGGAGAGCCTTTATAAGATGAATGTAATGACTGTTGAAATGAATAAAAGTTCAAATTCGTCTTATTTGCTTGAGTCTTATGATTTATGGCATTAACGTTTAGGCCATGTTAATTACAAAACGTTACGAAAACTGATTAACTTAGAAGTTTTGCCAAACTTTGAGTGCAATAAATCAAAGTATCAAACGTGTGTGGAATCGAAGTATGCAAAGCATCCTTATAAGTCCGTTGAAAGGAATTTCAATCCCTTAGACTTAATACACACTGACATTTGTGATATGAAGTCAACACCATCTCGTGGTGGGAAAAAGTATTTCATAACTTTTATTGACGATTGCACTAGTTACTGTTATGTCTACTTGCTAAATAGTAAGGATGAAGCAATTGATGCGTTTAGGCAATATAAAACTAAAGTTGAAAATCAGTTAGACAAAAGATCAAAATGATAAGAAGTGATAGGGGTGGAGAATATGAATCTCCCTTTGTGCAAATATGTGTAGAGAATGGAATAATCCATCAAACTACGGCCCCGTATTCACCTCAATCTAATGGAATTGCAGAAAGAAAAAATTGAACTTTGAAGAAAATGATGAATGCCTTACTTATAAATTCCGGTTTATCGCAAAACTTATGGGGGGAGGCTACCCTTAAGGCCAATCGTATACTCAACAGAGTTCCCCATAGTAAGACACAATCAATTCCTTACGAAAAATGGAATGAAAGAAAACTTAACTTAAAATATTTCAAAGTGTGGGGGTGTCTAGCAAAGGTTCAAGTTCCTATACCGAAAAGGGTTAAGATAGGACCTAAAACGGTGGACTGCGTGTTCATAGGATATGCTAAAAGCAGTAAAGCATGTCGATTTTTGGTTCATAAATCCGAACAGCCGGATATAAATGAAAATACGGTAATTGAATCAGATAATGCTAAATTTTTTGAAAATATTTACCTGTATAAAATTAGACATGAACAGTCTAGTGGAGGATCTAAACGACCTTGAGATGAACCAAATGAGAATGTACATAATGAAGAAAATCCAAGACGTGGTACACGTCAAAGAACGTCAACTTCGTTTGGATCGGATTTTGTAACATTTCTCTTAAAAATGAACCTCAAACATTTAAAGAAATGATGTCGTCGTCAGACTCATTCTTTTCGAAAGAGGCAGTCAATAGTGAGATAGATTTAATCTTAAGCAATCATACATGGGAATTGGTTGACCTTCCTCCCAGAAATAAACCTTTAGGTTCTAAATGAATCTTTAAAAGGAAAATGAAGGTGGATGGTACTATTGAAAAATACAAGGCAAGACTTGTAGTAAAAGGCTTCAAACAGAAGGAAGGCCTTGATTACTTTGATACATACTCGCTAGTAACAAGGATAACCTCGATTCGAATGTTAATTGCCTTGGCGGCGGTATATGATCTTCAAATTCATCAAATGGATATGAAGACCGCATTCCTAAATGGAGATTTGGAGGAAGAAATATACTTGGAACAACCTGAGGATTTTGTGGTTCCAGAAAAAGAAAATAAGGTGTGTAAATTTGTTAAGTCACTTTATGGACTAAAACAAGCACCTAAGCAATGACATGCGAAGTTTGAACAAACCATGTTGGCAAATGGATTCAAGATAAATGAATGTGATAAATGTGTATATATTAAAGACACACCCAATTACCAAGTCATTGTTTGCTTATATGTGGATGATATGTTGATCATCAGTAGAGACATTTCTGACATAAATGCAACAAAACGAATGCTCGAGAGCAAGTTTGATATGAAGGACCTTGGAGTTGCAGATGTGATCTTAGGTATAAGAATCCATCGAACTCCACAAGGGTTGGCATTTTCACAGTCTCATTATATCGAAAAGGTACTTGACAAGTTCAAGTATATGGAATTTGGTATTGCCAAGACTCCATTGGATGCGAGCTTTACACTTCGAAAGAATGAAGGTGAAAGTGACTCGCAATTGGAGTACGCAAGAGTATTGGGATGTTTAATGTATATAATGAATTGTACACGACCATACATAGCATGCGCTATCAGTAAATTGAGTCGGTACACGAGTAATCCCAACAAAACTCACTGGATGGCAATGAAAAGAGTTTTGGGGTATCTTAAATACACTCAAAATTATGCTTTGCATTATAATAAATATCCTGCGGTACTTGAAGGATATAGTGATGCAAATTGGATCACCGGATCGAACGAAGTAAAATCCACAAGTGGATATGTATTTACTATCGGTGGAGGAGCAGTTTCGTGGAAATCATCCAAATAGACTTGTATCGTTCGCTCTACAATGGAATCTGAATTTATCGCATTAGATAAAGTCGGTGAAGAAGCAGAATGACTCCGAAATTTCTTGGAAGATATTCCGTATTGGCCTAAGCCAGTGGCACTAGTATGTATACACTGTGATAGCCAAACGGCAATAGGTAAGGCAGAGAGCATGATGTATAACGGTAAATTTCGTCATATAAGACGAAGATATAATACCGTTAGAGAGCTTCTCTCTAGTGGAATTATCACTGTAGACTATGTAAAGTCAAAGGATAATGTGTCGGATCCACTTACAAAAGGCCTATCTAGAGAAGGAGTAGAAAGGACATCCAAGGGAATGAGTTTAAGGCCTAGGACAAGTCAGCATGGCGGTAACTCTACCTAGCAGACTGGAGATCCCAAGAGCTAGGTTCAAGGAGATCAAACAAAGTTGTATCTGACAAGTTCAACATTGTCAAATACCCAACCCATTCTCATGATGTAGAAAATGTATAGTAAACAAGGATAAGACTTAAGGTGAAAATTCTTTTAATGATTATCTAAATTTGGCAGATTTGACCAAATAGTTTAATCTATAGGATTGAACATTTAGAAATCACCTATGTGTGGGCGAAGTGGAAGCCGCTTCAAAGAGAATGTTAGTAAAGGCCTATTCTCTAAGCTCTCATGAAAATCGGGACGTGTTCATGGCTGAAAAGAACAAAACCGTAAGAACCATAAACGATAAAAGGCTGGTTGTGTGACATGTGTTGCCTAGGTGTACATTAAAGCTCGATGGTTCAAAGATATTAAATCTACCGATTGACCGAGTACATTCGATGCATTTTACTACGGAAAGTTCAAAGGAAAACCCACTTATCCAGATGCAATCAGTCTTCGCTTGATGATCACATACTTGTCCGTAAAATTTTTACAAAAAATAGCCATTCCCTATTCATGTGGGGGATTGTTGGGTTCATAGAAGTGTGAATGAGAAATGGAGAAGAAATGGTGGAGGAAAAGGAGACACCCAAATTGAAAAGTGTACTCCTAATTTGGAAAACTTACTCTTTCTCCCACATTGGTGGAAGAAGAGAACTTTTTAGTGTTTATATTGTGAAACACTTACTCCACATGGTAAGTGAGGCAAGTAAATAGAGATGCCTCACACCGTCGTCATCTTCACTCGCTCGGATTGGCTTCGGATTTGGATTTGGATTTGGCAAATGATCGATCGATGAGATCTTTCTTTTTAGATAAATTTTATTTGACAAAATCTGAACAATGATGAAAAACGCAGGAAATATTTTTGAGTTTTAATCCTTCATTTACATGCAGTAAAAGTGACGCGATGCTACTGTTTTACGTGAACAGTGACGTGTGAACAGTGACGCAGAATAGTTGCACTGCTTCGGAAATATTGCATTGCTTCAGAACTGGTGCACTGTTTTCTGTTACTTAACTGAACTGATGCACTGATTGAATAAACAGATGCAACCATTCAGCAAAAGGCACACTGATTCATGGAAAGATATGACTGTTCAGGAAAGGATGCAATCTTTAATGAACAGACATGAATTTACAGCAAAGGTGCAACCTTTGGAGTGAACCATTGCCTCCTTTATAAAGAGTCATCTTGTGTCTATAAATAACCTGGTTTTCATCCACAGGTTAGAGGTAGAAAATACATAAAATTTTCAGATTACAAACTTCTTCTTCTTGTCTTAAAAATACTCTAAGTGTGATCATTCAAACCGTGAGTGTGTTCGAAGAATCCGCCTATTTGAGGTACCGCTATAGTCGAATTGAAGGCCATTTTATCATGGGAGGAAGATTCCATAATCTCGGGTACAGTGAGGGAAATTATTCCTTAAGGAGTCCGTGAATTCGGACGACTTGGCCTTAATCATTTCTGTTTCATCTTTATTTTCTGAAAAATAAATACACCTCTTGGAAAGGTCTTTTTGATCTTGTGTTGAGAGTATTTAATACTTCATTGTGTTCTTGTTCATACTTGAACTCAGTTGAAGTTGTTGTTCTGTTATACAGATTCTACGTACCCGTATTGTGGAAAATAACAAACTCAAACGGTATCATGATTGGATTAATTCATCCAAACGAAGCTATAAAAAGTTCAAAACTTTTGTTTTGTATCGGGTCGGATCGGGTTTCAAGTTGGGCTGATGGAATTAAAGAATGGATTTTTACACGTGGACGATGATGTGGCATGTCCACATGGCCTTTTCTACACAAGTGGCATGCTTGGTGGAATTCTGTTAAAGGAAGGGGCATTTTTGAGCTAAATATTTAACGGAAGGGTATTTTTGAGCCAAAAAACTAACGAGGGGTATTTTTGATCCATTTCAAATAGTCCAGGAGTATTTTTGATCCTTTTCCAATTAAAAAATTATATTTTTTAATTCTTCTCTTTTTCATTTTAATATTGTTTTAACTCAAAAAAATTACCACTTTCGATACTGAAGACTAAAGTTTACAATTATTTTCAACTTTATTCTTAACATTTAAGATAATTTCTTTTAATACTTCTATATTCTAAAAACATATCTAATAAATAGAGGTAACTTAACAAACTATACCTTGTATGTATTATTTTGCTTACGTAAAAAGATTTTAAATAATAATTAAAGTGGGACAGGGTGAGTAGAATGAGTGAGAAAAATTTCAATATGATAATTTTTTTAATTATTTTTCAAATGTATATATTGCTTATAGAGTTCATACAACAATTGCTTCACTCGAAGAAATTTATTTAAATTTAAATTAATAAAATTTTACTTAAGATCAACGGCATTTCAAGAAAAAATGAATGCTTTAGATATACTATTAATTGAAAAGGAATTATTGTAGAAATTGATTATAAATAATTTTATTCATAACTTTGCATCTCAAAATTATAAAAATAAACTTTAAATTTTTAAAAAATATAATAATCTTTATTTCGTTAAGGCCTCAGTTTGGAGTTTCGCTTTAGGCCACCAACTATATTGAGCCGCTCCTATTGGCTTCTATACTGTAATGAAATATTTCCTCTCATTAACAAATCGAAACTAGAAGTAAAGTTGTTACTATTTTTATTGTCTTATAGCCTGTTTGGCCAAATTTATAAAATCAACTTATCTTTTAAAGTGTTTTTTAAGAAGTGTTTTTTAAAAAGGTACTTTTGGTGTGAAGCAAATTGTGTTTGGTCAATAAATTTAAAACTTACTTTTGAACGACAATTATTGTTTGACCAAACTTTTTAAAAGTACCTTTTAAGTGTATTTTTCTCAAATGTATTTTAAAAAAAAAAATGCTTTTAGGGAAAAACTACTTTTTTAGCTTATAAAAAATTATGTTTTCTACTCCCCAAAGCACTTATTTTTTTTTAAAAGTTTGGCTAAACACCTCATTTATTAAAAATAAGTATTTTTGAGAAAAAATAACTACTTTTGAAAAAAAAAAAAAAACTTGGCCAAACAGATTGTTTATCTTCTACGCTATTGTCAAGTTTGTGTTAGAAGATAAAATAAAAGACAATAAACTAATGCAGAAAAAGAATAAAGAAACTTGCTGAAACTAATAAATTCTGAAATGAACTAGTCATGAACAACTTTTAATAGTCTCGATGACACTTTGAGAAGTAAAACTTTTAACCATTTTGCATATGTGTTTTTAAATTCTTCATTTTCAAATGCTTCTTCTTCTTTTTTTTCCCCGAAATTTATTTAAAATGAACCGGCAATCTTCAATGTTCTAGTCAAAATCTTCAACTTTTTTATTGGATTTTCAACTTTCTTTGTTAATCTTCAACTTCAATGTCCTTTGAATCTTTAATTCCAATGTCCATTGATTCTTCAATTTTAATATTCGTTGAACCTTCAACTTTCGAAAGTAATTCTTTGACTATAGATGTATTTTTCACCTCTTCCATACCTCAAGTATACACACATATAGTATTTTTGCCTGAATAGGAAATTTGATTAAATAACATTAAAGGAAAACATAAGTACTCCCACTCTGAGTATGGAGTAATATAGAAAAGAGAAAAATGGATTTAGTAAAGCTATACATTTAAATAGCTTTGAAAATGTAAAATTGTACTTTCAATAATTTTGGAGTGTGTGTGGATATTTAAAATACATACTACTACCAAAGGTAAAATAAGAAAAGTGTGCAAAATATTTTTAATTTTATAAATAAACAACTAAAGTTGAAACAAATATTTTTAGCAAGAAAACCAACTAAAACAAAATAAATGAAGTATTTGATCAATTAATTCTTAGCTCCATACAATTCTTACATCTTACTGTGACAAAAGAAATATTTGGAAGCATTGATTATATATATTATGTTGTGGAAATCTTATTAAAACATATCTTATCTCTGTCCAATAATACTAATCTACTATTGACTTACACACAATTTAAGAAACAATAAATAATGGAGATAATTTTACTATGTGTAACGATCTGAAAATTTGATGAAATATGTGAAATTTGTGATTTTATGTGATTTGACTGTTTTACCCCTTCTGTAGTTGTATTATGGTATTTCTGGGGTGTGGGGTGATTGACATGGTTTTCGATGCATTTTGGTACCATTTATGCGATATTGTGGTTTTTTATGGCTTCGAGAGCCTTATTTTGGACTTATGTGGATATCTTTTTATCCATACGACGGATGGCTGAACGGAATATGCCAGCAGCTCCGGATATCAATTTTAGGCTGGGTAGATCTTTGGTTCGGATCTCGGTGCACCTGAGCTCATTTCGACTTATTGATCGGAAAGTTAGAAAATTAAAAATATGGGTGTGGGATCCATATTTGGTCTAAACGACCTCGGATGGAAAATACGACTTCGCCAACAGATCCAGAGCGCCAATTTTAGAGTGATAACGTGTTTGGTGTGATTTTACGGCTTTTAGATCTCATTTCGACCCTCGGTTTGGAAAATTATAATTTCGGTTTCGGGAGTCAACTTTGTGAAAATGATATTTTTTAGAAAATTCGACTTCTCCAACATGTTCGAAACGTCGAATTTAATATGGTTACATAGTTCATTTGAATATATCGGACTCCAAATGAATTTCGAGCACCCCGTCGAAGTCCGGATTGGACTTAAAAATAAAAAAACAATTTTTTATCTAAAGCTGGTGCAGAAAATCTGCACTATTAATAACAGTTTTTGGGTCCATTTTGCTCATTTTTCATCTTGTCTCTTGAGAGTTAAATGCTAACATATTGTGGGGGCTTAAAAGTGAAGCTTGTGGGAGTTTGGATAGGTAGATTAATATCGATTTTTTTATTCTATTACAGATTTAAAGTAAGAATTCATTCTTTTCTTAGTAATTTCTTAATTAATTTCTCAAAACCCCCAAAATCTTAGGGCTTGATTTTAAACCCAAACTTCACAACTTTTCACTTGAATAATATTTTAATCTTATAATTACTAGTTTTTCACCAATTAACCTCCAATACAATTCCGATTCTTGATCTTAATCCGAATTTTTAAAGATTTTACCCGATAAAGCTTAAAAATATTTTTTCTTCAATTTGAACCCCATTTTTTACTTGAATTTTCAACTGTAGAATCCTAAAAATATGGGGAACACGTTTTTGAAATAAAGTTACGATTTTGTCATTCTTTTTTGAAAATTCGTTTCGGAGTCCATTTTGACCCCGAACTAAAAGTAGTCAATATGGGTGTCGTTGATTTTATTTTGATGCGTAGATGTCATATTTGATTTTTTATTGCATTTTGGGACCGTTCGTGAGAAGTAAGGTCATGGATTTGAAGTGTACCAGATAGATTTTGGTATTCGAGGTAGGTTATGGCTTAACTCTTTCAGACTAGGTTGAGTAGTAAATGATGGTACAAAATGCATGTTAAGGGTGATAAATAACTATGAAAAATGGCTATTTATGAATTGTGTCTGTGTGGGGGCCTGTATGTGATGTAATTATTGAAATTGAGTTATTATATGATATGTGTGACCGTGTGGGGTCCTATGTGATATTGATAGCGTTGAATACATATGAATAATTGTATTGTGTCGTTAAGATGCTTAACATGGTATCACTGGTGTATTCTGATTATATTCATACTTTATTGGCATATGAGACATGTGAAAATTCGTGGATGAAACTGAAATAATGAGTGGATATTGGCTCATGTGGTTGTAGAAATATATCATTGTGGTTGGTTGTGAAAATATATCATGTGATTTGTTGTGGAAATATATCATGTGGTTGGCTACGGAAATACTCATTGTGATTGGTTGTGAGCAATACATCCTCATATCATACTCACTCATGAAACATTAGTACCACTGTGATAATATTTGAGAAACACTAGCAACACCTTTTTAAAACCCTCCCTAAGAGATGTACCAGAGAGGAGATATTGTAACCCTTTATAAAACTCTTTTCGAGGGATGTGCTAGAAAGAAGATATAAGGTATGTGTTGTATACAGGTTGACGAGCCCCCCATGCGTCCTACATCGGGAAGATTTAGCTTCATAAGTGTATACGGGCATTGTGCGACAATCTCGAAAGTTGTACTATAACCCCGTGCATCATCATCATCATATACATTGTACTTACTTTATTGTGTTACATTGTGTTGTATTGTCATATTGACTTGTCATTTATGTATTTGTTGCATCTTCCTTACTTGTATTTGATGATCTTGTATATACATGTTCTACATATATGTGATATAATACGTACTTGTGTCCTATCGTGGTGTGATGTTGCAATATATGTAATATATTATAACGGGTAATGCAAGCGGTGTGGGCTACTGTGTGGGACATTTTCTGATTGTACCAACCTACTTATTCGTTGAGTGGTTCTGGACATGATCACCGTTCATGTTGATTTGATTCCTAGTTTCAACCATCTAAGCAGAGAAGTTTTTGCTTCACAAACAAATATGAAATTTTATTAGTAAAGAGATAGGGTGATCAAATCGATACCATAATTATCATTAGCCACGGTGGGTGCAAATTGTTTACCCCAAAAAAACTGCTGTTAAATTTATTAAATTTAAAGGATAAGAGATCCTAATTGAATTGGGCATACAGAGCAATGTAAGTTGTAAATACATGGGTTTACGGAGGTCGGAGTTGAGAAGGGTTAAAAGATTGTAGAGGATCGTTGTTAGCCCAACGAATGTTGGCCAAGACGAAAGCAAAAGACACAATATTTGAGAATGTTACAAAGTTGTTGAACAATAATAAAAAAAGAGTATTATTATTTAAATAGTTGAATTGTATTAGATAATTAAATAGAATATATATGTTGCTTAGTATAGTGATTACATAATCTTAAGTAGGAGTTCAATTTAACAAATATGCATTAAATTTTCAATTAATTTCTAATTAAATAACATAAATGATACAGACATAAATTTGGCATTGTTTGTGACTTGATTATGTAACAGATACTACAAGCTGGTTGACTTTTATTCGGGCTAGGATGACTCTACTAGTGTAATTTATTGATTTGTGCAGTGCTATTGATGCCCAATGTGTAATCCGTCCCTAGTTGTCTCGATGAATTATGACATGTCACTTAATTATATCTATTCTGCGATTTAATCATTTTATGCGTTATGCTATGATTAGTCTGCATGTTTATGCTCTTTTTATCCTATACAATGTCCATCATGATGGTGTGGAAGAACAAGTGGAGAGGTGATGTAAAATGAGTTGAACATGAAGGTGACATTTCATATAATATGCATCTTATCAGGATGTGAGTGTTACGTGAAATTGAGTGCTCATCTTGAACAATCCTAATAGTGTAGTGATATATGCTCTTCATTTCATTTTAATTCGTCTTTATTGACTTGACACGTTTATTAAAAAATCAATAATCAGAAGTATATTTTTACCTATTTATTTTTATATGCTTTTTAAAGTCCAATAGCTAGTGAAATGACTAAATATAGAACTTTGGTGCATATTATTCCATTATATGCATATGTTAGAACTTGGAGTACTTATAATTGAAATTATAAATCAATAAATTTGTTTTGAAAATTAAATCATGAGTATTATGCACAATTTCATTACGTTCAGCATAGGACTAACTCTCTATTTTCACAAATATGTGTTTTGTAAATGTACTCTATCTAAACATTTTACAAATTCATTTATTAGGTTGAAATTTTGAATTTTTGTTACAACTTGCTAAAGTTTTGAAGTTAAAAAATTGAGAATTAAAATATTTTCAAGTTATGTGGTACTTTATTATTCCCACCTAAAAGAACACTATAAAGAATAATTCACTCTATTAAGTGTTAAAATACTAATGGCTATAGAACATATTCTTCACATTTCATTGAATAAAATGGATCTAGCTATACCTGCTGAACCGGAAGAAGATTGTGTTGTTATATATCATATACTTGATCTTAATCTCGATTCAACTACTTTAATAAATGAGACATTTTCAATAAATAATTTTTTGTTGGATTTAAATAATGAGTCAAGTGGAAAAGAAGATATACCATTTGAAAAAGGACCGCAATAAATACATGAAGAATCAAGTACTATAAGTGTTGGTATGAATATAATTTTTTCTTCTAAATTATTGAATTTTTTTTTCCTTGCATTTCGTTGTTCACATCATAAAAAAATTTAATATCCATTTAGAAATCCTACTTTGAAAAATGAATTTCATATGCATGCATTTAGAGATCCAACATTGTTAGGCTTATCTTTTCTATTATAGATGAATATTATTCTAGACATAAATATTGTAACATTTTTTTTGATAAAAAAATAATCTAAACAGGTGATATTGTAGATGATGAAAATATCAATAACGAACTATCACAAACATCAAGCTAAAAAAAAGAGTTGTGCAATGATGATCATAAAGCAACATATGAAGCGCTGGTAAAAAACAACATTGATGGAAATTGAAAAAAGGAGGACAACAAATAGTAACAACACAATTTTTAGTTTCGAAAGAATAATTCGATGTGTTTAATAGCAATTCAATTTTAGTACAAAAAATGATATGTCACAAAAAAGAAAAAAATGTGATTGTAAGAAAATTCAAATTGATTCTAAGCACTTTAAAATGATCCCGATTCCTTTGAGTAAACGGACATCTCTTCAATCTTTAACTTGTTCATTAAATATGACCTCAACTACTTTCTCTAGGTGTTTAAAGGAGGAAGAAATACAAATGCATTCAAGTGTGATTATACCACATTTATCTAAAGCAAATAAAATGATTCGATTGTAATTCTGCTTATCAATGATGGATTTTGAGAACATATCACATGATTCACTTTTTTTTGACATGGATAACACTTTTTAGATTGATGAAAAATGATTTTACATTACAAAAAAATGAGGGTGTTACTACTTACTATCAAATTTCAGTGTTGTAAGAGCAAAAATTATATCGAAAGAGTCATAGTTTTAGTCATTTTAGCTCGATCAAGCTTTGATTCTGAAGGAACTGGATTATTTTCCAAAAAAAAATTGATATTAACCAATTTATCACACAAAAGACAGAAAAAAATAATATCAATAGAGTTTCAGGCACATTAGAGACAAAATCAATATATTCAATAAATAGAGACGTTATGAGGTCATTTTAATTGAAAATAATATTTGTTTCATTAAAAATGACTGGACGAGGACTCAATTTATTCAATATTTATCCAGCAAGATATGCTAGACCATATATTAGCCATCAAAATGAAGAATTTCACCAAGTCTATAACACCCAAAACTTTTCATGATTAAATTCAGACCTAGATCAAAAAATTAGCTGAAAATTTTCAGTTCTAGACCAATACGATTTATGTACGAATCCTACAATAGGATCACGAGTTGTATCATGACTCGTGGTATGTTGTCCCAGAATGTTTTCTAGTTTTAGTCACCATGACTCATGGTACGAGTCGTGGGTTGATGTATGAGTCATACATTGAATTGTACTGAATAAGTTCAGAAGCTTAACAGAGTCCCTCAAATTCATGTCCAAAGTACGAATTACACTTTCATTATATGGGTCGTACGATGATCAATGATGATTATGATCAGAGAAGTGAAAACTTTTTGATGAACCATGATTACTTTGTACGAGTCATACAATGGACCACGACTCGTTCAGTGAGTCGTGGAATGACACCCCAACCCAGTTTTAACAATTTTTTTTAAAAGACAAACTATTTTTTTTTCAATTCCACAACATGTCATCTACCAAAAACTATAAGTATGATAAGAGTATTGAATGTGATTTGAAATCATAAGAAGTTCCCAACACAAAGTTGAGTTAAAAACTCCTCTGCCAACTAAATTTAAGTGTAAGATTCTACTAGGGTTACTTTCAAATGATCATTACTCCTAGAATATGAAAAGTTATGTGACATAATATCTATCAAATTAAAGGTCTTGAATCTTCTTTCCAACGTTATCAATCATTCGTCTTTTCAAGTTTATGTAAGGATTTAAACAAATTGTATAACCTAAACAATCTAATATATATAATTCTAACAATTATTCAGAAATGTGGAACTACATGATTTTTACATAAACAAAATTATTGTAATTCAGTAATGAATTACTTAACTGAATTCTTCATGGTTTTAGTGAAAGTACACCAAGAGCAGAATGTATTATTTCTCTCTCTTAACATTACTTTTTAGAATAAAATATGATGGAGATTATTCTTTTTTTGGCAGAGAGGACCCCTTTTATAATATAGGGAATAGACAGTTAAGTTTTTCACATTCCATCAACGTGATTTGTGGGATATAATAATTATCCCACTAATAGAAGTAATTATCCTACTAGGAGTCAGTAATTATCCTACTAACAGATTAGTTAGTAGTTTAATCCTACTAGGTAACTTTCCCATACAGATTTAGGATTTAACTTGTTCAATTATTATTAAATCAGTAAATAAATTAATTATGTAGGCCATAGAAATTTACATTCTCCCACTTGGCACACACAATGTTAATTTAGTGGTTTAATAAGTACGTCAATCATGTGCACAATTAACGTTAAATCCAACATCATTTGTCATCATTAAATAAGTCAACTAAAATGAGTCATGGCGGTTGTACGCCACTTTATTAACATAGTTCCTTCCATGTACTACAATATTAGTCTATTACCTAACATAACCTTTCAAATACATAATGGGTCCTACGATAATACTTAGAATCCTTTAGCTAAGTCAGAACCTATCATCATCAGTCACAATATTATGTATACAAAAGAAAACAGGTAACAACAGAAACATATATAATTTGAGCTCAAAGTGTCAATTACATAAACATAATAAAATATTTACATAAAATCATTCATTGCTATCAATAAGACTCATCCTTTCAATATGTTCAACAAATGTTTTGGGCGGTAATCCTTTTCGTCAAAAGATCAGCAATCATAAGCTTAGTGCTAATATGTTCAATTGACACTTTATGTTTTTGGACTTCTTCTTTAACCGAAAAGTATTTCAATTCCATATTCTTAGCACCTTTTGAATACTTATCATTTTTAGTGAAGAAAACTGCGGCAGTATTATCACAATAAATTTTCAGCGGCCTAGCTATATTGTTGACTAGTCCAAGTCCAAAAATAAAATTCCGCAGCCAATTATCCTGGACTGTGGCCTCAAAATATGCCACAAACTCAGCTTCCATAGTGGATACAGCTATAACAGACTGTTTCGCACTCTTCCAGGATATTGCTCCTCCAGCTAACAGAAACAAATATCCAAATGTGAATTTTCTTGTATCCACACAACCAGCATAATCTGAATCTGAATATCTAACCACATCTAGATGATCAGATCTTCTATAAGTGAGCATATGATCTTTCGTTCCTTGTAAGTATCGCAACACTTTCTTTGCAGCCTTCCTGTGATTCATTCCAGGATTACTTTGATATCGACCCAGCATTCCAACAGCAAAACTGATGTATGGTCTTGTACATGTTTGGGCATACATAAGACTCCCAACTTTGATGCATAAGGAATATCTTTTATTTTCTTTCATTCCAAGTCATTCTTTGGGCATTGATTGAGACTAAACTTATCTCCTTTCTGAATTGGAATGGGACTTGATGAGCATTTTTCCATTCTAAATCTCTCTAATACTTTATTAATATAGGTTTTCTGAGAAAATCCCAATACTCCCTGTGATCTATCTCAAAATATTTCTATTCCAATCACATAGGATGCCTCACCCATATCTTTCATTTCAAAGTTATTAGAGAGATATTTCTTGGTATCATGCAACAACCCAAGATCATTAGTAGCTAGCAAGATGTCATCCACATACAAGACTAACATAATAAACTTACTCTCACTGACCTTTAGATATATACACCGATCAACAGTGTTTTCTTTAAATCCAAATATGGCAATCGTTTCATTAAACTTAAGATACCATTGTCAGGAAGCTTGCTTAAGTCCGTATATTGACTTCTTAAGTTTACACACCATGTGTTCCTTTCCTTTAATAGAAAACCCCTTAGGTTGATTCATATAAACTTTTTCCTCCAAATTTCCATTCAGAAAGGTTGTTTTCACATCCATTTGATGTAGCTCTAAGTCATAATGAGCTACCAAGGCCATTATAATCCCGAGTGAATATTTTCTAGAGACAGGTGAAAACGTTTCTTTATAGTCAATGCCATCCTTTTGAGTGAAACCTTTGGCAACAAGTCTGGCCTTGTG
This sequence comes from Capsicum pubescens, assembly GCA_030864215.1. Classification (NCBI taxonomy): domain Eukaryota; kingdom Viridiplantae; phylum Streptophyta; class Magnoliopsida; order Solanales; family Solanaceae; genus Capsicum; species Capsicum pubescens. Next base: position 225,526,261 of record CM061549.1, read on the forward strand.
ACATTCGATGTTGCCAGTTGAGTCGCGTTTGGTCTTACAGACCCATTTACACCCAACTCTTTTGCAACCTTCGGGTAATTCAACAAGGTCCCAAACTTCATTCTGTTCCATAGATTTTAACTCATCTTTCGTAACATTTATCCATTTATTAGAATTGTTACTTTCAATGGCTTATGAAAATGAAGCTGGATCATCATCAATTCCCAAGTCAGTTTCTGACTCATGTAGATATACCAAATAATCATCAGAAATAGCATATCTTCTTTGTCTTTCAGATCTTCTTGATGCTACTTCTTGTGGTTCACCTACTACAGGTTCATCAATTATGGCTTCATTAGTAAGAGCATTAATTTGTTGTTCTTGTTGATTACTTTATTGTGCAACAACTACAGGAACAACAAATTTTAAAAAAGTACAGGGTAGAGGAATTCTCACCCTAGCTTCTTTAATTTTCACATTACATGGTTCTTCACTCTCACTAACTTCACCATTCTTAATGAACCTAGCATTTCTAGTTTCAACTATTCTTGTACTATGATTAGGACAATAAAATCTATACCCCTTTGATTTTTCTGGATAACCAATGAAGAAACCACTGATTGTTCTTGAATTCAGTTTCTTTTCTTGTGGATTATATACTCTAACTTCTGCCGGGCAACCCGAAACATGCAAGTGTCTTAAACTAGATTTTCTACCAGTCCACAATTCAAAAGGTGTCTTTGGGACTGCTTTACTAGGAAACCTATTTAGCAAGTAAACAACAGTCCTTGAAGCATACATCTATAACGAAGGAGGTAAAGATGAATTACTTAACATACTCCTAACCATATCCATTAATGTATGATTACGCCTTTCTGCCATACCATTTTGTTATGGTGTGCCAGGCATTATGTATTGAACACATATGCCATACTTTTCGAGGAATTTAGCAAATGGACCTGGGTGTTGTCCACTTTCATCATATCTTCCATAATATTCACCACCTCTATCAGACCTGATTATTTTTATCTTTCTATCTAATTGTCTTTCAACCTCAGTAATAAATACCTCTAAGGCATTAATCGCTTGAGATTTTTCATGCAACAAATAGATATATCCATAACGTGAAAAGTCATCAATAAAAGTGATAAAATATTTTTTTAATTGAAAGATGTGATATCAAAAGGACCACATATATCAGTGTGTATAATTTTAAGAAGTTGTGTGCTTCTTATGGCTTCTTTCTTTGTGTGTCTTATTTGTTTTCTTTTAATACAATCTACACAAATATTAAGGTCAGTAAAATCTAAATCTGGAAGAATTTCATTCTTAACTAATCTTTCCAGTCTTTCTTTAGATATGTGACCTAAATGTTTATGCCACAAGTAAGCGGATTGTTCATTCACCAAAATTCATTTGGTTTCAACATTATGATGCAGAGTTAAGAGTGTTTCGGCAAACAGATTATCAAGATTCAGTTTGTATAAGTTATCACAAAGAGTACCAGTACCAATGAGATAATTGTGTTTAAACAAACTAAAACATCCATTACCAAAATTAAAGGAATATCCAGTCTTATCTAACTTAGACAAAGAAACTAAATTTCTCGAAAGAGAAGGAACATAATAAGTTTCAACTAAATCTAAGTGACGCCCAGTATAGAGAATCAGACGATAAGTCCAAACAGTTTCAACTGGAACCTTCACTCTATTCCCCATGTAAACAAATCTTTCATTCTTGTTTATGGTTTGGATTGAAAGAAATCCCTGCATAGTATTAGAAACATGAACAGTACAACCAGAGTCAATCCACCAAGTATTATAAGGAACTTCAGTTAAATTTGATTTGAGACATTAAAAGCATAAGGCTTACCTTTCTTCTCAAACCATGCCTTACGTTTCAGGCAATCTTTCTGAAAGTGTCCAGATTTTCCACAGAAATGACACTTCCTATTCTTGTTTCCTTTCTTACGTACTTGAGATGAGGACTCACTAACATTAAGTTGTTTCTGTTGTCCCTTACCATGCTTCTTTCCTTTTTTTTTTCAGCTCCTTGATGATTTACAAAGTTAATGGAGTGGGTTCCTAGATTCTTCAGCCTCGTTTCGTCTTGAACTAACATACCATGCAATTCATGCACACTTTATTTGTCTTTCATGGTGTTGTAGTTCATTTGAAAAGGACCATACTCAGACAATAATGAGTTGATGATGAACTGCACAAGGAAATTCTGTTCCACTTCCATTCCCAAAGACTTAAGTCTTGCTGCTATGTTTGTCATTTCAATGACATGCTCATGCATAGTATGTGAACCATCAAACTTCATGGTGGTCAAAGTACCCATTAGTGTCCTAGCAAGAGATTTATCAACAGTTTGGGAAGATTCTTCCATAAGTTTCAGAAGTTCTTTTGCACTTTCAATTTTGGGAAGAGTAGTCTTAATGTTGCCCGCAATATTCATTCACATGGACATTAAGCCTAATCTGTTAGACTGATTTCAATGCTTATAATAGGACTTTTCTTCACCACTGCTAGCTTCAGTAATAGCAGTTGGCTTCTCAGAGTAAAGTGCAACATCAAGATCTAAAATTCCAAGGTGGAATTTGATCTGTTCGCACCAATCTGAAAAGTTAAGTCCATTAAAAGCCATAACAGAGGTAGAGTGCGACTGAAGGGCAAGTGCTGCAAGTAAAACATGCTCATTTATTAATACTTTGAGTTACGAGTTTAAACACATTATCAAATTCAGAAATGACTTATTTTCTTAAATGTATATTGATGTTCTCCTTTGGGCGAAACATCAACATACAACTTTAAACGTAATGATGCTTAAAAGTATATTCAACATAAATCGATAATATTTAATGCATCAATTAATAATATTTATTATCTTTGGATAAATAAATAAAATTAACGATACATCAAAATTATCTCCTTAATATTTAATTGGTCATACGAACAAACAATCAACCTTTGAGTGATCCACAAATGCCTTATAACCAATATATTAATTGGTACATCATTTATAACCATCAAGATTAATGGGCAATTAATTTAAATTTAAACTTTATTTTGGAATTAATTTCATAAAGATTAAACCACTTTGGTGATTAACGAACCTTACATATATAATTTCAATAAAAGTTTTTTTTTTAAAACATTAATTTTTTATTAAATTTTTAGTCAATGTACAAAATAGGAACAATTCTTTTGAAAATCCACTAAACCAAATAACTAAACTTACTGCCAAAGTTTTTTATGCCTTATAATATAATCTTATCATAAAAATAAAATAAATTAAACCATACGCACAGAATGAGATAAGAATATATACTAATTTATGTAATTGTTCCAGAAGATTAATAGGAACTTCTCATGCATATTCAAACAATAAGAATAAATTTAATATGCATAACTCGTCTTGTAGTGCCAAAATAAAATCATATCAATAATTTCAAAATTATTGTAGTGATATCTTTATGATCACTCATAATTCAGAGACAAAAACAATCAAAATTAAATAATAAACAACTGCCTAACATCATGCATATTATAAAATTACTATATTCATACCATTGATTTACGTACGGCAACATACATTATCCAGTGTTCCAATTCAAAATTCAAAATTCAAAATTATTTCAAAAATTCGTTATTCAGTAATTGTAAAATTTCCAACAGATATAATTAGGGTTCACAAGATTTGGAGAAATATTAATTTTAATGGAAAATCACTAGTTCTGAAAATCTGGCTCGGATACTACATGTAAGTATTTAAACAGATTGTATAATCTAAACAATCTAATATATATAATCCTAACAATTATTCATAAACGTGGAACTACATGATTTTCACATAAACAAAATTACAGTAATTCAGTAATGAATTACTTACCTGAATTCTCCATGATTTTAGCGAAAGCACACCAAGAGCAGAACGTATTGTTTCTCTCTCTTAACCTTACTTTTCTGAATAAAATATGATAGAACTTATTCTTCTTTTGGCAGAGAAAGGAACCCTTTTATAATATAGGGAATGGACAGTTAAGTTTTTCACGTTCCATCAACGTGATTTGTAGGATATAATAATTATCTCACTAATAGCAGTAATTATCCTACTAGGAGTCAGTAATTATCCTACTAACAGATTAGTCAGTAGTTTAATACTACTAGGTAACTTTCCCATACAGATTTAGGATTTAACTTATTCAATTATTATTAAACCAGTAAATAAATTAATTATGTGGGCCATAGAAATTTACAGTTTAAAGCAAAAAATTATACATATTTTAATAGAGCATTGGACAGATAGTATGAGTTATGCACATTTAAATTTAACTACTCCTCATTAAGGGAAAATTTGATTTTTTTCTTATCTTTTAACCCTCTCTCACGATGTTTTGATCAACAAAACTTATGTATATGAGATTATAAAGCCTCTTCTTTCCTTAATCTCTCAAGAACAAGTTTAAAATAAGTCTAAGCCAAGATGTAACAAATTAGGATTCAACTCTCAAGTTTCAATTCAAGCTCTCAAATTCATATTTCTCAGCACTATCATGTATGTACAATTTTAGTGAGGAAATACTTGTATCCTTCCATCATAAATTTCAATTTTGTCAGTTGAATGCAGTTAGAATTTCACGACATAGCTTGATTTATTTTGTTGTGATTAAATCTGAATTTATTGCCTCAAAGTTAAGTAAATTCATAATCCTTAATGATAGTGAAGCCTCTTCTTCAGTCCTTGACATGTAAATCTAGTTTTGAATTAAATTTTGTGAACGTTCATGAAATCTTGAGTCAGTTGAGTTCATCTAATTTAAACATTTTCAATTTTAGTAAAGATTTGCTCTTTCTCATGTTTATCTTTTTAAAAGAATATCACAACATAATAATTTCAAGATTAGGATTTTAACCCTCATATTCTAGACTTCAAGATTTATGTTTTCATACTGCCTTTTTAGGACTTCCTTGATAATATGTTATTAGAAAAACATGATTTCATAGAACCCAACATGATTTATATGATTTGATCTTACGATTTCAAACTTTAGTAAAATTGAGCATGACTAAGTTTTTAGTATTTTCAAAACTTCAGTAAAATAATTATTTTAAACTAGTTTCATACTATGTTTTCGTACAAACAGTTTATCTAGTTATAAGTAGACGTTAAGTAATTTTGAAAGAATTATTTAACACTGAACAGATAAGGGTCCTCGTCAGTTGAAACAGACACCTTTATCTCAAATAGGCTCAGTTTAGTGGATCCGCACAAGTCAAGTTTTATATCCTTGACAAGTTATAGAGCACCCTTCCGACTGAGATTCACTACTAGAAAACATTAAATTTCCGACGGCTAATGTAGTCGGAAATTAAGGTATTTCCGACTACTTTCCGACTACTTGTGGTAGTAGGAATATAGCTTGTCGGAAAATAATTTCCGACTACTGTAGTCGGATATTTCCGACTACTTTAGTCGGAAATGTAGTCGGATGTTTAATAAATATTTATTTAATAATTATAAAATTTTCGACTACTGTAGTCGGAAATTTAATAAATATTTATTTAATAATTATAAATATTCCGACTATTGTAGTCGGAAATTTAATAAATATTTATTTAATAATTTTAATTATTCCGACTACCGTAGTCGGAACTTTAATAAATAATTATTTAACAATTTTAATTATTCCGACTATCGTTGTCGGAAATTTAATAAATAATTAGTTAATTATTTTAATTATTCCGACTACCGTAGTCAGAATTTAATAAATAATTATTTAATAATTTTAATTATTCCGACCACTGTAGTCGGAAATGTAATAAATAAATATTTAATAATTTTAATTATTTGGACTGCCGTAGTCAGAAATTTAATAAATAATTATCTAATAATTTTAATTATTTCGACTATTGTAGTAAAAAATTTAATAAATAATTATTTAATAAATATTATATTGTATTAGCTTACACTGCTTTCAGATTATAAATAATAACTAATGTATTTTTCACAATAGGATCAAACACGACAAAAAATTATAAATACAACCACTTTAAACCATTCAAAATAAACATCAAATCAAATAGTTTAAATATCTAAATGTCACAACCAAAAACAAGAACAATAACTACAATCTAACTATCATCAGATTCATTATCTTCCTCGTCATGAAATAGTTGCGGTATGTGCTTCTTAACCAACTCCTCTAATTTATCAAATTTAGCAAACCTAGCATCGTTAGCTGCACATTTCTGCTCAATTCCACAATTTGATTTTTCATCGCTTTCATTTCTTCCACAGTTTGCAAAGTAGAAAAGGAACTGGGAAACAACGGAATACTCGAGGATTGGAGAACTCCTGTCCCGTAGGTTTTACCTTTCTATGAACCACCTACCACAGCTGTCCACATATTATTCATCTCTTCAGGTGATGGTTGGACCATGGTACCATCCTTTGAAGTAGGTTGGGTTTGACGCCACTCTTCTATGTTTTGTTGAAATTCTTCCTGAAAAAAAAATTATTTGTCAGTACGTAAACAAGCAAAGTTGAGTAATAATAAAACAATGTATGTAAAAGTTATTATCTTACATATGCAATCCTAGCACGTGGTTCGACCCAATCTCCTCTTGTACCGTCCTTGTTTTTCTTCCTATGCGTCTCTTCGTAGACCTCAAGATAAGGGCACTCTTTTCCCCCATTTTCATATTCCTGCAAAATTAGATGAATATGACAATGGTGCTAATCATGATTATGACAATGGTGTTAATAGTGCTGAACTAAGTCTAGATGATCCTACCAATGGTGTTGAGTCATAAAACAAGATTATTTTCCAAAGGTTACTAACAGGTTGGGGGTATTGATTTAATTGAAAAAAGTTGGTATGGTAAGGTAAGTATTAAATTACAAAGCAATATTCATACCAAAAGTTGACTAATAAATTTTAAAAAAATTGAAGTGAATGAGTCTAAAAGAGAACGTCACTGTAATTGATTACCAAAACACCAAAAGAAAGAAAAACAAGTCCATTTTTTAGTAGAAAAAAGCTGTCTTGAATCTCCACTCCATACTATAACTCTTCCTCTTATTATCATCATCATCTCTGCTACGCCACACTTAGTTCTTGAAGATTTTTTTTCACTTTTCATACCAAAAGTGAGCCCATTTACTGCAGCAATAGCAGCATCTGCAGTTAAGGCAACAGTGACCCAGACAAGATAAAGGTCGAGATAAACTTAAGAGCCCAAGCTCAGGTCTTTATATGGAAATTAATAACAATGAAATATTAGCTGAATAATATCTATTAGAAACAGAAAGGTGACTATTGAAAACTTTGAGTAAGCAAATAGAGTAGCTAATATGAGATTAATTCAATACAATATGCTCGGTTACTGAAATTTTAAACTTATTATATATAAGTTGTTGCATAAAACTAAAAGAGTACAGTTTCAATAAAATGGAAAAAGGAAAATAATCTGGAGCTACATACAAGCAAGCAAGTAGTTAGTTAAAATTAATTACTCTTTTGCATGCATGCAAACAAATCAAGCAAGCTGCATTGCTTACTCTAATCTGGAGCTACATACAAGTTATGCTGAGATCCTTAGAAGAAAAAAAAAGCACACAGAATTTTCATTAAATTGATAGCATATAATCTGCAGTACTTCTAGAACCTTACGAGGTGCAATATTTGCATCAACAAATATGACAAAAATGTTTTTCTACTCTACTTTGAAAAGTTAACTTTAACTATATATGATCCAAGCATCCATCAAGTATATACTAGAAAATAGGTGAAAGGTTTTTTCCTATAACCTACACGAGGTATTTATAGGATCTTTTTCGTCATTTCATAGTGTAAATAGTTATGTTAAATCATTTCCTCATACTCAGACAACTTGGACCAATAATATTTGGTACTATTTAAATCCTTGTCATTTTGATTCTGCATGTGATGAATGGTGGATGTAGACCAACTGTCCTGTGGTTTTATAGGAAATTAGTAGCTTTTGCTAATTCCATATATGTAAAATAATAAGCTTCAAGTAAATATCTATAAATATTTGAATGTGAATCTAATTAATTCCTGTATTATATATTAATTAGATCAAGGATTTGAAGTATGAAGAATTTATCTTAAATAAAGTATACAGCAAGCTGAAGTGATTAAGAATGTTAAAGAACAAGTTGAACTACAAAAGGATTCGATTTTTTAGGGGTTATTTAAATATGTTCCCATTTTTATATGCTACATTTGGTTAAAAACTTACACGCATCGGCTGTATATATCAAACTACACCCATGCGCCTTGTTTTACCTAAGACAACTCCACACCAACGACTGCCTTATACTAAGAGTGTTACAATAAATACTTTGCTCATTACTTCCAATTAAGTCATCACCTCTCTAACTAAACCACTAATTCTCTTCTTCTTACTTTCTAAAACCGTTAGGCAGTGTGATACAAGATCAAGTTCACAATAAAAGAAACAAGCAACAACAAGAGTAACAAGATGTCAACAACAATGCTAGTGAATCGAAATAGGCCACACACGGCTTCAGTAGACTTCAAGATGAACAAGTAACAACAAGAGTAACAAGATGTCAACAACAATGCTAGTGAATCGAAATAGGACACACACGGCTTCACTAGACTTCAAGATGAACAACAAGAAGAAGATAACAACAATAGTGAATCGAAAGAGCCCCACACGGCTTTACTATGTCACGGTTTAGAATATTGAAATAAACCGAATAAATCAGAGATTTAAGATAATATTACCAGTCTTCGTCGATGGGTAGTGAAACTCATCGAACCTCCTGTGTGCAATGATCCACCCGTTTGAGATGCTCTATTTTCCTTTGCCCGTTCTCTCATTGCCCTAAATTCCGGAGTATCCTATTTTTCAAAGAACTGATCCCACACATCAGCATTCAGCCAACTAGGTTTTTTCAAGTTCTTTCGGGCCTCATATAAGTGTTCTTTGATCCGTAGAGCTACTTTGAACTTGAAAATGCATTGTATTTCATTTTCATGACAATAATTCCATGCACACTTTGTCTGCAAAATAGTTTAATATAAAGTCATGAAATGAGTTGACGGATACAAAGGTAAATTCATCATTGATATCATAATGAAATGTTAAATTCTTGATTTGGATTATACTATAAAATGTTTTCACATAAGAACTTTGACGTCGAGTGTAATCTCGTTCCAACTACCCCACGACTTCGTGTAAAATGGTTTAATTGCTTCTATAATCATATGTCCGCCGCTACACGCGGGAATGAACATATAATAAAATTATATTAAATTATCTTATCTTTCAAAAAATTTAAAAATTATGAAAAAATATAAGGTTTACTTACCCATTACCACCATCAGGGGCGATAATTAGCCTGCCGTTGCCGTCATATTCTACTATCTCTTTAAATTTTGGAGTCTCGGAAGCAGGTGTTGTGGCATTAGACGCTGTAGCACTATCAATGGATGGCGATGTTGATGTTCTAGCACATCTAATTCTCAATCCAGAAAGGCTAGGTGTGGATGATGTTGAAGGTACAGATGAAGAGCTACTATGCAGACTATTGTGGGAAGAAGAGGGTTGGAACTGGTGGGGTAGTGGGGGCATGAAAAATGTATTTGGTAGTGAAATATTTGCCCTTGGTGGAGGAAGAATATTTGTAGTAGCTGGTGGAAGAGTTGTGATAACAGATGGTGGTGGTGGTGCTGTATATTGACCTGCGGGAAGATTATTAGTTCCTTTCTTACCTTTCTTACGCTGTCCATTACCATGACCTTTTAATGACATTGATTTTCTTTATTAAGCACCTGGAAAAAACAGAACCACAATATAACAACATAAACAACTGATTCAGAAAATGAGTTACAAATATATAATTACTCATACAGGAGTTAACTATAGCAAACAATAGACAAGAAGAGATCAAAGCACCATCAAAGAGTTGGAGTATGAAAAACAAGGCTGTGAACTCATTAGCTGTATATAAGGACTGGTTATACAATGCAAGTTCAACCATTGACTCTTCACATATAAAGGTAACAATTTCAACTTGCTGATGTAGAATAAGTACCTTTCATTAATACCCACACTGATGTAGGACTGGAGAAAAATGGAACTTTTAACAGTCCAAATTGCAGAACAAGCATACATTACTAGTGACAATAACTCCTTGCTTTGACTTCTCAACTTAAAAACGGCAGGGTTGGATCCCACTGTAGTGATGTATTACAGATACAGAAAAAGTCTAGCACAAATGATAGTTTTAAGTAAGTCATTTTTACCCTGTACAGAAGGAGAAAACAATCTGATTCCATATGATATAGATAGAAAAAGCATACAGATGAGTGCAGTGTAATAAGAAAATAGCAAAAAGCAGCAACTAAAATACAATTCAAAACCTTGTTACAACACATTACTACTATTAATAACAACTCAATCCTCATCGCTTGTTTCATAGTCATTCATCAATTCTTCCTCATTACTTGTTTCATATTCATTCATCGATTCTTCCTCATCACTTGTTTCATTTTCATCAAGTAACTCTTCATCGCTTATTTCATTTTCATCAGTTGGATCTTCCTTATCATTTTCCCTGAATGTTCCTTCTCCATAATCATGAACATTCAATCTAAGTTCAGAAGGATCAAATTCTTCATATAGGCCTTCGTGCTGCAACTCACCTGCTAATTCATCATCCACCCTTTCTTCAACACTTGAAATGTCATTCTGATACGCTACATCTAATGCATCCTCCACTACAACTCTACCCACGGGCTTTGTTTTTATAACTACCCGCCATGCAGATTTATTCTTTTTCAAAGGATAAGGAGCGTAATACACTTTTTTTACATTTTGTGCAATGACAAATGGATCATAGAGTCCATACTCTCTTGTACGCTTAATTTCAACTATTTTGTACTGAGGGTGTACCTTTGTACCTAACCTAGGCGTAGGATCATACCAATTACACCGAAACAGAACCAATTTTTTCTTCGGCCAACTAACATGATAATCAAGTTCTAAAATCTCGTAAAGAATACCATAATAATCAACACCGCCATCACCTTTCACTCAAACCCCACTATTATTGGTTTTCTTGCCCTTAGAGAAATCTTCTATATGAAATTGTACCCATTGACAGAGTACTTAGAAAACTTTCTGACTTTAGCATCAGGTCCCCAAGCTATATCACGTAAAAATTGGACATTTGGGTCATAATTAAGTGGATTATGAACCTATAAAAAATTTAAAAAAAGTAAGAATTTAAATATACATGAGATTGAACAAAAGTGTAAATCGTGTTAAACATTTATGTTACACTTACATATTCTCTAAACCACACTGAAAACATAGGATAAACAGTAGCATCCCCGTATAAAGCCACGAAGTAGCTGTCCGAAAAAGTTATGACTTTCATTAGTTAAACTTAGATAGACCTTGAATGATTGTCCTTAATATAAATATACTCACTTATAAAAAGGAAGGACCTCGGGACAATTTAATAATACATGTGTTGTAGCTGACTTAAGCTCTGCCTCATTCAAATATCGAACTGGACCACCTTTCGGACTTCCTTTACCTGGTTGATTGAATATTGAAAATGGTGGTGCCGAAGGATCTGTATTGTCTCCATCATCATGCCTATTAGGTCGGTTTCTCAGACATGGTACATCATGTTCAAAATAATATGAACAAAAATAAGAGGTCTCTTTAGCCAAATAAACCTCACATACTGATCCCTCAATTCGGGATCTATTTTTTATGGCCCGCTTACATTTGCCAATAGTCCTGCATAGTATGATCTTTTAGATGAAATAATGTTCAATTAAAACACATGAAGGTAAATGTTAAAAGTCAATACCTCTCGAAGGGATACATCCATCGACACTGAACAGGCCCTCCAAGTCGTGCCTCGCGCACAAGGGGAATTGGAAGATGCTCCATAACATCAAAACAACCAGGAGGAAAATTTGTTGACAACTTGTTTAAGGTTAAGCGAATGTTGATATCCATCAAAGATAGGTTCTCCTCCCTTAATGTGTTAGAACATAAATCTTTGAAAAATAAGCTTATCTCTGTTATGGGCTTCCAAATTCTATCGGGCAATGCACAGAATGCAATAGACATCAATGACTCCATGAAAATATGACAATCGTGGCTCTTCATAAAAGTCAACTTTCCTTCCTTCATGTCAACACACCTAGACAAATTTGACGCATATCCATCTGGCATTCTCAAATTGTTAACCCAATCACAAATCACTCTTCTATTCTCCAAAGTGAATGTGTAACTGTCCTTGGGCTTCTGAATCTTATTGTTTAAGTATGTCAAGTACAACTCACTGCGCCGAAAGTACTCCTTTAAGTCCATCCTGGCCTTCAAGTTATCTTTTGTTTTGTTACTTACATCCATCACAGTATTAAACAAGTTGTCAAAGAAGTTTTTCTCAATATGCATGGGATCCAGATTATGAGGTAGAAGATTATCCTTCCAGTAGTCTAACTCCCAAAATATGCTCTGTTTAGTCTAGTTATGTGTAATACCATAACCAGGTATCCTGGATGGTGGAGACTCTGTTACCTTAGGCAGATTCCTCACTCTATCCCAAATTTGTTCTCGCGACAAAGTTGGTGGTGGCTCCTCAAAATCAGTCTTATTCTTCATAAAATCACTAGTATTTCTCCTAAACTCATGTTGCATTGGCAAGAATCGATGGTGACAGTCAAACCATGAGTTTTTACCCCCATGTTTCAAAGTAAATGCTTTTGTGTCTTCCATACAACAAGGGCAAGCTAACTTGTCTGCAGTCGACCACCCAGACATCATTCCATAAGCAGGAAAGTCATTTATAGTCCATATCAAAGTAGCACGCAATCTAAAGTTTTGTTTTATTGACACATCATATGCTTCCACACCTTCATGCCACAATAAGTTCAACTCATCAATCAATGGCTGCAGGTACATCAATCAAAACTTTTAGATTACGAGGACCTGGAATTATGCAAGTTAGAAATATATACTGACTCGTCATACACAATTCAGGCGGGGGATTATAAGGAGTCACAAACACTGGCCAACATGAATATGGTGTAGCTGAGATAGAAAATAAAGTGAATCTATCAGTAGATAATCCCAACCTAATGTTTCTTGGTTCACTAGAAAAATCCGGATACACACTATCAAAATACTTCCATGCTTCTCCATCTGATGGATGACATAAAACACCAGGTGGTCTTTTATTTTCATAGTGCCATCTCATATGAGGGGCAGAGCTCATTGATGCATACAACCTCTTTAATCGTGGTATAAGGGGTAGGTAATGCATCGACTTTACAGGAACCTTCTTCCCTTTGGCAAGTGTGACTTCCTTATAATGAGGTTGATTACAAAATTTGCAATGTTCTAAATTTTTATCTTCCTTATAGAATAACATGCAACCTTTCTCGCAACAGTGAATCCTCTCTGATGAAAGTCCTAACTTAGAAACTAACTTCTTTGTTGTGTTGAAATCTTTGGGTAAGTCAAGTTTATTTGGGTTAAGTTCATTCATAAGTCCAATGACAAAGTTCATGCCCTCTTGAGAAATAGAATAATCTGATTTAATACTCAGTAACCGAACGGCAACAGATAACTTAGAATGCACTGATCCTTCATACAATGGATGACTAGCTTCCTTTAACTATTCGTAAAAGTGCTTATCCTCATCATTTGGTTCATTTTGAGCCCCTGAGTGTGTCCTAAAAGCATCCCTGACCATCTCACTATATCGTGAACTTTCAACATTATTCTCTCTTATTGGACTTTCAACATAATTCTGAAAAGCAAAATTATTAGCAGCACTACTCTCTCCATGAGCTGTCCATACAGTATAATTCAACATAAAACCCTTCCTATAAAGATGTAATGTAACATCATTTGGACTCAATAACTTGCAACACTTGCAATTCCAACAAGGACACCTAATCGTCCCTTCAATAAGAAAATCATTAAGTGTCATTGCTTTAGTAATAAATCTAGCTACGCCATGTTTATATTCCTCCCTCAACCCCGCACAGTTAGGATAAAGTCTACTATACATCCATGTACGATCTTCATTTTCCATCTACACAAGAACAACAACAATAATAATAGAGAAGACAAACAAAAACAAGAGAAACAAAATAATAACAGGTTTATTTAGAGATGCTAGTACGCAATGGACACGCAAAGAAAGCCAAGAGATTCAATACAACATAGTAAAACAGCCAGCAATGAACCTTTTGCTTGTGTCTCTACACTTAAATCATTACAACTGGTTCAACACCACCATGCGATGGATGAGGAAAAACAAAATGAAAGGAACCTACGAATACACCTATGTCGAAAATTTATTAATATCTCATAATATGTCCAAACAAAAGAAAAACACTCATCTAGTCTTTGCCTACTGTATATGCCTAATATTATCAAAAGGTCAATATAATGGAATGTAAAGCTAAACAAGGAGCAAGTCACGAAATAGATAACTAGTAGTAGAAGCTCACAAACCTGTTTAGATGAAAGGGGATGAATAACTGCACACTGACTTCCAAGCAGCAGTTAGGAGTAAAGGAATGCAAATCCTGGACCTGAAGAAAACACAAGCAGGTGAGTCATATAGACAGCTCGATGATAGCTCAGTATTGGCCTCTACTAATAGAGATTTATTAATAATTAAGGGAATCGCAGTTTGTAATCGAGTTGTCAAGACGATGGCAATAATCTTGTACAAAATGGTGCGACATGTTATTGGTCTATACTCCTTTATGGTTGTAGGATTAAGTTTCTACAGCCAACGTAATGGAAGTACAATTTACATCTTTATGAAGAAAGCTTGAAGTGAAATATCCCTTAGCAACCTCCAGAATCACCTTGAATAAGTGACCAAGCTTTCTTGGTAAAATGTACATTGAAACTATCTACCCCAGGTTATTTGTCGTCACCTATAGAACAACATCCAGAATGAATTTCTACATCAGTTATGTCTTGACAGAGATGAAGCTTGCAACTGGCATCCTAACACCAGAAATTAGCTAAACACAAAGAACAACCCCCCCTCCCATCCCCATCCAAAAGAGCTGAAGCTTACCACTTGCATCCTAACACCACAAATTAGCTAACCATAAAGCCCTCCCCCTACCCCTGCACCCCTCACCCCACCCCCACCCAAAAGGCCAAATGAGCTGAAGCTTGTCACTTGCATCCAACACCAGAAATTAGCTAAACATATCCCCCACCACCCAAAAGAAAAAAATATTTGAAGCAATAAAAACAAAAAGGATACAATTTTCTTTCAAGTTGAACAGAGGTTTCAAGATTATTGAAAAAAAATCCAATTTTTATCAAGAATTAAACTTACCCATATCACCAAATTAACAAACAAACTGAAAAAGAAACAACATATCTCATACACAAAACAAACCTTAAGCAAAGAACATGGGTGAAGTGATGCAATCATCATAGAGAAAAGCTAACTTTCAGACACAGTATATTTCAATTTAGTAAGCCCTTTTCTCTTTATTGGCCACTAGCAGTGAAGAAGTTTTTTCTAAGTGCAACCCTTTTTGGAATAGTAGACATGAACATAATCTTCAAAATAGTAGACATGCCAAAAATGAGATTCCATGTAAAGCGCCTAAACAGAAATTCACAGATTTAGCCAACACCAACACAGATTTACAGATTTTTATACTTCATAAACTCTTGTAGAAAATGGAACAAATTTTTACCGTGAAGATGAGAATTTCTTGATTGACCTTCAATACCGTCGCTTCACCACCGTCGTTACCACTCTACCGTCATTAATTTTTTAGAGAGAACAACCAAAGTCGTCAAGTTTAAGAACCCTAGCTTATAGAGAGACGAAGTAGAGAGAGAGAGACAAAGTACAGACTGAGAGAGACGAAGTAGAGAGTGAGAGAGAGACGAAGTTATAGAGAGTGTTCGTAGAGAGTGAGAGAGAGACTAAGTATAGAGTGAGAGAGAGCACGAAGAGAGTGAGAGAGAGATGAAGTAGAGAGTGAGAGAGAGCTGCGGCGTGTTTATATTATGTTCTTATATAAATGTATATATTTCCGACTACATCCGTCGGAAACTTATCTAATATATTTAATTATTTAAGATTTCCGACTACAATAGTCGGAAATATATATTTAATAATTTATTTAAATAATTATTTAATTTTTGTATGGTAGTCAGATTATATATTTAATTATTTATCTTTCCGATTACAGTAGTCGGAAATACATGGTTAATAATTTATTTGAATAATTATTTAATTTTTGTATAAAGGTTTGATTATATATTTAGTAATATATTTAATTAATAATTTATATTTCCGACTACAGTAGTCGGAAATTTATATTTAATAATTTATTTAAATAATTATTAAATTTTTATATGATGGTCTGATTTTATATTTCGTAATATATTTATTTAATTATTTATACTTTCGACTACAGTAGTCGAAAATATATATTTAATAATTTATTTAAATTATTATATAATTTTTTATATAAATCTCTGATTATATACTTAATAATATATTTAATTAATAATTTATATTTCCGACAGTAGTCGGAAATATATATTTAATAATTTATTTGAATAATTATTTAATTTTTATATAATGGTCTGATTTTATATTTAATAATATATTTACTTAATTATTTATACTTCCGACTACAGTAGTCAAAAATATATATTTAATAATTTATTTAAATAATTATTTAATTTTATATAAGGGTCTAATTATATATAAAATAATATATTTATTTAATTATTTATATTTTCGACTACAGTAGTCGGAATATACATTTCACGCTATTTCCCGCCAAAGATTTTGACTGTTGAAATCACAAATAGTATCCGAATAATATTTTGTAAAAAAAATAAATTAAAAGATAAATTTTCCGACCGAAGTAGTCGGAAAATTTTGACTACTTTTTTTCAGTCGGAAATTTCAGTCGGAAATTATCGAATTTCTGGTAGTGATTGTATGTTGGACTTCATGTTTACTCACACAATTTATGTCGGTTGTATAAAAACTCTCCTAGTGACATGATTTAAGTAAAATAAGTGTACACGACTCACCAGTTTTTAATTTTCATACGACTAGTTATGACTTTTAGAGAAAAAAATTATATTTTTAGTTTTAATTATGCATTGTGAGCATTGTATATCAGTTTGAAACATGCTTTGCATGACTTAATTATTACAATATGATTTAGTTTTAAAGCGTGACTTATAGATATTTTAGTGCATGATATGGAACAAGATTCTTGATTTAGTTATCATATGCGTGAAAGGTCATTTTTAAATGTATTTTATGTTTTCATTTTCCTTCCATACTGCACATGGGTTGGCCACCTCTTAGTTTCAGTCTTCTGACTTCAGTATCCCGGTTATAAATTTTAGTTCGTATTTTGACTTTTCATTTGTAAATATTATGGTTCACAACCAGCTTATCTAAAATTTTTATGACTAATCCATTTTCATATTTCAGCTTGGACCTTCTCCAGTGAACTAGCCCCATATTTATTATGTTCAACTTTTACCCTTTCAAATATATTTAGTTATTTCAGTTTTCATCTTACATACATAGTATGTACTGACCACATACTTTTATATTGCCCTAAATCATTTTATGATGTAGATTTCTATGCTAGCTCACAGGATCATAGTCAGATAGATAGCAGTTTTCAATCAGTGGGTGATGAATTCTCCTCATTTGAGAATTCTAATCAATTAGTAGTCATAGTATTTCATTCTGCTCCTGTGTATTGATTAGAGATAGCTGGAGATTATGTTCCGTCTACCAGTATTCAGTATTAGTAAAGGCTTCATAAACGATCAGTCAACATAACATTCTTAGTTTCAGTTTTTTATAATACAGTAGTTGTAAAAATTTAACCAGTGATGTATTGAACAAGTTAAGCCATGATCTTGCTTTCGCATAATGCTTTCCAATTTATATGTTTCCATGCAGTTGCTCATGAGCTATGTCAAGTGGTTCTCTAGAGTAAAAAGTGGCTCCTAGTGTCGGTTATGCCCAAGGTGTAAACTCGGATTGTGATAAACTCAAACACAAGATAGATTTGATATTCATTTAATATGTCAACCTCCTAATTCTCCTGATCTAAACGTTTTGCATAAATCTTTGATTTTTTCAATGATATTCAATCATAACAACACCAAAAGGCGCCTAAAATTATGGATGAACTTATAAATGACGTGGTAAAGGCATATGAATTATTCTCAAACAGTGAAGTCTAATTATGTATTTCTAACATTGCAATATTGTATGGTATAAATTATGCGTACGACATGGAGGCGGATGGTACTATTGACAAATACAAGGCAAGACTTGTAGTAAATGGCTTCAAACAGAAGACAGGCCTTGATTACTTTGATACATACTCGCCAGTAACAAGGATAACCTCGATTCGATTGTTAATTGCCTTGGCGGCGGTATATGATCTTCAAATTCATCAAATGGATGTGAAGACCACATTCCTAAATGGAGATTTGGAGGAAGAAATTTACTTGGAACAACCTGAGGGTTTTGTGGTTGCAGGAAAAGAAAATAAGGTGTGTAAGCTTGTTAAGTCACTTTATGGACTAAAACAAACACCTAAGCAATGGCATGCGAAGTTTGACCAAACCATGTTGGCAAACGGATTCAAGATAAATGAATGTGATAAATATGTAACATTCGGATTTCTTTTGCAGGAACTATAGTCTGAGTGGTCTCCAAGATGACCTCTACAATGTCTATAGTGGAACCAAGACATCAAAGAAACTGTGGGGGGCACTTGAACGGAAATATAAAATGGAGGATGCGGGAATTAAGAAATTCTTTGTTGCACGGTTCCTGGACTTCAAAATGATTGATAGCAAATCTGTTGTCTCTCAAGTACAGGAGTTGCAAGTCATCATACATGATCTCCTAGCAGAAGGTTTAATTGTGAATGATGTTTTCCAAGTAGAAGCGATAGTTGAGAAGCTACCACCTTTGTGGAAAGACTTCAAAAACTACTTAAAGCATAAACGCAAGGAGATGACCGTTGAAGATCTTATTGTCTAACTTCGTATTGAAGAGGACAATAAAGCTGCCGAAAGAAGGTCAAAGGGAAATTCTACAATGAATGGAGCACATATTGTAGAAGATGTCCAAAACAACTCGAAGAAAAGAAAGAAATTTGAACATGGAAGCAATCAACCCAAGAAAAAGTTCAAGGGAAAATGCTTCAATTGTGGAAAAATTGGCCACATGTCCACAGATTGTCGAGCCCCGAAGAAAGGCAAGAAAAAGGACCAAGCGAATATGATTGAGTCCAACAAAGATTATGACGATCTGTGTGCTATGTTCATGGAATGCAACTTCGTGGGGAATCCACGCGAATGGTGGATGGATTCTGGTGCCACACGTCATGTTTGAACAAACAAAGAGTTGTTCTCGTCATTTGCTCCAGCTCAAGCAGAAGAAATACTTTACATGGCCAACTCTGCTACTGCTAAGGTAGAGGGAACAGGAAAAATTTGCCTAAAGATGACTTCCGTCAAGGTCTTGACACTGAACAATGTGCTATATGTTCTGGAGTTACGTAGGAACTTAATTTCTGTTTCACTCCTAGATAAGAACGGATTCAAATGTGTAACCGTTTCTGGAAAAATTATAGTTAGCAAAGGAGAAATGTATGTAGGAAAAGGCTATCTCACGGAGAGCCTTTATAAGATGAATGTAATGACTGTTGAAATGAATAAAAGTTTGAATTCGTCTTATTTTCTTGAGTCTTATGATTTATGGCCTGAACGTTTAGGCTATGTTAATTACAAAATGTTACGAAAACTGATTAACTTAGAAGTTTTGCCAAACTTTGAGTGCAATAAATCAAAGTGTCAAACGTGTGTGGAATCGAAGTATGCAAAGCATCCTTATAAGTCCGTTGAAAGGAATTCCAATCCCTTAGACTTAATACACACTGACATTTGTGATATGAAGTCAACACCATCTCGTAGTGGGAAAAAGTATTTCATAACTTTTATTGACGATTGCACTAGATACTGTTATGTCTACTTGCTAAATAGTAAGGATGAAGCAATAGATGCGTTTAGGCAATATAAAACTGAAGTTAAAATCAGTTAGACAAAAGATTAAAATGATAAAAAGTGATAGGGGCGGAGAATATGAATCTCCCTCTGCACAAATATGTGTAGAGAATGGAATAATCCATCAAACTACGGCCCCGTATTCACCTCAATCTAATGGAATTGCGGAAAGGAAAAATCGAACTTTGAAGGAAATGATGAATGCCTTACTTATAAGTTCCAGTTTATCGCAAAACTTATGGGGGGGGCTACCCTTACGGCCAATCGTATACTCAACAGAGTTCCCCATAGTAAGACACAATCAATTCCTTACAAAAAATGAAAAGGAAGGAAACCTAACTTAAAATATTTCAAAGTGTGGGGGTGTCTAGAGAAGGTTCAAGTTCCTATACTGAAAAGGGTTAAGATAGGACCTAAAATGGTGGACTGCGTGTTAATAGGATATGCTAAAAGCAGTAAAGCATGTTGATTTTTGGTTCATAAATCTGAACAGCCGGATATAAATGAAAATACGGTAATTGAATCCGATAATGCTAAATTCTTTGAAAACATTTACCTGTATAAAATTAGACATGAACAGTCTAGTGGAGGATCTAAACAACCTCGAGATGAACTAAGTGAGAATGTACATAATGAAGAAAATCCAAGACGTGGTACACGTCAAAGAACGTCAACTTAGTTTGGATCAGATTTTGTAACATTTCTCTTAAAAAATGAACCTCAAACATTTAAAGAAACGATGTCGTCGTCAGACTCATCCTTTTGGAAAGAGGCAGTCAATAGTGAGATAGATTTAATCATAAGCAATCATACATGGGAATTGGTTGACCTTCCTCCCAGAAATAAACCTTTAGGTTTTAAATGGATCTTCAAAAGGAAAATGAAGGCGGATGGTACTATTGACAAATACAAGGCAAGACTTGTAGTAAAAGGCTTCAAATAGAAGGAAGGCCTTGATTACTTTGATACATACTCGCCAGTAACAAGGATAACCTCGATTCGAATGTTAATTGCCTTGGCGGCGGTATATGATCTTCAAATTCATCAAATGGATATGAAGACCGCATTCCTAAATGGAGATTTGGAGGAAGAAATATACTTGGAACAACCTGAGGATTTTGTGGTTCCAGGAAAAGAAAATAAGGTGTGTAAATTTGTTAAGTCACTTTATGGACTAAAACAAGCACCTAAGCAATGACATGCGAGTTTGAACAAACCATGTTGGCAAACGGATTCAAGATAAATGAATGTGATAAATGTGTACATATTAAAGACACACCAAATTACCAAGTCATTGTTTGCTTATATGTGGATGATATGCTGATCATCAGTAGAGACATTTCTGACATAAATGTAATAAAATGAATGCTCAAGAGCAAGTTTGATATGAAGGACCTTGGAGTTGCAGATGTGATCTTAGGTATAAGAATCCATCGAACTCCACAAGGGTTGGCATTTTCACAGTCTCATTATATCGAAAAGGTACTTGACAAGTTCAAGTATATGGAATTTGGTATTGCCAAGACTCCATTGGATGCGAGCTTTGCACTTCGAAAGAATGAAGGTGAAAATGACTCGCAATTAGAGTACGCAAGAGTATTGGGATGTTTAATGTATATAATGAATTGTACACGACTAGACATAGCATGCGCTATCAGTAAATTGAGTCGGTACACGAGTAATCCCAACAAAACTCACTGGATGGCAATGAAAAGAGTTTTGGGGTATCTTAAATACACTCAAAATTATGCTTTGCATTATAATAAATATCCTGCGGTACTTGAAGGATATAGTGATGCAAATTGGATCACCGGATCGAACGAAGTAAAAGCCACAAGTGGATATGTATTTACTATCGGTGGAGGAGCAGTTTCATAGAAATCATCCAAATAGACTTGTATCGTTCGCTCTACAATGGAATCTGAATTTATTGCATTAGATAAAGTCGGTGAAGAAGCAGAATGACTCCGAAATTTCTTGGAAGATATTCCGTATTGGCCTAAGCCAGTGGCCCTAGTATGTATACACTGTGATAGCCAAGCGGCAATAGGTAGGGCAGGGAGCATGATGTATAACGATAAATTTTGTCATATAAGACGAAGACATAATACCGTTAGAGAACTTCTCTCTAATGGAATTATCACTGTAGACTATGTAAAGTCAAAGGATAATGTGTCGGATCCACTTACAAAAGGCCTATCTAGAGAAGGAGTAGAAAGGACATCCAAGGGAATGAGTTTAAGGCCTAGGACAAGTCAGCATGGCGGTAACTCTACCTAGCAGACTGGAGATCCCAAGAGCTAGGTTCAAGGAGATCAAACAAAGTTGTATCTGACAGGTTCAACATTGTCAAATACCCAACCCATTCTCATGATGTGGACAATGTATAGTAAACAAGGATAAGACTTAAGGTGAAAAGTCTTTTAATGATTATCTAAATTTGGCAGATTTGACCAAATAGTTTAATCTATAGGATTCAACATTTAGAAATCACCTATGTATGGGCGAAGTGAAAGCCGCTTCAAAGAGAATGTTAGTAAAGGCTTATTCTCTAAGATCTCATGAAAATCGGGACGTGTTCATGGCTGAGAAGAACAAAACCGTAAGAACCATAAACGGTAAAAGGCTGGTTGTGTGACATGTGTTGTCTAGGTGTACATTAAATCTCGATGGTTCAAAGATATCAAATCTACCGATTGACCGAGTACATTCGATGCATGTTCACTACGGAAAGTTCAAAGGAAAACCCACTTATCCAGATGCAATCAGTCTTCGCTTGATGATCACATACTTGTCCGTAAAAGTTTTACGAAAAATAGCCATTCTCCATTCATGTGGGGAATTGTTGGGTTCATAGAAGTGTGAATGATAAATGGAGAAGAGATGGTGGAGGAAAAGGAGACACCTAAATTGGAAAGTGTACTCCTAATTTGGAAAACTTACTCTTTCTCCCACATTGGTGGAAGAAGAGAACTTTTTAGTGTTTATATTGTGAAACACTTACTCCACATGGTAAGTGAGGCAAGTAAATAGAGATGCCTCGCGCCGTCGTCTTCGTCACTCGCTCGGATCGGCTTCGGATTTGGATTTGGATTTGGCAAATGATCGATCGATGAGATCTTTCTTTTTAGATAAATTTTATTTGACAAAATCTGAACAATGATGAAAAACGCAGGAAATATTTATGAGTTTTAATCCTTCATTTACATGCAGTAAAATATTTGGATTTTCAACTTTCTTTGTTAATCTTCAACTTCAATGTCCTTTGAATCTTTAATTCCAATGTCCATTGATTCTTCAATTTTAATATTCGTTGAACCTTCAACTTTCGAAAGTAATTCTTTGACTATAGATGTATTTTTCACCTCTTCCATACCTCAAGTATACACACATATAGTATTTGCCTGAATAGGAAATTTGATTAAATAACATTAAAGGAAAACATAAGTACTCCTACTCTGAGTATGGAGTAATATAGAAAAGAGAAAAATGGATTTAGTAAAGCTATACATTTAAATAGCTTTGAAAATGTAAAATTGTACTTTCAATAATTTTGGAGTGTGTGTGGATATTTAAAATACATACTACTACCAAAGGTAAAATAAGAAAAGTGTGCAAAATATTTTTAATTTTATAAATAAACAACTAAAGTTGAAACAAATATTTTTAGCAAGAAAACCAACTAAAACAAAATAAATGAAGTATTTGATCAATTAATTCTTAGCTCCATACAATTCTTACATCTTACTATGACAAAAGAAATATTTGGAAGCATTGATTATATATATTATGTTGAGGAAATCTTATTAAAACATATCTTATCTCTCTCCAATAATACTAATCTACTATTGACTTACACACAATTTAAGAAACAATAAATAATGGAGATAATTTTACCATGTGTAACGATCTGAAAATTTGATGAAATATGTGAAATTTGTGATTTTATGTGATTTGACTGTTTTACCCCTTCTGTAGTTGTATTATGGTATTTCTGGGGTGTGGGGTGATTGACATGGTTTTCGATGCATTTTGGTACCATTTATGCGATATTGTGGTTTTTGATGGCTTCGAGAGCCTTATTTTGGACTTATGTGGATATCTTTTGATCCATACGACGGATGGCTGAACGGAATATGCCAGCAGCTCCGGATATCAATTTTAGGCTGGGTAGATCTTTGGTTCGGATCTCGGTGCACCTGAGCTCATTTCGACTTATTGATCGGAAAGTTAGAAAATTAAAAATATGGGTGTGGGATCCATATTTGGTCTAAACGACCTCGGATGGAAAATACGACTTCGCCAACAGATCCAGAGCGCCAATTTTAGTGTCATAACGTGTTTGGTGTGATTTTACGGCTTTTAGATCTCATTTCGACCCTCGGTTTGGAAAATTGTAATTTCGGTTTCGGGAGTCAACTTTGTGAAAATGATATTTTTTAGAAAATTCGACTTCTCCAACATGTTCGAAACGTCGAATTTAATATGGTTACATAGTTCATTTGAATATATCGGAATCCAAATGAATTTCGAGCACCCCGTCGAAGTCCGGATTGGACTTAAAAATAAAAAAACAATTTTTTATCTAAAGCTGGTGCAGAAAATCTGCACTATTAATAACAGTTTTTGGGTTCATTTTGCTCATTTTTCATCTTGTCTCTTGAGATTTAAATGCTAACATATTGTGGGGGCTTAAAAGTGAAGCTTGTGGGAGTTTGGATAGGTAGATTAATATCGATTTTTTTATTCTATTACAGATTTAAAGTAAGAATTCATTCTTTTCTTAGTAATTTCTTAATTAATTTCTCAAAACCCCCAAAATCTTAGGGCTTGATTTTACACCCCAATTTCACAACTTTTCACTTGAATAATATTTTAATCTTATAATTACTAGTTTTTCACCAATTAACCTCCAATACAATTCCGATTCTTGATCTTAATCCGAATTTTTAAAGATTTTACCCGATAAAGCTTAAAAATATTTTTTCTTCAATTTGAACCCCATTTTTTACTTGAATTTTCAACTGTAGAATCCTAAAAATACGGGGAACACGTTTTTGAAATAAAGTTACGATTTTGTCATTCTTTTTTGAAAATTCGTTTCGGAGTCCATTTTGACCCCGAACTAAAAGTAGTCAATATGAGTGTCGTTGATTTTATTTTGATGCGTAGATGTCATATTTGATTTTTTATTGCATTTTGGGACCGTTCGTGAGAAGTAAGGTCATGGATTTGAAGTGTACCAGATCGATTTTGGTATTCGAGGTAGGTTATGGCTTAACTCTTTCAGACTAGGTTGAGTAGTAAATGATGGTACAAAATGCATGTTAAGGGTGATAAATAACTATGAAAAATGGCTATTTATGAATTGTGTCTGTGTGGGGGCATGTATGTGATGTAATTATCGAAATTGAGTTATTATATGATATGTGTGACCGTGTGGGGTCCTATGTGATATTGATAGCGTTGAATACATATGAATAATTGTATTGTGTCGTTAAGATGCTTAACATGGTATCACTGGTGTATTCTGATTATATTCATACTTTATTGGCATATGAGACATGTGAAAATTCGTGGATGAAACTGAAATAATGAGTGGATATTGGCTCATGTGGTTGTAGAAATATATCATTGTGGTTGGTTGTGAAAATATATCATGTGATTTGTTGTGGAAATATATCATGTGGTTGGCTACAGAAATACTCATTGTGATTGGTTGTGAGCAATACATCCTCATATCATACTCACTCATGAAACATTAGTACCACTGTGATAATATTTGAGAAACACTAGCAACACCTTTTTAAAACCCTCCCTAAGAGATGTACCAGAGAGGAGATATTGTAACCCTTTATAAAACTCTTTTCGAGGGATGTGCTAGAAAGAAGATATAAGGTATGTGTTGTATACAGGTTGACGAACCCCCCATGCGTCCTACATCGGGAAGATTTAGCTTCATAAGTGTATACGGGCATTGTGCGACGATCTCGAAAGTTGTACTATAACCCCGTGCATCATCATCATCATATACATTGTACTTACTTTATTGTGTTACATTGTGTTGTATTGTCATATTGACTTGTCATTTATGTATTTGTTGCATATTCCTTACTTGTATTTGATGATCTTGTATATACATGTTCTACATATATGTGATATAATACGTACTTGTGTCCTATCATGGTGTGATGTTGCAATATATGTAATATATTATAACGGGTAGTACAAGCGGTGTGGGCTACTGTGTGGGACATTTTCTGATTGTAGGTGACGTACCCTTAGTGTGTATTTTGTATGCTTTATTTTCTACTTTGCTCGGTCGCCTATGATATCTACTGAGTACAAGTGGATCGTACTCACTCCTATTTCATCCTTTCAGTACAGCTTCAGGTTTGGGTGCGCCTCAGACTGATTGATTTCAGACTCCTTCACTCAAGGTAGCAGTTGGACATTCATACGTCTGGAGTTCACCTCTATCTTTCTGTATTAGTTACGTCTTTATTAGTATTCAGAGACATATATTATTCCTTTATGGTTATTTTTATGACTGTTTTGCAAAAATTTTGACAATTTTAGAGTCGCCACTTAATTAAAAAGGAATTAAGAAAATCTTTGAAAGTTACATAAACGATCCAAAACAAAAAAAATCATTTAAGTTTGAAAATTTTGGGTAAGCGGTTCCTATTAATACTCTTGGAAGGTTGTTAAGGCACCAAGAGTATAAGCTAACTTGCGGTTATCCGGACTATTTAAAAATATATTTTGACTAACTTCAAAGAGAAAGATTGATTGTTGAAAAGTAATAGATTTTAGGAAAAGACTTGTGTAAAATAGATTTGGACGATTTAGTAGGAATTTTAACTAAGTCTAAACAAATTAATAACAAAGCATGTAAAAAGGGAAGGAGAGAAAATAAAAAACTTAGGCCATTGGTCCCAAATCAATAGACTCTGCCTTAATCTAATTGGACTTTTGACCCACTTGCACCTGTCCTAATCTAAATATTGGGCTTTCGGCCCACAACCTGTCCTAAGCTAGTTTTCGGACCTTTGAAGTCCAAAATTCGCCTCATCTATATTAAAATACAACTTTGGCTTCCAGGTCCAAATGAATGAATAAAAAATAACTAAATTAATAAATAAAAAAAAGACAATAATAAAAATCGAAACTTTTCAAGTCTCATAGCGACCTCATCAATGGTTTTTTGACCCATTTTCCTTCTTTCTCTATCTTCTAGCACCCGCATGCCATGTAGTGGACCTTGAGTTTAAACTTTGTACTTGACTCGAAGAGGAGAGCCTCATTGACCCATTATGAAATGCAAGAGAAGAGAAGTCCATTTGGACTCGAGATATTTTTTGCATGCAAAGAAAAGATAAAGAAATTAATATACGTTCAAGGCATAATACATATTTCAAAGCAAAAGAAAATATCAAGAATCAATTTTTGAATTACAATGATATGCACACTTGCACAAGTATAACAAGAGTGAGAGTCTATTGATAAAATGCAAAGCAAAGACATCCACTTGCATGCCTCATGATTTATGTTCATATTAAGAATGAATAAAGGTAAAAGGAAGAAGGTCATATTCAATGAATTAATGCGAGAAACAAACAACGTAAGCTTGCGAAAGTAAAGGGATGAGGCAACAAGAAAAATACTCATGACTTCTAAAATAGAATAAACATAGACACTAATCCATATAATAAAAGAAAATAAAGGTTAACTTTTCAAGAGAGAGAATCTTTAAATTTCAATTAACTCGACATTAACGAAAATTCATACATCTAAATTACAACCAGCATTTTATGGAAAAACGTGTAACGACCTATGATTTATATTTCTAAGAAAACATTGATTCTCTTTTGATATTATGGATAAAAGAGAGACATGAATCAAGTCTTTACACACACAAAGAGCACATATAAAAATCCGGAGTAAGAAAATAAGAATAAAAGTTTAAGAATAAAAGTTTTGCATCTCTAAAAGTGAAATATCGTTCAACAATAATACTATGCATAAGTTAGAAATATACAAATAATTCTATTTAGCCACAAAAGTCCAAACTTTCTCATCATTTTGACAAGACAACATGCGAACAAAAGAAGAGTAAACATCTTGGATGGAAAATAAAGCTAGCACTTCATCTCTTATATAGGATTTTGAAATCCATTAAAATAATTAGCAATCAAATGACAAATTCTTGACTTAACTTATTACTATTTTTATTAAGGTGAAAAAAACAATAATAACTATTTTTCCAACATAAAAGAAACAACTTTACATGCTAAAACAAACATATCCATCAACAATGAATTTAAACAAAGGCATGAGTTCGTCTTTTGAGCAAAGATCAAAACTTTATACATAACAATCAAAGAATAAAGTCAAAAGAAAAAACAATCAATATTAACTATTCTTTCGAACATAAAGGAAGTAACTTTACATGCTAAAAATAAACATATCTACCAACAATGAATTTAAACAAGACATGGGTTTGTTTTCCAAGCAAAGATCTAAACTTTATCCAAAATAATCAAAGAATAAGGTCAAAAGGCAAAACAATCAATATTAACTATTCTTTTCAACATAAAAAAATAACTTTACATGCTAAAAACAAACATATCCACCAACAATGAGTTTAAACAAGACATGAGTATGTTTTTCAAGCAAAGATCTAAACTTTATCCAAAATAATCAAAGAATAAGGTGAAAATGCGAAATAATCAATATTAACTATTCTTTTCAACATAAAGAAAATAACTTTACATACTAAAAACAAACATATCCACCAACAATGAGTTTAAACAAAGCGTAAGTACATCTTTTAAGCAAAGATTGAAACTTTACCTATAATAATCAAAGAATAAAGTAAAAAAGGCACGTAAAACTATTGCTAGCTCATTTTTATATCATGAACATGAAAATAATTAAAATATCGATAACACAACGTCCTATGGTCTTCAAGACCATCTACAACAAACAATCCCAGCAAAAAAAATTATAATTATGAACTGCGAAAAAGAAAAAGATGAATAAGAAAATGATAATAAAACTAAAAAAAGGAAAGGTGTGTTTACCTTTTTGGGGCAGCAAAACGAGACTACGAGTTTCGTTGGAATCAACCACCACCAGAAAACGTCACCGGCAACTCATAAAATTTGATTAGTCGACCAACTCTGTGAAACAAAAATTTTTACTAAATAAAAATAATTATTTTTCTCAAAAGAATTTTTTCACCTTTCTAGCCTTTTTTTTTTACTTTTCCACCCCCCTTTTTTCTACCAAAGTAGTGGTAGTATTTATAGGAAAGAAAGAGATTTTTCTTCCTTTTCTTCACCAATGTAGGAGAAAAGTATTTAGAGGAAAGGATGATGATTTATTTCTTGTCATCCACCAATGTGGGAGAAAAATTATTTTGGGGTATTTTTGGAATTTTAAAATTGAAGATAAGGTGAGGTAGAAGATAATGTGGGAGAAATTGTACCATGTAGTACAATTTTTGAATTTCAAAATTGGGAAAGAACAAAATTGGGGGAAAATAGTACAATGTAGTACAATTTAAAATTATTTTTTGGTGGGAATTGGGTAGAAGTTAAGAGAGTTTTTGGAAATTTGGGGGTTATTTAAAATATAACCAAATTGGGATTTAAAATTTAGCCAAATTTATTTAATTTTGACCAAATTAAAAATCAATTGGTGGATTGCATCGCAATTATGACCAATTTTATTTCAATTATGGCCAAATCTAATAGATTGGCTAAATTAAATTGAAATTTGATACGAATTAATACTTATTTTAATCCCGAGCGTCTTGATTTAATAAAATTAATGCATATTTATCCAAATAAATTATTTTGATAATAAATTATATTAAAATCAAAATTTTAATCATTATATTTATTTTTAAAATAATCATTAATTAAAATCTGATATTCCATTGAATAAATATTTAAATAATTAAATTATATAATATCGTATAATTGAACACGATAATATATAATCGCTACTTAAAATGATAAAATTACGTACAAATATATTTTAAAAAAAATTATTCGGATGAAATAAATATTTTGATTTTATTAAATATTAAAGAAACTCAGAATTAAATTTACTTGTAGAGGGCAAAAATTAGGTGTCAAAAATTTTCCCTTCTCTTTGGGTAGGGTAGATGCAAGTAACCCTGGGCAAAGGGAGGTTGACATTCCTAATTTTTGTTCGACCACAAATTCGAATCTGAAAGAGATTGACTTTCGCATGAGTTTCAAGAGTTATGGCCGGACCTAGGTATCAGATTTTCTACATATCTCAGGTTACATGAAAATTCGTGCCACTTGTAGTTCATAAAGCTTGATTTAAAGCACGATTTTAAAAAAATTCACCAGCTATCTCGGTTTTAGAGTTTTTGATAGAATCAAAAAGTTGGAGAATAAAGGAATTGGGGGGAGGTTGGAATGCAGTCGATTTTTCTACATAGAGCCCAACCTACGTATCCCTGAGACCCAGGAAATCGGACTGTTTGTAGTTTGACTCAATCGGTAGAAAAGATAGTCTTTTATTTCAGACGATCTTTGGCGCAGGATGAGTGACAAGTTGATCGAGTTGCGGATAAGAGTCTTGTAACCTCTTAACCATAAATGTGGGATCCTTCACACCCATACATAAGAACTTACCAGGACATAATTTCCAAAACTCTAAGTATGTTGTCACCCGAATTTGAAAAAAAAGAAATGTTACCCTCGGCATGAGTTTAGAAATATCCCGAAGGTGAAGATGAAACTAGAATATCCCAAAATATCCATATACCTTCTAATAGGAGTGTGGTTGGATGGTGGTGGTGATCATCCTTTAGCTCGCGTCTAACGAGTTTGATGTCCCTCTCTAGACTATGTCCCATTTTACTGCTAAGAAAGAGTTCCACGTTGTGTTGCGTCCTATCTAGAGTCGTCCGCACCTGTGGCTTTAATTTGAGATTTTCATTCTCTCGGATGCTCTTAGTAATATCTCAAACAAAAATCGTTAGTGCTAAACATAATTCACGAAAGTGGTACATAGTCTTTACCATATCTCCACGTGAGTTATCGCGTGAAAAGCGAAGTCATTCTTTCATGTACCTGTTTGGAAGGAAATAACTTCCAACAGTAGATACAAAAAACCTCTTGGTTGTTGCATAATTATCTCATTTGTCAGTTGAATATGTCTTTAAAGTGGGGTGGCCCTTTTGGACATCGATGACACTTTATGTAGAACGGTCCCTGCAATCCTGTAATCTTATGCTGATGCGGCAACCTTTTGGTCACCTATAATGCTTGTCGTATGTAAAATTATAACATCTCTGGTTATTGACAATTCTTCTTTCTATGTGACCCTCTGGTAAGTCTTGCGCATCTTTTGTATCGATACGACTTATGGATTTCCCTTGAATTGTCAATCTTTGGATAATCTCGTGCATTATTTGAAGTTGGATACAAGAAGACTTACAGATATCCTTTGAATTGCTATCTTTTAGGTGATCCCGCATATTATCTGACCTTGGATAAGAGATGACTTACAAATTTCCCTCCAATCGCTAGCTCTCTGGTGTTCCTGCACATCATCCGACCTTGGATACAATATGACTTATAGATATCTCTCAAATTGCTAGTATTTGGGTAATCCTGCACATAATAGATCTTGGATATGAGGAAGCTTATAGAGAACCCTTGGACTTATCAGTTTGATAATCTCGCATATTCTCCGGTAAGGATTTAGTTACGACTTATGGATAACCTTTGGACTACTAATTTTTAGGTAACCTTGCACACTATCCGATTAAGATATCGTTGTGTATTATGGATGAACTATGGGATATCAACTCATAGGTAATCTTGCACGCTATCCTATTTCAAATAATATGACTTATAGATAACCCTCAGATTGTCAACTTCTAGGAAATCTCATATATCCCTCGTCTTCATATAGAGACTTAAAGGCGTACTTTCAAATTGCGTGCTCTTGATGCATTCAGATGCTGATTTATAAAATGATGAGATATCCTCGACGCCATCATTTGTGTCTCGTGTGTCAACAAATTTTAAATATTGATGATATCCTCGATGCCAGCGTTTGTGTCTCGTGTGTCAACAAATATTAGATGTTGATGATATCCTTGATGCCAGTGTTTGTGTCTCGCGTGTCAACAGATATTAGATACTGATGATATCCTTGACGCCAACATTTGTATCTCGTGTGTCAATAGATTTTGCATGCTGATGATATGCTCGACCCTAGAATTTATGTCTCGTATGTCAATAGATATTAAATGCTGATAATATCCTCGACGCCAACATTTGTGTCTCGCATGTCAATAGATACTGAATGCTGATGATATCCTCGATGCCAATGATTGTGTCTCGCATGTCAACAGATATTGAATGCTGATGATATCCTCGATGCTAGCGTTTGTGTCTCGCGTGTCAACAGATATTTATACTGATGATATCCTCGTTGCCAGCATTTGTGTCTTGCGTGTCAACAGATATTGAATGTTGATAATGCTTTTTGTAATGGCCCTCTTGGAAAAGAAAATAATTTCATCTAAGTCCGTTTTTCTGCATTTTTGCTTTCCACATGTACCTGCACTCAATGTAGACAGTTAGTAGACACAATGTCGCTCTCACTGGCGACCACAGTCAAATTTGCAGAAGTTTAAATATCATATACTCAACAACATAATCTGAATGGTTTAATTCGTTATTCATCCCTTTTCAAAGAAGTATTTAAATAGTAAACCCACCAAATATAAATGAATGGGTAAAATTCCTTTTTAGGGTCACTTAAATATTGTTCTTTTCGCTTTAATGAATTTTGAGAAAGAATTTTCACTCTTCTTCCTATTGATTGATCCTTTTGATTGTTGTATTTACTGTGCCGACTCCTTTGAATGCACCTGCGCTCAAATTAAATATTTAATAGACATAAAGTCGCTTATGCTAGCGACTTCTTTTATATAAAGAATTCTAAATATAATATTCATAGAGAAGATAAGGCTCCTTTGTTTATCCTTCATAGATAATTTAAAAGGACCTCGATAAATGGGTATTAAACCCGTCTTTGAGGCTACTCGAAAATACCGTTCTTGAGCATTATGTGCTTTGGAGTGGCTCGCAACCCGCTTGGAGATTTTTTTTTTTTTGAAAAATATTTTAATTTTTGTGTATTGATCCCTGCATCCACAGAAAAATGATTAGTTTTTTGAATCAAACTACTCCGTGTTGACCTTCTTCAATCTTGGTTTGCTCTTCGCCATCTTTCGGGTCTCCGTCATGTTGGGACTTCCACCCTGACTCCCCATCCCAATAGATGCTTAGGCAATTACTAAGTAGGAAGATTTGCATGGATTTTCGAAAGTAATCTTAATTTTTCTAAAAACTAGTTTCAAAACTTCTGTAAAAGATTTAGAAAATCTCTACTAGTCATGTCATGTAAAAGCCCAATGAGCGTCTTCCTCTTGGTTCTGACTATGTCTGACGTTTGACAAAGGATTTCTAGATATTTAGCATTGTTGAGGCTCTCTATCAGAAGTTTTATCATAGCCGAAGATTTAGTCTATCTAGACTTTATCGCAGTTGGTGATTTTCAAAACTTGACTTTGACCTCTGGTGCTGGGGGATTTGAAATATATTCCAATATATTAGTGGATATTTTGAGAACCTCCTCAAAATTTCTGCCCCAGTTTAAAGTTGTTTGAGATGATCTCAGTTCGAGGGGATCCGAAGTCTTTATTAGTCTTCGTTCTCTTCATTTTTGGAAGATGATCTTTATCTTGTGAATTTTTGAGATTCCTTCTAAAAATTTCTGCCCCAGTTTCCATTTCCTGGGTTATGTGATCGAGTCGTTGGGGCGCCTACGTATCCCGTTGAAGTAGAAATCAGGTCAAACGTAGTTCAGGACAACACTAGGGATACATATAAAATTCTAATGAGTTGATCGAAGCTGACATAGGCCGCCTACGTATCTCATTCTTGAGAAGTCAGGTCATCGTGTAGTTCATACATAAAGGGATGGGATAAATTATCCTAAGGGGTTAACCAAAGCTGACCTAGGCCGCCTACATATCCCTTTTCTTGAGAATTCAGGTCAAACGTAGTTCTTACATAAAGGGAAAAATATTCTAGGCAATTACACATCATAAAACAAATACTATCATAAAGGCGATTACAAATAAACCAAGGAAACGAAACTAAAACATCATTCAAACAGTATCTATTTACTGCATTAGAATTGTGTGTGCTTCTGCTAAGCGATCACTAACACTTGTCTCTATGATTTCATCATGATCGCCCGGGTTAACTATTCCAATTTCGTCTAAGTTTGGCTTCTCTCAGTTTTTAAATTCCTCTATATCTCCGACTAACTGCTCCTCATCACCTTCTTCTATTCATCATCATTCCCCTCTCTTTGTTCGTCTAACCCCTGACATGACATGACATTAGCAGACTTTAAATTAGCCTTTTGAAATAAACCAAGTTAGATGATAACAAGATAATAAAAGACAATAATATAATCATATTTCAAAAATAAATTCTTAAATGAAGGGAGGCCATTTCATTGAAATTTGAAAAATAAATACGAACTATGGCTCATGACTCGCGCAAATGTGGGCCCATGCCTTTTTTGAAAGCAGTAAAACATGAAAAGAAAATTTGAGACATAAAAGGGTGGATCACGGAACCATCACCAATTTTTTTAAACTAATAGTAATTGCACTTTCATCTATCACGACGGGCGATGAGTTATGAATGGAGTGGAGGTCTAGTTTTGCAATGCCTCTCCTGGTGCAACCTTCCTTACCCCACTAGAATTCGAGAAATCCTTGGGTATAACATTGTATCCCGTGAACAAATTTTCCATCCCATCCCCAAGACCATAATCTTTTGACATTTCGCGCACAATAAATGACTGGTACAGGATGGAAACGGTTTGGACAGACTCATCTTTAACTTATCTTCAATCTCATCTTTCTTTCTTGGCTAGTACCCTATCTGTAAGATCCCGTAAAGTTTCCTCATCGTCAAAGCCTTCAAAGCAAGTTAAAATAAGATTAACACTTAGAATTTTAGCTAAGTGTTCCAACACTTAGTTTAATTTTGAGCCCTCAAAATTCGATGAATTATTTTGCGACCTTTCCGATCTCCGTTTCTTGATTTTGTTATTGCGTTGTGATGGGACAAGGTCGTAAGGTATCTCGGGTGAGTTTCAAAATTTTTGGAATCCATTTAGGTCATGTTTAGGTTGCCAAACCATTAGCTAAAGGATATTAAGGGGCGCTGCCCAGCTTAGCTAAGGCTCAAGGCAAGGGGTCGCCCACCGTAGCAAAGGCTCTGGGAAAGGCGCCGCCCAGGGCATAGCCTTTGTGCCTAGTTTTCAGCTTTTTTTCTCCATCTCATTAAGGGTAAAGTTGGTATTTTCCCACTCCTTTATCATCCTTAAAATGAGATTACACCCCAAAAATACCATATTATTCATATTTTCATCAAAAACCACCAAGAACATAACTTAGGGTTTCTACACAAACTTCAAGAGAACTCAAAAGTTAACCGTCAATTTTCAATAATTTTTTGAGAATTGGAATCCCCATTTCGAGGGCTACAAGAAGCACCCATTAATTTCAAGAATAGAAACCCAAAGTCAAGAACTCAGTCAAAGTTTTAATTTCAAGGTATGTGGGGTTTGAACAAGAACACTCTTTCGTTCTTGTGCCTAAAAGTTTTAGATTTTCTTAAAGAATTTCGTATTTCCAAGATGAATTCATATTATTTTGCTATATTTCAAGTTTATGAGATTATGGAATTGTTCAAGTCTTGAATTGCATGATTATTTTGTTCAATTATGATCTAAATTGAGAGTTCATGATATAAATTGCACATTCCTATATTGATATCATGTTTTCAAGAATTTTCAAGAGTTGTTGTCATGAGTTGAACTTTATTGTAAAATTGTGAGTCTTTGAGGATGAATTATTGATACTCCAAGAAGTTTGCTTATATTTCCATGTTGTTGAGATTTTAAAACTTTGATGAAAAGACTATCAAGATTTCAAGAAAAGAATTGAGTTTTGATCCTAAGCTAAGAAATAAATCCACATTATTTGTTTAATTTGAGATAAAGGGGAAGCATATCGGCTCCCATTACATATTGTTGAATTGTGTAAGGTGAATTTTCTTAAAGTTCTGAGCTAAGTAAGGGAGTATTATTCAGCACCGAGTTGGGCTTGATTCCGAGCTCTCATGCCCCAGAACTACGTGCCCACGTAGGTTTCTGATTCACCCCAAGTGGGTTAAGCTAGTGATCACTAAAAGTAAAGGTTCTACTCCGATTGCAAGGATAGAACATCTCTCCCCAACGTGGGTAAGACATTGGACTCTATGTCATCTCACACAATTTATGTCGGTTAGAAGAAACTCCCAAAGTTATATAATCCCGAGTCCCAAGTGTCCCAAAGTCTCTTAAGTTTTCTAGAGTCTCAAGTCTTAAAGTTCCTAAAGTATCAAGTTCTTGAGTTTTAAAGAAGTTTTATTATCCTTAAGCTAAAAGTGTAAGTTTGAAGGTATATTGATTTTGAAAGCTATGACCCTATGATTCCTAAAGTTTTCAAGTGTCATGATTATTAAGTTCCCAAGAAGTTTTTTGATTTCATGAGATTATAGCTTATGTCCTGAAAGTTGATATTTTAAGATTTCATCTAATTTACAAGTTGAGAACAAAGAAAGAATACAGATCTAGAATAAAGTGAAATAACTCACGTGATTTCTATTATCTATTTCCTAACCACAACTTATGACAATTTTATTCAAGCTATGTAAGTCATCTATTATAGCATGCATGTTTTCTACTAAGACTTGTGATACTGATTATTTATTTGCATACACCCTCACATGCTCAGTACATTTCCAAAGTACTGATCCACATATACGTCTGTGTGCTACATTGTCTCATAATGTAGGTTCAGGTGCTCCGTCCCAGCCTCGTCAGTGATCCCCGAGTGCCTTTATCTACATCTCCACAGTGGTGAGTCCTCATGGTTCGAGGACCGATTATATTTAGATATTTAGTTTATCTAGTAGTTGTTCTTTTCTTTTCAGTTGAGTATAAGTCAGTTGGGGACCTGTCCCAATGTCTCTCTAGTTCTTGAGTAGTAGAGGCTTTGTCAAATTGTTTGTATGTCGAGATTTCCAGTGTTATGGTTGTTCGGACGAACTATTTTCATAGTATTTCTTTTAATTTGATATAATAGTGCTCGTGATTTGTCTATTTCATCTCTAAGCAAGTTATTATGTGAAGTAGAAGGCTCAAAGGGTTAGCTTGGGGCTACTTGTAGCCTTAAGTACCGTGTGACGCTTCGGGACCCATTTTTGGGACGTTACAAATTTGGTATCAAAGCCTAAGATTTAAGGAGTCCTAGGGAGTCTAACAAGCCGCGTTAAGTAGAGTCTTGATCATCGTTGTGTAGCGCGCCACATCTTTGTGCAAGGGGCTACGAAACATTTAGGAAAAAATCATTTCTTTCTTTCAGAGTCTATCGTGATTAAAGATGTCTCTCTCATCTATTAATTCGTGCTATCTTATTTCAAAAAATGCCTCCTCATCAATCCCGCAAAAACAAAAATGATCAGCAACCTCGGCCTGTTGATCCCTTGAACAAAAACGTGTTCCCTGCCGAGTTTCAGGCAGCTTTTCAAGCGCTAGACCAAGCAGTCACTACGAATGTTTATGTCAATAACCAGGTCGTAGCTCCGAAGTAGTAGGGAGGTGATTTAGCTACTGCCAGGATTCGTGATTTCATGCGGATGAATCCGCCATAGTTCTATGGGTCCAAGGAAGGTGAGGACCCACAGTTATATCTTGAAGAGGTAAAAAGATCACGCAGGTGATGCATGTGTCTGAGAAAGAAAGTGTAGAGTTGGCATCTTACAGATTGAAGGACATTGCTTATGACTGGGTTGGTATATGGAAAAAGAGTAGAGGAGAAGATGATGCCCCTATTACTTGGCAGGCGTTCCAAGATATATTCTTGGATAAGTTCTTTCCATTAGAGATGAGGGAGGTGAAAGTAGAGGATTTTATGAACTTAAGGCATGCTCCATGACTGTTAAGAAGTATTGCCTGAAGTTCAACCAGTTAGAAAAATATGCTCCTGACTTGATTGCTAACGCCTGCTCTAGCATGAGCAAGTTCGTGATAGGTGTTTCTGGTTTGGTGTTGAAAGAGTGTAGGACTGCTATGTTAAATAGGGATATGGATCTGTCTAGATTGATGATATATGCACAGCAAATAGAGGCAGATAAGATAAGGAAAAGAGATAGGGTAAGGGGAAACAAAAAAGCTAGATCCGAGCAGCATGAGTATGATCAGGCTAGGTCCCATGGAGGGAACCACTCTCAGTTACGGAGTCGTTCATCCATGCCAGCACCTTCATCCACTAGTGTTCCCACAACCAGGGTCAGGCAAGAGCAAGAAAAGAGGCCTTCTGTGTCTAAATCCCAAAATAGTGTGAGTAACAGGCCTAATTTTCCTCCTTATGCTAAGTATGGTAGGCCCCATCCTGGTGAGTGTTTGGCTGAGCAGAGAGGATGTTTTGGTTATGGAAAGATGGGCTACAAACTTAGAGAGTGCCCACATGCCAAACAGGGGAGCAGAGATACCCGACCACAGGCGCAGGCCACCAGTGTACTAGCTCTCGCAGCCCATCCAGCTCCTACACAAGGTGCTTCTTCTAGAACTGCTGGCGGTCAGTGCCAAAATAGATTCTATGCCTTACCTTCCCGTCATGAGCAGGAGAATTCTACCGACGTTGTTACTAGTATGCTCCGTATATTTACTTTGATGTTTATATGTTGTTGGACCCCGGGTGAAGCTTTTTTAATGTGACACCATTGGTTGCTGTGGATTTTGAAATGAGTCTTGAAAATATCCCTGAGCCTATTCTAGTTTCTACTTCAGTAGGGAAGTTCGTTGTTGTTAGGCAAGTGTATAAAAAGTGTCCTATTATTTTCCTTCATAAAATCATATTTACTGATCTGATAGAGTTGGATATGGTTGATTTTGATCTCATTCTAGGTATGGACTGGCTTCACTCTTGTTATGTATCTATAGACTGCCGTACCCGTAAGGTTAAGTTTCAGTTTCCTGATGAACCAGTCTTTGAGTGGTCTGGAAGCTCAGTATCTCCCAAAAGTCATTTTATTTCTTATCTCAAATCCAGAAAGCTTATATCCAAAGGTTGCATCTATCATTTAGTCAGAGTTAAAGACACTAAGTCCGAGATTTCCACTATTCAGTCAGTCGACATTATTAATGAGTTTTTTGATATTTTTCCAAAAGATCTCCCTGGGGTACCTCCCAATAGAGAGATAGAATTTGGGATTGATCTTCTTCCCGACACTCAGCCTATTTTTATTCCTCCCTAATGTATGGCACCCACCGAGCTTAAGGAGTTGAAAGAACAACTCAAAGATCTTTTAGACAAAGGTTTCAAAAGGCCCAGTATATCTCCTTGGGGCACACCCGTCCTATTCATGCGGAAGAAAAATGGTTCTTTGCGTATGTGCATTGACTCTCATCAGCTTAATAAAGTCATAGTCAAGAACAAGTACCCTCTTCCTAGAATTGACGACTTGTTTGACCAACTCCAGGGTGCAAGTTATTTCTCCAAGATAGACTTTAGATCTGGTTATCACCAACTTAAAGTAAGGGAGTGTGACATCCTGAAGACAGCCTTTAGAACTCGTTATGGTAACTTCGAGTTTCTTATCATGTCTTTTGGACTAACCAATGCTCCCGCAGCCTTCATGGACCTCATGAATCGAG
Organism: Capsicum pubescens; assembly: GCA_030864215.1. NCBI lineage: Eukaryota > Viridiplantae > Streptophyta > Magnoliopsida > Solanales > Solanaceae > Capsicum > Capsicum pubescens. Next base: position 225,566,247 of record CM061549.1, read on the forward strand.
TGTTCAAGCAGTATCTTGATATGTTTGTCATTATTTTCATAGATGATATTCTTGTGTATTCCCAAAGTGAGGTTGACCATGCTGATCATCTTATAATTGTCTTGCAAACTCTTAGAGATCACCAGTTGTTCACCAAATTCAGCAAGTGTGAGTTCTGGTTAAGGTCCGTAGCTTTTCTGGGTCATATTATTTCAGCCGAAGGCATTAGATTTGATCTCCAAAAGACAGAAGTTGTAAGAAATTAGCCTAGACCTATGTCTCCATCTGACATTAGGAGTTTCTTGGGTCTAGCTGGATATTACCGCCATTTTTTTGAGGGTTTCTCTTCTATTGCGTCTCCCATGACCCAGTTGACCCAAAATAAAGTTAAGTTCCTTTAGTCAGATTCCTGTGAGAAGAGTTTTCAGGAGATAAAGACTCGAATCACCTCATCCTCTGTGTTGACTTTTCCTGATGGTGTTGATGGTTTTGTGGTGTATTTTGATGCTTCTAGAGTTGGCTTGGGTTGTGTGTTGATGCAAAGAGGTAAGGTTATAGCCTATGCCTCTAGATAGTTAAAACCGCATGAAAAGAATTACCCAATCCATGATCTTGAATTAGCTGTTGTGGTCTTCGCTTTGAAAATCTGGAGACACTATTTGTATGGTGTTCATATTGATGTGTTCACTGATCATAAAAGTCTGCAGTATATATTTTCTCAAAGGAAGTTGAATCTTAGGTAGAGGCGATGGTTAGAGTTGCTAAAAGATTATAATATGAGTGTGTTATATCATTCAGGCAAGGCCAACGTAGTGGCAGACGCCCTTAGCAGGTTGTCTATGGGCAGTGTTGCTCATGTAGAAAAGGGTAAAGAAGAGTTAGCTCGTGATGTGCATCGTTTCGCCAGATTGGGGGTTAGAATGCTTGCTTCCGCTGAGGGGAATGTCTTGGTACAGAGTAGTTCCGAATCCTTTTTAGTTTCGAAAGTGAAGGAGAAGCAAGACTTAGATGCTAGTTTGGTTAGACTGAAGTTGTCAGTTAAGGACCAAAGAGTAGAGGTTTTCTCCCAAGGGGGAGATGGTGTGTTGAGATTGCAGGGTAGAATGTGTGTTCCTTGTGTTGATGATCTGAGACAGAGGATCATGGCATAGGCGCATGGCATGCGATATTCTATTCATCCCGGCGCTACCATGATGTACCGTGACTTGCGGGAAATCTATTATTGGAGTGGTATGAAGAAGGATATAGCAAAGTTTGTGTCGATGTGTGAAACTTTCCAATAGGTTAAGATAGAGCATCAAAGGCCTGGTGGTGTGATGCAAGATTTTAGTATCCCCACTTTGAAGTAGGAAGAGATAAATATGAACTTTGTGACTGGTTTACCTCTTTCGCGTCGTCATCATGATTCTATTTGGGTGATTGTGGATAGGCTGACTAAGTCAGCGCATTTCTTACCTGTGCACATATCTTATGCAGTTGAGGACTATGCTAGATTGTATATTTGGGATTTAGTCAGATTGCATGGAGTTCCCTTGTCTATTATTTTGGATAGGGGTTCTCAGTTCACTTCGCAGTTTTAGAGAGCTTTTCAGAGGGGTCTTGGTACCCAAGTGCATTTGAGTTCCACTTTTCATCCGCAAACAGATGGTATGGATGAGAGAACCATCCAAACTTTAGAAGATATGTTGATAGCATGTGATCTTGATTTCAAAGGTAGTTGGGATAAACATCTACCATTGATTGAGTTTGCTTATAACAATAGTGATCACTCTAGCATCCGGATGGCACTATTTGAGGCTTTGTAAGGTAGAAGGTGTAGGTCACCTATAGGTTGGTTTGAATTGGGCGAAGCTGTTGTGGTTGGACCTGATGCAGTGTTTGAGGCTATGAAGAAGGTAAAGTTGATTAGAAAAAGGTTGAAGACAGTTCAGATTCATCAAAAGTCATATGCAGATGTGAGGAGAAGAGACCTTGAGTTTGAAGTTAATGATTTGGTGTATCTGAAAATTTCACCCATGAAAGGGGTAAAAAGGTTTGGGAAAAAAGAGAATCTTAGTCCCCGGTATGTTGGCCCTTATGGAGTTCTTAACCGTGTTGGGAAAGTAGCTTATGAAGTAGAGTTGCTTGTAGAACTGTCAGTTGTTCATCCTATCTTCCATGTCTCTATGCTTAAGAAGTGTATTGGTGATTCTGTTGTTATAGATCCTTCGAAAAGTACTGATGTTCGGGACAGTCTTTATTTTGATGAGGTTCCAGTTGAAATCCTAGACTACCAAGTCCGGAGACTAAGGAACAAAGAAGTTCCCTTGGTCAAAGTTTTGTGGCGGAACCAGTCAGTTGAGGGTGCTACTTAGGAAGAAGAAATAGATATGCGATCCAAGTACCCACACTTCTTCTCCGCAAGTTCAGATCAAGCCGAAGGTACTATTCTTTCTTAATTCAGTCCCCTTCTAATCAAAGTTGCAGCTGTATAGCCATTCTTATCATAAGCTTATGTATTCTATGAAGTATCCGAAGGTTTAGAATGAAGTAAAGTCAGTTTAACCAAATATTTCAGTTTGTATCCTTCATTTTCTCTACGTTCTGAACATATCTATCCACATTCGGGACGAATGTTCCCAAGGGGGAGATATTGTAATACCCTGTAAAGTTTTGTCATCGTCAAAGCCTTCGAAGCAAGTTAAAAAAAGCTTAACACTTAGAATTTTAGCTAAGGGTTCTAACACTTAGTTCATTTTTGAGCCCTCAAACTTTGATGAATTATTTTGCGACCTTCCCGACCTCCGTTTCTTGATTTTATTATTGTGTTGCGATGGGGCAAGGTTATAAGGTATCTCGGGTGAGTTTCAGAATTTTTGAAATCCATTTAGGGCACGTTTGGGGTGCCAAACCAATAGCTAATGGCTATTAAAGGGAACCTCCCAGCTTAGCTAAGGCTTTAGGCAAGGCGCCGCCCACCTTAGCAAAGGCTCTGGGCAAGGCGCCGCCTTAGCCATAGCCTTTGTGCCCAGTTTTCAGCTTTTTTTCTCCATCTCATAAAGGGTAAAGTTGGTATTTTCCCACTCCTTTATCATCCTTAACACGAGATTACACCCCAAAAATGTCATATTATTCATACTTTCATCAAAAACCACCAAGAACATAGCTTAGGATTTCTACACAAACTCCAAGAGAACTCAAAAGTTAACCATCAGTTTTCAATAATTTTTCAAGAATTGGAATCCCCATTCCGAGGGCTACAAGAAGCGCCCATTAATTTCAAGACTAGCAACCCAAAGTTAAGAACTCACTCAAAGTTTTAATTTCAAGGTATGTGGGGTTTGAACAAGAACACTCTTTCGTTCTTGTGCCCAAAAGTTTTAGATTTTCTTAAAGAATTTTGTATTTCCAAGATGAATTCATATTATTTTGCTATATTTCAAGTTTATGAGATTATGGAATTGTTCAAGTCTTGAATTGCATGATTATTTTGTTCAATTATGATCTAAATTGAGAAATCATGATATAAATTGCACATTCCTATATTGATATCATGTTTCCAAGAATTTCCAAGAGTTGTTGTCATGAGTTGAACTTTATTGTGAAATTGTGAGTCTTTGAGGATGAATTATTGATACTCCAAGAAGTGTACTTATATTTCCATGTTGTTGAGATTTTAAAACTTTGATGAAAAGTCTATCAAGATTTCAAGAAAAGAATTGAGTTTTGATCCTAAGCTAAGAAAGATATCCATATTATTTGTTTGATTTGAGATAAAGGGGAAGCATATTGGCTCCCATTACATATTGTTAAATTTTTTAAGGTGGATTTTCTTAAAGTTCTGAGCTAAGTAAGGGAGTAGTATTTAGCACCAAGTTGGGTTTGATTCCGAGGTCTCATGCCCCAGAACTACGTGCCTCCGTATGTTTCTGATTTACCCTAAGTGGGTTAAGCTAGTGATCACTAAAATTAAAGGTTTTACTCCGATGGAAAGGATAGAACAACTCTCCCCAACGTGGGCAAGACGTTGGACTCTGTGTCAGCTCACATGGTTTATATCGGTTAGAAGAAACTCCCAAAATTATATAATCCCGAGTCCCAAGTATCCCAAAGTCTCTTAAGTTTTCAAGAGTCTCAAGTCTTAAAGTTCCTAAAGTTCCTAAAGTATCAAGTTCTTGAGTTTTAAAAAAGTTTTACTATCCTTAAGCTAAAAGTGTAAGTTTGAAGGTATATTGATTTTGAAGGCTATGACCCTATGATTCCTAAAAGTTTTCAAGTGTCATGATTATTAAGTTCCCAAGAAGTTTCTTGCTTTCATGAGATTATAGCTTATGTCCTAAAATTTGATATTTTAAGATTTCATCTAATTTACAAGTTGAGATCAAAGCAAGAATACAGATCCAGAATAAAGTGAAATGACTCACGTGATTTCTATTAGCTATTTCCTAACCACAGCTTATGAGAATTTTATTCAAGTTATGTGAATCATCTATTATAGCATGCATGTTTTCTACTAAGACTTGTGATACTGATTATTTATTTGCATACACCCCCACATGCTCAGTATATTCCCAAAGTACTGATCCACATATACGTCTGTGTGCTACAATGTCTCATAATATAGGTTCAGGTGCTCCGTCCCAGCCTCGTCAGTGATCCCCGAGTTCCTTTATCTACATATCCACAGTGGTGAGTCCTCATAGTTCGAGGACCGGTTATATTCAGATATTCAGTTTATCTAGTAGTTGTTATTTCTTTTCAGTTGAGTATGAGTCAGTTGGGACCTGTCCCAATGGATCTTTAGTTCTTGAGTAGTAGAAACTTTGTCAGACTAGTTGTCAGATTGTTAGTATGTCGAGATTTCAAGTTTTATGGTTGTTCGGACGAAGTATTTTCACATTATTTCTTATGATTTGATATAACAGTCCCCGTGATTTGTCCATTTCATCTCTAAACAAGTTATTATGTGAAGTACCAGGCTCAAAGGGTTAGCTTGGGTCTACTTGTAGCCTTAACCACCGTGTGATGCTTCGGGACCCATTTTCAGGGAGTTACACTATCCCATGCTTAGATGTTTTTCTTGGATCGTAACGGGATTAATAATTCCTTTCAAATTCTTACTTAAGACACTCAAGGAAGCCACGACTTTCTCTATCTTCTCCACTCCTACTGTGTTTTGGGATTTATCGAATCCACCTTAGTAATAGTCTTGCTATATACCTATTCACCTCCTATTTCAATCATTATAACTGTGGCTCCCTCATGATTAGGTAATGGATTACTGGTTACATTTGGTGATGTCTCCTGAAGAGTGATGATCTTCTGATCAATCAAGTCTTGGATCCTATGCTTTCGGTTAACGCAATCCTCGGTACTGTGCCCCGCCGCTCTCGAATGATCAGCATAACTTTGATCAGCACAATAAAATCAAGAATTGGGATTGATAAGTTTTGGTTGGATAGGCTGTAAATGATTGGCGTCCTTCAATCTCCCGAAGAGTTGGGTAAAACTTTAAGCCAATGGCGTGAAGTTTCCGGGAGGCCTTTTTTTAAGGTTTGGACGTAGGGGGTTATAATGATTTTGAGTAGCAGGGGGAGGTACTTGATGATAATTTGGAGGCGTTTGGATGTTTTTTCGGTTATTTGGGAGGTCATATTAACCATGAGGCTGATACTTTTGGCCGTGGAACTTGATATTGGGGTAAAGTATTTGGTTGAGGAGCTTGGTATGGGATTGGATATTTAGAAGTGGAGCTTGGTACTGGGGTTGTATATTTAGAAGTGAAGCTTGTTATTAGGATTGGATATTTGGAAATGGAGCTTGGTACTGGGGTTGGGTGTAGAATACATGCTGAAAACTTGGTGACGGTTGTAAGGAAAGAATATTCCTAGGCTTGAATTTCCTTTTAAATTTATCAACAGAATTAGTAGAGACCGCAGTCACATCCTCTTTTTTCTTCTTATGATGTTGGGGTTTTGACAATCTTTCCTGTTTGAATTCCTTCCTCTAGCGATTCCCCGATTTTTACCAGATCTGCAAAAGTTTCCCTAACTGTGGATACCATTCTAGTGTAAAATTCTCCCTCCTGAGCGTGAGAGAAAACCAATACCATTTCCTCCTCAGGCATGGTAGGTTGTACTTTGGCAGCTTCCTTCCTCCAACGAAAGGCATAGTCTCGGAAACACTCACCATTCTTCTGCTTGATCCGGTATAGTAAGTATCGGTCAGGGACTATCTCAACGTTAAATTAAAATCTATTAAGAAAACTTGTAGCCAATGCCCTCCAGCTTGACCATCTTTTCAGTTCTTGAGATGTGAACCAATCTAAGGCTTCGCCGCTTAAGCTTCGGTCGAATAAGCGCATTAGTAACGCCTCATTTATTCCTACCCCAACCATTTAATCACAAAACCTTCTCAGATAGGCCATTGAATTTTTGGTACCGTCGAACACTAAAATTTAGGACCTTTTACCCTTCTGGTAGATCTACTCTGGGGTGCACACACAGATTGCCATACCCTAAAGCATAATTATCACCTTCTTTGTGAGATCCTTTGATCCTCATGATCTCTTCATTCATGGCTAGAAACTTCTTTTCATGCTCGGTCCTCTACTCTTTTTCCTTCTCCTCGTAATGGTCCACCTCGAGATTGGGAAAGGGATTTTAAATGTCAGGGGATATGATGACATAAGAAGGATTTGGAACGGTAGCTTAGTTTTGAGAATGAAAAGAGATTGGGTGGTGGTAGGGAAGAGGTTTTGAAAATTGATAGGGCTTTGTGGAATTTGAGAAGAGTTTGGTGGAATCTAAGAGAGATTTTGTGGACTTAAAAACGAGTTTTGTGAATTTGGGAGTGAATTTTGTGAATTTGGGAGTGGGTTTTGTGGGTTTGAAAATGGGTTTTGGGATTCGGGAATGAATTTTGTGGATTTGGAGACAAATTTTATGGGGTTAGTGATGGATTTTGTGGATGGTAAGCATCTGGGTTATTTTCTCGATTCGTCTTTTGGATAAGTTGAGGAGCGGAGACGGACGATAGTTATTTGGATGGTCCCCAAGAATAGGCGTACTGAGGGGAAGGATCTGGAGTGAATTCCTGTGTCTATCTGGAGCGGGAGCATTGACGGTAATGGCTAGATTAGCCAAATCTCGAGTACGGTTTATCTCCTCCTGAAGCATTTCTAATTTTCTCGCGAGTTCAGCAATCATCTCGCTTTGTTCTGCTATTACATTGTCCCTGATGGCCAATGCATTTTCTTCGTCACTTCTAAGCATATTTGAATGACGGTTAGGAGATGGGATCTTATGAACTTTTGATCGGGTGAAGTAAGAATGTTCTGCCAACTTATTTCAACACGGAGTAGTTTTCTGTTATCTGTAAAGTAAAATAACTCAAAGGCAGATGTGTTAGTTCCCATATGTGATAAATAATGCAAGATATTTGACTAGAAGTAACCACATAGAGTTGTTTGCATCATAGCCAAACTGATCCACGGGAGCATAGTGGATAAATTTGTCTTTGATGCAAACAAACGCAAATAAACACATAAGACAATTATATCACATAAAAATATAATGTGTATCCTAATTGGGTTGACCCTTTTGAGCCAAGGGTTTGGGCCTAATGAATTTTGAAGAAAATATACGCCTTTTAAAGCCAATCCATTATCCTCCAAAGCCTTTATAGGTGTTCATAAATGACATAAATGCCTACAAAAGTTACACAAAAGGGATACAATCTTTAGGGAAAGAAAAAAAGTAACATAAGAAAAAGAACAATGTCCCGCGCAGGGGTTAGGAAATACTAGTTCTTGAATTCTTTTCTATCGGCCTTCGCCCTCTTAGATTTGTCCACTTATTATCATTGACGATATCTATTGATGATTAAGCGATTTTTTTATAACTGTGCTCTAGGTGCAATCGTCCAAATCGATCAACTCCTTGCTTGACTTGCTTCAATTCCTCCCTCAATTGGTGTGTGATTGAGGTGTCCTTACACGAAAGTAAGAAAAGTAAGATTTCTCCCGACCCCCAAAGGATAATGGATTGGATTAAACAAACATATATTATTCTTCAACACATAGATATGATTCGTCTGTAATTGGTTCAGAGTCAATAGATGCGGGGCAAGATTTCTAATGGGCCCAATACCCCCTCGGGTATTAGGTCATCCTAGGCTCATGCCTAAAAGAGGGTTTTGGTTTAGCTCTATACTAGGTGTCTAGAGTGGGTTTGAACACAGGTTCCCAAGCGGACAACTTGAGTTTGGAAACACGATCAGCCTCCGACCGCCTAACGTACCGGTAAACTGTCGTATTTCTAATATTTGATTTGGAGTTGAACAATAGGCGCCGGGACATCCGCAAAACTCCAAACCAATTTAATAATCAATGTTGGACTATGCCATGAAATGCAATAATTAAATTCCAAAAAATCAAAACACATAAATACGTAAGAAATTCAAATAGTTAGTCGAAAGATGAAGTCAGACATTTCGTTAGAACCTAGTTAAATATTCCCAGCAGAGTCGTCATTTCTGTTTTGCGAAAATTTTGATTTTTGTAGAGTCGCCTCTTGATTTATTTGAAAAGGAATTAAGAAAACCTTTGAAAGTTACTTAAACGATCCAAAACTAAAAAAATCATTTAAATTTGAATATTCTGAGTAAGTAGTTCCTATTAATACTCTTGGAAGGTTGTTAAGGCACCAAGAGTAACCGCTAACTTGCAGTTATCCTGACTGATTGAAAATATCTTTTGACTAACTTCAAAAAGAAAGATTAGTTGTTGAAAAGTAATTGATTTTAGGAAAAGACTTGTGTAAAATAGATTTGGACGACTTTGTAGATATTTTAACTAAGTCTAAACAAATTAATAACAAAGCATGTAAAAGGGAAAGGAGAGAAAATAAAAGACTTAGGCTATTGGGCCCAAATCAATAGACTCTGTCCTTATCTAATTGGGTTTTTGACCCATTTGCACCTGTCCTAATCTAAATATTGGGCGGCCACAACCTGTCCTAAGCTAGTTTTCGAACCTTTGAGGCCCAAAATCTGCCTCACCTGTATTAAAATACAACTTTGCTTCGAGGCCCAAATGAATGAATAAAAAATGACTAAATGAATAAATAAAAAGAAGACAATAATAAAAATCGAGACTTTTCAAGTCTCTTAGTGACCTCATCAATGGGTTTTGAACCATTTTCCTTTTTTGTCTATCTTCTAGCACCCTCACGCCATGTAGTGGACCTTGAGTTTAAACTTCGGACTTAACTCGAAGAGGTGAGCCTCATTGACCCATTACGAAATACAAGAAGCGAAGAGTCCATTTGTACTCAAGATATTTTTTGCATGCAAAGAAAAGATAAAGAAATTAATATACGTTCAAGGTATAATAGTTACATATTCCAAAGCAAAATAAAATATGAAGAATCAATTTTTGTATTACAATGATATGCACACTTGCACACGTATAACAAGAGTGAGAATCAATAGATAAAATGCAAAGCAAAGACATCCACTTGTATGCCTCATGATTTATGTTCATATTAAGAATGAATAAAGGTAAAGGGAAGAAGGCCATATTCAATGAATTAATGCGAGAAACAAACAATGTAAGCTTGCGAAAGTAAAGGGATGAGGCAACAAGAAAAATACTCATGACTTATTAAAAAGAACAAACATAGACATTAATCCATATGACAAAAGAAAATAAAGGTTAACTTTTCAAGAAAGAGAATCTTTAAATTTCAATTAACGCGACATTAACGAAAATTCATACATCTTAATTACAACCAACATTTTATGGAAAAACGTGTAACGACCTATGATTTATATTTCTAACACATTATTGATTCTCTTTTGATATTATGAATAAAAGAGAGACATGAATCAAGTCTTTAACACACAAAGCGCACATATAACAATCCGGAGTAAGAAAATAAGATTAAAAGTTTAAGAATAAAAGTTTAGCATCTCTAAAAGTGAAATATCGTTCAACAATCATACTATGCATAAGTAAAAAATATCTAAATAATTCTATTTAGCCACAAAAGTCCAAACTTTCTCATTATTTTGACAAAACAACATGCGAACAAAAGAAGAATAAACATCTTGGATGGAAAATAAAGCTAGCACTTCATCTCTTATATAAGATTTTGAAATCCATTGAAATAATTAGCAAGCAAATGACAAATTCTTGAATTAACTAATTACTATTTTTATTAAGGCGAAACAAACAATAATAACTATTTTTCCAACATAAAAGAAATAACTTTACATACTAAAACAAACATATCCGTCAACAATGAATTTAAACAAGGCATGAGTTCGTCTTTTGAGCAAAGATCAAAACTTTATACATAACAATCAAAGATTAAAGTCAAAAGGCAAAACAATCAATATTAACTATTCTTTTCAACATAAAGGAAATAACTTTACATGCTAAAAACAAACATATCTACCAACAATGAGTTTAAACAAGGCATGAGTATGTTTTTCAAGCAAAGATCTAAACTTTATCCAAAATAATCAAAGAATAAGGTCTAAAGGCAAAACAATCAATATTAACTATTCTTTTCAACATAAAGAGAATAACTTTACATGCTAAAAACAAACATATCCACCAACAATGAGTTTAAACAAGACATGAGTATGTTTTTCAAGCAAAGATCTAAACTTATTCCAAAATAATCAAAGAATAAGGTGAAAAGGCGAAATAATCAATATTAACTATTCTTTTCAACATAAAGAAAATAACTTTATATGCTAAAAACAAACATATCCACCGACAATGAGTTTAAATAAAGTATATGTACATCTTTTAAGCAAAGATTGAAACTTTATCTATAATAATCAAAGAATAAAGTCAAAAAAGGCACGTACAACTATTGCTAGCTCTTTTTATATCATGAACATGAAAATAATTAAAATATCAATAACACAACGTCCTATGGCTTTCAAGGCCATCTACAACAAACATTTTCAGCAAACAAAATTATAATTATGAACTACGAAGAAGAAAATGATAATAAAACTAAAAAAAAAAAAAGGTGTGTTTACCTTTTTGGGGGCAGCAAAATGAGATTACGAGTTTCGTCGGAATCAACCACCACCAGAAAACGTCGCCGGCAACTCAAAAATTTTGATCAGCCAACCAACTCTATGAAATAAAAATTTTTACTAAATAAAAATAACTATTTTGCTTAAAAATCATTTTTCACCTTTCTAGCCTTTTTTTTTTACTTTTCCACCCCCTTTTTCCTACCAAAGTAGTGGTAGTATTTATAGGAGAGAATGAGGTTTTTCTTCCTTTTCTCCACCAATGTGGGAGAAAAGTCTTTAGAGGAAAGGATGAAGATTTATTTCTTGTTATCCACCAATGTGGGAGAAAAAATATTTTGGGGTGTTTTTTGAATTTTAAAATTAAAGATAAGGTGAGGTGGGAGATAATGTGGAGGGAAATTGTACCATGTAGTACAATTTTTGAATTTCAAAATTGGGAAAGGACAAAGTTGGGGGGAAATAGTACAATGTAGTACAATTTGAAATTATTTTTTGGTGGGAATTGGTAGAAGTTATGAGAATTTTTGAGAATTTTTGGGTTATTTAAAATACTACCCCAATTGGGATTTAAAATTTAGCCAAATTTATTTAATTTTGACCAAATTAAAAATCAATAGGCGGATTACATTACAATTATGGCCAATTTTATTTCAGTTATGGCCAAATCTAATAGATTGGCTAAATTAATTGAAATTTGATACGAATTAATACTGCTAAATTAAATTAAAATTTGATACGAATTAATACGTCTTTTAATCCCAAGCTTCTTGATTTAATAAAATCAATGCATATTTATCCAAATAAATTATTTTTATAATAAATTATAATAAAATCAAGATTTTAATTATTATATTTATTTTTAAAATAATCCTTAATTAAAATCCGACATTCCATAGAATAAATATTTAAATAATCAAATTATATAGTCTCGTATAATTAAACACAATAATATTTAATCGCTACTTAAAATGGCAAAATTACGTACAAATATATTTTAAAAAAATTTATTCAGATGAAATAAATATTTTGATTTTATTAAAAATCGAAGAAACTCAGGATTAAATTTAGTTTTGGAGGGCAAAAATTAGGTGTCAACAATGACTAGTTTAGAATACATATTTTGCACGTGTGTCTCACCTAATAGAACTATATATAAAAAGAATAATATCAATTTTGCACATATATTATTCTTCATTTTTTTAGCCTCCCGTCAATAACTTAGAGATATGCATTAACAAGATTAGAATTTTAAAAAGAGAGTATAAACATTAGGATGACCACAAAGTCCATAAATCTTGACTTCTAATTCTTAGATCGAATTTGAACTTTTTCAAGTAATGATCTATCTTGTAGTAAGACAATAAAAAAAATAACTTCAATTAAATCGATAATATCGTAATATGAAAGATAAACAAAAGAAAGAGTTGGTTGAAGAATTAGAAAAGCATCAATTAATAAAAAAATTTGTAACAATATACTATTATGTTTAGATCTTGTCCAATATTACTCTTTTACCTTACTACATTTTGATCATCAATATTGTATCTGTCTTAAATAAAAAAAAATATACACAATTAAATAGATGTGAATATAATATGACATATAAACAACCTTAGAATGCAAATTAGAAAGTGTAAATACAATATGACATATTTAAACAACATTAGAATGCAAATACAAGATGTTAACCTCAATTGTTTCGTGACAAATTAAATTCTTTGGCCATAAACTGACTTAAAATTTGTTCCTGAATGGTGGGCCTCTCTCTCTCACTTACTATTGCTTCTTTCTTTAATAACAATAAATATATTTTTTTGAAGAATGAAAAAAGATATATAAATTTACACAATTTTTATCAAATTTAACTAATATTTCCTTCACTTATTTATCTTTTTTTAATAAGTTCATCCTATACTACAATTCTTTGTGATTTATTTTAGTGAAATTTAATTTGGTGATTAGAAAAATAGCATATAACATGTAATTATATCCTTGAAGAACTAAAATGGTTGGCTAATTTATATTCTCTGAGTATATTGAAGTGGTGATCTAATTCTAATTTGCTCGGACAATTATTGTTAGAATGATGAAAGGAAAATCTAAACCTAGTGTGTAACCAATTCACACGATAGCTCTTTTTTTATTTTTATTTTTCGTTTTAATAAGATAATTATGTTTACCTTGTAGTTTTTACTTAGTAAAATACTAATTGATCTCAAAATGTGAAATTTTAAATTCTTTTAGAAAAACATTAAAGAAACAAGAGAGTTAGGAGTTTAGATTTGCCTTCTGCTAGATTGAATGGACTAAGACCACCGTATTAAGGGCTTTTAACCTAACTGCTAGTTTCTAGCTCCTAAAACTTTCATATGTGAGGGACTCTTAAAATATTACAATGATAAGTAATAGAATAGAAATTTCTATAAAATAGTATGATAGTAGAGATATTAGAATAATACATTAAATTTAACCTTTACTCAAAAGTTTCATAAAGCGCAATTGAACATTTATGTATCACTTGTATAGTAGAAAACATAACAACTAACAACAGAATAAAAACTATAACAAAACAATACGATAATCGACATACGAAAATAATATAAAGATCTACTCATACCATTATTTCTGTTTGCAACTTATCTTGATCTTTTAAAGGCAAAATCACCGTAACTTTTTTTCTGGTTTCCCATCCGGTGTTCGGTGCCCGCATTTGAGCCCCGACTAATCCGGATCGTGCGTTGCAGGGCCCATTAAGGTGGCAGCGCTCCCAACAGAGTTTTCTCCATACCCAGGATCGAACTCTCAAACTCTGGTTAAGGGTGGAGCAAACCCATCCACTACACCACAACCCATGTTGGTCACCATAACTTTTTATTCCTCTGTGATGCCTTCTCAATTTTCTGGAAGAAAAAATATAATCCTTCTTCTTAGTAAAATTAATTGCTTCATCTATGAAATAAAATAAACATACAACAACATACTAAGAGACATGCAATCTTAAGCGTTTAAATGAACCATCAAAACAAATAGTGTTATAATACCCTTTCAATAATGAACAAAAATATTGATAGCTGAAATGCATCTATATCTATTAACGTTTCAACATGAATGAAGGTAGTAACAACCATTTAGGTAGAACTCTTTTTGCAGAAACATAACATTATTAACAGCTAAAAGTCAAAGAAGAACAAATTAAAATTTGAACATTAACACATACAACATTGACAACATGAACCATATGAAAAATCTTATTAGTTTCATTATTAATGACAAGTGACAATCATTTTATTGGGTAGCCATATGTTGTTTATTTAATGAAAAATCTAAGTATGCATTCAAATTGATATTATATTTAAATGATGTCCGTAAATTAATTTTGTATTTACAAAAATATTACTATATTTTAATAAAGTGGAGTCTGGGTCACTGCTTTCTTCAATCCCAAGAACAAGCAAAGAAAGATATATTTTCTAGTCAAGAAGTAAGATAAAAGAGGACAACTATAGTAAATTAATAGCCAACATCAAGATAATTTTACTACTCCCTCCATTCACTAATTAATTTTCGCTCTTGACATATTACGAAAAGACATTACTTTTTTCTGCTTTACCTCACTGTTAATTACTTATCCTCTAAATTATTCTCACAGTATGTACCAATACCTCAAAGATTCATGAAATAGAAAAAAAAAAAACTAATGAACTAAGATACATGTCTTTATTAGCCTTTGCAAGAATTCTGTTTTTCAAGCCCGACATAATTTTTTGTTGAAAATCGATCAAAAATCTCCTAATTTGTTTTCTCTTCAAGAAATAACTATATAACAATATATATATTTTAAAAATTATATAAACATCAACAACATTATTTAATGTAGTCAAAGATCTTATCCCTATCTTTGTGAGGTAGAAAGACTACTATTGATAGATTCTCGACTCACAAGATATAATTACACAACAATGACATACTCAATATAGAAATACACCTCATTCCTACCTTTATGAGGTAGAAGAGTTTTTTCAACTCGATTCACGAGAAATAATTACATTAACAAAAAAATAAAAATAAAAACTTATAGCTTTCTTTCTATCCATATACCAAACAAATAAACCTAAATATTATGACAACTGAAATTGTGTCCTTGCCTACATATCAATATAAAATATATGTATATCAAATCAAAAACTTCATTGAGTAATATAGTGGACACTACAACCTACAATCAATTCTCTATGACTACATTTTCCCATATGTTATCTCGACTATTGTTTTCTGCAATATGACCATCATCACATACACAAAAGTGAGTTTCACGGTGGCACTACACTTTTGCAAACTGGAATGAAATTTATGTGGACTCATTGTACATAAAGGGTCCCGAATGGAGAAGGAAAAATGCAACATACTTTAAGGATTTTTATGACATTGGTATTTTCTCTCTTTATATAAATTGAGCCCCAACCTTTAAGGAATTGAAGTACTCAATTTAATTCGGAGTCAAGCCTTACACATGCACTTTTCCAAATGTGTGTACAAATAAAAATTTTCATATATTTAGGACTTGTCATATATTTAGGAGTCTTTCGTAGAACAAAAGTTCGCATGTGCAAATTTTCTGTATTTCTTATAGTCAGTATTTAATAGTAATAAAAAAAGGTAAAAAGATGATTTTATCTATTGTGGAGTCTTTTAATGAAGGACAAAAAATTCAAAACACTTTTCTAATGATCTTCACACTTTTAATATATTATAGATTATAGATATAGATGTATTTGACTCCTGGATAGTATTAGTAGTTCTTACACCTTTGACACTAGGTTTTAGGAGTTATGGGTGCATGTGTTGATTTTATTCTTTCCACTTTTATTATATCTATGTGGTTTGACTTTGTTCTAGAAGTCTCACCTTGGGTTATTTTTGTCTTTTTCTCTTTTTGTATCAATTTGGGTAATAGACTTACTTTTCAAGATATGCCATGACAAGTGTCATCATGACCCTCGTTTTTGGATCGTGACACTATGTCATCCTTTGAATATAATAAATTTAATGTTTTGAGAAACGTATTAGGTAATGAATAGTGTTTAATACTAAGGATAAAATAAGCACAAATAAGTAAATTAGCCATTAGTTTTTCAAACTCAATAAGTATTTTTAGACATCTATTATTAACATGGACAAGTAAAAATGAACGAGGAGAGTATTTGATTAATAAATTTTAAATTCATAGCAACAAATTCATAATTATCCGAGATAGCAACTTCTATATGTATTTGATGCACAAAACAACACTAAATATATATAGAAACCAGTTAATTACCTTATTTTTAGGTAACAACTTGAGTTTGAAAAGACAAAAGAATTTCAGCTTTCTTAAATCACGTTCACCCAATTAATTAAAGACTAATTGAATATTGTATTTCTAAAAATAGGAAGCCTTTTTTTTTTTTGAGTTTCAAAACTCAAAATAGGTTTGAATAATTAAAAAATAATTTTTACTCTTCTTCTTCTTCTTCTTCTTCTTCTTCTTCTTCTTCTTCTTCTTCTTCTTCTTCGTCTTCTTCTTCTTCTTCTTCTTCTTCTTCTTCTTCTTCGTCTTCGTCTTCTTCTTCTTCTTCTTCTTCTTCTTCTTCTTCTTCTTCTTCTTCTTCTTCTTCTTCTTCTTCTTCTTCTTCTTCTTCTTCTTCGTTTTTTAGTTTTTTCCTTCATATTTTTTATTTTTCATTTTTTACTGTTTCTTTTTATCTTTGCAATTTTTTTCTTTAGTTTTTTTCCTTTGCTTTTTTACATCTTCTTTTCTTCTTTGCACTTTTTTTTTATTTTCTTTCTTTATTGTTTTTTTTTTATTTTTCTCCTTTTTTATTTTTTATATAGTTCTTTTCGTTCTTTTTTGTTGTTGTATTTTATATTTATATTTTTTTATATTATATTTATTATTGTCAATTTATATATTTTAAATAAATTTATTTTTTATATTTTAGTAGTTTACCTATGAATATATATTTATCATTTGTATTTGTGGACAATCAAATATATGTATTAATGTTATTTATTTGAGTCTAAAATATACAACTATGTAATGTACCGTTTAATACAAATGTAGCGTTAGTATTGATATCTCAAATTTATCATTTATATATATATATATATATATATATATATATATATATATATATATATATAAACACGGATCATCTATATATGTATGGTTCAAATTGTATAAACAAGTATCATTTGATACAAATGTAACATTTGTATTTGTATAAATTATCATTTATATTATTTAATTTGTATCAATAAAATAAAATTCATATCAATTAATATAAACACAAGTGTTCATAGAAAGAAAAATAACAATTCTTTTTCACTTGTTCAAATACGAAAAAAATGAAATTACAAATACAAATATACGGTCAACTTAAAAATACAAATACAAAGTAGTTTTTTAAAAATATAAGTGTATTGATGAAAATAATAATAATAATAATAATAAAAATAAAATAAAATCACAAGATAAAAATACAATATGCAGTCAATAATAAAATACAAATACAAAACAATTCTTCAAAATACAAGTGTGAATTATGTAAAATATAAATGATAGTGTGAACTATAAAATACAAATACAAGTACGAACTATAAAAAATAAATACAAGTGCAAATTATAAAATACAAATACAAGTGCAAACTATAAAATACATATAAACACAAGTGCGAATATAAAATACGAATATAATTGTATCAACGAATATAAAATATTAATAATAGTGTGAATACAAATACAATAAATGATTGTAATGTTTTTATTTTCATCTATAACTTGTGCTCGAGTAGCCATTATTTTCGAAAATTCAAAGAAAATATAAAATAGAATCCAAACAGTAATGAGAAAGAACAAAAATTAAAAAATAGAAAAAAAGGAAGAAAAATAGAAGCTAGAGATAGAAAAGTAAAAAATGAAAAAGAAAAAAATGAGAAAAAATAAAAAAGAAGAAGAAAGAGAAATAGAAAAATAAATATACAAGCGAAAAGAAAGAAACAAAAAAAAAAAAGAAGAAGAAGAAGAAAACGAAAATAAGAAAAGAAAAATAAAACTATGAGAAAGAAAAAAAATTAAAAAATGAAAAAGAAAAAAATCAACAAAGAAAAAAATTGAAAAAGGAACAAAAAAGAGAAATAAAAGAGAGAGAAAAAGTGAAAAGAAAAAATGGAAAAGAAAAAAAAATCAAAATAGAACAAAACGAAAACAATAAAAAAAATAAAAAACCTAACAAGAAAAAAATAAGGAAAAAAAGGTTAGAGATAAGAGAGAGAAATAAAAAAAAAAGGGGAGAATAAGCAGCTACTAAAATATTGCTTAATTATAAACTTAAGTTTGCTACTTCTTTTATTTTTTCTAATGAAAATTAACCAAACCAATACAAAAACCTAACAATCAGTCTCTCTCCCTTTGCCCTTAATTATTAAGTAGAATATATATATATATATATGTCACGATCCAAAAACGAGGTTCATGATGACACTTGTCAAGGGCGTACCTTGACAAGTAAGTCTATCACCCAAATTGATACGAAAAGAGGAAAAGACAGAAATATCCCAAGGTAAGACTTCTAGAACGAAGTCAAACCGTATAAGTAATCATAACAATATAGAAAGAACTTATCCAAAACATTAATCACGCCTGTCAATAGTGTAAAAACGACTAATACAATTCAAACGTCAAATACATCAAAAAAATAACCACAAATGATTATAACTGTCTCTGAATACTACTAAAGACATAACTACTATAAAAATGTAGAGGTGAACTTCGGACGCACAAATGTCCAACCGCTACCTTGGAAGTTCCAACAATCGCCTGAGTCAATCATGCTGAGGCGCACTCGAGCTAGGACCTACACCGAAAGGGCGCAGTAGGCATGAGTACGATCCACTTGTACTCAGTAGGTATCATAGGCCAACCAAGCAAAGTAGTAAATAAAGCATACAAAATATACACTAAGGACACGTCACCTGCAATAAAAAAATGTCCCACAATGGTAGCCCACACTGCTTGCACTAGCAATTCTAATATATCTCACATCTATTGCAATATCACACCAAGATATAATAAAAGTACGTATTATATCACATATAAAAAGAACAAGTGGGAACATGCATAAACAAGATCATCAAATACAAGTAAAAGAAGATACGATAAATACATAGGTGACAAGTCAATATGCCAATACAACACAACAAAATACAATAAAGTAAGTGCAATGTATATGATGATGATAATGCACGAGGTCGTCGCACAACCTCTGAGATTGTCGGACAATCCCCGTATACACCTATAGAGCTAAAGCTTCCCGACGTAGGACCCATGAGGGGGTTCGTCAACCCGTATACAATCCACATATCTCATATCTCCTTCCTTGCACATTCCTCAGAAAGGGTTTTATAAGATGTTACAATATCTCCTTCCCGGCACATCCCTCGGGGAGGGTTTTAAAAAGGTGTTGCCAGTGTTTCTCCGATGTTGCCACGGTGGTATCAAAGTTTCATGAATGAGTATTATGAGAATATAATGCTCACAACCAATCACAATGAGTATTTTCACAACCAACCACAATGATATATTTTCACAAGTATGTGAGCCCATATCCACTAATTATTTCAGTTTCATCCACGAATTTCCATATGTTTCATATGTCAAATAAAGTTTGAATATAATCATAATACACCAATGGTACCATATTAAGCATCTTAACAACACAATACAAATATTCACATGTATTCAAGGCTTTTAATATCACATAGGATCCCACACGATCACACATATCACATAATAACTCAATTTCAATCATTACATCACATATAGGCTCCCACACGGGCACAACACATAGATAGACAATATTTATGATTAGTTATCACCCTTAACGTGCATTTTTTATCATTATTTACTACCCAACTCAGTTTGAAAGAGTTAAGTCATAACCTACCTCGAAAGTCAAAATCGGTCCGCTACACTTGAACCGCCGACCTTACTTTTCACGAACATCTTCGAACTCCACTAAATACATCAAATATAAAATTTACGCATCAAAATAAAACCAAAGACACCCATACTGACTACTTAATGTTCCGGGTCAAAACAGAACCCCGAAATGAGTTTTCGAAAAAGAAGGGAAAAATTGGAACTTTACTTTTAAAATATGTTTCCCATATTTTTAGAAACCTACATCTGAAACTTCAAGTTAAATCGAGTTAAAAACGAGGTTCAAATCGAAGAAAAACCATTTTTGAGTTTTACCAGGTAAAATCTTTGAAATCTGAATTAGAATAAAAAAATTGAAGTTGTTTTGAAGGAAAAATTGAAGTTGTTTTGAAGGAAAAATTGAAGTTGTTTTGAAGGTTAAATTGATGAAAAACTAGTAATTATAATATAAAAATATTATTCAAGTGAAAAGGAGTGAAAATGGAGTTTAAAATCAAGTTCTAAGATTTTGGGTTTTTTGAGAAAGTAATTAAGAAATTACTAAGAAAAGGGTAAATTTTTACCTTAAATCCATAATAAAACCAAGAAATAAGTATTAATGTAGCTTCTCAAGTTCCCACAAACTTTAATTTTAAGCTCCCACACTATTTAGGGTTTAACTCTAAAGAGGCAAG
Source organism: Capsicum pubescens (assembly GCA_030864215.1). NCBI lineage: Eukaryota > Viridiplantae > Streptophyta > Magnoliopsida > Solanales > Solanaceae > Capsicum > Capsicum pubescens. The sequence goes on from CM061549.1 coordinate 225,586,917, forward strand.
ATGAAAAATGAGCAAAATGGATAAAAAAGACTGTTATATAGCAGAAAATCTGCTACAATAGTGCAGGTTTTCTTTCCCAAGTCCAAACGGACTTCGACAAGGAGTCCAAAATTCGTTCGGAGTTCGATATACACAAACGAACTATGCAATCATACTAAATTTGATGTTTTCGACGCGATGGAGATATCAGATTTTCCAAAAAACATCGTTTTCACAATGTTGGATCCGAAACCGAAATCATAATTTTCCAAATCGAGAGTCGAAATGAGATGTAAAAGACATAAAATCATACCAAATATGCTAACACCGTAAAATCGATATTTCGGATCTACTGGCAACGTCAGATTTTCCATCCGAGGTCGTTTCGACCAAATGTGAATCCCACACCCATATTTCTAATTTTTCAACTTTTCGATCAATAGGTCGAAATGAGCTCAGGTGCACCGGGACCCGAACTAAAGGTCTACCTAGCCTAAAATCGATATTTCGGAGTTGCTGGCGCAGTACATTTGGCCATCCATCGTACGGATCAAAAGATATCCACATAAGTCCTAAATTAGGCTCTCGAAGCCATCAAAAACTACAATATTGCATAAATGATACCAAAATGCATCCGAAATCATGTCAATCACTCCCACACCCCAGAAATACCATAATGCAACTACGGGGAGGGGTAAAACAGTCAAATAACACAAAATCACAAATTTCACATATTTCATCAAATTTTTAGGTCGTTACATCATCCACTACTAAAAATCTAGTTCGTCCTCGAACTAAGGCAAAGAAATACCTGAATTAATGAAGAGTTGAGGATAAGAACTATGCATATCAGACTCGACCTCCCAAGTAGCTTCATCTATAGGTCGATGTCGCCACTGGACCTTAACCACATGGATCACTCTAGAGCGCAACTGCCTAATATCCCTAGCCAAAATGGAGATCGGCTTCTCAACATACGACAACCGCTCATCTAGTTGAACTGACCCCCAACGAATAATATGAGGCTCATCCAGAATATAGCGACGAAGCATAGAAACAAGAAAACCTAGATGAACAACTGATAGATCAGGGAGAAAAGCCAACCCATAAGCCACATCACCAACAGTCCAAAAAATCTCAAATGGACCAATATACCTGGGGCTAAGCTTGCCCTTCTTCCCAAACCTCATCACACCCTTCATGGGTGAAACTCGAAAGAAAACACGATCACCAACACCAAATCTTAAGGCACGAAGTCTACGATCAGCATAGAACTTCTGCCTACTCTGAGCCATTCTAAGTCTATCCTGAATGACCCTAACTCTAACCAAAGACTCACGAAGCAAGTCCGTACCTCAAAGTCTCACCTCTGAAACATCAAACCACCCTACTAGGGGGAGACAAAGCATACCAGACAATGCCTAAGGAGCCATATCAATATTGAAACAGTAGCTATTATTATATGCAAACTCTGTTAAAGCCAAATGCTGCTCCCACTGGACACCATAATCCATCACGCATACGCGAAGAATATCTTCCAAAACTTGAATAGTCTTCTCTGACTGGCCATCAGTCTGAGGGTAAAATGTTGTGCTAGGATCAACTCGAATACCCAACTCATACTTAAAAGTCTTCCAAAAGTGAGGTGTGAACATAAAATCTCAATCTAAAATAATGGACACTGACGCGCCATGCAGACGTATAATCTCACGAATGAAGATAGTGGCTAACCTCTCAGCACTGACTGAGACCTGAACCAGAATAAAATAAGCTGACTTGGTAAATCGATCCACGATGACCCAAACACTATTAGAACTATAAGATGTACGAGGAAAACCAGTCACAAAGTCCATGGTGATCCGTTCCCACTTTCACTCAGGAATGAGCAACCTCTGAAGCAATCTACCAGGTTTCATATGCTCGGATTTCACCTGTTGGCAATAAAGGCAATGAGCTATGAAGTACGCCACACCTCGCCTCATACCACCCCACCAGTAGTGCTTTCTCAAATCATGATACATCTTAGTCACACTTGGATGGATAAAATATCTGAAACAGTGGGCCTCCTCCAAGATCAAGCTAATCTAATCACTCATTTGCGGCACGCAAACTCAACCTCCAACCCTCTAAACTCCATCTAAACTAATTAAGGCTTCCTTAGCCTCCCCACTCTACAACTTACCTCGAATTAACCTTAATCCAACATCATCAAACTGATCTACTCCATCAAAGAAGATCTAGCATCCACAAATGCCAAAACACGCCTCGATGTTGAAATATCAAGAAGAACCATATGGTTAGCCAAAGTTTGAACCTCTAAAGCGAAAGAACTCTCCTGGGTCAAAATATGCACCAAGATACCCATGCTAGTCGACTTTCGACTCAAGTCATCTGCAACCACATTAGCCTTGCCCGGATGGTAGAGAATAGTCGTGTCATAATCCTTAAGCAAAACAAGCCAACAAATGTGACTCATATTAAGATCTCGTTGGGTGAAAATGTACTGAAGGCTACGATGATCTTAGAAGATCTTACAAAGGACTCCATACAAGTAGTCCACAACTTTAAAGCAAACACAACTGCGCATAATTACAAATCATGGGTAGGATAATTCCTCTCATGAGGCTTCAACCGATGAGACGCATAAGCAATCACCTTGCTCTCCTGCATCAACACAACACCTAACCCAACATCTGAAGCATCACAAAAGACGGTAAAGCTCACACCCTCCTTGGGCAAAGCCAATAAAACTTTGAATCTCGATGGGTGAAGTAGGTCTAGCCCAATCACGAACTGCGACAATCTTGGCTGGATCAACTATAACACCCTCCTTAGTCACCACATGACCCAAGAAATAAACAGACTCCAACCAAAACTTGAACTTAGAAAACTTGGCATACAACTTCTCATCCCTCAATCTCTAAAGCACAATACACAAATGCTTTTCATGCTCAACCTCACTCTTAGAATAAACCAAGATATCATCTATAAACATAATAACAAAGGATACGAGATACGGTTGAAACACCCGGTTCATCAACTCTATGAATGCGGCAGAGGCATTGGTCAACCCAAAAGACATGACCAAGAATCATAATGACCATATCGAGTCCGAAAAGTATTTTCAGAATATTCGAAGCTCTAATCCTCAATTGGTGAAAATCGGACCTTAAATCAATCTTCAAAAACACTATCGCACCCTAAAGCTGATCAAATAAATCATCGGTGCAAGGAAGAAGACACTTATTCTTAACTGTCACCTTATTCAACTACCGATAATCAATATACATCTGCATACACCTATCTTTTTTCTTCACAAACAAGATAGGCGCACCCCAAGGTGAAATACTAGGTCAGATAAATCCTTTATCCAACAACTCCTGCAATTGATACTTTAGTTCCTTCAGCTCTACTGTGGCCATCCTATAAGGAGAAATAGAAATGGGCTTGGTTCCCGGCTCAACATCAATAGAAAATCAATATCTCGATACGGAGGCATACCAGGCAAGTCCGCAGGAAACACGTCCATAAACTCACGGACAATACGGACAAAATCTAAGGAAGGAGGCGAAACAACACTGGTGTCACGAATATGGTCAAAGTTAGATAAACATCCCCTCTTAACCAATTTATAATCCTGAACAAAAGATATAATCATCTTAGTACCCAAATGAATTATACCCTTCCAAGCTATCCTAGGCACACTCGGCGAAGCTAAAGTCACAATCTTAGCAAAATAATCTAAGACAACATGTTAATAATCCAACCAATCCATGCCTAAAATAATATCAAAATCGATCATATCTAACACAAGCAAGTCTACCAAAGTTTCACGCCCAGTAAAAGTCACAACACCAGATCGGCACACCGATCCACCACTAAAGAATCACCTACCGATGTAGATACATGAACAGGCATATCAAGAGGCTTATTAAAATAATCAAAACCCAAAGAAAAATACACAGACACATAGGAGAAAATCAATTCGAGATCAAATAACACAGATGCAGATCTAAAAAAAACTGGGATGATACCTTAGATCATAGCATCTGAAGCCTCCTCCTCAGATATGGCAGTATAGCATAACATTAATCACGACCACCAGCTGCCTGGGTTGACCCACGACCATCCCCACGGGCTCTACCATCTCTACCTCTCGCACCTTTGGTAGAATCCCTACATCTCACAGCTGAAATAAGAGTAGCTCAAATTACCCAACGGGGATAGTCCCTGACCACATGGCTAATATCATCACACATATAGCAATATCTATGACCAGCCGCAACAGAAGAAGGAATAATTAGGCCCGAACAGCCACCCTAAACTGCTGAACGAGGAGACCCACCACCTGAATCTCTGTAAAGTCGCCACTGGCCTACCATGGTATCCATGAGAACCTCTAAAATCTTTGCTTCGAGAGGTTTAACTCCTGAGCTCACCAAAATATCGCGCCTCTCTGAGATGCAGTAAGAATACCCTCCGTCATCTTAGCATGATCCACTATACTTTAAAGAGGAGCCCCAAGCACAACCATCTGAGACGTATCCAACTGAAGAGAGACATTTAAACCCTTCACAAACTTCTGACTCTTCTCAGACTCGGTGGAAATGCTATCATAGAAATATCTGGACCTAGCATGGAAGCGTGCCTCATACTCAACAACTATTATGGAGCCCTACTCCAAATGATCAAACTCGTTCTGCATCCGATCCCTTAAACTGTAAGGCACGAAACTCTCCAGAAAGGCATCGACAAACTGATCCCACGAAAACTCAGGAGCATCAACAGGCCTATAACCAACAAACGATATCCACCAATCTCTCACAACATCTCTTACCTGATATGTAGTATAAGCCACATCATTCATCCAAAAAGAATGAAACACAACATGCATATACAAGATCATCAAATACAAGTAAAAGAAGATTTGATAAATACATAGATGACAAGTCAATATGCTAATACAACACAACATAACACAATAAAGTAAGTGTAATGTATATGATGATGATGATGATGATGCACGAGGTCGTCGCACAACCTCCGGGATCGTCGCACAATCCCCGTGTGGACAAACAAGTATATGTATTAATTTTATTTGTTTGAGTCTAAAATATACAAATATGCAATGTACCGTTTAATATAAATGTAGTGTTGATATTTGTATGGTTCAAACTGTATAAACAAGTATCATTTGATACAAATGTAACATTTGTATTTGTATAAATTATCATTTATATTTGTATTGTTTAATTTGTATCAATAAAATACAATTCATATCAATTAATATAAACACTAGTGTTCATAGAAAGAAAAATAACAATTCTTTTTCACTTCTTCAAATACGAAAAAAATAAAAATAAAAATAAAAATAAATATACGGTCAACTTAAAAATACAAAGTAGTTTTTTAAAAATATACGAATTATTAACAAGACATTGCAAGATAATTGGACACAAATATCCAGACCATCAATGTTCGAGATGTAATGGAGAAGATAATATTATCCCGGAAGTCCGGCTAGAATAAAATAAAAAATCAACCAAGAAGATAAGGACGCCAGCTAGAAGATAAAAATCAATGGAGCAATAATGGAAGAGAAAGAAGATAAAATAGTAAAAGTTAAGTCTTGCATTTATCTTGCCGAATGACTTACATTTTTATAAGAGAAAAAGAAACTATTCCTACTACTATTCCTAATTTACACGTTTTATATGTAAACTATTTTCTACTTTACACTTGTCCTATTTGCAAAAGACTTTACAAAAAAATCTTATTAAAAATATTATTGAACTTTTTATTTTTCATTAAAAGACTCTGCAATAAATAAAATTATTTTTTTATTTTTTTCAAATTAAAAATAATCAAATAATTAAATTAAGACGCCGTAATATAATGTTTTAAGAGAAAAATATATGGTAAATACAAAATGATCCAAAAAATATTGAATTCCACGTTGATCACAAAGTCCTCACACAGTTGGGAGTCTTCCTAATTTAGGAATCACGTGTGAGTTCTTTTTTTTAGAAGGAAAAAAGGTCCCGTGGACTATTTTATTAATTAAACAAAAGTAAAGTTGAACCAAAAATTAATGGAAAAAGAAAGACCTCATAGACTATCTATCTATATCTATATTTATATCTATAATCTATATCTATAATTTATAATTTATAGTTATTTATAATATATTAAAAGTGTGAAGAGCCTTAGAAATGTTATTTAAACTTTTTGTCCTTCATTAAAAGTTTTTGCTTTAGAGAAAATCGTCTTTTAACTATTTTTTCTAATATTTAAAAATTAATGAAATATATTTATAATAAAATCTTTCCTTATTAGAAGTCTCAGAATTAATGACAACTTATACTTTTTTCATTAGATTAATATTTAAATCAATTAAATTTGATTTTAAAAAGATTTGAAAAATCTAAAATAAATATAAAAGCGTTAGAATAAAGAATTATAATATATGAAAAAGTCTAAATTATAGGAAGTTAATTACATGTCTATTTTTAATAGTAAGAGAATAATTACTTAATTCAAAATTTAGTATTTTCTTTTTTATGAAGTTGTACTATAATCTATATATATATATGTATAATCTATATCTATAATATTTTAAAAGTGTGAAGACCTTAGAAATGTTGTTGTTTGAATTTTTGCACTTCATTAAAAGTCTCTTTTTTAGACAAATTCTTCTTTTCACTATTTTTTAATTATTTTAATGATATTAAATATTGACTATAATAACAAATAAAAACCTTTCCTAACAAAAACAGAATACCATTTTGACAAAAATCTTTCCTAGCTAAAATAGAACCTTAAAATTATATTTTCAACAAACTATTTTCTTACCTTAATATTAAATCTTTTCTCACGTTCTTCTTCTTTTTCTTTTCACATCAAATATAAGGAAAGGTTTTATTGGGCACATTATACATGGAAACAATCTTGGTTCTTCATATTTTATTTGATTAAAAAATCATAATATTTAACGGTTCAAAATTAATTATAATTTTACCTTATATATAAAAAATTATACAATTTATATTTAAGTAATTTTTCGAAAAGTTGTAATCAAATTGGGTGTATGTGAGTTGGATAAATTCTTGGTCAGACCCTTTCTTTTGCATTAAACCTAGCTGCGCCCTTTGCATTAACATAGGATCAATTCTTGATCAAATTTTTCTTCTGTTTTCTTATCTAAGTTGTACGGTAACGAATTGAACTTTTCCCTTACTTTCTCATATTAGTTTGCTTTGCCTCTATAAATCATGCAAAGATTATAAGCATTATTTTCTTGAGTTGAATGTGTGAGGGAATATGGTTCTCTAGGACAAAAACACATTTTTATTTGATGTTATTGCCTCCGAGCGTGCATGATGATTAAATGGCTTACTCTAGATTATGGTTGATTGAACTAACAATTTGAGATCCTTCCAATATCTGTGATAATCTTCACATGAAATTTGTTGTTGTTCTTTCTTTTTCTTCTTGACTTCTCTTTTATAGTATATATACCTGATTAACGTCTTTAGATATGCTATAACTTATTTTTATATTGAATGTTTATTTATTTTTTTCTAAATATTATACTTAAGGCACTCTTTTTCTAATTTTTGACGCAGATTCTATGTAGAAATGGACTTAAAGAGCATCACAAAAGTCAAAGCTAAATGAAAGAGATGATAGTCTGATATGTCCAGGAGTTTTTTGATTTGTGTTATTGTCCTTGACTTAATCACATGTGTAAGTGAAGCCATGCCCTCAAATTAAACTGGTGGTTTTGGTTAAGTTTAAGTTCATGCTATGGTATCATAAGTGTTGGTTTGATTTTTACCTAATGTTACCCTTATTAAGAACCTAACATCAGACATATATTTTAAATTTCATGGTAGCTTTTATTTTATGAAGAAAATCACAAAGAATATTGCTAAAGATCTATGTTACTATTTTCTTGTGTCCTGGTTAATTAAAACTACTAATGCAAAAAAGTGTCTTCCTGGTTTGTCTTCATTGGTTTTGTGCTACGTGGTTTTCAATTTCTAAACATGCGATGATCAAATCAATAAGATATTTATTATCGATTTTTGGTTAATCGAATGGTTCAATTTTTTGTTAATCGATTTTTGATCCTTAATAATTGGATTTTAAGAATAGTACCCTAGAGGATAGGAGCACGAAAGGCAACAACAAGGGAGCATCAAGTGTCAGTCTCTATGAAGGTAACTAATTACATTTATATATTTTGATTCGTTGTAATATTCTGTATTATTGTAATTATAACTCTAATATACATTTTATTTAGATAATTCTGTCAAGGAATTGTGTCAATTAAGAGGTTACGACATTTACTCGAAAAACCTCTTTATTAATTGATAAAGAGGTGAGCTTAACTCTGTAACATAACATTAATATCTGCTATTAACCTTAAAATTAAACAAAATTAGTGGTAAGTTTCTTTTGTGTTATAACAACATAATGACATACGTTGTTATCATTTAAATGAATATACTATTACGTTATATATATTGTAACTTGAATTGCAATATTATATACTTTATTTTTTTGTATGCAATCTTTTATATTGATGTGACACACGTGTGCAATGCAAATGTTGGCTTAAACGTGGTCAATGATGGCTATAACATGAATCTGAGATTCGAGTGTGATAATTTCAATATAAAGTAAAAGTTTCAAGTTAAGAATTTCTAGATCTATAAATTTGTGAATATGAATCTATCTCGATGAACATGAATCGATGAATACCCTGTTACTTAAATTAGAAACTCAGTACTTGATAATTTTGAGAAAGACGAAAAAGTTAGTTTTACACAACTATCTTTTATTCTTGATTTATCTCATTATGTAGGATCTTCTTTTTGTTGATTGAGGTATTAATTACTTTAGATTAGTCTTTATCAATTATCAGCTAATAAATTGATCGAACATACGATAATTCGGCAGTTTTCATATTTCATATATACATACACTTGATTCCATGTTTGTGTATTTGAAGAAATAACCGTAAGGATACCATTGTACATCTATTGGAATATTCAGAGGCAGATGACAGAGTCGTGATTTTTACTAAGTGTTCAAAATATAAAGCGATAAACCCACTAAGAAACTAAAGTGGATTCAATATCTCTACTATCTATACATAAAATAGTATTTTGACCTTATAAATATCGTATAATCTTTTGACGAAGGGGTTCAGATGAATCCTTAAGGTTCACCGGCTTTGTCCTTGATTGGAATAGGTCACATTATAGTAGAAACAGAGTCATTGGTGGTTAAAAATTTTCTGGAGGGAGTATGGGTCATACCATGGCAGATGATCATTATAGTTGAAAACACAAGAAGATTTATGCAACACTGTCAAGTTCAGCTACAACATACTCTCAGGGAATAAAATTCACTTACTGATGACTATGCAAATTAGTCTTTTGCACGTATAGGTACGGTTGAATACAAGAAATGGTTGCAGATTTATCGTGACAAGGAAGAAGGATACTAAACATGAACAAATCATAATGTCCATCCATTGTCATCAGGCCTCAAAAGATAACATGATCAATATAAACCGGATGCAAGGCTAAGAAGTTTTGTTATAGGAGTAAATCAATTTTTGAAGAAAATAATTCACAGATGGCCAATCCTAATAAACAACCTAAGTTTATTTTAAAACTGGTAATGTTGCTGCCATGTGACCAGGAGGTCACGAGTTCAAGCCTTGAAAACAGCCTCTGGCAGAAATGCAAGGTAAGGCTGCGTACGATACACCCTTGTGGTGGAGTAATTGAAGGACGCCAAGGAGCACGTGTAAGACTCTATACTAGAGGAACAATTCTCGAATACAAAGATTGAAGTTGAATCAGTATTCGAGCAAGTCATTGGTTGAGATCGAGGGAGTGAATACTAAGAAGGAAGTACATTGATACTTAGGGAAGCATATGATGTATTGTAGGCCTCATGGAAACAGTGGTGTTGTTAGAGCTACAAAGAGAGAAAAGAGCCAAAGAAGTAATGGAACTGAAGAAGAAGAGATGGAGAGAAAATCCGCAAAAGTTCAAGAAGAGATAAAACAAGAAAGATAGATGCTCCAGCTATAGTTGCCAGATATGTATCTCTTTATTAACTTTTCAATAGTTTTGTGCATGAGGTTGAGATAGTATTTTTTAAAAACGTCATACTATTAAAGTTCTCGTAGGGCAAGGAGAGAGAAAAGTGAATACTGATCTTACCCCTATCTCGTAGAGATAAGGAGGTTATATTTTGAAAGATCCAACTCATGTAAAGTTGTGTTCACAGAAAGTAAAATTCAGTTACCTCATTCTACCCCACAAAATCATCAAACTCAAGATAGATAGATAGATAGATAGATGGATGGATGGATGGATGGATGGATGGATGGATGGATGGATGGATGGATGGATGGATGGAGAAAGAGAGGTAGTTTTGAGGGATTGCAACTGGATGCAAATGGACATTTATCTATTCTGTGGTAAATGAGATGGAAAAAAATAAGGTAAAGAAGAAGCACGGCTGCACGAGCATCAATTTTACAACCTAGATTAACAGGACCTCAGTTGGGATCGAAGAGCATAAACATCTGGGCCAAAATAATAGCAGCTCAAACTAGTGAAGGATGAGGAATTAGGTCCAAACCAAATGCTCACATCCCTACTGAAATCCAGAAGATGTTCCAAAGTATCACATACATGACAAACACCTTGAAATACGAATCCAAACATGACTAAACTGTGATATGTTCACTAATCACACCTATGATCATCAAGAAAATAATCACATGACTGAACCTCCTACAAGAAGAAATACTCGAGACTCAAAACCAATACTCATGCTTCAGTCTCCCATTAGAACAAATTAATCTTAAAATTATTTATAATGATGGTAAACTTGGTATTCTATTCCACTTATTCCTGGTATAAAATTCTCAATTATTATGCTTTCTTTTAGGGTCATGGATACATCGATGCCTTATATACAATGTTAGATAATTCTTTTTTGGAGCCAACTTGGACAAGCTCTCTTTGTATTAACACGGATAAACTGTTACAACGTGGAACAACTAGAATGATTTTTAACTTTTAAATATCATAAAACGTCATTGTAAATTATTAGTTGATTTTTTATGTTTAAATTAAATATATGATTTTTACTCTTTTAACGTGATACACACGTGCAACGCACGTATCCTAAACTAGTTCTATATTAAATGTGTGAAGGGCCTTAAAAATATTGTTTAAATTTTTTTTCCTTCATTAAAAGTCTCTCTTTTAGACAAAATCGTCTTTTCACTATTTTTCTAATATTTAAGAGCTGAAAATTAATTAAATATTTTCTTATTAGAGGTTATCAGAATTAATGACAACTAATATCTTTTTTATTAGTTTAAGAATTCTAAATCAACTAAGAAAATTTGAAAAATCTAGAAATAAATATGAAAGCTTTAGAATAAAAAAAATATAAGAAGTACCAAATTTTTTAAAAGGTTTAAGTAATCAAAGATTTTCTAAAAATTTAACTTTAAAAATAAGGAGTGATTAAAAATATAGAAAAAAATTCTAAAAAATAATTGTATTACAAATAAGGTTGAAATCGATGTGTCTCTCTTAACCTCTAGCAGCAAGGAAAAGAGGTAATGCATGACAAACGTAAAAGTGACAATCCATTAACCGCTTGAAACTTCTGGTGGTAATATATATATGTGCTTACAGTAAAATATATGTTATGTTTATATTATTATATTAAAGTGTAAAGGATCTTTGTAAAGTGGTTTGAACTTTTTGCACTTTATTAAAAATCTTTGCAATAGATAAAATTATCTAATTTTAAATAATTAAAAATTACACGTGAGAGGCACGTGTCGTTAAACTAGTTTGTATATCGGAAAAGTTTCAAAAATACCCCAGAACTATCTGAAATAGCTCAAAAATGCCACTCGTTAGATTTTTGGCTCAAAAATACCCCTTCGTTAAATATTTCGCTCAAAAATACCCCTCCCTCTAACGAAATTTGGAAAAGGATCAAAAATACCCCTGAACTATCTGAAATGGCTCAAAAATACCCCTCTGTTAAATATTTGGCTAAAAAATACCCCTCCCTTTAACGAATTCCACCAAGCATGCCACCTAAATAAAAAAAACCACGTGACTAAGGCACATTATCATCCACATGTAAAATGTTAGTATTTTTTAATTATATGACATTCCTTTCTTCTTTATTTATTTTTTTTATTTTTTTTGCAAAGCAGTGAAACGAAAAAAAATCAAAAAACCAATCTTTTTCTAATTACTTCATTAGTGTTTTAAAAGTTCTAGATTTCACCTTTTCATTAGTGTTTAAAAGTTCTAAATTTCATCTTGTTATTGTTGTTTGGGATGAGGGACAACTTGATCTTGATTTGATGTTGACTCGGAGGAGGAGCTAGAATTTTAACTTTTAAGCTAGCAAATGTTGATGTACTAATAATTGAGTTGAATTTACTACATGCAAATTTTTTTTCAAAATAAATTAGTTCCTTTTAACACTTGTTTAATCATTCGAAATGAATTCATTTTTCTAAATTCAGTTTTGAAGAATAATCTTATTATTTTTAGAATAAGTTTGAAAAAAAGTAAAATGATACTTAATATTGATAAATTATTCTTTAATTATGTCATTCATTAACTTTTTGAATATGTGTGCCACATTCAAAGAGTCATTAATTTTAGATTAGAGGAGGTATTTATTAAATCATTTTAACATAAGCTTTTTGTGTAAAAGCTAGCAAAGCCAAACACATCTTTTGAGTAACTAATTTGAAGTTTAGTTTGAAATTTGTTACTTTTATGAGTAAATCTTAATTTTAACTTTTATAATGGCCTAATAATTAGTGGGTTTATCAGTTTAATAAAACTCTTTTGTTGGGTTTCACACTTTTAAACCTATTAACAGAAAAAAACTTGTTTTTTAGATGATCAAAGGAATTTGATAATAGTAATGTTACATTTAATAAATTTTTTCAAAAAAAAAAATTATGTAACCACCGTTTGTCTACTTTGATTGAAAATGAAAAAACCGTGTAAATTTTGTCCGTTTCACTGACGTTTTTAAATAAAAATAAAAATAAAGAAGAAAGAAATGTCATATAATTAAAAAATACTAACAATTTACATGTGGATGGTAATGTGGCATAGTCACGTAGTTTTTTTATCTAGGTGGCATGCTTGGTGGAATTTCGTTAAGGGGAGGGGTATTTTTGAGTCATTTCAGATAGTTCAGGGGTATTTTTAATCCTTTTCTGAATTTTGTTAGAGGGAGGGGTATTTTTTAGCCAAATATTTAACGGAGGGGTATTTTTGAGCCAAAAATCTAACGAGAGGTATTTTTGAGCTATTTCAGATAGTTCAGGGGTATTTTTGAGCTTTTTTCGTTTATATATTAACCTTATATATAAGCCAACAACAAGAGGACCAATACTGCACAGACCAATTGTACCAAAAGAAATAAAAGTTGTACCAACAAGAGTTGGACAAATGCTGCATCAGATGGTAGTACAAAGAGCTATCTAGAGTATACAGTAAAAGCCTTTAAGTTTTTTTCTCTGTCTGGCCCAGTTTTATGGGCTATAATGGTGTTATATCCACGTATAAAGAACTGAAACACCTTATGATCAAAAGGTCTGAGAGCAAACTAATTCTCTCAATTGAACCGACCCAAGCAAAGAGTATACTGTTCAATCTCTATCCCTTTCTCTTTCAAACTTAAATTGGTGATTCTTTCTTTTCATGGATCTTTTTTTATTGTATGTGATGATGGTAGTACACCTGCTTTATTCCTTCAATTTCTTATGGATATATTATTTTCAGTTCTTATGTGGTATTTGTTAGATTTTGTAATTTTTGAGTACTTTATTTAGGATTTTGTTCTTGCATGTTTCTAATTTTGTTTGATTTACAAATGGATGTTTGGAAATTGACTCACTTCTCTCTCTTTTCTTTGTTTAGTTTACATTTTTTGAATTTCATAGGTATTAAGGCTCATAAAAAATTGATTGACTTTTGAATTTTGATTGATAATGTCATTTTGTTAGTTCACCGTCTTGATTTGATATTTGAGATCCATTTTTTGATTTGCAGAGTTCAATCTTTTAGTTGTTAAAAAAATGATTATGATCTTAATTTTGGATTTGAAATTATATTCATATTTATACTTTATTTTTCTTTCGTTTAGTGTTTGTATTTGAACATCCGAAGTTTCTCTGTCTTCATGTTCTATTTGTGGATTTTAGTCTTAGAATATTTCTGTCAGAAAAAAATAACAGTAATAACTAATAAAAGATGAAAAAAAAGATTTATATGATCAGTGTGTTTGACCAAATTTTCAGGCAAAGGAAGATAATTACAACAAGTCTGTTTTCCTTTTCTCTACAGCTATCAACAATCAAGTTCATCGCTTAACTTAATAGCATAGATATTAATCATGGAGAGTTCTTTTGTCATGCTATTATCTACGTTATGCTACATATAAAGGACATATATCTTGGATTGAAAATGGACACCAATTTAGTTGAATTATGTTCTCATTGAATTTGTCATATTTGCTTATTTGGTGAGTTTGGCATGCAGTAATTTGCTTAGTTTTTAGTTTTATGAAGAATTTTTGGATTTTAACTTGAAGTTTAATATTTGGATTTTGAAATTTTTATTTAAGTTTATTTTATTTCTGAGCTAGATCTAACATGGAGGAATAAAGCATGAGTATTGAAGGTTGAGAAATATGCGGCAGGGAAGAAGATGAACGAGAGAATGTAAGTCTCCATTTAATTTATTTTTCCTCTTGTTAGGATGCTATTGCCATTTCGATCATGTTTTTATTTTTTAATTTTCTTTTTAATAAAGTGTGTATTTACTTACTTTAATTTCATTTTTTCACATTTTCGAAATGAATTTTGATACATGCATATGTTCAAAATATTTTTGAGAAAGCATTCTAACTTGCCATCAGATATGAATTATTGCACCGAAGTTGTTTGACAATATGTCAGAAAGTATTGACTAACCTTTTTAGTTTCATTCTTTTTCAATATGAGTTGACAGTGTAAGCATCATAATTTACTTAATTGAAGAGGTATATTTCTTTTATGCAGGTTGCTCGCGAAAAATATTATTTATCAATGCTTACTTGTGACATTTTCTCCACATGAAACCATGTAAGCATCAAATTTGCTACCTATGTGTCTTAATAAATAAATAGGATGATATGCTAATTTATTTGCAACATAAGACTTTTGATACCTTTGTAGTTATTTAAATCGAAGTAGAATTTTAGATTATTGGTATCTTGTTTTGTTGCTATGGTCTTAAGTTACATATCACATGAACATCATAGAGCTCGCTGTTGGTAACATTGTTAGGAGAGTTCTTAACATTATAAGGGAGGAGGATGTATCTTTTACTCTATTGTCGGTGGGTTAGGTGTATTGGCTGGAAGTGATTAGGAAGATAACTTCAAGAAAGATCATCATCCAGGTTTATCTGTTGTACCTATGGCTGCTGCTGCTAGAAGCACCTTGAAACCATCTTCCTTGCAGAACCTTCTTAGAGACATCCTACAATCAATAACTCTACCTCGTACATCTTCTTCTGGTGGTGATTTTGAAGGAAAAAACAAATGTAAGCAGACTATATATCATGATATAAGACATTATTTTTGAGTGATAAGTTCGATCGTGATATAAAATTGATTTGAGAACCTCTAACAGATTTTTCTAATGAGTGAGTTAGCAAATTATCAGTTGAATTCAACTAGCAATTTAATCTTTCAAATAGGTCTATGAATTTTTGGACGTCTAAAAAATTCATATTTTCTCATGGGATGTTTATTAATTTCTTTTGTTATACTTTACTTGAGACGAGGTTCTATTGGGGAAAAACCTTTCTACCTTCACAAGGCAGGGGTACGATTGTGTATAGTCATACACACCATCCTCCCTAGACCCTCTTGGAGGATTACGTTGGGTATTTTATTGTTTTAGCAAATTAAGATGAGGCCACCAAATGTTGTAATTGGAATTGTCCTGTGAAATGATTTTAAACACTTGATGTTATTCTAGAAATAGTAAACTACTGGTACTAGAATTAGAAGGAATGTCTCTTGTCAGGTTGTGACCTGTTTCACATTTTCTTTGCAGTTGCTTGTAAAAATTTAACGAGTAAGAAACTAAAGCATAATGTCATTGAGGCTGTTAATGAACTTATTCAAGATATTGCTACTTGCCATGAATAGATTGTTGTACAAGCAGTTGAGCATAAAGTAAGGACCAACATAGCATCACCTAATTATTTTACTAAAGATAGTATAAGTTGTACATTAAATTTGGTTTTCTTTTATTGGTGATTGAACATGTGGCTTGTTTCTGCTTCAGTTCATGCCCACTTCTGCAATATTACTTTCCATCTCCTTCATATTTCTCTTCAGATTTATCTCTCCTCCTCTGCTAAGTTTCATCTATTTTTCATCTTTTTTTATATTTAGAGAGTGATTCTATTGTTTTTCTTTGTTCAATTTATTCTGATGGTTGGACTCGCACATTATTTGTCATCTTCAAAAGTTACGTCTATCGAGTAATTGGTTCTCCTAACTTGGCAATAAGGAGATAGACTATTGAATATAATGAAAGTTTATTAACATAAAAGTAATGCTATGATGAGGCTCTAGAGTTTCCTTTTTGTCTTTTTGCTTTATTTTTCAGATAATGGAGCTGCAACAAATTCACTAGCATGTTTGAAAAATGTCAAGGAAAATTCATCTGCTATATCAAATTTAAACCAAGTTCATGCATTATTTCAAGCCTATTCTCCTTTGTTTTACTTCCATCCCAATGAAGAGTATTACCCTTCTTTAAATTGGTACTTTCAAGGTGCACCTTGATTTTTTTATCCAGGTAGAATAACGTATTATAGTATACCAAAGGGCGAAAATTGCACTAGTTTCTATTCAGCCAGATGGTGCAAATCTCCCTCAAGACATTTCAAAAGATGCGCATATTGGTTGGACTTACCAATTGATAATTCGGCAAAAGACCGCATCAAGAATGGAGATATTCAATCTGCGACTTCCTACTTACACTGTTACACATTAAACCAATATTTGGCGTGACACATACTGATATCTCTCTATGATTGTTTTACCCCTTTAATGGCCCTGCTAGAGCAAAAGTTGAATTCATTACCATAAAGTTAGGAAAAATTGGACAACATTTTGGCAATTGGGAGCACGTAACCTTACACGAATGGAATGAAATAGGTAAGTTGCTCTTAGAGTAGGACTTGAATGGAATGAAATGTACGTTACGTGCTCCCAATTGCCAACATGTTGTCCAATTTTTCCTAACTTTATGGTAATGAATTCAACTTTTGCTCTAGCAGGGCCGTTAAAGGGGTAAAACAATCATAGAGCGATATCAGTATGTGTCACGCCAAATATTGGTTTAATGTGTAACAGTGTAAGTAGGAAGTCGCAGATTGAATATCTCCATTCTTGATGCGATCTTTTGCCAAATTATCAATTGGTAAGTCCAACCAATATGCGCATCTTTAGAAATGTATTGAGGGAGATTTGCACCATCTGGCTGAACAACAACTAGTGCAATTTTCGCCCTTTGGTATACTATAATACGTTATTCTACCTGAAAAATAAAATCAAGGTGCACCTAGAAAGTACCAATTGACAGAAGGGTAATACTCTTCATTGGGATGGAAGTAAAACAAAGGAGAATAGGCTTGAAATAATGCATGAACTTGGTTTAAATTTGATATAGCAGATGAATTTTTCTTGACATTTTTCAAACATGCTAGTGAATTTGTTGCAGAACTTGATCTTGATCTGATGTTGACTCGGAGGAGGAGCTAGAATTTTAACTTTTAAGCTAGCAAATGTTGATGTACTAATAATTGAGTTGAATTTACTACATGCAAATTTTTTTAAAAAATAAATTAGGTCCTTTTAACACTTGTTTAATCATTCAAAATGAATTCATTTTTCTAAATTCAGTTTTGAAGAATAATCTTATTATTTTTAGAATAAGTTTTAAAAAAAGTAAAATGATACTTAATATTGATAAATTATTCTTTAATTATGTCATTCATTAACTTTTTGAAGATGTGTGCCACATTCAAAGAGTCATTAATTTTAGATTAGAGGAGGTGTTTATTAAATCATTTTAACATAAGCATTTTGTGTAAAAGCTAGCAAAGCCAAACACATCTTTTGAGTAACTAATTTGAAGTTTAGTTTGAAATTTGTTACTTTTATGAGTAAATCTTAATTTTAACTTTTATAATGACCTAATAATTAATGGGTTTATCAGTTTAATAAGACTCTTTTGTTGGGTTTCACACTTTTAAACCTATTAACAGAAAAAAACTTGTTTTTTAGATGATCAAAGGAATTTGATAATAGTAATGTTACATTTAATAAATTTTTTCAAAAAAAATAATATGTAACCACCGTTTGTCTACTTTGATTGAAAATGAAAAAGCCGTGTAAATTTTGTCCGTTTCACTGACGTTTTTAAATAAAAATAAAAATAAACATAAAGAAGAAAGAAATGTCATATAATTAAAAAATACTAACAATTTACATGTGGGTGGTAATGTGGCATAGTCACGTAGTTTTTTTTATCTAGGTGGCATGCTTGGTGGAATTTCGTTAAGGGGAGGGGTATTTTTGAGTAAAATATTTAATAGAGGGGTATTTTTGAGTCATTTCAGATAGTTCAGGGGTATTTTTAATCCTTTTCTGAATTTTGTTAGAGGGAGGGGTATTTTTTAGCCAAATATTTAACGGAGGGGTATTTTTGAGCCAAAAATCGAACGAGAGGTATTTTTGAGCTATTTCAGATAGTTCAGGGGTATTTTTGAGCTTTTTCCGTTTATATATTAACCTTATATATAAGCCAATAACAAGAGGACCAATACTGCACAGACCAATTGTACCTAAAGAAATAAAAGTTGTACCAACAAGAGTTGGACAAATGCTGCATCAGATGGTAGTACAAAGAGCTATCTAGAGTATACAGTAAAAGCCTTTAAGTTTTTTTCTCTGTCTGGCCCAGTTTTATGGGCTATAATGGTGTTATATCCACGTATAAAGAACTGAAACCTCTTATGATCAAAAGGTCTGAGAGCAAACTAATTCTCTCAATTGAACCGACCCAAGCAAAGAGTCTACTGTTCAATCTCTATCCCTTTCTCTTTCAAACTTAATTTGGTGATTCTTTCTTTTCATGGATCTTTTTTCATTGTATGTGATGATGGTAGTACACCTGCTTTATTCCTTCAATTTTTTATGGATATATTATTTTCAGTTTTATGTGGTATTTGCTAGATTTTGTAATTTTTGAGTACTTTATTTAGGATTTTGTTCTTGCATGTTTCTAATTTTGTTTGATTTACAAATGAATGTTTGGAAATTGACTCACTTCTCTCTCTTTTCTTTGTTTAGTTTACATTTTTTGAATTTCATAGGTATTAAGGCTCATAAAAAATTGATTGACTTTTGAATTTTGATTGATAATGTCATTTTGTTAGTTCACCGTCTTGATTTGATATTTGAGATCCATTTTTTGATTTGCAGAGTTCAATCTTTTAGTTGTTAAAAAAAATGATTATTATCTTAATTTTGTATTTGAAATTATATTCATATTTATACTTTATTTTTCTTTCGTTTAGTGTTTGTATTTGAACATCCGAAGTTTCTCTGTCTTCATGTTCTATTTGTGGATTTTAGTCTTAGAATGTTTCTGTCAGAAAAAAATAACAGTAATAACAAATAAAAGATGAAAAAAAGATTTATATGATTAGTGTGTTTGACAAAATTTTCAGGCAAAGGAAGATAATTACAACAAGTCTGTTTTCCTTTTCTCTACAGCTATCAACAATCAAGTTCATCGCTTAACTTAATAGCATAGATATTAATCATTGAGATTGCTTTTGTCATGCTATTATCTACGTTATGCTACATATAAAGGACATATATCTTGGATTGAAAATGGACACCAATTTAGTTGAATTATGTTCTCATTGAATTTGTCATATTTGCTTATTTGGTGAGTTTGGCATGCAGTAATTTGCTTAGTTTTTAGTTTTATGAAGAATTTTTGGATTTTAACTTGAAGTTTAATATTTGGATTTTGAAATTTTTATTTTATTTTATTTTATTTCAGAGCTAGATCTAACATGGAGGAATAAAGCATGAGTATTGAAGGTTGAGAAATATGCGGCAGGGAAGAAGATGAATGAGAGAATGTAAGTCTCCATTTAATTTATTTTTCCTCTTGTTAGGATGCTATTGCCATTTCGATCATGTTTTTATTTTTTATTTTTCCTTTTAATAAAGTGTGTATTTACTTACTTTAATTTCTTTTTTTCACATTTTCGAAATGAATTTTGGTACATGCATATGTTCAAAATATTTTTGAGAAAGCATTCTAACTTGCCATCAGATATGAATTATTGCACCGAAGTTGATTGACAATATGTCAGAAAGTATTGACTAACCTTTTTATTTTCATTCTTTTTCAATATGAGTTGACAGTGTAAGCATCATAATTTACTTAATTGAAGAGGTATATTTCTTTTATGCAGGTTGCTCGCGGAAATTTTTATTTATCAATGCTTACTTGTGACATTTTCTCCACATGAAACCATGTAAGCATCAAATTTTCTACCTATGTGTCTTAATAAATAAATAGGATGATATGCTAATTTATTTGCAACATAAGACTTTTGATACCTTTGTAGTTATTTAAATCGAAGTAGAATTTTAGATTATTGGTATCTTATTTTGTTGCTATGGTCTTAAGTTACATATCACATGAACATCATAGAGCTCGCTGTTGGTATCATTGTTAGGTGAGTTCTTAACATTATAAGGGAGGAGGATGTATCTTTTACTCTATTATCGGTGGGTTAGGTGTATTGGCTGGAAGTGATTAGGAAGATAACTTCAAGAAAGATCATCATCCAGGGTTATCTGTTATACCTATGGCTGCTGCTGCTAGAAGCACCTTGAAACCATCTTCCTTGCAGAACCTTCTTAGAGACATCCCACAATCAATAAATCTACCTCATACATCTTCTTCTGGTGGTGATTTTGAAGGAAAAAACAAATGTAAGCAAACTATATATCATGATATAAGACATTATTTTTGAGTGATAAGTTTGATCGTGATATAAAATTGATTTGAGAACCTCTAACAGATTTTTCTAATAAGTGAGTTAGCAAATTATCAGTTGAATTCAACTAGCAATTTAATCTTTCAAATAGGTCTATTAATTTTTGGACGTCTAAAAAATTCATATTTTCTCATGGGATGTTTATTAATTTTTTTTGTTATACATTACTTGATACGAGGTTCTACTGGGGAAAAACCTTTCTACCTTCACAAGGCAGGGGTAAGACTGTGTATAGTCATACACACCATCCTCCCTAGACCCTCTTGGGGGATTACGTTGGGTATTTTGTTGTTTTAGAAAATTACGATGAGGCCACCAACTGTTGTAATTGGAATTTTCCTGTGAAATGATTTTAAACACTTGATTTTATTCGAGAAATGGTAAACTACTGGTACTAGAATTAGAAGAAATGTCTCTTGTCAGGTTGTGACCTGTTTCACATTTTCTTTGCAGTTGCTCGTAAAAATTCAACGAGTAAGAAACTAAAGCATAATGTCATTGAGGCTGTTAATGAACTTATTCAAGATATTGCTACTTGCCATGAATAGATTGTTGTACAAGCAGTTGAGCATAAAGTAAGGACCAACATAGCATCACCTAATTATTTTACTAAAGATAGTATAAGTTGTACATTAAATTTGGTTTTCTTTTATTGGTGATTGAACATGTGGCTTGTTTCTGCTTCAGTTCATGCCCACTTCTGCAATATCACTTTCCATCTCCTTCATATTACTCTTCAGATTTATCTCTCCTCCTCTGCTAAGTTTCATCTATTTTCTCTTCTTTTTTATATTTAGAGAGTGATTCTATTGTTTTTCTTTGTTCAATTTATTCTGATGGTTGGACTCGCGCATTATTTGTCATCTTCAAAAGTTACGTCTATCGAGTAATTGGTTCTCCTAACTTGGCAATAAGGAGATAGACTATTGAATATAATGAAAGTTTATTAACATAAAAGTAATGCTATGATGAGGCTCTAGAGTTTTCTCTTTGTCTTTTTGCTTTATTTTTCAAATAATGGAGCTGCAACAAATTCACTAGCATGTTTGAAAAATGTCAAGGAAAATTCATCTGCTATATCAAATTTAAACCAAGTTCATGCATTATTTCAAGCCTATTCTCCTTTGTTTTACTTCCATCAAAATGAAGAGTATTACCCTTTTGTCAATTGGTACTTTCAAGGTGCACCTTGATTTTTTTTTCCAGGTAGAATAACGTATTATAGTATACCAAAGGGCGAAAATTGCACTAGTTTCTGTTCAGCCAGATGGTGCAAATCTCCCTCAAGACATTTCAAAAGATGCGCATATTGGTTGGACTTACCAATTGATAATTCGGTAAAAGACCGCATCAAGAATGGAGATATTCAATCTGCGACTTCCTACTTACACTGTTACACATTAAACCAATATTTGGCGTGACACATTCTGATATCGCTCTATGATTGTTTTACCCCTTTAACGGCCCTGCTAGAGCAAAAGTTGAATTCATTACCATAAAGTTAGGAAAAATTGGACAACATGTTGGCAATTGGGAGCACGTAACCTTACACGAATGGAATGAAATAGGTAAGTTGCTCTTAGAGTAGGACTTGAATGGAATGAAATGTACGTTACGTGCTCCCAATTGCCAACATGTTGTCCAATTTTTCCTAACTTTATGGTAATGAATTCAACTTTTGCTCTAGCAGGGCCGTTAAAGGGGTAAAACAATCATAGAGCGATATCAGCATGTGTCACTCCAAATATTGGTTTAATGTGTAACAGTGTAAGTAGGAAGTCGCAGATTGAATATCTCCATTCTTGATGCGGTCTTTTACCGAATTATCAATTCGTAAGTCCAACCAATATGCGCATCTTTTGAAATGTCTTGAGGGAGATTTGCACCATCTGGCTGAACAACAACTAGTACAATTTTCGCCCTTTGGTATACTATATAATACGTTATTCTACCTGGAAAAAAAAATCAAGGTGCACCTTGAAAGTACCAATTGACAGAAGGGTAATACTCTTCATTGGGATGGAAGTAAAACAAAGGAGAATAGGCTTGAAATAATGCATGAACTTAGTTTAAATTTGCAGATGAATTTTCCTTGACATTTTTCAAACATGCTAGTGAATTTGTTGCAGAACTTGATCTTGATCTGATGTTGACTCGGAGGAGGAGCTAGAATTTTAACTTTTAAGCTAGCAAATGTTGATGTACTAATAATTGAGTTGAATTTACTACATGCAAATTTTTTTTCAAAATAAATTAGGTCCTTTTAACACTTGTTTAATCATTCAAAATGAATTCATTTTTCTAAATTCAGTTTTGAAGAATAATCTTATTATTTTTAGAATAAGTTTTAAAAAAAGTAAAATGATACTTAATATTGATAAATTATTCTTTAATTATGTCATTCATTAACTTTTTGAAGATGTGTGCCACATTCAAAGAGTCATTAATTTTAGATTAGAGGAGGTATTTATTAAATTATTTTAACATAAGCATTTTGTGTAAAAGCTAGCAAAGCCAAACACATCTTTTGAGTAACTAATTTGAAGTTTAGTTTGAAATTTGTTACTTTATGAGTAAATCTTAATTTTAACTTTTATAATGGCCTAATAATTAATGGGTTTATCAGTTTATTAAGACTCTTTTGTTGGGTTTCACACTTTTAAACCTATTAACAGAAAAAAACTTGTTTTTTAGATGATCAAAGGAATTTGATAATAGTAATGTTACATTTAATAAATTTTTTCAAAAAAAATAATATGTAACCACCGTTTGTCTACTTTGATTGAAAATGAAAAAGCCGTGTAAATTTTGTCCGTTTCACTGACGTTTTTAAATAAAAATAAAAATAAAGAAGAAAGAAATGTCATATAATTAAAAAATACTAACAATTTACATGTGGATGGTAATGTGGCATAGTCACGTAGTTTTTTTATCTAGGTGGCATGCTTGGTGGAATTTCGTTAAGGGGAGGGATATTTTTGAGTAAAATATTTAATAGAGGGGTATTTTTGAGTCATTTCAGATAGTTCAGGGGTATTTTTAATCCTTTTCTGAATTTTGTTAGAGGGAGGGGTATTTTTTAGCCAAATATTTAACGGAGGAGTATTTTTGAGCCAAAAATTTAACGAGAGGTATTTTTGAGCTATTTCAGATAGTTCAGGGGTATTTTTAAGCTTTTTATGTTTATATATTAACCTTATATATAAGCCAACAACAAGAGGACCAATACTGCACAGACCAATTGTACCAAAAGAAATAAAAGTTGTACCAACAAGAGTTGGACAAATGCTGCATCAGATGGTAGTACAAAGAGATATCTAGAGTATACAGTAAAAGCCTTTAAGTTTTTTTCTCTGCCTGTCCCAGTTTTATGGGCAATAATGGTGTTATATCCACGTATAAAGAACTGAAACACCTTATGATCAAAAGGTCTGAGAGCAAACTAATTCTCTCAATTGAACCGACCCAAGCAAAGAGTCTACTGTTCAATCTCTATCCCTTTCTCATTCAAACTTAAATTGGTGATTGTTTCTTTTCATGGATCTTTTTTTATTGTATGTGATGATGATAGTACACCTGCTTTATTCCTTCAATTTCTTATGGATATATTATTTTCAGTTCTTATGTGGTATTTGTTAGATTTTGTAATTTTTGAGTACTTTATTTAGGATTTTGTTCTTGCATGTTTCTAATTTTGTTTGATTTACAAATGGATGTTTGGAAATTGACTCACTTCTCTCTCTTTTCTTTGTTTAGTTTACATTTTTTGAATTTCATAGGTATTAAGGCTCATAAAAAATTGATTGACATTTGAATTTTGATTGATAATGTCATTTTGTTAGTTCACCGTCTTGATTTGATATTTGAGATCCATTTTTTGATTTGCAGAGTTCAATCTTTTAGTTGTTAAAAAAAATGATTATGATCTTAATTTTGGATTTGAAATTATATTCATATTTATACTTTATTTTTCTTTCGTTTAGTGTTTGTATTTGAACATCCGAAGTTTCTCTGTCTTCATGTTCTATTTGTGGATTTTAGTCTTAGAATATTTCTGTCAGAAAAAAATAACAGTAATAACTAATAAAAGATGAAAAAAAAGATTTATATGATCAGTGTGTTTGACCAAATTTTCAGGCAAAGGAAGATAATTACAACAAGTCTGTTTTCCTTTTCTCTACAGCTATCAACAATCAAGTTCATCGCTTAACTTAATAGCATAGATATTAATCATTGAGATTTCTTTTGTCATGCTATTATCTACGTTATGCTACATATAAAGGACATATATCTTGGATTGAAAATGGACACCAATTTTGTTGAATTATGTTCTCATTGAATTTGTTATATTTGCTTATTTGGTGAGTTTGGCATGCAGTAATTTGCTTAGTTTTTAGTTTTATGAAGAATTTTTGGATTTTAACTTGAAGTTTAATATTTGGATTTTGAAAATTTTATTTTATTTTATTTTATTTCAGAGCTAGATCTAACATGGAGGAATAAAGTATGAGTATTGAAGGTTGAGAAATATGCGGCAGGGAAGAAGATGAATGAGAGAATGTAAGTCTCCATTTAATTTATTTTTCCTCTTGTTAGGATGCTATTGCCATTTCGATCATGTTTTTATTTTTTAATTTTCTTTTTAATAAAGTGTGCATTTACTTACTTTAATTTCATTTTTTCACATTTTCGAAATGAATTTTGATACATGCATATGTTCAAAATATTTTTGAGAAAGCATTCTAACTTTCCATCAGATATGAATTATTGCACCGAAGTTGATTGACAATATGTCAGAAAGTATTGACTAACCTTTTTAGTTTCATTCTTTTTCAATATGAGTTGACAGTGTAAGCATCATAATTTACTTAATTGAAGAGGTATATTTCTTTTATGCAGGTTGCTCGCGAAAATTTTTATTTATCAATGCTTACTTGTGACATTTTCTCCACATGAAACCATGTAAGCATCAAATTTGCTACCTATGTGTCATAATAAATAAATAGGATGATATGCTAATTTATTTGCAACATAAGACTTTTGATACCTTTGTAGTTATTTAAATCGAAGTAGAATTTTAGATTATTGGTATCTTATTTTGTTGCTATGGTCTTAAGTTACATATCACATGAACATCATAGAGCTCGCTGTTGGTAACATTGTTAGGAGAGTTCTTAACATTATAAGGGAGGAGGATGTATCTTTTACTCTATTGTCGGTGGGTTAGGTATATCGGCTGGAAGTGATTAGGAAGATAACTTCAAGAAAGATCATCATCCAGGTTTATCTGTTGTACCTATGGCTGCTGCTGCTAGAAGCACCTTGAAACCATCTTCCTTGCAGAACCTTCTTAGAGACATCCCACAATCAATAACTCTACCTCGTACATCTTCTTCTGGTGGTGATTTTGAAGGAAAAACAAATGTAAGCAGACTATATATCATGATATAAGACATTATTTTTAAGTGATAAGTTTGATCGTGATATAAAATTGATTTGAGAACCTCAAACAGATCCTTCTAATAGTGAGTTAGCAAATTATCAGTTGAATTCAACTAGCAATTTAATCTTTCAAATATGTCTATTAATTTTTAGACGTCTAAAAAATTCATATTTTCTCATGGGATGTTTATTAATTTCTTTTGTTATACTTTACTTGAGATGAGGTTCTATTGGGGAAAAACCTTTCTACCTTCACAAGGCAGGGGTAAGACTGTGTATAGTCATACACACCATCCTCCCTAGACCCTCTTGGGGGATTACGTTGGGTATTTTGTTGTTTTAGAAAATTACGAAGAGGCCACCAACTGTTGTAATTGGAATTGTCCTGTGAAATGATTTTAAACACTTGATGTTATTCTAGAAATAGTAAACTACTGGTACTAGAATTAGAAGAAATGTCTCTTGTCAGGTTGTGACCTGTTTCACATTTTTTTTGCAGTTGCTCGTAAAAATTCAACGAGTAAGAAACTAAAGCATAATGTCATTGAGGCTGTTAATGAACTTATTCAAGATATTGCTACTTGCCATGAATAGATTGTTGTACAAGCAGTTGAGCATAAAGTAAGGACCAACATAGCATCACCTAATTATTTTACTAAAGATAGTATAAGTTGTACCTTAAATTTGGTTTTCTTTTATTGGTGATTGAACATGTGGCTTGTTTCTGCTTCAGTTCATGCCCACTTCTGCAATATTACATTCCATCTCCTTCATATTTCTCTTCAGATTTATCTCTCCTCCTCTGCTAAGTTTCATCTATTTTCTCATCTTTTTTTATATTTAGAGAGTGATTCTATTGTTTTTCTTTGTTCAATTTATTCTGATGGTTGGACTCGCGCATTATTTGTCATCTTCAAAAGTTACGTCTATCGAGTAATTGGTTCTCCTAGCTTGGCAATAAGGAGATAGACTATTGAATATAATGAAAGTTTATTAACATAAAAGTAATGCTATGATGAGGCTCTAGAGTTTCCTCTTTGTCTTTTTGCTTTATTTTGCAAATAATGGAGCTGCAACAAATTCACTAGCATGTTTGAAAAATGTCAAGGAAAATTCATCTGCTATATCAAATTTAAACCAAGTTCATGCATTATTTCAAGCCTATTCTCCTTTGTTTTACTTCCATCCCAATGAAGAGTATTACCCTTCTGTCAATTGGTACTTTCAAGGTGGACCTTGTTTTTTTTTTCCAGGTAGAATAACGTATTATAGTATACCAAAGGGCGAAAATTGCACTAGTTGTTGTTCAGCCAGATAGTGCAAATCTCCCTCAAGACATTTCATAAGATGCGCATATTGGTTGGACTTACCAATTGATAATTCGGCAAAAGACCGCATCAAGAATGGAGATATTCAATCTGCGACTTCCTACTTACACTGTTACACATTAAACCAATATTTGGCGTGACACATTCTGATATCGCTCTATGATTGTTTTACCCCTTTAACGGCCCTGCTAGAGCAAAAGTTGAATTCATTACCATAAAGTTAGGAAAAATTGGACAACATGTTGGCAATTGGGAGCACGTAACCTTACACGAATGGAATAAAATAGGTAAGTTGCTCTTAGAGTAGGACTTGAATGGAATGAAATGTACGTTACGTGCTCCCAATTGCCAACATGTTGTCCAATTTTTCCTAACTTTATGGTAATGAATTCAACTTTTGCTCTAGCAGGGCCGTTAAAGGGGTAAAACAATCATAGAGCGATATCAGCATGTGTCACGCCAAATATTGGTTTAATGTGTAACAGTGTAAGTAGGAAGTCGCAGATTGAATATCTCCATTCTTGATGCGGTCTTTTGCCGAATTATCAATTGGTAAGTCCAACCAATATGCTAATCTTTTGAAATGTCTTGAGGGAGATTTGCACCATCTGGCTGAACAACAACTAGTGCAATTTTTGCCCTTTGGTATACTATAATACGTTATTCTACCCGAAAAAAAAAATCAAGGTGCACCTTGAAAGTACCAATTGACAGAAGGGTAATACTCTTCATTGGGATGGAAGTAAAACAAAGGAGAATAGGCTTGAAATAATGCATGAACTTGATTTAAATTTGATATAGCAGATGAATTTTCCTTGACATTTTTCAAACATGCTAGTGAATTTGTTGCAGCTCCATTATCTGAAAAATAAAGCAAAAAGACAAAAAGGAAACTCTAGAGCCTCATCATAGCATTACTTTTATGTTAATAAACTTTCATTATATTCAATAGTCTATCTCCTTATTGCTAAGTTAGGAGAACCAATTACTCGATAGACGTAACTTTTGAAGATGACAAATAATGTGCGAGTCCAACCATCAGAATAAATTGAACAAAGAAAAACAATAGAATCACTCTCTAAATATAAAAAAAGATGAGAAATAGATGAAACTTAGCAGAGGAGGAGAGATAAATCTGAAGAGAAATATGAAGGAGATGGAAAGTAATATTGCAGAAGTGAGCATGAACTGAAGCAGAAACAAGCCACATGTTCAATCACCAATAAAAGAAAACCAAATTTAATGTACAACTTATACTATCTTTAGTAAAATAATTAGGTGATGCTATGTTGGTCCTTACTTTATGCTCAACTGCTTGTACAACAATCTATTCATGGCAAGTAGCAATATCTTGAATAAGTTCATTAACAGCCTCAATGACATTATGCTTTAGTTTCTTACTCGTTAAATTTTTACAAGCAACTGCAAAGAAAATGTGAAACAGGTCACAACCTGACAAGAGACATTTCTTCTAATTCTAGTACCAGTAGTTTACTATTTCTAGAATAACATCAAGTGTTTAAAATCATTTCACAGGACAATTCCAATTACAACAGTTGGTGGCCTCATCTTAATTTGCTAAAACAATAAAATACCCAACGTAATCCTCCAAGAGGGTCTAGGGAGGATGGTGTGTATGACTATACACAATCGTACCCCTGCCTTGTGAAGGTAGAAAGGTTTTTCCCCAATAGAACCTCGTCTCAAGTAAAGTATAACAAAAGAAATTAATAAACATCCTATGAGAAAATATGAATTTTTTAGACGTCCAAAAATTCATAGACCTATTTGAAAGATTAAATTGCTAGTTGAATTCAACTGATAATTTGCTAACTCACTCATTAGAAAAATCTGTTAGAGGTTCTCAAATCAATTTTATATCACGATCGAACTTATCACTCAAAAATAATGTCTTATATCATGATATATAGTCTGCTTACATTTGTTTTTTCCTTCAAAATCACCACCAGAAGAAGATGTACGAGGTAGAGTTATAGATTGTGGGATGTCTCTAAGAAGGTTATGCAAGGAAAATGGTTTCAAGGTGCTTCTAGCGGCAGCAGCCATAGGTACAACAGATAAACCTGGTGATGATCTTTCTTGAAGTTATCTTCGTAATCACTTCCAGCCGATACACCTAACCCACCGACAATAGAGTAAAAGATACATCCTCCTCCCCTATAATGTTAAAAACTCTCCTAACAATGTTACCAACAGCGAGCTCTATGATGTTCATGTGATATGTAACTTAAGACCATAGCAACAAAATAAGATACCAATAATCTAAAATTCTACTTCGATTTAAATAACTACAAAGGTATCAAAAGTCTTATGTTGCAAATAAATTAGCATATCATCCTATTTATTTATTATGACACATAGGTAGAAAATTTGATGCTTACATGGTTTCATGTGGAGAAAATGTCACAAGTAAGCATTGATAAATAAAAATTTTCGCGAGCAACCTGCATAAAAGAAATATACCTCTTCAATTGAGTAAATTATAATGCTTACACTGTCAACTCATATTGAAAAAGAATGAAACTAAAAAGGTTAGTCAATACTTTCTGACATATTGTCAAACAACTTCGGTGCAATAATTCATATCTGATGGAAAGTTAGAATGCTTTCTCAAAAATATTTTGAACATATGCATGTATCAAAATTCATTTCGAAAATGTGAAAAAATGAAATTAAAGTAAGTAAATACACACTTTATTAAAAAGAAAATTAAAAAATAAAAACATGATCGAAATGGCAATAGCATCCTAACAAGAGGAAAAATAAATTAAATGGAGACTTACATTCTCTCATTCATCTTCTTCCCTGCCGCATATTTCTCAACCTTCAATACTCATGCTTGATTCCTCCATGTTAGATCTAGCTCTGAAATAAAATAAAATAAAAATTTCAAAATCCAAATATTAAACTTCAAGTTAAAATCCAAAAATTCTTCATAAAACTAAAAACTAAGCAAATTACTGCATGCCAAACTCACCAAATAAGCAAATATGACAAATTCAATGAGAACATAATTCAACTAAATTGGTGTCCATTTTCAATCCAAGATATATGTCCTTTATATGTAGCATAATGTAGATAATAGCATGACAAAAGAAATCTCAATGATTAATATCTATGCTATTACGTTAAGCGATGAATTTGATTGTTGATAGTTGTAGAGAAAAGGAAAACAGACTTGTTGTAATTATCTTCCTTTGCCTGAAAATTTGGTCAAACACACTGATCATATAAATCTTTTTTTCATCTTTTATTAGTTATTACTGTTATTTTTTTCTGACAGAAATATTCTAAGACTAAAATCCACAAATAGAACATGAAGACAGAGAAACTTCGGATGTTCAAATATAAACACTAAACGAAAGAAAAATAAAGTATAAATATGAATATAATTTCAAATCCAAAATTAAGATCATAATCATTTTTTAACAACTAAAAGATTGAACTCTGCAAATCAAAAAATGGATCTCAAATATCAAATCAAGACGGTGAACTAACAAAATGACATTATCAATCAAAATTCAAAAGTCAATCAATTTTTTATGAGCCTAAATACTTATGAAATTCAAAAAATGTAAACTAAACAAAGAAAAGAGAGAGAAGTGAGTCAATTTCCAAACATCCATTTGTAAATCAAACAAAATTAGAAACATGAAAGAACAAAATCCTAAATAAAGTACTCAAAAATTACAAAATATAACAAATACCACATAAGAACTGAAAATAATATATCCATAAGAAATTGAAGGAATAAAGCAGGTGTACTACCATCATCACATACAATAAAAACAGATCCATGAAAAGAAAGAATCACCAATTTAAGTTTGAAAGAGAAAGGGATAGAGATTTAACAGTATACTCTTTGCTTGGGTCGGTTCAATTGAGAGAATTAGTTTGCTCTCAGACCTTTTGATCATAAGATGTTTCAGTTCTTTATACGTGGATATAACACCATTATAGCCCATAAAACTGGGCCAGACAGAGAAAAAAACTTAAAGGCTTTTACTGTATACTCTAGATAGCTCTTTGTACTACCATCTGATGCAGCATTTGTCCAACTCTTGTTGGTACAACTTTTATTTCTTTTGGTACAATTGGTCTGTGCAGTATTGGTCCTCTTGTTGTTGGCTTATATATAAGGTTAATATATAAACGGAAAAAGCTCAAAAATACCCCTGAACTATCTGAAATAGCTCAAAAATACCTCTCATTAGATTTTTGGCTCAAAAATACCCCTCCGTTAAATATTTGGCTAAAAAATACCCCTCCCTCTAACAAAATTCAGAAAAGAATTAAAAATACCCCTGAGCTATCTGAAATGACTCAAAAATACCCCTCTATTAAATATTTTACTCAAAAATACCCCTCCCCTTAACGAAATTCTACCAAGCATGCCACCTAGATAAAAAAACTACGTGACTATGCCACATTACCATCAACATGTAAATTGTTAGTATTTTTTAATTATATGACATTTCTTTCTTCTTTATTTTTATTTTTATTTAAAAACGTCAGTGAAACGGACAAAATTTACACGGCTTTTTCATTTTCAATCAAAGTAGACAAACGGTGGTTACATAATATATTTTTTGAAAAAATTTATTAAATGTAACATTACTATTATCAAATTCCTTTGATCATCTAAAAAACAAGTTTTTTTCTGTTAATAGGTTTAAAAGTGTGAAACCCAACAAAAGAGTCTTATTAAACTGATAAACTCATTAATTATTAGGCCATTATAAAATTTAAAATTAAGATTTACTCGTAAAAGTAACAAATTTCAAACTAAACTTCAAATTAGTTACTCAAAAGATGTGTTTGGCTTTGCTAGCTTTTACACAAAATGCTTATGTTAAAATGATTTAATAAATACCTCCTCTAATCTAAAATTAATGACTCTTTGAATGTGGCACACATCTTCAAAAAGTTAATGAATGACATAATTAAAGAATAATTTATCAATATTAAGTATCATTTTACTTTTTTTCAAACTTATTCTAAAAATAATAAGATTATTCTTCAAAACTGAATTTAGAAAAATGAATTCATTTCGAATGATTAAACAAGTGTTAAAAGGAACTAATTTATTTTGAAAAAAAAATTGCATGTAGTAAATTCAACTCAATTATTAGTACATCAACATTTGCTAGCTTAAAAGTTAAAATTCTAGCTCCTCCTCCGAGTCAACATCAGATCAAGATCAAGTTGTCCCTCATCCCAAACGACAATAACAAGATGAAATTTAGAACTTTTAAAACACTAATGAAAAGGTGAAATCTAGAACTTTTAAAACACTAATGAAGTAATTAGAAAAAGATTGGTTTTTTGATTTTTTTCGTTTCACTGCTTTGCAAAAAAATAAAAATAAAAATAAAGAAGAAAGGAATGTCATATAATTAAAAAATACTAACATTTTACATGTGGATGATAATGTGCCATAGTCACGTGGTTTTTTTTATCTAGGTGGCATGCTTGGTGGAATTTCGTTAAAGGGAGGGTGTAACACCCCGTATTCAAGTACATGTATTGGCGTATTCAAGTACGTGTATTGGTCTTATTTATATGGAATTAATTTTTTTATTTTATTTATACCGGAATTTGCCCGTCGATGGTTCCATACGAAGGTTATTGAATAAGCTTTCCAACGATATATAGATTTCCAAAAACGGATAAGTTTCGGATATAATCGAGCACGTTCGAAACTATAAAACGTTGGCCGGGATATGGTGAATAGTAAATGTGCAGGAAAATTTCCTGCACACAAACTACTGAGGCCTGCCAGTTTTTTGGGTCAACTTTGAACGATCATAACTCCCTTAATATAATGAACTGGGATAGCTACGACCTATCAAAAGAAAGATCTTTGAGTTTTATTTCCAATGCAATTGGTTTCATCCAAATCCAACGTCTGAGTAAGGAGTTCTACTCGTTTTACTTCAGCCTCTCAAAATAATTTTTTAGGGCCAACTTCAAACGATCATAACTCCTTGTACAGGACGAACTGGGTGGCCTACTTTATATGAAATGAAATCCCTTTGAATTATATATCCAACGATACCAATTTCACCCAAATCCAACATCGGAGCAAAGAGTTATGGTCGATTTACTTTAGCCTATCAAAATAGTCCACCATGGACAGATTCGGATTTACTTAAATTTTTAAGGGCAATATGGTCATTTTCCATCACCTCATGGACGAAAATTGGTCATTATAGACATATACTTAGCCTAATATCCATCATTCATCATCCAATTATTGAAGAATAAGGAACCCTAGCCTAATTTCAACTCCAATTATCTTGTGATTCAACCGTAGAAAATCCAAATTGATTCCGTAGTTGTGTTCACCATCTCGAGGGCTTCGAGAAGCACCCCTTATTTGTGCCAACAGGACTTCGAAATCAAAAGGGCCATTTTATGGTAAGGATGTAAATTATGTTGGTGTTATTTATATGGATGTGTATATATATGCATGTGAGCATAAGAAGTGTGTTATTTGATTGTTGTTGAAAGATGATTGGAAATGATGTTGGATTATTCTTGTGCATGATTGGATTATGTTGAATTGTGAAGGGATTTGGTGTGATGATGTGGTATTGAAATGATGATTATATATATATATATATACACATAAACCTATTGTTCAAGTTGGTTTTTGGAATGCTTTGCAAACATTGGTTATATGGAATTATGGAAGAGAATTGTTGTGTTGGGTTGCTAATACTAGATGCCAAACATTTCATTGTAGATAAGTGATTTGTAAAGGCGGGAAGTTGTGTTGAATTGGTATCCGAATCTACGACGAGGTATGTAAAGCATACTCTAACAATGTTCTTTGGCATGAAAACACCAATGTTCCATCAAGTAAGATTCCGAGGTTGTCCAAAAACATGTATTGTTCTACGTTACCAATGAAGTTGTTTCCATCCTATAAAGTGTCAAAATGTTTCATTGATATACCAAAAGGCTCCTATTTCATTGTTGTTATATTGATGATTCTGAAACACATTGTTGATATACCAATAAGTTCCTACTTTATTGTTATGGCATTGATGACTCCAAAACACTTCATTGATGTGCCAATGAGTTCTTACTTCATTGTTATTGCATTGATGGTCTATTTATATGTCTCCTATTGATGTATCATTGTTTCAAAGTATCAAAAATGTGGTGGCGACCGAAATAACAATCTCAAAGATTAATTGAACTAAGTGATGGAAGTTCTCTCTTATCGGGTGGTATCCCAGGGGCATAAGCCTAGCATGGGTCGATCCCTATTTATGTGTTTATGGGTGGTATCCCAGGGGCATAAGCCTAGCATGGGTCGATCCCAGTTGATATGTACTAGAGGCAGCCTAATGGTCACAGTACAGTACAGTAATGATTACAAAGATGATAAGAACGAAGGTAAAGTGATTGAATAAATACAATGTACAGGTTGTCACAGGTTCTAGTAAGTGTGGTCCACTCCTATTACTCTTTATTCACTTGTTTCTGATTTCTATTGAGCTCCTATATCATATGTGATTATCTACAGCTTTACATACTCAGTACATATTTTGTACTGACGTCCCCCACGGGGACCTGCATTTCATGCTGCAGGCACAGGTACCTCAGCTCATACACCGCACAAGTAGGAGCCAGGTCACACAGCTATTGTTGGTAAGCTCCAGTTTGCTTCGGATCTTTCCGAGTCGGTTCCTTATGTTTTGCTATTGTACAGGAGTTATGTGTGGGCGGGGGTTTGTCCCGACCCTAGTTATGTCATGTATATCCTAGAGGATTTGTAGACATAAGGAAGGGTAAAGTCATGGAAGTTTATATAGTGATGTTATATCTGTATATGTGGTGGCCCCGACGGCCAAGTATTATATATATATATATTTGTGCGTGTTGTGCTGATACAGGTAATTAGATCCTTCTATATGCAACGAAGTGCTGTCCAAATTTTTGGTGACATGTAAGTGAAAGTACAGGTATTTGAACGGGTTCTCCCGGGCCTTCTCGGCTTCGGGTTCCAGTACGGCCCGATGGGATTTTGGGGCGTGACAAAAGTGGTATCAGAGAGGTTCGTCCTAGTGAGTCTACAAAGCCGTGTCTACGTAGAGTCTTGTTTATCGGTGTGTTGTGCACCACATCTATAAACAGGAGGCTATGGACATTTAGGAATTGTTTCTTTTCTTCATGTCTTAGATCGTGCGATAGAGCTTATATTGTATATGAAGTCATAGTTGACCACTGAATCAGTTTGTTTCTCTTATTATAGTAATGATGCCGGTTACCAGAAGCAAGAATACCGGTAAGCAAGTAGATGTGGCTGCCGGAGAGGGGACTAGTAAGTCACCCACTATACCAGCTAATCAAAGTGAGGCTCTAGCTGAGCATGCATCAGAAACTTCCCCCAGTCCGGAAGAAATAAGGGGGAGGAGAACTATATCCCCAGATCCACCTATTAATGCTGTTGATCAAGATCTTAGAAATGTAGTGCAACTTTTGACTCTTATAGTTGCTGGGCAAGCTCAAGGGAGAGCCATTCCTACTGCAGGTCCTAGTGGTATAGATAGGGCGGCTAGTCTTCGAACACAGGATTTTCTTAAGATGGATCCGCCTACTTTTACCGGATCCGATCTTAACGAAGATCCGCAGGACTTTATTGATCAGATCCAAAGGGCCCTAGAGGTGATGCATGTATCGGGAAGAGAGACAGTGGAGTTAGCCACGTATAGATTCAAAGGTGAGGCTATATATTGGTATGAAGACTGGAAACGGTCAAGGGGCATTGATGCACCCCCAGCTACTTGGAAAGAGTTCAAAGAGGCATTTATTGATCATTATCTTCCATATGAGACTCGTCAGGCCCGTGCGGATCAGTTCTTAAATCTTCGACAGGGTAATACAAGTGTGAGGGAGTATAGTCTTTGATTTAATTCTTTGTCCAGATATGCTCCTAATGTTATAGCTACTATGGATGACAGAGTTCATCGGTATGTGGTTGGATTGGATCCGTATTTGGTTAGGGATTGTACTATTGCTGCACTGAATAAAGACATGGATATAGCTAGGATCCAAGCATTTGCACAGAAAATGGAAGATCAGAGGCAAAGAAGAAGAAGAACACAGGAATTTGAAAGCGGATCTTCTAAGATGGCCAGATCTACAGGGCATTTTATGGTGCCACAGAGAGGTTTTAGACCTTAATTTTCTGCTAGACCACCTAGGCCATTATTTTCTTATTCTGCAGCTAGTGCTCCACCACAGCACCAGGGGTTAAGAGGCAGTCAATTTGGGCAAAGAAGTGAGGGTCATAGTTCGCGATCAGTGGGTTACCAAGGGCAAGGGAATATGAGCCAATCGAGACCTCCTCGAGAGCCATGCAATAAATGTGGAAGGTATCATTTGGGAGCATGTCGGCTGGGGACCAATGTTTGCTTTTGGTGCGGTATGTCGGGGTATATGATGAGGGAATGCCCACGAAGGGACATAGGGGGTATGGCACGACCTACGGGGTCATTTGTTGCATCATCATCATCGATGCCTTATTCAGGAAGGGGTGCACAGCCAATGGGTCATGTTAGAGGTGATAGATGAGCCACGAGTTCTAGCGGGGCTCATAATCGTACGTATGCTCTAGCGGATCGACAGAATTTAGAGGTTTCCCCAGATGTGGTTACGGGTACGTTGTCTATATTTTCATTCGATTTATATGCCTTAATTGATCCCGGTTCTATATTATCTTATGTTACTCCATTGATTGCTGGAAAGTTCGAAAGAATACCCGAACTGTTAGTTAAGCCATTTGAAGTGTCCACACCGGTCGGGGAATCTATTATAGCTAGAAGGGTTTATCGAAACTGCATAGTAACTGTTTGTGGTCGTGATACGATGGCTGATCTTGTAGAGTTAGAAATGGTAGATTTTGATGTTATAATGGGTATGGACTGGTTGGCGTCTTGTTATGCCACAATTGATTGTTGCACGAAAACGGTATATTTCCATTTTCCAAATGAATCAGTCCTTGAATGGAAAGGTGAAATTAGCGCGCCAAGAGGTAGATTTATTTCTTATTTTAAGGCAAGAAGAATGATTTCCAAGGGATACATATATCATTTAGTTAGAGTAAGGGATACAGAAGCGGAGCCACCAACTCTTCACGCTGTTCTGGTGGTAAATGAATTTCCTGATGTATTTCCTGAAGATCTTCCAGGTTTGCCTCCTGAACGAGAAGTAGAGTTTGGTATTGATGTAATACCAGGCACCCAACCAATATCCATTCCTCCGTATAGAATGGCCCCAGCAGAATTACGAGAATTGAAAGAGCAATTGAAAGATTTGCTAGAAAAGGGGTTCATTAGGCCTAGTATTTCCCCTTCGGGTGCACCAGTGTTATTTGTACGCAAAAAGGATGGCTCGCTGAGGATGTGTATTGATTATCGACAATTGAATAAGGTGACTATTAAGAATAAATATCCTCTCCCAAGAATTGATGATTTATTTGATCAGTTACATGGCGTCAAGTGCTTTTCTAAGATTGATTTGAGGTCAGGTTACCACCAAGTGAGGGTCAAAGAGAAGGATATACCCAAGAAAGCTTTCCGAACACGGTATGGTCATTAAGAGTTTCTA
Source organism: Capsicum pubescens (assembly GCA_030864215.1). NCBI lineage: Eukaryota > Viridiplantae > Streptophyta > Magnoliopsida > Solanales > Solanaceae > Capsicum > Capsicum pubescens. The sequence continues at coordinate 225,625,555 of CM061549.1, forward strand.
GTTATGTCATTTGGGCTAACTAATGCACCTGCAGCTTTTATGGATTTGATGAATAGGGTGTTTAAGCCATTCCTGGATGTATTTGTGATAGTTTTTATAGATGATATTCTAGTTTATTCTAGATCAAAAGAGGACCATGCCAATCACTTACGACAGGCATTGCAGACTCTTCGTGATTGTAAGCTTTATGCAAAGTTCTCTAAATGTGAGTTTTGGTTAAAGTCGGTGGCATTTTTGGGTCATATTGTATCTAGTGAAGGGATAAAGGTTGATGCTCAAAAGATAGAAGCTGTGAAGAACTGGCCAAGGCCCACAACGCCTATGGAGATTCGTAGTTTTCTCGGGTTGGCCGGTTATTATAGAAGGTTTGTTAAAGACTTTTCTTCCATTTCAGCACCCTTAACCAAGCTAACCCATAAAGCATCCAAATTCCAATGGAATGATGAATGTGAGAAGAGTTTTCAAGATTTAAAGAACAAATTGATTTCTACACCCGTGTTGGTACTTCCAGAAGGCACCGAAGGGTATACAGTGTATTGTGATGCTTCCAGAATTGGTTTAGGATGTGTATTGATGCAGCATGGTAAGGTAATAGCATATGCTTCTAGACAATTGCAGCCACATGAGAAAAATTATCCTACACACGATCTTGAGCTGGCAGCAGTTATTTTTTCTTTAAAGATATGGCGCCACTACTTATATGGGGTTCATGTTGATATATATACTGACCATAAGAGCTTGCAATATATTTTTAATCAGAAGGATCTAAATTTAAGGCAGTAGAGATGGCTTGAACTTTTAAAGGACTACGATGTTGATATCTTGTACCATCCAGGGAAAGCAAATGTGGTAGCTGATGTGTTAAGTCGTAAGGCTATGATGGCGCCTATAGAAAGGCAAGGGATGGTTAAGGATCTTCACCAGTTAGCTAGTTTGAGAGTTCGCCTTCTTGAAACTCCGAATAAAAAGCTTATCATACATAATGCTGCGGAATCTTCATTAGTAGCTGAAGTGAAAGAGAAGCAATATGCAGACCCTATTTTATTACAGCTTAAGGAGAACGTTCAGAGTAGTGAGACCAAGGCATTTGAGCTTACGCGAGAAGGAGTACTTCAGTGCCAAAACCGATTGTATGTGCCGGATATAGACGGGCTAAGAAAGAAGATTATGACAGAAGCACATTTTTCAAGGTATTCCATTCATCCAGGATCAACCAAAATGTATCAAGATTTGAAAGATATGTATTGGTGGAATGACATGAAGAAGAGCATTGCAGAATTTGTAGCTGAATGTCCAAATTGTCAAAGAGTTAAAGTTGAGCACCAAAAACCCGGAGGCTATATGCAATGCATAGATCTTCCAATTTGGAAGTGGGACATGATCAACATGGATTTTGTTACAGGTTTGCCTCGTACAGCTCGGAAATTTGATTCTATATGGGTGATTGTGGATAGGCTTACTAAATCCGCACATTTCTTACCCGTTAAAACCACTTACACAGTTGAAGAATATTCGAAGCTGTATGTTAAGGAAATAGTCCGATTACATGGAGTGCCAACTTCTATTATATCGGATCGGGGAACTCAATTTACCGCAAACTTTTGGAAGTCTTTCCAACGGAGTTTGGGAACACAAGTGAATCTGAGTACAGCTTTTCACCCTCAGACGGATGGACAAGCAGAGCGCATCATTCAAACACTTGAAGATATGCTACGAGCATGTGTTATAGATTTTAAAGGCAGCTGGGATGACCATTTACCTCTTATTGAGTTTGCCTACAATAATAGCTATCATTCAAGTATCAAAATGGCACCATATGAAGCTTTATATGGGAGGAAGTGTAGATCACCAATAGAATGGTTCGAAGTGGGTGAAACTCTTATGTTCGGACCGGATCTTGTGTATCAAGCCATAGAAAAAGTCAAGGTGATTCAGCAACGGTTGAAAACAGCCCAAAGTCGACACAAGTCATATGCGGATAGTAGAAGAAGAGGGCTAGAGTTTTCGTTAGGCGATTGGGTATTTTTGAAGGTATCGCCAATGAAAGGGGTGATGATATTTGGCAAGAAAGAAAAGTTGAGTCCACGATATATAGGCCCGTATAAGATTATTCGAAGATGTGGGCAAGTTGCTTATGAATTAGAGCTACCCCAGGAACTCTCATCAGTGCATCCAGTATTTCATGTATCGATGCTTCGAAAGTGTATCGGAGATCCGTCCCTTATTACTTCTACTGAAGATGTGCAAGTAACAGAAGATCTTACCTATGAGGAGATGCCTATTGCTATATTAGATCGTCAAGTTAAGAAGATGAGAAATAAAGAAGTAGCATCGATGAAAGTACTTTGGAGAAATCAACAAAGGGAAGAGATTACATGGGAAGCTGAGGAAGCAATGAAATCTAAGTACCCTCATTTGTTCAAAGATGAAGAGGAAGTTCAAGAAACGGAGTTAGAACATTAACAAGTAAGTTTTTGTTTATATATGCATAGTATTTATGTGATGATGTGAATGTTAATGGTGGACTTGAACTTGTTTTGGTTGAATAACTACGCTAACATTCGAGGACGAATGTCCTAAAGGGGGGAAGGATGTAACACCCCGTATTCAAGTACATGTATTGGCGTATTCAAGTACGTGTATTGGTCTTATTTATATGGAATTAATTTTTTTATTTTATTTATACCGGAATTTGCCCGTTGATGGTTCCATAAGAAGGTTATTGAATAAGCTTTCCAACGATATAAAGATTTCCAAAAACGGATAAGTTTCAGATATAATCGAGCACGTTCGAAACTATAAAACGGTGGCCGGGATATGGTGAATAGTAAATGTGCAGGAAAATTTCCTGCACACAAACTACTGAGGCCTGCCAGTTTTTTGGGTCAACTTTGAACGATCATAACTCCCTTAATATATTGAAATGGGATAGCTACGACCTATCAAAAGAAAGATCTTTGAGTTTTCTTTCCAATGCAATTGGTTTCATCCAAATCCAACGTCTGAGTAAGGAGTTATACTCGTTTTACTTCAGCCTCTCAAAACAGTTTTTTAGGGTCAACTTCAAATGATCATAACTCCTTGTACAGGACGAACTGTGTGGCCTACTTTATATGAAATGAAATACCTTTGAATTATCTATCCAACTATACCAATTTCACCCAAATCCAATATCGGAGCAAAGAGTTATGATCGATTTACTTTAGCCTATCAAAATAGTCCACCATGGACAGATTCGGATTTACTTAAATTTTTAAGGGCAATATGGTCATTTTCCATCACCTCATGGACGAAAATTGGTCATTATATACATATACTTAGCCTAATATCCATCATTCATCATCCAATTATTGAAGAATAAGGAACCCTAGCCTAATTTCAACTCCAATTATCTTGTGATTCAACCGTAGAAAATCCAAATTGATTTCGTAGTTGTGTTCACCATCTCGAGGGCTTCGAGAAGCACCCCTTATTTGTGCCAACAGGACTTCGAAATCAAAAGGGCCATTTTATGGTAAGGATGTAAATTATGTTGGTGTTATTTATATGGATGTGTATATATATGCATGTGAGCATAAGAAGTGTGTTATTTGATTGTTGTTGAAAGATGATTGGAAATGATGTTGGATTATTCTTGTGCATGGTTGGATTATGTTGAATTGTGAAGGGATTTGGTGTGATGATGTGGTATTGAAATGATGATTATATATATATATATATACACACACATAAACCTATTGTTCAAGTTGGTTTTTGGAATGCTTTGCAAACATTGGTTATATGGAATTATGGAAGAGAATTGTTGTGTTGGGTTGCTAATACTAGATGCCAAATATTTCATTGTAGATAAGTGATTTGTAAAGGCGGGAAGTTGTGTTGAATTGGTATCCGAATCTACGACGAGGTATGTAAAGCATACTCTAACAATGTTCTTTGGCATGAAAACACCAATGTTTCATCAAGTAAGATTCCGAGGTTGTCCAAAAACATGTATTGTTCTACGTTACCAACGAAGTTGTTTCCATCCTATAAAGTGTCAAAATGTTTCATTGATATACCAAAAGGCTCCTATTTCATTGTTGTGATATTGATGATTCTGAAACACATTGTTGATATACCAATAAGTTCCTACTTTATTGTTATGGCATTGATGACTCCAAAACACTTCATTGATGTGCCAATGAGTTCTTACTTCATTGTTATTGCATTGATGGTCTATTTATATGTCTCCTATTGATGTATCATTGTTTCAAAGTATCAAAAATGTGGTGGCGACCGAAATAACAATCTCAAAGATTAATTGAACTAAGTGATGGAAGTTCTCTCTTATCGGGTGGTATCCCAGGGGCATAAGCCTAGCATGGGTCGATCCCTATTTATGTGTTTATGGGTGGTATCCCAGGGGCATAAGCCTAGCATGGGTCGATCCCAGTTGATATGTACTAGAGGCAGCCTAATGGTCACAGTACAGTACAGTAATGATTACAAAGATGATAAGAACGAAGGTAAAGTGATTGAATAAATGCAATGTACAGGTTGTCACAGGTTCTAGTAAGTGTGGTCCACTCCTATTACGCTTTATTCACTTGTTTCTAATTTCTATTGAGCTCCTATATCATATGTGATTATCTACAGCTTTACATACTCAGTACATATTTCGTACTGACGTCCCCCACGGGGACCTGCATTTCATGCTGCAGGCACAGGTACCTCATCTCATACACCGCACAAGTAGGATCCAGGTCACACAGCTATTGTTGGTGAGCTCCAGTTTGCTTCGGAGCTTTCCGAGTCGGTTCCTTATGTTTTGCTATTGTACAGGAGTTATGTGTGGGCGGGGGTTTGTCCCGACCCTAGTTATGTCATGTATATCCTAGAGGATTTGTAGACATAAGGAAGGGTAAAGTCATGGAAGTTTATATAGTGATGTTATATCTGTATATGTGGTGGCCCCGACGGCCAAGAATTATATATATATATATTTGTGCGTGTTGTGCTGATACAGGTAATTAGATCCTTCTATATGCAACGAAGTGCTGTCCAAATTTTTGGTGACATGTAAGTGAAAGTACAGGTATTTGAACGGGTTCTTCCGGGCCTTCTCGACTTCGGGTGCCAGCCCGGCCCGATGGGATTTTGGGGCGTGACAGAGGGGTATTTTTTAGCCAAATATTTAACAGAGGGGTATTTTTGAGCCATTTCAGATAGTTTAGGGGTATTTTTGATCCTTTTCCAAATTTTGTTAGAGGGAGGGGTATTTTTGAGCCAAATATTTAACGAAGGGGTATTTTTGAGCCAAAAATCTAACGAGTGGCATTTTTGAGCTATTTCAGATAGTTCATGGGTATTTTTGAAACTTTTTCGATATACAAACTAGTTTAACGACACGTGCCTCTCACGTGTAATTTTTAATTATTTAAAATTAGACAAGTTTATCTATTGCAAAGATTTTTAATAAAGTGCAAAAAGTTCAAACCACTTTACAAAGATCCTTTACACTTTAATATAATAATATAAACATAACATATATTTTACTGTAAGCACATATATATACTACCACCAGAAGTTTCAAGCGGTTAATGGATTGTAACTTTTACGTTTGTCATGCATTACCTCTTTTCCTTGCTGCTAGAGGTTAAGAGAGAGACATCGATTTCAACCTTATTTGTAATACAATTATTTTTTAGAATTTTTTTCTATATTTTTAATCACTCCTTATTTTTAAAGTTAAATTTTTAGAAAATCTTTGATTACTTAAACCTTTTAAAAAAATTGGTACTTCTTATATTTTATTTATTCTAAAGCTTTCATATTTATTTCTAGATTTTTCAAATTTTCTTAGTTGATTTAGAATTCTTAAACTAATAAAAAAGATATTAGTTGTCATTAATTCTGATAACCTCTAATAAGAAAATATTTAATTAATTTTCATCTCTTAAATATTAGAAAAATAGTGAAAAGACGATTTTGTCTAAAAGAGAGACTTTTAATGAAGGAAAAAAAAATTAAACAATATTTTTAAGGCCCTTCACACATTTAATATAGAACTAGTTTAGGATACGTGCGTTGCACGTGTGTATCACGTTAAAAGAATAAAAATCATATATTTAATTTAAACATAAAAAATCAACTAATAATTTACAATGACGTTATATGATATTTAAAAGTTAAAAATCATTCTAGTTTTTCCACGTTGTAACAGTTTATCCGTGTTAATACAAAGAGAGCTTGTCCAAGTTGGCTCCGAAAAAAGAATTATCTAACATTGTATATAAGGCATCGATGTATCCATGACCCTAAAAGAAAGCATAATAATTGAGAATTTTATACCAGGAATAAGTGGAATAGAATACCAAGTTTACCATCAGTATAAATAATTTTAAGATTAATTTGTTCTAATGGGAGACTGAAGCATGAGTATTGGTTTTGAGTCTCGAGTATTTCTTCTTGTAGGAGGTTCAGTCATGTGATTATTTTCTTGATGATCATAGGTGTGATTAGTGAACATATCACAGTTTAGTCATGTTTGGATTCCTATTTCAAGGTGTTTGTCATGTATGTGATACTTTGGAACATCTTCTGGATTTCAGTAGGGATGTGAGCATTTGGTTTGGACCTAATTCCTCATCCTTCTTTAGTTTGAGCTGCTATTATTTTGGCCCAGATGTTTATGCTCTTCGATCCCAACTGAGGTCCTGTTAATCTAGGTTGTAAAATTGATGCTCGTGCAGCCGTGCTTCTTCTTTACCTTATTTTTTTCCATCTCATTTACCACAGAATAGATAAATGTCCATTTGCATCCAGTTGCAAGCCCTCAAAACTACCTCTCTTTCTCCATCCATCCATCCATCCATCCATCCATCCATCCATCCATTCATCTATCTATCTATCTATCTATCTATCTTGAGTTTGATGATTTTGTGGGGTAGAATGAGGTAACTGAATTTTACTTTCTGTGAACACAACTTTACATGAGTTGGATCTTTCAAAATATAACCTCCTTATCTCTACGAGATAGGGGTAAGATCAGTATTCACTTTGCTCTCTCCTTGCCCTACGAGAACTTTAATAGTATGACGTTTTTAAAAAATACTATCTCAACCTCATGCACAAAACTATTGAAAAGGTAATAAGGAGATACATATCTGGCAACTATAGCTGGAGCATCTATCTTTCTTATTTTATCTCTTCTTGAACTTTTGCGGATTTCCTCTCCATCTCTTCTGCTTCAGTTCCATTACTTCTTTGGCTCTTTTCTCGCTTTGTAGCTCTAACAACACCACTGTTTCCATGAGGCCTACAATACATCATATGCTTCCCTAAGTATCAATGTACTTCCTTCTTAGTATTCACTCCCTCGATCTGAACCAATGACTTGCTCGAATACTGATTCAACTTCAATCTTTGTATTCAAGAATTGTTCCTCTAGTATAGAGTCTTACACGTGCTCCTTGGCGTCCTTCAATTACTCCACCACAAGGGTGTATCGTACGCAGCCTTACCTTGAATTTCTGTCAGAGGCTGTTTCCAAGGCTTGAACCCGTGACCTCCTAGTCACATGGCAGCAACATTACCAGTTTTAAAATAAACTTAGGTTGTTTATTAGGATTGGCCATCTGTGAATTATTTTCTTCAAAAATTGATTTACTCCTATAACAAAACTTCTTAGCCTTGCATCCTGTTTATATTGATCATGTTATCTTTTGAGGCCTGATGCCAATGGATGGACATTATGATTTGTTCATGTTTAGTATCCTTCTTCCTTGTCACGATAAATCTGCAACCATTTCTTGTATTCAACCGTACCTATACGCGCAAAAGACTAATTTGCATAGTCATCAGTAAGTGAATTTTATTCCCTGAGAGTATGCTGTAGCTGAACTTGACAGTGTTGCATAAATCTTCTTGTGTTTTCAACTATAATGATCATCTGCCATGGTATGACCCATAATCCCTCCAGAAAATTTTTAACCACCAATGACTCTGTTTCTACTGTAATGTGACCTATTCCAATCAAGGACAAAGCCGGTGAACCTTAAGGATTCATCTGAACCCCTTCGTCAAAAGATTATACGATATTTATAAGGTCAAAATACTATTTTATGTATAGATAGTAGAGATATTGAATCCACTTTAGTTTCTTAGTGGGTTTATCGCTTTATATTTTGAACACTTAGTAAAAATCATGACTCTGTCATCTGCCTCTGAATATTCCAATAGATGTACAATGGTATCCTTACGGTTATTTCTTCAAATACACAAACATGGAATCAAGTGTATGTATATATGAAATATGAAAACTGCCGAATTATCGTATGTTCGATCAATTTATTAGCTGATAATTGATAAAGACTAATCTAAAGTAATTAATACCTCAATCAACAAAAAGAAGATCCTACATAATGAGATAAATCAAGAATAAAAGATAGTTGTGTAAAACTAACTTTTTCGTCTTTCTCAAAATTATCAAGTACTGAGTTTCTAATTTAAGTAACAGGGTATTCATCGATTCATGTTCATCGAGATAGATTCATATTCACAAATTTATAGATCTAGAAATTCTTAACTTGAAACTTTTACTTTATATTGAAATTATCACACTCGAATCTCAGATTCATGTTATAGCCATCATTGACCACGTTTAAGCCAACATTTGCATTGCACACGTGTGTCACATCAATATAAAAGATTGCATACAAAAAAATAAAGTATATAATATTGCAATTCAAGTTACAATATATATAACGTAATAGTATATTCATTTAAATGATAACAACGTATGTCATTATGTTGTTATAACACAAAAGAAACTTACCACTAATTTTGTTTAATTTTAAGGTTAATAGCAGATATTAATGTTATGTTACAGAGTTAAGCTCACCTCTTTATCAATTAATAAAGAGGTTTTTCGAGTAAATGTCGTAACCTCTTAATTGACACAATTCCTTGACAGAATTATCTAAATAAAATGTATATTAGAGTTATAATTACAATAATACAGAATATTACAACGAATCAAAATATATAAATGTAATTAGTTACCTTCATAGAGACTGACACTTGATGCTCCCTTGTTGTTGCCTTTCGTGCTCCTATCCTCTAGGGTACTATTCTTAAAATCCAATTATTAAGGATCAAAAATCGATTAACAAAAAATTGAACCATTCGATTAACCAAAAATCGATAATAAATATCTTATTGATTTGATCATCGCATGTTTAGAAATTGAAAACCACGTAGCACAAAACCAATGAAGACAAACCAGGAAGACACTTTTTTGCATTAGTAGTTTTAATTAACCAGGACACAAGAAAATAGTAACATAGATCTTTAGCAATATTCTTTGTGATTTTCTTCATAAAATAAAAGCTACCATGAAATTTAAAATATATGTCTGATGTTAGGTTCTTAATAAGGGTAACATTAGGTAAAAATCAAACCAACACTTATGATACCATAGCATGAACTTAAACTTAACCAAAACCACCAGTTTAATTTGAGGGCATGGCTTCACTTACACATGTGATTAAGTCAAGGACAATAACACAAATCAAAAAACTCCTGGACATATCAGACTATCATCTCTTTCATTTAGCTTTGACTTTTGTGATGCTCTTTAAGTCCATTTCTACATAGAATCTGCGTCAAAAATTAGAAAAAGAGTGCCTTAAGTATAATATTTAGAAAAAAATAAATAAACATTCAATATAAAAATAAGTTATAGCATATCTAAAGACGTTAATCAGGTATATATACTATAAAAGAGAAGTCAAGAAGAAAAAGAAAGAACAACAACAAATTTCATGTGAAGATTATCACAGATATTGGAAGGATCTCAAATTGTTAGTTCAATCAACCATAATCTAGAGTAAGCCATTTAATCATCATGCACGCTCGGAGGCAATAACATCAAATAAAAATGTGTTTTTGTCCTAGAGAACCATATTCCCTCACACATTCAACTCAAGAAAATAATGCTTATAATCTTTGCATGATTTATAGAGGCAAAGCAAACTAATATGAGAAAGTAAGGGAAAAGTTCAATTCGTTACCGTACAACTTAGATAAGAAAACAGAAGAAAAATTTGATCAAGAATTGATCCTATGTTAATGCAAAGGGCGCAGCTAGGTTTAATGCAAAAGAAAGGGTCTGACCAAGAATTTATCCAACTCACATACACCCAATTTGATTACAACTTTTCGAAAAATTACTTAAATATAAATTGTATAATTTTTTATATATAAGGTAAAATTATAATTAATTTTGAACCGTTAAATATTATGATTTTTTAATCAAATAAAATATGAAGAACCAAGATTGTTTCCATGTATAATGTGCCCAATAAAACCTTTCCTTATATTTGATGTGAAAAGAAAAAGAAGAAGAACGTGAGAAAAGATTTAATATTAAGGTAAGAAAATAGTTTGTTGAAAATATAATTTTAAGGTTCTATTTTAGCTAGGAAAGATTTTTGTCAAAATGGTATTCTGTTTTTGTTAGGAAAGGTTTTTATTTGTTATTATAGTCAATATTTAATATCATTAAAATAATTAAAAAATAGTGAAAAGAAGAATTTGTCTAAAAAAGAGACTTTTAATGAAGTGCAAAAATTCAAACAACAACATTTCTAAGGTCTTCACACTTTTAAAATATTATAGATATAGATTATACATATATATATATAGATTATAGTACAACTTCATAAAAAAGAAAATACTAAATTTTGAATTAAGTAATTATTCTCTTACTATTAAAAATAGACATGTAATTAACTTCCTATAATTTAGACTTTTTCATATATTATAATTCTTTATTCTAACGCTTTTATATTTATTTTAGATTTTTCAAATCTTTTTAAAATCAAATTTAATTGATTTAAATATTAATCTAATGAAAAAAGTATAAGTTGTCATTAATTCTGAGACTTCTAATAAGGAAAGATTTTATTACAAATATATTTCATTAATTTTTAAATATTAGAAAAAATAGTTAAAAGACGATTTTCTCTAAAGCAAAAACTTTTAATGAAGGACAAAAAGTTCAAATAACATTTCTAAGGCTCTTCACACTTTTAATATATTATAAATAACTATAAATTATAAATTATAGATATAGATTATAGATATAAATATAGATATAGATAGATAGTCTATGAGGTCTTTCTTTTTCCATTAATTTTTGGTTCAACTTTACTTTTGTTTAATTAATAAAATAGTCCACGAGACCTTTTTTCCTTCTTAAAAAAAGAACTCACACGTGATTCCTAAATTAGGAAGACTCCCAACTGTGTGAGGACTTTGTGATCAACGTGGAATTCAATATTTTTTGGATCATTTTGTATTTACCATATATTTTTCTCTTAAAACATTATATTACGGCGTCTTAATTTAATTATTTGATTATTTTTAATTTGAAAAAAAAAATAATTTTATTTATTGCAGAGTCTTTTAATAAAAAATAAAAAGTTCAAACAATATTTTTAGTAAGATTTTTTGTAAAGTCTTTTGCAAATAGGACAAGTGTAAAGTAGAAAATAGTTTACATGTAAAACGTGTAAATTAGGAATAGTAGTAGGAATAGTTTCTTTTTCTCTTATAAATATGTAAGCCATTCGGCAAGATAAAGGCAAGACTTAACTTTTACTATTTTGTCTTCTTTTTCTTCAATTATTGCTCCGTTGATTTTTATCTTCTAGCTGGCGTCCTTATCTTCTTGGTTGATTTTTTCTTTTATTCTAGCCGGACTTTCGGGATAATATTATCTTCTCCATTACATCTCAAACATTGATGGTCTGGATATTTGTGTCTAATTATCTTGCAATATCTTGTTAATAATCCGTATTTTTTAAAAAAACTACTTTGTATTTGTATTTTTAAGTTGACCGTATATTTATTTGTATTTTTTATTTTATTTTTTTCGTATTTGAAGAAGTGAAAAAGAATTTTTATTTTTCTTTCTATGAACACTAGTGTTTATATTAATTGATATGAATTGTATTTTATTGATACAAACTAAACAATACAAATATAAATGATAATTGATACAAATACAAATGTTATATTTGTATCAAATGATACTTGTTTATACAGTTTGAACCATACATATACAGATGATACATGTTTATATATATATATATATATATATATATATATATATATATATATATATATATATATATATATATATATATATATATATATATATATATAAATACAAATGATAAATTTGAGATACAAATATCAACACTACATTTATATTAAACGGTACATTGCATATTTGTATATTTTAGACTCAAACAAATAAAATTAATACATATACTTGTTTGTCCACACGGGGATTGTGCGACGATCTCGGAGGTTGTGCGACGACCTGATTACGGCTTTTCCGACTAGAAGGATGTAGATGCAATTCATTTTGGTTTAAGATCTACTTAATTATTTAAATCAAAATTTAATCATTTCCATAAATACAAAATCCAATTAGACAAAATTTCTAACATTTATGTTCACTCCATTGTCCTTCTCACTAAAAATAACTCCATTTCTTCTAAGCAAAGTAGTGATTCTTCTCTACTCTTAACAAGTTTTCTTGTCTCAATTTTACTTCTTTTACAACCTCTTTTCAAGATTCTATCAGTTTCTTCCTTTAAAAACTGTAATTTTCTTGCTCTTTTTTATATGTTAAATTTCATTTTTGGTCCATTTTGATGATGTTTATGTATGGAATACTGAAAAACCTCGTGCATCATCATCATCATCATATATATTACACTTACTTTATTGTGTTATGTTGTGTTGTATTAGCATATTGACTTGTCATCTATGTATTTATCATATCTTCTTTTACTTGTATTTGATGATCTTGTATATGCATGTTGTGTTTCATTCTTTTTGCATGAATGGTGTGGCTTATACTACATATCAGGTAAGATATGTTGTGAGAGATTGGTGGATATCGTTTGTTGGTTATAGGCCTGTTGATGCTCCTGAGTTTTCGTGGGATCAGTTTGTCGATGCCTTTCTGGAGAGTTTCGTGCCTTACAATTTAAGGGATCGGATGAAAAACGAGTTTGATCATTTGGAGTAGGGCTCCATGATAGTTGCTGAGTATGAGGCACGCTTCCATGCTAGGTCCTGATATTTCTATGATAGCATTTCCACCGAGTCTGAGAAGAGTCAGAAGTTTGTGAAGGGTTTAAATGTCTCTCTTCAGTTGGATACGTCTCAGATGGTTGTGCTAGTGGCTCCTCTTTAAAGTATAGTGGATCATGCTATGATGACGGAGGGTATTCTTACTGTATATCAGAGAGGCGCGACATTTTGGTGAGCTCAGGAGTTAAACCTCTCGAAGCAAAGATTTCAGAGGTTCTCATGGATACCATGGTAGGCCAGTGACGACTTTACAGAGTTCAGGTGGTGGGTCTTCTAGTTCAGCAGTTTAGGGTGGTTGTTCGGGCCCAATTATTCCTTCTCCTGTTATGGCTGGTCATAGATATTGCATATGTGTGATGAGATTAGCCATGTGGTCAGGGACTATCCCCGTTGGGTGATTTGAGCTACTCTTATTTCAGTTGTGAGAGGTAGGGGTTCTACCAAAGGTGCGAGAGGTAGATATGGTAGAGCCCTTGAGGATGGTCGTGGGTCTACCCAGGCAGATGGTGGTCGTGATTAATGTTATGCTATACTGCCAGATCTGAGGCGGAGGCTTCAGATGCTATGATCTACGGTATCATCCCAGTTTGTTTTAGGTCTGCATCTATGTTATTTGATCTCGAATCGATTTTCTCCTATGTGTCTGTGTATTTTGCTTTGGGTTTTGATTCTGTTAATAAGCCTCTTGCCATGCCTTTTCATGTATCTACATCGGTAGGTGATTCTTTAGTGGTGAATCGGGTGTACCGATCTTGTGTTGTGACTTTTACTGGGCATGAAACTTTGGTAGACTTGCTTGTGTTAGATATGATCGATTTTGATATTATTTTAGGCATGGATTGGTTGGCTTATTATCATGCTGTCTTAGATTATTTTGCTAAGATCGTGACTTTAGCTTCGCCGAGTGTGCCTAGGATAGCTTGGAAGGGTATAATTCATTCGGGTCCTAAGAGGATTATATCTTTTGTTCAGGATTATAAATTGGTTAAGAGGGGATGTTTATCTAACTTGGACCATATTCGTGACACCAGTGTTGTTTCGCCTCCTTCCTTAGATTCTGTTCGTATTGTCCGTGAGTTTATGGACGTGTTTCCTACGAACTTTCCTGGTATACCTCCGTATCGAGAAATTGATTTGCTATTGATGTTGAGCCGGGCACCAAGCCCATTTTTATTTCTCCTTATAGGATGGCCACAGTAGAGTTGAAGGAATTAAAGTATCAATTGCAGGAGTTGTTGGATAAAGGATTTATCTGACCTAGTATTTCACCTTGGGGTGCGCCTATCTTGTTTGTGAAGAAAAAAGATGGGTGTATGCAGATGTATATTGATTATCGGTAGTTGAATAAGGTGACAGTTAAGAATAAGTTTCTTCTTCCTTGCACCGATGATTTATTTGATCAGCTTTAGGGTGCGACAGTGTTTTTGAAGATTGATTTGAGGTCCGATTATCACCAATTGAGGATTAGAGCTTCGAATATTCTGAAAATAGCTTTCGAACTCGATATGGTCATTATGATTCTTGGTCATGTCTTTTGGGTTGACCAATGCCTCTGTCGCATTCATGGAGTTGATGAACTGGGTGTTTCAACCGTATCTCGTATCCTTTGTTATTATGTTTATAGATGATATCTTGGTTTATTCTAAGAGTGAGGTTGAGCATGAAGAGCATTTGCGTATTGTGCTTTAGAGATTGAGGGATGAGAAGTTGTATGCCAAGTTTTCTACGTTCGAGTTTTGGTTGGAGTCTGTTTCTTTCTTGGGTCATGTGGTGACTAAGGAGAGTGTTATGGTTGATCCAGCCAAGATTGTCGCAGTTCGTGATTGGGCTATACCTACTTCGCCTATCGAGATTCAAAGTTTTATTGGCTTTGCCCAAGGAGGATGTGGGCTTTACCGTCTTTTGTGATACTTCAGGTGTTGGATTAGGTGTTGTGTTTATGTAGGAGAGCAAGGTGATTGCTTATGCGTCTCATCAGTTGAAGCCTCATGAGAGGAATTATCCTACCCATGATTTGGAATTGTGCGCAGTTATGTTTGTTTTAAAGTTGTGGACTACTTATATGGAGTCCGTTGTGAGATCTTCTAAGATCATCGTAGCCTTCAGTACATTTTCACCCAACGAGATCTTAATATGAGTCACATTCGTTGGTTTGTTTTTCTTAAGAATTATGATACGACTATTCTCTACCATCCGGGCAAGGCTAATGTGGTTGCAGATGACTTGAGTCGGAAGTCCACTAGCATGTGTAGCTTGGAGCATCTTTTGACCCAGAAGAGTTCTTTCGCTTTAGAGGTTTAAACTTTGGCTAACCATATGGTTCTTCTTGATATTTCAACACCGAGGCATGTTTTGGCTTTTGTGGATGCTAGATCTTCTTTGATGGAGCAGATTCGAGCCCATCAGTTTGATGATGTTGGATTGAGGTTAATTCGAGGTAAGGTGTAGAGTGGGGAGGCTAAGGAAGCCTCACTTGGTTTAGATGGAGTTTTGAGGGTTGGAGGCTGAGTTTGTGTGCCGCAAATGGGTGATTAAATTAGCTTGATCTTGGAGGAGGCCCACTGTTCCAGATATTTTATCCATCCAAGTGTGACTAAGATGTATCGTGATTTGAGACAGCTCTACTGGTGGGGTGGTATGAGGCGAGATGTGGCGTACTTCATAGCTCATTGCCTTTATTGCCAACAGGTGAAATCCGAGCATATGAGACCTGGTAGATTGCTTCAGAAGTTGCTCATTCCTGGGTGAAAGTGGGAACGGATCACCATGGACTTTGTGACTGGTTTTCCTCGTACATCTCATAGTTGTAACAGTGTTTGGGTCATCGTGGATCGATTTACCAAGTCATCTTATTTTATTCCGGTTCAGGTCTCATTCAGTGCTGAGAGGTTAGCCCCTATCTTCATTCGTGAGATTATACGTCTGCATGGGCGTCAGTGTCCATTATTTTAGATTGAGATTTTATGTTCACATCTCACTTTTGGAAGACTTTTCAGGATGAGTTGGGTATTCGAGTTGATCTTAGCACAACGTTTCACCCCCAGACTGATGGCCAGTCAGAGAAGACTATTCAAGTTTTGGAAG
This sequence comes from Capsicum pubescens, assembly GCA_030864215.1. Classification (NCBI taxonomy): domain Eukaryota; kingdom Viridiplantae; phylum Streptophyta; class Magnoliopsida; order Solanales; family Solanaceae; genus Capsicum; species Capsicum pubescens. The sequence goes on from CM061549.1 coordinate 225,641,791, forward strand.
ATATGCTTCGCGCATGCGTGATGGATTATGGTGGACAGTGGGAGCAGCATTTGGCTTTAACAGAGTTTGCATATAATAATAGCTATCATTTCAATATTGATATGGCTCTTTAGGTGTTGTATGGTAGGCTTTGTCTCCCCCTAGTAGATTGGTTTGATGTTTCAGAGGTGAGACTTTGAGGTACGGACTTTCTTCGTGAGTCTTTGGATAGAGTCAGGGTCATTCAGGATAGACTTAGAACGGCTCAGAGTAGGCAGAAGTGTTATGTTGATCGTAGACTTCGTGCCTTGAGATTTGGTGTTGGTGATCATGTTTTCCTTCGAGTTTCATCCATGAAGGGTGTGATGAGGTTTGGGAAGAAGGGCAATCTTAGCCCCAGGTATATTGGTCCATTTGAGATTTTTCGGACTGTTGGTGATGTGGCTTATGGGTTGGCTTTTCCCCCTGATCTATCAGTTGTTCATCTAGGTTTTCATGTTTCTATGCTTCGTCGCTATATTCTGGATGAGCATCATATTATTCGTTGGGGGTCAGTTCATCTAGATGAGCGATTGTCGTATGTTGAGAAGCCGATCTCCATTTTGGCTAGGGATATTAGGCAGTTGCGCTCTAGAGTGATCCCTGTGGTTAAGGTGCAGTGGCAACATCGACCTATAGATGAAGCTACTTGGGAGGTCGAGTCTGATATGCGTAGTTCTTATCCTCAACTCTTCACTAATTCAGGTATTTCTTTGCCTTAGTTCGAGAACGAACTAGATTTTTAGTAGTGGATGATGTAACGACCTAAAAATTTGATGAAATATGTGAAATTTGTGATTTTGTGTTATTTGACTGTTTTACCCCTCCTCATAGTTGCATTATGGTATTTCTGAGGTGTGGGAGTGATTGGCATGATTTCAGATGCATTTTGGTATCATTTATGCAATATTGTAGTTTTTGATGGCTTTGAGAGCCTAATTTTGGACTTATGTGGATATCTTTTGATCCGTACGATGGATGGCCGAACTTACTGTGCTAGCAACTCCGAAATATCGATTTTAGGCTAGGTAGACCTTTAGTTCGGGTCCCGGTGCACCTGAGCTCATTTCGACCTATTGATCGAAAAGTTAAAAAATTAGAAATATGGGTGTGGAATTCACATTTGGTCGAAATGACCTCAGATGGAAAATTTAATGTTGTCAGTAGATTCGAAATATCGATTTTAGGGTGTTAGCATATTTGGTATGATTTTACGGCTTTTACATCTCATTTCGACCCTCGATTCGAAAAATTATGATTTTGGTTTCGGGGTCAACATTGTGAAAATGATATTTTTTTGAAAATTTGATATCTCCATCGCGTCAAAAACGTCGAATTTAGTATGATTGCATAGCTTGTTTGTGTATATCGGACTTCGAACGAATTTCGGACTCCTCGTCGAAGTCCGTTTGGACTTGGGAAAGAATACCTGCACTATTGTAGCAGATTTTCTGCTATATAAGTCTTTTTTATCCATTTTGCTCATTTTGCATCTTGCCTCTTTAGAGTTAAACCCTAAATAGTGTGAGAGCTTAAAATTAAAAATTGTGGGGACTTGAGAAGCTACATTAATACTTATTTCTTGGTTTTATTATGGATTTAAGGTAAAAATTTATCCTTTTCTTAGTAATTTCTTAATTACTTTCTCAAAACCCCCAAAATCTTAGAACTTGATTTTAACTTTCATTTTCACTCCTTTTCACTTGAATAATTTTTTTATATTATAATTACTAGTTTTTCATCAATTTAACCTTCAAAACAACTTCAATTTTTTTATTTTAATTTAGATTTCAAAGATTTTACCCGGTAAAGCTCAAAAATAGTTTTTCTTCGATTTGAACCTCATTTTTTACTCGATTTAACTTGAGTTTTCATATGTAGGTTTCTAAAAATATGGGTAACATATTTTTAAAGTAAAGTTTCAATTTTTCCCTTCTTTTTCAAAAATTTATTTCGAGGGTCTATTTTGACCCGGAACAAAAAGTAGTCAATATGGGTGTCGTTGGTTTTATTTTGATGCGTAGATTTTATATTTGATGTTTTTAGTGGAGTTCGAATATGTTCATGAAAATTAAGGTCGGCGGTTCAAGTGTAGCAGACCGGTTTTGGCTTTCGAGGTAGGTTATGACATAACTCTTTCAAATTGGGTTGGATAGTAAATAATGATAAAAAAATGCACGTTAAGGGTGAGAACTAATCATAAATATTGGCTATCTATGTGTTGTGCCCGTGTGGGAGCCTATATGTGATGTAATGATTGAAATTGAGTTATTATGTGATATGTGTGATCGTGTGGGATCCTATGTGATATTAATAGCCTTGAATACATGTGAATATTTGTATTGTGTTGTTAAGATGCTTAATATTGTACCATTGATGTATTATGATTATATTCAAACTTTATTTGGCATATGAGACATATGGAAATTCGTGGATGAAACTGAAATAATTAGTGGATATTGGCTCACATACTTGTGGAAATATATCATTGTGGTTGGTTGTGAAAATGCTTGAGATGAGGAAAGACTATATATTACGTTACTGTTAAAATAAAATGTTGGCATGGGCCTCGCTCCTCTAGTATATATATATATATATATATATATATATATATATATATAGAGAGAGAGAGAGAGAGAGAAAGGAGAAACATAGCCAAGGTCCTTCATTGCTATTTATCTTTTTTTTTTCTTTTTATTTTACCTTTAAAAACTATTTTTTTTAATAAAATTTTAATATAATTATGTGGTCATAATATGATTTAATGCTCATCTATCACTGTGAAATTGTTAATATCAATAAAGACGATGAAAAATTATGAAGGCGACAAATAATTGTTTTAAATGAGGATAGTGAAGAGTCACTCCACAATTGTAGAAGAGAGGAGAGACGAAAAACAGAGAGCAAACAATTCTTTTTGTAGATTTTTTTTTACAAAAAAAATATTTTTCTTTTAAATAAGTTTACACCACTTTTTGTATTTGAGATATCTTTCCATTTTTATGCTTTGGGCTATTATTATTACTAGTTTAGTCTATGTGCAAACGCGTGTATACTTATTAGAATATATAACTTTTTTTAAAACAACTTATCAACATTCGATTAAGGCTTTAACTATAATAGACTATGAAATTTTTTTTATATAAAATAAAATTTATGTAATGCAAAGATTAAAAGGTGCTTGACATATTCTCCGAATTTCTTAAGTTTTTCAATCAATATCTTATGTCAGTTTATGATTTTGTTTGTTGACATGAGTATTTGTAATGCCATAGACTAAACAACATATACGCTATATTTTCTTGATAAAAATAATTTTGTTGATTAAGTGTTAACCCAAAAATAAACATAAAGTAATAAGCCTCGTAGAGTCTAATAAGCTCTTACACACAGAGGTATATGGTTATGCAGCTATACTCCTAATTACTCTTATTTTGTCTCATTTTTTATGATTATTAATGTTAAACAGTGAAAGTATAGCTTCATGAAATTCTAACAGACCTCATTTTGAAGATAGATATTAGACTTGTCTTATAGAGCCCTATTTCAAACTTTGTAAACTTTTGACCTCTATATCAATAGAATTGAAAATTGCAAGTTACTAAAAGATAGATAAGTTTTGATTGCATTAGACGGTTTGGATCTGCTCAATTAGTTCTTTTTCAAGATCGAATACTTACTTTAAGTATTGTCAACTTATTAATAAGAGTCAACAATATTATCTTTGATTAACATTTGAAAATGCATATATATCTTCATATTGAAATATTGACATGAGATAAATTACAGTTATAACTTTCCAACTATTGACAGTCAGGTTTTTGTTGGATGAATATATATATGTGTGTGTGTACGTGTGTGTGTATTGAGCAGTCTATTACTCAAAAATATTAAGGGAAAAACAGACTTTGTATAAAAAGTCAAAATAGTTAGTTAAAGTTTTAGTTATAGGTGATTAGTTAATAACTACCTCGTGTATAAATACACTAGTTGATTGTATTGAAGAGATCTTTTTTTCATTCTCTATCAATAAGAAATCACTCTCCTCTTCTCTCTTTTTCTTATTCTTCTTCTTCCTCCTTTCCTTTATCAAATTCTCTAATTCGTAACATAGTATCAGAGATCGTGATGCTCTAATTCTTCTTCCTCTCAAACTTTTAAAAAAGTTCTTGTATTCGATAAGGTCTCTTGAAAGAGCTAACAATAGCAGAAACTGAAAATTTTGGGCAAACATCTAATTCTTATTCAACTGATGAGAATCTTGCAATTGAAGTTACTATTGAAGCCACCCATCCACTGGCTCCCGGAGACACAAGTGGTCATTGATTTCAGTTCAACTGCTGGGCACTGAAAATTATGAATTATGGTCAAGATCCATGAGAATAACACTGTTGGGTCGCAACAAGCTAGGAGTTGTAAATGGGTCATGGAAAAAAAAAGTTTCATAAAAAATATGGTTATCAGTGGGAACATTGCAATGCAATGTTCTTTCGTGGTTGATGAACTCAGTAGCTCAAAATTTGATAAGTGTTGTGGCTTATGCTTCAAGTGCATACTCAGTTTGGGAAGATCTTCGTGAAAGATTTGATAAAATTGATGGATCCCGCTCCTTTAACTTTCACAGAGATATTGTAACTTTGATCCAAGGTACTCTATCAATTCCTGTTTATTACTCAAAGCTGAAGGATTTATGGGATGAGTATAAAACATTGGTTCCCTTACGTGGTTGTAATTGTGATAAGTCTAAGGATTTCTTGAGTCATTTTCAAAGACAAAAGTTATATCAATTTCTTATGGACCTTAATGATTCATATAATCAAGCAAGAAGCCAAATCTTGCTCGTGATCCCATTGCCCACTGTTAATTGGGCATATGCAATGTTAGTTAGTGATGAAAATCAGTAGAGTATGACTACTGCTAATTCTGGAATTCTTGGTGCATCTCCTAGTATTAATTCAGGAAATTATCCTAGTATTAATTTAGGAAGTTATGAATCAACTGCCCTATACAGTTCTAGAAGAAGTAATTCTAAAATATTCAAGAAAAACTACAATTTACAATGTGGTTTTTGCAAGTTAAAGGGGCATACTAGGGAAAATTTCTACAAGATTGTTGGGTATCCTAATGACTCAAGGTTCAAGAAAAAGGGGGAGCTTCTAATGGTTACACACCTTAATCTACTGCTTACAACGTGCTTGCTGAAAATCCAGTCAAGAATTGTAGAATTCATGAGAAAAGGGACAGTACAGTTCACAAGCTACAACTTCTCAAGGTCCTAACACAAGTATAAAGTCCGGTGGAACTCAGATGCCTTGTTTTTTCACTCCAGATCAATATGCTTAAATTCTGAATTTGCTAAATGAACGTCAATCTACATCAGTAGCTAACACTGCAGGTATGACTAATGCCTTACTAGCTATTAACAATCTTAATATATGGATTGTAGAAACAAGAGCTACAAACCATATGGAAGCTGATGAAAGCTTGCTAATAGACACTGTTAAATTAGATAATAACAAACAGAGAAAAGTTTTTCTACGTACTGGTGATGTTTCATATGTCACTCATGTTGGATCTAGTATAATATCTGAATGACAAAAACTTGATAATGTGTTTCACATTCCACAATTTAAATTCAATCTTCTATCTGTATCTCACGTAAAAAAATGTCTTACAATGTTTAGTGGCTTTCTTTCCTAACCTTTTTATCTTTCAGGATCTCTACAATGGGAAGATGAAAGAAATTGGTAGATAAAAGGATGGGTTATATCTCTTATCTTCAAGCTCTGGAAGCACAACAAAGGATTTACATTCTCTAGTTGCTAAAAATTTTGTGAACTCTACTAAAATCTCTATAAACTCTTTTAATGAAACCAAAACTAGCCTTGGATTGTGGCATAAGAGTCTAGGTCATCCATCGTCTAAAGTTTTGCTCAAACTATTTCCTTCTACTCTTTATAATTGTAGTAGCATTGTCAAAAATTGTTCTGTTTGTCCCTGTGCTAAACAAGTAAGGTTACCATTTCCTAAGAGTAGTATAAAGAGTACTAGGTGCTTTGAATTGTTACATCTTGATGTATGGGGACCTTACAAAGTGGCAACATATGATGGAAATAAATATTTTTTAATAATCATTGATGATTTTTCTAGAATGAGTTGGCTATTTTTACTTAAGCTCAAATTTGATGTGTGTGTTGTACTTAAACAGTTCTTGTCTTATGTGTTAACTCAATTTGAGAAAAAGGTTAAGATTATCAGATCAGATAATGGAAATGAATTTGTTAACTCTGTATGTGCTTCTATGTTTGAACAAATTGGTATCTTACACCAAACACCTTGTGCATACACTCCTCAACAAAATGGTGCTGCTGAGAGAAAGCACAAGCATGTATTGGAGGTCTGTAGAGATATCAGATTTCAGGGACATATTTTAATAAGATATTTGGGTCATTGTATTCTTTTTATTGCATACCTAATAAATAGAATGCCTTCCTCAGTTCTTAACTATAAATCTCCTTATGAGATATTAGATAAAGTTCCTCCTGCACTTAAACATCTTAGAACATTAGGATGTTTATGTTTTGCCAAGATAGTAAATGAATCAGATATACTTAAATCTAGATTTATTACTGTTGTGCATATGGGATATTCAAACTCTTAAAAAGGTTAAACACTATCCGATCTATATAATCACATATTTTTGTCAACAAAGATCTTGAGTTTAGAGAAGAAGTATTTCCTTTCAAATCTATTGAGAAGAATAAGCAGCTTCCTTTCTTAGATGTTTTCTCCGATTAAATTCCACTTTACAATGATGAAGTACCAGCTTCAATAAGTGTTGATCAAAATGGTGATTCAGTAAGAAGGAATTTAGTTAATCAAGGTTCAGTTCCATCCACATCAGTTGATCCAAATCCTTAGATTACTACTGCTACATCTCAGTTGCCTGTGTTTACAAGTGACAATTTAACATCTATTCCAACAAAGTCCAAAAAGTCTTCAAGAACTAAAGCACCACTTCTTTGGATGAAAGACTGTCTTTACTCAAAAAAAGTCAAAAACTCTTTACAATTTGGCAAACTACATATCCTACGATCACCTACCTACCTTTTATCAGTCTGTTATTGTTGCTAGTTCTCAAGAAACTGAACCCTCATCCTACAAAGAGGCTATACAAGATCCAAGGTAGATAGATGTTATGAAGGAAGAGATAGAAGTATTAACTAGTAACAACACTTGGGAAGTGATATCACTACCAGAAGGGAAGAGATAAATTAGACAGAAATAGGTGTATAGAATAAAGTATAAAGCTACCAGTGAAATATAGAGATTTAAGGAAAGATTAGTAGCCAAAGGTTACAACCAACAAGAAGGTATTGATTATGAGGAAACCTTCTCTACCCTAGGAAAAATGCTGACTGTAAGATCAATTCTATCTATTGTTTCTATTAGACATTAGCACATCCATCAAATGGATATGTACAATGCCTTTCTTCAAGGGGACCTATAAGATGAAATATTTATGGATCTTCTCAAGGATTTAAGAGCCAGGGAGAGAAGAGGCCAGTGTGTAGGCTTCTTAAATCTTTGTATGGGCTTAATCAAGCTCCAAGACAGTAAAATACAAAACTTATAGAAGCAGTTCTTCAACTTGGATTTATCCAAAGTCAACATGATCACTCGTTATTCATAAGGAAATCCGGAAGTGAATTAGTGATTATTCTTGGCTATGTTGATGACATGTTGGCTACAGGTAGCATCTTGAAACTAATAGAAGAAACAAATACAACTTTACATAAAGCATTCAAAATGAAAGACCTTGGAGAGTTAAAGTACTTTATAGGGATTGAATTTTCCAGGTCTAAATTTGGAATCTTGATCCATCAAAGGAAATACACCTTGGAATTAATTGTTGAGCTTGGTCTAGGTGCTGCAAAACCAGTTGCTACTCCTCTTGAAATGAATACAAAGCTGACAACCAAAGAACTAAGTGACATGATAGATAAGACAAGCTCAAGACAGGGGGATAATGAAGATCCTTTGGCAGATGTTAACATGTATCAAAAAATCATTGGAAAGTTATTGTACCTCACCACAACAAGAATAGATATAACTTATGGTGTGCAAAACTAAGTTAATTTCTTCAACAACCAAAAAAGTCTCATTTAGAAGCTGCTATGAGAATAATTAGGTATGTGAAATTACAACCTGGACAAGGATTTTTTCTGTCAAGTCAGAGTCAAGAACAAGTTAGTGCTTACTGTGATGTTGATTGGGCAGTATGTCTAAATACCAAAAAATTAGTATCGGGATTTCTTGTTAAACTAGGAAATTCTTTGATGTCTTGAAAATCAAAGAAGCAGAACACAATATCAAGAAGCTCAACAGAAGCTGAGTATATAAACTTAGCATCTACAGCTGCAAAATTAATTTGGATACTAGGATTGTTCAAGGAAATTGGAATTCAAATCACTCAACCAATACAAGATCAAATAGACAGTAAAAAAGCAATACAAATAGTTGCCAACCTAGTGTTCCATAAGAGAACAAAACATATCAAAATCGATTGTCACTTCATAAGAGAAAGGATTCAAAAAGGCGTGATCAAGACACAGTACATTCCTACAAGGGAACAACAAGAAGACTTGTTAACTAAAGGGTTAAACATAGTACAACATCAATACCTATGTGAAAAACTAGGAGTACAAAATGTAAGCACCTCCTACAACTCCTAGTTTAAGGGGGAGTATTGAACAGTCTATTAATTAAAAGTATTAATGGCAAAACAGACTTTGTATATAAAGTCAAAATAGTTACTTACAGTGTTAGTTATAGGTTCTTAGTTAATAAATATCGTGTGTATAAATACACAAGTTGATTGTATTGAACATATCTTTTTCCATTGTCTATCAATAAGAAATCACTCTCCTCTTTTCACTTCTTCTTCTTCATCCCTTTCTTCATCAAATTCTCTGATTTTTAACAGTGTGTGTATCCTTCCTCCTTACCCATCATCTCTGTCTTCTCTATTCTGGTGTTGTGTATATCTCTATTTAATCAATTTGAATCGATTATATTACATTTGCTCGATTTTTAATTTTTAGTTCTGCATTCTATTGAATGTGCAAATATATCGGGACATGATCCTAAGTGATGATGACTTGAAATGAATCAATAGAATAACATCTAAATGAAGATTTTTTTATTTGTCAGATTTACTCTGGTAGGATTGATAACGCTCAACTCACTCCCATAATTGAGGGGTGAGGAGGTCATTGTCAAGTAACCCAATGTAAATTTGGGTCGAATCTTAAGGAGTGAATGCTATAGATTTCCAACCTATTGGTACACAATTTACTATAAGGTTACCCAGAATGCTAATCAAAACAACATGCATAAGTAATGGGGGATTTTTTTTGAAATTTCTTCACACAAATGTCAATAAGTATGTGGTAATTGCTATCTTTGGTTTGAATTCAAGATTTGGAGAAATCTTGGAATTATGTCTCCTTAGAGGTAAAGCATGTGGGACAATGTTGGTTTATCATGAGATTTAGTTGTTAATTAATGGATAGGCTAGGTTGAAGATCATTGGGGTTAATCTTTCGATAAAACCCCAAATATTTCAGCCATTGGCCCTTTCGAGCACCTAACAAGTATGGAGTTTATATAGCCACCCAAAACCTCAACCAAGCATCCCTATTTCTAGGATGATGCTCTTGACATGATTTACACTCCCTAAATACTTATTTCTAAGATTGAAAAGGGTATTAAACCATAGACTTAGTTGTTCATCATTGCTTTGTCCCTCGATAACCCTCTTTCGAGGATGTTATGGGTTACCTAATATTCACCTAAATCCCTCTGTCGAGTATGAAAAGGGGTTTCTAGAGCTTGGAGCTTTCACTCATCAAACCCATTTGGATAATTGGAGTTTTCACCAATCAAATTCCAACACATAAGCTCAAGAAATGGTGAAATCCATACTCAACAACTAAAATCCATGCAAACACAACAATACCCACACATAATCACACTCTAGTTCAACATAATCCCAAGACTAAATTTTTAGCTACTCATGAAGAAAGTAAAGAGAGATAAACCATATGGGTCAACCAGTAAATTCATTATTCAATAAGTAACTAAGAGATTTAAGCCTCCAAAGTTGATTACACACTTTCCCAATTAGGGTTTCAAGCTTAGAATTCAATACTATCTTATGAGATAAGCAATACCCTAAAGAAGAAAGGGTCTTTGCTTATATATGATTTGGGATTCGTCCATGACATTTTACAATTCTATCCTTAGGCCAGTTCCCGCTAATCCACGATAGCGTATGTTTGAATGTGAACGCGGTTACGCAATTGCGCTTTGCTGATCACCTAAACTGACGGTGATCGCAGTCACAGTAACCGAGGCTGACTGTTTTAGGTTTCCAACTGCACTTCTTTTACTTTTATTTGCTCCCTTTTTAGCTCCATTCCATATATGCTCACTTTCTTCACTTCATACCTGTAAAATATGGGTGTTAGTATACTTAAATCCGGATAATGCCTCATTTTTTAATACACCACATGGTTGTGTGTGTGTATAATTTGTACAAATAAGTGGTAGAATTACCACTCATCAACACCCCAACTTAGACATTTATTTGTCCTCAAGCAACACTACCTCTTACTAAGAGACCTTTTTTATGTTTGCCCTTATTTATGTTCCCAATGACCATGAAGACTCCAACTTGGTTGCTACCACAAAAAGCTTTTCACCCATGGATAGAAAAGTATTAACAATGCCCCTCATCATAAAATGGAGTGGCGAAGGATGCAATGGATCTTGGGGAGAGACTATGTGACAATTACTAATGCTCTAGAAGTGACTCACAAGCCGTCTTTAATCAAGTCATACATCCACTCATCTCATTATGCGGAAGATGACAAAATCACCCTCCTTAATTAACTCACATACCCCTTCACAAGAAAAGAAGGTTCACAAACCTAGTTACCACTTACGCAATAATGAAAATTAGGTGCAATCACTTACTCTCTCAAGAAATTCTCCATGTTACAAGTACCATGCCATATGCTTTCCCCTATTTTCAATCGCCACTATAATGACCACGCTTGGTTGGAAATCACAAAGGGCTTTTTGAGCTTGTAATGTAGGCTAGGGTAGGATAACAATTTCGGACAATAAGGTTATACCCTCCTTGAACTTCTACATCAAATTCTCATCACTTTTTGCTTAGTGGGCCACTTTTTTTGCTTTAACTACTTTGTGTCATTTTCTTTGCTCAAAGTCTTTTTACCTCTTTTCTTCAATTCTTATGCATGCATCAAGCTTTATGCACTCATTCTTCTGACAGACTATCTTTTCCTTCAAAGTAAAATACTTACTTGCTAGGCTCGTAGGTTTTTTTCCTTTTTATTACTTTGTGGCTCAGCTATACTTTATTTCTTTTTCCATCTCCCCCAACTTAGGCTTTTAGCCTCAATTTCCATTCTTAAGTTCAAGAAGGATAAGGTTCAATAGAGGATGAATAGAAGGGTCACGGCTTATAATATGGTTACAAAGAAAAGTTCAAAGGATCAAAGAGGGTGACTAGGGGTAACTCATATGTATTGGTAGGCATTTTAGGCTAGAGTAGGTTTCCAAAATCACAAGATGGCCTATGATCATTTTAACTACCAAGCACAACTAAAATTTAGTTTTGAAAGACTAATGAGGCAAGCTCAAGATGGTACAAGTACATATGAGATGTAGACAATTAAGCTCACACACACAACATGTAAATGTTATCAAGGGGGTCAAATGTTCTCCCAGCTCGAGACAAGGTTAGAGTATCCCATATTTTTCTGCAATTAACTTTCGGAGTCAAAGAAAGAGAGCGAATTTTATCACAAAGTTGCTCACGTCTATGCCTTTGATTTTTGCAAAATTTTTTAGATGAAGGGGGATGTTTACTTTTGTACTCAAACCATGCATAATTTTCTAGTCATGGAAACAACCCAAGCTATCATCTTACATTGCAAACTATAGTATGGGCAAACTTCTATGTGGTTACTAAGATTTCACCAATGGGTGTGAATGCGAATCTCAATTATCGATGCCATAGGTACTCAGACTCCCTTTGTATCTATGGTTAGAAGATAAAATCATAAATTAACAAAACAAGAACAAAATCTACTCCATGAAAGTGTGAACACCATCAGAGTGTCCGACTATTATAACCCAAATAAAAAGTAAGAATTATCCAAAAGAGCAAAAAAGTATGCAGAATATCAATAATACATGCCCAAATCAAATAAATAAGGAGACACCCCCAACTGAAAAGGTAGCAGTGTCCCTACTGCATAAATAAGTAAGGATAAAAGAGATAAGGGTGATCCCTGAATCCGCATCAAGGTCTTCTATCACTCTCGGACCCTGCATCATTATTATCATCCTCAAGATCTGACCACTCAACCGGGCCTCATCATCACTATCCACCCAAGAAGTAGGAAGCCTGTTTTGGGTTTTAAAACCTTTCATAGACCCTTCACCCCTTTCCACATCTTGGTAAAGAACTTGTCCCTCTTTTTCTCCCCAGTGATCATCTTTTTATGTGCACTCCGGAGGTCCCGGTGTAATGCCGCCAGAGGAGTAGGCTTTCTCAAGCCGATCAATAGTATTTTTTTGTTTCTTTTTATCCTCTTTGTACTCATCATAATCGTCACATGACACATATGAGTGATGGGTGGTGGAGGTCTCTCATGTCTCTTGAGGTAAGCTATCCACAAGATCTTTAATGGTTATAATATTAACTCCAATCTCTTCAAGAGGTCCCATGGTGGTTGGCCTATGAGGCTCAGGTTCACTACATGTTGGATCTTCCAAGTTGATCTTTCTATTCTTGCTTTTTCCCGTTGCGCCTTCTCCCCGAATCCTCAATGGGTAGATGGAGGCACTAAGATGCACCCATTTATCACTAGAATACTCTTCTACCCCCGCTCTCTTGCAAAGCTCAGTAATCAGAGAGGGGTAAAAGAGATTTGTACCACCTTAGTTTTTGAAATGATCTATTTCATTGACCACGAGTTGACCAACATCCAAAGGGATGTAGTCTAGAATACAAGCAACCATCTGAGCAAGTAATTCTGGGACTGCTGTCATGTGGGTGCAAGGAGACACTCGGCTACAAATAATGTGCAACCATATCTGAGCCTAGGAAGTGAAGTCATTCATGGAGATGTTGCTTTTAGTATTGGTCCACGAGAATTCCTTTTCGGGACATAGCCATTGTGCCAACGAATTTTCTAATTTACACCCCTTCACTTTGAATTCACCCATGTCTGCCTACTCGAGCCCATAAACATCATTGATTTGCTTAGCCCCAACTTTCACCGGCTATCCCCGCATCTTTACAATCACATTGAGTGGGTCTGAGAAAGATACTTTACTAATATTGGCGTAAAATTCATGGACCCATTATTCATTTGCAAGGCATGGATCTGGGGCAAAGTACTTCCACCTTGTGGCTTCAAGTTTGTCGTGAAAAGTTGGTAGTTTCTCCGGTACATTCTCAAAACAAATTCCTCTTTCCAAAAGCAACTTTGTCTTTAAAAGATCACTGTAGTAGTGAGTGTGGCATTCGGGTGCCATGAATCTGACATGATCAAACTTATCCATGAGGTTGTCCTGAAAGTTCTAAACACACATTATATATTTCAACGTCATTTGAATCATGCAAGCTGTGCTAGATTGATCATTAAAGTTCATTGAACTAGGTGCTTGGAGTTGCCTAACTAAAATTGGAAGTACACGATTTTTGACATGACAAGAACCTTCCCTCAGTTACCGCAATTGCGAATTAGAACTGTGTCCGAGCTACCGCAGTCGCGGTCTATGATCGCGATCGCGACATCTGAGGCTGGTTCTATGTCAGTTTTTATGTTCAACTTCTTTCCAATTCTAGACTACTAGCATGTTCTACAATATGGGTGCAAATGAAGGTCATGTGAACAATGCTACCGGTGTGTGTGAATATGCCCTTCAAAAGTAAATACCACTATTGAAAGTTCATTTGAACAATTTATCAAACACAAGCTGTGCATATCATAGTTTTACACACTATTGGGTACTCAAGGTTTCCCCACTTGTGTGCACACCTCAATCAAGCAACCAACACAATAACAATAATAAGTATGACAACACGTAAAGCATAACAATTAAAACTTTAGGCCCTATCTTAATCATGCACTCAATAGCCTATTTTAAAAAATAAAAGCAAGGATTCATACCACCTACCGAAGTTGTGATGCAAGAGAGATGTGCACGGAGGCTGTTTGAGAGCTTACAAATTGGCCAACAATGTAGCTTAGATTTGAGAGTACAATCTTAAAAAAAAGTGTGAGGAAAATGAATAAGACTAGGGGTTAAATGACTGAAATGACCGCGACCGCGGTCAGGGGCTGCAATCGCGGACATACGCATAGCCGCAATCGCGCATGGCAACTGTAATTGCAGTAACTAAGAACAGTTTATGCTCCCCTATTTTCCCCTGTTTGGCATTTTACTTAAATTTCACAAAATTTCCCCTGTTTGGATTTTCAAAGTAGTCTTGCACACTTTCCCTTTTTAAAACTCATTCAATGCAATCCAAAGTGCCACAAATATATGGGTTATTCAAATACAAAAGATAACATCTACACAATAAGAACATAACAAAAAAGATACGATCCACTCTCATGGAATTTGTAGGTTGCCTCCAACTTAGCGCTTTAGTTATCATCATGGCACAATGTCTTTCTTCTCTCAATATCACGATGGGTCCTCAAACCCCTCATCTTTCACTGTCTTATTTTCAACATCCACCATGGATACTACTTGGAGCTCCGTGGTTTTCTTCTTTGACTTGCAAATTTTGAACGAGACCTCATCTTCTTACACACAAAATTTTATCTCCCCGAGCTCTAGATCAAAAATGGCTCTCTCGCTAGCCAAGAAAGGTCGACCAAGAATTATAGGCACCTTTTGGTCCATCTCACAATCCAATACAATGAAATCCACCAGGAGAATAAATTTGTCCACCTTCACGAGGACATCAAATAATATACCCATCGGTCTTTTATGGACCGATCCGCCATCAAAAGCCGCATCGAGGTTGGTGTAGGAGTTTCCAAGCCAAGTTTCTTATAGATGACATAGGACATTAGGTTAATGCTTGCACCAAGGTCACAAAGAGCTTTTGAAAACTCATGAGTCCTAATGGTGCAAGGGATGGTGAATGCTCTGGGGTTGTTTTTATTTTCCGCAACTTTGCTATCCATGATAGCACTACACCCATGAGTAACTTCAATGGTATCACCCTGAACGAGCTTCTTGTTGGACATTAACTTCTTCATTAACTTAGCATATCCCAGAATCTCTTGTATCACCTCGAGTAGTAGGATATTTATTGAGAGGTTTCTAAGTTTTGTCATAATTTTTATCAATTCATCACTCTCTTCCTTTTTATGCAAATGTTGAGGGAACAAAAGAGGAACATGGATGGTTGGATTTGCTTCTCCTTGCAGTTTTTCAACTTTGACCACTTCCTCATCACTTTCATCTATCTCTTTCTCATCATTTTCTTTTCTTCTTTGAGGTATCACCTCTTTTGCCTTGGCCTTGGGCATATTTTCACTCACATCTCCTCTCAGGGTATCTTCAAGTGTTTTCCCACTTCTAGTGACAATTACTAGGACTTGTACTTCATTTTTTGGGTTAGCAATTGTGTCACTCATAAGTCCACCTATAGCCCTTGCATTTAGTTATGTGGGGATTTGCCCGACTTGGGTCTCCAATTATTTAATGGGGGCGGAGTGAGACACCATCATTTGGGAGAGTACGGAGAAGTCACCCTTTAACTCACGAACTATTTTTTCTGTACCTTCAACTTTACTCAAGATTCGTGCCAAAACATCTTCGGTCTTGAACTTTTTGGGGTCAATGACATTTGACTCTTTGGCCTTAGCGCTATCATGAGGAGGAATGTAGCGGTCATAGTCATGTTCCCTATCTCTCTAATCTCTATCTCGATCACGATCCATCCAACCTTGGTTCCCACCTTGACTTTGATAGGCGGGGCGGGAAACCACCGAGTAGTTTGCTAAGTACCAAATTTCTTCATCCAACTTCTTTGCCTTATCATTATCTTCATAAGGCTTTGATGTTACAGTATTTACCACTTTCGCAGGTACACCCATAACATGTTTCGTTAGAAGCTCAAGTTGGGTCATCATTTTGGCCATGTTCTCCTCCTTCTCCTCTTCTCATTTTCTTTGCTCATTAGTCACCATGGAGGTAGTAGAAGGGGTCTTAGAAGCATCGGCATCACGGGTGTACCACCCCCGATTTTATTTAGATACTACACCTATCAAACGGAAAGCCACAAGATGATGTAATTTTATAATAGAGCTACCCGCCGCATTATCCATAATCATTTTATTAAATGGGTCAAGAGAACTATAAAAATTTCAAGGAGCATCTTAATCGTGGCCTCATGATTTGGGCATTGGGTTAGCTTTCTATTAAACCTCTCCACGCTTCAAACAATGGTTCTTCATTTAATTGCTGAAAGTTTACAATCTCATCCTATTTTAAAGCATTTTCGATGGTGGGAAGTATCTATCAAGGAACACCATAGTTAGCTTCTCCCAAGATATGATTGAGCCAGATGGAAGTGAGCGGGGCCATAAAACTGCCTCACCTGTTAGTGAAAATAGGAAGAGTCAAAACCGGATGGATTCTTATGTAATATGCGCTATGTTAAATGGGGAACAAACTTCCACAAAAATTTTCAATTGAACATTTGGGTCCTCATATGCTTGACCCCCATATAATCCTTTCATTTGCAACATGTGAAGCATAATGCTAGTCACATGAAACACACCATTTTCGTTGGTTGGCGGGTTGCGGATAGCATTTGTTTGCCCTGCTTTATTTAATTGGCCCTCATCATCTAGTGGGGCATCAAAGGGGCCAAAATTACTTGCATTATTGCTCATCGCTCCGTTCACACTTTGATCACCTACAAAATAGTCAAAAATAACAAATAAAGTAAATTACCCCACTTTGGGTATTCTCAAGTAAGAATAGCACCACACAAGTGAAATTTATATTTCATCCCCGGCAATGGCGCCATTTTGATAAAGCTCAACTCACTCCCATAATTGAGAGGTGAGGCGGTCATTGTCAAGTAACCCAATGTAAATTGGGGTCGAATCTCAAGGAGTGAATGCTATAGACTTCCAACCTATGGTTACTCAATTTACTATAAGGTTACCCGGAATGCTAATGGAAACAACATACCTAAGTAAATTGGGGGATTTGTTTGAAATTTCTTCACACAAACGTCAACAAATATGCGGTAATTGCTATCTTTGGTTTGAATTCAAGACTTGGAGAAATCTTGGAATTATGTCTCCTTAGAGGTGAAGCATATGGAACAATATTGGTTCATCATGGGATTTAATTGTTAATTAATGGATAGTCTAGGTCAAAGATCATTGGGGTCAATCTTTTGATAAAACCTCAACGATTTCACCCATTGGTCCTTTCGAGCACCTAATAAGTGTGGAGTTTATATGGACACCCAAAACCTCAACCAAGCATCCCTATTTCTAGGATGATGCTCTTAACATGATTTTCACTCCCTAAACACTTATTTCTAAGATTGTAAAGGGTAGTAAACCATAGACTTAGTTGTTCACCATTGCTTTGTCCCCTGATAACCCTCTTTTGAGGATGTTATGGGTTACCTAATATTCACCTAAATCTCTCTGTCAAGAATGAAAAAGGGTTTCTAGATTTGGAGCTTCCACCCATCAAACCCATTTGATATTTGGAGTTTTCACCCATCAAATTCCAACAATAAGATCAAGCAATGGTGAAATCCATACTCAACAACTAAAATCCATGCAAACATAACAATACCCACACACAATCACACTCTAGTTCAACATAATCCTAAGACTAAATTATTTAGCTACTTATGAAGAAAATAAAGAGAGATATACCATGTGGGTCAACCAACGCATTCATTCTTCAACAATAAACTTAAAGATTTAAGACTCCAAAGTTGATTACACACTTGCCCAACTAGGGTTTCAAGCTTAGAATTCAAAACTATCTTATGAGATAAGCAATACCCCAAGGAAGAAAGGATTTTTTCTTATATATAATTTGGAATTTGTCCATGACATTTTACAATTCTGCCTTTGAGCTAGTTCCTGCTAATACGCGATCGCGTGTGTTTGACCGCGACCGCGGCTATGTGGCCATGGTTAGGTTCCGCGACCGCGCTTTGCTGACCACCTGGACTGATGGCGATCGCATTCTGAGGACCGCAGTCGTGGTAACCGAGGCTGACTGCTTCATGTTTTCAGCTGTACTCCTTTTTGCTTCTATTTGCTTCCTTTTTAGCTCCATTCCACAGATGCTCACCTTCTTCACTTCATACCTGCAAAATATGGGTGTTAGTGCACTTAAATTCGAATAATGCCTCATTTTCTAATATTAAACATGGTAGTGTGTTTGTATAATTTGTACGAATGAGTGCTAGAATTACCACTCATCAAGGACATTTTCCTTCTCCTTTTCTACTAATTTAAACTTTAGCTATATTTTTTATGCTATATTCTAAATCTGTTGTGACATTATAGTATACTTGAATTTCCCTGTGTTTGGATTAATCATAGTTTGTTGGGTTGTGGATAGATAATGAAAGATCTAATATATTTTAAGATCTATTAGTTATATTGTAATGTTGATAATCAATTCGTCTGTGTACATTCTACCCTCCCATAGTTTACTTATAAGATTTCACTTGATTCGTTGTTAATTATGCAGATACTCTGAGAGCTACACTTAATACAGTAAATAAAACAAGGGCAACTTTGTTGAGGTGATATTTTATTGTAGATTTACCATATTTCCCCTATTGTTAATATTTTAATTAGACATGCTTAGAGCTGCTTGAACTTGTTTTGGTTGGTGACTTTGCATCAACTGATCCTCTAGTATGCCTACATTTTATAAAAATTGATGTTTTTGTACTCTTAAGTGTAGTATAACGTGTCAAGTCGGGAGAGGCTAAGGTGTATGAAGTTATTACCTTCTAATGGTCTAACAAATATTTGTTGAGGGTATCAGTTATTGTTGATTCCCTCTTTTTCCTTATTGTCAATTTTTAAATTAGACAAAGCTTGGATTAATTTTGGTGTATGAGTACCATGGTATGATGAAACCGGCCACTTCCAGCTTGATGACATTCTTTTACAATAGAATATGTCATCTTGTTCTTTTTATTTTTTTCTATATTTTCCTTTATCCTTAGGTGTATTCATCCAAAGTTTTCTATGCCACAGACTTATATCTTATTAAGATTCAAAAACAAAAATTGTTAAGAATATATACCTCTTAACTTGTTTTGTGATTCTTTTGCATTTTAGGACGGCACTTTCAAAGATTATTGGTATATAGACATTGATTTGTTGGAAGATAGATATCTCTCCTTGCAAGAAAACGTGTTCAAATGTTCCTTGGAGAATTTGAAGAATGTAAAGGTTATTTTCAACTATTGTACTTGTTGCGATAGAGCTGACACATCGCAAAATTTTGAGTTCATGAAGTCTTTGCTTGGGTGTGCAATAAATCTGGAGAAGTTGGTTATAGAGCTCATGTGTTGGAGATGTCACATTTATTCAGCTATTAATATTGCAAAAATAATAAATAATTTGTTAGCTTTTCCAAGAGCTTCTAATACTGCACTTATTTCTTTAGGATAAGTCAATCTCTGGTGTATAACTTTTATGGGGATTAAAAACTTTAAAATTGACCTTGTTTGTTCCCCAAAGTATTGTGTTTAATTATATTTGAAACTCTCTTATACTTATTTGATAGTTTAAAAGATTTTACGTTCTCTTTACTGATAGTATTGTCAGTTAAAGATATTGCTAATGTTGGGTAAACACAGAATAACAACAAAAGTATTTGTGGAAAAATAATAGGAAAAAATAATAAAAAATAACGACACCAAGAATTTTAAGTGGAAACCCTTTTAATTAAGGAAAAAATCACAGACTAAGAGTAGCAAATGATATTACTATAGTAAGAACTTTTTACACCACAGTCACAAGTACAATACTCAAAGTGACGACTACACGCTCAAAAGAAATACCTTCTTTTGACTCTCATCTTACTAAAATATCGTTCACTCTAATTTTTTTCTTCACAGACTATTTCTATCACAGTCTATGAAATATATCTCACTGCTCTCTGTATATTATTTTTCCTCTCTGTTTGATGTGTATTTAGAATGAGCCCGAAACTCTCAATTTATAGCAGTGAAAAATGTTGTTTCTTATGCCATTGGTGACATATAAAAATTGTAATGTCAAACTTTGCAACTGGAGAGATAATTGGTTGATTTATCCTTGCCAAATGTTTGAAAAAATAAGCCATAAGGAAGACACACTTCCCTTATATCATGGGCTACCATCACTCAATTTTCAATGTCATTAATGGAGTTGGCCCCACAAAACTCCCCCTCCATTCCCATGCATCTGAAGGAGATATCTTTGTATTTTTTAGAGAGATCTCATGTCGACAAGTTCTTTGCATAATTCGAACTTGTCTTTTGACACCACTTTTGTCAGCATATCTGCGGGATTTTCAGTCATTTGAATTTTCTTGACATGGATGATTCGTTTTCACTTGTTCACGAATTCAATGGTACCTCACATCAATGTGTTTTTTTCTTGAATGGTACATGGAGTTCTTGCTCAAATCTTTTGCACTTTGACTATCACAATAGACAACATACATTTTATATAATTCCAGTTCTCAAAGGAATAGCTTGAGCCATATCATTTCCTTGCCAGCTTCAGTAGTCGCAATATATTCAGCTTCAATTATAGATAGTGCGACACACTTCTGCAACTTTGACTGACATGATATAGCTCCCCCTAAAAATGTGAACAAAAACCCAGTAGTAGATTTTCTATTATCTAGGTCACCTGCCATATAAGCATCTGTATAGCCTTTCAAGATTTGATCAGATCCCCCAAAACACAGAGAATCAACTGAGGTTCCTCTTAGGTACCTCAATATCCATTTGAGTTCTTCCTAGTGCTCCTTTCCTGGATTTTCAAGAAACCTGCTGACACCACCAACTGCGTGAGCATTATCGGGTCTGGTACACACCATTGCATACATTAAACTTTCGACAATGGAGAAAAATGGAACATAAGCGATGCTATTTTTTTTCTCCTTTGTTGTAGGACACATTTTCCTACTCAATTTCTTATGACCAGCAAAGGGTGTGTTAACAACCTTAGCATCCTTCACGCTGAAGCGCTCCAGTACACATTCGATGTACTTCTCTTGTAACTAGTAGAGCTTCCTTTCATCTTTAATACTAGTAATCCTCATGCCCAAAATTTTCTTAGCATGACCCAAGTCTTTCATAGCAAAGACTTGCATAATTGTTTCTTCAACTCGTCAATCCTGGAAGAATTCTTACCCACAATCAACATATCATCCATATATAGCAAGAGGATGATAAAATCATCATTAGAAAAACTTTGTGCAAATACACAATGACCTGAAGAAGTCTTCTTGTAGCCTTGCTCCCCCATGACAGATTCAAACTTCTTATACCACTGTCTGGGAGCTTGATTCAAGTTATAAAGACTCTTCTTAATTTTGCATACATAGTTTTATTTATCTTTTATCTTGAATCCCTCAGGTTGTTCCATATGGATCTCCTCTTCGAGGTCTCCGTGAAGAAAAGTCATCTTCACATTCATCTTCTTAATCTCTAAATCAAGACTAGCAGTCAAACCAAGAACCATACAAATAGAGGTCATTTTAACAATAGGAGAAAATATTTCATCAAAGTCAATACCCTTTATTTGATCAAATCCTTTGACAACCAATCTGAATTTGTATCTGTACTTCGGATTTGTATCTGTACTTCAAGTTGTGTTCTTTAATTTTTACTTTGAACACCCACTTATTCTTCAAAGCTCTCATGACCTTAGACAATTTCACCAACTCATAAGTGTGGTTCTCATACAGATATTTCATCTCATCTTGCAGAGTTTTAATCCATAGATCTTTATGCTAATCTTTCATACTCCTCATAACATTCAGGTTCTCCCCCGTCAGTGAGTAACATATACTCATTTGGAGAATAACGAGAAAAAGGAATATGCTGTCTTGTAGACCTTCTAGGTGGACCATTTGACTCATCCACAGCTTTTTAAACTGGAACATCGTCGACAAAAACATCATTGTCATTATCAACATCAACTTGCTGATTTAAAACATGATTCTGGGCGTCACCATGATTATCTAGACCACCAACATCATGCATACTTGTATGAGAAAATTGATCAAGACTAACCACACCATTAAAAATTGAAGATTCTAGCTTCTTCATTTTATCAATATTTTCAATGGTTTGATTTTCCATGAAGACAATATTACGACTTCGTACAAGCTTCTTGTCAATTGGATCATATAGCCTATAAACAAACTCATCAAGGTTATAACCAATGAAGATGCACTGCCTTGTCTTGGTATCTAACTTTGACCTCTCATCTTTGGGCACATGTACAAAAACTTTGAAACCAAATACTCTCAAATGGTCATAGGAAATATCTTTCCCATACCAAACTTTATTTGGTACATCATTTTTCAAAGTAACATCAGGAGATAGGTTAATAACATGTACAGTGGTCAATAAAGCCTCACCCCAAAAGGAGTTTGGTAACTTTGCTTCAAAAAACAAATATCTGACTCTTTCCATCAAGGTCCTATTCATTATTTTTGTCAAACCATTAAGTTGGGGAGTCTTAGGAGGAGTCTTCTGGTGTCTGATACCTTGTTGCTTGCAGTATTTGTCAAACGGTTCACAAGATTCACCACCGTTATCGATACGAATATACTTCAGTTTCTTCCCTATTTCTCTTTCAATGGAAGCATGAAACTGGTTAAAGACACCCAACACTTGATCTTTAGTCTTCAATACATATACCCAAAGTTTTCTTGAGCAATCATCAATGAAAGTGACAAAGTAGAGTGCACCATCCAAAGTCCTTGTCTTCATTGGACCACATAAATCTGAATGCACCAGCTCAAGCAACTTTGTCTTTCTTGAAGGAGGATGAGACTTGAAAGAAACTCTATTTTGTTTTCCAGCCAAGTAGTTCTCACACTTTTCTAATTTAACACTTTCAAAATCTGACAGTAATTTTTCTTCGCCAGAAAATTAAGTCCTTTCTCATTAATGTGGCTAAGCCTCTTATTCCATAATGTTGAAGAGCAAACGCTTTCAACTGTATTCACCATATTAGCACAAGTATAAGCCGTAGTCCAGTATAAACCACGACGCTTGTCACCACGAGCCACAACCAAGGAACCCTTAATGATTTTCTATTTTCCACCACCATTTGTACTAACATATCCCTTATCATCCAGCACGTCAACCGAAATCAAGTGCAAACAAACATCAGGTGTATGCTTTACATTGTTTAAGACTAGTTTAGATCCAGTACTAGTTTCTAAGAAAATTGTACCAATACCAACCACTTTAGAAACAACCTCATTGCCCATACTCAAGGTTCTAAAGTCACCTGGAGTATAAGAAGAGAAAAAATCCTTCCTTGATATCATATGAGATACGACACCAGAATTCACAATCCATCTTGACTCATCACAAGCAACATTTATTCGGTTTACATCAAGGACGGTAACAAGATCTTCAGTGGCCACTGTGGATACGTAGTTTTCATTGTTCTCTTCTTTCTTTTCCATCTTATCTCTGTCCTCCTTCTTCAATTTTCGGTAAAATTTCTTTGTGTGTCCTTTTAACCCACAATGATAACACTCAATATCTTTAAATTTGCCTTTGGATTTGCTTATATAATGTTCTCTATTTTGAGAACCACGATTCTTGTTTCTCCTCCTAGAGCCAGTCACCAAGACATCAGACGAAGAGGAACCTTGAGACTTTCGTCTCATCTCTTCATTAAGAACACTGCTCTTGGAAAAACTCATAGAGATCACGCCATCGGGAGTAGAATTTGATAATGAAGTTCTAAATATTTCCCACGAGTCTGGTAGGGAACCAAGTAGAAGCAAACCTTGAATTTCTTCATCAAACTTTATGCCCACGGAAAATAACTAGTTCATGATCCCCTGAAAGTTATTCCGGTGCTCTGTCATCGGAGAATCATCATGGCCAACATTTGTTTTATCAAGAACATCTTATTATTTTCAGTCTTTTGAGCATACAAACTTTCAAGATGTTCCCATAGAGACCGAGCATGTGTCTCCCTAGAAATATGATTCAACACATTATCGTCCACCCACTGTCTAATAAAAACGCAAACCTGTTTGTGCAACAGGTTCCACTCTTCATCGGTTTTATTTTTAAATTTTATAGTGTCAAAGACCGACTGATAAAAATTCTTGACATAGAGTAGATCTTCTATTTTTTCCTGCCAAATAGCATAATTAACGCCATTTAAAGTAATCATTCTACTTGTGTTGGCATACATTGTTTATCAAAAAATACAGATATTGCAAACCATGGGCTCTGATACCAGTTTGTTGGGTAAACGCAGAATAACAACAAAAATATTTGTGGCAAAATCATAGAAAAAAAATAATAAAAAATAATGACACCAAGAATTTTACGTGAAAACTCTTCTAAATAAGGGAAAAACCATGGACCAAGAGTAGCAACTAATATTACTATAGTAAGAAATTTTTACACCGTACTCACAAGTGCAATACTCAAAGAGACTACAACACACTCAAAAGAAATAACCCTCTTTTGATTCTCACCTTATTAAAATATTGCTCACTCTAATTTTTTCTTCATGAATTATTTTTATCACAGACTATGAAATATCTCACTGTTCTCTGTATATTATTTTTTCTCTCTGTTTGGTGTGTATTTAGAATGAGCCCGAAGCTCTCTATTTATAGAAGTGAAAAATGTTGTTTCTTATGTTATTGGTATAAAAATTGCAATGCCAAACTTTATAACTGGGGAGATAATTGACTGATTTATCTCACTGCTCTCAGTATATTATTTTTTCTCTCTATTTGGTGTGTATTTAGAATGAGCCCGAAACTCTCAATTTATAGCAGTGAAAAATGTTGTTTCTTATGTCATTGGGGACATATAAAAATTGCAATATCAAACTTTATAAATGGGGAAATAATTGGCTGATTTATCCTTGCCAAATGTTTGAAAAAATAAGCCATAGGGAAGAAATACTTCCCTTATATCATGGGCTGCTATCACTCAAATTTCAATGATATTAATGGAGCTGAACCCTCAGCTAAACCATCAAATTACATGCAAATAATTTATTTATAAGAGTGGTCACTTGAAATGTTTTAATATTGGTCACCTCAAAAATCATATACAATGTAGTATATTGGTCAAACCCGTAATGCTTGGGTATGTGAACTACGGTATGTCTTATATGGTCAAAATGCTTTTTCAAAGCAATTCCCTTCAGACTTGTAAGTCAAAAGTTGTAATATACAATTCTTGTTGTATATGCCGTTGTTCTATTAATGGGTTGTTTGGATGAGGCTTTGTCAAAGTGACTTAAAAGCTACAAGTCTAAAACTAAACGCAGGTAGCAATTTATTTTTGACTTTCGATTTTATTTTTTTTATAATTTTTAAGCCTAAAGTAAAGTGCTTAAAGACACTTTTTATTTTTATCAAACACCTACAAAAATAATTAAAAAAAGTATTTAGAAGCCAAAAACACTTAAAAATAAACAAATTCAAACAAGTAATAACTTTCATTATTGTTAAATTTTGCTCAAATAGTATTATCAAATTGAGTAGTTATCACTTATTCTGCTTCTTGTGTAATTTACTTTTGTATACGATTTCATACCATACTATCCGTACAGATTGTAGATGATACAAAGAATTTTAGAATCAATTCTAGTTAACGATATGAGTAGTTCTGAATTACACGACACTATCCATGAATCTCCCTTCACTTGCACAAAAATATATAAACACATATCTAACCAATAACGGAATAAGACTCGGGGATAAATCCAGTGAAACTTTTGTCTCGCCCATCAACATTATTCCTACAAAATATTGAACCAAAATAACTGATCAACGGATAAAAAACAAAAATATTGAAGTGAGTTTTTATAGAACATAAACACAAGAAAATAAAGTAAGATCCATTGATCAAAATAAATTGTATAAACATATACCTAAAACATTGAGATGCCACATAAGCACGGATGACCTTTGTTTTTGGTTAAAAATTACATTAAAAAAATAAATTAAACCCCCTATCTATCAAATCCAACAACAAATCCAATTACTTCAAAAAGAATACGTTACATAATACAAATAAAAATACCAATAACAATAAGAAAAGTACCAAAAAGAATCAAACTATTATGTGTCTCTTCATTAAGAATCAATCGAAAAATAACAATAGCAGCAAAAGCAGTCGCTGTTTTAATTTTAACTAGTTTAACCGGACGTGTCTCGCGCGTGAAATGTTTGATTATTTAAAATAAAATAATTTTTATTTTCTAGAAAGATTTTTAACGTTTAATTATTTAAAATTAAATGATTCTATCTGCTGCAAAGATTTTTAATGAAGTGTGAAAGTTTAAATCACTCTTCCAAAAATCTTCACACTTTAATATAATAATGTAAATATAAACATATATTTTAGTGTAAGCACATATATATATTACATCATCACTTTTGTGTTTGTCATGTAGTACTTCTTTCCCTTGCTGTCATAGGCTAAGAGAGACGCATCAATTTGAACCATATTTGTGGTACGGTTATTTTTTTGCTATATTAAAAATCTTTTCTTGTTTTTAAAGTCAAATCGTTACAAAATCATTAATTATATTCTTATTATGTACTTAAAACATTTAAATTTGATACTTCTTAAATTTTTCTTAGTCTAATATTTTTATATTTATTTCTAGATTTTACAAATATTCTTAAAATCAAATTTAGTTGATTTAGCATTCTTAAACTAATAAAAAAAATATTAATTATCATTAATTTTAATGACTTCTAATAAGAAAAGACTTTATCATAAATATATTTAATAATTTTCAACTCTTAAATATTAGGAAAAAATAGTGAAAAAATAATTTTGTCTAAAGCAAAGATTTTAATGAAGGACAAAAAGTTCAAACAACGTTTCTAAGGCCTTCACACTTTTATTATACTAGTTTAGGTGTACGCGCCTTGCGCGTGTCCCTCACTTTATTGAGTTCAAACGTTATACTAAATAAGATATTTGTTTAAATAATAAATATAAATACAATAATTAAATTCAATAACTTTCGGAGAATTTATTTAATTAAACCTAACCTTTACCAAAAAAAATTCTCAAACCCGATCGACAATCATCTACCACCTGTAAACTGGAACAAAACAATACGATGATAGAGACATCAAAACAATATAATTAAATCTAACCTTTACACAAAAAAAATTTCAAAGTCGTCTGACACTTATCTATCACCTGTAAACTAACTATAACAAAATAATACGACTATAGAGATATCAAAATAATACAACTAAACTTTACCTTTACACAAAAAAAAAATTCAAAACAGAGTTATAAAAATAATGCAATTAAACTTAACTTTTACCTAAAAAAAATTCCTCAAAGCCGACCGACATTCATCTACCACCTGTAAATTCATCTACGACCTGTAAACTACAATAAAATAATACAATAGTGATCACAAAGCTCCAATTTTGATGAAAATAATTCTTGTCTAAGCGAAAATTTTGACACTAAAGAATGACTTAAATGAAAATAAAGAAGAGATATATATATATACACACACATGTTGAATTCTATTATGTTAACAAACATAGTGAAGAAGTTGAGAGTTAGAAAATTAAGCATCCACCAATCTAGAAATGCAACTGAATCAAGTTAGATGAACGTCAATCATATTTTTCTAATAAGTAAACCAATTTCTTCTCTAATTTAACGTGCATCTCAATATTTGTAAAAGTATTTCTTTAATAGAGTCCTATTTTAGAAGTATTTTTCTATCCTATTTTAGGAATATCTTTCTAATTGATTAGTATAAAGGAAAATATTAATTGATTGTTCTTCCATATATTTTAGGAGTCTAGTTAATATAATAAAAATAATTAAATAATAAATTGAAAAAAATAGTGAAAAGACAGTTTTGTCTAAAGGAAAGTCTTTTAACGAAGGATAAAAAGTTCAAATCACTTTTCTAAGGATCTTCACTTTTAATATATTATAGATATAGATTATAGATTATAGATTATAGATAGGGAAAAGGCAACGTTTCCACCCCAAACTATACCCGAAAAGTCGAAGTCACACCTAAACTATACTAGTGACCTATTACACACCTAAACTATAAAAAAGTGAAACTATTTACACCCTGTCAGGCTACCACCACTTGCATGTGGTGTAGTGTTTTACACGCGCTGCCACGTCAGCACCACGTCAGTAAAAAGTATCACTTTTTTATAGTTAAGGTGTGTAATATGTCACTTATATAGTTTAGGTGTGGATTCGACTTTTTGACTATAGTTTGGGGTGGAAACGATGTCTTTTTCCTTTATGTTTTTAGCCGTTTACTTTTGTTATTTAATAGGCTGGACGCGCCTAAAATAAGTGTAATACACGCACCTTAGAATGGGGGTCGCGGGGAGGTAATAATATCACTTTTATATAGTTAAGGTGTGTAATAAGTCACTTATATAGTTTAGGTGTGGCTTAGACTTTTCTTGTATAGTATGGGGTGGAAATGATGCATTTTTCCTTATAGATATAAATTATAGATTATAGATATAGATATACAGATTATAAATTCAAACAAACACGGATCCTACTTACCTTGGAAGTTATAAAGTATACATAACAATGTATCAATTTGACAAACAAAAGAAAGAAAACAATACCCTTCGACATTGTTGAGGCCCGGACGAATAGACATGCACATTCACATGCATGTCATGCTACAGGTTATCTGCGTTTAAGCAAATGATTTTTAATTACTTAGGGATTCGGAAGCATGATATGTTTGATCAAATTGGACAGCTCCTCGAAGAAGTTGTAGGAGAACTGTTGAAAAGTAAGAATTCAAATATATCCCTTCGAGGTAAGAAGCCTGAATCTACATTCGACTCTTCTGAGGATCTCATAATTCAATAAAAAAAAAATTAAAAATATTATTATTCGCTTCAACGTCCTATATATATCTATATATATATATATATAGATATATATATATATATATATATACTTTATATCTATAATCTATATCTATCTAGAATCTATATTTATATTTATATCTATAATCTATAATCTATAATCTATATTTATAATATATTAAAAGTGTGAAGGGCTTTAGAAATGTTGTTTAAACTTTTTATCGTTCATTAAAAGTGTTTTAGACAAAATCATCTTTTCACCTTTTTTTTCTAATATTTAAGAATTGAAAATTAATTAAATATATTTATGATAAAACATTTCCTTATTAAAAGTCATCAGAATTAATAACGACTAATACTTTTTATTAGTTTAAGAATTCTAAATCAACTAATTAAATATATTTGTGGTAAAACTTTTCTTATTAGAAGTCATACGAATTAATAACAACTAATACTTTTTTCAAATCCTCTTTTTACCTTTTTTTTTCTCCAATTGTTATATCTTTGTAACATTTTATAATATTCATTATTAATTATATTAAATATATAAAAAATCATCTTTTCACCATTTTTTTTCAAATATTTAAAATTTTAAAATTAATTAAATATATTTATGATAAAACTTTTTCTTATTATAAGTCATCAAAATTAATAACAACTAATACTTAAGTTTAAGAATTCTAAATCAACTAATTAAATATATTTATGGTAAAACCTTTTCTTATTAGAAGTCATACGAATTAATGACAACTAATACTTTTTTCAAATCGTCTTTTTTTCTTTTTTTCTCCAGTTATTATATCTTTATAATATTTTATAATATTGATTATTAATTATACTAAATATATAAAAAAAAAATTGAAAACTCCTAAATATATAGAATGACTTTATGTTGCTAAACCTTTCAAAAGCAAACGGTTAAATATATATGGAAGACTTTAATGTCACTGATAAAATTCTTCAAAAACAAAGGATTTATCCTTTATCCTTATCTAAATAAATAACTCTTTACTAACATTAAAACCCTTTTCCAAATATAAATTTGTGCAAAATGTTGTACCAATTAAAATTCCTACCAGTGCTCTAAGTAAACTACTTTTGTTATAAAACAATAAAGAACAAGAAGAAGAGTAGAGAGAATAGAGAGAGTGGTTCTTATTTCTTCTCTTGAGGATGAGAGATATCTTAATTGTCAATACAATGAACAAAACCCCTCTATTTATAAGGGAAATTTACTCCTAGTCTGAGTAAAAGATGGATGCTTCAAATCCTATTAGATATCAAAGTAGATCTTGATAGACATTCACTATAATGCAAATAAATTTATAACACTCCCCCTTGAATGTCTAATTGGTAGATAATGTGCCTCGTCAAAACCTTACTAGAAAAAAATCAGTAAGAAAAAAATCTAGTGAAGGAAAAATAGTACACATCTCTAATAATACGCATTTCGGCTGCCTCATTAAAAACCTTACAAGGAAAACCCAGTGGGACAAAACCTCGTAAGGGAAAAAGAGTACAGCGCGTATTAACTCCCCTTAATGAGAACATCCTTCACCTTTGCATCTCGATCTTGTGCAGCATCTTCTTGAAAGATGCAATTGGAGAAGATTTGGTGAATAAATCAGTCACATTGTCAGTTGAACGAATCTGTTGCACGTTAATATCATCATTCTTTTGTAGCTCATGTATGTAGAAAAGCTTTGGCAAAATGTGCTTCGTTCTATCTCCATTTATGAATCCTCTCTTAAGATGTGCTATGTATGCTGAATTATCTCTGTATAAAATTGTGGGTAGATTTTCATATTTCACACCACATTTTTCTCGAATGAAATGTAGCATGGACCTCAACCATACACATTCTCGGCTTGCTTCATGAATAGCTATTATCTCAGCATGATTCGATGAAGTGGCTACGATAGACTGCTTTGTATATCTCCAAGATATGACAGTATCCCCACATGTGAACACATTGTATGTTTGAGACCGAGATTTATGCGGGTTAGATGAGTACCCAACATCAGCATGACCAGTAATATCGGGACTACAATCTTTAAAATAAAATAAACTCATGTATCTTATCGTATTTCGATGTCTCCTAGTAGGAGTAGAAAAATACCTTGCTAACAAATTAAGCGAAAGGCTATTTTGGGTCTTGTAGTTTTTTACAAGATACATGAGTACACCAATTGTACTAAGATAAGGTACTTCATAAACAATCCAAATTGGTATATTTCTGATTTCAACAAATAATCTTATTGCTTTTGAAAACTCTCCAAGAGTTTCAATAATTTTCAAGCTATAAGCTTATACAATATAAGGATTATCAATAAGTTTCCTAGAAACTTTTATATTTTGAATCCTTAAAGAAGTTTTCATATAAATTTTGTCAAGTGACAATATTCAACATTTTATGTGTGATATCTTCAAGTGTCTGGACTGCAAATTAAATAAGTTTTCACTTACCAAGATGCACCATTTCATATTACTTGATAAATGTTTCTACGTCAGCATGCTTAAATAAATGTAGAATTCAGGTCCTCGTAATCTTTCACAATATTGCGCCAATATTGTATCAAAGATATTGATGATATATCATTTCGTATCGGTTCACAATGCGACATAACATTTTGAGATCTCATCACTTTATTATTTTCAGGTACATAAACCTCTCATAAGGTTTCATGAAGTATTATGTCATAGGCTCTTCAAGCGCATATTACCTTCTTATTATGATTATTTGCTCCTTATTCTATACAAGTACTATTTCATTTGGAACCGATTGGTATATCACGCATGCATAGACCTAGTCCTTTAGAGACATAAAATAGGAGCACTTGCAACTTAAATATGAGATGCGTTCGGCATTTGACTTGAATTATCTTTTGAATGAGGATCTGATGATAATTCCTAACATACTTCATAGCTGCTTATAATCTTCCCCTTATGTTAGGAAAGCTAACATACATCCTCCATCTTCTTTGATGGATCCATCTTTGTGCATCATGGTACATTCATTAATCGTATACCGCACATCAAAACTATTAGATAAAATAGTTGGTTCATGACCTTGAACCAATTGAGGGGAAGAAATAATCATAATTTATTGGTCTAATGTATACAAGTGTTATTGTATGCAACATATCATATTTCATAACAACACATGAAGCTTTGTTCTCACTAGCGACGGTTTAGCTATTTATCAAAGGCATTCAATGTCAAACCATCATCATCAAGATAACTTTTTTGATTGCACAATCTGAAAATTATGTTCTTAACTCAATTTTGTTGAGCAAGAAACTTTATGAATGTCAAACTGCAGGTTGACAATGAATGTATATGTGATCATCTTATTGATGCATCTTTTCAACATATCACATGATAGGTGAACGGGCCCCTATTCACTTTTTATTCTTTTCAGATTTTGAGGGATCTAATCCCAAAATTAGTTGGTCCAACCAACGTATCATGAGAACAAGCAACATTAAAGTTCATGAGGAATTTTCGAATTCTTCAATATATGTTTAATACTTAATATGAACATCTTTAAGATGTCGCAATCGTTCATGTCAACTTATGAACTTTTATGCTAGTAAACTCCAAGTTTACCATGATATGTGTTTTTGCTTTAGTAAATTTCAGATTTACTATTATAGGAATAAATTTCAGGTTTACTACTTCAGAAGTAGATTTCAAAATAACTTTTCTCAATTATTTAACCTCTTTCGGAGGTGAGTTGTGATACCATCACAATCAAGTGCACGTTTGCATTAATAAGCTTCTCATTCCCCAGGAATGAAATATAATCATGCCTTAAGATACTTCAACATTTTGCTACTTCAGAAGCAAATCGAGGCATACATATGATGTAGAGAATTCTTCTCTAGTATATCTTATAATCATATAAGCATGTGAAAATATCGTCACTTTTGATGATCATTATCATATTGTCCCTCCACACATATATTTGTGCATTTAATCACTTGTCTTCTTTCAGACATATTATGCACTGCTACCAAATACACCTCAAGAATGAAGTAAGTTGTCATAGTTCAGACTTATCATATATTGCTACCACATTCACTTCATGGAATGGAGCATATTCAATGGGTCGAATTTCATAATTTTTCATTAAACACCCATTATTTTGCCTTAGCCTTCATAATATCATCAATATGGTGTATTGACATTCAAACTCAACATCTTATCCATATAAAGGAGTCTTAGGCATGAATCGATGGGACTTGAACCCAACATATTATTATCCTTTTTTATAATATTATTTTTGAGGAATAAATTTAAAATATAAATGGTTCCAAACCAATTATTTTTCCTCAAATCCAATAATAATTATATTAATAGTAGCAAAACAAAGATAACATAAAGAATTACTAACCTTGAAATCCTTCAGATTTATAATCTCACCTTGTTTGGCAGAGTCTTGTGCTGATAATGTGTTATATAATAATAAAGAATAAAGAAGAAGAGTAGAGAGAATAGAGAGAGTGATTCTTATTTCTTCTCTTGAGGATGAGAGATCATCTTAATTGTCAATACAATGAACAAAACTCCTCTATTTATAGGAGAAATTTTCTCATAGTCTGAGTAAAAGACGGATGTTTCAAATTCTATTAGATATCAAAGTAGATCTTGATAGATCTTGATAGACATTCACTATAATGCAAATACATTTATAACAACTTTAAATATATATGGTGTATAGGGGTTATTTAAAAGAAAGAAAATTCCTTCTCGTTCTTTTTCCAGGTAATTAATGCTAAACTCTTTTACTTATTATTGTCAAGTATTTCGTCCTCCTAATTCATACTTTTGCTACAACCTTCCTCTATATTAATCATGTATATTTAATTATTTTTACTGTCATATTTTTTACAACTAGTAGGGATGAGCCCGTGCAAACATGTTTGATAAATGAAATATAAAAAAATTATTTATTGAAGCGTTTTTACAAAGTATTTCTTTTAAAAAGCATCAAAGCTTCAGCCCCATCACTGTTCTGAACAAATCCACCAATAATGGAATTCCTTACAACAAGATCCCCAGGCACCATCTCATTAATGGTGCACATTGCACACTCGAGTTGACCCATTTTGGAGTAAACATCAATAAGAGCACTTCAGTCAAATACATCCAACTGTAGACCAACTTTATGTATACTGCAGCGGAGCTGCCTATGATTTCAAAGGTCATTACAAGATCTCATAACAGAGGAGTACGTAAGCATATTAGGTCTCATGTCAACTTTATTTTCATCAGAATTCCCTCTCATCAGCCCTGAAACGTGAATTTTCTTTCCATCAATTGTCTTTTGAAATACTCCGCAGATCACCCAATCATTCTGCAATAGTCAACAACAGAAATTAGAAATATTTTGAAAATAGCTTGTATAACTTTCCGAGGTAGAGATAAGGTTTGTATATATGTTACTCCCCCCAAACTCCACTTGTGGTAGTGCACTTAGAGTAGAGACCTCATTATTGGCTCTACTTTATTAATAAGTTTTTACCTTATAAAAAAAACATGCTGAGTAGTGAGAATTCTATACCTGAACAACATAACTACCATATTGATCTTGTGCCAATATGCTTACAGATCCCAGGATTTCTTCCATAACTTTGCTTTGAGTTTGCGGATTGCTACAGTGTTCCAATACTCTCTGAGTGATCAAAGGAATATTAGTAAATATCAAACAAAATTACTATGACAAATGGATAAGAATAAGATACATTACTCAACTACCCGTATTACTCGACAGCCATATGGATAGGTAGAGCGAGTAATAACTTGTCCAAAAAATGTCGAGACGATAAATTGAATGTGATCTTATGGTACACATTCAATATATTTTTGAATGACATGATTCCCATTCTGATCTCGTAGACAGCGCATTACATGATGATCAAGCTCCTCAACCATTTTTATCTTCTGGTACACGTCAATAATTTCCATTGCTTGCAGAGCAAACCATATCACAATTTTTATCGCGATATAACTGAGTTATTGAGAAGAAACTGATAATAAGCCAAAGAGAGCCCACTGGTTGGTGCAACATTTAGTGTATTAGAATAAGAACCAAAACAAAAGATAAATGCTAGCAGATAACACTTGAATACATGAGCATTTCTAGATTCACTTTGGTATACTTTTTGTATCATACGACAACCATACATTTGAAGGCTCGGCGTTAGTACATTCCCAAAGAGTATGCTAGGGAATTCTCTCCTCTGAGATGCCATTCCATGTTCAGAAAACTGCACGATAAATGATGCAACTCCACATCAATATATACTCCATAGAACAACCAAAGTTAGACATACCTTCTGTATAACATAATGGTTGGGTTCAAAGTATATGAAAAAGTGTGAATGAAAAAATGAAGGAAAAATGGTGGAGAAGGGAGACACCAATTTAGAAAGTGTACTCCCAAATTGAAAAGTTCACTCTTTCTCCCACATTGGTGGAAGAAGAAAACTTGTGAGTGTTTAAAAAAAGGAACACTTACTCCACATAGTAAGTGAGAAAAGAAATAAGAGATGTCTCGCGCTGTCGTCGTCGTTGCTCGCTTGGGCTTGGACTTGGACTTGGACTTGGAAAATGATCGATCGATGAGATCTCTCTTTTTGGACAAAGTTTATTTGACAGAAATTCAGTTCAAAAATATCAAAGGGTAAAATGCAACTTTTCTGAATCTTAACACACTTCTTAGATAAATTATTTGTAATCTAGTGTTAAAGATGTTACAGAACTTCATAAGTGTTCTTGTCTTGGACTTGAACTAGTGTTGAAGTTTGTGGTTCTTATAAACAGATTCTTGTACCCGAATATATAAAAGATAACAATCTTAAGGAATAAACTTTTGCAGAATCTGTATTGCTTGTTTTTGGAGATTAAAGTTTTAAGCTTTCTACTTCGTTTAAACTTAACTAGTGATTCGAAGACATAAAATCTTCATCACAAGTTAAAGATCATTCGGTTGATGATTGGAAGTCATAAAAACTTCATTGTTAACTACAAACAAGAAGAAGAGTTTAAAGTTGCTTAACTTTATAAATAGTATTCTAAAAATACTAAATTTTATTGTCTTGTGGTAACAGAAAAAATGACTAACAAAATTCAAATGCAAGATGCGGCTACGACTGTGGGGGAAACTAGTATTGCCTCAACGAGTCGAGAAAATGCTCCATAACCAATGGCGCCTGCGGAGAAGCCCAAAAAAATTGCGGGCATTGACTTTAAGCGATGGCAGCAAAAGATGTTCTTTTACCTTACCACTCTATGCCTTCAAAGGTTCACTAGTGAGGATGCTCCTGAAGTGCCTGAGGGAACCTCGGACAAAGAGAATTTCATGATTGTAGAAGCTTGGAAACACTCGAACTTTCTTTGCAGGAATTAGATATTGAGTGGTCTCCAAGACGACCTCTACAATGTTTACAGTGGAACTACGACATCGAAGGAATTATGGGGGGCACTAGAACAAAAATATAAGACAGAGGATGCGGGAATTAAGAAATTCTTTGTTGCAAGGTTCTTGGACTTGAAAATGATAGATAACAAATCGGTTGTCTCTCAAGTGAAGGAATTGCAAGTAATCATTCACGATCTCCTAGCAGAAGGTATATCTTTGAAAAATACCTTAGTTGAACAAATTGAAAATGTTTTTAGTACTCACACAAACTGTTTTGTAGGTTTGATTGTGAATGATGCTTTTCAAGTAGCAGCGATCATTGAGAAGCTACCACCTATGTGGAAAGACCTCAAAAACTACTTGTAGCACAAATGCAAGGAGATGACTGCCGAAGATCTTATTGTCCGACTACGTATTGAAGAGAATAATAAGGCTGCCGAGAGAAGGTCAAAGGGGAATTCTACAATTAATGGAGCACATATTGTAGAATATGACCAAAACAATTCTAAGAAAAGGAAGAAAGCTGAACAAGAAAGCCATCAACTGAAGAAGAAATTCAAGGGAAAGTTCTTCAACTGTGGCAAGATTGGCCATAAGTCCACGGATTGTCGTGCCCCTAAGAAAGGTAAGAAAAAGGACCAAGCAAATATGATTGAGTCCAATAAAGAATGTGATGATCTGTGTGCTATGTTTTCAGAATGCAACTTGGTGGGGAATCCTCGCGAGTGGTGGATGGATTCTGGTGCCACCCGCCATGTTTGTGTCAACAAAGAGTTGTTTTCGTCATTCGCTCCGGCTTAAGTGGAAGAAATTATCTACATGGCTAACTCCGCTACGACTAAGGTAGAAGGAACAGGAAAAATGAGCTTGAAAATGACTTCAGGAAAGGTCTTGACACTTAACAATGTCTTGTACATTCCAGAATTACATAGGAACTTGATTTCTATTTCACTTCTAGACAAGAACGGATTTAAATGTGTAACCGTTTCTAGAAAAATTGTAATTAGTAAAGGAGAAGTGTATGTAGGGAAAGGCTATCTCACCGAGGGCCTTTATAAGATGAATGTAATGAATGTTGAAATAAATAAAATTTCAAATTCTTCTTACTAGCTTGAGTTTTATAATTTATGGCATGAACGTTTAGGCCATGTTAATTACAAAACGTTACGAAAATTGATTAACTTAGAAGTTTCGCCAAACTTTGAGTGCAATAAATCAAAGTGTCAAACGTGTGTGGAATCAAAGTATGTAAAGCATCCTTATAAGTCCGTTGAAAGGAATTCCAATCCTTTAGACTTAGTACACACTGACATTTGTGATATGAAGTCAACACCATCACGTGGTGGGAAAAAGTATTTCATAACTTTTATTGACGATTGCACTAGATATTGTTATGTCTACTTGCTAAATAGTAAGGATGAAGCAATAGATACGTTTAGGCAATACAAAATTGAAGTAGAAAATTAGTTAGAGAAAAAGATAAAAATGATAAGAAGTAATAGGGGCGGAGAATATGAATCTCCCTTCGCCGAAATATGTGTAGAGAATGGAATTGGCCATCAAACTACGGCCCCGTATTCACCTCAATCTAATGGAATTGCGAAAAGAAAAAACCAAACTTTGAAGGAAATGATGAATGCCTTGCTTATAAGTTCTGATTTACCATAAAACTTGTGGGGGGAGGCTATCCTTAAAGCCAATCGTATACTCAATAGAGTTCCCCATAGTAAGACACAATCAATTTCTTATGAAAAATGGAAAGGAAGGAAACCCAACTTGAAATATTTCAAAGTGTGGGGGTGTCTAGCAAAGGTCCAAGTTCCTATGCCTAAAAGGGTTAAGATAGGACCTAAGACTGTGGGCTGCGTGTTCATAGGATATACTAAAAGCAGTTAAGCATGTTGGTTTTTGGTTTATAAATCCGAACATCTGGATATAAATAAAAATACAATAATTAAATCAGATAATGCTGAATTCTTTGAAAATATTTATTCGTATAAAACTAGACATGAACAGTCTAGTGGGGGGTCTAAACGACCTCGAGATAAACCAAGTGAGAATGTACATAATGAAAAGAAAATCCAAGACGTAGTACAAATCAAAGAACATCAACTTTTTTTGGTTCGTTTTTTGTAATATTTCTCTTAGAAAATGAGCCTCAAACATTTAAAGAAGCGATGTCGTCTTCGGACTCATCCTTTTGGAAAAAGGTAGTCAGTAGTGAGATTGATTCAATCTTAAGCAACCATACATGAAAATTGGTTGATCTTTCTCCAGAAAATAAACCTTTAGGTTCTAAATGGATCTTCAAAAGAAAAATGAAAGCGGATGGTATTATTGACAAATATAAGGCAAGACTTGTAGTAAAAGGCTTCAAATAAAAAGAAGGTCTTGATTACTTTGATACATACTCGCCAGTAACAAGGATAACATCGATTCGAATGTTAATTTCCTTGGCGGCGGTATATGGTCTTGAAATTTATCAAATGGATGTGAAAACCGCATTCCTAAATGGAGAATTGGAGGAAGAAATTTACATGGAACAGCCTGAAGGTTTTGTAGTTCCAAGAAAGAAGAATAAGGTGTGTAAACTTATTAAGTCGTTGTATGGACTAAAGCAAGCACCTAAACAATGGCATGCGAAGTTTGACCAAACCATGTTGGCAAACGGGTTTAAGATAAATGGATGTGATAAATGTGTTTGTATTAAAGACACTCCAAATCACCAAGTCATTGTTTGTTTATATGTGGATGATATGTTGATCACCAGTAGAGACATTTCTGACATAAATGCAATGAAGCGAATGCTCGAGAGCAAGTTTGATATGAAAGACCTTGGAGTTGCGGATGTGATCTTAGGTATAAGAATCCATAGAACTCCATAAGGGTTGACATTGTCACAGTCTCACTATATCGAAAAGGTACTTGACAAATTCAAGTATATGGAATTCGGTTGCCAAGACTCCTTTGGATGTGAGCTTTGCACTTCGAAAGAATGAAGGTGAAAGTGACTCACAATTGGAGTACGCAAGAGTATTGGAATGTTTAATGTATATAATGAATTGTACACGACCAAACATAGCATGCGCTATTAGTAAATTGAGTCGGTACATGAGTAATCCCAACAAAACTCATTCGATGGCAATGAAAAGAGTTTTGGGGTATCTTAAATACACTCAAGACTATGCCTTGCATTATAATAAATAACATGTGGTACTTGAAGGATATAGTGATGCAAATTGGATCACCGGATCGAACGAAGTAAAATCCACAAGTGGATAAGTATTTACTATCGGTGGAGGAGCAGTCTCTTGGAAATCATCCAAACAGACTTGTATTGCTCGCTCTACATTGGAATCTGAATTTATCGCATTAGATAAAGTCGGTGAAAAAGCAGAATGGCTCTAGAATTTCTTAGAAGATATTTCTTATTGGCCCAAACCAGTGGCACCAGTATGTATACACTGTGATAGAAAAGCGACAATAGGTAGGGCAGGGAGCATGATATACAACGGTAAAACTCGTCACATACGACGGAGACATAATACTTTTAGGGAACTTCTCTCTAGTGGAATTATTACTGTTGACTATGTAAAGTCAAAGTATAATATGTCGGATCCACTTACAAAAGTCCTATCTAGAGAAGGAGTGGAAAAGACATACAAGGAAATGGGTTTAAGGCCTAGGACGAGTCAGCACGGCGGTAACTCTACCTAGCAGACTGAAGATCCCAAGAGCTAGGTTCAAGGAGATCAAAAAAAGTTGTGTCTGACAGGTTCAACCCCATTCTCATAATGTAGACAATGTTTAGTAAACAAGAATAAGACTTAAGGTGAAAAGTCTTTTAATGATTATCTAAATTTGGCAGATTTGACCAAATAGTTTAATCTATAGGATTGGACATTTAGAAATCACCTATGTGAGGGAGAAGTAGAAGCTGCTTCAAGGAGAATATTAGTAAAGGCCTATTCTCTAAGCTCTCATGAAATCGGGACGTGTTCATGGCTGAAAACAACAAAACTGTGAGAACCATAAACGGTAAAAGACTGGTTGTGTGACATGTGTTGTCTAGGTGTACAATAAATCTCGATGGTTCAAAGATATCAAATCTACCGATTGACCGAGTGCATCCGATGCATGTTCACTACGAAAAGTTCAAAGGGAAATCTACTTATCCAGATGCAATCAGTCTTTGCTTGATGATCACATACTTGTCCGTAAAATTTTTACGAAAAATAACCATTTTTCATTCATGTGGGGGATTGTTGGGTTTAAAGTCTATGAAAAAGTGTGAATGAAAAAATGGAGGGAAAATGGTGGAGAAGGGAGACACCAATTTAGAAAGTGTACTCCCAAATTGAAAAGTTCACTCTTTCTCCCACATTGGTGGAAGAAGAGAACTTGTGAGTGTTTAAAATAAGGAACACTTACTCCACATGATAAGTGAGGCAATAAATAAGAGATTCCTCACGCCGTCGTCTTCGTCGCTCGTTCGTCTCGGCTTTGACTTCGGCTTCGGCTTCAAATTTGGATTTAGATTTGGATTTGGATTTGTCAAATGATCGATCGATGAGATCTATCTTTTTGGAAAAAGTTTATTTGATAGAAATTCAGTTTGAAAATACCAAAGGGAAAAACGCAAAAGACACATTCTTTGGAAGAACAGAAATGGCTTTTCCAGAAAGGTCACACCTTTTAAGTGAACCATTGCCACTTTTTAGAAGAGGCATATGTTGGCTATATAAACCTTCTTTCATCCACAGGTTTAGGTACGAATTTTTTGAAATACAAACTCTCTTCTTGTCTT
Organism: Capsicum pubescens; assembly: GCA_030864215.1. Classification (NCBI taxonomy): domain Eukaryota; kingdom Viridiplantae; phylum Streptophyta; class Magnoliopsida; order Solanales; family Solanaceae; genus Capsicum; species Capsicum pubescens. The sequence goes on from CM061549.1 coordinate 225,683,304, forward strand.
GAAAAACTTTTTGTGTGATCTATCAAACCGTTGAGTGAGTTCGCTGAATCCAACAATTTGAGGCAACGCTATTGTTCGAATTGAAGGCCATTTTATCCTGGGAGGAAGATTCTAAAATCTCGGGTACAGTGAGGAAAATTATTCCTTAAGGACACTCCATGAATTCGGAGGACTTGGTCTTAAATTTTGTTTCATCTCTTTTATGAATCTTAACACACTTCTTAGATAGATTATTCGTAATCTAGTGTTGAAGGTGTTACAGAACTTCGTAAGTGTTCTTGTCTTGGACTTGAACTAGTGTTGAAGTTTGTATTTCTTATATAAAGATTCTTGTACCCGAATACATAAAAGATAACAATAATTCCCAAAGACATCAATCATCAAAGTAAGAGCATAGAGAAAAATTTCATCGAAAATCATATTTTTCTCCTCAGTTATAACAGTTTCAAGTTTTTGTTGAATGAATCAACTCCCATACTGATCTACACTTATGCTAAACAGAGAATTCATATATACACAAGCTTTACAATAAATCCTTAAACTTACAGGAGGATGTGTATTAGCCATGAAAACATCAAATCAAAAAATGTCCTCATCTTGCAGGACGCCCAAAATAAGAACTACTTGTCCAAGTTCACCGATTATGGATTCTTGCCTTTATTACTATCTAAGAATCCTCAATCAAATTAGCATTTGAAAAATATCTTGAGTTTATTCAAGGGAAAAAACTAACAAGGAAAGCTGATATTTACTACTTTGGTAGAGTTTAGTATTGTCATTCTGTGATAGTTAAGTAATATTTCTTACATGAAATCATTTTTAGTTGCATTTTAAGGAAAAAATTTGATGGTGAAGCTTGACGTTATGCAATTTATTTTCATTCTATTTCAATGTTGAAAGAACAATTGGTCAAATAAGTGAATGAGGATAAATTAAAACAATATGCCTTCAACTTTGGCAGTCACTATTTAGATAAATAATTTCTATTATTAAAGGCATTCTAAAGCATACCGACAGATGTAGCATAACATGAAACAAAAACCACGATTTCTGAATGCTATAATTAAATACATGCAGCATGTGAAGAACTTACCTCTATTAGCGAATATATTATTGTTTTTGTCACACAAGCAAATTTGTGTTTCAAAATCCTGCAAAATTCAAATCGCAAAGTTTAGAAATCTTATAACGTCGAGCTAAAAGAAAGCTAATTTCTTCTCATAATCGCAAAATCTTATAAGTCGAGCTGAAAGAAATCTAATTTCTGCTCATAATGAAATGAAAATAACCAGAAATTAACCCAAAAAAGGCAGTAAAAGACACTAAATTTTCTACTAGGCATGAGGTTCGTCGCAAGAGATTGTGTACACAGGTTGAACCAGTGATCTCCTAGTGATATGTTAGTAACTGTATCAGTTACTCCAAGGTAAAAAAAAATTATTCAAATACACATAGACAACTCTTGTTATATGCATGAAATTCACAACTTAAAAGTGAAGAAATTGTTATAGAATAATACAAAATATGAGCATGTTTGATTTTTTTAGATGTTATTAGCCGTGATTTCACAGAAGCTTCCTCGTATATGGCCATATTTTCATGTTTCCCAAAAGAAATCAAAAAGTACCAAATTGAGTTCATGTCCAACAACATAAATTAGAAATGCATGTACATCCAACACGCTAAGTCGCACAAAACAAAAAACATGGATTGCCAAATCCACCAAAAATATGCAAGTCACAAGGATGAAAGAATTTTGAAATCAATGGTTTCAGGTAATCTCTAAGTGTCAATTAAATCTAAATGAATGTTTTTACTTTTATAGTATATAGCAAAAATAGGTGTGTACTTTTACTTGTTCAAGTTAAAAAGGTAAGAGATATATACTTCCTCCGTCCAAAATAAGAAGTTGTTGGGGTGTGCATAGATTTTTGTAGCGAAAGGATCGCTACATAAGAAAATTATAGTTGAAAGAGGTTGCTTCGTTGGAGAATTTCCACAAACACCTAGAGAGCAAAAATTGACCAAACAATTAATTTTCAAATCACACAGAGAACCGCCAGCATCAATTTCCAAATATAACTCGAAAAAAAAACTTGAGACTTAATTTTCACTAATCGCACATAGAAAATCAACAACATTGAGAGACTATATTCAAACCTTTCTCTTAAAACACAAAGAACAGGGACCCATGATCCACACAAAGCAACAAATTTGGCATTGAATTACTTGAAATTCAGTTCAAACACCTCTCAAGTCTAAATGACACAAAATAAAAATACATTGCCAGAACTAAACTTGATGAAGAAGTTGATTAATAAAACACATAAAGAAAATTACAAATCAAATCATCATATCAAAAGTAGAGCAAAAACTAAGTAGAACACGAATAGAAAACCCAAAAAACGAAGAACATACTTACATAGAAAGTGAGCTGAGCGATTGATCGGAGAGAAATGGGGTGAAGTATGATCCAAAAAGAAGAATACCTAAGAGAACCAAAATCTAGGGCACGCATATAGCCGGAGAGATGCCACAAAGTGTAGTCAGGTAAAAAAGATGAAAATGCCCCTAGGTGGTAAAGAAGACTTGTCGTCCACCACCCGTGTGCTTATCACCATTTATATATTAGTACTAGTGGCGATAGGCCCGTGCTGAGCACAAGGCCAACATGCTAAGATTAAATTTTTTGAAATTTATTATGAAAGCAGTGAAATAAATCGTCATAATTGAGTATTGATAAATTTATATATAATATGAGTATATTTAGGAATTTAATTACAGTTTTCATTCTCCCAATAATTTTACGATCTAAAGTTTAGATCTTTCATTAAGTATTAAGAAAATATATTTATGCATGAAGTGACGTAAAAAATTAAATAGTTTTAAATAATTTAAGTTTTTAACTATTGTGATTTATAATATTTTTTCTCTTATTCCAATTTAAGTGACACTGATATAATTTCGAGAGTCGAGCAAATATCAATTAAAGTGGCAAAGAAGACATGCCTTAGATGACTCATAATTAATTAGAAGTAATATAACAAAATTGCTATAAAAATACATGTGAAAATAACTTAAGTGGGCCTCATTTAAGATGTCAAGTTAACTTAAGAAATAATTACCTAAATAAACAACTTATGTTTCTAAACTACTAAAAATCCCTCCACTTCTAAAACATTACTAAAATTCCAACATTTACAATTTTTTGGTAAAGTTGAGATACAAGTTAAAACCTCCTTTTCTTTAGCCGTAAATTTATCAAAAATTAACCCATTTTCTCCTTTTTATTCGCCTTAATTCAAGCAGCAGTTTCTATCCAATTTCTCTCTCTAATTCAAACATTTGAATTAAGGTAAATTTCCTCCCTAAAATCAACTTTAATTTCTTCTATTCTTATTTTACGCTCTTTTTTTTCAAAAAATAATTTTGCGATTGGGTTTACAAAGTAATTTTTTCAGTTTTTTTGTTATGCAATTTCTTTGATTATCATTTGTTTAGGCTATATTGTTTTGAATTAACATTATGAATAGAGATTCAAGAATTTACTGGGTATGTTGGTGTTGATGTTTACTTCTCCTTTTGCTATTGTTTTGAATATACGAATAAGTTGCAAAATTATATAGGTCCAGTAGTTCGGTAGAATCCTGAAAAATATTGTTTATCTAATTTTTGTTTATACTCACACGTCATTTATTAATTTTTATGAACTTGCAGTTTCGTGCAGCAATCCAACTGCAATTTGATTTCCATAGGGCAATCTACAACCTTGGAACTGTTCTGGTGGATTTACCGTAGTTGCTCCTTCTGGCTTCTGTACTTGGGAGAGTGATGGTCATTTACAATAATCTCCTCTTTTTTCAAGTGAAAACTGAAAAAAACTTAAACAATGTGAAAAGATAAAGTAAAAGTGATAATAACCTTCTTTTTGTACCGTTATTTTGCAGTATGGGTTAGCGGAGGATATGTCAAGAACAGGGGAAGCTGTTAATACTAAAGAGATTTCTCCTAATGAGTTGTACAGTCAGGCTACGATTTACATTGAAACTTTGATTTGATGAGAAACAATGAACTTTTAGCGTTTTAAGAAGGTCTGTTCTTTCAAAGTTATTGGCATGTTTAGATCTGATAAATATTAGGCCGAGATACATATTTAGACATGGATGATACGTTTACAAATTCATTGTTTATCTGATTCTTTGTTGTCAATTTTATATGTATCTTGTGGTTTTTATGTGTTATTGAAATTAATATAACAAAAGATACAAGTTTATAAGTACATAGATACATGTTGTGTTAACTTGTATCTGTGAGTTACTGTTAATGCTTTGATATGTATCTCGTATTGTTTTAATTTTATTGAAAGTCGTATTACAAAAGATACAAGTTTATAACTACATAGCTACATGTTGTGTTAACTTGTATTTGTGAGTTATTGTTAATGCTTTGACATGTATCTAGTATTGTTTAAATTTTATTGAAAATCGTATTATAAAAAATACATGTTTTTTCTTCTAAGATACATGTTTTTAAGCTTAAACATACATTTTTTATTATTTTGTATCTAAATTATGATGTTCTTAGAGTTTTTGTATATATTGTATTGTCTTAATGTAGATTTGTTGCATCTCACCTTATTTTATTTTTTTGTTTTTAGGGACTGAGTTACATTATAAAGGAAATTCCACCTCATCCTCTTAGATTTGCAAGTTCATGCAATTTAAGAAGCAAGCATATGGTTGATATGAAGCCTTATTTCTCCGAGTTTTACTATCCTGAAACGTTAAGGAAGACATATGAAGAAGAATCGATGTTTTCAATGCCCGATTAGAAGGACTGAATTGTGCCACAAGAAGTTATGAACGAAGTTGTGTTACCACCAAAATACAAACGTCTACCTGAGAGGCCAAAGAAAAACAGGAACAAGAAATCAAGTGAAACAATGACATCGAGCAGTAACTATTGCAGGAGATGTGGTTATGAAGGTCACAACAAGCGTACTTGCAACTTCTTTCCAATGAGGAGTGACAATGTAGTTGACTGATGAATAATGATGAATAGTTTCTCAACTTGTAGGTGGATTTTTTATCTATTTGATTTGACATTTTAATTGATGATATTATTATTTTTTAATTTTTTTTAAGAAAGACAGTTACCGAAATAAATAGCTTTTTTGTTCCTTTGTTAATTAGTTATATTTGGTTTCATTATGTATTTTGTTGTGACACATCAAATAGAAATTAAGATATATTGAACTGACAATGCTATTAAATAGTATATTAGTAGTTCTGTCATAGTAAATGATTGAAAAGAGATACATTCTTATAGGATGTATCTCCCATAAATTTATAGATACAAGTTTACAAAATTTGTATCAATTATAAAATATAATTTGTCAATATTATTAAGATTTAGTAATATAAGTTTTGCTTTAGTTTGTTATGCAAGCTAAAGTCAAACATGTATTTCGATTAACAAAAAACGGTTATAGATAAATGAAAATGTAAAATTTGTTGGTTACTATCATTATATATTAAAATATGTTTCCTTATAATAGATACATACAAATGGAATACATGTTGTTCAAAATGAAATCAAATGGAATATATGTTAGAGCAGGCAACTGTAATGATTAAAATTGAAAGAGATACAAATTAAATTTTTTATGTATCTAATGTGATTAAAGGAAAAATACAGGTAACTAAAAGATCAACAAATGAACAAGATACATATTCATAAAGAAAGATACATGTTTTGTTATTATGTATTTAATACAAAATATATTCAGCTAAAACATCCCAAATATCTTTACTGTCAGGAAATCATCAAAATTTGACAGGAACAAGTTAATATTGCATGATCTTTAGCTTAAACCATTATTCTAATTTGGGCAGTCAATGTAACAACCTCATGTGATAGACTGTAATACATCATCATAGATATTACACAATTTGAAATGCATATAGTAATGAAAATCCACTTTAACAATGTTTATAGGAAAAGTGAAGGTATTTGAAAGATCAATAATTGAATAAGATATATATTAATATATGACGATACATCTTTTGTTATTATGTATCTAGTACAGCATAAGAACAGAATAAAAAACCCAACAGTAATACTGCAGCAAATAATCAAAATTGGCAGAAACAAGTTGTTTTGCATGATTTTTCAATTAAAGATATCATCTAACTTATGCAGTCAATATAACGAATCAACAAAGGACAAGCATTTCCTTCAACAATGTGATGAGCCTCAATTTTTTTCTGATTTCATCTATTTTCAGTTCTCTGGCAATTGTTGAAATCAGTTTTTCTTAAGTTACATGTTCACTGATCACGATTCCATCGCTCTTATAGCCCACATAGTTTATTTCGTTAACCCAAACACCAGAATGACGTAACAAAATTGAAATATTTATTTCAAATAAACAAAAAAAATTAACAAATCAGAAAAAAAATAATCGTCTGAATCTTTGGAACATGCAGTATGAAGTTTTTGCTATTTCAAAACAGATTATGTGAAAGGTTTTTGATTAGGAAGGTGGAACAACAAACTAATTATCATAAATCATGGGATTTTATTTTATTTTTACCATATTTAGTTAGATTAATTGTTGTTTTAATGCTAAGTGATTTGTTACTTCCCTTAGAACTTGCTAGTTAGTTTAATTAAAAAATGTATCCATAGTATGTATCTAAGTTAATTAAATTGAATCCTCAATGGTCAACTATTGGCATTTTATGAGATTTTGAAAAAAGTTGAGATTTTTAGTAAATACTAGTAAACATGTCGATATATATGTAATTTTTACTTAATTTAAAATATCAGGATTTAATTTATTATTTTAAATCTATTTTACATTTTTTATTAAATACTATTAATTTTTAACACTTAGATGACTTATAATAATTAATTAGAGGTGATATAGTAAAGTTATGGTTGAAACAGCTGAAGCAGACATGTCATAAATGTCTATTTTACTTTTTTTTATTAAATATTATTAATTTTCTAATACATAAATAAAATATAATAATTAATTAGGGTGATTTAGTAAAATCCCGGAGCAAGCAGTGGTCGACAAACATGTCGACTACCAAAACAAAAAAATTTACGTATTTCATGCTTCATTTATTTGTACCTAATAAAAATAATAAGTTTGATCATTCACATCTTAGTTCATAACTATGTATTTAATTTTTTATTTGAATCCAATCATTTAGATCTCAATAAGTGTACCACTTTCATACTCCCTTTTTGACACATATTGCATCCAATTATTTTTAATTTATCATTCTATATCTATTTTATTCTTGTTATTAAAGATTTTTTATTATTTAATATCTAAGTGACTTATTATAACTAATTAGAAGTGATATGATAAAATTACAATTACAAAGTATTTGTAAAAAAGCATTTAACTAATCATGGTTAAAGCAGACATGTGATAAATATCTATTTTACTTTTTTAATTAAATATTATTAATTTTCTAATACGCAAATAACTTATAATAATTAGTTAGGAACAATATAGTAAAATCATGATTGAAGCTGCTGAAGGAGGCAAGTCGTCCACAAGTTATCCTCACTTATATATATATATATATACATACATACATACATACAGCTTAACCTGATTAGTTTTCTCAAAAATAAATTGCAAAGCTATAATGTTTGTTTCTTTTTTGCATGTCAAGCTTCTCTAGCTTGCTTTGTCTTATCTTATATAATTATTAATTTCTTTTTTTTTTATACTAAGATATATGTTTATGTTTAAAAGTGCGAAGGATCTTTGAAAAGTAATCTGAATTTTTTACACATAATTATAAATGTCTGCAATAGATAAAATTATTTAACTTTAAATAATCAAACGTACATGTGCGGTTAAACTAGTAATAAGAATAGTTCTCTAAATCTTACTATATACTCCCCCCGTTTCAAAAAGAATGACCTACTTTCCTTTTTAGTCCGTTTAAAAAGGAATGACCCTTTTCCTTTTTTAGCAACTTTTAAATTTTAACTTTCCACGTAGCATGTTTAAGACCACAAGATTGAAGGGCATTTTGGTACATTTCACATAGCTTTAATTTAAGACCACAAGATTCAAAAGTCATCTTATTTTCTTAAACTTCGTGTCAAGTCAAAGTAAGTCATTCTTTTTTAAATTGAGAGAGTATTTCAACGTCCTATTTTACATCGACCAGGAAATAGTTACTCCTTATCCCATATATTTTAAGAATCAATACTATAAAGAAAGCTAAATAATAATTTAGGAAAATTGTAAATGACAATTTTGTCTATTATAAGGTCTTTTAATGAAGGGAAAAAAGTTCAAACAATATTTTTAAGGCCCTTCACACACTTTTAATATATAAGAAATAGAGAAAGAGATTAGGACCCTTCACACACTTTTAATATTTTAGAGATAGAGATTAGAGATTATTATTATTATTATTATTATTGTTATAAAAAAAAGAGTTGATTTCTCTCCCTTTGTAAGAAAGTGGAACGTTCCCACATTTTCAATCTCTCTCTCTCTCTCTCTCTCTCTATATATATATATATATATATATATAAAGTTAGACATTTGATGATGTGACATACTTATAAGACCACCATTTTTATTTATCTTTTTTCTCCTTCTTTTGGTCATTTCTTCTTTATTTATCTATTTATTTTAGTTTTCATAATTCAAAAATTATTTATTCAACTCATCAACTTTTCACCTCCCTCTATAATTGTCTTCTTTATTAGAGATCTTAGGGGTCGTTTGGTAGAGTGTATAAGAATAATGCAAAATACGGTGTATTAGTAATGCTTGTATTAGCGATGCTTGCATTAGTTATGCTTGCATTTTTCTTATGCAGTGTTTGATTCGATGTATTAAAAATAACATGAATTACATAATTTCTAAAAAAAAAAAATTGTTTATCACTATAACATAAGGCATGTATAGCTGCAAAATACCTCATAGCTAAATATGAAAATTTTCATGGCTAAAAACTTTAGCTACATTTTTTCCATAGCTTTCGTAACAAGAAGTGGCGTAACTAAAAGTTAGTTACAGACTTTACATGATCTGTGGCTAAGGATTACTACTTACGGCTACAAAAAAAATTATTGTAGCTGTGATTGTAAAACAAAATTCTTGCTACGGAACATATGCTTGTAGCTAATAGTTTATTCTTTTGCCATGATAAATAAAATTCATAGTAATTTTTATAATGTAGCCACAACGTATTCTATTATGGCAAAGACTTGATTTTTTTTGCTAAAAAAAAAAACTTAAAATTTGTGGTTATTTTATATTTTAATTTAATTGTAACAATATTTCTATTTAGCTACGAGTTAGAAAGTCTATAGCTATAAGAAGTATTTGCCACAAATATTTTTATACATGGCTTAGAATTCATTTTTCTTGTCAAAAAATACATAAATTATAGCTAATAATTTGCTATGAAAATTGAAAATGTGTAGCCATATTTTTGATAATTACCTATAGGTTTGGAAAAAAATATAAAAATTCATTGCTACAAATTAAATAATATTGTCACAAACATTATTATCACAAAAATTTCTATAATGTAACTTTAAAAAATCCAAAAAGTATTTCAACAATTCTATTATGACAAATTAAAGAATTCTCCACAACTTTCATAAAGTCACAAAAGTTACTTTTTTATTTTTTTACTTTTTTGGTCACAAAAGTTACATAATGTAGCTAGGAATCTATTTTCGAGATTCCAAAACAACTATTAACTTAAATATAATTGCATTTATAATTTTAAAATTTGTAATTAGTCCAAAACAAATGTCTTTTCCTATCTCTCCTTCCACGATCTTCAACTACAAGCACCTTGTTGTCCTTCATGCTTTGAGTCCATTAATATATCTGTCAATAATACGAATTAATTATATATCCAAAAATATGTATATATAAAATTTCAAGGAGAAAAATATGTAATTTACCAAAATTTTCAATAGATGAAAATAAGAAAAAGTGCAAATCAATCAAGGAAGTAAATAAATCTACAAATATAGATCTTAAATTATAATATTTATTCGTTTAACTGCAAAAGACGATAATATAGAGGAGGCAAGTTTTCCTCATCGCACCTTTCAAATGTTTAAGTAATTACAATTTTTGCAAAGTAAAACAGTACCAATTTGTAATATTCTTTTATATTACTGAGAGTTGCAATTACATTCTGCTTTAGTATTATCCAATTTGGCTCTTAAATATAATAGTAACATTAGTGAGCACTTGATAGTATTGTATAAAGATGATCCTTGATTTTTAATTTTCTGATTAAAAAAAATTACAATAGGAATTCTAAAATCCACACACACACAATATATATATATATATATATATATATATATATATATACACGCACACATATACATATCTATACATACATACATATATATATATATGCACGCGATTCAATGCAATGCTTAGATTGTAAAATCTTATCTCATCTAATTGAAGAATTCCATTGCAAAACCTACAAAAAAAAATTCATTGCTAAACCTACAAAAAAAAGATGTCAATTAGCAAAACATCATATATAAAAGTTTCAAGAACGAGGGGCGAAGGGAAAGAAAGGGGGGGGGGTCTATGGGAGCTAGGGTGGGTGGGGGGGACGGTGGCGGATCGGAAAGGAACGAAGAAAGGGGGAAAGAGAAAGAGATTTGACGGTTTTTTTAAGAACGAAGGAAAATAGGTTATTTATTTGAGTTCAAAAATTTTGGAAGTTTTTGTAAGTTGAAATTTTTAATTTTGGAGGGAGATATTTTTGGATAAATTTTTGGCTAATTAGCCTTTGTGTTCCCACGTATTACTCTACTATATTTTTTTTTAGACAAGCCTTTCTTTATATACAAATGCTTACTATGTAATTAACAAATGTAACCCGCAAAAATATTACTGAAAATAATATTAATCATAAAAATAAGTACATAGTCTATTTTAAGATAATGGAAAAGTCAAATATTTATGAAATAAATAATATTCTAAAATGTATATTCCTTTTCAACTATTTTGATCCTATGTGATATTATTAGTTTTGTTAATAATACATAAATGTTCTACTTAAGTTAATGAAAAAATTTATCTGTTTATGTGAAATAAATATTATTCTAAATATTATGATTATTCTTAATGTTGAATTATTGTTATTTAAATTGAAATTGAAAATATAAAAATTATATGAATTTAAAATAATTTATATGGATTAGAATGTTGTTGTTGTTGTTATATGGATTAGAATGTCACGTTTAAAAGGTTTTAAAAATAAAATATTCAATATCAAAATATATATCTAGTCTACCTGTATAGAATTGGAGAAGCAAAATAATATTGTGATGACAAATGTTGATTATCATAAAATTTAAGTTTGAAAATTATTTAAATTAGTTTTATTTTAGAAAAAAATATCAATTTAATTTTTCTTTTTAGTAGAACAACATCAATTCAAATTCATATTATGGTGTCCTATTGTGTTGGAACCATGCTTTCATAGTATTTGATTATTTCAATTTGAATTTCAAAATAAAAGATATGAATTTTGAATTGTAATTTTTTTATTTTAATTAAAAATATAAAAATTATATAAATTTAATATGTTTATATCAATTAAAATTTCAAGTTTAAAATAGATATCTAAAATAAATAAAATAAATTATCAATGTTAGAAATGCTATCTAATTTGTCCAAATAGAATAGAAGAAGCGAAATAACATTATAATAGCAAGCGTCATCACCATAAAATTTAGTTGGGTAATAGTTTACTATAAAACTTTCAAAGGAATATCAATTTAATTTTCATTTTTATTATCAAAAGTATGAATTCAACTTCAATTTTAAGGTGTCATATGATGGTGGAACCATATGCCACAACATTCGATTATTTCAATTTGATTTTTTTTAAAGAAAAAGATTAAAATTAGAATTATATTTTTTGTATTTACGATATAAAATTATATGAATTTAATAATTATATGCATTATATATCGAGTTTAAAATAGAAAAAAATAAAATAAAATAAAATTATCAATGTTAGAAATTCTATTTAATATGTATATTTAGAATAGGAGAGGTAAAATAATATTATAATTACAAGTGTCAGCATCATAAATTTTAATTTTGGACATTATTTTACCATGAACTTTCAAAAAAATGTCAATTTATCTTTTTTATATCAATAACATGAATCTAGATTAAAGTATCCAATTATAGTAAAATCGTACTTCCCTGACAAATGATTATTTGAATTTGAATTTAAACATAGATAGAAATTCATATTTAATAATATTTTTGCAACTCTTAATAAAGAATCAATAATACATTTTTTTAGAAAAAAAATTAACGTCCAAAAAGTAATATGTTATAATAAGATATATGGGCTTGATAAGTTTAAGAGGTTACTTAACAAAGTTAGAGGTTATAAGTATAGATATATAAAAATTATTTATGGTTGGAGATTACTTTTTTTCTCTTTTGTATTTTAATTTTGTTATTTGAAATTAAATTGACTCTATATATATAGCATGTTAATTTTAAATTATATTGAAAATTTACAAGTAAAATTGTATATAAAATTAAATCAAGTCAAATGATGAACACCTTCAATTTACAGTGAATTAATAAAGACATTGTCTTAGTAAAAAATATTTGTGTCAAATAATATTTTTAAAAACACTTGACCAGGATGAAGTTGATAGAAGTGTTGCTAAAATTTGATATGATTCGTCAATTGAAATAGATATAATTAGATATTTACTTAAGTTACATTTAGGACTTAAAAATTATAAAATTGAATTAAATAGGATGATTAATGCCTCCAATCACATTAGATTGATAAATATATTCTTTTAATGAAATTATTTTGAGCCAAATAATAATTCTGGAAGCACTTGATTAGGTTGTAAGCTCAGTAAAACTATGTTAAGCTCAATATAATTAACTAATTAAAATTAATTGAATATAATCACCTATTACTGAAATTATATTTGAAATTCACAAGTAGACATATGTATTACTAAATCGAATTGAACGGTTAATATATCTTTAATTACTCTAGATTAATATAACTAAAGCATCAGCTCGTGATAAAAATAATTACTATTTATAAAATTTAATCACAATAATATATTCGTGGCTAAATCATTTCGTCATGACAACTATTGCTATAATATTTTGTTTAAGTAACCTTTTATAACGGTTAAACTGTCATTAATTTCTACAATAAATTTCAGCATGTGACAAAATTAATAATTAGCTACAAATTTTTACTGAGCTAAAATTCTATGTCTAAATAGTTTGATTCTAATAATTATTTTTCATAAATTAAAATAATAATATTTTATTTTAAATACTTATTTTAGCTGAAAGGTTACTATTGCTACAATAAATTTTAACCTGTAGCAAAAAATAATAATTAGCTATAAAATTTTATTATAGCAAAAAATACATGGCTATATAATTTAATTATTACCACAATTTTTTTTCACTTGAAGCAAAAAACTTATTTAGCTACAATATTTTATTTAAATAATTTATTGTGACTAAAAGATTACTATTGCCACAATTTTTTATAACTTGAAGAAAACAAAATCATTAGCTACAATATTTTGCTTCAAATAATTTATCATGGCTAAAAGGTTATTATTGCTACAATAATTTTTATCGCGTGGCAAAAACTTATGACCAGCTATAAAATTTTACTGTAGCAGTAAAATTGAAGCTATTTAGCTAATTATTGTCACGAATGTTAGTAATTGTAGAAAAAAATAAAAAATTTCTTTGTCAATTTGATATTCGTAGCTAAGAAACTTTACAAATTTATAAATAACTATGAAAATTAAATTTTTGTGGCTATTATTCATTTATAGCTACGATTTTTGAATTCATAGCTTAAGTTTCGTAGCTATAAATACATTTTTTGTAGTGTTACATAAAACCCTCAATATATATATTGAAAAGAATGTGAAATTTTTTTTTAGGGATAATAGTATCTTTAAGCATTTTAATGCATGCATTAGATCCATTGTATTACTAATGCCATGAATTTTGAGGTATTAGTAATACACACCTCAATACACAATAGAGTGTATAACTAGTGCAAGCATTAGTTATACATAAAATAAAAAGATATATCAAATAAGGTACTACTAATACACATTAAACTAATGCATGTATTAACTTTTCAACACACTCTACCAAACGGCCCCTTAATGTGTATTCATGCATTCTTCCATCTCCAATTTTATTAATTCTTAATTAATTTTATCCATTTATTATGTTTGTACAAAAATATAAATTTACATTCCAATACTTATATATATATATATATATATATATATATATATATAAATATATATATATATATATAAATATATATATATATATAAATTTACATTCCAATACTTATATATAAATTTACATTCCAATACTTATATAAATTTACATTCCAATACTTATATATATATATATATATATATATATATATATATATATATATACTAGTTTAGGTGTACGCGTCTTGCGCGTGTACCTCACTTTAATGAGTTCGAACATTACACTAAATAAGATATTGCTTAAATAATAAATATGAATATCTAGTTTAACGTACCTCTCAATATTTATAGAAGTATTTTCTTAATAAATTTATATTTTAGGAGTATTTTTCTAATTGAAAAGTAGAAAGAAAAATATTAATTAATTCTCCTACCATATATTTTAGTCGTCTCATATATTTTATATATTTTAGGAGTCTCATATATTTTTAGGAAGTCTAGTAGAAAAAAAATATTAATTAATTCTCCTACCATATATTTTAGGAAGTTTAGTTAATATAATAAAAAATAATTAAATAATAAATTTAAAAAATAGTGAAAAGACAGTTTTGTCTAAAGAAGAGTTTTTTAATGAAGGGCAAAAAGTTCAAATCACTTTTCTAAGGGTCTTCACACTTTTAATATATTATAGATATAAATATAAATTATAGATATAAAATGGTCAAAAAAAGGAGAAAAAAAGATAAATAAAAATGGTGGCCTTATAAGTATGTCACATCATCAAATGTTTAACTTTCTCTTATAAATAAAAATGGTGGCCTTATAAGTATATATATTTATATATATATATATATATATATGTATATATATATATATATATATATATATATATATATATATGTAGAGAGAGAGAGAGAGAGAGAGAGAAAATGTGGGAACGTTCCACTTTCTTATGAAGGAAGAGAAATCAACTCTTTTTTTTATAATAATAATAATAATAATAATAATAATAATAATAATAATAATAATAATAATAATAATAATAGTAATAATCTCTAATCTCTGTATCAAATTTCTATCTCTATCTCTAATATATTAAAAATGTGTGAAGGGCCCTAATCTCTATCTCTATCTCTTATATGTTAAAAGAGTGTGAAAGGGCTTAGAAATATTGTTTGGTCTCATTTACTATTTTTCTAAATTATTATTTAGCTTTCCTTATAATATTGATTCCTAAAATATATGGGATCAAGAGTAACTATTTCCTGGTCAATGTAAAATAGGACGTTAAAATATATGGTAAGATTCAGAGAACTATTCTTATTATTAGTTTAACCGCACGTGTAACATTTGATTATTTAAAATTAAATAACTTTATCTATCACGGAGATTTATAATTAAGTGTAAAAGATTTAGATCACTTTTCAAAGATCCTTCACACTTTTAAACATAAACATAAATTTTAGTGTAAAAAATAAAGAAATTAATAATTATATAAGATAAGAGAAAGCAAAGCTAGAGAAGCCTTACATGCAAAAAAGAAACAAACATTAAAGCTTCGTAATTTATATATATATATATATATATATATAGGAGAAACATAGAGAAGGTTGTTGGAACCTTGAAGTTTTGATGAATGACAATATGAATGAAACAAGTTGAATTTGATTCAAACACTTGATGATAAGGGAAAGCAAGTTGAGTTGAAAAAGGAGTCCTATGTGAAAAAGGAGTTTCACTTCTAAGCATATCCTTAAGAGTCCAATGTGTGGAAGGAGAAAGATTCTGAAAATTGAAGAATTCAAAAGAGTTGGAGTTTTACTACAACACTAAGGAGACAAGAGTTGTAATTGAAGAAGGAGTCTCACTTGAAGTAGAACTCTATGCAATGAGAGTTCTAATTAAAGTAGGAGTTTGAAATAAAGAATGACTCTTTAGAGAGTTGTGCTTAAATAGAAGATGCAGCAGCCAGAATAATTCACGCACTTAAAAAAGCAGAAAAGCTCAATCGACATATTGACTTCACGAAGTGCTACTCAATTACTGAAGAAACACGTTGAAGAACCTGATCCTCAGTACAGAATCTAGCTAAGAGTTTTAGCGTTGATTTTTAGAGTTGTTCATTGTGTTTGAGCTATTCATGTAATATTAGTTTCAGTGTGTTATAAGCTGAATTAGGAGCTAGTCTTCGAGTTGGGGAAAACTCAGAGACTTTGGGAACACATACCTTGGGAGGTGTGTGTGTAGTTAGGAATTGGAGTTTATAATTCCTATTTGTTGAGTTATAGGGATTAGAGTTTATAATTTCTAGTTGTTGAGTTATAGGAATTAGAGTTTATAATTCTTATTTGTTGGTTACAAGAGTTTTGTACTCAGTCGTTGTTGAGGCTCAGAGTTTTTTAGTGAAGTTGGGGTTAAATCGTGTAGAGGTGCAAGTCGTGGTTTTTTACACCTTTTGAGCTGGGTGTTTTCCACATAAAAATCAGTGTTCTTTACTTTTTGTTTACTGCTTCCTTGAAATGCGTCAGTGGAACACGTCAGGCAACACGTTCCATCGATAAGCAAAAGTTAGGCGAAAATAAGAAAATCAGTAGGGAACGAATTCTTAACAAGTGGTATCAGAGAGAGGTTGTCTTAAAAAGAGCTAGCACCTAAGACAAAGATCAATATGATGAATTTCGCACCACCTACTGGTCACAGTGAAGGTCAATTCACTATTAGACCTCCACTCTTTGATGGTTCTCACTTCATTTGGTGGAAAGCCAGGATGAAAACATTCATTCAAGGGGAAGACTACGAGTTATGGGATAGGATTACTGATGGTCCTACTATTCCAATAAAGTTAGAAGATAGGAAACAGGTCAAGAAAGTAAGAAGTGAATTCACTCCTCATGACTTATTGGCATTAAAGAAAAATGCTAAGGCTAAAAATATTTTGGTCTGTGGATTAGGACCTGCTGAATACAACAGGGTATCAACATGCACTACTGCTAAGCAAATTTGGGATGCTCTAGTAAATGCTCATGAAGACACATCTCAAGTAAGAAAATTCAAAATTTCTCTTCTCTTCACTGAGTATGAGGCATTTAAGATGAAGGAGAATGAAACCTTGCATGAGATGATGACAAGGCTTACTGCCTTAACAAATGAGCTGACCTCCTTAGGAAAAGCTATATTTGAAGAAGAACAAGTCGAGAAGGTACTGAGGGTATTACCAAAATCAAAGTGGAATGTTAAGGTGACTGCGATTAGGGAAGTAACTAAGGATCTTGCAGGCATGACCCTGGATGAATTAGTAGGGAATTTAAGAACTTATGAAATGGAAATTGATGGAACTAAAGTGCTAGAAGCCCCAATGGATACCTTAGCTCTGAAGGCATCTTACAGTGATGAAGAAATTGAACTTGATAAAGAACAAGTTGCTTTTATAGCTAAGAACTTCAGCAGATTCTTCAAAAAGAAGAAGGGAACAGGTAGTAAGAAATGGTCAAATGACAATCTAAATAGATGCTACAAGTGTGGTAAGACTGATCATCATATCAAGGATTGTTCTGTCTGGGAAATAGAATGGAGAAATGAAAGGGCTGAAAAGGAATTGAAAGTAAAAATCAAAAAGAGGGAAGAATATGCAATGGTAGCAGCTTGGGGATTTGACTCAGATGATAATGAAGTTGATGAAGCAGCACTCATGGCTCTTAAAGATTCAAACTTGGAGGAAGAAGATGATGCTTCTGAGGTAAGTATACTTGAACTTAAAGAAAAGTTATATTTGTTTTCTAAAGAAAAACTTATTTCATTGATGAGTGCACTAATTGATGACTTCCAAGAATCAACTTCTGATAGGGATGAGCTGTTCAACAGTCTTGCAAGCATCAAATTTGATTTTATTGATTTAGAAGCTTGCAAGAACATTGTCGAACAGGAAAACTGCACTCTCAAGAAATAGGTTGAGCAACTTGATTCTTCAAACAATGATCTTAAGTCTGAAGTTCTAAAATTGACACTCTCTGAAAAGGGAAAAAAGGCCATGAGTAAAGATCAAGAAAATGCTGAACTTGAGCTAGTTAGATACAAACAAGAATGTCATGATCTAACTGAAAAAATGAATAAGTTGAGTCAAGAAGTTTCTAAACTAAAACTTGATCTTGAAAGAGAAAATAGGTGGACAAACTCCTCAAGAATTATTCACAAATTGGGGGAAAGAAATTACAGTGAAAGACAGAATTAGGATTCCACAAAAATTTTGATGTTCCTAAAGATTTATGTTATATTTGTGGTAACCTTGGACATCCAACCACTGAATGTTCAGTTGCTGCCAAAAGTAGATCTAGCAGTCTAAATATGGCAAATAAACTATCTCAGACCAAGAAAAGGATAAGTAAACCTGGTCAGAGAAATAGGTCACGTAACCTGTTGCCTGCATGGGCTAGAAGAAATCTGATTCATCCATTTACTCATAAGAAAGGACCCAAGCTTGTCTGGGTACCTAAATTTAACCCCTAATTTGTTTTGCAGGTGAGAGTGAAAGGAGGCAAACAAAATTTGTACATGGATAAGGCTTGCTCAGGGCATAAGACTAGAAGAAAATAAAGTTTCTTTCACTCACCACATTTAAAGGGGGAATGGATCATTTGAAATATGTTCAGATTTGTAGTGCTCGTGTAAGGGGGAAGCAAGAGAGGTTTAAAAAAAATGAAAAAAGAGGATAACTGTGAAACTGATGTGCATGCATAGGAGCATGTTGTACCACCTGGTTCAACTGTTGTACAGACTGAGGGCATATTGATAGGGGGAACATGTACCACCTGGTTCAACTATTGTACATACTGAGGGCATAGTGACAGGGGGAACAACAAATCAAGAAATTGATGCATTAATAACACCAACACAAGCTGATGATAATTTTGTTGGTAATTCATAACAATTGGTGTTGTAACAAGAATCTTGAGATATCTCATGGGAATCAATGGCTTGAGACTATGGTATTCAAATGAAAGTAATGTCTCTCTTGAGGGTTATAAAAATGTTGATTGTGTGGGTTACTTAATTGACTGGAGAAGCACCAAAGGCACTAAGTAGAGAGCATTTTGAAAGGAATAGGTTAGACTTGGGGATGATTAAAATTGCATGAACTCCCCTCAATGATTGACTAGAATAATCATTTTTATTTTTAATCTTATTAGCTAAAAAGTTATTCTATTCAGTCTTGCACATTTAGTTGTGTGTCCCAATTTCAGATTTTTGACTTTTTTAACCTAATTTTGTATTAGATTGTGCAGAAAAATAGGTACAAGCAAGCAATTGTGACCACAAAGTTCTTCTTATCAGGTATGTTCTACACTGACATAAGCATAGGCTGTCTTAGTTGAAACAGTTGAGCACACCTGTTCAATTCCACACACTTCATCCTCTCATTATCTAATAAAGCTAATGAATTGTTGACCAAACTTTCTTTGATTCTCTCCAAATGGGTGTGCACAAGTGTGTTAGTCCCATACCAGAAATTCCTTCTTCTTTATCAACCAAAATATCGTTGTGTACCATGGATTTGCCAAGCTTGATCATCAATCACATGCAGCATATGTTTCTGAAGAATGAAAAGGGCCATGCTTTCCCTTTTAGTTCCTAATTGGTAATTTTTTTTGGGCTTCTCAGTCCTAAATCAGGTTTGACTTATAAAAAAAAATGATGTTCTTGAACAGATGAATCATTTTGCTCTACCCGTTTCAATAAGGAGGGCTAAGACTCATTTGAGAAAAAAAAATTGAACTAGAAGCTGCATAAGACAGTCATGAAGTTGAATAAGAGGTCTTTAAGGCTAGGATCATGACTTTGAAGCTTGAAAATGTTGAAGTCATTCATCAATTGATACAGTTGATATCACCTGTTCCACCTTCCTTATCAGCTCCTCACTATTTTTATCTTTAGTCATGTCCCACTTTTATACCGTATTTTTTTAATGCTCAATTATTTTGCTTTGTTCAGTACTAGCTTAGGTTTAATGAGGAACATGCTCTGAAAGTTAAATGGAATGGTTATCTTTGCTAAATTGACTCATATTTTTGCTCTCTTTAATACATTACTATGTTGGCTAAAGTCTTTGTCTGATTGTTTTGGTGATTGCCCCAGTGGCCATGAATAGTATAACAAATCACTTTGGCTAGTATATTATTGCATTGAAATGGTTTTCGATGATGCCAAAAGAGGGAAGATAAGAGGGTTATGCAGTGTTTATAACCCATTGACTAACTTGTTTCATTATAGTGTTTTAAACTTTAGTGCCAACAGGTGAAGATGTTTGAATGCACAAAGACAAAAGGTTTGTCATCATCAAAAAGGGGGAATTTGTTGGAACCTTGAAGTTTTGATGAATGAAAATATGAATAAAACAAGTTGAATTTGATTCAAACATTTGATGATAAGGAAAAACAAGTTGAGTTGAAAAAGGAGTCCTATGTGAAGAAGGAGTTTCACTTCTAAGCATATCCTTAAGAGTCCAATGTGTGGAAGGATAAAGATTCTGAAAATTGAAGAATTCAAAAGAGTTGGAGTTTTACTACAACACTAAGAAGACAAGAGTTGTAATTGAAGAAGGAGTCTCACTTGAAGTAGAACTCTATGCAATGAGAGTTCTAATTAAAGTAGGAGTTTGAAATAAAGAATGACTCTTTGGAGAGTTGTGCTTAAATAGAAGATGCAGCAGCCAGAATAATTCACGCACTTAAAAAAGCAGAAAAGCTCAATCGACAGATTGACTTCACGAAGTACTACGCAATCACTAAAGAAACACGTTGAAGAACCTGGTCCTCAGTACAGAATCCAGCTAAGAGTTTTAGCGTTGATTTTTAGAGTTGTTCATTGTGTTTGAGCTATTCATGTAATATTAATTTCAGTGTGTTATAAACTGAATTAGGAGCTAGTCTTAGAGTTGGGGAAAACTCAGAGACTTTGGGAACACATACCTTGGGAGGTGTGTGTGTAGTTAGGAATTGGAGTTTATAATTCCTAGTTGTTGAGTTATAGGGATTAGAGTTTATAATTCCTAGTTGTTGAGTTATAGGAATTAGAGTTTATAATTCCTATTTGTTGGTTACAAGAGTTTTGTAATCAGTCGTTGTTGAGGCTCAGAGTTTCTTAGTGAAGTTGGGGTTAAATCTTGTAGAGGTGCAGGTCGTGGTTTTTTACACCTTTTGAGTCGGGTGTTTTTCACGTAAAAATCATTGTATTCTTTACATTCTATTTACTGCTTCCTTGAAACACGTCAGGCAACACGTTCCATCGATAAGCAAAAGTTAGGCGAAAATAAGAAATCAGTAGGGCACGAATTCTTAACAAAGGTGATGTAGCACCTCTCTATAATTTCCATTGACAATCATCTTTTTTTTTTTTTTTTAAGTTGTTACATAATTTAATCTAATAAAATTTAATATTTATTTCATAGTTATATCCTCTTGATTACTAATACTCCCTCCGTCCCAAATTACTCTTCCCAAATTGAGATGACACATTGATTAAGAAGAATAATTAATAGCATGTTTAGTTTACCATAATACCCTTATTAAATGATGTTTATATTTTATTTTGAAGAAAAAGTAATTTATTCAAAGGGTAAAACATAGAATTTTTTTTTTGTCTCTTCTTGATTAATCAAAAAAGACAAGTAAAATGAAAAATTAAATTAGGAAATTTGGAACGGAGGGAGTATCTTTTCCAGTTTTTTTGGAGGTCTCTTTTCCAGTTTTAGAAGTCCAAAAGTCGTTGTCATTAATTTAGTCATTTATTAATATAATCATCTATTATGTAAAAAATTAATCTCTCTATATATACACACGTAACAAGGAGAATTGCATGATCAATAAGCTCTTCAAAACTCACATATTCTTGTAATCTTCTAGCCATTCACAAAATAAAGAGGAAATTGTAACTTTTGAAAAGATATTATTATATCTCAAAGAGAATAATAATCATATTTGGGAATTTCTCTATACCGGCTATCTCTCTTACTGCATTTACTTTTCTATTATCTCCCTTGGTTCGGTTCAGTTCAGTTCTTTCCTTTTCTTTTTCAAAGTTCTTATTTTTACTTTATTTGTAAATAGACTAATTAATTTGTAATGCATGTTGTTATTATATACTTTATAGTTACAACTTTATTGTAAAACAATAGAATTTTATAGTAGTAAAAGTAGATGTGATCCTTCTTTTATGAGTTGTTGTTGTTGTAAATAAAGATACTAAAGGACAAATTATAGTAGTTTTTCACCGAGTCATTTTATCTAATGAATAAATTACCTTACAAGGATCAAGAAATTAAAGGTTTCCTCTATGTATAAGATTGGAGTTATTTTGTCCATAAGAATGGTCCTATATTGGATTGGACAAAAATTATGCACAATTTATAAGGGTAATTCGTTTTAAGATCTGTATAATTGTTTATATACGATTTAATTCTTATATTTTATTTTAAATACTTGCATCCTAAATATATCATTGTTGTTATGAGCCATATGAAACTGAAGAGAAAAATTATAAAAATTTAAGAATATAAAAGATTGTGACAAAGATGATTCTTATATATGAAGTAATACTTTCTCTATGTCTATTTTAATTTTTTACTTTCATGTAGCAATATAATTTTCTTTTCGGAATAGCTCTATATATTTTTATGCACCCTCCTTTCATTTTTACCTATCCATTTTTAACTTTATCAGCATTTATAAAATAATGATTGATATAAGCAAATATAAGTATCAATCAAATCATTTAACCCTTTTCTCCTTTTTTGACCTTTTCTTTAAACTTTAAATTAATTATTTTATTGCAAAAATAAATTACTTAATTATTATAAATAAATATTATAGTAATAAAGAAACATCTATGTACAATAATAAAAGAATCATTGGAGGCTGCTGGTGTGACACCTCCCAATGACCTTCATTCCTATTTTTTTTTTTTTGAAATTTTTTCTTCATTCTTCTTATTTAAAATTAAATATATATATATATATATATATAAAAATAAATTTAATACAAACATAAAAAAATATCTTACAACTCATAAAAACCTACGAAACCTCTTAATTACTAATACTCCATTGTGATTGTAATTTACAATTAAATGCTCAACATTAAATATATGTTTTCCCAATTTTTTTGTTTTCTCTTTCATTTGATGCTCTTCTTTGCTACAGAAAAATTGAAAAATTGGGTGAAAAACAAAGAGTTATTCCCTCTGTCCCAAATTACCCATCTCAAATTTTCTGATTTGATTTTTTATTTTACTTGTCTTTTTTCATTAATCAATCAAGAAGAGACAAAAAAAATTTCATGTTTTACCCTTTGCATTAATTGTTTTTGCTTCAAATTAAAATGTAAATATCATTTAATAGGGGCACTATGGTAAACTAGTCATGTTATTAATTATTTTTCTTAATCACTGTGTCATCTCAATTTGGAACGGATAATTTGAGGCGGAGGAGTACTAAACTTTAATACTAATTGGAATAATTATTGCAATAAAAATAATTAAGAGGTAAGAAAATGAAAGTGAACCGTTTCAAACAATGAAGACGTGTGGTACGATGAAAAGTTATGAGGTCAATAAAGAGCTACTCCCTCCGTCCCATTTTACTTGTCTCAAATTGGAATGTCATAACAATTAAGAAAATAATAAATAACATGACTAGTTTACCAAAGTACCCCTATTAAATGATATTTACATTTTAATTTAAAGAAAAAGTAATTAATGCAAAGGGTAAAACATGGAAAGAAAAGTTTGTCTTATCTTGATAAGTAAAATGAGACAAGTAAAATGGGACATCAACTTAGCTAATTTGGGAAGAGTAAAATGGGACGGAGGGAGTATAAATTAATGAGAATTTCAAAGATTATAATTAGCTAGCCACAATTTTTCTTCACACAGTCGTTGTGGTATGGTGACTGGTGAGTGACTAGCAAATTTCTCTCTCTATCTTTTTGTTTTAATTTACTTTTGAGATAGATCTTAATTTTATTGTATATTATATTATTTTCTTATGATACATATTTAGATTGCTTTGAATCGTGATATAATTTTGTAGATGATTTTCTTTAAGTTTTGCCTTCATAAATTATTAAATTTAACCATACGTATTGTTCAGTAGGCATTTCTTACGTTATTGATTTGAAGATTTTTGTTTACATCAAAAATATGTTTGCAGTTATGAATGAACTGCTAATTGCATGTGTGAGAATCTTATACCTTACATGTCATAATTCAGAGAGTATCATATTTCATCGTAGATTTTTATTCTTAAGGAAGTGCTAAACTATATAAATGGCTATGATTTTTTTTTTTCACGGAGTTGGAAATCGCAAAAACTTTTAATTACATGACAAAAAGCGTGGTGTACTCAACATTTTTTCATTACCGTAATTCAAGATTTCATGCTAAATTATTGTCTTCTTTTCTTAAGTTCTTCTCTTTTCTCTTTTAAATTTGGTCATGCTAAACTATTGTCTTCTTTTCTTAAGCTATTCTGTTTTTTCTATTAAATTTGGATGTGCAATTGCACATGCTTTTCTATTTCTGAAATTATCTAAAGTTACATTATTGTTACAATTTCCTATTTACTACCTATTGTAGTAAATGATGCAACTTAAAGCAGAGATAGATATTTTCTTTTATATGAGTGATCGTATCACACAACCTAAATAAATTCAAGGGTAATTATCATATCTATACGGTACATTGGGAAATGAAATGGAATAGTGCATACAACATGGTCATATTCAAGTTGATAATCTACATTTAATTAAATTTCATGAGTACAAAATTTTTTTTATCTATATACATTCTTTACTTAAAGAATCTGTCTACTCAACTCCCTTCTACCTAGCTAGTTATTATGGCTTAACTAATTTATAGATAGTAATCACCTAAAGAGTTTTTGGATACTCATTATTTCCTCCTTCTTTTATAAATAGTAATCACCTATAGAGGTTTCTATTTTTATTTTTATCCTTTATTTTTCACTGTTCTCTTTTAGTGTTTGATAAATAACAACACTTTAGTATCATTAATATAATAAATAGTATATTCTTCCTTTTAACTGTTTGCGTCAATTATATTTTTCAAATATCAAATTTTCCTCCATGCTTTGAATACGTATGGAGATTTTTGAGATCAAGGGGTAAGCAAAAAGATCTCTTGACTAGATCTATTCAGAAATCTGAATAATGTGCTTTTGAAAGCTACTTATGGAATTTTATAATTTAAAAGTAAAGGCACAACAAAACTTCTTAGTAAAAAATATTTGTTACTTAGCATTTGTTATGAATTTAAAAACAAGTCGCAAATAGATATCTCAAATGTTGGTTTAGATGCATTTACATTTTGATATTTCTTTACCAACGCTTTGGTAATCTTTTGTCTAACAATGGAAAATGATATGTAGATATTTATATAAATTGTTTGTTAATATTTTATGGTAATTAAGAAAGTATTAGTTTTAGGGAGTTAGAAGAAGAAAAATGAGATTTGATATTTTTAAAGAATATGAACAGTTAAGGGAAGTAAGAACGAGAAAAACAGAAAAAGAAAAATATTAAAAATAAATAATTTAAAAATAAAAGAAAATAATAAAATAAGATAAAAGAGTGTACGAGATTCATATAATTAGATTTATGTTAAACATATACATAAATAATCAACAGCCCAGTGCACTAAAGCTATCGCTATGTGCGGTGTTCGGGGAAGGGTCCCACGATAAGGGTATCGCATCAAGTTCTATAATTTGTTAAAATATACATGGAAAAAAGCATGTTTTCATTGAATTTTTTTCTTTTAGGAAAAATAAAATTATCATTTCACTTTCAATATATTATGTAAAATTTAAGTATTTTGAAAGACTGAAAATATTTAAGTGACAAAAACTTATAGAAAAATACATTTATATAACCGATTGAATGATATAGTTAGTTAAAATATGAAATAGTTAAAAACTAGAAAAAAATTTAATAAAACTTTACTATTCAAAAATTTAATTAACTCGCGCCAATGAATTCACTAGTGCACAATAAAAAATCTTCACATGCCGAATTACAAGGATAACTATTCATAACTCACACCTCTCTAATATTTATTCTTAATAAATTTATTTCTTTTTCTTGATATTTTTCTAATTATAAAATGACAATATTTTCTAATATTTTAAATAGTTTTCTCTTTATTATTTAATGTATTTACGAAGAGTACTTATGATTCACACCTCTTATTTCTAATAATATTCATAACTTTCATAACTTTCATGTTTATAATCCCCAAATTTTAAGTTGTAAGTTTATGACATCTTATAGTATTCCTCTATTTTCCTTATATTGTTATAAAATATAAAGCAAAGAAGAAGAATAAATAGAGAGAAAAGAGGGAGACTTCTTTATTTCTCTTGAAGGATGAGAGATCATCTTGATTCTTGATTGAGAATACAATGAATAAAACCCCTCTATTTATAGGGAAAAATACTCCTAATTTCTGTCTGAAAGACAGATACTTCAAATCCTGATATATACCAGCTAGATCTTGATAGACATTCACTATAATGTAAATATATTTATAACACTCTCCCTTGAATGTCCAGATAGATAATGTGCCTCGTTAAAACCTTACAAGAAAAAATCTAGTGAAAAAAAAAATTTAGTGAAGGAAAAAGATTACACATCTCTAACAATACGCATTTCGACCGCCTCATTAAAAACCTTACAAGGAAAACACGGTGGGACAAAACCTTGAAAGGAAAAAAGAGTACAGTGCATATTAACTCCTCCTAATGAGAACATCCTTGAACATTTGCATCCCGATCTTGTGCACCATCTTCTTGAAAGTTGCAATTAGAGAAGATTTGGTGAATACATCAGCCACATTTTCACTTGAACGAATCTGTTGCACATTAATATCACCATTCTTTGTAGCTTATGTTTATAAAAAGCTTTGGCGAAATGTGCTTCGTTCTATCTCCTTTTATGTATCCTCCCTTAAGTTGTGTTATCCATGTTGCATTATCTTCATATAAAATCATGGGTACTTTTTCATATTTCAAACCACAATTTTCTCAAATGAGATGTATCATGGACCTCAACCATACACATTCTCGGCTTGCTTCATGAATAACTATTATTTCAGCATGATTCGATGAAGTGGCTACGATAGACTGCTTTGTATATCTCCAAGATATGGCAGCACCGCCACATATAAACACATAGCCTATTTGAGACCGAGATTTATGCGGGTTAGATAAGTACCCAACATCATCATAACCAATAAGATCGAGACTGCAATATTTAAAATAATATAAGATCATATGCTTGATCCCATTTCGAGGTCTCCTAGTAGGAGCAAAACTATACCTTGCTAACAAATTAATCAGAAAGGCTATATCATGCCTTGTAGTATTTGCAAGATGTATTTTGTCAAGTGATAATATTCAACATTTTCATGTTTGACATCTTCAAGTGTGTGGAGTGCAGATCAAATAAGTTTTCACTTACCAAGATGCAACCTTTCATGTCACTTGATAAATGTTTCTACGTCACTATACTTAAAAAACGTAGAATTCAGATTCTCATAATCTTTTACAATATTATGCCAATATTGAATCGACGATTTCTCATTTTGTATCGGTTCACAATGTGATATAACATTTTGAGATCTTATCACTTCTTTATTTTCAGGTACCTAAACCTTTCATAAGGTTTCATGAAGTGTTATGTCATAGGCTCTTCAAGAGCACATTGCCTTCTTATTATGATTATTTGCTCCTTATCCTTTTTAAGGATTATTTCATTTAGAACCGATTAGTCTACCATGATCCATGCTTCATGAATGCATAGACTTTGTCCTTTAGGAACACAAAATAGGAGCACGTGCAGCTTAAGCATGAGATGATTTCGACTTTTGACTTGAATTATCTTTTGAATGAGGATCTGATGATAATTCCTAACATATTTCATAGTTGTTTATAATCTCCCTCTTATGTTAGGAAAACTAGCATACATCCTCTATCTTCTTTGAGGAACCCATCTTTATGCATCATGGTATATTCATTAATCGTATACCACACATTAACTATTAGATGGACAACGTGTGATTCCTGACTTAAAACCAACTTTGAGGGAAAATTAGTCATAATTTATTGGTTTGATGCATACAAGTACTTTTGTATATAATTTTTCAAACTAATAGATGAAGTTTTTGTTTCTCAATGGTTTAACTATTTATTGAAGCCATTCGATGCTAAACCATAATCATTAATATGAATTGTCTTGATTGCACAATCTGAAAGTTATGCTCTTCACTCAATTTTATTGAGCAAACAAATTTATGAATGTTAAACTGTAGGTTGACAGCAAACACGCATGTGATCATCTTATATTGATGCATTTTAATAGATCACATAATTGGTGAACGGGCCCATATTCACCTTTTATACTTTTTAAATTTTAAGGAATCCAATTCCAATATTAGTTGGTCCAACCAACTTATTATGAGAACAAGCAACATTAAAAGTAATAAAGAATTTTATAGTTCTTCAATATATGCTCAATACTCAATATGCACATCTTTGAGATGTCGCAATCATTCATGTCAATTTATGAACTTTTATTCTAGCAAACTCCAAGTTTACCATGACATGTACCTTTTACTTTAGTAAATTTCAGATTTACAAATACATGAATAAATTTTAGATTTACTACTTTAGAAGTAGATTTTATAATAACTCTTCTTAATTTATTTAGCCTCTTTCGGAGGTGAGTTGTGATACCGTCACAATCAAGTGCACGTTTGTATTGAAACAATCGAAATCCTCATTCCCCAGCAATGAAACATAATCGTGCCTTAAGCCTATCAAATTTTGATAGCTTATAACATCTTTCATGATATTGCTACTTCAGGAGCAAATCGAGGCATACATATAATATAGAGAATTTTTCTCTTAGCATATCTTTAATTATAATCACAATAAGTACGTGAAAATATCATCACTTGTCTTCTTTAAGACATATTATGCACTGCTAACGCATTCACTTCAAGAATGGAGCAAGTTGTCAACTTTCAGATTCATCATATATTGCTATCATATTCACCTCATGGAGCATATCAATGGGATATCGTGATTTTTTCATCAAATATTGCCTTAGCCATCATAATATAATCAATATGGTGCATTGAGATTCAAACTCAACATCTTATCCATATAAAAGCGTCTTAGGCATAAATCAATGGGACTTGAACCCAACATCTTATCATCATGGTGCATCGGGACTCTAACCTCTCTGTCCATCTTGAATTGTGATAATCATTATAATAGAAAATTAAAAAATCACATCACCTTTGAGAATTTGTTTTGTCGAGTTGTTCTTTACTACATAATTGAAAGCAATCGTGTTGATAACGTGTTATGAAACACAAAAGAATATATAAGAAGAAGAATAGAGAGTAATTGTTATTTCTCTTGAGGGATAAGAGATCATCTTGATTCTTGATTGAGAATACAATGAATAAAACCCCTCTATTTATAGGGAAAAATACTCCTAGTTTCTGTCTGAAAGACAGATACTTCAAATCCTGATATATATCAGTTAGATCTTGATAGACATTCACTATAATGTAAATACATTTATAACATATATAAATTTATATTTAGTTTTACGAAGACTCCTATTCAAGGTTAACCTTTCTTTTTTTTCAATAATTCTGATTTATGAGTTAACTAAAATGAAACTGAAAAGAAGAAATAAAAATATAAGAAATATTTCATAAAAAGTAAAAGTAGATAAGTTTATTAAATTTTTTGTAATGCCCCGCAAAATCCTCTTCCAGTCTGAGCCTTAGAGCGTATTTGGTAAAGCGAAAATCCGAGTCGAAATATTTTGAAAATATCCTCCCAAGTATGAAATACTTTGAATTGTGAGGGAATCTATTTGAGCAAGAATTAAGATCATAGAGGTCCCCTAACTTATGGACGAGTTGAAAGCTTTCCTATCGTTCAAGTTTTAGTGACCGTCAAAATTTGGGTCAACTTCAATTGACCATAACTCGTTGTATATACAGAACTGGATGTCTTTATATATATCAAATGAAATATCTTTGAATTATCTTTCCAACGATACCAATTTCTCCTAAATCCGATATCAGAGCAAAGAGTTATGCCCATTTTACTCCAGCATGTCAAGATGGAAAACGGTGACGACGTTTCTGACGGGCTATCACGTTTCTGACGACCTTTTTGACGACGTCGTCACATTTTGACGACATTTCTGATGACGTCATCATACCTGGGCAGAAAATCAAGAATTGGACCCCTTTTGTGACGACCATTCGTGACGGCCTATCACGGACCTGACGGCCTGTCATGGATGGCGTCAAGAACATTTTTTCCAGCAGTTCAAGGGCATTTTTGTAAGGATATTTTGGTCATTTTCCACTTTTTTTAGCCTCTATAAATATGAGGAACCCTCATTCAAACCCTAATTTTTCCATTTCTCTTCCAATTCTCTAAAGAGAGAATATCTAGGGTTTCAATTCAAGAACCTTAATCCTCCAAAAATTCATCCTTAAATCTTCAAGCTTTCTTCAAGAATCAAGTTCCTCATAGTGTGGGCTTCAAGAATTTATTTATTCCAAGTGTGGATAAAGTTTCAAGCACTAAAGTTCATCCAATTTCAAAGGTTAAGATATGTAGATGTTGATTCTTGGGTCCCTTTCCTCCAAGAAGCTCAAGAACCCTTTTTAAAACTAAAAGATTCTTATGTTTATGAGTTGTTAATGATTTGTATGAGTTGAAATGGATGTTTAATGTGTTGTTGAGTTTTGATTTATGTTTGCCTACAAAATTTATGAGCTTTGACCCTAGTATGTGGAATTCATGTGATGTATGTGATAGACCCTCTTGAAGTTGTTTTTCCATGTGATATGTTCATGACTTTTGGGTGTAGAAATGGTTGAATAAGTGAAGAACGTTCCCCATAGGTTTGATAAAGAGCTTAGGTGAAGCATAAGGGACACTATAGTATTTTGAATAGGAAACCCCAAATTGTGAGCTAGTCCATACATGACTTAGTGAGTGAAATGTGCCAAGATAGCATGAAATCCCCAAGTAGGTGTAAAATCGGTCGTGTCTAATGGTTTTTGAAAGACCCTAGTGAACAAGTCGAGATATGATGGTTGTAAATTCCCCAATTTTGTGCTCTTTGATATATGTTAAGCTTTAATACATGTCAAGTGGTTAGTAAGTAAATAGTGACGTGTTAGTATGAAGTTTCCCCCAAATCAAGTGATATCCAAATACATGACAAGACCGATATAGGTATGAAGTACTTGATGTAAGATCTCGTTGAATGGGGTATAATCTAATAACATGTCTTCCCTAGGCTAGTATATGATAGTGAACCGATGTTGATGATCCTTAAAGGTTTGGAGTGACCCTTTTGTGGTTGTGATGATGAATAGAGGTCTATGTTTCCTAAATGCTTAATATGATGTCCTAAGGATCTTGAGAGGGAAAGTATGTTATGATGCCCAACTACTTGAAGTGATTCTTTAATGATTGTGATAATACATGAATGATTGTAATGATGAATGAATGCTTGTAATGATAAATAAATGATTGTAGTGATGAATGGATGACCGTGATGATGTATGAATGATTTGTGATGAAGAATGATTATGTCTTAATTTTATGTTGTCGAGTCCTGGGGGTATTTATACCCGAAAATAGAGCTGTTGTCTAGAGCCCGTGTCAGTTTCTCGATAATTCCAATCGAGCCATGATTCTTAGAACTCAGTGAACTATAGAACTCTGTATCCTCAGACAAGTGCGAGGCTTAATAAAGCTCAGTAATCTCAGTTATCTCTGTAATCTCTGTATCGCTAGTAATCTAGCCTCAGACCTGTAATCAGATCAGTTCTAATAGTATTCAAGTCATTCAATCCTAATCTCAGAAGTGATTCGAGTAATCTATTCAAGCTCTATATCGTCAGTCAGATACCATGATTTGATATCTTTTCCGTCAGATACGGAACCAAGTGATCTCAGCGTAACCTAGTCAGACCTTTTGAGTAATATGATCAGTGTCAGATTCAGTTCAGCCAGTGTTCAGTTGAGAATTTAGTTCTGAGTCTTTCAGTTGGGAGTAGAAACTAGCACCGAGCGAGCTCAAGGATGGGATCTCACCTACTAGTAGAGGGTGTGATTCTTAGAAGCAATCCTTGTGCTACAGAACTACGTAGCCAGTGTAGGTTGAGACATCACACCTGTTAGTTGAGGGTGGATGAGAGATATCATACCTGCTAGATGAGGGTAGATGAGGTGGCTTGACCAGCTAGATGAGGGATCCACCGTTCTCGTTTGAGGACCTGCTAGATGAGGGTCACATAGAGCTGTCTTTACCAGTGGCGCGGTAATGACACCCTTCCAACTGGGGCACAGGTTGAACCCCACCTGTGGTAGGTCGGGGCATGTCAGTTAAGTGACTACTTCCCACAGTTTCAGTTTCAGATTCAGTCTCAGTTTCAGAATCAGTCTTCAGAAATCAGGACTGTCAGACACAGTCATCTATCATTGTGAGGAACTCAGATAGTTCCATTGATTTATGGACCATCCCATCAGATAGACTTGGTCTCACATACAGTTATTTGATAGCATATTCAGAGATATACCGTCAGACAGGATTGATCACAGTATCATATTTCTATTGAGTATTCTTGTTGTCAGATTCAGATATAATCATATTTCTTATCATTGATAAAGCTTCCAAAAGCATCTGTTAGAAAGATTGATCTCTAATCTTGTCAGTCGAAAGCAGTAAGTCTAAGAATTCAGTTATTGATGTAAGCACATCCAGATCCTTAGTTATCAGTATTAGATGAGTCAGTGATTCAGTATCTCAGTGTCAGTAGTGAGTTCAGTCTGCAGTAAAGTGGTATCTGAGTTTCAGTATCTAGAGTTGCGATAATTATGTTCATGTTCTGTACATTCATGTATGTGTTCTTATGCATCATTTTCATAATTATTCAGTTTAGATATTGCGCATGCATGAACCCTTTCATTAGCCTACCCCGTCTACATATTTGCTACATTTTTGTACTGGCGCATTTGCGCTATAGTGTTTTATTTGACACCATAGGTTCAGAGGCACAAGATCCAATTATCCTCAGCAGTTTGGTCCCAGTCAGCAGCAGTAGCAGTGAGTCCTCTTATTTCGAGGATGAGTCTCAGTTTACTACTATTGTTTCAGACTTTGTTTATTTTCTGTTGACGGAGTTTGTTGGGGACATGTCCCATCAACTCCACAGTTCAAACAGTTAGAGGCTTTTCAGATGAATGTATTAGTATTCAATTTTCAGCTTTGAGTATGTATAGATGTGTTGAACCTTATGGCAAGTTTCCATATTTTTTCCAGATATTATGCAGTGTACAGGTACAGATATCCAAAAAGGGTTAGCTTGTGGTCCTTCAGGTCCATAAGCACCGTGTGACATCTCGGGATGGGATCTGGGGGCGTTACAAACTTGGTATCAGAGCCTAAGGTTCAATAGTATCCAAGGTGTCTGAAAAGTCGCATCTAGTAGAGTCTTGTGCATGGGTGTGTAGCGCACCACATTTATGTACAAGAGGCTACAGGATGTACTTAGGAGTAGTTTCCCTTCTTTCAGTATTCAGATCGTGCGAGTGAGCATGAGCTCAAGTTGATCCTCAGTCTAATCCACTTGTTTCTTCCAATTACAGAGTATGCCTCCTCACAGAGATTTTTTCCTTGGGGTAGATGACTATCCCCCATAGCCAGTAGATCCTGAGAATGAGGGTGTGTTGCATGCAGAGTTCAGAGCTGCATTCACTACCTTAGCCCAGGCAATAGCTGCTCAGAACAGCTTGCAGAACATTGTCCTATCTAGGCTTTTAGCTGACGCTCAGCAGAATGAGGGGAGAGAGCGTAGGATGGATCAGAGGACTAGAACCAATAACTCTACGCCAAGATTAAGGAGTAGTAACCGCTACCAATTCCATCTGAGATCCTCAGCATCAGTTTCGCTATCAGTACAGGCACCGGTACCTAAACCTAAGAATACTAGTCGAGAGCGAGCATCAATCTCTAAGTCACTAGGTCGTGGGAAGAGTGTTCTTACCTACCCGTGTTGCGAAAAATGTGGTAGGCAGCACAGGAATGTATGTAGAGCCGGCAGTAGGGGGTGTTTTGGATGTGGTAGGCTAAGCCATAAGTTGCGAGAGTGTAGAATACTAGCTTAGAGGGGTAGAGATTCGCGCCAGCAGGAAGCCACTTCCAGTACTACTGGTGGTGTTCATACCCATCCGCATTGTGGAGAGTGTGGCAGGAGCCACTAAGGTGTGTGTATAGCCAGTAGCGATGTGTATTTCGGGTGCGGTGAATCAGGCCATAGAATGCGAGAATGTAGAGTGCTAACTCAAAGGGGTAGACTTCAGGTGCTTCAGACTCGCCTTGATCGAGAAGGATTCCCTGAAATAGACCCGGGTAAGTTATGAGCCCTTCTTCTTTATGAGATGCATTGTTAGGTCCTTTGCTTTCATTTTGAGCTTATATGTTAGCATGAGTCATGGATAAGTTTCAGATCTTGATCGGTCAATCATGACCCAGTTGTAGGTGCCCCGCGCACCGCCCCAGTATTTTAGCGAAGTGTGTTTAGTGGGACATAGAGCCCCAAGGGGGAGATACCCAGTAGTATTATGATGTTTCATGCCATTAGATTAATCCAGATGCATATTCAGATCTTCTTTATGAAATTAGCATCAGTTGTCACTGCATTGTCAATCATTATTGCATTGTCAGTCGTACTTTCAAAAGTCAGCTTAGCCGGACATTCATGCATTAGATATGCACATTCAGTAGAAAGAGTTCAGATTGTTAGCGGGTGTTCAGTCGTGTATTCATGAGATCATCCCAGTTATGAGTCTATGCATAAGATATGCATATGTATTATGAGAATTCAGCTATGAGTATCATCAGTCGAGTATTCCATGCATCATATCTGCATGCCCAGTGTGAGAACTCTATATGTCAGTCGTTCCAGTTGCGTAGTCCTGATCTAAGATGTTTCCATTTCTTGAGTAAGTTCTATTGATCTGTATTCTCAGTATATCAAGCGACATTCGAGGACGAATGTTCTCAAGGGGGAGATAATGAATGCCCCGTAAAATCCTCTTCCAGTATGAGCCTTAGAGCGTATTTGATAAAGCGAAAATCCGAGTCAAAATGTTTCAAAAATATCCTCCCAAGTATGAAATACCTTGAATAATGTGGTAATCTATTTGATCATGAATTAAGATCATAGAGGTCCCCTAACTTATGGACGAGTTGAAAACTTTCCTATCATTCATGTTTTAGTGACCGTCAAAATTTGGGTCAATTTCAATCGACCATAACTCGTTGTATATGCAGAAATGAGTGGCTTTTTATATATCAAATGAAAGATCATTTAATTATCTTTTCAACTATACCAATTTCTCCTAAATCCGATATCGGAGTAAAGCGTTATGCCCATTTTACTCCAGCATGTCAAGCTGGAAAACGGTGATGACGATTCTGACGACCTTTTTTATGACGTCGTCACATTTTGAAGACATTTATGACGACGTCATCAGCCTTGGGCAGAAAATCAAGAATTGGACCCCTTTTGTGACGACCATTCATGACGGCCTATCACGGACCTGACGGCCTGCCACGGATGGCGTCAAGAACATTTTTTCCAGCAATTCAAGGGCATTTTTGCAAAGGTATTTTGGTCATTTTCCACCTTTTTTGAGCATCTATAAATATGAGTAACCCTCATTCAAACCCTAATTTCTCTATTTCTCTTCCAATTCTCTAAAGAGAGAGTATCTAGGGTTTCAATTCAAGAACCTTAATCCTCCAAAAATTCATCTATAAATCTTCAAGTTTTCTTCAAGAATCAAGTTCCTCATAGTGTGGGCTTCAAGAATTTATTTATTTAAAGTGTGGATAAAGTTGCAAGCACTAAAGTTCATCCAATTTCAAAGGTTAAGGTATGTAGATGTTGATTCTTGGGTCTCTTTCATCCAAGAAGCTCAAGAACCCTTTTTAAAACTAAAAGATTTTTATGTTTATGTGTTGTTAATGATTTGTATGAGTTGAAATAGATGTTTAATGTGTTGTTGAGTTTTGATTTATGTTTGCCTACAAAATTTATGAGCTTTGATCCTAGTATGTGGAATTCATGTGATGTTTGTGATAGACCCTCTTGAAGTTGTTTTTCCATGTGATGTGTTCATCATGACTTTTGGGTGTAGAAATGGTTGAATAAGTGAAGAACGTTCCCCATAGGTTTGATAAAGTGCTTAGGTGAAGCATAAGGGACACTATAGTATGTTGAACAGGAAACCCCAAATTGTGAGCTAGTCCATGCATGCCTTAGTGAGTGAAATGTGCCAAGATAGCATGAAATCCCCAAGTAGGTGTAAAATCGGTCGTGTTTAATGGTTGTTGAAAGACCCTAGTGAACAAGTCAAGATATGATGGTTGTAAGTTCCCTGATTTTGTGCCCTTTGATATATGCTAAGCTTTTAATACATGTCAAGTGGTTAGTAAGTAAATAGTGATGTGTTAGTATAAAGTTTCCCCCAAATCAAGTGATATATACATGATAAGACCGATACAGGTATGAAGTACTTGATGTAAGATCTCATTGAATGGGGTATAATCTAATAGCATGTCTTCCCTAGGCTAGTATATGATAGTGAACCGATGTTGATGATCCTTAAAGGTTTGGAGTGACCCTTTTGTAGTTGTGATGATGAATAGAGGTCTATGTTTCCTAAATGCTTAATGCGATGTCCTAAGGATCTTGAGAGGGAAAGTATGTTATGATGCCCAACTACTTGAAGTGATTCTTTAACGATTGTGATAATACATGAATGATTGTAATGATGAATGGATGCTTGTAATGATGAATAAATAATTTTAGTGATGAATGGATAACTGTGATGATGCATGAATGATTTGTGATGAAGAATGATTATGTCTTACTTTTATGTTGTCGAGTCCTGGGGGTATTTATACTCAAAAATAGAGTTGTTGTCTAGAGCCCGTTTCAGTTTCTCGATAATTCCAATCAAGCCATGATTCTCAGAACTCAGTGAAATATAGAACTCTGTATCCTCAGAAAAATGCGAAGCTTAATAAAGCTCAATAATCTCAGTTATCTCTGTAATCTCTGTATCGCTAGTAATCTAGCCTCAGACCTGTAATCAGTTCAGTTCTAATAGTATTCAAGTCATTCAATCCTACTCTCATAAGAAATTCGAATAACCTATTCAAGCTCTATATCGTCAGTCAGATACCATGATTCGATATCTTTTTCGTCAGATACGAAACCAAGTGATCTTAGCATAACTCAGTCAGACCTTTTGAGTAATATGATCAGTGTCAGATTCAGTTCTGCCAGTGTTCAGTTGAGAATTCAGTTCTGAGTCTTTCAGTTCGAAGTAGAAACTAGCACCGAGCAAGCTCAAGGATGGGATCTCACCTACTAGTAGAGGGTGTGATTCTTAGAAGCAATCCTTGTGCTCCAGAACTACGTAGCCAGCGTAGGTTGAGACATCACACCTGTTAGTTGAGGGTGGATGAGAGGCATCATACCTGATAGATGAGGGTAGATGAGGTGGCTTGACCTGCTAGATGAGGGCTCCACCATTCTCGTTTGAGGACCTGCTAGATGAGGGTCACATAGAGTTGTATTTACCAGGGGCGCGATAATGACACCCTTCCAACTGGGGCACAGGTTGGACCCCATTTGTGGTAGGTCGGGGCATGTCAGTTAAGTGACTACTTCCTACAGTTTTAGTTTCAGATTCAGTCTCAGTTTCAGAATCAGTCTTCAGAAATCAGGACTGTCGGATACAGTCATCAATCATTATGAGGAACTCAGATAGTTCCTTTGATTTATGGACCATCCCATCAAATAGACTTGGTCTCACATATAGTTATTTGATATCATATCCAGAGATATGCCGTCAGACAGGCTTGATCACAGTATCAGTTTTCTATTGAGTATTCTTGTTGTTAGATTCAGTTATAATCATATTTCTTATCATTGATAAAGCTTCCGAAATCATCTGTTAGAAAGGTTGATCTCTAATCCTGTCAGTCGAAAGCAGTAAGTCTAAGAATCCAGTCATTGATGTAAGCACATCCAGATCCTTAGTTATCAGTATCAGATGTGTTAGTGTTTCAGTATCTCAGTGTCAGTAGTGAGTTCAGTCTACAGTAAAGTGGTATCTGAGTTTCAGTATCTAGAGTTGCGATAATTGTGTTCATGTTCTGTGCATTCATGTATGTGTTCTCATGCGGCATTTTCATGATTATTCAGTTTAGATATTGCGCATGCATGAACCCTTGCATTAGCCTACCCCGTCTACATACTCGGTATATTTTTGTACTGATGCATTTATGCTATAGTGTTTTATTTGACACCATAGGTTCAGAGGCACAGGATCCAGTTTATCCTCAGCAGTTTGGTCCCAGTCTGCAGCAGTAGCAGTGAGTCCTCTTCTTTCGAGGACGAGTCTCAGTTTACTACTATTGTTTCAGACTTTCTTTATTTTTTGTTGACGGAGTTAGTTGGGTACATATCCCATCAACTCCACAGTTCAGACAGTTAGAGGCTTTTCAGACGGATGTATTAGTATTCAGTTTTCAGCTTTGAGTATGTATAGATGTGTTGAACCTTATGGAAAGTTTCCGCATTTTTTCCAGATATTATGCAGTGTACAAGTACAGATATCCAAAAAGGGTTAGCTTGTGGTCCTTCGGGTCCATAAGCACCATGTGATGTCTCAAGATGGGATCTGGGGGCGTTACATTTTCTTATAGCCGCGTCAAGCGCAGAAAATTAAACTAGCAGTTAAGAATTAAGGAAATTTGAGAAGGTTACAAAACATCAATTTAGTTACAATAATTAAATAAAGTTAATCAAATATGTTTGTACTTATGTAATGTATTCATAAACCGTTCTTCACCCACTTCCATCTTCAAAGCTTAAACTTTCATCTTCAGAAAGCTTTATTCGAATTTTAGCAGGGTTTAATTTCGAGTGTTTGATATTATTATTGTGAAATTGTTATTACTGGTATGGATTTATGATTTCAAGAACATAATTTTGAGAATCAACAGTGAATCTTTTATTACTGGTGTGACTTTATGATTTCAAAAGCTTAACTTTGAGAATCAACAATATCTTGTATATTTCAATTTAAATGATTGTTTTTTTATCGGAAGAGAAAGAAAGGCTAGAGATAGAATAGATTTTGTTTTTTTTAAAAAGAGAATGAGAGACTATGAATTGAAATTTTGAAAGTTAGGCTAGGAGTACTCTCATTTTGCTGAAATATAGACTATTTTCTTTAAGTGATCCTTTATTTAAATGGAAGGAAATTGTAAAAAAAAAAAAAAATCTTACTATTTAGGGGCTTTGGACTGTAGGTGACAAAAGAGTTTTAAAATGAGGTGTGGGTGACACAAGTCTTAATAATTGAGTGGAGGTGACAATTACTTTATTAAGAATTAAGAAAGTAAGAGAAGTTTGAAAATAACCCACAAGTTTTTTAATTTACACTTTGATCCAGTGTAAAACCCAATATAACTAGAAATGGAGGAAAAAAGGCATATTTCACTCTCTTCTCATTTATTGGAGTTTTCTCTCTCTTTGCAATTTTTGTTGTTCATTATTGTTGTTGTTTTATTCATCATCTTCTTCATTATCATCATCTTATTCTTCAATATTATCTCTTCTTGTTGGATTCATATTACAGGTTCTATCCATTGTAGCAGTAACAGATATATCAAATAAAAAATTCAACAAAAATCATAATTATACTTACAAAATTATCTATGTAGTAATGTCCAAGTGATATACGAATAAAATTTGGCCTAAAAGATTTCAAAAATTTTAACAGGGGCACAACGTATAAGTGAAACACATGAAAAATTTCATGAAACAGGTAAAGAAGACAAAAATAGTATATCATACATCAAATGCAAAAGGATCAAGAGGACAAAAGTTTGAGTTCTCCTAAAAACGTTTAAGTTCCCTAGTATTTTAATTATTTTTTAATGGATGACCCATCTGTTATAACAAATTTTTTATCTGTTTGATAATTTTCAACAGATGAATAATTTCTTGCGACATGTTAGTTATCTACTGATTCAAATTAAGCAATTATTAGTAATAACTAAATCGATTTACCTAAAATTAAAGACAAATCTTTAAGACAATGGGACAAATATTTGAGTTCTACTAAAAATATTTGAGTTCCCTTGTATGTTAATTATTCTTCAACAGATGACCTATTTGTTGCAACAAGTTAGTCATTTGTTTCAACAAATGCTTATAACAAGTTAGTCATTTGTTGATTCAAATTAAGCAATTCTTAATAATAATTAAATTGATTTAATTAAAATTGAAGACAAGACATTAGACAAGGGGAAAAACGTTTGAGTTCTCCTAAAAAACGTTTTAGCTTTAGTATTTTAAATTGTTTTTCAACACATATTTTGTCTATTTAATAATTTCCAACAGATGAGTCATATGTTGCAACAACTTAGTTATCTGTTGCAACAGATGTCTATATCTGTTTGATAATTTTCAATAGATAAATTAGTTGTTGTAACAAGTGAGTCATCTGTTGCAACAAATGTCTATACCTGTTTGGTCATTTTCAACAAATGTTTTTATTTTTTGGTCATTTTCAATAGATTACTCATCTGTTGTATCATGTTAGTCATCTATTGATTCAAATAAAGCCATTATTAGTAATAACTAAATTGATTACTAAAATAAAATATGAATTAATAATTTCAATTACAGTTTCAATTAATCTCATGGTAATTACACGATCAACTAAGTATGTTCGTCCTGAGTAGAGTGATCAATTGACCAATTTTATTTGAAATGATTCAAACTAAGTCATCATTAGAAATAACTATATTGGTTTAATTAAAAGCAAAGATGAATGAGTAAGTTCAATTACGATTTCAATTAATCTCATAGTAATTACATGATCAATTAAGTGTCTCGTACTAAGTAGAATGATTAATTGACCAATTTTATTTAAAATAATTCAAATTAAATCATTATTAGAAATAACTATATTGATTTAACTAAAATTAAAGATGAATTAGTATGTTCAATTACGATTTTAATTAATCTCATAGTAATTATATGATCAATTAAGTGTTTCATCCTTAGCAAAATAAATAATTAACCAATTTTATTTGAAATGATTCAAATTAAGCCATTATTTGTATTAACAATATTGATTTAACTAAAATTAAACATGAATTGATGAGTTCACTTATAATTTCAATTAATCTCATAGTAATTACATGATTAACTAAGTGTATTCGTCCCGAGTAGAGTGATCAATCAACCAATTTTATATGAAATGATTCAAATTAAGTCATTATTAGTAATAACTAAATTGATTTAACTAAAATTAAAGATAAACTTACAATTTCAATCAATCTCATAGTAATTAAATGATCAACTAAGTGTATTCACCATGAGTAAGGTGATCAACTGACCAATTTTATTTGAAATGAATCAAATTAGGCCATTATTCGTAATAACAAAATTGATATAACTAAAATTAAAGATGAATTGATAAGTTCACTTACAATTTCAATTAATCTCATAGTAATTACATGATCAATTATGTATATTTATCTCGAGGAGAGTGATCAATCGACCAATTTTATTTAAAATAATTCAAATTAAGTCATTATTAGTAATAACTAAATTGATTTTAACTAAATTAAAGATGAATTGATAAGTCCACTTACAATTTTAATTAATTTATTCATCCTTTATAGAATGATCAATTGATAAATTTTATTTGAAATGATTCAAATTAAGCAATTATTAGTAATAACTAAATTGATTTAACTAAAATTAAAGACAAGAACTTAGACAAGGGCACAAACATTTGAGTTCTCTTAAAAACATCTGAGCTTTAGTATTTTAAATTATTTTTCAACATATATTCTACATGTTTGATAATTTTCAACTAATGAGTCATATATTGCAACAACTTAGTCATCTGTTGCAACAGATATCTATATTTGTTTGATAATTTTCAATAGATAAGTCATTTATTGCAACAAGTTAGTCATCTGTTGCAACATGTGTCTATATTTGTTTGGTCGTTTTCAACAGATGTCTTTATCTGTTTGGTCATTTCCAACAGATGTCTTTATCTGTTTGGTCATTTTCAACAGATTACTCATCTTTTGCAATATGTTAGTCATCTATTGATTCATATTAAGACATTATATTAGTAATAATTAAATTGATTAAACTAGAATTAAACATCATGGTAATTACGAGATCAACTAAGTGCGTTCGTCCTGAGTAGAGTGATCAATTGATCAATTTTATTTGAAATGATTCAAACCAAGCCATAATTAGAAATAACTATATTGATTTAACTAAAACTAAAGATGAATTAGTAAATTCACTTACAATTTCAATTAATTTTATAGTAATTACATGATCAACTAATTGTTTAGTCTTAAGTAGAATGATCAATTGACCAATTTTAGTTGAAATAATTAAAATTAAGCAATTATTAATAATAATTAAATTGATTTAACTAAAATTAAAGATGTATATAATTTTAATTACGATTTCAATTAATCTCATAGTAATTACATGATCATCTAAGTATATTAGTCTTGAGTAAAGTATTAATTGATCAATTTTATTTGAAATGATTCAAATTAAGACATTATTAGTAATAACTACACTGATTTAACTAAAATTAAAGATGAATTGATAAGTTCAATTACGATTTCAATTATTCTCATATTAATTACACAATCATCTTAGTGTGTTCATTCTGAGTAAAGTGATCAATTGACTAATTTTATTTGAAATGATTCAAATTAAGCCATTATTAGTAATAGCTAAATTGATTTAATAATTATAATTTCAATTAATTTCATAGTAATTACATGATCATTTAAGAGCATATATAACCTATTGCAACAGATGAGTCATCTGTTGAAAATTATCAAACAGATATACACATATGTTGCAACAGATTGGTCATCTGTTGTCAATCTATTGTATAAAATATCTTTATCTGTTGGTCATTTCCAACATAGGACCAATCTGTTGCAACATATGACTTTATCTGTTTGTCATTTCCAACAGATTACTGATCTGTTGCAATAGATGACTAATCTGTTGCAACAAATGTCTTTATCTATTTGATCATTTTCAATAGATTACTCATCTTTTGAAACATGTTAGTCATCTATTGATTCATATTAAGCCATTATATTAGTAATAACTAAATTGATTTAACTAGAATTAAACATGAATTAATAAGTTCAATTACAGTTTCAATTAATCTCATGGTAATTACATGATCAACTAAGTGTGTTCGTCCTGAGTAGAGTGATCAATTGACCAATTTTATTTGAAATGATTCAAACCAAGCCATAACTAGAAATAACTATATTGATTTAACTAAAATTAAAGATGAATTAGTAAGTTCACTTATAATTTCAATTAATTTTATAGTAATTACATGATCAACTAAGTGTTTAATCTTAAGTAGAATGATCAATTGACCAATTTTATTTGAAATAATTAAAATTAAGCAATTATTAGTAATAACTAAATTGATTTAACTAAAATTAAAGATGAATTGATAATTTTAATTACAGTTTCAATTAATCTCATAGTAATTACATGATCATCTAAGTATATTCATCTTGAGTAAAGTGTTAATTGATCAATTTTATTTGAAATAATTCAAATTAAGACATTATTAGTAATAACTACATTGATTTAACTAAAATTAAAGATGAATTGATAAATTCAATTATGATTTCAATTATTCTCATATTAACTACACGATCATCTTAGTGTGTTCGTTCTGAGTAGAGTGATCAATTGACTAATTTTATTTGAAATGATTCAAATTAAGTCATTATTAGTAATAGCTAAATTGATTTAATAATTATAATTTCAATTAATCTCATAGTAGTTACATGATCATTTAAGTGTATATATAACCTATTACAACAGATTTAGCCTGTTG
Source organism: Capsicum pubescens (assembly GCA_030864215.1). Taxonomy (NCBI): domain Eukaryota; kingdom Viridiplantae; phylum Streptophyta; class Magnoliopsida; order Solanales; family Solanaceae; genus Capsicum; species Capsicum pubescens. The sequence continues at coordinate 225,727,738 of CM061549.1, forward strand.
CAACAGATGAGTCATCTGTTGAAAATTATCAAATAAATATACACATATGTTGCAATAGATTGGTCATCTGTTGTGTAGACACGTAATTTTGTCCCTCCAAAAGATTGATTTACCCAATTTTACCTTATCCTACCGTGTACCCTCATCTATGTTATTATACCCTCACAAAATACAAAAAAAAATAAAATAACAAACCTTGTCTTATCCTAATATTCTAACAACCCACCCAACTAAAAATTGACAACACATCCTAACCCCTGCCCCTCCTACCCCTACCCCACGTAACCACCCCTCCCCCACATTTCTTGGACACAAAGAAAAGAGCATAGACTCCCCATATATCACCATCACTAAAAAGAAGGGAGGAGACGGGATTTTTTCTAATTTTTCCACTCACAGCAAACACACTCAACAACACCCATCCACCGTCTTCTCAACAATACATACGTACACTCCATTTTCCCTTTTCTTATTCACGAAACTACCCATCTATATACACCTACACATACACACAGAATAACACACACACAAAAGCCAGTGATCTCTATTTTTTTTCTTTCTCACGCACATCATTCACACACTGTTACACACGCACAGATCGGAGAGAGATAGAGATAACAGAGAGAAGAGAGAAACAACAAATCATTCACGCTACTGTTCCGGCGACCTTTCGTCGTCGGAAAACGACGTCTCCTCACCGGATTCAACACTATTTCGGGATATAAATTGATTGGGAATTTAGGTTCGGAAGCTGGGTTTTCGATTTGAGTCGGATTGCGGGTTTCGTCGCAGATTCGAATTGGTCATTCTTATTCAGGTTGATTTCGGGTTACTGTTCCGGCAGTAGCTTCGCCAGAATCATCCCTTCCCTTCGTCGTTCGTATAAAATGGTCAAACCTCCTTCCGTTGTTCTTCGATTCCGGATGAAATCCGTCCAACGATTGGTTGTTCTGGTCGTCCGGATCACCGGTGACTCATCGGAGTTCGAACCCTGCGGGTGTTTGATTTTCCGTTGGATTTTAGCGAGCTTTTTGAGTCATCGTCTTTTGGGTTCTGTTTTGAATCATCGAGTTGGGTTCAATTTGAAGTCGAAATTCGGTTCGAGTTTGGTCGTGGTTAAGGTCGGCTTGAGGTTCCGGTCACAATTTTAATCAAAATAATACATCGAGTTTGAAAGCTACGAATCGAGGTCCAACTCTATTCCCCTCTTTTATTTAATGTTTATTATATTTTGGTGTGTTGGAGCGAATATTGTGTTTGGTTGATGATTGTGATGTGGTGATATGTTTCGATAACGTGTTTTGAGCAATTGTGATTACTGTGGTTGATATTGATTGATTGATTCATGTGAATGAAGGAATTGAAAGATTTGAATTCATGTGGGAATAAGTGGGGGCGAGAATTGAAAACTTGATATATTTAGTGAATTTTGATTAATTTGATTCATTAGTTGTTTGACTTGAAATAAACGTTAATTGAATTAGGTAGTATCAAGATACGTCGATTGGAATAGGCAAGACGTAGGTCGGGTAGGCAAATCTAGAGATTGTGGGTTGATTGAATGTTTGAAATTTGATTGAATGGTTTGATTTTATCACTTTTGAATCAATTGTATAATTTGGCCGGGGAATTCCCCAAAGTACCTGTGTATATTTATTCACCGGGGAATGCCCCGAGGTATCATGTACCCGGAGGACGTTCGTGATGAAGGCCCGAGGCGTCGGGTAGAGCATTAGTCTAAAATTAATTTAGAGTAGGTTTATATTTTTGCATTTTTTGTTTTGGACTGTATAATTGGACTGGACACTAAGTTTTGGATTGTTTTGTTTGTTGATTGATTGTTTTGCGTGCTTTTGTGCGGTTTATATAATCGTAGCGTCAAAATTAGCCGATATGCTTCACCAAGCGACCGTGGTCGAACCACGGGACCGAGGGGTGCCTAACACCTTCCCCTCGGTCAACAGAATTCCTTAACCGGAATCTCTGTTCGCGGATCAGTTTAAAAGAGTCAAAAACAGTTTTGAAAAGGATTTTCCAAAGGTGACTTGGCACACCGGATTATGCCAAGTGGCGACTCTGAATAAAAAATTGTAAATAATCTTTTTTCTAAACAACCTTCATTTTGTCACTTTAATAATAAGAACCCTTTCGAAACTTAAGATTATATCTTTTTGGTTAAAAAAGGTGTGTGACAGCTCTGGAGACTCTGCTGGGGAACCATTTCAGAATTCGAGCTTTTTTTTGGAGTCGTATCGTCTTTATTTGGCATTACGAGTGTCTAAGCATTGTTTGTGATTTTTGTTTGTGTTTTCACTTTTGTGCGTGTTCATGCTCTTCGTTTACAGTATTTATCCTATGTGTTACCGCTTTATATCTGGCATCATTTGCATAACCCGAGTCAATTCTTTCCGCAACAAGTCTCGGACCACACGTCGTGCGCACGAAATCTAGTTGAGTCACCTTTATTTTAGGGGGGGAGCCGTTGGATGTATGGAGTAGGTGGAAAGCAAAGCAGCCACTATCGACCATATGCTCCCCCGAACGGCCTTGTTAGTGAACCACAACGTAGGTCAGCCTTTAGGTCATTCTTATGTGCATCATATTGAGACCTAGCTGGTCCCACACGGTCGTTTGTAGGAGACTCACCCCTAAAGCATTCCTACGTGCTAAATGTTGCATCTTTAAGGGTAACATGGTCATTTGACGGACTGATTCGGGAAAGCATGTGTTAGAAGTAAGGTGGCTTGAAAAAAAAATGAAAAAAAAAATAAAGAGAAAAGGTGAATCATAGAAGAGTTTCGTAGTTTTTAGGTTCTTTATGGCTTTTGTTTTCCACGATTCAAAAATTCAAAAAAAAAAAAGGACAAAAAAAATCAAAAAAAGATTTTCATTTTGCTTCCTTTAGCAAGCTTTCACGATCCAAAACTCAAAAAGATTTTTTACGTTTTGCAAAGTACCGTAAGTTCAAAAAAAAAGAGGGTTTTGTTTGCCTTTCCTACTTATTTGTCAAAAACAAAATACCAAAAAGATTTTTTTTTATAATTTGGTGGTGTCAGTCTTAGTTGAAATGTCTAGTTGAAAATCCAAAAAAGTTTTCATTCGTTTGTTTTTGGTTGTCTCTTAAGTTAGGGTCAATTTATTAGTTAATCATTAAGTGTCCAATCTGGACGAACTACACACCCCTGATTCTCCTCTCTCGGGAGTGAGATACGTAGGCAACCTATTGTGGGTTCGGGGATCTTATTTGAAAAATCCAAAAATATTTCTTCACTCTTCATTTAGAGTAGGCGTTTCATAGACGTCTTTAAAAGAAAACTACAAAAAGATTTTCCTTTAATAGGTTCAAGTTTCATTTTCATATGAAATTCAAAAATCGAAAACCCAAAAAGATTTTTTCTTTGGTAATCACAGATTTCATTTTGTATAGAGATTTAATTCTAAAAAAAAAGAGAAAAAAAAGATTTTCGTCAATTCTTTTGACACTTTGTTTCAAGAAAGAAAAAAGAGTTTAATTGGTCATTTTGGCAAAACTTCACGAACTACGCACACCTGATTCTCCTCTCTCGGAAGTGAGATACGTAGGCGCCCTTCTTGGGTTCGGTGATCTTTTCAAAAAAAAAAAAGAGGTTTTGAAAGAGTGTTGAACTCTTAACACATTTGTTGTTTTATGTTGAGTCAGTTTAAGGTGGTTGGTTTGTGGCATTCTGGCTGGTCCTTCACATCACACCAAATCCAAAAGGTTAGTTGTGTTCAACAAAGATATAGAGAGTGACATCATGGATCAAACAAAGAATCAGGTGAATGAGAGTTTAAAGCAAGAGATCAGGAGGCTAAGACAACAAATGACAGAAATGCATCGAGCTTGGGCGAGTGGGTTGCCTCCTCCTCCATTTCCCTTTATTGATCCTACAAATACCTCATGTTTTCCACCAAAATCTCAAAGTCAGTTTTCTACTGTTGTTGATGCACCGCAACATGACTCAGAATTCATTCTAAGACAAAAGCATCTCAATACTTCCACCACTTTGCCTCTAGTTCCTCAGCATAAGCCTGCTACATTCACAATATCACATGTTGTTTGTGATATTGTTGCTCAATCCTTTACTGGGACTTCCACACTGGCTCGCCCAATGGTTGTGCGTCCCCATGCTGCCAGTGAACCTATATTCAATACTCTTGGTGATCATTGTTATACTCTTGAGCCTTCTTTTAAGTTAACTGTAACACCAAAGTTTCTGAACAAGAAGTCCAGTGTGCCAGAAGAGTCGGAGAAAATGGTTGGAAAAATGAAGAGTACAGAAAATGCTATGAAAAAATTTCTAGGACCTGCGGGTAAAGAAAAGGTTTCATACAAAGACTGGGGCATGCCTTCAAATGCTAATCTTTCTCCAATCTTTGTGATGTCAAAATTTGAGGAGCAAGATGGGCATGAGGAATCCGTGGAACCTTTGGGACAATATTGCAATCAATTAAGGGAACCTGGAGGGAAGTAGAATGAGAAAGATGCATTTGCTATTGTAGTTGGACAGCAGGAAAGGTCAAGAAGACCATGTCGTCGTCGGTCTCAGGCGCAAACTCAAGTTTATGCCCAAGCTCCACATAATCACTCCCAAAATCCATTATACTCTTTTTCCCCACCTCCATATCTAGTATATTGTGCACAACCATATGTTGAACCCCCATCTTACCCACAGTGTAACACACCAACTCCTCAGAGTCATCCTCTAACTCCACAAACATACCAAAACCCTTCTAAGCCTGATTTTCGATTCAAGCCAAATGATGAAATGAAGCAGAAGTCGAGAGATAACCTCACACCAATTAAAGAGTCATATGCTAATTTATTTCAGAGATTGGTACAGGAGGGAATGGTCACTCCTCTCCTTGGGCACATCCTTAATTGGCGTTCAAGAAATTTTGATCCTAACGCACGATGTGCGTATCATTCTGAGGCTCAGGGTCATAGTATTGAAGATTGTCGAGCTTTGAAAAGAGAAATTGAAAAGATGATTCAAGATAAATCAATCATGGTGCAGAACATTGACAGTGAGGAAATCTCTAGTCATGCTGATATGCAAACCAGTGGCTAAGATGTCAAGCTGAGCAATTGAGAATTCACCCCTCTTCCTACTAGGAAGAGGTCTGGTAGTTTGTTTTGTCTTCTTTGCTGTTTTCCGAATTATTCCAGGGTTGTAGTTCGGGATGTATCTTGTTTTGTCCCTTTGTCGTTTATGTTCAAACCCTTCTATCTTTCATTTTTATTAAATGGAGTGCCCCCTTTTCATTTATGTTTTAAATTTGTGTTGTTTGTTTGTTTTCTTTACATAGTATATTTTATGTTGACTCTAGTGATATGACATGCTTGCGGAATTTTTAGCATGATCTTAAAGTCCAGTTTAAGCATGAACATTGAATCAGAGGGTTAAAGTTAGAAAAGAGAGCGTCTGAGGAAATAGATAGAGTGCTGGGGCATTTGGTGATCAAGTGGGGCCTTCTTTGAAAATTAAAGAAATTATTTTGAGAATCACAAGAACACCTTGGTCATCGATCGAAAGGCAAGTCCCAATTAGGTTAAATAGTGGACGTGTGATCCCTATATCAAGAGAAACAAGAAGATAAGCAGCTCCACAAAAGCATGAGTCATTTGATGTGAGGAATGTACAACAAAGGTGGAGTTTACAGAAGAAGTAGTGACGCACAGACTCAATCTACTTAAAAAGATGTCGCAAATGATCTTCATCTCTCACTTCCAATTGCACGTTATGTACTTGCATTCCTAGTGATTGATATGATGAAGGCATTTCATTCTACTGTCCAAACATTGTGTCATCCTTTGTTTACCCCATTTGAGCCTCAGTGTTATTTTCTTTCATACCCCTCTTTTGGAATCAAGATAGAGTAAGCAAAGTTCAATGAATAGTGTCGAGTAAAAAGATAAAGTCAAAAAGTTACAAAAAAGAGACAAAAATGTTTCCAAAAAAAGAGTGTCGAGAAAAATAGAGTTAGAAAAAAAAATCGCGAAGTGAAAAGAGCGAATAAAAGAAAAAAAATTAGGTCAAAGCAAAAGAACAAGCTGCCAGAACTACGCATGACCTGATTCTTCTCTCTCGAGGGTGAGATACGTAGGCTGCCCTACTAAGGGCTCGGTCCAACCAAATAAATAATTTAGAATCACCCAGTCAAAAGAAACTGGGGCATGAGTTAATCCTCATTGTTTGAGTCGATTCCAAAAGTTGTAAGTCCTAACCCACTTCAAGTGTCGTTTGGGCCTCACGCCATCCTTTCTTTCTAACCCTATCCAAAAGCCAAGTTACAACCAAAGAAAAGACCTTCAGATCAATCTTTGGGGATGTTAAGGCAAAGCATGCAAGGGATATGATGATGTATTTGGGAACTACCTGTCTTCCTCAGCACAAGGAATCAAGAGAGAAATAAAAATGAGAGAGTCTTATTGGTGAAAACCCTCACGGGCACCGTAAGACGATGGTAAGCTGAGAGAGATAACAATGAGAGAGTTTTATCGGTGAAAACCCTCACGGGCACTAAAAGACGATTGTGAGTTGGGAGAAATGAGAATAAGAGAGTCTCATTAGTAAAAACCCTCACAGACACCATAAGACAATAGTGAGCTGAGGGAAAGACCCTTCAAAACGTCACTAGCCGAATGAGGTCTGAATGCAATTGGCCTAAGGAAACAACTCAGTTTCAAGGCCATTAACTCAACAACAATTGGTAGAAAGTTTAGATGGAAAGATCAGGTAGCTTAATCCAAAATGCATGTCATAATCATTAGAGTTGACTGTCATTTTTAGAAAATTTGTCATTTCTTTGTTTCAAATGGGGACACTCATTGCTTTTCTTTCTTCTCTTTATTTTATTTTGTTTTCTTGAGTCAGTGGTCTAAATAAAAGTCATTGTCATTTTTCTCTTGTTTTTGAGTCAAGTCCATATCAAAACAAGTGAGAAAAGCTTTCAAAACTGGCTACCAGTTTCTTCAATTGCACAATGCAAGACAAAGTCAGCATATGAAAGAGACATAATTGTGAGCTGAAGAAGGCATGCAGAAATCTGTCAACAGAAAAGCTGGGGAACTTATGAAAATACCAAGGTTTGAAGGATTTATCTGAGAGGCATGACAAAGCAGAGATACTGTGTTTATTTTGGAGTCACTCTTAATAATCTGAGTTTGGGTCAATGACACGAAAAAGCAGGGGCAAATGTCAGCAATCTGAAACAAAATGAAGGGAATGAACACTAGAGCAAATGCCTGGAAAGCCAAGTGCTGCAAGCTACCACTAAGTTTTAACTGACAAATTTTCTTTGTTGAAATAGGGGCAGATTCGCTTCACTTAATTCAGCTACCATTGGAAATGCACATCCATGAGAGTTTACTTTAAGTTCAGGACCCTCCTGAAAAATGGGATTTTACTTTATGTTCAGGACCCTCCTGAAAAATGGGATTTTACTTTCTGTTCAGGACCCTCCTGAAAAATGGGATTTTACTTTATGTTCAGGACCCTCCTGAAAAATGGGATTTTACTTTATGTTCAGGACCCTCCTGAAAAATGGGATTTTACTTTCTGTTCAGGACTCTCCTGAAAAATGGGGTTCTACTTTATGCTCAGGACCCTCCTGAAAAATGGGACTTTACCTTCTGTTCAGGACCCTCCTGAAAAATGGGATTTTACTTTATGTTCAGGACCCTCCTGGAAAATGGGATTTTACTTTATGTTCAGGACCCCCCTGAAAAATGGGATTTTACTTTATGTTCAGGACCCTCCTGAAAAATGGGATTTCCTGAAAAATGGGATTTTACTTTATGTTCAGGACCCTCCTGAAAAATGGGATTTTACTTTCTGTTCAGGACCCTCCTGAAAAATGGGGTTCTACCTTATGCTCAGGACCCTCCTGAAAAATGGGACTTTACCTTCTGTTCAGGACCCTCCTGAAAAATGAGATTTTACTTTATGTTCAGGACCCTCCTGAAAAATGGGATTTTACTTTCTGTTCAGGACCCTCCTGAAAAATAGGATTTTACTTTATGTTCAGGACCCTCGACCCTCCTGAAAAATGGGAATTTACTTTCAGTTAAGGACCCTCCTGAAAAATGGGATTTTACTTTATGTTCAGGACCCTCCTGGAAAATGGGAATTTACTTTATGTTCAGGACCCTCCTGGAAAATGGGAATTTACTTTATGTTCAGGACCTTCCTGAAAAATGGGAATTTACTTTCAGTTCAGGACCCTCCTGAAAAATGAGATTTTACTTTATGTTCAGGACCCTCCTGAAAAATGGGATTTTACTTTCTGTTCAGGACCCTCCTGAAAAATGGGATTTTACTTTATGTTCAGGACCCTCCTAAAAAATGGGAATTTACTTTATGTTCAGGACCCTCCTAAAAAATGGGAATTTACTTTATGTTCAGGACCCTCCTGAAAAATGGGAATTTACTTTCAGTTCAGGACCCTCCTGAAAAATGAGATTTTACTTTATGATCAGGACCCTCCTGAAAAATGGGATTTTACTTTCTGTTCAGGACCCTCCTGAAAAATGGGATTTTACTTTATGTTCAGGACCCTCCTAAAAAATGAGATTTTACTTTATGTTCAGGACCCTCCTGAAGAATGGGAATTTACTTTCAGCTAAGGACCCTCCTGAAAAATAGGATTTTACTTTCTGTTCAGGACCTTCGGAAAAATGGGATTTTACTTTATGCTCAGGACCCTCCTGAAAAATGGGACTTTACTTTCTGTTCAGGACCCTCCTGAAGAATGAGAATTTACTTTCAGTTCAGGTCCCTCTTGAAAAATCAGATTTTACTTTATGTTCAGGACCCTCCTGAAAAATGGGATTTTATCTTCAGTTCAGGACCCTCCTGAAAAATGGGATTTTACCTTCAATTCAGGACCCTCCTGAAAAATGGGAATTTACTTTATGTTCAGGACCCTCCTGAAAAATGGGATTCTACCTGCTGTTCAGGACCCTCCTGAAAATAGGAATTTACTTTATGTTCAGGACCCTCCTGGAAAATGGGAATTTACTTTCTGTTCAGGACCTTCCTGGAAAATGGGACAACGCTTTAAAAAATGAAATACTACTTTACTATAATTTTTGTTTGGGATAATTTTCGTTCTAGTTTTAATTTTGGGTTTCAGGAGCCCGCCTGAAGAACAGAGTGAAGAAATGAAAGTCAAGCAACAAAGTGATGGAATAGCAAGTCAGGAGCCCGCCTGGAGAATAGGGTGAAGAAACGAAAAGTCAAGCAACAAAGCGAAGCAATTGAAAGCCAAGCAACAAGTTGGAAGAAATTGCAAGTCAGGAGCCCACCTGAAGAATAGGGTGATAAAAGTCTAGTCAAGAGCCAACAGAAGCTGTATAGATAAAATTTTGTAATTTCGTTTATGTTTTAACTTGTAATTTTCATTTTTTTGATGTAATGACAGAGCCGCGGACCGAAACCTCGATGGAACCTCACTCGACTCTCCAACTCGGTATAGTTCACTTCTCTTCCAATCCTTTGAAATACCCGTGACTTGATTCTCTCATAACTTGGTTAGATAGGGTGTCCGACAAGAGTCGATTGTCCTTCTTTCTTTTACTCCTCTCTTTGAATAATGATCGGGATAAAATTCGGTCTCGTTGTTTACTTCTTTGCCTGAAAACACTGCGTGTTTACAGTCAAAGGGGGCATGATGTAGACACGTAATTTTTTCCCTCCAAAAGATTAATTTACCCAATTTTACCTTATCCTACCATGTACCCTCATCCATGTTATTATACCCTCATAAAATACAAAAAATAAAATAACAAACCTTGTCTTATCCTAATATTCTAACAACCCACCCAACTTAAAATTGACAACACATCCTAACCCCTGCCCCTCCTACCCCTACCCCACGTAACCACCCCTCCCCCACATTTCTTGGACACAAAGAAAAGAGCATAGACTCCCCATATATCACCATCACCAGAAAGAAGGGTGGAGACGGGATTTTTTTTATTTTTTCCAATCACAGCAAACACACTCAACAACACCCATCCACCGTCTTCTCAACAATACATACGTATACTCTATTTTCCCTTTTCTTATTCACGAAACTACCCATCTATATACACCTACACATACACACAGAATAACACACACACAAAAGGCAGTGATCTCCATTTTTTTTCTTTCTCACGCACCATCATTCATACACTGTTACACACGCACAGATCGGAGAGAGAGAGAGAACAGAGAGAGGAGAGAAACAATAACTCGTTCATGCTACTGTTCCGGCGACCTTTCATCACCGGAAAATGGCATCTCCTCACCGGATTCAACACTATTTTGGGATATAAATTGATTGGGAATTTAGGTTCGGACGCTGAGTTTTCGATTTGAGTCGGATTGCGGGTTTCGTCGCAGATTCGAATTGGTCATTCTTATTCAGGTTGATTTCGGGTTACTGTTCCGGCAGTAGCTTCGCCGGAATCATACCTTCCGTTCGTCGTTCGTATAAAATGGTCAAACCTTTTTCCGTTGTTCTTTGATTCCGGACGAAATCCGTCCGACGATTGGTTGTTCTGGTCATCCGCATCACCGGCGACTCATCGGAGTTCGAACCCTGCGGGTGTTTGATTTTCCGTTGGATTTTAGCGAGCTTTTTGAGTCATCGTCTTTTGGGTTCTGTTTCGAATCATCGAGTTGGGTCCAATTTGAAGTCGAAATTCGGTTCGAGTTTGGTCGTGGTTAAGGTCGGCTTGAGGTTCCGGTCACGATTTTAATCAAAATAATACATCGAGTTTGAAAGCTACGAATCGAGGTCCAACTCTATTCCCCTCTTTTATTTAATGTTTATTATATTTTGGTGTGTTGGAGCGAATATTGTTTTTGGTTGATGATTGTGATGTGGTGATATATTTCGATAACGTGTTTTGAGCAATCGTGATTACTGTGGTTGATATTGATTGATTGATTCATGTGAATGAAAGAATTGAAAGATTTGAATTCATGTGGGAATAAGTGGGGGCGAGAATTGAAAACTTGATATATTTAGTGAATTTTGATTAATTTGATTCATTAGTTGTTTGACTTGAAATAAACATTAATTGAATTAGGTAGTATCAAGATACGTCGATTGGAATAGGCAAGACGTAGGTCGGGTAGGAAAATCTAGAGATTGTGGGTTGATTGAATGTTTGAAATTTGATTGAATGGTTTGATTTTATCACTTTTGAATCAATTGTATAATTTGGCCGGGGAATGCCCCGAAGTACCTGTATATATTTATTCACCGGGGAATGCCCCGAGGTATCATGTACCCGGAGGACGTTCGTGATGAAGGCCCGAGGCGTCGGGTAGAGCATTAGTCTAGAATTAATTTAGAGTAGGTTTATATTTTCGCATTTTTTGTTTTGGACTGTATAATTGGACTGGACACTAAGTTTTGGATTGTTTTGTTTGTTGATTGATTGTTTTACGTGCTTTTGTGCGGTTTATATAATCGTAGCGTCAAAATTAGCCGATATGCTTCACCAAGCGACCGTGGTCGGACCACGGGACCGAGGGGTGCCTAACATCTTCCCCTCGGTCAACAGAATTCCTTAACCGGAATCTCTGTTCGCGGATCAGTTTAAAAGAGTCAAAAACAGTTTTGAAAAGGATTTTCCAAAGGTGACTTGGCATACCGGATTATGCCAAGTGGCGACTCTGAATAAAAAATTGTAAATAATCCTTTTTCTAAACAACCTTCATTTTGTCACTTTAATAATAAGAACCCTTTCGAAACTTAAGATTATATCTTTTTGGTTAAAAAAGGGGTGTGACATCTTGTAACAAATGTCTTTATCTGTTGGTCATCTCCAACAGATGACCAATCTGTTGCAACATATGACTTTATCTGTTTGTCATTTCCAACAGATTACTAATCTATTATAATAGATGACTAATCTGTTGCAACAGATGTCTTTATCTATTTGGTCATTTTCAATATATTACTAATTTGTTGCGATAGACGATCAATCTGTTGCAATCGATGTCTTTATCTACTTGGTCATTTCCAATAGATTGCTCTTCTGTTGCAACATATGGGCCATTTGTTATCAATCTATCTTTAATTTTATTGTAATAGTAAATAATCTTGTGTTGTTATTTAATTTTAGTCTATGACCTTGCTCTCAACCAAACACATTCTTTCTTGTAATTGATTCTTTCCACTCTCGAACACTCAAAAACCTACACCTCATAACATCTTAAAAAAATAGGTAGAATGAAAAAAATAAGAATAAACTCAGTCAATCAAATATAGATTTTCTCATTCATTACATAAAAAATATTTACAACATTAGGTAGATCTGATAAAATAAACTACATATGATAAAAAAAAAATATATAACATAATTATTATTATTATTATTGTCAATCGAAAATCCATTGGGCAACAGACCTCTCAGCCTTCGAATTCCACAAAGCACCCTTGCTCTCGCGACGCCCAACTATCACTCAAGTTCATGGACCAGCCTTTCAAGTTCCTACACGGTGTCAAGTAGAATCACCATGTATCAAATCAGATCAGTCATATCTAGAACATGCATGAACAAATAACATAAAACACTAAACCACATATACTACCAACTGGTAGTTTAAAAAAAAAAATGTGAAACCTAACTAGAAAATAGATGCATGTTAATAATTTTCATATTAGAACAAGAAAATAAAACATACCTTAACGGACGAACAGAAGAATTATTTTTGAACGAGAAGTGATAGAAGATATAATGGCGGTTTTATGCAAGACAAGATGCAAGAGATAGAGCTGAGGAGACCTATTTATAAAAGATTGAATTAGTGAGTAGTGCAGTGTGTTGGAAAAAAAATCACGACCGTTCACCTCTTTTTTAATAATTATATCTCTTAATTAAATCAAACTTGGTGACTTTTTTATTAATTAAATCAAAAAATAGATTTAAATACAAAAAAAGGTGAAAAGTCAAAACTTTTCAGCTTTTTGGTATTTTAGTTATTTAAATTAAATAGCTACAAAATTGTGTTTATCATATTTTTTTCCATATTATTTATTTACGGATTATTTTTTTAATGAAATGATCAAAAATTCATGACCCTTGAGTTCTTTCAATAGATGATCTATTTGTTGCAACATATGGTCCATCTGTTACAACAGATGACCTTTCTGTTGCAACATATGACTCATCTCTTAGAGTAATTGATTCATTTTTGTAATATATGGTTCATCAGTTGCAAGAAATTATTCATTTATTGCAACAGATTGTTCATTTGTTGAAAAAATAAATCAATAGCAAGATTTATTCAATAGAAACAATAACAAATCATCATTTATCAATACACTATTTTTACCATGAGATTAATTGAAATCGTAATTGAACTTACTAATTCATCTTTAATTTTAGTTATATCAATATAGTTATTTCTAATGATGGCTTAGTTTGAATCATTTCAAATAAAATTAGTTATTTGATCACTCTACTCAGGAGGAACATACTTAGTTGATCATGTAATTACCATGAGATTAATTGAAACTGTAATTGAACTTATTAATTCATATTTTATTTTAGTTAAATCAATTTAGTTATTACTAATAATGGCTTAATTTGAATCAATAGATGACTAACATATTGCAATAGATGAGTAATCTGTTGGAAAAGACCAAACAGTTAAAGACATCTATTGAAAATGACCAAACAGATATAGACATTTATTGCAATAGATGACTAACCTATTGCAATAACTAACTCATCTATTAAAAACTATCATACAACTATAGACATCTGTTGCAACAGATGACTAAATTATCGCAACATATGACTCATCTGTTGGAAATTATTAAATAGACAAGATATATGTTGAAAAAAAATTTAAAATACTAAAGCTCAAATATTTTTAGGAGAACTCAAACATTTGTTCCCTTGTCTAAGGTCTTGTATTAAAGACTTGTCTTCAATTTTAATTAAATTAATTTAGTTATTATTAATAATTTCTTAATTTAAATTAACAAATGACTAACCTGTTATAAAAGTCTGTTGCAACAGATGACTAACTTGCTGCAACAAATAGGTCATCTGTTAGAAAATAATTAAAATACTAGGGAACTCAAATATTTTTTAGGAGAACTCAAATGTTTGTCCCATTGTCTTAGGGACATCTTTAATTTTAGCTAAATCAATTTAGTTATTACTAATAATTTCTTAATTTGAATCAACCGATGACTAACATGTTGCATCAGATGATTCATCTGTTAGAAATTATCAAACAGCTAGAAAATCTGTTGTAACAGATGGGTCAACTATTAGAAATCAATTAAAATACTAGGGAACTTAAACGTTTTTAGGAGAACTCAAACATTTGTCCCCTTGATCCTTTTGCATTTGAAGTGTGATATATTATCGTTGTCTTCTTTACCTCTTTCATGAAATTTTTCATGTGTTTTACTTATTCGTTGTGCCCCTGTTGAAATTTTTGAAATTTTTTTAGGTCAAATTTTTTTCGTATATCACTTGGACATTACTTCATAGGTGATTTTGTAAGTAAAATTATGATTTTTGTAGAATTTCTTATTTGGTGTATCTGCTACTGCTACAATGGATAGAACCTGCAACATGAATCCAACATATGAGTCATCTATTACAACAAGTGAGTAATCTGTTGCAACATATGACTAATCTGTTGCAACAGATGACCCATATGTTGGATTCATGTTACAACACTATAATACAAATCCAACAAATGAGTAATCTATTGCAACATATGACACATCTGTTGCAACAGATTACCCACATATTATTGCAACATATGACTCATTTGTTGCAACAGATTAGTCATATATGTTGCAACAGATTACGCATCTGTTGCAATAGATTAGTCATATATGTTGCAATAAATTACTAATCTGCGCAACAGATTAGTCATATATATTACAAAAGATTACTAATCTGTGCGATAGATTAGTCATATATGTTGTAATAGATTACTCATCTGTTGGATTCACGTTACATATTTTATGCATTGTTGAAAAAACAACAGTAGCAGACACATCTAGACGAGAAATTCAACTAAAAAATAACAAATATAAAAAAAATAACAAACACCAACAAATTAAGTTCTTCATTTTCGTCATAACTAAAAAGTCCTAATTTTTTACCTGTGAAAGTAAAAAAGAAATGATGAAGAACTCGAAGTTGTTGTCGCCGGAGAATGTTGTCACGTCGACTGTCGGTTGAAAGTAAAAAAGGAACGGGAAAGAACTCAAAAGTATTTGTCGCCAGAGGTTGAAGTTGCACAAGATTGAAGGAAGAAATTTGGAAAGTTGTTGGTTAGGAGAAGTTAGAGAGAGAAACTATCGAGAGAAAGAGAGAAGAGAGATTGATTTATATAGAGAGAAAAGTTTTATGGGTGTGGGTTAATTTGTATTTTTGAAAAGATTAAAAAGTCTGAAAAATATTAATCAAGTCCACAATTAACCTAATCAAGTTTCTTAATTATGTTTGACCCTTTAAGTTGGTCAATGTCACCAATACTTCATTCAAGACTTAAAAGACACCTTTCCTTCAATTTTCCCTACTATCTAATAAAAGAAAAATTAAGTACCTATATACATGTATCTTAGATACACTTAGATTAACAAATCATGTAATAAATCCCAAATATTTATATTTAAAGTTAACATCTCCTATAAAATTATTCTTTCTTATTCGGCCAAACACATCGACAAGCACCTCAACTTGGCACGATCTTTCACTTTGACACCTAAAGTGGACATTATGAATTTTAAGCACCTCAACAAGTATCCTGGTGTGTCATTTTGGCAACTTTTGCAGCGTTGGCATGATGCGTGTATTTCACTTACGTGAAGGTGCGTGAAAGACCTTTTTCGACTGATGTGGCATACAAATTGGCCCACAAATAATATATTAACTCACTCCATTAATTTATACCTTCTACTTTATTTTTATCCACTGTTTATTTTCACCAACATCTACTCATAATCCAATCCTAAGTAGCAATAATAATACACTCAACATCTACTCATAATCACTGCACCAAGAAAACAAAAACAAACAAAAAGCTTTGGATTCTCCATTGATTTGCCATTTTAGACTTCTACAGTACATGTTCTTTACCGAAATTTCCACAAATCAACCGAATTTTCCTTTTCCGGCCTCAGTTTTATCCATCTTTTTTTTTGTCAATCTTAATCTTATTTAATGGTGAAAATTATTTTTTCACCATTAGTCTATGCTAGTTAGCGTTGATTTTCAGTGATTTAATTTTTCTCAATTTCTAACGGGATTCTCTCAATTTGGTCGAAAGTCCATTTTCTTAACTGAATTTTTGTCAATTTCCAATTTAATGTCTCTCAATTTGATTCAATATACCACTTTTCCGATTGAG
The DNA here is from genome assembly GCA_030864215.1 of Capsicum pubescens. Taxonomy (NCBI): domain Eukaryota; kingdom Viridiplantae; phylum Streptophyta; class Magnoliopsida; order Solanales; family Solanaceae; genus Capsicum; species Capsicum pubescens. The sequence continues at coordinate 225,744,147 of CM061549.1, forward strand.
TTTTGCACAATTTCAACTAGGTGTCTATGGATTAAAAATTTTATTTTTCCAACTGAATTTTCCCCTAATTTAATTAAAGAATCCATTTTTCTACACATGCATCATTACAAAGAGGAGAAAAGAAAGAGTGTGTATGTGTTTGGTGAATGTCCCTCCCTGGCGTCCTTCTCTGAGGCTTTAGGAATCTAGAAAGGGGGAGGGAGGTTAGAGAAGACAATTTTGAGGGTGTATTGGAGAGAATGGTCAGGGGGGAGGGGGAAACATTGCAGAGACAATAATTTTGGAAGTGTGGGGGTATTTGGAGAAGATAATTTGAGTTGAGAGAAGGGGTTGAAGAGGACAATTTCTTTTTTTTTTGGGGGGGGGAGGGTGAGAGAAGGGATATTAGAGAATATGATCTTTGGAGCTGGGAGGGGGGAGGACATTACATCGACTAATTTGGAGGGGTGCAATATTAGTGAAACACCTCAAGTCTTGGACCCTTACAAAATTCCCTTGGTTTTGGACTTACTAGACTTGGTACGACTCAAGGGTACCAGTCATACCCTTGAATACGACTTGTGGGATGGCTTGGTGGTTCACTCGTACACTAGGCAATGTGTTTTGGGTATCTACTATCCAATATATGACTCATCTTGGTATGAGTCATATAGGAACATACGAGTGGTGCAAGGCAAGTTGTATGTTACTTGTTTGAGTTGTCTTGTGGAATTTTCCCAAGGTACGGTTGGTGGGTACGATTGAGTGTACCACTTATACCCTTAGGTACGAGTTAGGGAAGTGTGAGTAGTATAGAAACCAGTGGGTAGGGTCTTGGCATGGTCTTGGGTATGAGTTGGGGTACTACTTGTACCCTAGGATACGAATGGTATGGGTGAGTCATACCTCTGGACGTGGCTTATTTTAATCTAAGGTCAAGGGTAGTCCGAACATTTCCTAATTCAAAACCCTTATGTCCTCACATTATATAACCCTTGGTGGCCTTCCATAACACTTGTTAAAAGATTAAAACACTCTACATACTCTCTCAAACTCAGTCTTGAAGATTGGAGGCTAGGGTTTCTTCATGTGTTCTTTAAAGGGCTAAAGAGTCATGTTTCTCTTCAGAATCTTCTTGTATAAGTCATGTACTCCTTCTATCATTATTAGTTCTAACTAAAGGCATATGTATTGTGTTTTAAACATTGATGTATGAATCATGAATGGTGGTTCTCAAAATATATGTTGAGGGTCTTGATGCATATTATTTGGTATTGGCTTAAACTATTTTTTTGCATATTTTTTTGTTATGGTTTAGCAAATGCGTCTTGAGTAACCCTAATTACAGTGGTTATTGCATTGGTTTTGGTCTTGGTAAAGGTATGCCCTCAACATGTTTGCTAAAATACCTAAAAGAATGTTTTCACTCTATTGTTGAACTTTTATTGGAACTTTTGCATAGTTTGTTTTGGTAATGGAACCCTAAATAGATTTGGATGGTTTAAATATTTTAAATGATATAAATGCTTTAAATGTTTGGCATGGTCATAAATGGTTTTGAATGGTTTTAAATTGTATAAATGGTGTACATAGTTTGGAAGGATTAAATGGTAAAGCCTTGGTGGGTATGAAATTGGTTATTCTTGTGGGGTACATGGGAATCTCCCAAGTGGTTTAATATGGTAAATGGAAGGGAACTTGGAAGTCCCCATAAACATATATATGGTTGGTTATGGATAGTGCTTGCAAGTATAGTCGGTATGACGATACCACCACTAAATGACCTTGGTTAATAAATGATAAATTGAATGATTGGTTTCTTGGCAATGGTTTTAATTGGGCAATAATGGTGGGGTTTGTGGCAAAATCGTAGAAGGTGGAGTACCCGGGGGGACCGAAACTGGAAACTCATATTTGACGATATGAGGTTGGTCTTGGTGACCGTGTGCACAATGTCACACTATATTTTGGGGGATGTAGTAGTCATCCTAGATTTTCTTCCCTGGTCATATGGCTACACGCATTGGAGCCCTTTCAGTAGGGGGAGTTGAACCCATATAGCCCGTGGGTGAATTAGGATGACAAAGCTATACAATCCAGGTAAAAGTTTTAAGGACATGCTAAAGCCGGTTCCCTTTCCTGGTATATATATATATATATGGTTGTATACATTAGTGATAATTTTTCTTGGCTTTGTAAATGACATTATTTTATCCTTATCCTGAGTGCATGCTAGTGTTCACCCACTAACCCATCTTTGGGCGGCTGTATACCCACGCTATGTAGGGATCAACCATTCTACTTATCCTTCTTAGTGAATGAATTCGAGGACAGCCGATGTTGTATTGAAGTAGTGAGCTTCTATAGTTCGAAAGGCATCTATTTCATGTCATGGGTTACTTTACATATCTCTTGTCTTTCATAGACTTTGATTTTTGGCTATGGTCGGGGGCATATCCCAACTAGGTACTCTTTGGTTGGTCTAGAGGCTTTCTATGGACAACTGTGGACTTCGGTATGGTATGGATTGGTTATGTTTTGTATATATATATATACATACACTGGCTTATTATACTAATTTTATCTTATTGTTTCCCCATTGGTTTGGGTTGGTTATTGGGTGATTGGACTTGGTTGGGTTGGACTCGGATATAGACTTATCCTAGAGTCAGCACACGGGTGAATACGCTATCTTGTTATATGTTCGAACACTAGCCGACTCAAGGTATGCATTTGGTGGACAGGTTGGGTAACGGGGGTGGTTCCCGGTCTTGGTTGGGCTTGGAACTGCCCATTACAATAAGGCCTTGGATTGGGTTGTGTAAAGTTGGTATCAGAGCTTTAGGTTTTGGTGTCATGGGGTGTCCATAAAGCCGTGTCGAGTAGAGTCTTTCTTATGGATGTGTCGTGCACCACACTTATAATCAGGAAGCTACGAGGTATTTAGAAATATTTCACTTTCTTGGTTATTCTACTTTCGGGATAGGGAGTCTAAAAACTTGAACTCTTCTCTAAATATTCCTTGGTTCACTCTTCGGACCATGTCTTTTCAATAATCTAACATTTATGGAAACCCGTTTGTCCTACTCGAGGACAACATGTGAAGCACAGACCCAACCAAGGGTCGCAGCTTCTGGTTTTCCCCGTGGAGTCCCACTGGTCTTCACTAAACCTATCTTAGAAGGTGATACTCATACTCACTTACCTCAAGGAGAGGTTACCAATGCTGAGTTTCGTCATCCTAATAATCTATTAACCCAAAGAGTGACAACTCTGTCATGTTATTCCTGTCCTATTGGTACGGGGAGGAATAAGGTAAGGTTGGTAAATAGGCAAGGTAAGGGGGTCTCGATCTTCTGAACAAAATGGGAGGCCAATGGTATGCAGTAAATGGTCCAAAAAAGAAGAGTTGGGTGAGTCCTAACTCCTATTCTATGTCTTGTGTTCCCTACCCGGATTTAATTGAGAGGCAGGTGTTTTTAGATTGGTAAATTCTTCTAGGGCACAAGGTGCCCAATTTCGAGTTAATAGGGCCCATTTCACATCATCCTATTTTTTTATAAATATTGTGGTTGGTCGCATCGTAGTTGTTATGAGTGAGAAAGGAATCAATATTTTGGTTGTGGTCAGTTGGGTTTTGCGTGACAGGGATGTCCCATAAGGGATGCCTCTAGGGCAAATAGAGTATTGGCTACTACCTCTGGCTTCGGCAATGGTCGGGATCATCTCAATGTTCTTACTATTCCTCAGGAGCCTGAGGCATCTTTTTATGCCGACACTAGTATGTTGAAAACTCCTTTCCCTATGCTTTGTATGGTTTACTTGGTTTTGAGTCCCCTCTCTTTTGTGACCTCATTTGTGGTTGTGTATTTCGGTCTCAAGATTACTTTAAACTCTTTTCTTCTTTTATTTTTACCCTGGTAGGTGACTCTACGATTGCTAAAAGAGTCTATAAGAGGTTTGTGGTATCTTTTGGTAGAAAAAGGGTCTTAGTAGATTTGTGTAACTCGAATATGGTGGATTTCAAGTTCATTCGGGGGAATGGATTGGTTGCACTCATGCTATGTGTTATTAGGTTGTCATATCCATAAAAAGATTATCTTTATGCTCCATGGTGAGTCAATTATGGGATGAGAGGATAGTTTTGTTCCCTAGCTATTAAGGGAAATATTTATATCACATCTTAGAACTCAGAGGATGGTTTCAAAAGGGACGTCTTTATTATTTGTCCTGGGTTAAAGATTCTAACTTGGAAGGTCTTTTTTTGCATTCAGTTTTGGTGGTGAATGAATTTCCTGGGGTCCTTTCTGATGACCCTCATGGTGTCTTTCTAATTGGGAGGTTGGTTTGGGGTTGGTCTTGTTTTAGACATTTGTCCAAATTTTTATTCTTTCTTCATAGAATGGTTCTGGTTGGGTTAAAGGGCTTAAGGAGAAATAGAGAAATCTTTTAGATAAAGGTTCCATCTGTTTTTATATTTCTCGGTCGGGTGCTTTTGTGCTTTTATGCATAAGGGGAATGGTTCCCTAGAAATGCATAGGTGGTCAGTGGATGATTAAGGAACTTAGAGTGTCCTTCAAGTGGGGGAGGACCTTATATGCATTTTCTCGGAGTGCCTTGTTAGTAGTGCAGTGGTGGATGAAGACACTAAGTGTGAATCTTAGATATTTGGTTTTAGTAAAGAGAGTATGATAAGCTCGGGAATAGCAATGCGAATGTTGTAGAGGTAATTGGTAGGTTGGATGAGGTTGATGATTTAGGAAATACAATAGTGGGAGAGTTGTACCATATAGGCCAGGAGTTCAGGTTGAACGGAGGGACTGGGGATCTAGTCATTCAACAGGTTAGATCATAGAGCTTGCATGTATCCCTGTACCTATACTTGTACTTTATTATTGTCATGAAATTGATTATTAAATTCATGGTTTTGAAATTGGGTTTTGGCATAATTGAGGTCTTTGACATGATTCATTTAAGTGATTTTCCATAGGTGATGATGCATTATTCGAGCTTTATTTATGTTTATGAACATTGGGGGATGCATGGGAATGTTAAATGGATTTTGGGGTACTATGGATTCCCCAATTACTTGGTTTTGGTCTTGGAAATTATATGTCCTCAAACTATTTGTGAAATTTCCGTTGAATATAATTTTATCATATGGTTGACTATTCATAAATCTTTGCATTGCATAAAAGGTTAAAGGAACATGAATTGGTTTTAGTTGGATTCAAATGATTTATGAAAAGGATTTGAGGGCCATGGTATGATTTGAAATGGTTTTGGTTTAATTGGAAACCTTGGAGTCAACTTGGTCCATGGTTTTTGCATGTCTATGTTGGGCTCTGGTTAGCATTTAGTTGAATGAGGTTTTAGGTATAGGAGAACCAAGCGTCCCTGGTGTACGTCTTCGGTAATACCTATTAGAGCGGAGAATCGTATTCATTGGTGTAATGGGATGGAGATTGGTGGTTAATCTAGAATTCTCTTTTAGTGGTGGACTTCAAGGAAAAGTTGGGTTGCATATTCTGATGATACTTTTCTCTCTCGGTTAAGAGGGTATTCTAGTAGTGTTGTATGCATTCTTATAGTACTTATGCCTAGGTCCGCATTTGGTATTTTCCCTATTCCCTAAACATGAGTTTTGACTTATATTACATTACTCATGGTTTGTGGATGTGTTTCTTTTGGTGTCCAGTCTTAAGGACTTCTTTTTGGTATGGTTAGGTGTTTCTTCTTTTATGATCTAGGTAGTTACCCTGAAGTACTTTGTGCCTATGGTGTCGTGTCTTGTTTGGGGAGTCTTTATCTTGTCTTGGGTGGCATGGGTAATCTTGTAATTTGGTTTCTTAAATGTCTCTTCTTGTGCTAGGGTGATAGTAGTTTGGAAAGTATGGTGATGCATTGAAATGGAGACTATAGAAGTCCCTAAGTGGGGGAGAGTCTAGGGTGACTACCAGAATTAAGGTTTTGGAAGGTAAGGTAAGGTTTTTGTCATAGGAAATGGTTAGGAAAGGAATGGGTGGTGAAAACCTTGTGAAGGTTGTAAAGGGTGATAGATCTTTTGATGGATAGGTTGTACCGCGGGTATATAAGTTGTAAGCTTGAATGTTGTGATTGGTAGATATACCAATAAGTTGTGTTGGGTACCCGAAAGGTTTGGTAATGAATGGTTTTATGAATTATTTTCATGGCTTAGTAGTGGTATGATTTTGGGTGTTCAATTATAGGTTGGGGGTTTCGGTTACAGTGGTTGGATATGGTTTGTCCATGTCCTTTACTCATGGTTTCCTTATTATAATGGTGATGGAAGTGGAATGGTGTTTCGGGATAGATGTAAGGAGTGGTATTGGTATCTAAGATTCCTTGTTATTTAGGAAGGTCCCGATGAGGATCATGGAATAGTAAGTTCGCCGGTTGCGAACAAAAGGTGTGGCTTCGATAAAGGTTCTATGGTGGAACTAAAAGCCTGAGAAAGTCATTTGGAATGCGGAAGGGGACATGGAGTTCAAGTGTTTGCATTGGTTCTTTGTTCCGAAAATTCATGTGTGAGGTGTGTACTTTGTAACATGTCTTTTTGTTTTCTAACTCGGTTAAAGGTGAGGAATGGTTTCTCTAGCATCTTTGCTTTCTAACTTAGTTAAGGGTAAAATGGAGGTGTTGGGGTGTAAATTGTGTTTGGGATATGTGATTATCTTCTCATTTTGGTTTACATCCTTGTCTTCTGTTTTGGGTTGAGGGGAAATTTAATGGGTGTTAATGTGATATTTCGTGCTTGTTCTTAACCTTACCCGTCATTTGAGGACGAATGATCCTAGTGGGAGAGATTGAAACACCCCAAGTCTTGGACCCTTGCAAAATTCCCTTGGTTTTGGACTTACTAGATTTGGTACGACTCAAGGGTACCAATCGTATCCTTGAATACGACTTGTGGGATGGCTTGGTGGTTCACTCGTACACTAGGCAGCGTGTTTGGGGTATCTACTGCCCAAGATACGACTCATATTGGAACGAGTCGTATAGAAACATACGAGTGGTACAAGGAAAGTCGTATGGTGCTTATTTGAGTTGTCTTGTGGAATCTGCCCAAGGTACAGTTGGTGGGTACGATTGAGTGTTTACCACTTGTACCCTTAGGTAGGAGCTAGGAAAGTGTGAGTCGTATAGAAAACAATAGGTAGGGTCTTGGCATGGTCTTGGGTATGAGTTGGGGTACCACTCGTGCCCTAGGATACTGATGGTATGGGTGAGTCGTGCCCCTGGACGTGATTTGTTTTAATTTAAAGTCAAGGGTAGTTCGGATATTTCATACCTCAAAACCCTTATGTCCTCACGTTATATAAACCTTGGTGCCCTTCCATAACACTTGTTAAAAGATTAAAACACTCCAAATACTCTCTCAAACTCACTCTTGAAGATTGGAGGCTAGGGTTTCTTCATGTGTTCTTCAAAGGGCTAAAGAGTCATGTTTCTCTTCAGAATCTTCTTGTATAAGGCATGTACTCCTTCCCTCATTGTTAGTTCTAACTAAAGACATGTATTGTGTTTTAAACATTGATTTATGAATCATAAATGGTGGTTCTCGGAATATATGTTGAGGGTTTTGATTCATATGGTTTTATCACGACCCAAAAATGAAGAGGATGATGGCACTTGTTGCGGTGTACCTTGACAAGTAAGACTATCACCCAAACCGATTCAAAATGAGAAAAAAGACAAAAATATCCAAGGTAAGGCTTCTAGAATGAAGCCAAACCATATAAGTAATCATAACAATGCGGAAAGAACTTATCCAAAATACCAATCATGCCCGAAATAAGATATCAATAGTGTAAGAACTACTAATACAATCCAAGAGTCAAATACATCAAAAAATTAACCACAAAGAAATAATATCTGTCTCTAAATACTAATAAAGACATAACTACTGTGGCAAGATAGAGGTGAACTTCGGATGCATGAATGCCCAACCTCTACCTTGGAAGCTCCAATAATCGCTCGAGTCAGGCAAGCTGAGGCGTACTTGACCTAGGACCTACATCGAAAGGGCGCAGTAGGCATGATTACGGTCCACTTGTACTCAGTAGGTATCATAGGCCGACCAAGAAAAGTAGTAAATAAAGTATATAAAATATACACTAAGGGCACGTCACCTGCAATAAGAAAATGTCATACAACGGTAGCCCACACCACTTGCACTAACAGTTCTAATATATCACATAACACCAAGATAGAGCACGAGTATACATTATATCATATATTAGTAGAACAAGGGGGAACATGTTGTAATGCCCCAAATCTGATACCCGAAATTCTACACGGTTCTAGCAATCCCGAAGGACCACAAGCTAACCCATGACTAATATGTGTAACTGAGCACTGCATAATATACTGTATAAATGCGGAATAAAAGGGTTGAAAAGCCATAAGGTTTAAATATCTGATAAAATATAACATCTGGAAATACGGTATATCAATAGCAAAACTGAAATAAACTGTCTGAACATGCTAGTCTGAAAGCCTCTAAACTGTCTGAAAACTGTGGAGTTGATGGGACATGTCCCCAACTAACTCCGTCTACTAAAACTGAAATAATAAAGTAATGAAATAATCATGCTATCCTCGAATGATGAGGACTCACTGCAAATCTACTGCTGCTGGATGAATCTAAAGCTAAGTGAGATTTGGAACTTGAGCGTCCGAACCTATGGTATAAAACACCATAGCGCAGAAGAAAAATATATGCCATTACGTCTGAATATACTGGTATGCAAAGTAAGGTAGGCTGAATGCATGGGGTTCATATGCATGAACAATACTAACTGACTGAATAAGATAAACGTGAGAATACATACATGAATACGTAACTGTAAATGAGATCGTGATAATACTGACTAATGAGTCTTAATACTGATAACATGAGTTTCCTATAACTGATATACTGTTAACTGAATGACTGTGTCTGACAGTCCTGATTCTGATAGAACTAGCTGAGTTCTGTACTGAACTGAGTGATTGTATCTGACAGTCCTGAATCTGAAGAACTATCTGAGTTCTTTTATCGAGACTAAGACTGAGACTCTGGGAAGTATTCATCTAACCTACATAACCCTTTTCTGTATAGATTTGGGGTCCAATCTGTAACCCCAATTAGAAGGGTGTCAATACCGCGTAACTGGTAAGGACAAGCTGTGAGTGACCCTCATCTAGCAGTGTCCCCAAAGAAGAATGGTGGGACCCTCAACTGGCAGTGTTAATCCATCTCATCAACCCTCAACTTCCAGTATTGATACCTCAACCTATGCTGGCTACATAGTTCTGGAATGTAAGAATTACTTCTAAGGTTCACACCCTCTACTGCCAGTGTGTGCCCTCATCCTTGGGTTCGCTCGGTGCTGAATCCTACTCCCAACAGAATAGACACTGAACTAATTATACTGAGATGAACTGGACTGAGTTCACTGAGTTCCGTGGACTGATGGAATATTACTGAATTCTATTAACTAACTGAGTTCATGAAATTACTGAGTTTTCCTGAGTCATATAACTGACTGAATTCTACGGAGTTCTGAAACTGACTGAAAATAATACTGATCATGGCGTGACTGAGATTATCTTGACACTAACACTGGCTCTAAGCACATAGCTATATTGTCGGGTACAAGTACCCCAGGACTCGATAGCATGATACTGACAAGACATGATACTTTTTTAACACATGACCATAGTCAACAATTCATAGTACAAACGTTGGGGATTTTCATGAAGTATTTGTATGTCATAAGCTTACACATGAATAGGAATACATATAAACATGTCATAATTTCATAATTCTAATCTCATGAGCATTCCACCAAACCATTACAATGCATAACAATGACATGGAGGTCATTGGGAACATAAGGGTAAAGCATGGATTCATCAATTTGGTCACAATTGAGTCATAAAGCATAATACTTATTCTCTTAGGCATTTTAGCAACCACCTTGCATGCGTAACTTGAGGCTTAAGTATGAACATTAAAATAATACATAATGTCAATATTTTTCACTTCAAATATAAGAATTCCAACCACATGCTAACATAATTTCATTATATGTATTAAAGATTTCAACTTGGTAATCATACAACAACATAAACATGGATATGATTCAATTTATAACATGGAATTCAAAATTTATATTTTGAAAGGGGTTTCTTGAGCTTCATGGGTGAAAGGACCCCATGAATCAACACTTTACATACCTTAGATGGAAGTTTCTTAAAGATTAACGGTGGAATCTCCTGGATTAGAACCTTCAATTGAAAACCCTAGACTTGTTCTTGAGGGAATTTGAGAGAAACAACTATATTTTGGTAAAAACCTAGTTGAATCTCGTGTTATAGGCTTATATAGGGGTGGGAAATTGACCCTTTTGCCCTTAAAGACGCGGACATTCAATGACTAAAAACTAGGCATCAACGCGATTGGCGACGTGGTGCGTCGATGCCCCGACGCATCGCGTCATGATCACGCCAAGCCTCTGCTGTTTTTACTGGAAGTCCCTGAAACAATGTTAACCAACGCGATAGGTGACGCGGCGCGCCAAGATCGTGTTGGTCCATTATTTTAGGACACCAACTGCGATCTAAACAAGTTCCAAAATATCTGAGACTTGTCTGGGAACACCCATCGTCCTCTCTGATCACGAATCAACAAAATTTTGGACCATTAAGAGACATTAAGGTCAAAAAATGATATTTACAACTTTTGAAGGCAAAAAATAAACTAAGTCTGGGAACTTAGCTAGAATTTTCTAAGTATGAGACCCCTTGACAAGCCTAAAAGGATGAATTAAGCTTAGAAATTTTACAGGGTTTTACAATATCTCCCCCTTGGGAACATTCCTCCTCGAATGAGACTAACTGAGATGGGAGAAATGATAAGCTAAAGTATATACTGATCTTGAACAACTGAAACATGAGTACATGACTGACATTACTGATTTACTGAGATTCATATTGAGCATGCATATCTGATGCATGATTTCATGACTGAGCTGATACATGAATGCATGACTGGGAGTACTAATTCATTTGTTCGTGGATATCCGATGCATGAATACATGACTGACGTGATGCATGAACACATGACTAAATATACAATGGTATTTGATACCAAGTTTATAATGGAAATCTGAGCATGAAACTAAATACCAAGTTGTAACTGAAATTTGAACATGAAAATGAAAAAGATTTAAAGAAAGCTATTACCTTGGGCTGAGTCTGAGTTTGCGGAGAAAAGGTGAGGGTACTTAGACCCCATGTCTACTTTTGCTTCCCAAGTATCTCCCTCAATGGACTGATTCAGCCAAAGAACTTTGACTAGAGGAACTTTTTCGTTCCTCAGTCTGTGAGTCTGGTAATCAAGGATTTCGACTGGAATCTCTTCATAAGAGAGGTTGTTCTGAATGTCTATACCCTCTATAGGGACTACAATTGCTAGGTCACCTATGCACTTCTTAAGCAAGGAGACATGAAACACTGGATGGACTGAGGCGAGATCTAAAGGCAATTCGAGCTCATAAGCTACCTTGTCGAAGCGACTGAGATTTTTGAAGGGACCGATATATCAGGGAATGAACTTTACCTTCTTGCCGAACTGCTTCACTCCCATCATGGGAGATATTTTCAAATAAAAAAGATAACCAATATCAAAATCGAGATCTTTCCTGCGCACATCTGCGTACAGTTTCTATCGGCTATGAGCTGTCTTGAGCCTTTCTCTGATCAACTGGACTTTTTCTAAGGTATCGAATACCAAGTCAGGCCCTGCTACTGTGGCCTTACCCATTTCAAACCAACAGATTGAAGATCTGTATCTCTTACCGTAGAGATCTTCGAATGGAGCCATCTTAATACTGGAATGATAGTTGTTGTTGTATGCAAACTCAATCAAAGGCAAGTGGTCATCCCAAATACCCTTGAAATCAATTGTACACGCTCGCAGCATATCTTCTAAAGTCTGGATGGTCCTTTCTGCTTGACCATCTGTCTGGGGATGGAAGATTGTACTGAGGTGAACTTGGGTACCTAAACCCTATTGGAATGCCTTTCAAAACTGAGAGGTGAACTGGGTACCTCTATCTAAGATAATAGACAATGGGATACTGTGTAATCTGACCAACTCCCTGATATAGAGTTTGGCGTAATCCTCGGTTGAATAAGAGGTATGGACTAGAAAAAAAATGAGCTAATTTGACCATCCTGTCTACAATGACCCAAATTGAATCATGCTGATGACGAGTATGGGGAAAACCCATCACAAAGTCCATGTTCACGTATTTCCACTTCCAAGTGGGAATATTGAACTCTTGCATGGACCCACTAGGCTTCTGATGCTTTATCTTAACCTGCTGACATGTAGAGCACTTAGCCACAAACTCTACAACATCTCTCTTCATACCACTCCACCAATAGATCTCCTGTAAGTTGCGGTACATCTTAGTGTCCCCTGGATTAATAGAGTATCGCGGACTATGCGCTTCTGCAAGAATTTGTTGCCTCAAGTCATCTACACCTGGCACACACAAACGACCCTGGCAACACAATACACTATCTCTCCCTTGGGAGAAAACCTCAACCTTCTAATCTCTGACTGACTCTTTCAACTTGGATATACTGGAATCTTTATCCTATTTTTCTTTTACCTCGAAAACTAAAGATGATTCCGAGCTATTTTTAACCCATATACTACCTTCCGCTAAATAGACTAAGAGAACACCTATTCGGGTAAGCTAATGGACTTCCTGAGCTAACTTCTTCTTACTGTCCCCAACATAAGCAACACTACCCATAGACAGTCTACTGAGAGCATCGGCTACTACATTGGCTTTGCCCGAATGGTAAAGGACACTCATGTCGTAGTCTTTCAAAAGCTCTAACCACCTTCTTTGACAGAGGTTAAGATCTTTCTGAGAGAATAAGTACTGAAGGATTTTATGATCTGTGAACACATCGATATGCACCCCATACAAGTAATGCCTCCAAATCATTAAGGCAAAAACTACGGTTGTTAACTCAAGATCATAAGTCAGATAATTCTTCTCATGAGGTTTAAGCTGTCTGGAGGCATGGGATATGAACTTACCATGCTACATGAGGACACAACCCAAACCCACTATGGACGTATCACAGTACAAAACGAACCCATTTGAAGCGTCTGGAAGAGCCAAAATTGGAGCTGAGGTGAGTCGAGCTTCAACTCCTGAAAACTCTTCTCGCAAGGATCTGACCACTGGAACTTGACTTTCTTCTGAGTCAGTCTAGACATAGGGGATGCAATAGAAGAAAATCCCTCAACAAACCATCTGTAATAGCCATCCAAACCCAAGAAACTCCTGATATCTGATGGAGAGATAGGGCGAGGCCAGTTTCTTACTGCTTCGGTCTTTTGAGGATCAACTCTAATTCAATCACCGAAAATGATATGACCAAGGAAGGCTACTGAACTTAGCCAAAATTTTCACTTATTAAATTTGGCAAACAATTGATGATTTCTGAGAGTCTGCAACACTATTCTGAGATATTCTGCATGATCATGCTCACTACGGGAGTAAACAAGGATGTCATCTATGAAGACTATGATGAACATGTCCAAGTACTACTTGAACACTCGGTTTATCAAGTCCATAAAGTTTGCTGGGGCATTGGTAAGACTAAAGGACATGACTAAGAATTCAAAGTGACCATACTGAGTTTGGAAAGCTGTTTTTAGAATGTCACATTCTCTGACTCTGAGTTGATGATAACCTGATCTGAGGTCTATCTTAGAGAAGTAACTGGCGCCCTGAAGTTGGTCAAACAATTCACTAATTTTGGGAAGTGAATACTTGTTCTTGACCGTAACTTTATTGAGCTGATGGTAATCAATGCACATTCTGAGATAACCGTCTTTCTTTCGCACGAATAAGAATAGTGCACCCCACGAGGACACAGTGGGTTTGATGAATCCCTTATCTAGGAGATCCTTCAACTGTTCTTTAAATTCTCTGAGTTCTGCTAGTGCCATTTTGTATGGTGGAATAGATATACGCTGAGTATCTAGAAGAAGATCAATGTCGAAGTCTATTTCCCTTTCGGGAGAAATTCCTGGAATATCTTTGGAAAAGATATCTGAGTATTTATTCACTACTGGGACTGATTCAAGACAGGGAGTTTTAGAACTGGTGTCCTTAACTCGAACAAGATGAAAGACATATCCCTTAGATATCATTTTCCGTGATTGAAGGTAGGAAACAAGCTGACCTCTGAAAGCTGAAGTACTATCCCTCCACTCTAGGACAGGTTTATTCAAAAACTAAAACTGGACAACTGTATTTCTACAGTCGACAGTGGCATAGTATAGAATGAAGCCAATTCATGCCGAGAATGACATCAAAATCAGTCATTTCTAATTTGACTAAGTCTGCTAATATAACTTACTGAGATACCATAACCGGACAGTTCCTGTATACCCGCCGGGCTATGATAGTTTTACCCACTGGGGTAGAGACTAAAAAAATCTCTGCTAGAATTTTGGGACTGACTCCAAAACCAATTGCTATATAAGGAGTAACAAGACAAAGAATTTCCTGAATTTAGCAAAGCGTAAATATGTATATGAAAGATCTGTAACGTAATAGTGACCACATCACGAGAATTTTCCTGATCTTGTCGAGACTGAAAAACATATATTCTGTTTGGGCGCTGCCCACTGGTGGCGCTGGAAGTGGTACCCTACTGGTTCGGGCGACCAGACTGCTGAGAAATGATTATGTTAACCCTGAAAGCCTGACTGAGGACAATATCTAACCCTGTGGCCTATCTTTCCACATCCAAAACAGACGTCGCTGCCAGCCCTGTAAATACCCTGATGGTTCTTGACAGACGTCTGACAAAGAGGATGAGTGCGGGCACTACTAACACTGCCCTGAGGTTTAGATCCTAGCGCCCAATCTTTGTTACCATTCCTGAACTTAGGAACTAGAGCACTGGATGAGGAAGGAGCTGGAATGGATGACTTTGGGTGGAATTGAAAATGATTCCCACCCTCTGACTTAGGCTGAGCAAAGTTGAAAATACCTGTCCTTTCTCTTTTATTCTTCTTCTATCTCATCTTAATCTTCTGCTCTTCTATCTGTTGAGAATGGATCATAAGCCTGGCTATGTCCATCTCACTAATCAACATCGCGGACCTGCACTCATTGACCACACTATCATTCACTCCAAAAATAAACTTACTCATCTTAGCTCTATTGTCTGCCACTACATGAGGAGAGTATCTAGCTAATTGAGTAAACTTAAGAGAATACTCTTTCACTATCTTGTTTCCCTGCTTGAGATTGATAAATTCTAACACCTTAGTTTTTCTCAGCTCTATGGGAAAGAATCTATCTAGAAATGCAGTGGAAAACTCCTCCCACTTAATAAGACCTGCATCTATAGCCCTCTCTGCCTTCCACTGTTTGAACCATGTGTGAGCCACATCCTGCAACTGATATACAACTAGCTCAGCACTCTCACAAGCGGTAACCCCCATGATATCTGTAACCTTCTGAACCTGATCAAGGAATTCCTGAGGGTCCTCATCTGACTTAGACCCAAAGAAGGATGGATGATTCATTCGGGTGAAGTCCCGAATCCTGGCTGCAGCTGAATTGGCCACTGGGTTGGCTGGACGACAGTTGGTCGTTCATTCTGGGCAGCAACTGAATTAGCAAGAGTAGTGAATGCAGCTCTGAACTCTGCATGAGAAACATGTTCATCCAAGGGATCTGCTTGGACGGGCTGAGGGGATGAATGATTTCCATTTCTTCTTTTGGAAGGCATGTTCTGTAAGCAAAAAGGGAGAAATAGATTAAACTAAGAGTTAAATTTGAGCTCATGCTCACTGGCATGACATAAATGCTGAAAGAAGGGAAACTGTTCCTAAAACATCTTATAGCCTCCTGTACATAAATATGGCGCACAGCACGCCCATGCACAAGACTCTACCAGATACGGCTTTTCAGACTTCCTAGGATACTGTTGAACCTTAGTCTCTGATACCAAGTTTGTAATGCCCTAAATCTGATATCCAAAATGCTACACGGTTCTAGCAATCTTGAAGTACCACAAGCTAACCTATGACTGATATCTGTAACTGAGCACTGCATAATATACTGTATAAATGCAAAATAAAAGGGCTGAAAGGCCATAAGGTTCTAAATAGGATAAAATGAAGGAGGCAAATTAGGGTAGAACATTAGTATTATTCCAGGATGTTTTGTTGTTTGTTATATTACTTAGTGAATCTTGTCTATAATATTATAGGGTGTGGTAATTTCCGTTGTATCTTGTTCTTTTACTTTTACTATTTCTTATTTAGATTATTTTATCTTGAGCCGGAGGTCTATTGAAAACAGTCTCTCTATCTCACCACTGAGGTAGTGGTATGGACTGCGTACACTTATCTTCCATAGACCCCATTTGGTAGAAATATATTGAATATGTTAGTGGTGGTGGTGGTGGTGCAACTAAAAATCTAACTGGAACTGAAATGGCTTGTTTTTAGGAATTGGAGAATCTGGACTTATTTTATCGGATTTAATTTAAATGTAGAACCTAATTTTTTTAATATATGTATTTATCCTTTTTTGGTGTTACGTGCCTTTTTCATTATCTTTTGAATTTCTGTCTCTCTCTCTCTCTTAACTGTCTTTCTTCATAACCCTTCATCATCTTCTTCAACATATAACATGTTTTGTCCAAACTTCTACAATTAGCTTATTTTGAAAAATATTTTTTGAGAAGTGTTTTTAAAAAAGTACTTTTGATCAGAAGCAGTTTGTATTTGGCCAATAAATTTAAAAATACTTTTAAGTAATAATTAATATTTGATCAAACTTTTTAAAAGTGCTTTTAAAAATAAATCTCATAAGTGCTTTTAAGAAGAAACTATTTTTTTAACTTATGAAAAACTGTTTTTTCTGCTCACCAGAAACACTTATTTTCTTTTAAAAGTTTGTACAAACACCTCATTTTATTAAAATAAGTATTTTTGAGAAAAAATAATCTTCGCCAAACGGGCTAATAATCACCTTCCTCACCATTTTTCACTCATAAAACTTATATCAAAAAGTTGGCATCTTTTCAGAAGATATTAATATTTTTTACCTTGATGGTTATGATCTATTCATCTTAAATTGATATTTACAATTTGAGCATTTTTTTAAATTAATAAGGTTACCAACAAGAAAAATTCACCCAAAAAATTCAAAGGAACATGTTCCCTCTAGCGGAAAAATTACAATCGCACAAATTCAGAGCAATATGAAAAAGTAGACATTATATGTATTTAGTTTGTTTTACATGTATTTTATATTCTTAGTTTATGGTGTTGATGGACATTTAATGTTATTATTCAATGTTATGTATATGTATATTTAGCCGGAAATCAATTTCTATATCATTGTCATATACTATCATTTTTGTACCATGTTTCTAGGAGTTGTCATTTAACCTTTTCGGGTGCTATTTTTATACTATGGTTCTAAAAGGTAGTTAGTTAACCTTTTTGGAAACTAATTTGTACACCATTTTCATATCATGTTTTCATGATGTAGTGGAATAACCTTAACAGGATACTATTTTCATACCATATTTCTAGGAGATTTCGCACATCAGTTTCTATATCATTTTAGATAATGGTATGAAATTATTTGTGATATTTATAGTTCAAATGTATTTTTGACCATTAAAAATTTCATATAACAATGTCCTTTGTTTGTGCACAAAGATTAAAGAGAAAAATTGCATTCAACAGTGCAAGTTTCCAGTCCAGTTCCAAAGACACACAGAATTGCATGGCACCAATAGTAACAATATGTAGGTATTTTGTGGATGTCCATCCTAACAATATACTTAATATCCAACTCTTTAATTTTGTGTCTACACTCAAATAATTAGCAATTGCGTTAGCCAACCCGTTATACTTGGTGTTTGAATCGAACGTGATTTCTTCAGACTTGCAATTCTTGTATCTCCCTGACATCATAAAATATATGAGAAATAACTATTTAAAATATTTATTATTTTTCATTCAACACACTCAAAAATACGATCCTAAAACGCATACTATGGTTCTAGCACTCAATTCGAACTTGTTATGGTATATGAAAAATTGTCTATCATTGAAGCACCATAATATATACACATAATTAGACACCACAAAACCATTCAATATGTAGAAACAAAACTCGTTTTAAAACTAACATTATCGGAGAAAAAACTTTTCTACATTAGGAACTATTGTAGTTAACAACCACAATACTAAGTGATTTCAACCATACTACCATGTTGTTTGCATATAACTTTTTTTTAAAAAAATCATAATTACTTGATACATCCCATGTTCCACCGTGCAGAATCATGATAGAAATTTTGTACCAATTCCTTCACTGAAATAATTTCAAACTGTTCCTCACCCAGATATGAATTTTCAATGTGTCTTTCATTAGAGTGAGTCCTATGAGAGAGATGGGCCATTTTGCAAATACACACTTTGAAAATTATTTTAAGTTTTTAGACATAAGTCTTGAAAAATTAAGTATTTAGACACTAGGATGACATCCGCACTTCTTATATACAATCCTAGCACACAAGTTTTAAACTTTACACTTTAGTCCCCCACCTCATCCATTTAATATTTAATATTTTCCACCATTTTTTATATTTCCACCATTTTTTATAATTCCCTATTTTAATTATAAAAAATTATCCAAGAAGCCACCAATAGGAGCTCCCCTTTTTCACCAATATTTTTCGATTCCGGCCACTTTTCCAATGAAATCTTAGTCATCACAACTGAAAATCTCCATTCTTGGTCATTGTCTCCATTGTTGTTTCATATTTTTTGAAAAAAATTACAAAAACTATTTTTTCACCATTCTACTAGCTTGAAAAGCTTTCCAAATCTCACTCAATACCTCGTCATTAGATATATTTCAGTAGTTTATAAGTCGTACACATACATTTCTCCATTCTAGTTCTAGGAGGGCATCAATCATAGCCAAAATCCATTCATTCCCATTTTAGTACGGAGGTTTTCATACCAATGATTGACCAGTTATAGACTGATACCTTAATCTATTATCTATTAGTGTGGTCTATAATAACAGTAGCTGAGGTAGTTACCACGGGTGGTGATTATATGGGTGTGTGGGAGGAGGGTCCTAACTATTGAAAGTGGAAATAATCTAGCATGGAGACAGTGCCCTCCCCGCTGCGTCGCAATGGTTCGTACGACGACATGGTTTGAAGCGTAATTGAGAGCGGAGAATCAGATTGCGATCCAAAGAATATTGTGATTAGCTATCTAATGAATAGGCGAGGTAAAATAGATCCCTTATTCATAAAGAATGATCTAAATGTGTCCTTATATATGTTGGATGTAGCTGTCGATGGCTAGAGGCCATTACTGAGGTTAAATGTCATCCCGGGGTCTCCAAAAATCCCGCCACCACACCCGACAATCGACGAACATGATTCATTTGAAAATGAGAGTTTGGATATTCGTCCAATGGATGTGGAAGATCATTCAATGGAATTAGAAGATCCAAATTTCTTTCATGAAAAGAGAGAGAAGAGTGCGGATTGGGAGCACAAACCATCCACACCTTCTCCGATGGAACTAATTTTCACGTAAATCAAACATTTAATAGCAAAAAAGAGCTGAAATTATTGTTGGACGTAGCATCGGTAAAAAATTCTTTTGATTATGCTACATTGAAGAGTTGCGGCAAATTCTGTAAGGTGAAATGTAGTTGTCCTAGTTGCATGTGGATGTTGCGGGCAAAGAAGTATGAATGCACGGACAGATTTTTCATCTATAAATACATCGGCGATCATACTTGCGGCGATTGTGAACATGTATCACACAGGAAAGGGTCCGGACACTAGTGAGATTCGGAGAATCATTTTCAAAAACTTTAGCAGTAGACCAACCTATTGGAAATATTGGATGGGGGGGGGTGATTTCCAAGGAAATGGTTTGAGGGACACCAGAGCACGGGTATTCTTGTCTACCAGCTTTTTAGTACATAATCGACTCTATTAGTGTTGGCACTACCTATTCCATCATCGTGAACAAGGATGATTGTAGGTTTATGAACTACATTTTAGCCTTGGTCCCTTGTATTAGGGGATTCTCCCACACGAGAAAGGTTATTACAGTCGATGACACTCATTTACATGGTAAGTACAAGAGCGTGTTGCTAAGCGCGGTTGCACAGGATATCGAGAACCATATTTATCCCATTTCCATTTGCGTCGTTGACAAGGAGAACGATGCATCTTGGACGTTCTTCTTTGAGAAGCTGAAGTCTATAGTGGTCTATGGACTAGATTTATGCTTTATCTCCAATAGGCACAAGAGCATTACCAACAGCATCATGAGGGCTTCCGACCATGCTCATCACGGGTACTACATGATGCACCTAGGTGAAAATCTCTAGGTAAATCACCAATGCAAAGATCACCTCTATCTATTTTACCACGCAACAAAGGCATATTCTTTCGAGGAGGTTAGCGACCATTTTGAGGAATTCAAGAACTATTGTCTCGAGGCATCTTTTTTCCTTGATCATAAGCTTGGTTTTGAGAAATGGAGCAGGGCATATTTCCCCGGCAACAGGTTTGATGTGATGACCATAAATATTGCCGAGTCGATCAACTCTATGTTGATTATCAAAAGAGAGTACCCTGTGGCATCTATATTCAATTCAATTTCTAAGAGGTATGGTGAGAAATTCAGGGAGAGGTGTGCATATGTCCTCAAATATAAGGATAACAAATTTGTGCCTGCCATCGAAAAGATCTTAAGGGAAAATATGAGCGAGGGAGACTCCTTTTATGTGGAGAACATAAGCGGGGATGAAAGGCAATTCACAGTGTTCAGCAGTGGTTATACGACCAAAGTCGACCTACTAGAAAAGTTGTGTTCTTGTAGAAAGTTTGACTTGGTCAAAATACCATGCGCTCACGCGATGGCTTCTTTATGATAGAAGCACAGTGATGATTATGGTTTGCGAGTCTATGAGTACTCTTCGCCCGTGTATAAAGTGGAAGAGTACCTCCTTGCGTATTCGGAATCAATTAATGTTGTCCTTTTGGAGTTCGAATGGTCCGTGCCACAAGAATTGCTAGACGTGAACATTATTCCACCTATTGTCGACACCAATCTTGAAAGGAAAAAAGGTAAATGTATTAAGGGCTTGGGAGAGGCTTTCAAGTCGAAGAGGAGGAACAGGTGTTCACTGTGCAAGAGACCCGGGCACAAGAGAACCACTTGTAACAACAACAAATCATAGTTAGACTTGTATGAATTAGTGTTTTTGTAATTCATGGCAGTGTATGCATTTTGACAACGCTGCAGCGGTCTGATTAATGCCAATCTTATCGATTTTACTCTGTGTCTATTATCGACCTTTTAAGTTATTGCATATATTATGTGTCAAGTATATTAAGAGTATTCTTTATATACCACATAGTTTATTATCGATCCTATTTCAAGTCTATTAAAAAACTCAAATTATTCAAATGAGCAGATGAACAGTCGAGCATTTATGACACATCAAAAAAGCTGTTGCACGTCCACTCACACCTTGTGTCGATTGGGTATATGCTATCTCCTCGAATTCCACTAATCCAAGCGTCTACCTACTACTGATCGGGAAGACCAAAACTTTTATTTTGGTCTATATAAACAACCATCAACTATACACAATATTCATCTTCATCAACCCAAAAAATTAATATATACGATCAGATGCCGAGTATTCCATTCAGACCACGGAGGAGGGTTCGTTTCTATCGTATCCATGACATTTTCCTCCTCCAAAATGACCTAGACGTCTCTTTTATGGTCTGGGTCAGGACAGGGAGCACTTTCACCGTTAACTCTGAAGTATCGCCTATTTTTTACGGGTGATTGTGGAGAGGCTGAACATGAAGACCGAGGATTTGATCGCCTCCCCCCCCATCCTCTTAGTTTAGGCTTTAGTTTTCGTTGTAGTTGTAGTTTTAAGTTCATTGCAAAGAAACTTTCATGGTTAGGGAATTTGGTAGATGCAAGCTTCTTTCTTTTGCCCTTTTTGCTCGTATTTTACTGTAAATATGGTGTTAAACCATGGC
Organism: Capsicum pubescens; assembly: GCA_030864215.1. NCBI lineage: Eukaryota > Viridiplantae > Streptophyta > Magnoliopsida > Solanales > Solanaceae > Capsicum > Capsicum pubescens. The sequence continues at coordinate 225,766,317 of CM061549.1, forward strand.
TGCAATGAACTTATAAAATAAAGTATTTTCTGTTTGAAATTTTGTTGCAATGCCCTTTTTGTTTGTCTCTACATTAATTTTTCAATTTTATTCTTGGTTGAAATTTTGCAATTTCCCCTGTTAGAAGATAAATGAAACAGTTGTCAGACGTTAAAATTAATAGTCTATCATATATATATACGAATTCATATATGCTAATGGATAATAAATCTGATCAATCAATGATTATGTTGATTTCTACAAAATTAATTGCAAGGTCGATGTATTATATGATTGACCAAGATCAATAACTATGTGTGACTGTCTAGTAATCGATGGATTTTATTATGTGGGTTGATGAAATATAAATAATTAAATAAATAAAATTATGTCGATTGTAAATCATATACTGCAAGCTTTATCACTAATATCCCATACTGTTGGACCTCTTGCATAGACCTTAAATATAATCGATGCCTTCTCATGCATTGGGTAGATGATAAACCATATATATCCACACACGGTCAATGCTAAGGTATATACAGGTTGGTGCAAAGGTCAAAAAAATATTTGTACATAGTCAAAATATAAATAATTAAATAAGTAAAATTGATTTGAGGGCCATAGATTGTATCCATTGTAAATCATAAACTTAAAGCCTTGTCGATAATATACCGTATGGGTTTATTGCTCTTAGTAGAATATTTGAAAAAAAAAAAATTAATTAATAAAATAATAAATAATTAGATTTTATGCAATTAAAGAAGCTTGAACAGGTCATGCGATCATATAAGAGTCCGCGTAAATTGGAGAATGTGATCAAAGATGTGTGAGGATGGACAGTGGATGAACAAATGAATTCCTCACAACATAATTTTACTTTGGTAAACATTGCCCTAAGGATGTTGGTTGTTCAACCACAACTCATCGCCCCACACATCTTTGATCACCATTTTCAATTTACGTGGACTCTCATACGATCACATGACTTGTTTAGGCTCATTAAATTGCATAAAATCTAATTATTTATTATTTTATTAATTAAATAATCTTTTAAAAATATGTGCTAGTTATGGTCTATGAATATGTATCCTCGTCTAGTGCATTTATTAATGAAGTAGTCCATAGTTTATGCTAGACTATGCTTAGTCATTTACTCGATCTGATATAGTCTAACATAGACTGGGAACTACTTCAACAATTAAATAACTAGACGATGATATTTATTTATAGATCATGACTAGCACATATTTTAAAAAATATTATTTAATTAATAAAATATTAAATAATTGAATTTTATGCAATTAAATGAGCTTAAACAACTCATGTAACCGTATGAGAGTCCACGTAAATTGAAAGTAGTGATCAAAGATGTGGGGTGATGAGTTGTGGTTGAACAAATGAATTCCCCACAACATACTTGTGCTTTGGGTAAACATTACCCTGAGGATGTTGGTTATACAACCACTACTCATCCTCACACATCTTTGATCACCTTCTATAATTTATGTGGACTCTCATACAATCACATGACTTATTTAAGCTCATTTAATTGCATAAAATTCAATTATTTATTATTTTATTAATTAATTATTTCTTTTTTCCCTAATATGCTACTAATGGAAATAAATCAATACGGCATATTATTGACAAGGCTTTGCGTCTATGATTTACACTTGACACAATCGATGGCCCACAAATTAATTTTATTTATTTAATTGTTTATATTTTTTACTATGTACTAATGTTTGTACCATTTCACCAACCCGTATATACCTTAGCATTGACCGACTGTCGATCTATACGTTTCATCATCTACCCAATACATGAGAAGGCATCGACTATATTTAAGGTCTATGAGAGAGGTCCAACAGTAACAAAATTTAAATATTAGATTTTTACAATGGTAATAAAGTATATGTCAAATTACATCCAATGGTAATATCTCAATTTTTCCTTCTATAAAAGGAAGACTATTTTTGTTTTAATACTCTTATTATTTTTGGCTTTATTTTTTGTTCATTTTTAAACAACTACAATGTCTCAAGCATCCCAAACATCAAATGCAAAAGTGTCCTACATATGACGTTGTGGCAATCCAGGTGTTTTAAGGACGTCATGCACCGATTTGAATCCAAGTCGAAAATTCTTTAACTGTGCGGCTGGAAAGGTGAGCCCGTACATGAATATGTGATTTATATTTTTTTTTATTTAAGTAAGCAAATTCATGTAATAACTTATTTTTTTGGTCAAGGATAGTGGTGAATGCTTTTTTTAAGTGGCTTATGGAAGACTCACCGACGAGCAACCCATTGACATTAAATTTTTTAGGTGCTTCAAGCTTCATTTACTACAAAGGCTTTGAAAATCTGAACAAAATAGAGATCTACTCATGACATTGTTAAAACAAGCCAAAAATCAAAGGGATTACTTAAAAGGATCACTAAAAGAAATTAAAATGGAGAGGGATCAACTAAAGAAAAGGTTGATTTTGGACGAAGAAAAAAAGAATGGCCTAAAAAAATTATTGTATGATTTGTTGTTGGTGTTGGCTTTCTGGAAAGATGTAATAGAGATGTAGGAAACTGAATAAATAGATGTATGATTTCTTAAATCAATCGTGGGTGTAATCTACAAGTAATAGAGAATTATTTCTATGTCGTTTATCATCGACCTCTATAAATCATGATAGTTACTGAATTGATAACATAATGTAACATAAAGCAGTAAACTTGTTTGTCGTCGTTGTAAATATATAATTTATTCAAGCGATCATGTGTGCAGTCTATAAATTATAGAGAACAACTTCTATAATATTTTTCATCGACCTTTATAAATTAGGACAATAGCTGAACTGGTAACACTATGCAATCAATTGTTTAATATAACAAAACAATGGAATAACTGAACATAATTTCATCAGTAAATGTCATCATTGACATGCCAAAAATATTTAATTCAATTATCCATAAAAACAAATCATTAAGAAAATTGTTTGTTCCAAACCACCAAACTACATGTTATCATCATTGAGTTCATTAACAATGCCCATCACATCTACTTCATTTTCTTCATGTTTTTTCTCCTCTTCTTCTACTTCTTTCTTCTCATTTTTTTCTTTTCTTCATCTTCTAATTTCTTCTCTTCTTAAATATTTTCATCCTCTTGTTCAACCACTTCTTCTTCATCAACTGCCTTATCATTTTTCTTTTCTTCTTCTTCTTCTATTGATTTCTTTTCACCATCTTCTTCTGTTTTCTCCTCATTTTCTGTTTCTTCTTCAGTTGTTATCTCTTCATCCTTTTATTCTTCTTCCGCATCTTGTTCATCTACTGCCTTCTTCTCTTTCGTTTCTCCTTCTTTCTTTTCTTCTTCAAATTTTTCATCTGCTACAGCAATGTCAATCACTACGACTACAAGTTGTCTGAGGTTTACTTGATGCTGGCTACGAGGGAGACTGTCGATGTGCACTGTATTATTTTGAAAGGATTATAAAAATTATGCAAGAAAATAAAATTGGAAGAACAAAAAATAAATTAGTTTACCTTCATCTTGTTGCTTCTTTTTATTCTTCTCGATTCTCCTTAACCCCTCATCTCTAACAAAAGAAGCAATATCCAGAACACTTTTCTCGAGCAAAGCAACACACTCACGCAGGTCATCATCATTAGAAGCATGTGGTGTAGTTTTGAGTCCACTTGAGCCAGCATGACCACAAGCACGTGTTGGACTTAAAACATAATTGTGACCACCCAAATCTTTACCTTCGTCCACGACCTCCGCTGATGAAGTCAGGACAGTCACACCTTTTAACTGCGTCTTCAAGGCATCGATGGATGTATCCTTAACTTCGTCCGTGTATGGATTAAATATTTTTATGTAGATTTGCTCCATCTCACAAATAATATAGGTAAGGTACGGTTGCGCAATCTATAAAAAACTATAAATTACACAACATTAACTAATATAATAATATTATTATCATATTATAATAAGTATAATTTTACCTTTGTGTTGTTTCCTTTGTACTTAAACAGGTCGTCTTTCATTATGTTTTCGCACTTCAATGTGTGCCATCTAAGAAGATGGAAAATGGGCAAAGGAGAATCCAACAACTTACCGACAAATCTTTCCAGGTGAGGAAAGACCTCATATATCCAAACCTGCAATCAATAGAAGCATAAGTAAATCTACAGAGTCTATGTATAAGTACATAAATAGGTAAGAGTCTATAATAAATCAGTAAGATGGTATATTATAAGTACCAGAAATACCCTGGGAAAGCCATATAAAGCGTACAATGCATTATTCCTCTTCACGAACACTTCTTTCTGCTTGCTCAAATCAATATTCTTTTTTAAATAGCTCAATGTCAGCCCAAATGACTCTTTTTCCCATGGATACCTCCTGAAGAAATCTAAATCAGTCGTCATCTTGATGTGGTATGAATCCACCTTCTTTGACAAATCATTTGCCAGCAACATCGAGTGCATGAACCAAATCAAAGCGCACTTCAACTTTTGTTGATTATTCAACCTATTACCTTTGATCGGGCTAATCAACCTTGCAACAATAATGCTCTTGTTATTCGTCATCTTAAAATGAAAGCTTTCACCATTTTGGAGGAATATTTATTCATTTTTTATTCATGGGGATATGCTAAACAATTCAGCTCCGTAAAGAGAGCAAATTTCTTTGAGCTGAAACAAACTGGCGTACCGTTCTCACAAAATCAAATTTCATGCAGTTTTTTATTATTTTTTATATGTAGCAGCAACACATAATGGACCACATGTACATTAAACTTAAAATGTTTCGGCATATGCCTCAAGTGTCTGAAACAGGTCTTTTTAAAATTAGCATACAACTTTTGTTCAACAAGAATCGTTCTAAACTCTCGATAGACATCATTCTTGCTCTTACGGAAATTATTGCAGGAAAAGAACCTAGATCATCCATCCAAGTTGTTAGGCCATACGACTCAACGGATATCTCTCTCACACAAATTGGCAAGGATAGGGGATCATCCTCCTCCCCGTCTCCACTATCTCTCATGTCCTCATCTTCACTGTTATTACTTTGACTTTCTTTTTCACTTTTCCCTTCACTATCCTCAACATCATCACTCTCATATGCAATACTTTCATCATATTCAGAAATATCGGCAAGAATTTTTTATTCAATTTTCGACTCGGATTCATCGACTACATCTTTTTTCCCCTTTAGGGTTTTGGAAACCTCTTCGGCTTTTCACTTTCTACTGCTAGAAGCAGTGGAAGCAGACCTTTTAACAGCACTAGGAACTCTCACCATTTATGATCTATAGCCAAAACTGAATATTTAGTGATCGATTTATCGACCACTGGTCTATTAATAAAAATGGAAAAATGCAGCAAAAACAAATCTGTAGTGGTCGGTCTATCGACCACTGGTTTATTAAGAAAAAGGAAAAAGTGTCTTAGATCAAACATGCAAATAAAGTTCCAACTTCTCCAGATATTGGCAGTGCAATTCATAACAACAAAAGCACCATTAAAATGGGTCCAATTTAGTACAAAAAATTCAAAATCAATACGCAATATAAATACAAAAATTTAAAATTTTTCTAGTCATTATCCAAAGCAAAACACGATTAAACATGCGATATCGACAATGTTAACTAAAAACACTCAAATTTTGACTAATTTAATGACGAACACTGCAATTTTTGTCAAAATCGAAGAACCCTAACACAAAAAAGGTTGCACTACATGTTGCCTGCATGGACTAGAAGAAATCTAAATCATCCTTTCACTTATAAAACATGACCTAAGCTTGTCTGGGTTCCTAAGTCTAACCATTGATTTCTTTTGTAGGAGAAGGTGAAAGGAAACAAGTGGCACTGGTACTTAGACAGTGCTTGCTTAAGACACATGACTGGTGATAAGAAAAAGCTCTTTTCACTCTCCAAAATAGATGGAGGAGAAGTTTCTTTTGGTGATGGAAAAAAGGGAAAAATTACTGGAGTTGGAAGAATTGGATCATCTGAGTAAAAAGCATTGGAGGATGTTTATGTTATGGAAGGATTGAAGCATAATCTCCTGAGCATCTCACAATTATGTGACAAAGGTAATAAAGTAATTTTCACTGTTGCAGGGGTTAGAGTCAAAATGATGGACACCAAAGAAATTGTGCTCACTGCAAGGAGATACAGAAATATATATAAAGCAGATATAATGACAATACCAGGACCTGAGATGACTTGTCTAAGTGCAATAGAAATTGATCCCCTCCTTTGGAATAGAAGACTTAGATATACAAGTCTGAAACAACTAAACATACTTTCCTCCAAAGACATGGTATTGGGATTACCCAAGACCAAGTTTAAGGAAGAAAAGTTATGTAGTGCTTGTGTAAGGGGGAAGCAGTTAAGGTCTTCTTTTAAGTCAAAGAACCATGTTAGCACATCCAAGTGCCTTGACCTGGTTCATGTGGACTTGTGTGGACCCATGAGACTTCAGAGCAGAGGTGGAAAGAGGTATGTGTTCATAATTATTGATGATTATTACAGGTTCACCTGAACATTGTTTCTAGCCTCTAAAGAAGATGCCTTTGATGTCTTTAAATTTTTCATTAAGAAAATTGAAAAAAAACTAGGTACTTCCTTAGTCTCCATAAGGTCTGACCATAGTACAGAATTTGAGAATGTAACTTGGAATTTTTTTCAACAAATGGTATAGATTATAACTTCTCAGCTCCTAGAACACTACAAAAAATAGAGTGGTGGAAAGGAAAAATAGAACCTTGGAGGATATGGCTAGAACAATGATGCTTGCAGCAAATATTGTTAAAAACCTTTAGGCTGAGGCAATAAGTACTGCAGCATATATCATAAGTAGATGCATGATCAGACCTATGTTAGAGAAGACTCCTTATGAATTACTAAAAGGAAGAAAGCCTAACATCTCTCACTTTAGAACCTTTGGATGCAAATAGTTCATACATAATAATGGAAAGGATAATTTGGGAAAATTTGATGCTAAAAGTGATGAGGGAATATTCTTAGGTTATTCACTTCAAAGAAAATCCTATAGGGTTTTAAATAACAGAACTAACTGTGTTGAAGAAAGCATGCATGTAATCTTTGATAAATTCTGTGTTAAGACTAACCTGCAGGAAGAAAATGATGTTGAGGAACAGGTAACACAACCCGATTCATTGACTGGAACTACCAAACCTGGAGGCACCTCAACAGGGGGAACTGAAGCTGAAGGCACAGTGACAAGGGGAACTGAGCCACTAACTACCCCAGATCAGAATGTCATCAGTAATCCTAGTAGCTCACTAGGCTTGATTCCAAAGGGATACAAGTATCAAGGATCACATCCCATAGAGAATGTTCTCACTGAGCTCACCTCTGGAATCACTACTAGATCTGAACTGAGAAGTATGTGTGCCTTCAAGGCATTTCTGTCATAAATAGAGCCAAAGAAAATAACTGAAGCATTTTTTGATGCTGATTGGATCATAGCCATGCAGGAAGAGCTGAATCAGTTTAAAAGAAGAAAAGTATGGCACTTAGTTCCTCTTCCAAAAGATAGACCAGTGATTAGAACTAAGTGGGTGTACAGGAATAAAGTTGATGAGCATGGAACAGTCACAAGAAAAAAGGCAAGGTTAGTGGTCCAAGAATACAACCAAGAGGAAGGAATCGACTTTGATGAGACTTTTACTCCTGTAGCAAGACTTAAATCTATAAGATTACTTGTTGTTTTTGCTGCCTACAAGGAGTTTATACTCTACCAGATGGATGTGAAGAGTGCATTTTTGAATGAAATTCTCAAAGAGGAGGTGTATGTTAAGCAACCTCCAGGATTTGAAAGCAAGGAGTTTCCTGATCATGTGTATAAACTGGATAAAGCCTTGTATGGGTTAAAACAAATACCTAGAGCTTGGTATGAGAGGTTGTCAAAGTTTCTACTGGAGAATAGTCGTTCCAGAGGTAAAATTGACAATACCCTTTTCTTAAATACTAATGTAAAGGATTTGTTAGTTGTGCATGTATATGTGGATGACATTATTTTTGGTTCAACCAACATGAATATGACTCATGAGTTTGCCAAACTTATGAGCTGTGAGTTTGAGATGAGCATGATGGGGGAGCTGAATTTCTTCTTGGGCTTGCAAATAAAACAAACAGCATATGGGAAAATGATCCATCAACAGAAGTATGTCAAAGAACTTCTCAAGAGATTCTCCATGGAAGAGGGTAAAGAGATCAGTACTCCCATTGCCACTGCCACAAAGCTTGATTTAGATGAAACAGGTCCTGATTTAGAGGAAAAGATGTATAGAGGTATGATAGGATCATTATTGTATCTCACAGCAAGCAGGCCTGACATTGTATTTAGTGCAGGGCTATGTGATATATTTCAAGCAAAGCCTAAAGAATCACATCTAAAATCAGTGAAAAGGATCTTCAGATACTAGAAGGGAACCAGTGATCTTGGCTTATGGTATCCCAAAGGTAGTAACTTTAATCTGGTAGGTTACTTTGATGCTGATTATGCAGGATATTTGGTAGACAGGAAAAGCACTACAGGCATGGCTTATTTCCTTGGATCATGTTTGATTACTTGGTCTACTAAGAAGCAAAATTCCGTAGCATTATCTACTGTTGAAACTGAATATGTTGCTGCAGGTTCTTGTTGTGCTCAATTTCTATAGATTAAGCAACAACTTATGGATTTTGGTATAGATGTTGGTTGTGTTCCCATTTTTTATGATAATACGAGTGCTATTAACATAGCTAAAAATCCTGTTCAACATAAAAGAACCAAGCATATTGATATTAGACATCACTTTCTTAGAGATAATGTTGAAAAAAGTCATATATCAATTATGCTTTGTTCAACTTAGGAACAAATTGCTGACATATTTACTAAGGCCTTGGGTAGAGAACACTTTGAAAGGAACATGTTAGCCTTGGGGTTGATTAAAATTATATAAATCTCCCTCAATGATTGATTAGAAAATATTGTACTTAAGTGACTGTTGAGTAATTCAGTCTTACACATTTAGTTGTGTATCCTAATTTCAAGGTTTTAGAGTAAATTAACTCAGCTATGTGTTGATTTTACATCTAGGCTGAACCATCAAGACAAATTTTATCCATTGATTTTCCACAGTTCAGGTATGATTTTTACTTGCTCATAATAGCATAAGAGAGAAACAAGTTGTTAACTTGGTCCCTTCCGTTACACTTAAGCCGCCAAAAATCCAAAAGCCATCTCCTTCAAAAAGCTGTCAGCCCTTTCCCATCAGTGCATACCCCTTCATCATTACGTTTATTTCTAATCCTTTATTCACACGGTTCATCTTCCCTTTATCCCTCTTAAATATGTATCCTCTTTCTCCTCTCTTTCTCATTTCTTCTAAACCTTATCTACGATAAATCACTAACCTTCTGTTTCACTAGACATGGCTTCCTCGTCATCTTCTTCAATCTCCTCACCCGACTCTGCCACAAACACCTTCACCTCCATTATCATTCACCCAAATATAACCTTACCTCCATTAATTCCTCCTCAAATCTCCAGAAAAATCTCTGATTTTGCTGCGTTCAGACACTTCTCAAACCTTTTTACCCAATTTTCTTCAACTACCAACCCTTCACTTCTTCCACCAACCCCACTTAAAATTGTTGACCCTAATGATGAACCCATTGCAAATCTCATCCCTCAAAGGTCAAGATCTGCTCTAAAATGAAAACCCTTTTCTGTTGTCATTGATGTAGATGAAGCTGCCTCAGTTAAGCCTTCCCCTGTAGTCACTTCTCCTCGAATTTCACTCACTCGAGGAAAGAAACAACGGCAAGATTCTTCTTTGGAAGAATCTCTTCGTGCTAATAAAAATAAATGGGTTTCTCATTCTGCTTCTCCACCTCCCAATGTTCCCTCTCCTAATATTCTCCTTCGTTCCAAAAGAAAACTGAAGCACATCATTGCCAAAACCCCAAAATCCTTTTTCACTCCTACCTCTACATCCTAACCCACTTCTAAATCTTCCTCGTCCTCAAAATCTCCTGAGAAACCCTCCACTATAAAAGCCTCCCCTTCCACCATAGGTTCTTTAAAATTCTCTTCCCGTCTGAAGAAACAAGTATCCACACCTGTTTCTTCTGACTCTTCTGACTCAGATTCTTATTTTCTTCTTGATACTTCTCCTGTTCCCTCTACTCACCCTGATCCAGATCTTGACTATGATATTACTTTTGATACTTCTGCTGACAAGGCTTCTCTGTCAACTCATGTTCTCTACTTTCAAAAATGTAAGTTGGCTAGGGGAAGAGTTGTCACTGGTTTTGGGCGACCTGATATGGATGTGTTGCTCACCAAACTAAGAGCTCAGGGGTGGTCACAACTGTTTCTTCAAGGTGATCATCAAAGGAAGTTTGGAAAAGCTGAAGTGTGTGAATTTTATACAAATAGAGTTTCTATCGGAGAGATGTTCTCCACCACTGTTCATAGTAAAACCATTAAACTTTACCCTGCTGATCTGAGTCAAATTTTACATGTTCCTACTAGGGGTTGGATTCATTATGTGAAAGGTGTTTGGCCTCCTTTCGATAACCTCCCTTCAGCTCTTGATATTTTTAGAAAATTCTCTGGAAATCCTTTTCTTTTAACTCATAGAAGAGTCCTTAAGAATGAGATATCTCCTCTCCACCAGTTCTATTTTGATGTGGTTCACAAGATGATCCTTCCTAGACAGGAAAGGAGAACAGTAGCCAATTTTCTTGATCTCACCCTGATGGAATTGCTAAACTCTCAGACTCTAATTGATCTTCCTAGACTCATCATCAAGCACATGCAAAGGGTCTTAATCCAAGATGTAAATGGGCATGCTTTGTCCTATGAGTTCTGGCTTGCCCCTGTTTTTGAGGAATTTCATGTTCCTGACAAAGTGTGGTCACTTCATACCACAAAGGATATTATTGTCTATGTGAACCATTCTATGTTACCTGCTGCTATGAGGAGTTCTGACAACCCTATGTAAAGGTTGAGGAATGCTCTTGCTGTCAAACAAAGTGAGGTAAAAGTGGCACAAGCTGCATTGGAAGCTGCCCAGGCTGCTCATGAGGAGGAGAAATAGGTCCTTCAAGCTCAAATTGCCTCTCTCATAGCCATCTTGGAAAAGGAAAGAGCTGACAATGCTGATATTATTAGGAAGCTGACCTCCCTTATTCCTTCTTTCTCATCCACTTAAGCCCCTGTTAGTGTCTTAGGCACCTTTCCTTCCTGCTTTTGGTCCAAGCTATTTCTCTCTTATTTCTTTTAATGGGTTGTGATCATTGTACTCTGATCTATCAAAGAAATGGCTTTTTTTGCTTTATGTGGTTCACTTCTGTGTTATTATTGCATTGCTTGTTTTTTTCTCTAAAGTCTTCATTCTTTTAGTGATAACCCCAGTGGCCGTGAATTATTAAACTCTTTTCACTTATTGGTCCAGCTTTTTGATGATGTCAAAAGAGGGAAGAATAGATTATACAGTGCTTATAACCCAATTAACTAACCTGTATTTCATTTTGATTCTTTTACTTAACTTCTTTAGTGAGTATGTCAGGTTTTTAAAGTGTTGTGCTGCAATGTTTGTAATCATCAAAAAGGGAGAATTTGTTAGAGCATGTGGAGTTTTGATGATATAAATATGAATGAAACATGTTGTGAAAGCTGGTCCATCCAAGTGAACAAAGCTCAGCTGCAGACAAGTTATGGATAAGATGATTCTGCGTACAAACAGAAGTGGATAACATTTATCACATCAGAAGTTGAGTTGAACAAGAAGTCTTGCAGAAGTTGAGTTGAAGAAGAGGTCGTGCAAGAGTTGAGTTGAAAAAGAAGTCTTGCAGAGATAAGAGAAGAATCCTATTGAAAGAAGAATCCTATTTAAAGAAGAAGTGAGAATGGGGGCAGCAACAAAAAGAGTAAAACTATCTAGAGTCCTATTGAACATAGAATATCACATCAATTTAAGGACTCTATGAAGTGTGTGCTTAAATACAAGAAACGAATTCAAAAGCACTTACTCAATGCACTGAAAAGATAATCAACAATCAGCAAAATATTTCACATACTTGAAGAAGAACCTGGTCCCTTACTTGGCAAGTCATAGACTGTTTGTAGTAGGTAGGTTCTTTGAGTTGTAATGAGTCATTGTTCTAGTCTCAGTGATCTATAAACTGAGTTAGGAGTTATGTCTTCAAGTTAGGGAACTCAAAAACTTGGGGACACTTATCTTGGAAAGATTTGTGTTTTTGTAGTGATAGGAGTTAGAGGTTTTAATTCCTAGTTTACAAGAAGTCTTGTAATTTTTTTTATTGTTGAGGCTCAAGTGTTATAGTGCAGTTGGGGTTAAATCCTGTAGAGGTACAACAGGTCTTTATTTTTTACACCTTTCTTGAGCCGGGTGTTTTTCACGTAAAAACATTGTGTTCAGCTTTTACTTCTGTGAACCACATTTACTTACTTGTTCCACAAATAGGCAATTAGTAGGGCTCGTACTCTAACATAGAGGTCTGCATCGGATGGTTTGATTTAGTTTTATATATTATCGGGTTAATTTATCAATTTTTAATTTTTAAATATGCTCAATCACTAAGATATTTTTTAAAATGATTTTCGGTTCATCAATTTTTAATCTTTAACGGTTCGATTTTTTATTTAATTGCGTTAAGAAAATGCTCATAAAAATATCAATTTGACACAATAATTTTCAATATTGTGTAACAGTATTAACGAACATGACATTAATAAGAATGCCCACAAAATAAAACCAGTAGCAACTAAGATAACATATGCCTTGTAGTATCAAACTGTACAAAATAAGAAGTGCACCATCATGTCCACAAACTATACAACAATTAGACTTAATGATAAATAGCAGAATGCCTTATATGACGCCTTTTAGTGTCAAATTTCACAATGAAGAACTACTATCCCTTGTAAGTTACAACAACCTAGCTCTTCAAATGGGATTTTCTCTTCCTCACCAACCACAGGGAATAAAACATAGTATATTCTTATTGGATTGTCGATTTACTCAATTACCTAAAATATATATATATATATATATATAAAAAAAAAAAAAAACTGAACCAATAATTCAAAAATATATATATATATATATATATATAAAATCGTTAACCCAATAACTCAATAACAATAAACTCATAATATTTTTATCAATTTGAGTTTTTGATCGGTTTGATTTTTGCATATTCCTGCCTCTCTCTTTACTCCAAAATCTTCTTTCCTTTATTTTCTCCCTAATTTGTCATACAGTTTTCACAATTCTCTAAAAAAAAAAAGCAATATTATCTTTCTCTTCCATAATTCTCTCAGAAAATACACTAATACATGTAAACTAATTTGTATGCCGTATTATATGTTCATTCTATACATTAATTCATATTTGTAAAAAAGTTGATATCAAAATAATTAAGTAAACCAATTTGTGTACCATATTATATGTCTATTACATACACTAACATATGTTTATATATAACCCTGATATAAAAAAATTAAGTAAATAGTTTGTATAACATATTATACATTCATTTTATACAATATACAGAAAAAGAAATCCAATTTTCATGTACTTTAAATATGCATGTCAGTACTAAAAAATCCTCTATTACAAATTTATACAATATTTATGGAAAATTCCTGCACACATCTCAATTTTTGTAAATACAAATTACTCCCTCCGTTTCGAATTAGTTGACCCTCTTTCTAAAAAAAATTATTTCAATTTACTTGTCCAACTTATCAAATCAAGATTATTTTACACAAATTCTTCCCATTCTACCCTTAATAGGTATTAAATATAACTACACTTTTCAAAAATTTTGAAAATAACACTTATATTTTCAATGCAAACTTTATGAAACTTGACTTTTTTTTCTTCTTTTCAAGGAGTACTACTAGTATTCCTATAAGATTTTCAATCCATGCATGCATATGCTACAATTTTTCATGCTTAATTAATTATTGAATCTTACAATGTTAAGAAGGGTAAAAATATAAAATATACTCCTAATCAGTGGATTTCTTAATGGGTGTGCCAAGGTTGAAAGATCCATCTAATTTGAAACGGAGGGAGTATATACAACTTGATAGAGAATTGGATGAGATTGAAAAAAAATCATACAGGTGTGGAGACGAGGATGTTGATATGAATGTGTGAACTTATTAGGAGAGATAGGATTAGAAATGAGATTGCTCGAGATAGCGTGGGAGTAGCTTCAGTGGAGGACAAGATGCAGGGAGTGAAATTGAGATGGTTCAGACATATGATGAGAATATGGCCCAATACGGAGGTGTGAGAGGTTGACTATGGATGATTTTAGGCGTGGTAGAGGTAGGCCGAAAAAATAATGAGAGGGGGTGATTAGACATGACATGAGCAGTTATAGCTTACGGAGGAAAAGACCCTTAATAGAAAGGTTGGAGAGCACGAATTAGGGTAGAGGGTTAGTAGGTAGGAGTATGTCCTTACTGATAGGAAGGAGTGCTTTGTTTGTAGTTGTGCTTGTAGTCGTAGTGTTTTGCGTGTATCTTGTAGTTTTTTGTTTGTGATATTTTGGTGATATTTGTGATTTTGGATAGGTAGTTAATAGTATTACTCTGTGGGTGTCTTGTTTCTTTTATTTATGTAGTAGTGTGGTATCCCATTTTGCTGTTTGTTTTTATGTTGGTACAATACATAAACATGCCCTTTAACTTGACTTCAAATCAAATCTATGTTCTCCAACTTTGGGTGTGCACAAGTAGGCACTTAAACTTGTATAAAGTTGAACAAGTAGACAGATATGTCTTATGTGGCATCATACATGGCAAATTCTGATCCTATATGGCATCCTACGTGTATTATGTCATATAGGACGTGTGTGTCTACTTGTTCAACTTTATACAAGTTTAAGTGTCTACTTGTGCACACTCAAAGTTGGAGGTCATAAATGTAATTTGAGGGCAAGTTACACTCTGTTTGGATGATGGTTTGCCATGGTTTCATAATGTGCGGTATACTATGGTATGGTATGGTATGGTACGGTATGGTGCTGTATAGTATAGTACAATAAATGTTTGGATAGACTATATCATTCACTACTGTTTAATAAAAGTTTTTTTTGTTTGGTTTGATGGTATGGTACTGTATCGTAATGGGTAAGTTTAATAAAATACCCCTAATTATTAAAATTTTAAATTTATAATAACTAGCGGTTTTTTGTTATTAACTATGAGCAGGATTTTCTTTGTGTTGTCACTTGCCTATAAAAACACATTAAAAGAGCATCTACCACCAAACCTCTCAGCAAAACTTCTTAAGTATTCAAATGTTGTTCTGGTTGTTAGGTCTTTATTAGCTCCTCTTCCTTGTCTGCTCATCTGTATTAAAACTGAAAGGTCATGGGTATTCGTATGCCTCGTACAATCAAGAAATCTTCCACAACAGAGATGTTTCCAAAGGTCATTTTGTTGTGTATATTAAGGAGAATCAAAAGAAAAGATTTGTGATCCCGATATCATTCTTGAGCCAACCTTTATTTCAAGACTTGCTCAGTCAAGCTGAGGAAGAGTTTGGCTTCAATCATCTAATGGGTGGTTCACAATTCCTTGCAGAGAGGACCTCTTCATCGACCTCACTTCTCGATTAAGGAACTGACAAAAAAAAACTTTGCTTAAACAGTTTGTAGAGTAGTAAAGTAGGATACTTTGATTTGGGAAAGGTACAAAATAGCTCTTTTACAAGCGCGCAAAATTAAGACTATCAGATCATCGGCCTGTAAGCTCAATGTTCGTAGTAGAACAATAGTCAGGAAGACCCTTGTACTTGTTCCAATTTTTCATTCCAGTTGCTGTACCAAATGGAGTTTCATCCACACACCGAAAGTCGGTTAATAGCACCAGCTAAGTTGTCCATCCCACCTCTCAATATGCTAGTCATGCCTTCAAGATGATCATGTTTAGATTTTTTATTTTTGATAGGCGTTGGTGCTTCTAAATAGACATTAGGTGTAGGTATGTCATTAGTTACTTGACTTTGATCGCCCTGTTCACGTCCCTCAATATCTTCCAATGAGTCAGTGTTTATATAACCCATTTCATCCATCTCATCAATAGTGAATGAATCGACACTTGATCTTTTTGAATTTTTATGAGCATTCCTTTTTAACATAGCTGAACCAGTCTCAGCATGTTTTCCAGTAGCTCTATCCTTTCCATATAGCTTCACCAACTTTTCATAATATCGAAATGACTTGTTCTTCAACTCAGCAGCTTGAGGTTTAACCTATATATTATAGGTACAAAATATTATTAAAGAAAAATGTTGAAAAAAGTAACTTATCCATGTTTTTTTTAAGAATTTCACCACTTCAAACTAACCATGCCA
The DNA here is from genome assembly GCA_030864215.1 of Capsicum pubescens. Lineage (NCBI taxonomy): Eukaryota > Viridiplantae > Streptophyta > Magnoliopsida > Solanales > Solanaceae > Capsicum > Capsicum pubescens. Next base: position 225,782,730 of record CM061549.1, read on the forward strand.
CAACAATAAAAATTCAATTATGACTATAAATATGACATACTTATTCGTGATGGAATATAATTTTACCTGAATTAGTTGATCTCATACTTCAAGTTCAGCATTCCACTTATGCGTGATAGGATCTCACGTAAATCCACTCATTCCTGGTTGATGAAATGTGTCATAATACTTGGTAAATTGCTTTTTGATTATTTTTATCCGATTATTAATTTTCTCCTTGTTAATAATCTTATCTAGAAATTTGAATTGTAGCTCCTTCACAATGTTATCCATTGCGTGCATGGTAAAATTTCCTCCAACCCTACGTCCAAGAGAATTTTCATGACAATAGGCATCAACTAATGTGTCATCCATTGTGTTTGTCCAATTACATACAAAATTCTCTTGTACGTTAAGATCACTTGAGTAAATTCCTTTACCTTTTTCGCCGTATCAACCACTACAGAATTAAGATAAATATTCATAACATTCAAAAAAAGAAAATGTTATCACACATAAATATTGATTAAAAAAATAATATAAAGAGAATAAACTATACATAATGTTTGTAGTAAAAATAATAGCATCACTAAATTACTTGTAAATAACATCAAATAAAAAAATGTGATACAAATAATTACTTAAATATTTTCCTAAAAAATTAATCTTGATAATTAGTCTATATGGCAGCTGCTATGCCATTTCGAATCAACTCCCCATTCTAAACTCTTCATTACTCTCCCTAGAATTTGGAGGTTTTTCATGCACAATGTTATCATTCATAAGCTCTGCATCAACTTGAGCGAGTAACTCATCATTTGGATCTACACCTCTTAAATAGTTGTGCAAGACACAACATGCAAATATAATCAACTTTTGAGTTTCAATTTCGTATGATGATTCGGTTGAGCTAGAAATTATTGAAAATATCTTTTTAAGAACTCCAAATGCTCGTTCGATAGCATTACGCAAAGAAGCATGTCGCAAATTAAATAATTCACGAGAATTTTGAGATGGATTTCTTGAATACTCTTTCAAGTTATATCGCTCCCCCCGATAAGGTGTAATAAGCCCGCTTCTCAACATGAGTCCAGCATTAACGAGGTAAAAAATTTCTGAACATAAAAAGTAAAAGACTCAAATAGATATATTTTACCTTCTGATATTTTTAGTGGATCTTGGCTATTTAGTGCTTCTTTCATGATTCTTGAATCAGACGTTGTACCTTCCCACCTAGCTAACACATATGTGAATTTTAAATCAAATGTACATGCAGCTAGTACATTTTGAGTTGGATAATCTCTCTTCCCACGATATTTTGATGCTTCATGTTGTGAAACTTTAACACGTATATGTGTTTCATTAATTGCACCAATACAATCCTGATATTATAATATCAATTAATAATGTAAACATTCTCGATATTAAATTAAATTTAAATAATGTTAAATTGTGTTTACCTTAAAATATGAATAGAATCTTTGATTGCTAGCAATTTCAGAAGGAACATGGAAGCCATCAGGTTGTTTGATAAATTTTTTATATAACCCCAAGATAGCTCGTAGGACAACATGAAAATGACGACTGACCGACTCTCCAAATCGTCAAAAGATGAAAAATAGATCACGATTTGTCACATTATGTGCTAACAAGTAAAGTGTTTTCGCAACTTTTTCTTCAACTGTAACTTGAAGTATTGGTCTAAGACCTACATCTCTAACTAAAATCTCACACCGACATGTAAAAGCTATATGGGTCATTCTTAATATACTACGACAAAGTTCAGTCGAAAATAGATGACTGAATAATTCATCTCTAACTTTCTCTCTTTCAAGTCGTATATCATGTGTGATCGTACGTCGATCATTTTTAATTTCATAAACATAAGTTCAAAACCAAATAACAACTTGAACAGCAGCATATGAAGCTAATGAGCTCACTTGTCTCAATAAGTTATGACTATCTTGATTATTTTGATCAACCATCTATAATAAAATTAAGCGAGATGCATCCACTAATTAAACTACATACACACAAAGATATATTTAAATAAAGAGAAAATAGTCAAAAACCCCTCCAACCTTTACCCCAAATCTCAACTATACACTTATACTTTACGGGGATCCTATGACCCCCCTGTACTATTTAAAAGTGAAATTATTAACCCCTTAAAAACTCATACCTAGATGTGTATTAGAGAGTGAGCACCACGCGTGTGCCATGTAATGCCACGTAATATTTTCACGTAATTTTCGATTTTTATTATAAAAAATAATTATTTTTCTTTTTTCTATAATATTTCCCTTTTCTCTTCCCTTTTCCATTCTCTTTTCTCTTTTTCCCCTTCTGTAAATTTCCCGTCTTTCATTATTCCGACGACCGGAGAGCCACCAATAATGAAATTGGAGATGAGGAACAAGTATTACCGCTGTGGAGATCTTGGTCATACAGAAAGAAATAGTCATAATAGCCCCAAGAAATTGAAGTAACCATCTTATTTTCACCATGTATATGCTTTAATGTTCTCGAATTATATAAAACCAGAACAAAAACTCTTATGAGCAACAAAAATATACCATTAAAAGCAACACCTTTCATAAAAACATGACTGGCAAGCAAGAAAACATGTGGTGCTGCTGCTTTGATACCTTCTTTATCGCCTTCGTAAATTCCTTCGAATATATAGACTATTAGGAGGAATAATCCTATAAGGGCTCCAATTGAAACGTACAGATTTAGAATTTTGTTGTTGAAAATCGGAGGATTTATTTGAGATAAAATTTTTGGGAAGGCAATTTTCGAGAGGAAGAAGATGTAAATAAGGGAGAATAATACGAAAGCGAAATCTTCAAGTCTAATCATGTCACTAGAAGAAAACACAATTATGATGGCCAGCATGTTGAGTTGTCGTAAATTGAAAATTCCTCCATATTGTTGGTGACTAGGGGATTTGGTGTGATGAAAATTTTCATCTTTGGATAAATTAATGTCACTAGATGGACCAACTCCACCTGACATTTTTCTACGAAAAATTTGAAGTAAAAATTTAATATTTTGGGTTAAAAGATTCAGAAAGTGAAGAATCCACTTGTTAACAGTTATAATTTCATTAGTAATTGTACTGATAGTGAAAAATTTAAGTGATATGATAATATAATTTTTATTAATGAGTTCAAGAAAGATAGAGAAAGATAATGAAATTAGAGATGAAGAAGATGAGGAACACCATTAATGGGTTCTTGGAATTTTTTGTTTTGAGAAAGAGAAGAAGAAGACAAAAGAAAAAGAATAAGAAGAAATAATAATTGAAATTATATATATTTATATAAAAAATATTTAAAATAAATTTTTAATATATAATTTTCGGTGTTCTTACTCTCTCAAGAGAAAGTGAAATGCACTCTCTTGCCATATCAGCCTTTAGGAGTGTTAATATTTCATTTTTAAAATATTCAGGAGATCATAGATTCCCGCAAAATATAGATATGTAGTTAAAATTTGGGCTAAAGATTGAAATTTTTTTAACCATTTTCTCTTAAATAAATATTAGCTATGAGATTACACATTTATAAACAACATACCTCTGTTGCCTTTTCAACCCCAAAAGCCCCTACTTCAACAGAATCTTGAAATTAAAAAATAGTGGCGGCTCCTAACCTTATTTGAGACTTTTCTATTCAATTTTACGGAGTAATATTTTATACCGAAAACTATAGTTGCTTGATCATCTTTTGCTAAAGCCTAAAGTAATATTTACGTTATACCATATTTCCTCATATAAAGATATCAATTTAAAATTTTGAATCGTTACATTACTATAACTTTTTAGAATTAGAAATGTTCGACCCATGACAAGACCACCCAGGATAAATTAAAGATACTTTGATTTATCTATATTTGGTCAACGACATATTATGTGGCACAAATTGAAGCTGTTTTAAGAAAATGTTACCTGAACATATAATTGGGTTATAAATTCTAGAGCCTTCTAAATGATAAAATTTCTCTATTTTAATATACATATATATTCCATGATGACGAACAAGATTTTATTTATATGGGGAAGAAGGAGAATTCAGAGGAGAACAACATAGAATAACATAGAGGAGTTTGTTGTCCCTTAAAAATTATAATATATTGGGGTTGTAAGTAATATGGGGTAAAGGATAAAATAGGATTGATAAATTATATGAGGGCATGATTGAAAAAATAAATAAGAAAACCATGGAAAATCATCAAATCGGTGGTTCTAAAAATTGGGCAATTCCATGGTTTCCAAATCATGAAAGATTATCATACCATACCATGTCTTTTAGAAAACAATCAAAACAAACATGGTTTCCTTGGTAACCATACCATACCATGCCACAGAAAATTAGGGGTGGGCGTTCGGTCGGTTCGGTCTGATTGTTTAATATCGGTTCGGTTTATCGGTTTTCGGATTGACAAAAATGACATCCGTAACCAAACCGAAATAAATTCGGTTTGGTTCGGTTTCTACAAATTCGGTTCGGTTATTTCGGATTTTTATTTCTGTTTGAAATATTAAAGTAGTTAGCCTCTCTTTTTCATAACTGAGCATTTAATATTGATGGATTTTTTTAGAAAAAACACTTTTTTCAAACCTGTTTATTCCCAAATATAAATAACTATAAATAACTCAACATGGATTAAACGAAATGAAATAATCATAAGCTTAACATAATACATAACGTCATTAATCATTACATATAATATAACCTTGCATAAATAGTCCATAAAACATTTGAGTCACTAAAACAATCCATAAACAGTCTGCGGCGTATGCAAATTTGTTGTTAAATGTTAATTGTGAATGTGAATTACTAAATATTATATATATATATATATATATATATATATATATATATATATAATAAAATACATATATTATTTATTTATTTATAAAATTTTGGTTTTTCGGTTTAATCAATTTTTTTAAAATCGAAAATCGAACCGAAAAATTGAAATTTTAAAATTACAAATCGAATTCGATCCGAAAAATTAAAAAACCGAAACCAAAATTAAATTCCGATTTGATTTTTCGGTTTAAACCAAAATATACCCACCCCCCATCCAAACAACCTATTAAAAGGTATATTTATATAAGGGAAAGTCTTTTTGGCCACAATAGAAAAAAGTTATGTTCACACTATGAATTAGTTAACTTTTGGATATTTTTACCCTTTTATTTTAAAAATTAAATAACTTTGTCTATTTGAAAGAAAAGGGTAATATAGTCTTTTTATTATTGTGGCCATTTAGCACTATCCTTTATATAATTATGCCTTTTAGGTTTATTTTACTGCTATTTTTCCTGATCCCGAGAGTCTATCAAAAACAATTTCACTTCGTCTGAAGCAGTGGTATGGACTGCATACACTTGACACTCGATCTCCACACTCCACTTTATGGGAATACACTGAATCTATTGTTGTTATTGCTCCAGTTTACTCATAATTTCCTAGATTCTATCGGAGAGAGAAGGAAAATATTAATTTTTTTCCTTTTCAAAAAATTGAAATTTTTTTAGTAGAGATGAAAATATGGTAGAATGGAAGGAAAAAAGATATTATTGAGTAATGATAACTGTAAATCCATAAATTTAAGCTTACTAAATTAATCAGAATTTTTCACTGATAAATAAATAAATATTTAAAATTGTTAAATAAATCTAATTTATTCTTCATTGTAATTATTTACTTAGTTTTATAAATATTAAAAACTAGATTTATTTGATGTAATAAAGAGCATTAAGTCTTATTAGGTTGTGATTTTCACCTCTAACAAACACAAGTAAAAGAAATTGAGATGCCTTCATTTTGATGCTACACAATTTTTAAATCTAATTAAAGAAAAACAATCTTAAGCCAATTTGATCCATTTCTTCTATTCCTTTTTTGGTCAAGTTTCAAAATAATTAACATCTTAATTGATTTGTTTAAAAATAAAATATAAAAAAGAGGGAGCGCGAGAGAGAAATCAAAAAGGTGGCCCGGTGATTGAAGAAACGGTACCATAATATGCAAAATCAAAGTTTGAATTCTGGCGAATGTTGAACTAAATGAATCTTCGTATTTGCTTAACCCTTAAAGGGTAGAAGTACTCTACATTTATACTAATGGAAAGTACAAAGCACCAATTTATATATATACTAGTTTAACTGCACGTGTCTCGCACGTGTAACAATTGATTATTTAAAATTAGACGATTTTGTCTATTACGAAGATTTATAATGAAGTACAAAAAGTTTAAATCACTTCTCAAAGATCCTTCACACTTTAATAAAATAATATAAACATAACATATACTTTATTGTAAGCACATATATATTTTACCACCAGAAGTTTCAAGTGGTTAATAGATCGTCACTTCTGTATTTGTCATGTAATACCTATTTTCCTTGCTGCTAGAGGATAAGAGAGACGCATCGAGTTGAACCATATTTGTAGTATGATTATTTCTTTTATTTTTTTTATATTTAAAATCTTTTCTTATTTTTTAACGTTAAACTCTTAGAAAATCTTTGATTACTTAAAACTTTTAAAAATTTGGTATTTGTTATATTTTTCTTATTCTAACACTTTCATATTTATTTCTAAATTTTTCAAATCTTCTTAAAATCAATTTTAGTTGATTTATAATTTTTAAACTAATGAAAAAAGGTATTAGTTATCATTAATTTTGATGACTTCTAATAAGGAAAGGTTTTACTATAAAATATTTAATTAATTTTTAAATCTTAAATATTAGAAAAATAGGGAAAAGACGATTTTGTCTAAAGGAGAGACTTTTAATGAAGGGTAAAAAGTTCAAACAATATTTCTAAAGACCCTTTACACTTTTAATTTAATTGTACGTAGAACCTTCTTTTCTCTCAGGTTTAGAGGAAAACTCCTAGTTAAATCTTGTAGCGATTTGGATGGATGCACATCGATAAGAGGAAAACTCAAAATTTGTGTCATGTATGTGGCACACAACAACTTTTATCTATGTGAATGAAAAAGTTGATATATTCATCATTCAAATAAAAGTTATGGATTTTAAGATTCAACACTTTATGATAACGTAATATTTCAAACTCAAATAATAATAAGTTTAATTAAAGATTCAACTATAATACTAATGATTCAAATAAAAGTTATGGATATTAAGATTCAACACTTTATGATAACATAATATTTCAAACTCAACTAATAATAAGTTTAATTAAAGATTCAACTATAATTCTAATGAATAATATTTCAAAATATAGTCAAACAACAAAATCAAAACTGCAACAACAACATACCCAGTGTATTCCCACCTAGTGGGGTCTGGGGAGGGTAGAGTGTACGCAGACCATACCACTACCTCAAGAGAAGTAGAGAGACTGTTTCCGATAGACCTCCAGCTTAGGACCAATAACAGTATAACAAATACAAAAAGTAAGCGGATACAAACTAGTATGGTACACAAAACAAACTAACAGTATAACAAACACAAAAGATAAGTGCATAATAAACTAGTACGGGATGCAAAAAAACCAACACCACTAACCACAAAAACTACAGCCCCAACACTAAGAACCAGAAACTACAAACCCAAAGGAGCACTCCCCTATTACTACCGCCGCGCTCCCACCCCCTAACCCTCTACCCTAATCCGCGTCATCCACACCTTTCTATCAAGGGTCATGTCCTCTGTAAGCTGTAATTGCTCCATATCATGCCTAATCACCTCCCTCCAATATTTCTTCGGTCTACCTCTAGCCCACCTAAAACCATCCATAGCCAGAGTCTTACACCTCCGCACTGGAGCATCAGGGCCCCTCCTCATCATATGTCAGAACCAACGTAGCCTCACTTCTCGCAACTTATCCTCCACCGAGGCAACTCTCACCTTCTCCAGAATAATCTCATTCCTCACCCTATCTTTTCTGGTATGTCCATACATTCATCGCAATATTCGCATCTCCACCACCTTCACCTTTTAGATGTGGGAGTTCTTAACTGGCCAACACTCTGCTCTATACAGCATAGCCATCCGGACTACCACTCTATAAAACTTACCTTTAAGCTTCAAGGATACCTTCTTATCACAAAGGACTCCCGAATAGAGCCTCCACTTCAACCACCCTGCCCCAATACGATGCGTGACATCCTCGTCAATCTCACCATTATCCTGAATTATAGACCCCAGATACTTGAAACTCTCTCTCTTCTGGATGGCCTGAGAATCTAGCTTCACAACCACTCCATCTTCTTGCGACATATTACTGAACTTACACTTCAAGTACTCCGTCTTTATTCTACTTAACCGAAAACCTTTAGATTCAAGCGTCTATCTCCAAACCTCCAATTTATCATTAAGTCCACCCCGAGTCTCGTCGATCAGAACCACATCATCTACAAATAACATACACTAAGGCACCTCCTCTTGAATATGTTGCGTCAAAACATCCATCACCAAGGCAAATAGAAACGGGCTAAGAGTCGATCCCTGGTGCAACCCTGTCAAAACTGTGAAGTGCTCTAAATCTCCACATACCGTCCTCACACGAGTCTTTGCACCATTATGAATATCCTGAATCGACCTAATGTATGCCATGGTCACCCCTCTAGCCTCCAAGAACCTCCACAGAATCTCCCTAGGAACTCTGTCATATGCCTTCTCTAGATCAATAAACACCATGTGCAAGTCCTTCTTCCTCTCTCGAAACTGCTTCACTAATCTCCTCACAAGGTGAATGGCCTCGGTGGTCGAGCGACCAGGCATGAAACCGAATTGATTCTCAGAGATCGTCACGATCCTTCTCATCCTCAACTCTACCACCCTTTCCCAAACCTTCATAGTACGACTCAACAACTTAATACCTCTATAGTTGTTACAACTCTGAATGTCTCCCTTGTTCTTATACACTGGAATTATCGTGTTCCACATCCATGCTTTCGGTATCTTAGCAGCTCTAAAAATAATGTTAAACAGCATTGTTAACCACTCCAGACCTGCCCCGCTAGTGCTCTTCCAAAAGTCTACTGGAATCTCGTCTGGCCTCGTTGCCCTACCCCGCCGCATCCTGTGAATAGATCCCTTGACCTATTCAACCTTGATATGCCTACAATAACTATAGTCGTGACCCTCCTCAGATATCTCCAAGTCTCCCAACACAGAACCTTTGTCCCCCTCGTCATTCAAAAGTTTATGAAAATAGGACTACTACCTCGCCCTAATGAGGGCATATTCAACCAACACTATACCATCCTCTCCTTTGATGCACTTCACTTGGTCAAGGTCACGAGCCCACCGCTCCCTGGCCTTGTGTAATACCCCGAGAATCCCAACCGATAGTAGAACCACGATTCAAGCTCATGATAAATAAATCTTAGTTATTTGGTAGTTTTATGATCAATTTTGATGTATATTAAGGCCTTAAATACGTCCTAGCTATTAGACGAATCAAAACATCCCTTACCGATTGAATTCTTAAGAAGGACATTGCCATAGTCAACTTCAAACGATCACATCTCCCATTCTACAAAGAATTTTTGATATTATGACCTACCAACAGATAGATAATTTAAATATATTTCCAACAATACTAATTTCGCCAAAATCTAATATTGGAATAAGAAGTTATGGCCGTTTTACTGAGAGCTATCCGAGCTATCCAGGAGTGACGGACAAACTGACGGACCGTCAAGTCAGTGACGGCCCGTCACTTTGGCCGTCAAAACTGAAGCAGTAAGGCCCTTTTCTGGACCAAAAGTGACAATGGGAGTGACGTTTAGTCATCATAGTGACGGTCCATCACTCTGACCGTCAGATTTGTCCGAGACAGCACTGAAACACCGTTTTAAAGAGATTTTTGGGTCATTTTTCACCCTATTTAACACCCAATCACCCCAAATCAAGGCACATAACTTCTCATTCATCCAAAACATCAAATTAGGGTTTATTTCCAAGATAAAAACCCTTATTTCTTCTTCAAGAAAAATCAAGAGAGATCAAGAGAAGTCAAGAAATCAAGAATCTCTCCAAGAACCTTCAAGAAAGAAGTTTCCCCAAGGTATGTAGATGTTGATTCTTGGGTTCCGTTCATCCAAGAAGCTCAAGAACCCTTTTTAAAATATAAAGATTTTATGTTTGTGAGATTCCATGATTTGTATGAGTTGTTAATTATTTGTATGAGTTGTTAATAATTTGTATGAGTTGAAATTGATGTTACATGTGTTGTTAAGTTTTGATTCATGTTTGTTTACAAGATTCATGAGCTTTGACCCTATTAGGTGGAATCCATGTGATAATTGTGATGAATTATCCTTATGTTGCTTTCTATGTGATGTGTTCATGATATTTGGGTGTAGAAATGGTTGAATGAGCGGAGCATGTCTCCCATAGGTTTGATGAAAAGCTTAGGTGAAACATAAAGGCTATTATAGTATGTTGAATAGGAAATCCCAAAGTATGAGCTATTCTATGCATGCCTAGTGTTTGATAAAATGCCCAAGTGGATAAATTATTCCATGATAGTAGGAAATCCCCAAATACATGTAGACCCGTGTATGACTAGTGTTTGTTGAAGGCCTTTAATGAACAAGTGAAGAAGTGATAGTAGTAAATTCCTCAATTATATGCTCTTTGATGTATGCTAAGTTTTTAATGCATGCCAAGTGGTTAGCAAGTAAGTTGTGACATGATAGTATGAAGTTTCCCCAAATCATATGATGTCCAAATACATGTCAAGACTGATTTAGGTGGGAAGTACTTGAGGTAAGACCTTGTTGAAGGAAGTATAATCTAGTAACCTGTTGTTCCTACGCTAGTATAAGTTGATGATTCCTAAATGCTCGAAGTGACCCTTTAATAATTGTGATGATGAATAAATGATGGTGATCCCTAAATGTTTGAAGTGATGTCTTAATGATTTTGTGGATGAATGTATGTTATGATTCCCGATTGCGTAAAGAGACGCCTATATGATTGTGATAATGAATGATTGTGGTCGTAATGATGAAAGAATGATTATACTTTACTTTTATGTTATCGAGTCCTGGGGGTATTTATACTCGACAATAGAGCTGTTGTCTAGAGCCTATGTAAGTTTCTCGATAATTCTAATCAAGCCATGATTCTCAAAACTTAGTGAATTATAGACTCCGTATCCTCAGACAGTTGCAGAACTTAAGAAAGCTCAGTAATCTCAGTTATCTTTGTAATCTCTGTATCGCTAGTAATCTAGCCTCAGTCTTGTAATCATTTCAGATCTAATAGTATTCAAGTGATTCAATTCTAATCTCAGAAGCGATTCGAGTAATTTATTCAAGCTATGTATCGTCAGTCAGATACCATGATTCAACACCATTTCCGCCAGATATGGAATTAAGTGATTTCAGCTTATTCATTCTTATCCTTTGAAAAACATGATCAGTATTAGACTCAGTTCAGTTGCTTTCAGTTAAGAATTTAGTTCAGAGTCTTTCAGTTGGGAGCAGAAACTAGCACCGAGAGAAGGAAGGGATGGCGGTTCCTCCCGTCAGCGAGAGAGAGAGAGGCCAGAGATGTTAGTAGCAATCCCCAAACTCCAGAACTGCGTAGCCAGCGCAGGATACAGGAGTCACCGCCAAAAAAGGATGTCACCTCCAGAGAGAGAGTATTTGACTATTATATTGCCTTAGGTCGACTGTCTGGTAGGTCATTTGTCAAAGAGGATTGACCAGAGAGAGGTCTTTACCCATGGCACGGTATTGACACCCTTCCAGCTGGGGTTACAGGTTGGACCCCACCTGTGGTAGGTCGGGGCATGTCGATTAAGTAACTACTTCTCACATTTTCAGTTTCAGTATCAATCTTCAGAAATCAGGACTATCAGATACAGTCATCTATCATTATGAGGAACTCGGATAGTTCCATTGATTCATGGACTATCCCGATAGATAGGCTTGGTCACGTATACAGTTATTTGATATCATATTCAGAGATATGCCGCCAGACAGGCTTGATTCACAGTCTCAGATTCTATTGAGTATCCTTGTTGTCAGATTCGGATATAATCATATTTCTTATCATTGATAATAGTTTCTGAATATCATCCATTAGAAAGGTTGATCTCTAATCCTGTCAGTCGAAAGCAGTAAAGTTCAGAATTCAATCCTTGATGTAAGTACATCCAGATCCTCAGTTCTCAGTATTAGATAAATCAGTGATTCAGTATCTCAGTATCAGTAGTGAGTTCAGTCTGCAGTAAAGTGGTATTCGAGTTTCAGTACCTAGAGTTGTGATGATTGTGTTTATGGTCTATGCATTCATGTATGTGTTCTCGTGTGACATTTTCATGATCATTCAGTTTAGATATTGTGTATGCATGAGCCTTTGCATTTATCCTTACCTCATCTACATAGTCAGTACATCCCTATACTGACGCATTTATGCTATGGTGTTTTATTTGGCACCATAGGTTCAGAGGCACAGGACCCAGAGTTTCCTCAGTAGTTCAGTCCCAGTCAGCAGCAGTAGTCATAGAAGTGAGTCCTCTTCTTTCGAGGATAAGTTTCATTTTACTATTATTTGCATCAATTTTTTGTTATTTTCAGTTGACGGAGTTAGTTGGGTACTTGTCCCATCAACTCCACATTTTATACAGTTTAGAGGCTTTTTAAACAGATGACGGATGTATTAGTATTTAGTTTTTAGTTTTGAGTATGTATAGATGTGTTGAACCTTATGGCCAGTTTCCGCATTTATTTCATATAGTATGCAGTGTACAGGTACAGATATTAGTAAAGGGTTAGCTTGTGGTCCTTCGAGTCCATAAGCACCATGTGACGTCTCGGGATGGGATCTCGGGGCGTTACATCTTGGCCATTCTTTACAACTTCTTATCTCTGCCTTTCTCCTCTAAATCCGCATACAAACTCTCAAAAGCTACTGTCTTAGCCGTCATAACCGCTAACTTAGCCTCCCTTCTAGCAACCTTATACTCATTCTTATTCTTCTGTCTTTTCTCATCATCCTTGCTCCCAACCAACTTAGCATAAGCCACCTTCTTAGACTCCATCTTTCTCTTGACCTCTTCGTTCTACCACCAGTTTCCTCGATGTTTTCTAGATCGACCTCTCAAGACACCCAACACCTCTTTAGTGGTCTACCTAATGCAACTGAAAGTCATCTCCCATATATTATCCACCCCCCCATACTCTCCCAATCCCCCCTACTCTTCAATTTCTCTTCCATCTCCAAAGCACTAGCCAAAGTCAGGCTCCCCCACTTAATCCTGGGTCGCTCCTCCCTACTTCTCTTCTTTTTGCCCTTATTGATAACCAATTCCATCACCAACAACCTATGCTGAGTCGAGAGATTCTCGCTAGGTATGACTTTACAGTCTTTACATAGCGCTCTATCCCCTTTTCTAAGAAGCAAAAAGTCTATCTGAGTCTTGGCCACTGAACTACGAAACGTAATAAGGTGATCCTCCTTCTTCGGAAAGCTCGAATTTTCTATCCACAACCCAAAATCCCTAGAAAAATCCATCAGAGAAGTTCCTCCTTCATTCTGCTCACCGAAACTGAAACCGCCATGCACATCATCATACCCTCTCGACAAAGAACCAATATGCCCATTGAAATCCCCTCCCACGAAAAGCTTCTCAGTGCTCGGGATGTTCCTCACCACCTCGTCTAAAACCTCCAAGAATTCTTTTTTCTCCTCTTCGTCTAAACCTACTTGCGGGGCATAGGCACTAATAACGTTCACCGTAGACCCTCCCATGACTAAATTAATAGACATCAGTCTATCACAAACTCTCTTTACCTCTACCACCTTCTCCCTAAGATCTTCATCTACTAAGATACCTACCCCATTTCTATGTCTCACATCATTCGACGGCGATATGCTTATTTCTTTCAATTTTTTGATCGAAAATTTCCAACTGAAAATGAAACAGGAGAAATTATAGGAGAGAATTTATTATCAATACCAAAGTAAGAGGGAAAAGTAGAAGTAGGGCGTATGCATGTTTTTTGTAAATTTTGATCTAAATATTATTTATATAAAATTATAGAATTTATTTTATATAAGGTAAAGTTATATTAACTATTATGATTTCTTACCTAAATTAAAAAATTATAGATTAAAGAAGTCGCCGACAAAATTAATTGTAAATAAAACGTTATCCAAAATCTAAAAGAACGTATGAAAAAGAGGTACAACTAGTTAATTGAATTTTTTAAAGATTTACTTAAGGTTAAAAATTTAATTGAATATGAACACTCCAAAAAAAAATGTATGACAATGTATATTATCAATTCATTACTTTGTTTTAAATGTTTTATTTGAGGTAAAAATTTAATAGACTTTTATTTCTAAATTTTAGGTACATAATTCAAATAAGGAAAGGAGATATTAGTTGTCCTTAATTCTAATCACTTCTAATAAGGAAAAGTTTTACTATAAATATTTAATTAATTTTCAATTTTAAAATATTTAAAAACTAGTGAAAAGACGATTTTGTCTAAAGCGGAGATATTTAATGAAGGGCAAAAATTTCAAATCACTTTTCTAAGGTCTTCAGATTTTTAATATATTATAGATATAAAAGAGGAATAGAGGCATGCTGATGTGGCATGCCTCAAAATGCAGTATTCTATTTATCTAATTTGTGGTATTTTTGAGCATTTATCACATTGTTTTGCATTTTTCACTTTAAAAAAAAGGCTTTGCAACATAAAAAATATTCTATTTCAGTTTCAGCAAAAACATTTAAGAATGGAGACTTTTGCCTTTTCAAGTTCTCCATTTTTATTCTTAGACGTTCACGGTATTCTTAAGAAACGGTCTGAATGATATTTCAATTTTAATTTTAATCCTGGCTAAATTTCAATATTACAACTTGGATGTTATCTGGGTATGCAAAAAATAAAAGGTTTTGTGATGTTGTTGATGTGTTTAAAGCAATGCCTGAGAAGAATGTCGTGTATTATAACGAGATATTCACTTTGTATTTAGGGATTGGTGATTTTATGAGTGCACGGAAGGTGTTTGATAAAATGGCTAAGAGAAATATTGCATCTTGGAATGCGTTGGTTAATGGGTATGCGAAGATGGGTAGGATGAGGAAAGCGTGTGAGTTGTTTGATGAAATGCCGGTGAGAAATGAGGTGTCATATATGATTATGATTTTGGGTTGTGTTAGGTTAAGTGAACTTTTAGGGTTCTATTAGATTTTGCTATCACCCCGATGTTTTTACTGCGTGATCGTGGAGACTTGGACTGCTCCATAAAAAAAGTAAGCTCCTTTAACATTGTCTCTAAATTAGATTAGATTTGATTAATTCACTGCGTAGGATCCGAAGGCTTGAGTCTGTTTGGGATGATGTAGAACAGTTTGATGATGTGGTTAGATGCCGCTCCAAGTTGTAAGAAGGTTGATGCTAAAAAAAAGTAAGCTACTTTAACATTGTCTCTAAATTAGATTAGATTAGATTAATTCACTGCGTACGGTCCGAAGGCTTGAGTCTGTTTTGGATGATGAAGAACAGTTTGATGAAGTGGTTAGATGCATGAACACCAATAGTGGAAGAACTGGTTTCTGTAACTCTGCATCTCTCAAGGCTGGTAATTTATGTGGAGAAGAGCTTCTTACATGGGCTTTAGACCCCAATGCTTCCTCGACTCTTCCCACCTTAAGTAGAACAGTGCAAGCTGTCATAGATATTGAAGTTTTTGTTCTTACAGCTGATGATCTCAAGTTTGTTGCCGCCCAATTTAGACGCCTCCATAGAAAGCAGCTTCGGCATACTTTCAGGTATGTACACCAACTCTTCTCCAAGTCTTATACTGACATCAGTTTTGGAGGAAATCCTTAACAAAATTCAATGTACTTTGGGCTGTTTCAGGTTCTATTCACAGCATTCGAGGACATGGGCAACCTGCTTTATACTAGCAGCATGGTGCAGACACTGCGGGAACAAACTTAAAAAATCTTTGAGAGAGGAAGAAGATAGACTGTAGGATGCATTGACAAATGATATAGCAACTTTACCAAGTCTTGGAGCTACCATTTATGCATCAAAGTTTGTTGCTAATGCGTTGCGTCCCTTGCGGCGCAACCACCCAAGACACTTGGTTTGTAAAGAGAAGGTATTGTTTTCATGTATATATTTTAACTACTTAATGGTGCCATATCATCTAAAAACATCTCCATTTCAGTGTTAGTGTGTTGGAACTTTTATTGCATTGCATTTTAATAAGTCCCTTTAAATAGTGAGCAAGTTAATTTTTCAACTTTCGCTTTGGCTTTTTTTAGTTGATATCTTCCTATTGGGTGCTATTTAAGAAGATACAGGAACTTTGAGAGATTGCATAGACACCTGAAGGACATTCCTAACTGCACATTGCATTTCCCTTCTAAGATGATATTTTCGTCAAGTACAGAAGATGCATTCGTTCATCAGCATTGCATTCAGCTTGACAAATATCTTAATGGTGCTAACGCATTGTGTCCCTTGCGGCGCAACCACCCAAGACACTTGGTTTTTAAAGAGAAGGTATTGTTTTCATGTATATATTTTAACTACTTAATTGTGCCATATCATCTATAAACATCTCCATTTCAGTGTTATTGTGTTAGAACTCTTATTGCATTGCATTTTAATAAGTCCCTTTAAACAGTGAGCAAGTTAATTTTTTAACTTTCGCTCTAGCTTTGCTTAGCTGATATCTTTCTATTGGGTGTTGTTTAAGTCGATACAGGAACTTTGAGAGATTGCATAGACACTTGAAAGACATTCCTAACTACACATTGCATTTGCCTCCTAAGATAATATTTTTGTCAAGTACAGAAGATGCATTCGCTCATCAGCATTGCATTCAACTTGACAAATATCTTCAAGTACAGTTCTACACTGCTTTTATATTTATTTGTAATATTTAGGTTTTCTGATTGAGTCAAAAACTAACCGGGAGTAGGTTCTAGAATTTATTCAGAGTTGCCACTCCTCAATCTTCGAAATTCCAGCGATAGAGGACTTGATACTTATCTTCGACAAGCCTTGATTTGTGTTGCGTCGATCTTGTGGGCCTGCATTCTTCTGATAACAACTATGCAAATCTTTGTACATCCATGTTACATTCTGTTAAACTAGTCATCGTGGATAAAGTTATCGTGGTTGTGTGTGGTGAAGTTAGCCATGTGGAAGCCTCATTGTTTACCGATTAGCCGACTATTGTAACTGTTTGGTTCAGAGTTCAGCCTCTTACTATCATTAATGTGTGTAGTTAGTTATTATTACCTCTTTTAGTTGTTACCTCAGATATGTGAACTTTTCCGAGCTTGTGTAAAATAAAGTTAATTCAATTATGGATTCATTTTTGTAGGGAAGGATAAATCGGTTGTTCTGTAGAGCATTCATGATCAAGTGTCTACTTTGGTAGCAGACCAGGGAGATGCAAAGTGTCCGGGATCTGGAGCAAGTAACCCAAAGCCTTCTGTAGAAGGCCCGATTGTTCAAGCTAGAGGTTTTTTCCAAGGGCATGATGATACTGTAGAAGATGCTTAGTTTTTCCCTTCCAGGTAGCTATCACATCTCCTCCCACATTGTATAAGATGTTGAGTTTAGTCCTCAGTTTTTTGTTACGAATTGTGTTACTTGATGTTGCTTGGGTTAAAAAACCTTCATGTAACGTGAGCTTGACTAAAGATGAGCTAATACTCATATAAGCTATCAAGTCACATGTCAAGCTTCTATTTCTTTTGAATCATGCCTTGGAAATTTCAACCTTAAGCCATTCTACAATTATGTGAGCTTTCTCAGAAGAGTGCCTCTTTAATATAGTTTTCGAAGGGAGCGGATTTAGAGTATCACCAATCTTTGAGAACTTGGTGATATTAATATATAGTATGTTTCATTGGTTGAAAATGTAGGCTCAGTTTTTGCAGATGCGTCTAATTGGAATGGCATCTTTGGTTGCTCCTCGAATGCCTATGTACCCTCCTGGCGGTCCTGGTGTAGGTCAATAAATATTCTATGGCCAGCCACAACCAGCCCTGCTTCCCCCACGAGTAAAAAATCATTGTTGATATCCAGTTTTGATTCTCTTGTAACTTAGAGCCTGCTTGGATTAGCTTAGTTTAGGTACTTTCAAGCGCAAATAGCTTTTAAGCACTTTTACAGTGTATGTTTGGATAAAAGGTAAAAGTGTTTTTAAGCCAAAATAATCAAAACAACAAAACTAAGCCTAAATCCATAAGTTGGGATTTTTAACTTATAACTTATAAGAATAAGCCATAAGTTATAAGCCCATCCAAACAGGCTCTTAGTTCCTTTTGAAGCATAGACTATCTCATTTTCTGTCTGTAGTTTCTGATATTGATGAGCGGTTCTCAATTTTTTGCTAACTAACAAGCTGTCCCAAAAGTTTTGTTTTAGATTGTCTTTTTAGTACCTGAACTTGGCATCTTGTGCGATGGATGTGGTTAGATATTAGAGGATAATAGTTTAACGAGGGCTCTCAATCTCCTGTATAAATTTTCCTGAAGCAAGAGAAAACATATTTTTTGATACGTTATGTATCATGCTACTACTTTGACTCTTCTCTGTTAATATATTTTCTAACATTATTTGGAAATGGTTGTTTCGATATTGCTTTCAATCTTTTGACATGGGTTTTTATTAATCCTTTCAACTCACAAATTGTAACGCCCCGAGATCCCATCCCGAGACGTCACACAGTGCTTATGGACCTGAAGGACCACAAGCTAACCCTTTTCTGATATCTGTACATGTATACTGGATAATATCTGAAATAAATGCAGAAACTTGCCATAAGGTTCAACACATCTATAAATACGCATAATACAAAAAACTGAATACTAATACATCCGTCTAAAAAGCCTCTAAACTTCCTGAACTGTGGAGTTGA
Organism: Capsicum pubescens; assembly: GCA_030864215.1. Lineage (NCBI taxonomy): Eukaryota > Viridiplantae > Streptophyta > Magnoliopsida > Solanales > Solanaceae > Capsicum > Capsicum pubescens. The sequence continues at coordinate 225,801,624 of CM061549.1, forward strand.
TGGGACAGGTCCCCAACTAACTCCGTCAAAATAAAATAAACAAAGTCTGAAACAATAGTAGTAAACTGAGACTCGTCCTCGAAAGAAGGGGACTCACTGCTACTGCTGCTGACTGGGACCAAACTGCTGAGGATAAATTGGATCCTGTGCCTCTGAACCTATGGTGTCAAATAAAACACCATAGCGCAAATGCGTCAGTACAAAAATGTACCGAGTATGTAGACGGGGTAGGCTAATGCAAGGGTTCATGCATGCACAATATCTAAACTGAATAATCATGAAAATGCCGCATGAGAACACATATATGAATGCACAAAACATGAACACAATTATCGCAACTCAAGATACTGAAACTCAGATACCACTTTACTGCAGACTGAACTCACTACTGACACTGAGATACTAAATCACTGACTCATCTGATACTGATAACTGAGGATCTGGATGTGCTTATATCAATGACTGAATTCTTGGACTTACTGCTTTCGACTGATAGGATTAGAGATCAATCTTTCTAACATATGATTTCGGAAGCTTTATCAATGATAAGAAATATGATTATATTTGAATCTGACAACAAGAATACTCAATAGAAATCTGATACTGTGATCAAGCCTGTCTGACAACATATCTCTGAATATAATATCAAATAATTATATGTGAGACCAAGTCTATCTGATGGGATGACCCATAAATCAATGGAACTATCTGAGTTCCTCACAATGATAGATGGCTGTATCTGATAGTCCTAATTTCTGAAGACTGATTCTGAAACTGAGACTGAATATGAAACTGAAATTATGGGAAGTAGTCACTTAACCGACATTCCCCGATCTACCACATGTGGGGTCCAACCTGTGCCCCGGTTGGAAGGGTGTCATTACCGTGCCACTGGTAAAAACAACTCTATGTGACCCTCATCTAGCAGGTCCTCAAACGAGAATGGTGGAGCCCTTATCTAGCAGGTCAAGCAACCTCATCTACCCTCATCTAGAAGGTATGATGTCTCTCATCCAGCCTCAACTAACAGGTGTGATGTCTCAACCTACACTGGCTACGTAGTTCTGGAGCACAAGGATTGCTTCTAAGAATCACACCCTCTACTAGTAGGTGAGTTCCCATCCTTGAGCTCACTCGGTGCTAGTTTCTACTCCCAACTGAAAGACTCTAACTGAATTCTTAACTGAGCACAACTGAACTAAATATGATACTGATCATGTTTCTCAAAAGATCTAACTGAGTTACGCTGAGATAACTTAGTTTCGTAGCTGACGGAAAAGACATCGAATCATAGTATCTAACTGATGATACAGAGCTTGAATAGATTACTCAAATCATTTTTGAGATTAGAATTGAATCACTTGAATACTATTAGATCTGAGCTAATTACAGGACTAAGGCTAGATTACTAGCGATACAGAGATTTCTGAGATTACTGAGCTTTCTTAAGTTCCGCACTTGTCTGATCATACAGAGTTCTATAGTTCACTGAGTTATGATAATCATGGCTCAACTGGACTTATCGAGAAACTGACACGGGCTCTAGAAAACAGCTCTATTTTCGGGTATAAATACCCCCAGGACTCTATAGCATAAAAGTAAGCATCATCATTCATTCATCATCACAATCATTCAAGCATCTTCACAAGTAATTTAGGAATCATGCCATATGTTCATTTCACAGTCATTAAACATCACCTCAAGCATTTAAGGATCTCAAATGTCTATTCATCATCACAGTTGTCAAGGAGTCACTTTAAGCATCTCGGAATCATAATCATATAATAACGTAGGGGAAACATGCTACTAGATTGTACTCCCTTCAACAAGGTTTTACCTCAGCTATTTCATACCTATATCGATCTTGACATGTGTTTGGATATCCCATGGCTTGGGGAAACTTCATACTATCACATCATAACTTACTTGCTAACCACTTGGCATGTATTATAAGCTTAACATATATCAAGAGCACATAATTGGGGTAATTTACAACCATCATATCTCGACTTGTTCACTAGGGTCTTTCAACAACCACTAGACATGACCGATTTTACACCTACTTGGGAATTTCATGTTATCCTGGCACATTTCACTCTTTAAGGCATTTTATCAAATACTAGGCATGCATGGACTAGCTCACAATATGGGGTTTCTTATTCAACATACTATAGTGTCCCTTATGATTCACCTAAGATCTTTATCAAGCCTATGGGGAACGTTCTTCACTTATTCAACCATTTTTACACCCAAAAGTCATGAACACATCACATGGTAAAATAACTTCAAGAGGGTCTATCACAAACATCACATGAATTCCACATACTAGGGTCAAAGCTCATAAATTTTGTAGGAAAACATAAATCAAAACTCAAAAACACATTAAACATCAATATCAACTCATACAAATCATTTACAACTCATAAACATAAAAATCTTTTAGTTTTAAAAAGGGTTCTTGAGCTTCTTGGATGAATGGGACCCAAGAATCAACATCTACATACCTTAACCTTTGGAATAGGATGAATTCTAATGTTTGAGACTATATCCACACTTGTAATAAATTATTCTCGAAGCCCACACTATGAGGAACTTGATTCTTGAAGAAAGCTTAAAGATTTATGGATGAATTTTGGAAGATTATAGTTCTTGATGAAACCCTAATTAGATATTCTTGAGAGAATTGGAAAAGAAAATGATTGATTTAGGGTTTGAATAAGGTCTCCTCATATTTATATAGGCTAAAAAAGGTGGAAAATGACCAAAATACCCTTGCAAAAATGCCCTTGAATTGCTGGAAAAATATACTGACGCCATCCGTGACAGGCCGTCAGGTCCGTGATAGAAAGTCACAAATGGTAGTCACAAAAGGGGTCCAAATTCTTGATTTTCTGCCCAGGGCTGATGATCTCATCAAAATGTGACGACATCGTCAATAAGGTCGTCAGAAACGTGATAGCCCGTCAGAAACGTCGTCATCGTTTTCCAACTTGACATGCTGGAATAAAATGGGGATAACTCATTGCTCTTATATCGGATTTAGGAAAAATTGGTATCGTTGGAAAGATAATTCAAAGATATTTCATTTTATATATATAAATCCACCCATTTATTCATATACAATGAGTTATGGTCGATTTAAGTTGACCCAAATTTTGACGGTCACTAAAACTTGAACGATAGGAAAGTTTTCAACTCGTTCATGAGTTAGGGACCTCTATGATCTTAATTCATGCTCAAATAGATTCCCACACGATTCAAAGTATTTCATACTTGGGAGGATATTTCTAAAATATTTTGACTCGGATTTTCGCTTTACCAAATATGCTCTAAGGCTCATACTGGAAGAGGATTTTGTGGGGCATTACACAAATGCAGGGCCAGATCCAAAGATTAACTTACGGGTTCACAGGAACCCAAAAGTTTTTCTCATATCTAGGGTCGTTTGGTAGAAGGGATAAGGATAACTAAGGTTCTTTGGTACTATAAGTGCAAATAAAACGTCGACTTTATTGAAATAAACCTATGAAGAAGAGGTGTATACAATCCTATTTAACATGTTATCTGTGTCTTAAGTACGAACAGAACCATATAGATATTCAAACTGGTGAATGTTGACTATGCCGATGCTCAAGTGATGGTTATTTCAGTTTTACACAGTTACAACGTATGTATCTTTGGTTATGAATAAATCAATTTGACTAGGAACTTTCAACCCTCTATATGTAAGTCTTTTTAAAAAAATAGACTTATTTTTGTGAAATTCTCTTCTTTTCTGTCTTTCCCCTCTTTTGATTAAGTAAGTCAACTGCATATATCTCTTTCAAGGAATACTTTTCTGTCAAAGTTTTTTTCAAAATCTAACTGAAATAGATATTATTTTCAACCTATCGAGGGAGTTTTGTTTCTTTTTTTAAGACATCTTTTCTATGTTATTTGTTACATTGATCTGATGTTTCAGAAAAGCCATCATAATAATTAGTTTTCTTGCAATAGTGTAGTTGTCTGATATATATCTCGGTCCAACTCCAATCCAAAGTTTCATTACTAGCCTGTTATATACAAGAACAAGAGAAACTTCACCATTCTTTTCTGGATAATGGCAAACTAAGCAGTTCCTATCTAGCTTGGTAATCGGAATCTTCATAGACATTGTACAAAAACTGAGGCAACGATGCAATTCTTGACAGATTCACCAACAGGAAAACATTGATCAATGTGAGCGTTCAAGTTCATATTTGATGAGGGAGAACCTACCTTAGAAGCTATGAATTCACATGAATCACTAATTTTTACCTGATGTGTTACGATAATCACTAATATCTATAAGTTTGATCATGAATGTAAATATTATAATCACTAATATCTATAAGTTTGATCGTGAATGTAACTATTAGTGTATTATTAACTTGAAGCCATTATTGAAATTAATAAATTTCAAATTCTGAATTCACCTCTGATAATTAACTAAATTCGTGTATATAACTTGTCTTAGGCATATTTTTTGTTGTACTAATTAATTTTTTCCCTATCTATATACTAGGGAAAACAAACACAAGATCTTGGATATTTTAGAAGACTGTTTCTCTTCATAAATGTATCGGTCCGAGGCAATACATCATTGTCACTTTGCACACCACTCAGGCTGTATTATTTGTGGAACTGGATTTTTTTTTGTAGGTTATTTACAATAGGGAGACTAATAGGAGTCATGGATTTGGGTTTGTCACAATGTGAACTGTCGAAGAAGCTGAGAAAGCGTTACTGTTGTGCAATCGTTATGTAAAGTTAGCCGTGTGGAAGATCCTATGCGTAGAGCTGTTGAATGTTTTCACCAAGAAAAGCTAGCCCTAAGATCAGGTAATTTTGTATTGAGAAGTGCATAAAAGTTTTCTTCGATTGAGTTTTATGGTTAGTATGTCCTTCAAGATGCCATTATTATTGTTTTTTCTTCGCCTCTTGGTTGTTTTTTTCATCCCTTACCCCCCTCCCTCCTTTAAAAAAGTGATAATTTATCTGAATAATGAAGGGACTACCAATTTTATCGACTTGCAAAGTGCCACTTAACCTTCGGGAGCTCAGTGTTCTTCCTCCAAAGGTGAGGAATATCCTATTCGTAGAGGTTTAGAATGTTTTCACCAAGAAAGGCTATCCCTAATCTCAGCTAATTATGCATTTTATCTGAGAAGTGCATTAACTTATCTTGATTTGACTTCTATGGTTAGTATGTCTTTGGATATGTCAGTATAGTTGTTCTTTCTTAGTCTCTTTGATGATTATCATCATCCCTGACCCTCCCACCCTCAATAAAGTGACAAATTTATCTGGATAATGAAGGTGGTCCCAATTTTATCAACTTGCAAAGTGCCACTTCAGCTTCAAGAGCTCAGTATTCTTCCTCCAAAAGTGAGGAACATCCTATCCGTAGAGCTTTGGAATGTTTTCACCAAGAACAGCTATGTGCAAGCCCAGGTAATTATATATTTTATCTGAAAAGTGCATTAAATTTTTCTTGAATTGACTTCTATGGTTAGTATGTTTTGAAAATGTCATTATAGTTAGTCTTTCTTGTCCTCTTGATTGATTATCATCATCCCTAATCCCACACAAACCCCAACACTTACAAAAAAGTAACAAATTGATCACCATTTCCTTTTCAAGTAGTGCAGAGGAAGTTTACTGCCCATTTCGTTTGTTTTATTGTAGTCCTATCTTGCTGGTTCAGTTGTGTCTCTGTTCAAAAAAGCAGTATGACCATATTGCAAAATTGGGTTAAGGACATTTGATCCTATGGTCTATTCTAAGTGGTTATGAATTGCTTCTATATTGCTATCTAAATCTATAATGTTCTCGATAGTGTGCTTTTTCTTTTAGATTTATTTTTATTTTGCATCTATAACTTTAAAATATTTAAGTTAGCACACTACAAGCTAGTTGTTTGCTTGAAGAAGTAGGTATTCGTTGCACCATCTACACACATTGAGTAAAATAATGTAACTTCTACTGTAACTTTACTGAAATGATCGCCATATCTTCAACCGCTTTATAAATCGGGTTCTTATCCATTTGTTCATAATGCTTTCAATTGTTTCAACAATGGACGTCATGTTGCAGATTATCTCAGCCTTAGATGTAAGCCACATGGTTGTGACATCCCAAGGTTTGATGGATTGAAAACACTGATGATGATAAGGGGGAAAGACTAGTTTTTCTGGGAGATTCATTGAACAGGAACATGTGGGAATCTCTAGTTTGTGCCTTGAGAAACTCACTCAATGACAAGAAAGAGTGAATGAAGTTTCTGGACGCCGTGACATCAGAAGTCAAAGATTTTATTCCTTCAAATTTAAGGATTTCAAATGCTCAATTGACTTCATAAAATCGCCATTCTTAGTTCAAGAATGGAAGTTCTCGGATAAAGCTGGAGCACGCCGCGAAACTGTTCGGCTGGATATAATCCATGCCTCTCTTACTAAGTACCATGATGTTGACATTATCATCTTCAACACTGGTCATTGGTGGACTCACCAGAAAACTCACAAAGTGAATAACTACTCTCAAGAAGAGAATCATGTCTACCACAAATTCGAAGTGGCAAATGCATATACTAAGGCATTCAAGACATGACCACATTGGGTTGATACTACTATCAACAGCAGCAGAACTAGGGTGTTTTTTATGGGATACTCAGCTTTTCATTTCAAAGGTGGTCAATGGAACTCAGGAGAAAACTGTGATGGAGTGACAAAACCGATAAAAATGAGTTTAAATTGGGTACATATCCATGGATGATGAGAGTTCTTGAATCAGTAATATCAAAAATGAAAGAACCAGTCGTTTAAATGATCAAATGCACACACAAAAAAAAAAACATCTGGCAGTCTTACTTATCCAAAAACTTCTTTAAAAAGACGGAAAAAATATTTGCCTACACAATTGAGCATAATGTGTTGTAATTCAAAAATTATTTCAAAGTTTGTGATATCATTAAGCTTAACGAGTTTCATCTTTTCTATTTTTATTATTTTTTTATATACAACTTGGTAATACCCCTCAACTCTAACCAACAGTGCAACCATGAATCAAGATCATGAGAAATAAATTATAGTGTTTTGGTTGTTTTCTGGTCAAGGGTGATGTGTATTAAGGCTTTAAAGATGTCCTAACGATTGGGTGAATCAAAACATTCTTTACCGATTGAATTCTTGAGAAGGATTTTGGTATAGTCAACTTCAAATAAGCATATCTACCATTGTACTACGAATTAATGAGCTCATGACATACCAAAATATAGATAATTGAATTAGATTTCCAACGATACCCATTTCGTCAAAATCCGATATCGAAGCAAAGAGTTATGCTTATTTTACTCCAGCGTGTCAGTCTGGAAAATCCGTGACGACCGTCACAAGCCTGACGGCCCGTCACAAAATGCCATCACCTTAAGGCAGAAAGTCACAAAATCCACGCCTTTTGTGACGACAATTCATGACGTCCTATCACGGGCCTAACGGCTTGTCACGGATGTCGTCAGCTATTTTTTTTCAGCAATTTAGAGACATTTTTGCAAGGGTATTTTGGTCTTTTTCCATCTTTTGGAGGCCTCTATATATATGAGAATCCTCATCCAAACCCTAATTACATCATTCTTTCTTCCAATTCTCTTGAGATAATATATCTAGGGTTTTATCAAGAACATAAATCTTTCAAGAATCATCCATAAATCTTCAAAATTTCTTCAAGAACCAAGTTCCTCATAGTGTGGGCTTCAAGAATTATTTATTTCAAGTGTGGATAAAGTCTCAAGCACTAAAGTTCATCCAATTTCAACGATTAAGGTATGTAGGGTTTTGAACAAGAACACTTCTTTCATTCTTATGTCCAAAGATTTAATTTCTATTGAATTTCATGATTTTTGCAAAGTGGGTTCACACCCAAATTAATTTATCAAGGATTTATGAGATTTGAGCTATACAAGATTGACATATATGACTACTTCATTTTCTTATTTCTTAAATTAAGAATTTATGCCGTGAGTTGTATGTTGTTATCATGAAATGATGATTTCTAAGTGATTTATGATAAGTGTCATGATTTATGTTTTTCTATGAGAAGTTTGTCTATTGAATATATATTGATATTGAGCTTGAGAGTCAACAACGAGTTCTATGATATTTTCTTGAAGATTTTGATACTTGATATGATTTGATAAGCAAGTGTACTTGATGATGAGAAAGTTTATTTTGAGATTGAGTCGAGTTAGGAATCCACAAGTTGATTATGATTTACAAATGAGATATATATTTATATTTTGGTCCTCATGATAGACCCTTGAGTTGATTAAGGTGGATTTCCTAACGCGTTCTGAGCTTAAGTCTTGGAGTAGTATTTAGCACCGAGCGAAAAGCATGGGTTTAGTGCATCCTACTTCCCCAGAACTACGTGCCACCGTAGGATTAAGATTAAGGGCCAAAGCCCAAGACAGTGATCACTAAAGTTAAGGTTCTACTCCGATGGCAAGGATAGAACAACTCTCCCCAGCGTGGGCAAGACGTTGGACTCCATGTAAGCTCACATGGTTTATGTCGGTTATAAGAAACTCCCAAGTCCATAATAGTCCAAGTTCCATGAGTTACTAAGTCACTCTAAGTCATGAGTTAAAGAGTTTGAGTTGAGTCCAATGGTTTATGAGATTTATGAAGCAAGTGTTATTATTAATAATTTATGGAAAAAAAAATGTTTTAGGTAACTCAAGCGATGAGAGTCATTATTATCAACATGCATGATTTTCTTATACATTTATTATATTATTTAAATGTTGCTTGCACCCCCACATACTCAGTACATTCCCAAGTACTGATTCCCATACTCTTCTGTGTTTTATATTTTCTTGTGATGTAGGTTCAGGTGCTCAGTCTCAGCAGCGACAGTGATCTTCGAGTACCTTCATCTACATTCGTACAGTTGGTGAGTCCTCATAGTTCGAGGACCTATGTCCCTGATTTTTGTCTTGATAGTAGATGGTGGTTTATTTCCAGTTCAGTATGAGTCAGTTGGGGATCTGTCCTAATGGCTACTCAGTTTATGTAGTAGAGGATTTGTCAGACTAGAGTACCAGTATGTAAAGAACTTCGGTATTTTGATTGTACAGGATAGTATTTCCTTGTATTCCAGTATGTTCATGACATGATTATTCTTCCTTATTATAGCTTGATTATTGTCATAGTGAGTTATAAAAGTGATGATAGGCTCAGAGGGTTAGCTTGAGGCTGCGTGTGGCCTTAAGCACCGTGTGACGTCTTGGGATGGGATCTTGGGGCGTTACAGGCTTGGTATCAGAGCCTAAGGTTTAAATAGTCCTAGGGAGTCTGACAAGACGCGTTACGTAGAGTCTTGATCATCGGTGTATAGCGCACCATATCTATGAGCAATAGGCTACGGGACGTTTTAGGAAAAGTCATTTCTTTCTTTCAAAAGTCTATCGTACTTACAGCAGTTTCTCTCTGTTATTAATTCGTGCTCTCTTATGATAGAAAATGCCTCCTCGTAGAGCTCACAAAAAAAACAAATGACCTCAACCCGTTGATCCTTTAAATGAGACGGTGACTCATGCCGAATTCTGGATAGCTTTTCAGACGCTAGCCCAAGCAGTTACCGCCAATGCTCAGGCCAATGTTCATGTTGCAGTCCCACCTCCGCAAGAAGGTAATTCAGTGGCATCTTGGGTTTATGATTTTATGCGGATGAATCCGCCAGAGTTTTATGGGTCAAGGGCAGGTGAGGACCCACAGATGTATCTTGATGAGGTGAAAAAAATTACCCAAATTATGCATGTGACAGAAGAAAAAAGTGTGGGGCTAGCTTCCTCTCGCTTGAAAGATATTGCTTATGATTAGGTGGAGATATAGAGAAAGAGTAGAGGGGAGGATGCCGCTCCCATGACTTGGCAGTTGTTCCAGGACGCGTTCTTAGACCGATTCTTTCCCCCGGAGCTTAGGGAAGCGAAACTAGAAAAATTTATGAACTTGAGACAAGGTTCCATGACAGTTAAGGAGTATTGTCTTAAATTCAACCAGTTGTCTAAGTATGCTCCCAGTATGATGGCTGATTCCAGGACCAGTATGAGTAAGTTTTTTACTAGCGTATCGAGTTACGTTGTGAAAGAGTGTAGGTCTGCTATGCTTAATAGGGACATAGATCTTTCTATATTAATGATACATACTCAACAGATTAAAGTGTACAAGGTGAAAGAGAGAGAGAGGGGGGGAATAAGAGAGTTAGATCAGAGCAGCAGGGGTATAGTCAGAGTAAATTTTCTGAAGGGATCCGCCCTCAGTTTCAGAGCTGTTCTTTTGTGCCAGCACCGTCATCAGCTAGTGCTCCCGCATCCAGAGTCATGCAGGAGCAGGGTAATAGACCTACTGTGTCCAGGTCTCAGGATAATGTAAGTAATAGACCTAACTATCCCTTGTGTGCTAAGTGTGGTAGGACGCATCCCGAAGAGTGTATGGCTGAGCAGAGAGGTTGTTTTTGTTGTGGCAAGTTGGGCCACAGACTCAGAGATTATCCATATGCTAGACAGAAGAGCCGTGATGTTCGTTCCCAGAGTCAGGCTATTAGTGCTCTAGCCCCTTTAGTTCGTCCTATTCCTTCTCAGGGTGCCTCGTCTAGTACTGCCGGTGGTCAGCGCCAGAATCGCTTTTATGCTATACCACCCCGCCAGGAGCAGGAGAATTCACCAGATGTTATTACTGGTACGCTCCGTGTATTTCATTTTGATATGTATGTGTTGATATACCCTGGGTCAAGTCTTTCTTATGTGACTCCGTTACTGGCTGTGAATTTTGAGATCAATGCTGAAATGATTCCTGAGCCTTTTCTAGTTTCTACTCCAGTAGGTGAACCTGTTATTGCTAAGCAAGTATATAAAAAGTGTCTTATCACTGTCCTTTACAGAGTCATGTTTGCAGATTTGATTGAGCTAGACATAGTTGATTTTGACATTATTCTGGGTATGGATTGGCTTCACTCTTGTTATGAGTCTATAGACTGTCGTAGCCGTGTAGTCAAGTTTAAGTTTCCCAATGAGCTAGCCTTTGAGTGGTCCAGAAATTCTATATCTCCCAAGAGTCATTTCATATCCTATCTTAAAGCTAGGAAATTGATATCCAAGGGTTGCATCTATCATTTGGTTCGAGTTAAATATACTAAGTTTGAGACTCCGACCATTCAGTCGATCAGCATTGTAAATGAGTTTCGTGATATTTTTCCGAAAGATATCCCAGGGGTACCTCCCGATAGAGAGATAGAATTCGGGATTGATCTTCTCCCCGATACGTAGCCTATTTCTATTCCTCCATATCGTATGGCCCCCGCAGAACTTAAGGAGTTGAAAGAGCAACTCAAAGATCTTCTAGAAAAGGGTTTCATAAGGCCTAATGTATCTTCTTGGGGTGCACCCGTTCTGTTCGTGCAAAAGAAAGATGGTTCATTGCGGATGTGCATTGAATATCGTTAGCTTAACAAGGTCACAGTCAAGAAAAAGTACCCTCTTCCTAGAATTGATGACCTGTTTGATCAGCTGCAAGGTGCCAACTATTTCTCAAAAATAGATTTGAGATCCGGTTATCACCATCTTAAATTTAGGGAGTGTGATATTCCAAAGACAGCTTTTTGCACCCAATATGGTCATTTTGAGTTCCTAGTCATGTCCTTTAGGCTAACAAATGCCCCAGCAGCTTTTATGGATCTCATGAATCGGGTGTTCAGACAGTACCTGGATATGTTTGTTATTGTGTTCATAGATGATATTTTTGTATACTTCCAAAGTAAGAACGACCATGCAGATCATCTCCGAATAGTCTTGCGAACCCTTAGAGATCATCAACTATTTGCCAAATTTAGCAAGTGCGAATTTTGGCTAAGGTCAGTTGCTTTTCTGGGTCATATTGTTTCTTCTGAAGGTATTCGAGTTGATCCTCAAAAGATAGAAGCTGTGAAAAATTAGCCTAGACCTATTTCCCCGTCTGATATTAGGAGTTTCTTAGGTCTAGCTAGTTACTACTGTCATTTTTTTAGGGTTTCTCTTCTATTGCGTCTCCTTTGACTCAGTTAACCCAAAAGAAAGTTAAATTCCTGTGGTCTGATTCTTGCGAGAAGAGTTTTCAGGAGTTGAAGACTCGTCTCACTTTGGCCCCTGTGTTGACCCTTCTAAATGGTGTAGATGATTTTGTGGTGTACTGTGATGCTTCTAGAGTTGGGTTGGGTTGCGTGTTGATGCAGAAAGGTAAGGTTATAGCCTATGCCTCTAGACAGTTGAAACCGCATGAGAAAAACTACCCAACCCATGACCTCGAGTTAGCTGCAGTGGTATTTGCCTTGAAAATCTGGAGACACTATTTGTACGGTGTTCATGTTGATGTTTTTATGGATCACAAGAGTTTGCAGTATGTGTTTACTCATAGAGAGTTGAATATTCGTCAGAGGCGATGGTTAGAATTGTTAAATGACTATGATATGAATGTGTTGTATCACCCGGGCAAGGCCAATGTAGTGGCAGATGCCCTTAGCAGGTCGTCCATGGGTAGTGTAGCACAGGTCGAGGAAGATAGGAAGAAGTTAGCTCGTGAGATGCATCGTCTGTCTAGGTTGGGAGTTAGATTGCGTGATTCAGCTGAGGGTAATGTTTGGGTCCAGAGTAGCTCTGAGTCTTCTCTAGTTTCAGAAGTAAAGGAGAAGCAAGATATGGATCCTAGTTTGGTCAGACTGAAGGATTCAGTTAAAGACCAAAAGGTGGAGGTTTTCTCCCAAGGGGGAGATGGTGTATTGAGATTTTAGAATAGATTATGTGTGCCTGATGTTGAAGATTTGAGGAAGAGAATTATGGCTGAAGCGCATGGCGCGCGATATTCTATTCATCCCGGCGCTACCAAGATGTACCGCAATTTGCGAGAAATCTATTGGTGGAATGGTATGAAAAAGGATATAGCAAAATTTGTAAAGAAGTGTACAACTTGCCAACGGGTTAAGATAGAACACCAAAGACCCGGTGGAATGATGGAAGAATTCAGTATTCCTACTTGGAAGTGGGAGGAAGTGAATATGGATTTTGTGACTGGTTTACCTCCTTCTCGACATCATCATGATTCGATTTGGTTCGTTGTAGACAAATTGACTAAGTCCGCGCATTTCTTACCAGTGCATACATTTTTCACCGCTGAGGACTATGCTAAGCTGTAATTCGAGAATTAGTCAGGTTACATGGAGTTCCTTTGTCTATTATCTTCGACAGGGGTACTGAATTTACTTCTCTTCTTAGAGGGTTTTTTAGAAGGGTCTCGGTACCCAAGTTTATCTTAGCTCCGTTTTTCATCTGCAGACTAATGGTCAGGCTGAGAGGACCATCCAGAACTTGGAGGATATGTTGAGGGCATATGTTCTTGATTTAAAAGGAAGTTGGGATGAATATTTTCCATTGATTTAATTTTCTTACAACAACAGTTTTCATGCTAGCATTGGAATGGCTCCATTTGAGGCTTTATACGGAAGGCGATGTAGATCACCCATAGGTTGGTTTGAAGTAGGTGAAGCCGCTGTGAGTAGACCTGATGCTGTGTTTGAGGCTATGAAGAAAGTTAAGCTTATTCGGGAAAGGTTGAAGACCGCCCAGAGTCATCAGAAGTCATATGCAGATATGAGAAAAAGAGATCTTGAGTTTGAGGTTAACGATTTGGTGTACTTAAAGATTCCACCCATAAAGAGGGTGAAAAGTTTTGGTAAGAAATGGAAGCTTAGCCCCCGATACGTTGGCCCTTATAGAGTTTTGAATCGTATTAAGAAAGCATTTTACGAGATTGAGTTGTCTGCCGAGTTGTCAGCTGTCCATCCTGTCTTTCACATTTCTATGCTCAAAAAGCACATTGGTGATTCTGTTGTTGTTGATCCATCAGAAAATTTTGATGTTCAGGATAGCCTTTCGTATGATGAAGTTCCGATTGAAATCCTAGATTATCAAGTTCGTAGACTAAGAAATAAGGAAGTTCCCTTGGTTAAAGTTTTGTGGAGAAATCAATCAGTGAGGGTGCTACTTGGGAAGCAGAAGCAGATATGCGAGCCAGATACCCTCATCTCTTCTCCGCGAGTTCAAATCAAGCCGAAGGTACTATTCTTCCCTAATTCAGTTTCCTTCTAATCCAGTGTATTCAGCTATATGGTTATTCTCTCTATGATTTGTGCATTTTGTGAAGTACTCGAAAGTTTAGAGTGAAATAAGCCCCTTTTAGTGAGTCGTTCCAGATATACGTCCTCATTTTCTCTTGTTCTCGTCCTATCTAGCAACATTCGAGGACGAATGTTTCCAAGGGGGAGATATTGTAATACCCCGAGACTCTAACCAATAGTGAAATCATGAATCAAACTCATCAAAAATAAATTATAGTGTTTTGGTTGTTTTCTGGTCAAGGGTGATGTGTATTAAGGCTTTAAAGATGTCCTAACGATTGGGCGAATCAAAACATTCTTTACCGATTGAATTCTTGAGAAGGATTTTGGCATAGTCAAATTCAAATGAGTATATCTCCCATTGTACTACGAATTACTGATCTCATGAACTACCAAAAGATAGATAATTGAATTAGCTTTCCAATGATACCCATTTCGTCAAAATTCAATATCGGAGCAAAGAGTTATGCTTATTTTACTCTAGCGTGTCAGCATGAAAAATCCGTGACGAACTTTTGTGACGACTCATCACAAGCCTGACGGCCCGTCACAAAATGTCGTCACCTTAAGGCAGAAAGTCACAAAATCCACCCCTTTTGTGACGACAATTCGTGACGGACTATCACGGGCTTGACGGCTTGTCACGGATGTCGTCACCTATTTTTTTCAGCAATTTACAGACGTTTTTGCATGGGTATTTTGGTCTTTTCCCATCTTTTGGAGGCCTCTATATATATGAGAATCCTCATCCAAACCCTAATTCCATCATTCTCTCTTCCAATTCTCTTGAAATAATATATCTAGGGTTTTATCAAGAACATAAACCTTCCAAGAATCATCCATAAATCTTCAAAATTTCTTCAAGAACCAAGTTCCTCATAGTGTGGGCTTCAAAAATTATTTATTTCAAATGTGGATAAAGTCTCAAGCACTAAAGTTCATCCAATTTCAACGATTAAGGTATATGGGGTTTTGAACAAGAACACTTCTTTCGTTCTTGTGTCCAAAGATTTAATTTCTATTAAATTTCATGATTTTTGCAAAGTGGGTTCACACATAAATTAATTTATCAAGGATTTATGAGATTTGAGCTATACAAGATTCACATATATGACTACTTCATTGTCTTATTTCTTAAATCAAGAATTTATGCCATGAGTTGTATATTGTTATCATGAAATGATGATTTCTAAGTGATTTATGATAAGTGTCATGATTTATGTTTTTCTATGAGAAGTTTGTCTATTGAATATATATTGATATTGAGCTTGAGAGTCAAGAACGAGTTCTATGATGTTTTCTTGAAGATTTTGATACTTGATATGATTTGATAAGCAAGTGTACTTGATGATGAGAAAGATTATTTTGAGATTGAGTCGAGTTAGGAATCCACAAGTTGATTATGATTTACAAATGAGATATATATTTATATTTTGGTCCTCATGATAGACCCTTGAGTTGATTAAGGTGGATTTCCTAACGAATTCTGAGCTTAAGTCTGGGAGTAGTATTTAGCACCGAGCGGGAAGTGTGGGTTTAGCGCATCCTACTTCCCCAGAACTATGTGCCACCGTAGGATTAAGATAAAGGGCCAAAGGCCAAGACAGTGATCACTAAAGTTAAGGTTCTACTCCGATGGCAAGGATAAAACAGCTCTCCCCAACGTGGGCAAGACGTTGGACTCCATGTAAGCTCACATGGTTTATGTCGATTATAAGAAACTCACAAGTCCATAATAGTCCAAGTTCCATGAGTTACTAACTCTAAGTCATGAGTCAAAGAGTTTGAGTTGAGTCCAATGGTTTATGAGATTTATGAAGCATGTGTTATTATTAATGATTTATGGAAAATATGTTTTAGGTAACTCAAGCGATGAGAGTCATTATTATCAGCATGTATGATTTTCTTATACATTTATGATATTATTTAAATGTTGCCTGCACCCCCCACATACTCAGTACATTCCCAAGTACTGATTCTCATACTCTTCTGTGTTCTACATTTTCTCGTGATATAGGTTCAGGTGCTCAGTCTCAGCAGCGACAGTGATTTTCGAGTACCTCCATCTACATTCGTATAGTTGGTGAGTCCTCATGGTTCGAGAACCTATGTCCCTGATTTTTGTCTTGATAGTAGATGGTGGTTTATTTCCAGTTCAGTACGAGTCAGTTGGGGATCTGTCCCAATGGCTCCTCAGTCTTATGTAGTAGAGGCTTTGTCAGATTAGAGTACCAGTATGTACAGAACTTTGGTATTATTATTGTACAGGATAGTCTTTCTTCGTATTCCAGTATGTTCATGACATGATTATTCTTCCTTACTACAGCTTGATTATTGTCATAGTGAGTTATAGAAGTGATGATAGGCTCAGAGGGTTAGCTTGAGGCCGCGTGTGGCCTTAAGCACCGTGTGACTTCTTGGGATGGGATCTTGAGGCGTTACATACTTATATGCTACTTACTACATAGAAGCATGAAGTGTTAGGACGACCACAACATAAATAAATCTAAACAGAATATAAAATTGATTGAAGAAAATAATAAAAATTGTATCACAGCACGAAGCGCGACCGATTTTCCTAGTGATTAATAAAGATACAAGCAGGTTAATCTGGCTAAAAATGGTGAACAAAAATAAGGGTGGTGTTTAGTGAACAATCTCTTGGCCCAAGTTATCATAAATACCCAAATAGCTTCCGACATTGTCTCAACCTACAATATTTTACTTTTAATAAAGGGGTAGGACAAAAATAATCTTTCGGCTTAAACTAATCTCACGCAAGTGATCAGGAATTGAAATTCCTGTTTCTAGCCATTTGTTTAGCAATTGACAAGCCTCCCTTTTTTTTTGTTACTTTTACTTTGTTGGATGCTTCTTCGTGTTGTCTTTTTGTTTTTTTGTTTTTTTTTGGTTGCTGCTTCTTCATCTTTGTTTTATAAAAACAATTGATCTCCTATTTTTTAAAAAAAATATTATAGTTTTTTCTTTTTTGTATTTTAACAATCAAATACAAATTTGTAATATTTTAATTGCTATTCTTTAATTTTCATCAATCACATACAAAAAGACTGCGTTATAACATATTTTATACAGCAATAATATACTAGTTTTTATACACATCTTATACAAATATGTATTATATACAATAATGATACAATTTATTTACACATCTTATGAAGATAAATATTCTATACAACATTAATGGTATAATTTCTATAGATATTATATATAAAATACATATTTTATACAAAATTATATATTATTTATACACAATCTATACAACCTATAACTGCAATAATTATTAGATACATATTCTATACAATAATAATATAATTCTTATACATATCTTAAAATTTTTATACATATCTTATATAGATACATATTTTATATAATAATTATTAAGTTTTTATACAAATTCTTTACAATCTTCATTTCTCCAATTATTAAGAAAGAAATTGAAAAGGGGAAGCAAAATAGGCCCTTCATCTTTGACTATCGTCATGAAAAAGAGGGCTAAAAATGATATTTGATTGGTAAGAAAAAAAAAGGACCAATTAGAAGAGTAATTTTTTAAAAAAAAGGGGGGCGGGGGGGGGGGGGGGAGATGCGAGAGTGAGAACAAAGAGGGGGAGAGAGGCATCGACGCAAGATAAAAAAGGAAAATCGGCCATAAGTGGTCATTGTTTTGCCCTAAAATACATATCGCAATCATATTTTCTTTTCCCTCTAAAAAAAATAAAACCTCAAAAGTTCCTTCTCTCTCCTCATTTTAACCTACATGTATAGTATTTCCACTTACTTTTCACGACTCAAATTTATGTTATCCATTAATAGGAGAGACGACTCTTATCATTTGAACAAACATTGTCCATAAGAAGGTAACATTTTCAACATACCATACAGGCATACAAATTTTACAATTATTAAGAGGGGAAATTGTTTATTTCTATAATAAAGTTTTTTTAAAACAAAAACCAAAAAGCTATAAGCAACTTTTGATCATGAGAGTTGCTCAATAATCAGTTAACAAAATAATAAAATCTGTAAGATATTACAAGATTTTCTTGTTAGTTTCCTTGTATTATGATGCTTTCTGGAAAGATTTGGAACCCTAGTAGCATGATAAAATCAGATTATGGGACTAACTTTTACGCCGATACCAATTTGGTCATTCCATCATATAAGATTCATGGTCAAGCACACGATTTTAGGTGTGTTCGGTGCAAAGAAAAATATTAAAATAAAAAATATTTTCTAGAAAAATTAGTAATTTCTTACATATTTTTTTTGTGTTCGATGGGTGTTTAAGCAAATAATATTATTTTAAAATTATTTGTATATAATCTATAGAAATACTACAGAAGTGGGGGTGTGGTTGAGGTAGGAATCGGGGGGAGGGGGGGCGAGGAATTGGATTGAGGTGAAGGGGATGGAGATGAAAATGAAGTGTGCTGGAGGATGGGAAGGCACAATTAATGTTTGTCATTTGTAAAACTCGTTAGTCCTACTTTCACTATGAAAATCATTTTTCTCATTTTGAAGATACTTATTTTATTAGGATTTTTGTCTTGATTTTCTTATCAAATTTAAGTTTTATTTTTCTTAGAAGGAAAATAAAAGTAATACCATAATTACTTTTAATTTTAAAAATATAAAACTCTTTCATATTTGGCTAACTTCTTTCTTAGAGAAAAGGTTTTGAAACTATATAAATAGAAGACCCCCTTCTCATATCATAAATACACAATAGCATCCACAATGTAGTCGTTTAAGAGTCTTTGTTTAGGGGAGATTTTCTCCCAATAGGTTTTATGTTTTTCAATATTCATTTTTCATATTAGGTCATTTGACCAAATATATCAATAATATAATATTTTTAGTATATTTTTTATTTGTCATCTGAATTATCAATATATTGGTTTGCAAATTTAAACTCCCGCATGACGCCATCTCGATTTCGAACCCAACATATTTTTCTTTAAAAAGAATATTTTTCAAAAATTTAATCAACTAAACACACCCTCTCAAGTCAACTCATATTTGATAGGGCTCGAACCCAGGGTTATGAATAATGATTAAGGATGTACCAATTCGATCGGCTGGTGAGCATTTTAACTCATTAATTAGTGACTCATGAGATAGTCTAGAATTTTTTTTTGCCACCAACCAATTAAATGACATCATTGAGGGTCTTTATCTTTGTGAACATGCCCCTAAGGCACGATAAAAAAAGTTTAAAATTGGGCTTCTAGACACCTTACAATAAAGAAGCCTCGGCCCCTCAATGTCTTACACGTCTTTTTCGACCCTACGAAAGCAGTTTTCTTTCTTCAGATAGTGAAATCACTCCGATTTATGTATGACTTGACGCTCTAAAGTTTGTATCTTGCCCCTAGTTATGGGTGTTGCTAAATCATAAGTTCGTGACTACTTTGTTGTCAATGATTTGACAGCATCACGTTAATTAACAAATGGAATTAGGCCTTTAATTCTTTTGCTAGCTGGGCAGAGAAAAGAAATATAGTAGTAATTCTTTTCAATTATCGAATGATCCTCTTGTGATACAACGGAATACCTCTACTACTAAAAAAATAGAAAAATTGACCACGAAAATCGACCACATGAGATCAATTTTTCTGCATTTGCGACCAAAAAACTGATCAAAATGCGTGCTCGGAAAAAGCGTGGTAGCTTTTTTAAAACCGATCACGTGTGGTCGGTTTTTTTAAAATAAAATATATATATATTTAAAATTCAATATTATTTTTTAAAAAATAAAAGATTTTTTTACAAAAAATTCAAAAGAAACTGACCGCAAGTGGTCGGTTTTTTATTTAAATTAATTAATTAATTTATAAAAAAATAAACCACATGTAGTCGATTTTATTAAAATTAATTAATTAATTTATAAAAAAAAGTGGTCGGTTTTTTATTTAACAAAATATTTTTTAATTAATTATAGTAAA
This sequence comes from Capsicum pubescens, assembly GCA_030864215.1. Lineage (NCBI taxonomy): Eukaryota > Viridiplantae > Streptophyta > Magnoliopsida > Solanales > Solanaceae > Capsicum > Capsicum pubescens. Next base: position 225,821,810 of record CM061549.1, read on the forward strand.
CCAACCACATGTGGTCGATTTTCTGAAAATTATTTTAAAAAACCGACCACATGTGGTCGATTTTCTAAAAAAAAATTATAAATCGAACACAAGTGGTCGGTAAATTTTCCAGAAAACCTACCACATGTGGTCGGTTTTTCTGGTATTTTTTTTTTTAAAATAACAGCATATAGCTATGCTACATTCCATCAAACCTGTTATTCAATACAACCCACCAAACAACATTTAATATAAAATCAACCACAATAAGAAGACAAACATTAAAAATTAAATTATTTACAAAATTTATCAAGGTTCTAAATCCAAACTAAAAAACATACAAAAGACTAAAAACTACAACTCATCATCCGCATCCTCATTCTCAGTCTCACCCATTCTATTATCATTATTTCGTGAATATATCTAGTTATAATCAGGTTCCATCTACACAATCAATCACATTCAAGTAATTAGTTCAAGTCACAAAAGTTCACATTTCAAGTACCTACACTTAAACATTTTCAAGTCGCTAATTCACTTCACAAGTAACCAAACTAAACTTAATTCAAAATGAAAAGATCACATTTCAAGTACCTACACTTAAACATTTTCAAGTCACTAATTCACTTCTCTAAGTGACCACACTTTACTAAAATCAAGACACAAGTTCACATTTCAAATACCTAAATTCAAAACAAAAGTCACTAATTCATAATTCAAGTACCTACACCTAAATATTTTCAAGTTACCAAACTAAACTAAATTCAAAATGAAAAGTTCACATTTCAAGTACCTACACCTAAACATTTTCAAGTCACTGAGTCACTTCACAAGTTACCTGTAATACCTCAAAAATCCAAACTAATGCTAGAGTCATGTTTCAAGCTCATGCATAGTACATTATTATTCTTTGATAATTTTATGAGTTAGTTTGAGGTATATTAAGGCCCCACATAACTCCCAACAATTAGATGAATCAAAATAATCCTTACCGATTGAAATTTTTTATAAGAATGTTGTCTTAGTCAAATTCAAACGAGCATATCTTTTACTCTACTTAGAATTTTTCAGCTCACGACCCACCAAGTTGTTGGAAATTGAATTATCTTTCTAACGATACCAACTTTACCCAAATTCGAAACTCGAGTGAGAAATTATGACACTTTTAGTGAAAGCAGTAGCTCAATACGAGCAGCACCGCGTCGCGATGACCCCAAAAATGGCGTTCGTCTTTTTCCAATGAGTCATCGTGATTGACAGCATGTCGCTCCAAGGGGCCATTTTGCGATTGTCCTTTTCCAGTGTGTCACCGCGATAGCCACCACGTCGCGCCAAAGTGACAGTTCGAGATTGTCATTTTCCAGTAGCGCAATGTGATAGCACCGCATCGCGCCGCAGGGCAAAATGAGAATTGTCAGTTTTCCAGTGGCCCGACGCGATTGTACTGCGTCGCTCCGAGTGTCAAAATTGGGATTTCCAATTTTCAGTTTCGAGTTTTAATTTTATCAAGGGCTTTTAAGTCTTTTTCCTTCACCTTATTCAGTCCAAACACGGGATTTAAGTCCCTAAATACCACTTTTACATCACTTTTAATAATTTTTCCCAAATTTAAATCACTCTCTCTCAAAAAGATAAAACCCTAGCCTTCAAAATTCAAGATCAAATCTCAAGAAATTCACCATCAACTCTCACGAATTCATCAATCCAGATATGTTAAGTGTTCATCCATGGGTTCCTTCCACCCATGGATTCCAAGTTTCCTCTTTTAAATTTAAAGATGTGATCTCTACAAGTTATTATAATTTTAAATTATGATTTTAACCATGAACTCCCATGAATTGAAATTTTATACCATGTTTACATGAAATAGTTGTTGTTTATCAGACGCCACATGTTCTAATGTTGTTATCCACTGATTTAAATCATGATTAAGTGTTATTAATGTCAAAATCATGCTATTGCTCCAAGTTTCATACTATTCACATGATTAGCTTAAACTATGAATATCAAGTGTTTGATAAAATGCCTACAAGAATGAATATTTGATAAAAGCTTTCATGTTATGTCCTCCAAGCTTAAGTACTATTTTACTATTATTGCTATTGAGTCCTGGGGGTTATGAATACCCAAAAACTTAGTTGTTTACCTAGTCTCAATATCTTCAAAATAGTTTCAGAATATGTTATGAGCATTATCCGTTCAGTCAGTCATCAGAATCAGTTAAATTTAGAACAGTTCAGAATTCTAGGTCAGTTCAGTTGGGAGTAGGATTTAGCACCGAGCGAGTGCAGGGATGGAAGCTTCCCTGTCAGATAGGCAGAGTCGTTAGTAGCAGTCCCTGTACTCCAGAACTACGTAGCCAGCGTAGGAAATGAGAAGTCACCCGTCAGATTAGGCTTGACTACCTTGCAGGAGTCACCCGTCAGTTTAGGCTTGACACCCTTAGTCCTTCGGGATAGTACATCAGTATAGTGGATCCACACAGCCAGCGTTAGTACCTGTGGCACGGTACTAACACTCTCCCAACTGGGGTTACAGGTTTGACCCTGATTAGCTCAGATTGGGGCATGTCGGTTAGATAATACCTGCCACTGTCTCAGTTTGGTAAACAATTTAGTAATTCAATTTCAGTTGCTTGACCATAGCATACAGATATCAGTGATTCAGTTATCAGATTTCAGAATTTCAATATTTACAAATTATATTCAGAATATTTTATATGCTTGATCATGTATCCTCAGTACTTACAGATTTCATACATCCTCAGTACTTATAGATTTCATGCATCCTCAGTACTTACTGATTTCATGTATCATCAGTATCTACAAATTTTTAGGCACTCTATTCAGTACTTCATGTTATATATATATATATATACAGACAGTTAGTATTCATGTTCATGAAACCATGCATTTCAGCCTACCTCATTTAGCATACCAGTACATTCAAAGTACTGATCGCATACTATTTTCTTGTGCTATGATGTATCATATCATAGGTTCGGACGCTCAGTTCCTGGATCGCGCATAGATTTTCCAGACTATCAGTCGTAGCAGTGGTGAGTCCTCATATTTTGAGGACATGATTTATTTAGTTCAGATAACTTTATCAGTTTCAGTCATTTCCATTCAGTCGGAGTTAGTTGAGGGTTTGTCCCATCAGCTCCTCAGTCAGTCAGTAGAGGCTTTTTAGACTATTTCAGACAGTTAGTCAGTTTCTCAGATTTAAGTTGTCATTGTCAGATATTTTTTTCAGTATTATCAGTTATGCCTTACAGATTTTTATCATATTTATGACTTAAAACCTTATGGAATTCCTTAGTTAAATTTTGCATGTATTATGTCATTATCAATTTTACTCAGTGCTCACAGCAGGTACCAACTCATGGGTTAGCTTGTGGTTCCTCGAGCCTATAAGCACTGTGTGACACCCAGGGTGTACTCTCGGGGCGTTAAAAACTTGATATCATAGACTAAGGTTTTAAAGTGTCCTAGGAAGTCTAAAAGTCGCGTCAAGTAGAGTCTTGTGCATAGTTGTGAAGCGCGCCACACTTATGGGAAAAAGGCTACAAGGTGTTTAGGAAAAGTTTCCCTTCTTTCAGTATTCATGTCGTGCGACTGAGCATGAGCTCATGTTAAACTCTCTATCTAATCTATTCTTCTTTTCATTTATAGAACATGCCTCCCAAAAAGATAAATGGAAGAAAAAATGTAAACCAGCCAGCAACTTCGCCCATTCAGGAAGATCCCCTAAATGAGTATGTTTCTTATGCAGAGTTCAGGGCTGCATTCACTACTCTAGCCCATTCAGTAGCATCTCAGAATGCTCAGCCAACCAATATTCCAGCCAACTCAGTGGCTAATACTGCCGCAGCTAGGATTCGGGACTTCACCCGAATGAATCCTCATCTATTTTTGGGATCCAAATCTGAAGAGGATCCGCAGGAGTTCTTAGACATGGTGAAGAAGGTAATAGATATTATGAGGGTAAATGCTAGTGAGAGTGTTGAGTTGGCTGCCTATCAGTTGCAAGATGTGGCTCATACATGGTTTAAGTAGTGGAAGGTAGATAAAGGTGCAGATGCAGGCCCTATAGAATAGGAAGAGTTTGCTACAGCTTTCTTAGATAGATTCTTCCCAATTGAGCTGAGAAAAGCCAAGGAGTTATAGTTTATTAACTTGAGGCAGGGAAACATGAGTGTGAACAGTGCTCGTACAAATCTTTTTTGCCAAAATTATGGTAAAAACCATCAGGGTGAGTGTAAAGCTGGTAGTAATGTATTCTTTGGGTATGGAAAGCCAGGCCATCAGATTCGGGAGTGTCCGGTAGTTTTTCATAAAGGTAGGGGTTTGCGCCAACAGGGCCATTCCCATCAGTCATCAGTTCCATTCGGTCGCCCGACTCAGCAGGATGCCACTTCTAGTGCTACCAGTGGTCAGCGTCCAAACAGATTGTATGCCCTTCAGTCTCGACAGCATCAGGAAAATTCTCCTGACGTAGTTATTGGTACGCTACAGATCTTTTATTTACATATTTATGCTTTATTAGACCCTGGAACTTCTCTTTCTTTTATAACCCCTTATATAGCTATCAACTTCGGAGTCAGTCCTGAAATCTTGGCAGAGCCCTTTTCAGTGTCTACCCCAGTAGGTGTCTCTATTATAGTCAGGCAGGTATACAGTAACTTTCCAGTCACAATATCTCATAAAGTCACTTCAGTGGATCTTGTAGAGTTAGAGATGACGAATGTTGACGTCATTCTCGGCATAGATTGGCTCCACACATGCAATGCTTCAGTTAATTATAGAAACAGAGAAGTTCATTTTCAGTTTCCAAATGAACCAGTCCTTGAATGAAAGGGTATTACTACAGCTCTTAGGGGTCAGCTTATTTCATACCTTAGGGCGAAGAAAATGATAACCAAGGGGTGTATTTATCATTTTGTCCAAGTCAAAGACTCTAATTTTGAGACTCCTAATCTTGAGTCAGTTTTAGTAGTGAGGGAATTTCCAGATGTGTTCCCTAAAGATCTTCCTAGAGTTCTTCTCGAGAGAAAAATTAATTCTGGAATAGACCCTCTTCTAGATACTCAGCCTATCTCTATTACGCCATACAAAATAGCTCCATCCTAACTCAAAGAGTTGAAAGAACAGTTGAAAGATCTCCTAGATAAAGGATTCATCAGGCCCAATATTTTCCCGTGGGGCACACCAGTCCTATTCGTGCATAAGAAAAATGGTTCTCTTAGAATGTGTATCGACTATCGTCAGTTGAACAAAGTCACAATAGAAAACAAGTATCCACTTCCCAAAATTGGTGACTTGTTTGACCAACTTCAGGGTGACAGTTATTTTTCTAAAATAGACCTCATATCCGTCTATCATCATCTCAAATTCAGAGAATGTGACATTTTGAAAACAACTTTCAGAACTTGATATGGTCACTTCCAGTTTCTAGTCATGTTCTTTGGTCTCACGAATGCCCCAGTAGCTTTCATGGACTTGATGAACCGAGGATTCACACAGTACTTGGACATGTTCATCATAGTCCTTATTGATGACATTCTTGTCTACTCCCGTAATGAAAATAATCATGCAAACGACCTTAAAATAGTATTGCAGACTCTTAGAGCCCATCAGTTGTTCGCTAAATTTAGTAAGTGTGAATTTTGGCTAAGATCAGTAGCTTTCCTTGGACATATTATTAGCATTGATCCTCAAAAGACTAAGGCAGTAAAAAGCTGGCCCATACCTATCTTTCCATCAGATATCAGGAATTTCTTAGGTTTGGTTGGCTATTACCGATGGTTTATTGAAGGATTTTTATCTATTGCATCCCCCATGTCCAGATTGACTCAGAAGAAAGTTAAGTTTCAGTGGTCAAATTTTTGTAAGAAGAGTTTTCAGGAGTTGAAAACTCGACTCACTACAGCCCCAGTTTTGACATTGCCAGATGGTTTATATGGGTTTGTTGTGTACTGTGATGCTTTCAGAGTTGGGTTGGGATGTTTTTTGGTGCAGAGGGGTAAGGTTGTGGCCTATGACTTTAGACGGCTTAAGCTCGACGAAAAAAATTACCCTACCCATGATCTTGAGTTAGCAGCGGTTGTGTTTGCCTTAAAGATTTGGAGGCACTATTTGTATGGGGTGCATGTTGATATGTTCACGGATCATAAAAGCTTACAGTATGTATTTTCGTAGAAGGATTTGAATCTACGCCAGAGGAGGTGGTTAGAATTATTGAAAGATTATGAATTGAGTGTTTTATTCCACCCGGGCAAGGCCAATGTAGTGGCAGATGCCCTAAGTAGATTGTCTATGGGTAGCGTTGCCTATGTAGAGAATGATAAGAAGAAGTTAGTTCAGGAAGTTCATCAGCTTGCCAGATTAGGTGTTCGTTTGGTTGATTCAGCTGAGGGTAATGTGTGGGTTCAAAATAGTTTAGAATCTCTATTGGTTGCCGAAGTAAAAGAAAAGCAACATAGGGATCCTAGTCTAGTGAAGCTGAAGGAGTCAGTCAGAGATCAGAAAGTAGAGGTTTTCTCCTAAGGGGGAGATGGTGTATTGCATTTCCAGGGTAAACTGTGTGCGCCATGTTTTAATGAGTTGAGACAGCGAATTCTTACAGAAGCCCATAGTGCGCGTTACTCGATTCATCCAGGGGCCACGAAAATGTACCGCAATTTGTGGGAAATCTATTAGTAGAGTGGGATGAAGAGATATATTATAGAGTTTGTGGCTAAGTTCTACATATGTCAGCAGGTTAAGATTGAGCATCAAAAGCCTAGTGGGTTTATGCAGGAATTCAGTATTCCCACTTAGAAGTGGGAGGAAGTGAACATAGATTTTGTGACAGGTTTGCCTCGTACTCGTCATCAGCATTATTTGATTTGGGTCATTGTGGACAGAATGACCAAATCAGCTCATTTCTTGCTAGTCCACACTTCTTATTCAACCGAGGACTATGCCAAACTCTATCTCAAAAAGTTGGTCAGGTTGAAAGGTGTTCTGTTATCTATTATTTTAGACATAGGTACTCAATTTACCTCTCACTTTTGGAAAGAATTTCAGAAGGGTCTTAGTACCCAAGTTCACCTCAATACAGCCTTCCACCCTCAGACAGATGGTCAAGCAGAAAGGACCATTCAGGCCCTTGAGGATATGTTGAAAGCATGGGTAGTCGACTTTAAGGGAAGTTAGGGTGATCACTTGCCTTTGATAAAATTGCGTATAATAACAGCTATCATTTCAGTATTCAGATGGCTCCATTTGAGGCTCTACATGGAAGGATATGTAGATCTCCGATTGGTTGGTTTGAAGTAGGATAAACCATGGTAGTAAGTCCTGACTTGGTGTTTGATTCTTTAGAGAAAGTTTAGATGATTAGGGAGAGGCTTAAGGAAGCCCAGAGCCGACAGAAATCGTATGCAGATGTGAGAAGAAAAGATCTTGAGTTTGAGGTTGTTGATTACGTATATCTGAAGATATCTCCCATGAAGAGAGTAAATAGGTTTGGTAACAAGGGAAATATTAGTCCCCGATATGTTGGCCCTTTCAGAATTATGAGTCATTTCGGAAAGGTGGCTTATGAGCTTGAGTTTCCTGCAGACTTAGCATTAGTGCACCCAGTTTTCCATATCTCTTTGTTGAAGAAGTGTATTGGTGACCTAGCTGTAGTTGTTCCCTTAGAAAGTGTAGATGTTCAGAATAGTCTTTTCCATGAGGAAATTCCAGTCAAAATTCTTGATCGACAAGTTCGTAGACTAAGGAACAAAGAAGTTCCCCTAGTCAAAGTTCTTTGGCGGAATCAGTCTGTTGAGGGATCCACTTGGGAAGCTGAAGCAGACATGCAGACCAAGTACCCTCATCTTTTCTCCGCAAGCTCAGACTCAGCTTAAGGTAACAACCTTGATAGAATTTCTCTTTTCCATGCTCAGTTTCAGCTGCATATCATTCTTCTATCAGTCATGCATTCGCAGAACCAGTTCAGTTATGAATCATATTTCATACTCAGTCATGTACTCACGTTTTCATCACGTATATTCAATATGTAATCTCAGTTCCTCAGTGTTTTCAGCTTAACCAGTCTCATTCGAGGATGCATGTTCCCAAGAAGGAGATATTGTAATACCCCAAATATCCAAATCAATGCTAGTCATGTTTTAATATCATGCATAGTACATTATTTTTTCTTTGATAGTTTTATGAGTTAGTTTGAGGTATATTAAGGCTATTTTGAGGTATATTAAGGCCCCAAATAACTCCCAGCTGTTAGATGAATCAAAATAATCCTTACCGATTGAAATTTTCGATAAGAATGTTGTCTTAGTCAACTTCAAACGAGCATATCTTTTGCTTTACTAAGAATTTTACAGATCACGACCCACCAAGTTTGTGGAAAATTGAATTAGCTTTCCAAGAATACCAATTTTGCTCAAATTCGATACTCGGGTGAGAAGTTATAGCACTTTTAGTGAAAGCAATAACTCAATACGAGCAGCACCGCGCAACGGTGACCCCTAAAATGACGTTCGTCCTTTTCCAATGTGTCACTGTGATTGACACCACGTTGTGCCAGGGGCTATTTCGTGATTGTCCTTTTTCAGTGTGTCACCGCGATTGCCACCGTGTCGCGCCAAAGTGCCAGTTTTAAGTCTTTTTTCTTCACCTCATTTAGTCCAAACACGGGATTTAAGTCCCTAAATACCATTTTAACATCACTTTTAAGAATTTTCTCCAAATTGGAATCACTGTCTCTCAAAAGAATAAACCCTAGCCTTCAAAATTCAAGATCAAATCTCAAGAAATTCACCATCAACTCTCACGAATTCATCAACCCAGGTATGTTAAGTGTTCATCCATAGGTTCCTTCCACCCATGGAGTCCAAGTATTCTCTTTTAAATTTAAAGTTGTGATGTCTACAAGATATTATGATTTTAAATTGTGATTTTAACTATGAACTCCCATGAATTGAAATTCTATACCATGTTTACATGAAATTATTGTTGTTTATCAGACCCCACATAATCTAATGTTGTTATCCACTGATTTAAATCATGATTAAGTGTTATTGATGTCGAAGTCATGCTATTACTCCAAGTTTCATACTATTCCCATGATTAGCTTAAACTATGAATATCAAGTGTTTGATAAAATGCCTACAAGAATGAATATTTGATAAAAGGTTTCATTTTATGTCCTCCAAGCTTAAGTACTATTTTACTATTATTGCTATTGAGTCCTGGGGGTTATGAATACCCGAAAACTTAGTTGTTTACCGAGTCTCAATATCTTCAAAATAGTTTCAGAATATGTTATGAGCATTATTAGTTTAGTCAGTCATCAGAATCAGTTAAACTTAGAACAGTTCAGCATTCCGAGTCAGTTCAGTTGAGAGTAGGATTTAGCACCGAACGAGTGCAGGGATGGCGGCTTCCCCGTCAGATAGGCAGAGTCGTTAATAGTAGTCCCTGTAGTCCAGAACTACGTAGCCAGTGTAGGATATGAGGAGTCACCCGTCAGATTAGGCTTGACTACCTCGCAGGGGTCACCCATCAGTTTAGGCTTGACACTTTTAGTCCTTCAGGACAGTACATCAGTATAGTGGATCCACACAGCCAGTGTTAGTACCCGTGGCACGGTACTAACACCCTTTCAACTGGGCTTATAGGTTGGACCCCGATTATCTCAGATTGGGGCATGTCGGTTAGATGATACCAACCACAGTCGCAGTATAGTAATCAGTTCAGTAATTTAATTTCAGTTGCTTGACCATAGCATACAGATATCAGTGATTCAGTTATCAGATTTTAGAATTTCAATATTTACAGATTATATTCAGAATATTTTATATGCTTAGTCATGCATCCTCAGTACTTACAGATTTCATGCATCTTCAGTACTTACAGATTTCATGAATCCTCAGTACTTACAGATTTCATGCATTTCCAGTATTCACAGTATTCTTTTGTACATAATTTTTATACAATCTCTTATTTTTTTATCTTCTTGTAAACCTTCAGAATAATTTTTTGGTTTTGAAAACCAAAGGGGATGATGACCTTGGGTTGTACCCAATCTGAAACCAAGTGGGTTTATTTTTTGTCCCATAATCCCCCACTATTATACATATCATGATACGTCATAGCTGTAGAGTTTTTTTTTCATCTTGTTTTTTTAACGAATATATCTTGACATATTCATCATCTAAAGATATATTTTTCATTACAATAGTTATATGACAGGTCGATCTTTTTATCGAAAAACTATTTCCTTTAGCTCGAGGTTTTAATTTCTTCACCGTAGTACCTCCATTGACTTCGGCTTTACTAATGACTAAATTGGTTTCACTGGAACCCATATTGTAACTAGTATTTGTTGCTGCATAATAAATCAATTTCAAAATGGGATAACATGCTCGATAGGGCATGAGTTCTAGTATCATAAGCGTTTCCTCATAGGAACGTCCGCGGATTTGATCAATTACTCTTCGTGCTTTGTCAGAAGACATAGATATATGTTGAACTAAAACATATACTTCCATTTTTTTCTTCTTTAGCATAAGGTTTGCCTCCTACTACTGAATCATAAGCATCTAGATTTTTTTATTACTATTAACGTTAATGACAAGATCTATTATTGGTTTTTGCATGTCCTCTAAAATTTAATGTGGGTGTAAATTCTCCCAATTTGTGGCCTACCATACTATCCGTCATATAAATAGGCAAATGCTCTTTTCCATTATGGATATCAATAGTATGACCAATCATTGTGGGTATAATGGTAGATGCCCGGGACCAAGTTACTATTATTTTTTTTCTGCTTTTGTGTTAAGCTTATCAATTTTTTTTAATAAATGATTGGCTACAAGTGGATTTTTTTTAGTGAACGTGTCACAAGCTTACTCCTATTTTTTTGTAGAGTTTTTGTAAAAACAAAGAATTAAATTCGATTTTCGCTCCTATTTACTACGGCGACGAAGAATCAAATTATCACTATATTTATTCCTTTTTCTACTTCTTCTTCCAAGTGCAGGATAACCCCAAGGGGTTGTGGGTTTTTTTCTACCAATTGGGGCTCTCCCTTTACCACCCCCATGGGGATGGTCTACAAGGTTCATAACTACTCCTCTTACTACAAGACGCTTACCTAGCCAACGCTTAGATCCGGCTCTATCCAAACTTTTCTGGTTCACCCCAACATTTTCCACCTATCCGACTGTTGCTGAGCAGTTTTTGGATATCAAATGGATCTCCCCAGAAGGTAATTTTAATGTGGCCGATTTCCCCTCTTTTGCAATAAGTTTCGCTACAGCACCCACTGCTCTAGCTAATTGTCCACCCTTTCCAAGTGTGATTTCTATGTTATGTATGGTCGTGCCTAAGGGCATATCGGTTGAAGTAAATTCTTCTTTTGATCAATCAAAACCCCTTCCCAAATTATACAAGCTTCTTCCAAAGTATATGACTTTCTTGATGTAGATGATGATATCTATACATATGGATCTTATATATATCGTAGAATGAAGTACCACATAGGGGGATATATATATGAATCCAAATCTACCGAATCACTCATGTTATGATCTTCTACATCCTGAGTCTTCCCGTTCCGTCATCTGGATTATCTTTTTCATGTAGTATTCAGACCGAATGACTCTATGAAATTACGTCGATACTTCTACATATTATGGGTAACTAGGAGACATCTCTATTTTTTCCCCTGGGAATCTTTAGAATTCCCACTGCTTAACTTTCAATTCGCCTCTGACCATCAAATGAAATGTGAATAACCCGTCCTCCTCTCTTTGAAAGAAGGGGCGCTTCCGGTTCTGTCGGTGCTTGAAATAATTTTGTCTTCTCCATATTACTATATCTCTAAAGTTAATAATTTTATATGAGGAACTACTGAACTCAATCACTTACTGTCGTTACTCTTCAGTTTTCTATTGAGGTCTATCCTGCAGAGGTACTCAAATTGGATCAGTGATCGATTTCTAAGTTTCGTCGTAAACCTAATTGGTTATTTCCAATTACGTAAATCAATAGTTCAAACCGCACTCAAAGGTAGGGCATTTTCCATTTTTATAGGAACTTCTGTACCAGAAACAATGGTATCTCCAATTATAGCCCCTCTGGGATGTAAAATATATCTCTTCTCACCATCTACATAGTGTATGAGACAAATGTATACATTTCAATTAGGGTTGTATTCTATGGTTACGATTCTACCATATATGTCTTTTTCATTCCGTCAAAAATTAATTTTACGGTATAGATGCTTATGACCTCCCCCTCTATGCCTTGCGGTAATGATTCCTCTGGCATTACGACCTTTACCCCAATGACGTTGCCCATAGATCAAATTATTTCATGGATTGGATTTCACTTAACCATCTACGGTTCTATTGCGTGTGCTTGGGGTAGAAGTTTTGTATAAATATATCGCCATACTATTAAGTATTTTTATTTAAGTTCTTTTCTTTTTAAGAGGTGGAATAGAATAATTTGGTTGAAGCGTAATAATCATACGTTTGTAATGCATTGTATGTCCCATAATAGATCCCATTCTTATACTCTTTCCCGGAAGTCAATGACTATTCATAGCTATTACCTTGACACCAAAGAAGAGTTCGACCTAATGTTTTATTTCTGTCCTAGTTGATCCTGATTCGACATTAGAAGTATATTGATTTTTCCCCAATAACTGAATACTTTTGTCTATAAATACTGCATATTTGATTCCATCCATAAATCGATTTTCTTCCCTATGAGTTATTATCTCAATAAGAATACTAATTCTTATTGTTCATATATTATGATCTGAATATACCACATCAATTTGTTATGTATGGATGATGTGATTCCATTGATACAGAGCCAATTCCAATAGACTTATTGGAGGGTCCCATTGGTGTGCATCCAGTAGGAATTGAACCTATGAATTCGCCAATTATGAGTTGGGCACTTTAACCATTCAGCTATGGATGTTTAGCGGGGATCCTCGTATATGGTGAATAACCGAATTCCAATTGAAATGAAATCTTTAGGATAAATCAATGCAATTTAGGAAAAATCAATGCACTGCAATTTAGGAGGAATCAATGAGAGGACATCAAATAAAATTTATATATATATATATATATTCAGACAGTTAGTATTCATGTTCATGAAACCATGCATATCAGCGTACCTCATTTAGCATACCTGTACATTCAAAGTACTGATAGATTTTTCAGTCTATCAGCCGTAGCAATGGTGAGTCCTCATATTTTGAGGACATGATTTACTTAGCTCAGATTACTTTATCAGTTTCAGTCATTTCCATTCAGTCAGAGTTAGTTGGGGGTTTGTTCCATCAGCTCCTCAGTCAGTCAGTAGAGGCTTTTCAGACTATTTCAGACAGTTAGTCAGTTTTTCAAATTTTAGTTTTCATTGTCAGACATTTTTTTCAGTATTATCAGTTATGCCTTACAGATTTTTATCATATTTATGACTTAAAACCTTATGACATACCTCAATTAAATTTTGCATATGTTATGTCATTATCAGTTTTACTCAGTGCTCACAGCAGGTACCCGCTCATGGGTTAGTTTGAGGTTCCTCGGGACTGTAAGCACCGTGTGACGCCCAGGGTGTACTCTCGGGGTGTTACATTATCAAACTAAACTAAATTCAAAATGAAAATTTCATATTTCAAGTACCTACACCTAAATATTTTCAAGTCACTAAGTCACTTCACAAGGTACCAAACTAACCTAAATTCAAAATGAAAAGTTCACTTTTCAAGTACCTACACCTAAACATTTTCAAGTCACTAAGTCACTTCACAAGTTACCAAACTAAATTCAAAATGAAAAGGTCACATTTCAAGTACCTACACCTAAACATTTTCAAGTCACTAAGTCACTTCACAAGTTACCAAACTAAACTAAATTCAAAATGAAAAATTCATATTTCAAGTACCTACACCTAAACATTTTCAAGTCGCTAAGTCACTTCACAAGTTACCAAACTAACCTAAATTCAAAATGAAAAATTCACATGTCAAGTACCTACACCTAAATATTTTCAAGTCACTAAGTCACTTCACAAGTTACCAAACTAAACTAAATGTGTAACAACATTGTGAAACTTTTGTAAGAAATTAACTATCTATTCACAAGCAATCCAATTTATATCAGTCAAATTATTTTCATCACTATCACCACCACTATCAATAACAACATCATCAATAACAATATCATCAACAACATCATCAACACCAACAACAATAGATTCATTATAAGCTTCTGTAAGAATGTCTTAATGTTCTATGGCACCTGCTAACATATCAAAAGAAGTATTCCACCTTGTCGGAATATCTACTTTTCGAGATAATTTCATTACTTGTTTATCATATTATAATTAGTTTAAATTAAGAAAAGTCAATATCAGCCAAATTACACTAGACGGGTAAAATAAATTAAGAAGAATCAATATCAACCAATATACCATAATTAGTCAAGTAAAATATAGTTCATACGAACTCCCATAAATAAGCAGCTAAAAAAATATCCCTTAAGACATATTAAAGGCAAATAGATGTCATATGAGAATGAACAGCATTAATATTTTACCAAAATCAATAACCCAATTGAAAAATAAAAGGAATTAGCCATAAAACGTTCCTTAGCGGCTTGACTATCCAATTCAAATTAGACAAAAAATAAGTATCATAATATCAATCCCAAATAGAAGGTCAAATATTTTTACCAAAAACACCCAAAATCAATTCTATCACGACTTCAAGGGAATAGAAATTTAAACTTAATAATCAACTTTTGTCAATGTTAAAGAGAATACCACCTTTAACTGATAACGCTCAATCTACAGCTCTCGTAAGAGTGTAAAGCGGTCGTTAGCAAATATAGAACCCAACTGGGTTGGGTATCGATCCCACAGGGAATAGCTTGGTCAACAAGTAAGTAAAGATTACTAGACTTTTAGTGCAAGTCTCGTAAAAAGGGGGGGAGTCTTGTCGTGCAAGTAATGTAACCAAAATAAGATCTAAAAGCGGCAATAGCAAAAGAGAAAGAATGTTTTAGTGAGATGTAAACAATGAGAATTGAGAAGTTGGGGTTATGTCCACCTTCTGAGGTATACGTCTCTATTGGCTATGAGTGTGTAGATTTCTGACATGCAATTGCTTATAGAGGATTGTAGTCGATGGTAAATCCAAGCGTCTCTCGACCTAAACAAGGACTATTTCACTTTAACTCTCTCGAGCTTAAAGCGTGTCTAACGGTACGAATTCTCCAAGAGGTTAGTCCAGTTACGGCACTAGCTTTTTAATAGGAAAGGGTGTCCTACTACCTTGACATTATCTCTTTTCCAGACAAATAACTTTTCTCTCGAACAAGTTAAATGTTAGACTGGCGTATTCTTGCGTTTGCAACCGCAAAGAATGTAGATTAAGATGAAGAGAATAATGATATAAGCAATATACGTGCCTCGAACTCACAAACTCACAGCAATAGATAATAACTCATTCGGCTTCCATAACCCCAACAGAGAAGTTTAGTTACCCATGAATGCGAAGAAAACCACAATTGTCATTGTTATTATACCACAATAATGATCAATTTCGTGTAGCACAAGAGTGGTAGGCGTTAGGTGTGATTTCTTGCAGAGTAACGTTTCTCTTGTTGCAGAATTTAAGAATAGAAGACTAGACGAAAATAGAATTGATGGAAAGATTAGAAGAGTTGTAGAATTGTTTGTAGTGTAGAATAATAGAGGAGTAGAAGATGAGAGGGATGGAAGAAGGTATTGTGTTCTCCCTCCTTCCTCCCTCCTCCTTCTAAATCTCTAGCATGATAGGGTATTTATAATACCCATATCCTACTCCTACTAAGCTAATGAAATAAATAACCAAATCCTACTAGACTAATGAAATCCTTAACCCAAATGTACTAGGTTAAGGTAACATTATCATAATCCACATAAAATAATGAAATACATAACCTAATTGTACTAGGTTAATGTATCATTGTCAAAATCCAGCTTTGTGTTTGTAAGTCCCCAAAGTCTTCAGAATTGTTGTTTTAGCCCGGGACAGATTTTCCATGCAGCAGTTTTGGTCCCCCAAAGTCTTCAGAAATGTTGTTTTAGCCCGGGACAGATTTTCCATGCAGCAGTTTTGGTCCTTAGGCGTGTAAACTCCCTTCCCTTCCTTCGTGAGCTTTCTTTAGCGTCAAGTAAGCCATAAAATGCTGAATTATGCATCATTTATACCTGAAACTTTACTAATCATGTTCTTTAGCTCATTTACAGGAAAAAGGACTAAAAGTGCATGAAATATATAATTTGTTCTCAAAACTAGGCTAAAATATGGGCAAAATATATTGATATAGGTGCGTAAATTCGCCTATCATCAACACCCCACACTTAGAGCTTTGTTCGTCCTCGAACAAACTATCATGTCCTTCTAAACGTCAACTTAGGGTTTTACAGCAACAACACAAAATATTCGTCAAGACAAGCACAACAATTATCAACAAAGAGTAGCTTTCCGATTATAAGTAGAAACAATTTTAACCTCAAGTATAGACTCGTGATGGTGATCAACTCGCATGCAAACGTTAAAGTGCATAGAATCATATATAACTACCCAAAACTCATCAACCATGTGTGTCTCACACTATAGTACCCATAATCACTCACAAGTATAGCATATTTTTCAAACATGGGTATCAAAATATCCTTGCTCTCGCTCTCACAAAGAATTCATATGAAGCAACTGATGACCATAGGCTTGTCCTTAATGTAATACTCTACTAAATGTCAGAATGCTAAGCTTAGGATCAAGTAGGTCTTTTGATGGTTGTAATGTAGGCTAAGGGACGGGTAGGACTATTTTGGCCAGGAATAGTGACTAAGTTCCTAAGCGCTTTAATACATCACTTTGTATCATTGACACTTTTTTCTTTCAACCTTTCTTCTTTCTTTTGTTATACCACCCTTGTTCTCCTCATTTGTTTTTCAATTTTAAGCACAACTCGCTTTTCAGCTTTCTTTTCCTTTTTCTTTTCACAACATACCTCTTATGATAGCACTTTTTTTTTCATAACACATTCAAGCACCATTACAATTTATAGCATCATACTCACCCAATTTCCTCTTATGTTGTCACATGACTTTTTCACTTTAAAGCACTTAGGAATTTGGATCAAATTATGGTCTTGAAAAAAATGGATTAGGCTTACATACAAGGTTGTCAAAGAAATAGGCTAAAGGCTCAAAAGGGTTAACTAGGATGATGTCCATGGGTAGGTAAAACTGAAGGTAAACATGTATAGGTTGCCAAAGAAATGCCTAAATCATATCCTAAACTTACACTCCTTATTTTCGCTTTGCATACATACCAGGCAAGTTCTAGCATCAGCCACACACATAGAATATACGATTATCTCACACACACAAGGCACATGGTCGACTTGCTTGGAAGTAATATAGACTCTCGACCCAACAAGTGAAGGAATTGAATCACACAATAGCACGTATTGAGTCACAACTAGAGCCTAAACGTCTCAATAGTCACAATTGTAGCACATACTCTTGTTATAATCTCATGCTGCCTATCAAAATAATTTCATGCGAAGCTAGAAAAAATTTACTACTAAAAAAACGAAACAAAAACAACGCAAGCAAACATAGATGCGATAGAGAAGTATAGCATACGATACCGCCACCCCACACTTAGTCGGGACACTGTCCTCAGTGGAAAATAAATACGAGGAACCTGGTTGGTCGGACTTATCCTCTATGTCTGGGGTCATACCCCTTGCATTGGAATCATCATCAGAGTCGTCATCCTCAGAAGTTCCTCATAAGTATCCCACTTAATTCCAAGCGTGAGTCGAGGTATTTGCAGCGAGGAGGGTTCTCCTTGGTCCTTGCGACTTCTCTTCTTGCTCTTTTGGGAAGTGGTAGCCTTTTCTTTGCCTTGTCTTTCTTTGGGTGCCATTGTACCTGAGACTTGAAATAGTGTGAGTGGTAGCACAATATCAATGGATACAATCTATGCATAAGCAGTAAGGGTACCACCCCACACTTAGTTTGTTGCTACAAATTAGTGAAGTGAAAGTGGTCGATTACTTAGACTTCATCGACATGTGTTTTAGGAGCTATATTCCAACGAGAAAATCAGAGATATATCACTTCTTGCAACCTTTGCAATACTTTCATGTTAGGTATAACAAGACTACTACATAGGGATTACATCATGGTATCCTTTCTATCAATAAATTCAACCTCCTATGTCGGTAGGCAGTTATAAGTCTTATTCCGATGAACGGGATATTCTAACATGTAAGTATTCAAGTGACAAGATTATGCAATGTTCATTACTATAGCAATTCTGCAAGTAGTATAACAATGCATCAAAATCAAATTCAAGTCGTACATAAGTTAAGAGCATCCTAACGTACGTGTTCACTCACTTGGTTTTGTATCAACAATTCAAACACGTTCACATCACCAATACTTTTTCAAGATTTAGCAATTCATAATAGGTGTAGTAAAGTAGTACTTACAAAATATAAATGAAGAACAAAGTAGTACTTACTTGGTTGAAGCCTTTGGATGATGTTCTTGTGATGAAAAAGAGCAAAAGGAAACTTTTTGATAGGTTTTGGAGACTATAGGTGGTGCATAATCTAGGTTTCCAATGTGTTTTTGGTTCAATACTAAGTCTCATATTTATAAGAAAAGGTTGGGTCGAGTTTTGGCCCATTAAAATCGGATTTGGAGACCAAAAGTGACCATAGGTGGTGCCTAATGCTTTGCCTAGTTGAGCAGAATGCCATAGCATATGCCAAGCATTTATTTAAGAATGCCATAGCATATGCCATGCATTTATTTAAGAATGCCATACACTATGCGGCGCATTGTCTATGGCATAATGGGACATATGCGCCGCATAGTCTATGGCATATGAGATACTGAGACCAAATGCCATAGCATAGGCGGCGCATAGTCAAAAGCATACCTAGGAATAGGCGGCGCATAGTGTATAGCACACTAGATTCCGAGACCTTAGGCTATAGGATAGGTTGTGCATCGTTCTTGGCCTAGTTTTACCAAGGCCTAGCCTTCCTCAAAGCCTATTTTGGCGTGAGAAAGGCTCAATCCATAGCCTTATGCATCACCCTTCCTAACTTACCAACTTTACCATACAATGCGTCCAAATCGTCAATTGAAATCAATCTCCTCGTTGACTACTTCTTGCACCTATATTCACTCAAACAAATGAAAACGATTAGTACGATGGGTTGCCTCCCATCTAGCGCCTTAGTTTTGGTCGTGGCACGACTCTTATTTTTGGATTTTTTTCATTTATCAAAATCAAATCAAGTACTAGAATGAAAGAAAACGATAAACGATAAATGAAAAACGATAAACGATGGGTTGCCTCCCATCTAGCGCCTTATTTATTGTCGTGGCTCGACATAGTTACCTCGAGTACTCAGACTTCGTCGAGGTAAATGGTGGATCATTTTCTGAAAGGATTTAGACGACAATGTGGCTTACCTGTGGGCATGCGATCTTCTTCACCAATTATATCATCAATAGTCCAACCCATAGCTCTCTTGTATCTCTTCAGAGCAGAGATGAGAGCTTCTACGTGCTGTTCACTTAAATCATCTGCACTCTCCGGAAGTATATTTCTACTTTCCAAGAACACATACCTTAGATAATCGGGGAGCTCTTTCGATTCTAGCATTGGTGGCTCTTCAAGGGAAGTCTTCACTGTTGGTGACGGTTGATTCTTAAGATCACGGTCCGGTTGCTGGGAATAGGACTCTATTTCTGTTAGAGCACCCATAAGTTCTTCATATTCTTTAGCATCCTCATGCGCAACATTCAGCAGCGCAGCAGACAATGGCTCAACAGTAGGCTGTTTCTCTATAGATAATGCTTTCATATCCTCATGATGAACATCAGCTACAGATAACTCATTCATATCGCTGGGCTGCTTCATGGATTTGCATATATCAAAGCGAATCACTTCATCATTCATTCGAAATAAAAGCTCATTATTTCTCATGTCAATAAGCACACTTCCAGTTGCGAGGAAGGGTCGTCCCAAGATTATGGGAACTTCCGAATCCACCTCGCAATCCAAAATCACAAAGTCTGCAGGAAAGATGAAGGAAGAAACCTTCACCAACACATCATTCAAGATACCCACAGGTCGTTTTACTGACCTATCAGCCATCACGAGCCTCATATTGGTTGGTGTCGGATCGCCTAACCCCAGCTTCTTGTAGACGGATAGTGGCATCAAATTGATGCTAGCACCCAGATCGCACAATGCCTTAGCAAAATTCATAGATCCAACCGTGCAAGGAATAGTGAAAGCACCAGGGTCTGCCTTTTTCTGTACTAAGGACCTTGTGGCAATTGCACTGCAATGATGAATATTATCTGCCGGCTCATAGCTTACTGCCCGTTTCTTTGTCAACAGGTCCTTCATGAATTTAGCGTACCCAGGCATCTTTTCTAGCGCCTCTACCAACGGAACATTAATGGTCAGCTGCTTCAACATGGTCATGAATTTGCTGAACTTTGTATCATCCGCCACCTTCTTCAATCTTTGAGGAAAAGGTGGTGGTGGGTATGGAATTGTTCTCTCCATGGCTTTCTTCTCCTCTTGCTTCCGTTTTTCATCTTTTCCAGGCTGCTCGTTGTGAGGAGTGATGTTAAGGACGTTAGGATCGGCTGCTGTGGCATCTTCCCATTTCGCCTTATCATCAATTTCCGCTTCTTCGTCAACCACTTGCTTGCCTTTTTATGAAGTTTCTAGCACCTTACCGCTTCTGGTAGTGATGGTCATGCATGACCCATCATTCCTTGGGTTTTGCACAGTATCGCTAGGTAAAGTGCCAGCCTTTCTTTGATTGAGTGCTGCTGAAAGTTGGCTCAATTGCTGCTCTATTTGCCTGATTGAAGTGGAATGAGAATCAACTAATTGCTTCATAGAGGACAAATCATTTATTACCTCAGTAACTCCCGCGCTTGTTGCTTCCACTCCTTTCAATAATTTAGCCATCATGTCTTCCATACTTCCAGAATTAGATGTGGTGGTATCACGTCTACCAGGGGGAACGTACAAACCACTCTTTTCATTGTTTTTATTCCAACTACCTTGGTCTTTGCTTCCAGATTTATCATAATAGTTCCGACCTTGGTTTTCTTGGGTATTCCCACGGAAACCCCCCTGATTATTCAAGTAGTTGGCCTCCTCTTCCGAATCAGATTCTTCTCTTCCTTTTAGCGCCACAGCTTTCACTTTTTCGGTCTTCCCTGATAATAAATGCTTTGTCAGAAGATCCACTTACGTTTTCATGTGCGCTAAATCTTGATCACGTTCTTCTTGTCTTCTTCTTTGGTCTGCAGTCATGCCTATAGATAAAGTGGGGCTTGCTACCTCGGAATCCCTGGTATGCCAAGCTCTACTTTGTTTCGTCATACGATCTAACATATTGCTTGCTTGACCAAAGGTGAGGTCCATAAAAGATCCTCCAGCTGCGTTATCCACCACTGGCTTAGTTATTGAATTCAAGGCTCTATACAATATCTCCATGAGGTGAACATTAGTCATGTGATGGTTTGGGCATCTCGCTAGCTTTGTCTTGAACCTCTCCCATGTTTCATGAAGAGCTTCAGATGGAAGCTGACGAAAGTTGTTGATTTCATCTCTCAATTGTGCCCTTTTGGAAGGCGGAAAGAATCTTTCTAGGAAAGCGTCTCTCAATTGCCTCCAATTTGTAATTGAATCAGGAGTCAGCCCATTCAACCATAGTGTTGCCTCCCCAGACAGAGACAATGGAAATAGACGTAATCGAATTGCATTCTGACCAACACCAGGATTGTCAAAAGACTTGCATGTAGAAATAAAGTTGATGAGATGCATATTCGGATCATCGCCTGCTAGTCCACCAAACAATCCCTTGAGTTGCAATAACTGAATCATGGTGCTTGTGATGTTGAACTTGGTTCCGGGCGCTAATGGTAGAAGAATAATGGCTCCTGTGGCTCCGGCTCCATCAAGATCATCATCATCATCATCGAACGGTATCTCACGTTGTGCATCCATAGATGCACTGAACAAAAACCTGCAATAAACAAAAACAAAAACTAAAAGTAAAAGTACGAGAGTCTTCGACCAAAGGGTCTAGTAATTATTACGAACTTAATTGACACTTGTATTCCCCGGCAACGGCGCCAATTTTTTGATAACGCTCAATCTACAGCTCTCGTAAGAGTGTAAAGCGGTCGTTAGCAAATATAGAACCCAACTGGGTTGGGTATCGATCCCACAGGGAATAGCTTGGTCAACAAGTAAGTAAATATTACTAGACTTTTAGTGCAAGTCTCGTAAAAAGGGGGGGAGTCTTGTCGTGCAAGTAATGTAACCAAAATAAGATCTAAAAGCGGCAATAGCAAAAGAGAAAGAATGTTTTAGTGAGATGTAAACAATGAGAATTGAGAAGTTGGGGTTATGTCCACCTTCTGAGGTATACGTCTCTATTGGCTATGAGTGTGTAGATTTCTGACATGCAATTGCTTATAGAGGATTGTAGTCGATGGTAAATCCAAGCGTCTCTCGACCTAAACAAGGACTATTTCACTTTAACTCTCTCGAGCTTAAAGCGTGTCTAACGGTACGAATTCTCCAAGAGGTTAGTCCAGTTACGGCACTAGCTTTTTAATAGGAAAGGGTGTCCTACTACCTTGACATTATCTCTTTTCCAGACAAATAACTTTTCTCTCGAACAAGTTAAATGTTAGACTGGCGTATTCTTGCGTTTGCAACCGCAAAGAATGTAGATTAAGATGAAGAGAATAATGATATAAGCAATATACGTGCCTCGAACTCACAAACTCACAGCAATAGATAATAACTCATTCGGCTTCCATAACCCCAACAGAGAAGTTTAGTTACCCATGAATGCGAAGAAAACCACAATTGTCATTGTTATTATACCACAATAATGATCAATTTCGTGTAGCACAAGAGTGGTAGGCGTTAGGTGTGATTTCTTGCAGAGTAACGTTTCTCTTGTTGCAGAATTTAAGAATAGAAGACTAGACGAAAATAGAATTGATGGAAAGATTAGAAGAGTTGTAGAATTGTTTGTAGTGTAGAATAATAGAGGAGTAGAAGATGAGAGGGATGGAAGAAGGTATTGTGTTCTCCCTCCTTCCTCCCTCCTCCTTCTAAATCTCTAGCATGATAGGGTATTTATAATACCCATATCCTACTCCTACTAAGCTAATGAAATAAATAACCAAATCCTACTAGACTAATGAAATCCTTAACCCAAATGTACTAGGTTAAGGTAACATTATCATAATCCACATAAAATAATGAAATACATAACCTAATTGTACTAGGTTAATGTATCATTGTCAAAATCCAGCTTTGTGTCTGTAAGTCCCCAAAGTCTTCAGAATTGTTGTTTTAGCCCGGGACAGATTTTCCATGCAGCAGTTTTGGTCCCCCAAAGTCTTCAGAAATGTTGTTTTAGCCCGGGACAGATTTTCCATGCAGCAGTTTTGGTCCTTAGGCGTGTAAACTCCCTTCCCTTCCTTCGTGAGCTTTCTTTAGCGTCAAGTAAGCCATAAAATGCTGAATTATGCATCATTTATACCTGAAACTTTACTAATCATGTTCTTTAGCTCATTTACAGGAAAAAGGACTAAAAGTGCATGAAATATATAATTTGTTCTCAAAACTAGGCTAAAATATGGGCAAAATATATTGATATAGGTGCGTAAATTCGCCTATCATCATTAACCAAGACCAATAATTTCACAGACTGACTAACCAGGACTAGATTAAGCATTACTAAATTCATGGCTTACAAATCAAAGCATCAGTCAATATTGGTCAGTGTGAAAGCACCGAAGTAAAAGCAGAATAACACTAAATATAAGTTTAATGCTTGTAAAATAAATAGGATAAACCTGTGATGAAGACATTTTCGGAGAGGTTGTTAATCGGTACCTCGCCGGCCATCACCTCTGATGAGAAAAATATGGAAAAGTTATAGATGCATAGTGGCACAGCGACGGTATGAGATGGGTTCCGCTGGCTGGATACAGCGGATCATCGAAGTGGGGGGGAGGTGGGTGTTGGCAATGGTGGTTGGCGGCGTTGGTACTGTTAGTGGCTCAATCTGGTGACGGGTTTCCCGCGGCTGCCGGCGCTGGCCTTCTCTCGTATGAGGCGTGGCATGGTCAGCTAGGACTCACCGGTCGTCAACTTTGGTGAATCCAAGTGGTAAGGGAGATGGCTGGCGGTTAGAGCCACAGCAGTGACCGATGATGGTTATAGTTGTTTCGCTGGTGGCGGCGATGAGCGGCTACTGTTGGAGGGATAACCGAAGGGAGACGCATCTTGGTGGGGTGGTGGTAGTCAGCGGCGAAAGCCGTTGATAGAGAAAGAAAAAAAGATAGAGAGAAAGGGGTCAGATGATCTTTTTGAGAAAATGAGGGATTAGGGTTTCTATTATTAAAAAGGGAAAGAAAAGGTTGGTTTAATCTCAATCATTAGATCAATTTTGATCAATGGTTGAGATTAAAATTTGAGTTTAAAGATTAGGCTGTGTAAGAAAAAAAAAGAACAAAAGAAAAATATGGCTAAAATTGATATTAATTTATCAAAAATTATTTAGAAATTTAATATAAAAAGAAGAAATTGAATCAAAGTGGCCGTTATTTTAACAATAATAATAATAATAATAATAATATAATAATAATAATAGACAATGTATTTGTAAATTATGAGTGTGCACATTTGCGTGAAAAAATAATTTAATAAATATTAATAAAATTATGTAAAATGTCATATTTGAATTAATAAATTGTAAAAAATGATACTAAAAAATAAAAAAATAATTTGTACATTTCTTAAATCATGAATGTGGCTTGTCGAAAATTATTTGATACCAAAATAATGCGCAAAAATATTAATATTAAAGGTTAAATAATTTTGACAAAAATAGCAGCCTAAGAGAGCATCGAGAGGTCAAAATTGGGTGTCAACACGTACTATATACATCACATACGTACACGGGTATATTACCCCATAATATAATGCGACGTATTTCATATACATACTTTGATGAGTTATCGATTAACTTGATTAGCTTACATTAATATAACTTCAACGTACAGTATATTATTATTTCTATCGTTTCAAATCAAGATATTCAATATGTTTGGATAGATTTTGCTACTTTTTGACTACATCATTCATCTATCGATCACTACATCATATATATATATATATATATATATATCAATTCTTGAATACGTACTATATACATCACATACAAGATCTTACTACCCCATAATAATATACAATGTATTTCACATATACTCAAATGAATTATCGATTAGTTTATCTTATGTCATTATACCTTCACTACATAATATGTATATATACTATATATATACCTATACATACACACATATACACACTATCGACTATATCAAGTTCTAAATACATACTATATACATCACATACATACATGAGTATATTATCCCGTAATATAATGCGACGTATTTCATATGAATACTTTGATGAGTTATCGATTAATTTGATTAGCTTACATTAATATAACTTCAATGTATAGTATATTATTACTTCTATCATTTCAAATCAAGGTATTCAATATGTTTGAATAGATTCTACTAGTTTTTGACTACATCATTCATCGATCAATCACTACATCATATATATATATATATATATATGATCAATATATTAAAAGTGTGAAGACCCTTAAAAAGTGATTTGAACTTTTTGCCCCTCATTAAAAGATTTCGCAATAGACAAAATTGTCTTTTCACCTATATTGAATATTAATTATACTAAATATATAAAAGAATAAATTGAAAAAAGGTTTTCTATTTATAGCTGAATTCCTAAATTTATGATAATAATTTTGTAGGTGTTTTATTGTGCGTGTTTTTTCAAAAAATATTCTGTTGACTTTTTCTTTAAAAAGAGTTGGTTTTGTTGTTTATTTTTGGTACTTACCTTGCTGTATTTTTTTTTATATATATTTGAGTTATACACAAAGATGGAACAATAAAGTCCATTTGAAAAAGAATTCAGCCATAACTTCTATAAAGTGTTCCATTATTTCATGTTCACCGTCAATTTTTTAATGATATTTGTGAAGTTTTAATGCAAAATTTATTCAAGAAATTGAGGAGATTAATTTGAAATAGAAGTGATCTTAATATAGTTACAAGTTGAAATTAGTTTGATTTAATTTTTACATAGAACAAATCATAACGAGCCCCTTTATTATGTTACTATTTTATTTCATTGTAGTTTTTGATCAGTTACTATTTATTGTATTTTCTACTTAATACAGGTGGTAGACGAATGTGCAGTGAGGCTTTGAAGATTTTTTGTGTAAAGGTAGGTTTAATGTATTGTTTTAAACTTCTAATATCTCTATTATTGTATTGTTTTGTTGTAGTTTATAGGTGTTAGATGAATGTTTGGTCGGACATAAGGAATTTTTGTATAAATGTTCGGTTTAATGTTCTGATATCTTGATTATCGTTTGTTTTGTTGTAATTTTTTTTGTTCTATAACTATATGTTATTTTTGTTATTATTTGTTATTTTTTTAAATACTTTTGCTACTTTTATTTTTTAATTGCTTAATACTTTTGTTAATTGTTTAGAATCTTCAATTAGTTGATCAACTTGTTGGCTTGAAAACTAATGCCTACTTGTTCAATTATCTACAAATCCTAAAACAAAACATTGCAAAGGACTTGAGTTTGTCCAATTCGCTCAACTTGAATATGCAAAGGCAGCTCAAAGTTTGAAGGGAAAGCTTGAGATTGCGGGTGGCACCATCAAGGTTTCATTCGTTACTGAACATGTTGGCTTATTGTAGGTTTAGGAGTTATTTTAGGTATTTAGAAGTCCTGAATTTAATTAATAAATAGTGTTATCTAATTATTTTATTTTTTTATTAATATTATTTGGCATTGTATAGCATGGTAATATTTTATTTGGACTTCTTTCAATAATTAGGACTTTGAGTCAAACCAAGCATGCACCTACATAAATTTGCATATGAGTTGAATTAGATTTTCAACCTTTCACTTTACACTTTGTGTAGCAATTCTTCTTTTTGTTTTGTATAAAAGAATATTTTTAGTTTCAGTGAGATATATGTGTTTTGTATAGCATTAGAAGACAAATATATGTTCATGTAGTGTTAGAAGATCAAAGTTTTATGTTGTATTTCTATGTTCATGCCAATATTGTACAATTAGTGTCCGTGTATTAGACATTTAAACTACAGTCCTAGGATCTATCTATTTTAGTTTAGATTGGTTGGGCAAAAGGATGCCAAGAATTAATGTATTCCTTTAGGATTTAAAAGTCTCTTCGCTCTCAACACAAAATTTAATTGATGAATCACTTGCTCATGAATTACTTTTTTTTATCATATATGAAATGTATAATTTTTATTCTTTTTACAAGTGAAAAACATTCATCTTAGTTTTTGTGTAACTGTAAGAGTTTCGATTGCTATTTTGATTTCTATTAGAACTTAGTATCGCTACATATTTAGTTATTTTTACTGTTGCCTGGTATAAGTCAAATCACCCTTGTAATCAGTTAGGTGACATTACAGTCGCACTATTGCTATTTTACATTGCTTACGATTTATGTGCCAATTATATCACAAGGTATGTTATGGTTATTGTTATAATGTCTAAATCATACTATCTTTTATACATAATCATTGAAAGGAAGAAATTGGAATTAAAGATATTTTGTAGTGAGGTTCATTGGTAAGTGTTCATGAAATTATAGAAACATGTTGGGAAGTAGGTCTGAACGGTAATGGATAATCTCTCTTTACACCCAAAAGAATGTTTATGTTGGTGGAAGACAAATGCTTGTTGTTGTATTGATAGTAATGAGTTGGTGTACCCAAGTCTATATTCATGTTATTGTGCAAACTAGATATTGAGAAAGTAATGGATCATCTAAATTATACTTTATTAATCTCCAGAGAAACTAGACAAGAAACTATTTAGAGGAAACTAGTTTTGATAAGAGCTTCAAAGGGCTCACCAAGAAAATAGAAGAGGCAGGGGGGGGGGGATTTTGGGATGTTCTTGGTACAATTTTATTTACAACTTTCTTATGACACTTGAGTTGTGATAATCTCTACTTTGTTTTTTTATTTCTTCAGGTATTTCATAACAAAAGCTTTCTATGTGGTATTTATCATTACTTTCTTGTTCATCTTGGATGCTCCTCTGTACTGGCATGTAATGTTAATCTACTGAGTTTTTCACTTTGTCACTACAATGGAATTTCAAATCAAACGGATAATCAAATACAAATATATTGCATTCAACCTTTCAAAGCAGGTTAGCGAGTTATTTGTGTATTTTTTTAAGCAGTGATCTAGTTGTCTATGAAGGCATCATTGGGTTACTAGTCTTATTTAGTGAGAGTATTTAAATCGTTCATTGTTACAAAAAGCACTCTAGAGAAAGCTCAACAGGAAGGAGGAGCAGCAACAAGAACTGAAGTGATCCTGATTTCTGGTTAAAAATGAAGGAACAAAGAGATAAAATGGGGAAAAAAATATATCTCCATATTTTCAAGTGAAATGATATTTGTATATTTTCAAGTGAAATGATATTTGTACTCGTATGTATTTATATATATTTTAATTTCCTGAATGGATCTCAAAATTAGTTCCTCTAAGATACTTCAAGTACGAGAAATTATATGTCATGTTGGGAATCTTTTATGATAATTATTCATAATTAGAAATAGTTCTTATGCCCCCATAATATATAGTTAACATTTAAGCTTGATATGTTTCGACAAGATGAGGCAAGTGAGGTTTGTGATGGTTTCGTACACATGAAGGAAAGATATTTAGATGCCCCAGTAAGACTTGTAAAAGGTTGGACATAATGGATATGAGGAGAAGTAGAGGTAGCGCGAAGAAGAACTTGGGAGAAATGATTAGACACACATGATGCAACTTCATCTTATTGAGGACATGACCTTGGATAGAAAGGTGTAGATGTCCTGAACTAGGGTAAAAAGTTAGTAGGTAGTTGAACTTTGACTCGCTTTGTGACGGATTTAGGATTAGTGAGAGTCTAGCTAGGAGAACTGTTTTAGTCAAAAAAATTGCTAGAAAATGATAAATTTTTATTTAAATATTAATGTAATATAACTTACCAGAAACACAAAAAATTTGATACTTTTTCTTAATACATTTTGAAAATTTTGATATGTGAAGAAAAAATTGTGGAGAAAGTTGTATGACCAAAAAAAAGTTGAAGAAAAATAATTTTGGTCTTATATTATAAATTTAGATATGGAGATAGCATTTATTTTAAAAGTTTGTTGAGAAATAGATATGAGATCATATATAAATTGTAATACCTCGTACTTTTCCTAGCTTGAAAAGTTTCCCAAGAATGTTAGAATCTTTCTTTGAAAGATGAATCCACTTTTGTACACGTATTATTTTCAAGGTTTTAAACTTTTATCATATGGGGAATCAAATAAGCTTTCCATCGATACCAAATTCGCCCAAATCCGACACCCGGGTGAAGAGTTAGGGCCTTTTTAGTGAGATAGTGTATCACCTGAGCCTTCAACGCGTCGCGGAGATAGCTCAAATGGCAATTGTCAATTTTCAGTGTTGCTCCGTGATAGTGGCGCGTCACGCCAAACTTCCAGATCGCAGACAAGGTGACAACGCGATAGCTCCGCATCGCGCCACCATGCAATTTCCCATTTGTCACTTTCCAGTGACTTGGCACGATAGTGGCGCGTCACGCAAAGGATGAAAATCGGAAAAAATTCTCAGAAATTAAAGACGCGTTCAGGGTTAAGAGGGTCAATTTCCCACCCCTATATATACCCAATAACACGTGATTTAGTCATTCCTCCCCTAAAATATACTAGTTTCTCTCAAGTTTCTCTCAAGAACAAGCTAGGGTTTCTATTGGAGA
The DNA here is from genome assembly GCA_030864215.1 of Capsicum pubescens. Lineage (NCBI taxonomy): Eukaryota > Viridiplantae > Streptophyta > Magnoliopsida > Solanales > Solanaceae > Capsicum > Capsicum pubescens. The sequence goes on from CM061549.1 coordinate 225,851,874, forward strand.
TTTAAATTCAAGAAGGTTTCACCGTCAATCTTCACGAAATCACGAACTAAGGTATGCATAGTGTTCATTCATAGACTCCTTTCATCCATGAAGCCCAAGAATATCTTTTCTAAAGTAAAGATTTTAGATTTTCTTTATGAACTTCATGTTGGGTTTATTTTGTTTATGTTGAGAATGATCAATTGAATTCAAATCCATGTTGGGTGATTAATGTTATGTGGGATTGATTAGTATAGATGTATATTCATGTAAACCTATGATTAAACCCTAGGATGATGAAATTAGATGTTGAATCATGATGTGTAATTGTTGTATAATGGTGTCTACATATATTATGCCTATCATGTGTTTGATTAAATGTCGATATGAAGAAAAAATGCCCAACTAGCATGATATTATGAAATCCCCATGTTTGTACAAGTTTATGCATATCACATGTTTGATGAAGTGCTTCAATACATAAATTATGAATTGTGTTGTTGGTCATGTGTTCACTTAAGTCATGCTATGTCATTTTCTTTCCATCGAGTCCTAGGGGTACTTGTACCCGATAATTGTTGTATGCCTAGAGTCATTTCATATTTTCACGATAGTCTCAGTCAACTATAATCCATAGAACTCAGTCAGTCATGTGACTCAAGAAAACCTAGAAATTTCAGTAATCTCAGTGATCTCAGTACTCAGTAATCTCAATAACCTCAGTATTCCCAGTCAATATCAGTAACTTCAGTATTATCAGTCAGTCCTCAGAACTCAGTACATTCTGTCAGTCAACAGAACTCAGTAAATTCAGTTTAGTTTAGCTCTGCTAAACAATACCGTTAGTAGCAGTTCAGTTCAGTAAATCAGGTTCAGAGTCTATTCAGATGGGAGTAGTAATTAGCACCGAGTTAACCCAAGGATGGGAACACACACTATCAGATGAGGGTGTGATTCTTAGAAGTCATTCTTACATTCCAGAACTATGTATCCAACATGGGTTGAGACATCAACACTGTCCGATGAGGGTTGATGAGGTGGATAAGCACTGTCGGATAAGGGCCCCACCGTTCTCGTTTTGGGACACTATCAGATGAGGGTCATCCACATCTAGTCCTTACCAGTGGCGCGATATTGACACCCTTCCAATTGGGGTTACATATTGGACCCCAACTTAGCCATAATGGCATATTAGGGGCATGTCAGCTAGATAACTACTTCTCACAGTTTCATGTTACAAAATCAGGATTGTTAGACACAGTCAATTAGTCTCAGTAATAGAACTCAGATAGTTCTTCAGATTTTAGGACTGTTAGATACAGTCAACTCAGATACAGTACGAAACTCAGATAGTTTCATTAGATTCAGTACTGTCAGATATAGTCACTCATGTTATCAGTACTCAGACTCAGTAGTCATGTTATCACGAACCCAGTTAATAGTATATTAATTTATCCGAAACTCATGTTATCATTATTCAATTTCAGGACTGTCAGATACAGTCAATCAGACCAGTTCTTCATAATCAGAACTGTCAGAAACAGTTATTCCTTTATCTGTAATATGACATCAGTTCCTCAGTACTTAATAGAATCAGTCATTCAGTATCCCAGTATTAGTACTCAGATATCAGTAAATCCACGTTATCAGAATTCATGAGTCCGCATTATCACGATCTCAGTTACAGTTAGGTATGCATGCATGTACTCTCACGTTCATGTTAGTCAGTCAGTTAGTATTGTTCATGCATATGAACATATTGCATTCAGCCTACCTCACTTGCATACCAGTACATTCAAAGTACTGACGCATTTGCGCTATGGTGTCTTATACCATAGGTTTAGAAGCATGAGCTCCAGAGAACCAGTAGCATCCCAGTTTAGCGATCAGAGTTAGCAGTGAGTCCTCATTCTTTGAGGACATGATCATCACATTACTATTTCAGTTTTCAGTTTATTTCAGTAGTTGGAGTTAATTGGGGACATGTCCCATCAACTCCTTATTCAGACATTTTAGAGGCTTTCAGACTACAGTATGTTTAGACAATTATCCCAGTTGTTTTGGTATTGTTATACCATACTTTTCAGTTATGTACTAGTATTAAACCTTATGACCTTTCAGTTCATGTTTTCGCATTTACGATATTATTACTATTATTCAGTGCTCAGTTTACAGATATCAGTCATGAGTTAGCTTGTGATCCTTCGGGGTCATGGGCACCGTGTAGCGTTTCGGGTACCAGATTCGGAGTGTTACATAAATCAAAAGCAAAGCTCTGTTGTAAATGATGGTAATAGTAATTTATTTAATTATTATAATTAATAAAAGGGTATGTTTGAAAAGCCTGGTATGATTGTTTAAGGTAAATACTTAAAATTATATTATATTAATTGTGCTCATATCTAAATTTTGCTTATAGTCACATATACTCAAATTGGAAGAATGTTTTTCATTATTTAAATAAATATAATATTGTATATATTGTAACTTCAAATTGTGTACATTAACATGTAATGAAGTTGTACTTAATAGTTTATTTGAAATTGGAGAATAATCACTATATTATTATACTCATATATAATGTAGGAGGTTTTTCCTTTACCATATTATATAAAGTATGTTTTTGTGTATCAATATTTCATTACACATGATTATTATTATTATTATTATTATTATTATTATTATTATTATTATTATTATTATTATTATTATTATTATTATTATCATCATCATCATCATCATTATCATTATTATTATTATAACTAATTAATTAACGAAATATACACGTGCAAAGCACGTATACTAAACTAGTATATATATATATATATATATATCAACTCTTGAATACGTAATATATATATATATATATATATATATCAACTCTTGAATACGTACTATATATATCACATCCACGGGTATATTACCTCATAATAGAACACATTCATTATATTCTGATGAATTATCAGTTATATATGTACGTTACATTATTATAACTGCAATAGTAGCATATAATATCATTACCTCAATTGTATGAAATAGACATATTCATTATACAAAGATTATGTTTAACGTCATTTAACGTATATACAAAGGAAAATATTTATTTTATATATTGGTTATCGAATACGTGTGATCAGTGTAATTTTTAAAAAATTATATATTTGATTTTACATATAATTACTTTTTAATAAAAACCGACCACAAGTGGTCTCTTTTTTAAAATATTTTATTTTTTTAATACAAAAGCGACCACAAATGGTCTCTTTTTTAAAATTATTTTATTTTTTATTTTTTTAATTCCAAAATCAACCACTTGTGGTCTCTCTTAAATTTTAAAAATAAAACAGACCATAAGTGGTCGCTTTTTAAAAATACATTTTAATTATATTTTTAAAATAAAACCGACCACAAGTGGTAAATTTTTTAAAATTATTTTCTTTTTTATTTTTTTTAATTTCAAAACCGACCATTTGTGGTCGCTTATATAAAATATTTTAAATTTAATTTTTAAAATAAAATCGACCACAAGTGGACTCTTTTTAAAAATACTTTTGAATTATATTTTTTAAATAAAACCGACCACAAGTGGTCGATTTTTTTTTAAAAAAAAAAAATTTTTTGAATTCCAAAATCGACCACTTGCGGTCTCTTTTATAAAATATTTTAAATTTAATTTTTAAAATAAAATCGACCACAAATGATCGCTTTTTAAAAATACTTTTAACTATATTTTTAAACAAAACCGACCATAAGTGGTAGGTTTTTAAAATTATTTTCTTTTTTATTTTTTTAAATTTCATAACCGACCACTTGTGGTGGCTTTTATAAAATATTTTAAATTTAATTTTTAAAATAAAATCGATCACATGTGGTCGCTTTTTAAAAATACTTTTTAATTATATTTTTTAAATAAAACTGACCACAAGTGGTCGGTTTTTAAAAATTAATTTATTTTTTATTTTTTTAATTCCAAAACCGACCACTTGTGGTCTCTTTTATAAAATATGTTAAATTTAATTTTTAAAATAAAACCGACCACAAGTGGTCGCTTTTTAAAAATACTTTTTAATAATATTTTTTAAATAAAATTGATCAGATGTGGTCGATTTTTTAAATTTTTTATTTTATTTTTTTAATTCCAAAACCGACCGCAAATGGTCGGTTTTATAAAATTATTTTTTTATTCCAAAACCGACCACAAGTGGTCGGTTTTTTAATATTTTTTTTAAAATAAATAATAATTAATATAAAAATTATTTAAATGATTATTATATAAAAGCCACCACATGTGGTCGCTTTTTAAAAAAATATATATTTTTTAAAAAAAATATAAAACCGACCATATATGATCAGTTTTTTGTGATCGAAAAAACTGTTTGTTTTAGTAGTGCACAATTATACAAGAACATATCCGAAAGAAATATCTTTGATTGTTTGTCCACTGCACTCCAAAGTAGGGTCTTCAATTGGTGACAGCAAATTCAGTTATCAAGTATTTAAAAATCTCTTTATATTTTCCTACCATATAAGATTATGTGTAATTTAGAGATTAATTCTTGTAAAAGCTAATTATGTAAGGTCAACATACAATTTAGCTGTCGAACGGTCATCGGTCATCGGTCACACTCGATAGATCTACGGTTCCAAACTCACTTAGATCCGATATACCCAATCCAGCAATCAGTCCAGATTAACTTTCTTAGTAACCGTTTTCAGAGAAGTCGGGATTCACTCCAGCATGCAGTTGCTCAACAATGTGCTTATAGCAACAGCCTCAACGTGTAGATAATTAATGATCATTAGAGAGCTGGGGTTTGAAACATGCAAGACATTACTTAGGATTAGGCTATATATATAAATTTATCCCTTCTCCTCACTTATGATGTGGATCAAAATACATATTTAACAGGTGGGCAAATCAGATGATGATGACATGAGAAAGGTGGAGTCCAGTCAGGCTCAACTAAGCGGAGGTGACAGTACTAGTTAAGATATCGATCACACCTGGACCTAACTCAATCGAATCCGATACCACGATTCAAACTAGCCGCCCAGCTCCAGAGCCGCGAAACTAGTGATTCACCCATGATCGGTCCAGATAAGTGCCTTTAGTAACCAGCTTCCGGAGAATTCGGGAATTGTTCCGGTAGTTGCTTCTCACTCGTAGCCAATTTGATTTTCATCACTAAAACAGTATTATGCTTACGTGTCACACAAGAACCCAAGCTCTTACACGTGGCCTTAGTCCCGACGAAAATTGCTCAATAAGATTTACTTATTTTCTTTTGTTTATTGTTACATAACTTAATGCTCTTGTTTACTATTTCAAAAATTATTCTTAACAAGTCGTTAAGCATCAAGGAAATTTGGTCTATATTATCGGTCTGTTTTGAACTTCAAATATAAATTCAATTGCTATTTTAAATCATTAATCCATGATTTAGAAGCAAACACTAATTATCCTATATTTTCTGTTATACCCGACAAAGATATAAAATAAGAAATTAAAAAACTCAATAAAATTAAAAAAAAAAAAAAGCTAATATATTATGATAAATATTAAAAATATTTGGAGCTTGGGCATTTAATAAACATAGCAACTATAGAGAAACCACTTCCTCTGCTACCACCTAACCTAACCACTTTTCATAACTGATTTTCGGACAAGGTCATGTGATAGTCACAAGAAATGCTACATGACTTGTTACTTCTTACCTTTTTAGATCACATGAACAGAAGTTGATAATTAATTTAATAAAGTGGATTCACAAGAAAGATGGAAAAAAGGCAATTGTAGAAGCTGCACTTGTGAGTACTATACAAATATGAGAAGCACCACTGCATAATACTCAACCACACATTAATTCCACCTTATTTGCATATCAAAAATTGTCAAATTATTTTGAGAAGCAATGACCTATAATCGAATCGACAGAAAGCTGTGGAGCAGCAGTGAAGTTATTTTCGTGTGACCTATAGGTCACAGTTCAACTGTGGAAGCAGTAGGATGTCTATATCACACCCTATAACTATATGGTGCGGCTCTTTTTAGACCCTACTAATGCAAGATGTTTTGTGCACCTAGTTGCTCTTTTAACCTATAATCGATCAAATTGTACAGATAATATATGTAAAAAGAAAGTTTGTATACTTACTTTGGATACACATTATAGGGAGTGAAACTGTGAAAGTATAGCATTTTCACAGTATAAGAAGTATAATATGTTGTATGATTTCAAAATGCAGGTGGTGTATACGAAATTAAATTATATTACATTGGTATAATTAATCCTATAAAAAATAGCTTTACACAGTATATTTTATAACTTAAATGCAAAACTTTTGCGTGGCCTGCACAAAGGTCCCATTTGTGGTTCTTCCATGAGACAAAAAAGAATTAGAAGGTTTAGACATTAATGAAACTTGAAAAGAAATGTAAAAACTAAAGCTTCACTATGGTTTCTTGTTAACCCTCTCTCTTTCAAGTAATAACCTATAATCGATTAGAAACGGAGCTTGGAATATCGGTAAAGTTATTTCCATATGACTTATAGATTACATGTTTGAACCGTAAAATGAGTAGCCAGTAATAATTGTTTAGGATAGACGGTCTACAATCTACATCACACTTTCTTGGGGTGCAGCCTTTTCTTAAATATTGTTAACGCGAGACGTTATCTAAACCAAACTGTCATCTTAACCATTAATCGATTAAATTATACAGATAATAAAGTTAATTACAAGTATAGCATTTTCATGGTAAAAGGATTTGAGTGTTTTGATTTTAAAATATGGAGAATGTATATAAAATTAACATGAATGTTTAGCATATTAACCCTATTAAAAATCTTTAAACAGTACTGTACTTAAATGCAAAACATTTGCGTGGCATGCACTAAGGTCCCATTTGTGGATTCTTCAGTGAGACAAAATAGAATAAGAAGGTTTAGCCATTAATGAAACTTCATTTTGAGAAAAAAAAAACTAAAACATACCCCCCTCCCCCCCCCCCCCGCCCCTCCCCTCCAAATCCAATATTAGACAATTGATGGAATATAAACTATTTAAAAAAATAACCAAAAAAAAAAAACTATTTAAAAAAGAGAGAGAGTATACTTTCAATCTCATTATTGTTTCCTCTTTGCCAATTGATCTCTAATAAGTCAATTAATTATAATCGTAATATTAGAATGTAATTTAATGACTTGTATTAATAGCATCAAATTTCAATGTGGTGTTATGTATAATATAAAATGTTTTTAAATTTTTTCATGTTTGGTTGATTAAAATTTTTGAAAAATATTCTCTTTCAAAACTAGTTTCTAAAAAGAGAGGAAAATAACTTTTCTCATGAAAGTAGGAAAACAAGTTTTACGGAGTGACATTTCATTGCGTGGTAACCCCATTCCCACTACCCCACACTCCACATCTCTATGTCCCATTGTATTTATCTTAGATTATATATAAATAATTTTAAAATAAATATTTTTTACTTCTATATCAAATCCAAAAAAAAAAAAATAGTAAAAAAAAGTCACGTATATCTCTAAAAAAAAATATTATGAAATACATTTTCCTAGTACCGACCACACAACCTAAAGAAGGAAAAAATACAAATTAATTTTGAAGTTTTTGATCGTGAAGAATCAATTATGCAAAATTCATATTCACTTAAAGCCAAGGTCAACACTTTACATGGGATGCACCACCCTTGAAGAAATTAAATAATCAAAAGAGGAAGACTCATTCCATTAACGATCAAATCGAAAAAACAAAAGTTTCGCTGGCAAAAATCATTTTCTTGGTCAATCAATAAGTTTACATTGCCAATTCCCTCCCCAATATCCTATTTCTATATTAGAACCTGACTAATTCAAATTCGCGTCATGTAATGCCCATTTAAAAAAAAGAAAAGCGTTCTCTAATAGAATCTTTTCTATACCCAATGCTCTGATTAAGGACGAGAAAATTTTATTCATCGCACCACAATGCTTATTAATTTCCATTGCCAATTAAATTCCCTTCTTCAGATATAAAAAAACACAAAGAATTAGATATAAAAGAGTAAACAAAAGTCAAAACAAAGAAAAAGGATTGCAGAAACACAAATGGCCACACTTATCTGAAATGCTACATTTGCCTCTTTTCATCATGTCCTCCACTTAACTTAATTCTTAACTTAATTCTCCCTATATATTTGGTACCCTCCAGAAGAAAATTAGCTTTATAACAAAGTTCCTTGAAAACAAAACTACAAGACATTATTTCAAACTAGTACAAAAGTAACAAGTAGTTTCTTGAACATGTCCCAGCCACTAAGAAGTTTGCTCAAAGTCATTGTTCTTGGTGATTGTGGGTAAGAATTTTCACTAGTAGTACCCTTTAGTTTTTGCTATTTTCAAGCAGCGGCGGAGCCATAAATAATATAGAGTTTATGGCTTTGAAGTTTTAATCATTTGTACATACTAAATAAATTGTTACAACAAATATATATAGTTTGAATCAATATTACTGGATTATTATGTCGAACATGCTTCCTATACTCTAGCTCCGATCCTGTTTTCAAGTACCCTTCTGTTGATTTTCTTGAAATTGATAAAGAAATGGACCTTGGGCCTAACTCAACCTCAAAACGAGACTAAAAACCTTTTAACCCACCGATGTGGGACTCCAACAAAAATTCACGTTTTGCTCTCTTTATTCCTCTACTAACTTGCAATACTTTGACATGCTTGTATTCTCAGGGTGGGAAAGACATCTTTGGTGAATCAGTATCCATCACATTGCCTAACCTTTTCATTTCATGTTGTTCAGTGACAGATTCAGAATTTATTAATCACGCGATAACATATTTTATAATGTTTAAGGTGCTCTTGACATTTTATCAAAAGTATATAGAGATGAAAAATTTGATGGACTAATGTGTATTTAGTCAAGGATTTTGCAATTTGTGGTTTCATTAACTGCTGAATTATAGATACGTTTTCAAGAAATTTAGGGAACAATATAAGGCAACAATTGGAGCTGATTTTGCTACTAAAGAACTAGAGATTGGTGAAAGAGTAGTCACATTGCAAGTAAGTGATTTTGTTCTCTGAAATTGATTACTGCTAGCAGCGGCGAAAGCAGATTTATATATAAATGAAAAAAAAAAAAAAAAAATTGACCTTGTATGCATAGCATGACTTTCTGACGAAGGAAATTCATATGAACACCTTACGACCCTCGGGCTCCGCTAAATTTTTCAATTTTCAATTTACTTTTTAAATTTGTTTTGATAGATATGGGACACAGCAGGGCAAGAAAGGTTTCATAGCCTTGGTGTTGCATTTTACAGAGGAGCAGATTGTTGCATTCTTGTATATGATGTTAATGTGCCTAAGTCATTTGAAACTCTTCAACATTGGCATGAAGAATTCATCAAGCAGGTCAGTCAATTATTTAATACTACTAATATCATGAACATTTTCAAGTAGATATTTGGCATTTTGACTTTACATGATTAATTCAAAGTAGTAATTTTCTCAGTATGTGATTGATTCCAGGCAGACTTAACAGAGCCTGAAAAATTCCCATTTGTCCTGATTGGTAACAAAGTGGACTTGGATGGCAGCACTGACACAGTAAGTTTTTACTTCTCATTCATCTTTGTCAAACACATTTTCTATGAATTTTAACTTCTATACACACTATCAACTTACCTAAAATATCACATATATAACTGCCCATATAAGATTAGGAACCTAGAAATCAAGGCAGGTTACATGCTACATGCACTGATTGGAAAAAAATTAAGTTCGTTCAGTGCACTAAGCATTCCGCATTTACATAGGGTTCGAGAAGACCCAATGGATTATGATGTAGACAACATACCCTGACATGAACATCAGTATTGGTCGATTATATGGATCAAACCACTGACCTATAGATAACACAGGGACAACTGTATTGTTGCTCGAAGACTCTCCTTCATGCTACACATATTGATATTGTAAAAAATCTTTGAACTCAGTATGTATTATAAGTTGAATCCTTTTTGTTAAAGATAATAGTACTATTTTATACAGGTTTCAGAGAAGAAAGCAAAGGAATGGTGTGGTTGTAGGGGAAATATACAAAACTTTATGACCTCAGCAAAGCAGGATTACAATGTGGATGCTGCATTTTTGTGTGCTGCACAACTTGCCCTTGCCAATGAAGATGATCACAACATGTAAGTAAAATTATATGTTGGTGTAATATACCACAAATTACAATAAATGATTATAGTTGAAAATAAAATTAATAAAAATGAAGAAATTAAGATAATCTTCTTCTTGACTGGGGGGCGGATATCTCGCTCTCTTTAAGGAGATTCAAGCCCACTGCGGCATAATCTACACCGATCCAGCAGTATATCTCTTGACTTGTCCCCCTCCAGGATACAACAGCCCATCAACGATGTACAACTCAAACAACTCCGGATTAGTTGAAGAGTTTAAAGCTCCACCATAAGAACATCTTCCTTCAACATATATTTACTCTATATGTATAGTGAATATAGTTAAACACTTTAAATGTTTTCTTTGTCTCAACTCTTTCTTTCACTAATATAATTACTCTCTTTTGTATAGTAAATATAGTTGTAGACTTAGAATATTTTCTTTGTCTCAACTCTTTCTTTCACTAATATAATTACTCTCTTTTGTATAGTAAATATAGTTGTAGACTTAGAATATTTTCTTTGTCTCAACTTTCTCTTTCACTGCTACACACTATAATTTTTTTTTACACTTATCATATTTCCTTATACATTCAATAACATGCAAGACCACCTCTATTTATAGGTGATGTTCATCCTTATATTGAATAGGAAGAATATGGTGTAGTAAAGTGAGTACATGAATGGTCTATAAGTTACAAATGTTACAAGAGTTACATGCAACTAATGGTCATATAAGTTATAATAACTAATAGTCATGAGAGTTACAAGAACTAATGGTCACATGAGTTACAAGAACTAATGGTCATCTTTACTACAATTCGTACCCACTAACTCAAAAAGATAATGTGGTGAGTTACAAGAATAATGACACCACTTTCTCCACTTGATGTCCATAAATTATCATGCAAATTAAGAATTTAATATTAAAATGCATAATAACACCAACATTCTCCCACTCATTTTAATATTTAAATAAAAGAGTTCACCAATTTAGTTGAAGGTAGACTATTATGCATAATGAAGGTGTGCTTTGCATTGAACCTCCACTTAGTAAAACAATAACCTTTATTCCAGAGTCAGTAGTGATCTCAGACTTGAACTATGATTGCTTAGGGGAAATAAAATATTACTGCTTACACACAATAATCAAGGTATTGACATAAGCTTTAATAGCCAGCATACTACGGCCATGTGCTATCCCGATTTTTCATAAGCGTTTTTTTAGAATAAGCCTCATTTTCATAGGAATCGGCCTACTTCCACACTCACATAGGTGAAATCTGTCAAGGGTGGTTCTGTAATTTCGACACCCCACTCATACGAGATACAGAATTTCATTAAGATTTCTTTGACTCAACCTTCACAAATCATTACAGGAACAATGCACTCACATCATAGGAAGGATTAAATAATAGTGCATCTCACACCAAGTCATCATATGATTCGTTCTTCCCATTGAACCTTGTTATAGGATCTCTAGTCCCCAAGTTGGGTTTCCTCATATATGACTCATGATTTTTTATAGGCTTCCTTCCTCCCCTCGATGGTTTCAGATCCTTTATCTTGCCAAGGCGTTATTTAGTTCATCTGCAAGATAATCACATAATTTGACATAATCAATGTTAGTGGTACCACTTGTCAAATATAATATCATAATATTATTTTTTTATTCTCACGGGTCAGAATTTACTGTTATAGTAATAGCTTCAAACTTTATCAATAATATTGGTGCTATCAAAATAACTCAAACTAGAGAAATCACTTTCTCAAAATAAAGTGATTGATCAATTCACTTTTTCATTAGTTGAACCTAAAATAATTAGTTCAACCTCAATGATTGAGTTAGCAAATCATCACTTATTTCTTCATTTCAATAAATAGCACCAAGTTAGTTTTTTTATTTGCATCAAAAATACTTTTAAGTACAACAGGATTTATTTTAATAAAACAAGCCATAACTTTTTTCAAGTAAATATACCCAATTAGCTTGTAATAACCTGCTTAATTAAGTACTTTTATACAATTTCAGTCAAGTGCAATTAGCCACATATCTCATATTTTATTAGGCTAGTAAACTCTTTTTTTTTTTCACATCACTTTCATATATTTGAATCAAAAAAAGTTGCATGGCCCATGTAATCAACAAAATGTATTTCATGCTTTTTCTTTTTCACCATAATGTGAAATGTCAAGGAAAAAATCATCACATAATTTAGGTATTTTTCATTTCAAGAATGAAATTTATCTCACCCAAATATTTAATGACAAATGGCTACTCAATATTTTTTTATTCTTTCTTTGATAACATATTAGAGCCAAATATAAAGACATCAAGTCATATGCAAATTAATAATGACATGTGATTTACTCCAACAATAATTATGCACTTATAACACTTTTTTAACTCATTCTCAAAAGTGCAAATGTCACAATTTTGTGGTGATTTTTTCTAATTTCATTAGCCCACACTATTTCAAGATTTTAAATACCACTTTATGATAATGAAAAGTAGTATCATTTTTTCATTAAAAATACTAGGTAGAAGATTTTTACCTTTCTTGCACAATAACTAGAAAAAATTTTACCTTTTCGTCGCTTGAGTTGAGGAGGTATAAAATGTTTTACCCTTCATCTCTTCCCTTTCATCTCTTGAAAAGACTAGTGATGTTGAGATCTCTCTCTCTTGATATCTGCGATTTTTCAAACTGTAACAAAATATGAATCTCCTTAAAAATGTTGGTGTAATATACCACAAATTACAATAAATGATTATAGTTGAAAATAAAATTAACAAAAATGAAGAAATTAAGATAATCTTCTTCTTGACTGAGGGGCGGATATCTCGCTCTCTTTAAGGAGATTCAAGCCCACTGCGGCATAATCTACACCGATCCAGCAGTATATCTCTTGACTTGTCCCCCTCCAGGATACAACAGCCCATCAACGATGTACAACTCAAACAACTCCGGATTAGTTGAAGAGTTTAAAGCTCCACCATAAGAACACCTTCCTTCAACATATATGTACTCTCTTTGTATAGTGAATATAGATAAAGACTTAGAATGTTTTCTTTGTCTCAACTCTTTCTTTCACTAATATAATTACTCTCTTTTGTATAGTAAATATAGTTGTAGACTTAAAATATTTTCTTTGTCTCAACTCTCTCTTTCACTGCTACACAACAACAACAACAACAACAACAAACCTAGTATATTCCCACATAGTGGGGTCTGGGGAGGGTAAAATGTGCGCAGTCCATACCACTACCCCGAAGGAGTAGAGAGGCTGTTTCCGATAGACCCCCGGCTCAAGACAAAAGACCGTAGACCAACAGTCGTGCAACATGATAAAGAACAAAGAATCAACATCCACAAAAATAAAGTATAATTAACCAAAAGGCAAGCAATATGCTAAAGTAACAAAAGAACCAACATTCACAAAAAAAACAGTATAATTAACAACCCAAGGACCCCCTCCCCCATAGCTGGAACTCTCAACCAAGCTATCCTTAAACCTCCTAACTACGGACTCTTTCACTGCTACACACTATAATTTTTTTAACACTTATCATATTTCCTTGTACATTCAATAACATGCAAGACCACCTCTATTTATAGGTGATGTTCATCCTTGTATTGAATAGGAAGAATATGGTGTAGTAAAGTGAGTACATGAATGGTCTATAGGTTACAAATGTTACAAGAGTTACATGCAACTAATGGTCATATAAGTTATAAGAACTAATAGTCATAAGAGTTACAAGAACTAATGGTCATATGAGTTACAAGAACTAATTGTCATCTTTACTACAATTTGTACCCACTAACTCAAAAAGATAATATGGTGAGTTACAAGAATAATGACACCACTTTATGTCCATAAATTATCATGCATATTAAGAATTTAATATTAAAATGCATAATAACACCAACATTATGTATATTATCCACTATAAGAAGAAAAAAGAAGAAATATTTAAGAAGGAATATTTATTATAATTTTGCCACAAATCGAGCTTCACAAAAAAATTACGTATGAAAAAATAGAATGGTCACAAATTGATTAATTCTGTCATTAAATCGTCACAAATCCGTTATAATTCTATGACAAACCTATCAGTCATAGGTTAACGTTAGTGTTTGTTTTTTCTTTTGATAATTGGGAATATATACTATATATAAGTTTAACGTTATTGTTATTTTCACATTTCTTTTTTCTTTTTAAAGTTACTGAATTACATTTTCATTCTTTTTGTTTACTCCAGTTGGCAGGCAACAGTAGTAGATGAAGAAATGCCTTCTCATTGGTGAGTAATAAATGTGTGCACAACAAATTATAATTAAGAGTGTGTTTAGTAGGGTGGAAAAGAAAATTTTCTTTCATCAGCCGCTTAAAAATGAGAAAAATAATTGTATCTAGTAAAAGTAGAAAAAATAAATTTCATTTGTGATGTTCTATATTAATTGTGTCCTTCCATTCTCCAATATAAGACATCTTCACTCCAACCCTTGTAGCCTCCATCTCACCACTCCATGCTCTACAATCGACCCTGCCTCTCATAGTATTTGGGTAGACTACACACAAATAGTTTTAGGATAATATTTTTCGCTTACTTACCGAACACAAAAAATAATAATAATAATAATAATAAGTAACAAAACAATTTAATTTTCTAAAAATATTTTTCAACTGGTGGGAGTTGGCAGATATCTCGTGAAATTAATCGATATGCTCGTAAGTTGGTTTTGACACCATGAATATCAACAAATATATATATATATATATATATATATATATATACTTTTACAAAACTAGGGTGTAAATTGAACTAGGGCGTAAGGGGTCGTTTGGTTTGAAAACAAGTTATACCGGGATTAGTTATGTTGGGATAAGTTATACTGAGATTAGTTATGCTGGGATTATTTTTTATTGAGTGTTTGATTTGTTGTATTCAAAGTAATATGCATGGTATAATTTCTAGGAATAAATTGATTGATTACCAAAATACCCTCTATCTTATTTAACTTTATGTATATATATATATATATATATATATATATTTCTTTTTAAGCTTTAAATATTCATTCTTAAAAAAATTTATTATTTTTTAGAGAAATTAAAATATATAAAGAAATATAATTTATATATTTTACAACCATTTTGAACGGTAAATTGTTCAAAATTTATTTATTTATGAATATATTATACGTTAATTAAACATAATTTATGTGTGTGTGAGAATATATTACGTTATATATAATTAAATTATATATAATTAAACATAATATATTATAATTAAATATATTAACATAATATATATAATTAAACATAATTAACGTAGATATATTTATAATATATTCATAATATTATACGTTATATATTACATAATTACGTTATATATTACGTAATATATTATATTCATAATTAATGAATATATTATACGTTAATTAAACATAATTTATGAATATATAATTTATATATATTTATGAATATATTATACGTTATTCATAATATATATTATACGTTCAAAACATAATTATTGTACAGTTTATCAGTTTACGTTAATTATTATTATATATATATAATTTATTTATGAATATATTATACGTTAATTAAATATAATTTATTATTTATGAATATATATATAAAATATATATATATGTGTGTGTGTGAGAGAGAAATGAAAATAATACAGTTTGAGGATATTTTTTTTTCTGTCATACATTTATCCTAAGGATAAATTATGGTGGGATTGTTATCCCACCAATTGAGTGGATAACTTATCCCCGGACTATTTATTAATCCCGGGATAAGTTATCTCGAATATTGCCAACCAAATATGCAATAGAAAATTTTATCTCGAAATTATTATTTATCCCGAAATTATTTGCTTCAACACCTCAAACCAAACGATCCCTAATAGTTTCTTCTCTTTTTTTCTTATTCTCTTCTTCTTCTTTTTTTCCACATGTAAGTGCTATTTTTTCTGTTTTTCTGTTTTTTCAGTCAGCTCCAAAGAACACCAGAGTCAGTATCAGGAATTGAACAGCAAAGAAGAGGATGTGCATGTTAGTTAATTTGTTGGGAAAAGAGTCAAAAATACCCCTCTACTTTAATTTAATAGTTACATTTACTCCTAGTTATACTATGGGATTAGAAATACCCCTTCTTCCGTTAAGAAACTTAACAAATATACCCTTCTATTTAACGGTTTTCCACCATGAACTTTTTAATATCTGATGTGGCTTATACTTGAGTGAGGTGGCTGCCACGTAGAATTCCACCTCACCACCTTTTTAAAAAAAAAAAAAAAAGAACCAGTACTCCATTTTAACTATCCCAAACTTGGAACTTTGCTGCTAACTTGCTATGGCGATGGAGGAATCCAACACCAGTTATATGGAAGTTGAAGGTGAAAACTCAGACTCCGACAAGGACCAAAACTGGGAAGATTGGGAAAACGGAGACGAAGAAGATGATGCTATGAACTCAAAGTTGCTTTGCTTGTTCTGTGACTCCACCTATGGTTCCATGTAATGCCCTCTTTGAGCACTGCGCATCTGCACAGCGGTTCCATTTCAACACGCTCAGGACTAATCTCGTTTTGGATTTCTATGGCTGTTTTAAGCTCATTAATTACGTTAGGTCTGAGGTATTCCATATTTTTTTCAAAAGGTGGTGAGGTAGAATGCCACGTGACAGCCACCTCACTCAAGTATAAGCCAACATCAGATATTAAAAAGTCCATGGTAGAAAAAAGTTAAATAGACCGGAAGAAATATTTCTAACCCCCATAGTATAACTAGGGATAAATATAACTATTAAACTAAAGTAGAGGAGGTATTTTTGACCCTTTTTCCTAATTTATTTCTTCTTCTGTTCTTTATTGTTTCTACATAATTTTCTGAGACTCTTCTATTGTATACGTGCATAGGAATTCACTTTCTTTGATAGATTGGAAAATAAAAAAAATTACAATTATCTAGCTAAATTTGGCATATTCCTAGTGAATAATGGCAAATGCGTTGGAATTTATGCATTTCCTCATTGTGTTCTCAAGTAATTTGATTTTCCCCACGTTCTTGTATCCAATAAATTTTTCTTTTCCTGTTTTTTTATTTTGACAAAATTTCTTTTGATGGTTGGATCTGCGAAGTAAGAAAAAAACTATGTTTTGGGATTGAATTTTGTTATGTGCGAGAAAACAAGTATATACTCACTACTATAAATATATTTTCTTCTGGTAATAGAATTTTACTATGGATATTACGGCCTGCTATCTCAACTCCCAAACCCCACACCCCAAAAAAGGAAGACCTAAGAAGTCTATTTTGTCATTTTAACCAAAAAGAATAAAAGCAATTTTACTAGTACCCTAAGAAAAAAGAATTGAGCTCATACGCAAGTCAATTGAAAAAATCATGTCAAATTATTTTACTTCTTTTAGCAGAGTTTTCTTCAGTATTTTATCAATCGTCATATAAGAAGTTTTCAGTATTTTACACGAGAAATCTTCTTCGCTTTATGAAAAAGCAAAAAAGAAAAATTGTAAAAAGGCAACGCAATTTGGCCTTTTCATAAACAAGTCAAATACTAGTCCTTATATAACAATTGCTCAACTAAATTTTAAAAAAAAAATGTGAAGAAAAATGCATATGACTGCAAGACAAGACAAGAACTCCCATTCTAAGAAAATTGTTCTTTTGCAAAGGAGCTTGTACAAAATTGGACCTTAACGATTGCATAAATAGTGGTTATGGTTGCGACTAAGAAGCTAATATGATGTGACTTATGCATTAGCGCTCTACTCGACCCCCCTTGCGATAAAGCAATAGGAGGAGAAATAGCCCCAAGAGCCTTGTAGAAAAAAGGAGGATAGAATATTGTTATGCCAACAGCATTAACCCTTCCTCTTCTTATGTGATTTGGATCCGGAGGTGCTTTTGGATCTTTTCTTGTCACTGTTTTCGGTTTCCGGCTTGGAACGCTTGTCCAACTTGCTTTTGTAGGATTTTATACTAACTACACCACTAGAACTAATCTTCCCACCACCATTCTGGAGAGCATTTTCAAAATCGGCCTCTCTGTCTACTATAGCGAACTGCTGAAATTGCTCTGGGTCCAACAAACCTTCTGTTGTCTTGGTTTTCATGTCATCCTGGATACGATCTTAGGTAAGTAGGCATCTTTCCAAATGGGAGAAAACTTGCAGAGACGAGCACACAAATTCAAACCTGGACTCTTTTTGCACCATCGTTGAGATCTTCATCAACTGATATTGGATGTGGTTCCAACTTAATCTGAACACAAGGAGAAAAGGGGCCTTAGTTAACCTTTAGCGAAGATAGATAAGCAGCTACACTGCTCAAATGCTCTTTCATGAAACTAAATTGTCCTTATCTTGAGACAAACTAACTCGAGAAGCGTTAAAATATTTCTTTGTGTTGACTAATTGACATATAGCATGACAATGCATGCAAATATTTTCATTTTTTTAGTTTCTCCTAGTCTTAGCAAAGGATGTTTGGGAGAATAAAATAACTCTCATCTACTTACCCCTTTAAGCCGAGATACAGTTGATTCAAATTCTTTTGATTTTAGATTATGCAGGTATTTGCTAAGCCTCTTCATGACTTTCATGAACAAGGACAATATCTGCTGCCTTTCCAAATTCATTTCTCCCTGTAAAATAAAAACTGAAAACAGTGAACTCGAAGCACTGGAGTTTATAAAATGAAATATCTTATTTAGTTTCGTTGTGATGAAGGATAATTAGCGGCATTAACCAAAAATTCAAAATAAAAACTAGCAAGGCAGAAAACCTCTATTTCAGGGATATCTTTGTGTTGCAGGCCATAGCAAAGCAAAAGGGAAGCCTGAGCATATGAAAGTGAAACTGGAAAATGCTCCAAAAAGTACTCACGGGCAAGTTTTTGAGCAACATCTCGAATCTGTGAAAAAAACTCATGTAAATAATTAACATGAAAAATAAACAAAAAACCAAATATCAGGCACTCCTAAAGCTATGTAAACAGCACATGCACTAGGAAATAACAGAACAGTGTCGCATTTTTTTTATCCCTTCAGTTCTTTCCCCTTCCCTATTATCAGTCTTTCTAATTCTAGCAAACGGAAAACAAGCCACTAAATTAAAATCATTAGACATCAAATGTCTAATCACTGGATTTTCTTCCCATATCAAATAGAACTTCAACCTTAATAACTAAAGATCTAGACACAAACAGACAAAGAAGAGGAATATCATGCCCCTGTTATTTCTAGAGAAAAATAACCAACATATTTCACGTCATTTTTGGTTAAGAACTTTCTTGTTTGTCAAAAGTAACACGTACCAATATGCGTTTTTCTCTACAGTTTAACCATTTTCTTGTTGTCAAAAATGAAGTATACCAATATGAGTTTTTCATCAACTTTTGAACCATATACCAACATTTTCTAAGAGCAAATGGTAGCAGGAGTCTACCAAATCATTGATTGGATTTGCGTAAAAGTGAACTCCAGTTGATTATGATGCTTGAAATTGGGAAATATGCACAACTAAAGCTCATTTCAGTGTTTCAAGTTGTTGAGGGATGTTTACCACAATGTTTATCTCAAGCATAACTTGAAAGTAGCACCAACAAAAATCTTCTATCACTACTCCGGAAAACATATTTTCACTCTCATTACTAATCGAGATCTGACCACTAGTCAGTAAGGTTATTTGAGTAGGCTCAAAGCACTCTTAGTTTTTTTCTTAATAGACTGTTGATATAGCATGTCTCTCCATTTTCCCGTTTCGACAAGTAAAAACTGTATCACAAGCGATCTTTCTTCATTACTTAGTATTAACATATCTCCTCACTAATCATCAACTCATAACTTACCAAGGGATAGTCAATAAGGCTATTTGAGTAGGCTTCAAGCCTCTTCATCTCATGAGGTTTCAGAACAAATGTCATGGAGTTTGACAATGCACTTGAAGCAGGCGAAGCAGGGTCCTGCTCCACAAAGTTGATCTTCGGATCAAAGACACTGCAAGATTATGGACATCATAAGCATATGTAAAGAGACATACATAGTAACACACCAAAATATACATTTTACCTCATAGCAAGCTTGTAATTCATCTTCTTGTAGGTTGAACCCAACAGTTCGACTAACCTTCCCTTGTATTCTGAGAATGTTATAGACAAAATCAATAAATTGCAACAGGAATATAGAGGACAATTCTAAAGTTGAAAAAAAGTAATAGAATAAACACAAGCTACTAAAAAGAACTGCAACTTATTATATTGATGGGGTGCGTATACAAAGTGAGGGCACCATATGAAACTTGCATTTCCGTCTTCTCCAAATTTTGGACAAGAATGCGGAGGACAGTTTTCACCTTCTCGTTGAAATTTCCATAATTTCAAAAGTTGCTTGTAATATGGAATCACTACTCTCTTAACAATGTATAAAAATTAACAACATATTTTAGGAATCGTAAAATTTGTGTTCCTCTTTACCACAACAAAAGATCTTCCAATCTCCTTCTAGTTCCTTCCGATGATAAGCTTAAAAAACGAGAAGAAAAAAACAACTTATCACCTTGGTAGAAGGGACCATAAAAGCCCCACTCATCTGACCCAGCAGCTTCAACATCATCATTTTTCAATGCCTTCAAGACCATGCATGTGTACTCGCCAGTTACACTATTCTGATTCATCCAATCAAATGTTGATCACAATTAATCCTCAACAGCAAACATCAAAAAAGAATTTAAGGAACAGAGGACACTGAGACTTACCGGGGCATTGCCTATGAAAAATGGAGCAAACTTATGTCTTCTCCAAAAACGGAACAGATCCAATGTAAGTCCAAATGAGACACCAAGGTAATGGAGCCTTTCAGGTCGTCTTTCACGTAAAGGGACAAGCAATGGAGGAAGATCTGTTCTTGGTTTAATATTTTCTTCAAGCAAAGAGACCTACAAGGAAAGTAGTTTGAATTCACTAACAAAAAGCAAACAAACGTTCTGATCCCACATAGAAATCTTTCTGGATTTTTCAACAATCCCATTTTCCATATTACAATTAATGTTCAATCAGAAGGCCTCAACACAATAACAAACCACATCAATACGAAGGAAAGACACAGATTAAATGAGAAATACTACTATGATTTAACACTGTTGAGAAAAGTGAAATGTATACGAAACCTAAATGATAAAGGGGAAGTCAATAGCCTACAGTAGAAACTGCAAAGTTGATAAAATAAGTTTACCTTCTCTGCAGCTTCAGTTACATTGACTTGAGGAGTCTCCAATGTATCTTCTGCCTCCAATTCAGATAATTGCGTAAACTGGCCCTCAAAGTACCTATTAGCAGTAAATTAACTTCTTGTGCCTCAAAGATTCATGTAGGAAAGACATGAGTCAACTGTGATTATGCCATTTAATCCAGACGAACAAAACCCATTCAGCAGAAACAGCTCAATATTTACTTAACTGAAAACACATTGAAGAATGTCACTATTTAAACCTTGCAACAACAACAACAACAACAACAAACCCAGTGTATTCCCACAAAGTGGGGTCTGGGGAGGGTAAGATGTACGCAGTCCATACCGCTACCTCCGAAGAAGTAGAGATATTTAAACCTTGCACAATTTAACAAATGCATTAGCGAAAACCTGCGAACATACCTGGTGAAGTGATGGAAATCTAGAAATGAAAATCTAAAAGCCATGAATCATGATACATAATAAATATGTAGATTCACATGTGTAAAAGAAAGCCACACTATGCAGATTTGCAAGTGTTAAAGGAAAAAGTCAACAAGCTAACCTAGATATATAAGCAAAACCCAAGATATATAGTAGGTTAGGAAAACCTTAGATATATAAGCAACGGCCTATAGAGTAGCTTAATCATTCACAAATTAGAGAAGCCAAATGTGGTAGACAATCAAATAGTATTGGAATCTGAAGGCTGTGCAAATTGCAGGGAAATTTGAAGCTACCTGGTTAGGAGTTCAACGGCAGCAGAACCATATCCAAGCTGCAACACCACAGTGAGACATGGTTAACCGAGCTGATAAAAGTAAGGAAATAAGCAGTTGGAAATTTTTCGAAAACCTCCTCACATCTCTGCTCTTAAACATAAACCTCCATTGTCGTAAGATATGCAAACCGCCCTCAGTTTGATTTTTTTTTTCAATGAAGATTAGTGTGAGAAATATAAGAGAAAAATATTATTGAATTGTTGTAACTACATTATTACATTGAGGCCTTATTTATAGACAATACATTCAATCCTTTTCCTAATAGGACACTACATTACAATCCTTTTCCGAGTAGGATTTTATATGTTATTCCTATTCCTACTCATATTCTAACACCCTCCCTCCAGCTGGTGCATAGAAGACATATGTGCCAAGCTTGCTATGGATGTAACTAATATGAGAATCGGTGAGGAACTTGGTGAAGATATCTGCAAGAAAACTGATAAGGACTGCTTTGGACGTCTGGGAGACCTCAATTGAAACGGAAAAAACTGAAAAAATGATTCGAAAAGTAGTAAATATTGCCGTAAAGTCGATGTGTCGCTGAAAAATTGCCGAAAACTAGTATAAAATATACGGGTCACCTTGAGAAGAGTAGATCTTGAACATGAAAGTCACCGGAAACTTAGCCAAAACATGCTCACACGCCGGATTATTAGATTTGATGGTTGAAAAGTGACTACAATCTGAGGAAAAAAAAAAAAGTATATGGGTAGGGTCGGAATGATGACACGACCCTACTGAAAAAGAGAAATATGTGTAGGGTCGAAATGATGGCACGACCCTATTGAGAAATAGAAATTATATGAGTAGGGTCGGAATGAAGGTACGATCCTACTGGAAAAGAGAAATTATATGGTCAGAGTCGGAATGATGGCACGACCCTACTGAAAAAGATCTGAGGAGTCACCGGAAAGACGTACGGAACTATGTAAATTAAATCTGAGGAGTCACCAGAAAGATGCATGGTGCTATGCAACTCAGATATGAGACAGTAGTCCGAAAAGATGCATGGTGCTACCCAAATCAGATATGAGAAAATAGTCACCGAAAAGAAGTACGGTGCTAAGAAAAATAGATATGAAAAAGTAATCACCGGACAGATGCATGGTGCTATGCAAAGATATGAGAACATAGTCACTAGAAAGATACACAGTGAGTCAGTGACCCAACTTTTGCTAACATAATCATTGGCAAGACGGGCGGCATATATGGATTATAGCCGCCCGCTGGCAGCGGAAACTCTTTGATTCTTTACCAAGATCGTGAAAGCTTTGATACCATGTGAGAAATATAAGAGAAAAATATTATTGAATTGTTGTAACTACATTATTACATTGAGGCCCTATTTATAGACAATACATTTCAATCTTTTTCCTAATAGGACACTACATTACAATCCTTTTCCAAGTAGGATTTTATATGCTATTCCTATTCCTACTCATATTCTAACAATTAGGTTAAGATGAAAAGATTCCTAAGATATTCCAAATCTGTCTTTTTCCATCTTTGATTAACAGTGTTAATTTTTGTATCGCAAATCTCCAATGAATTTCCATGAACTAATTTGTTTCAAAGTTAATGAAACGGAAGGACTTTATTACTTTATTTCTGTATCTAATTATAATTTCAAAATATCACCCCACAACTACACACAAATTGTGCAGAACAAATGGGGGACAGAACTTTCACAAAATTGAGTATCCAAAAATTAATGCATCAAAGGACGCTGCAAGATAGTTTAGAAATTTCATTGCTTAAACTCAGTGTCGTTCAATCGATCAATTTCTTTAGTTCCAAGCTAGTCAGGATTGGCTTGGCAAGTCCTTTTGTATCCACCACTACACTCCATCCAGGCTCAATTCTTTCCAATACAAAACTGTTTTGTCTTTCAAGGTAAAACAAGGTGGTCACCATATCGCCTTAACCCATGAAGGTGTGATTAATATGACAGTGACCAACCTAAAGAGAGGATCAGAAATTCTTTTTAGTAATTTTTGAAGTGGTAAGCATTACCCTCATAGCACTCGGATGTGTAGCAATGCGTACGATGCGGGCACCTGAAAGGCTTGGGAATACATCATCAGCAAACTGCTGAGAGAACTTCCAAGGTATCTGATCTCCAAAGGGCTGGCGGCCTTGGCTCAAAGCTCTTTTAGCAGACTCCTGAGAAATTTGACCCTCCAGGCAGACCTGCGTGTTAAAGACAAATAAAGACATCAGCCAAACCTCTAAATGTCTTTGATTCCAAGTAACTGTTAAGGGCGAAATAAATTAAGTACCATCTATTTAATTCTTGGAAGAACTGAATGGAACTATAATAAAGAGCCCAAGGAAAAGTGTAGTGATCTTATTAAAAAGGACTTATGGAATCAACCTTAAATTATTAGCTTATCAAAAAATAAACTACTACTACAGCGTGCCAATCTCAAGCTAGTTGAGGTCGGCTTCTTTATGAATCCTCATTAAACATGAGCTCCGTTTTACTATGTAACAATCCAATTTAAGAAAAAGTGCAACATCCGATGATGCATGAATATGCTGTCTATGAAGTCAATGAGAAACACTGAAAAAGAATGCATTGATACATGCGCTCTCTCCAGAAAGAGGCAGAATCAGCCACAGCAGAAGATGAGGATCAATAAGTGGCCAAAAAAAAAACATGATCAA
Source organism: Capsicum pubescens (assembly GCA_030864215.1). Classification (NCBI taxonomy): domain Eukaryota; kingdom Viridiplantae; phylum Streptophyta; class Magnoliopsida; order Solanales; family Solanaceae; genus Capsicum; species Capsicum pubescens. The sequence goes on from CM061549.1 coordinate 225,876,774, forward strand.
CTCTCATCAGGAGGAGAAGACAAAAATTAACATCGTGATCAATTTTTTTACATATGAAATTTCAAACCAAAAGACATTAGATGATTTGCACATTCCAAACAAAATCTACCCAGACAAAAAGAAACACACCTAGCCAGGTAAGAGGAATTGAGCTAACTTGCCTTTCAAGAGCTCTACAGCTGAATAGAACACAATACACAGAATCGAGTAGAATATGCTATGGATACAGCACACAAATTACCAACTGATGCTTTCAACATAATGAACTGATGTTTTCACCATATTGATAACACTATTTGAAGGCAACTAACCCGAGCCAATCTTAGTCATGATTTCTTGTTTTAGGACCAAATTTTCCACAAATAGAAATACAATCATGTATTGGTTACCAGAGTTTTGAGAGGTATTCCTATTTTTTTTCACTAACATAATAGCCCAAGAAAGAAAGCTGCATTAAAGAGGAACTACTGTAATTCTAGGCATCCGGCCAATTAGAACACTATATAAATGTAACTCAGAGAACTGGCTCAGCATAAAAGAATATTGAAATTAATAGTAGCAAGTCAAAATCGTGCTCGGTCAGAAGATTTCTACCATATGTAGCATCCCAAAGAGAACATATGCAAAACAGCGACAGACAAGATCACTAACCTGGATGACACAGAGAATATCAGGAAGACGATTTTCTGACTCATCAACTGGGCCTGTGAGAACAATTGGTTAGGCGCTCTTGTGTTTACTTAATGTGCAATTTATTTATCGTGTTCTATTGAGAAGCGCCAGCTGGTTAATTATACCTAGTAGCACAAACAAGTGGTGAGCTGGAGCATCAGCCATCAATTGTAAATCATTTGGAGAATTTTTGTAATGAGAAGCAACATAAAGGGCCATCATTCGCTGCAAATGTTTCAAAGCAAAAGGATCACAATATATCAAAGTTGACCAAGCAAAAATCAGCCTAAAGAATAATATTACTTCAAAAGCAAAGGTGATTTACCTGCAAAAACAACTCACTGTCTTTGTGATAAGAGAAAAGTGTGTCCCGGTTAACATAGTAGAGATCACAATCACCCGGTTGAGGTAACCTGATTGAAGAAAAGAGAATTGTAACTGGAGATAAAACATGGTTGACTTCTGCAGGAACTAGGTTAAGCCAAAGATGATTTACCGTCTGATACTTGGGATACTATTTGTAACATCCAAACAGAGCAAAGCATTAAGCCACCGTTCAATGCGATCACCAGAAGCATATCTAATGGATTCACTCAATTCTATCTTCTTGAAAAGCCGGCCTACATTTGATGGTAAAATCTAGATTTTAAGCAACTAGATGAATGAAACAAGATTTAGCAGAGAGAGCGCTTATCATACACTACCTCAATCATGGATAATCATGATAGGCAGATGTACACCATAAAAAGATTCATATTCATGAATGAACACAACCCTGAGGGAAAGCAATACTTTTTAAGACAAGGGTGTATTATCAGCATATCATCAAAATACTTGGGTTTACTTTGGAACGTCCAGTCATAGAAAACTTTAAATTATTTAAATATGCAAGTGCCCTACAAGAACTTTGGAGTTTGAATATTTCAAAAGCATGTATTATGAGTATACAATTTGAACAACTCCAGCCTGATTCACCATGTACTTGGTTTTACTTGCAAACGTCCAGTCATAAAAAACTTCACCAAGATCAAAAATCACAACCAGACCTGCATTGCTTAAGGCACAAGTTAAGGCATGATTTAAGATAAGGCCTGCGTTATTTTATAACAATTCCAGATTATCTCCTTCCTTTTAGTAACGATGAGTTCCCAACCCAAAATCAGTGCTCTCTCATCTTATTTTTCTTTGCTTTCCTGAGGTTCCTCCTGATAAATTTGTTTTAAGATACATGGACTCTACGCACCATAAGTCAAGTGATCGACCAGCGAATGTGGAGATGAAATACCTGAAAGGGCACTCTCTGCACTTTTGGAATTCTGACTTTGCTCCTCCAGTTGCTGTAGCAACTTCAATGATAAGGATCTTCCAGTGCCTTCATAGCTTTTAAAAAAATAACAAGGATAGAGTGATCATCAGCAACACTAACAGAGGTACACATACAAGACTGTCAAAATAATTCTTCTATCATATAAGAGAGTAAGAAAACAAAAATGCAAGAAGCAACATAAATTGGAAAAGGAGTAGATCGGTTCTTCTGAGAGCACAACATTACAAGACATAAACTAAGCAGAACACTGCCTCATACCCATTCACGGTTGACGCAAGGAAAACGAGGTAAGGGCCAAGCAAAGATTTGACAACAGGTAATGGAATAGCTGCTGCTTCATCAACCACCAACAATTCAACTTGTGACAGCTTTTCATGCTCATGTGGTAGTATATACTGGCATTGGATAAATGATGGAGATAGCATCAGAACTCAATCATACAAGTTAATTGCCATAAACATGATAAAGTACATCAATGATATCCCTGCAAAAACTTTTTGTGGTGAATTAAAAGTAGGGTGTGAAAGATATGTTTGTAAGAAGAGGAAAAAGTTTAGTTTAATAATCCCAATATATTGACACCCTTAAGAGAGCACAAATTCACAAGAGATGGGGAAATACAAGAAATCTTGTCGTACAGAATCATCACCGAGTGGAACTAAATTGGAGCATATTCTCAAATGCCTTTAAAAGCTCAAGGACAGGGGAATGGAAGGTGAAGAAAGTGATGTCAGATGAGTTGAGAAAAATGGAAGTGCCATTATAACGACATAACTCCTCCAATGTTACTGACCTGAATTGTCTGTCTGTGCTGCTTATAGATATTGATCCTCACGATAGCTTTTTTAAACTCCGGGTTATTGCTTTTCACAATATCATAATCAAGGTGTTCCTGTAAGTAAAATGCATATAGTGAGGCAGCAGCGCCTGACATTAATCTCAGGTACCAACTGGATGTGAGACAACCCCTTGCGCGAGAATTTAAAGAAAATCGCACACTATGTTTGTGTTTATGGATATCTCAGCATGGGAAGTATTTTCTCACTTAAAAGGACTTGAAGAGACAAATGGCTACCTCAAAGGGGAAAAGAACATCCCTGGAAAAGATAGATTTCAAAAAGAACATGCAAATACGCCCTACTAAAGCAGATATATATGCATCCTACCTTGTACTCGAGCATACTGAAACCCTTGCATACAAAATCAAACAGAGTTTTCAGATTTTCAGGACTAGGCGCTGTCACAAAAATATTTGAATACCTGAAATGGCAAACTATAGAAGTTAGTAAAGCACAATGTAGGATCACAGAGGGGACAGGATATTGAAATCCAGACTAGAATTACCCTGCAGCAACAGCCCCTGCAATCGCCAACCCAAGAGCAGCTGACTTCCCCCGGCCACGAGCAGCAAGAAGAGCAACAGTGCTTCGAAGTGTCTTATCCAGAATAGCATCAAGAAACGTGATCACTGCTTTTCCCTATTTCATATTATTGGTTAATTGCACCATACAGTAGCAGAATAAAATAATAATAATAATAATGGCAGCGAACCCGCAACTGCTATCTAGTATAAGTTAATACTGAATCCATCCATTTAAGCTAGTAAATGTAGTTTTAAAAAAATTCACAATCAGACTCAAAATTACAATTAGAAAAAACTGCAGATTTTATTTAATGAAAGCATGGAATAACTGGAATCTTTTATTTGATAAAGAAGAATGGAAATATTTATTTAAGAAATGGAAAAGCAAGAACTTTAGCAGACAACAATTGCAGCAATGAGGATTTAACATGCTAATTAAGCCGTAAAACAAAAATTCCTAACTTCAAGATCTAAGCTCTGTTCTATTTATCAGAAGTACGTGAAGCTTAGTTCTATTTATTATTGGTTGGCCCAACCAAACTGTATGATTCTACAGCGGAAGGATTGCACAACTCGATCAGAGGGTTTTTTCACTCTTTATTCATGTAAACTTTGGACAGAGAAATCAGTTTTTGGTGATTTCATCAAAAATAAGAGAGATATTTCGAACTTAATTGTGCTAACAACTCCACATTCTGACATGATAGTTAATTTTCAATCCAAAAATATAGGGAAGCAATTATGTGAACAGAGAAAAGAAAAAGACTACCAAGCACCAACAATGATTACGCTTTAAATCAACAAGCTCCTAGTTTAAGGCAAGTTCATATGTACGGTTTTACCTACTAAATCCAGCTGGAAGTTTTTGAGCCTTGTTATGGAATAAAGTCCTAAAGAAAAGTGACCATCTATTTTTGTGTGTGTCTCTGTGTGTGTGTGTGTGTGTGTGGGGGGGGGGGGGGGGCACTTTTCAGATTAAGAAAAACGAGTACTTATGCATGAGCATTTGCCCCTTTATTATCTGCATTTTGTCTGATAACTAAGCGATGATTCTTGTTACGGGTGGTTTTAACCAAATTCGACATTCTGCCACAAAAGAAAAGGACAAAATTATCCACCGTAAATTTTCAATTTTACCAACTACCAAGTATCAAATCATTATCTCCTGTTAATTCTGTGATTATGCAATAACTCAGTTAAATCATCCACTGAACATGCAAGTAACTCTTTATCCTGGGGGTTAGTTCCACATAGCCTAGTAATTGACCACGTATGACATATTCAGAGTACATTGAGAAACAAATGCCAATTCCCAAAGTTCAAGCGAAGTAACTAACCTGGTCCAAGGTACAACATTTCCGAATTAGAGGACCGACAGGGAAGTCTTCATTCAACTGTTCTTTTAAATTCCTTAATTCTCTTTCTGCTTCTGAAAGCCCCTCAGAGTCCTTCATCAAAGCAAATAAAAAAAAAATCAAGAATTTTTATATCAAAATATTACCAAACATAATTTATCATGTACTAAAAGTGAATCCAGAAAGAGTAATTCTTTCGCAGCTCAACATCCGTCATGATGTAATTATATATGGGCATTAAATTTTATATGGACTATAATCTGAATCAGAATATATTATCTAATATATAGAAATCAGTAAACAGAACAACTCATGACCGGACTGATCCAGGAAGAAGTTTACCTCTTGAACAGGAACAGCAGCAATTTTCTTCATGTGGGAGGAAATTGGTAAAATATTTAATTCATCGTCCATGACAATACATGTTTCACATGATGCAAGAGAGAGTATAAATCGCTCATTAAAGCGACCAGTAGCCTGTGAATGGGATTCTGTACGAAACCTGGAGTGAACATCCTGCATATTCACAAAACTTCACTGTTTTTTAACATTAAGCATGCATATAAAACCAACTAGCTATCTGCAATTTAGTAGCAGCTTCTTCATTCAAATACTCTTTTTTTTTTTGTGCGTTTGTGTGAATGATCAGTTGAAATCTTATTTAAAAATAAAAGAGCAAGAAAGGAAAACAGTAAGAAGTAACAAAGAAAGAGATGTCACTAATTTACTAGTTATTCAAAATTTTACATCCTAGAAGGCAGAGCAGTTGGTATTGAGTGTACCATGACCATGGTGAAGAGGCTGGTTAGAGAGGACAAATTGCGGAGCAACAATACGATTAGCCCACCACCTTCAACTGTCTCTATTGTTCTTGCAAGAAGATTGGGTGTCAAAGCCTCGAAATCCTAGAACATCATAGATGAAAAGAAATAAATTTTCCCAAATATCACGATAACATGAAGTGGCTAAAAGATGCAATAGGTAAACGATTTGCTATAGACAGTTTATGGAAATTTAAAACTTCTCAGTTACCTGCAATATACACATGCCAAAAGTGTTTCCCAGAATTCTTTCTGAATCTCTATACAAGCAATAGCTGACGCCTCCGGTTTCAACAAAAAGGTCAAATGGATCTGCTTTTTCAGGATCTAGTACTCCCTGTTGCATCATTTTTTTCATTTGCTTCTTTCTCTTTTTCTTGTGACTGCAAAAAGATGATTGACTTAATCATTGACCAATTACCTAAATAACTAATAGCATCTACTGATACGAACACAGTGGGAAATAACACAAAACAAAGCCCCCAATATAACAACCTCCACAAGAGAATGACCCTAGCATTCTTTCCACTCACCAACAATATCCAATAAATTTACAGTCAGGTATATAGCTAAACACACCTTTTAGCACACCCAGTACAGTCACTTAAGTCTCAAATTCACAAAAAATTATTATTTTTCTTGGCAACTTAAGCCTATGTTTTATCATATTCCAACTAGACAGAGTAACTGCTACAACGAAATCAAGAACTTTGGTGAAGCAGCTTTATAGATTTTTCATAGTTTCTTTTTGATAACCGTGGTGTCAGGGCCAGATTGAGCGCACCTCACTCATTCCATGGGATATCTGCCATAACCCATCAAGTCGCTAAGAAAGATGACAGGAAATCACCTAGTATTTTTGTCTCTGTTAGATTTGAACCTGAGACCTCATGGTTCTCAACCCAACCGACTTCATTGTCGGCTAGGCCACACCTTTGGGTGCGAGTTTTCATAGTTTCTTAGAGTCAAATAAAATCATCACCAACTCAAATTTACATTTACAAAAATTTAATCCAATTACCATGCGGGATTAACCAATTCAGAATTCAATAAACGAAAACAAATTTGTCAACAAACAAACAAACAAGCTTGGAGCAAGTAGAGTCGATAGAAGTGACCTGCTGAGTTCAAGTTTGTCCTTGTAACACCAAAGCACAGTAGGCCGTGACTTTACAACAGCTTTGCTCAACATGTAGTGCAGATTAACAATCTATTTTTATTCACAACAAAAAACAAAAAACAAAAAAGAGTTAAGAGACGAGTGTTTATTTCACAAAATTAGCTGAGCCGCAGGGAACTTGGCCTGAACACCACGGTTATCTAAAAGAATATTTAATTGAGAGAGATAAAAGAAAAAAGTTGCCTGGTCACGGGATTTGTCACCAATGATGACAAACATAGAACGATGACGATTACGGACGCCATTTTCAATTAGGGTTCTAATGCGTTCGTCCACTTTCTTCCTCATGATGATTGATGATAGACTATCTTTTGTTCAAGTCTGCTCTGCCTATATGTATGTTGAGATTTGTACTAGGGTTTAACGAGGGTTTATTAGTATCGGAACACAGAAAATTTTAGGATGGCCTCACCCCTATTATTTTGACACATAATTCCACCTATCAAAATAATTCTTTTTGAGAAAATTGAAGGAAAGTGTTTTATAAGTCTTGGACAAAGGACGGTTGATATTGACCAATAGATAGGGTAAAACATTATTAGGAAACTTGATTAAATTAATTGTGGATTTGATTAATATTTTCAAAACTTTCTAATTTTTTCAAAAATACAAATCAACTCAACCCACACCCCTCTTCAATCCAAATCAACCGTTCTCTCCTCTCTTGCGATAGCTTCTCTCAATTCTCTACCAACCAACAATTCTGCAAAATTTCTCCCTTCAACCTCCGGCGACAAATAGTTGGGCTTCGAGTTCCCCTCTTTTTTCCCTTCAACCCCCTGCGACTTCTACCTCCGGTGACAAATAGTTGGGCTTCGATTTCCCCTCTTCCATTCAAATCAACCTGTCTCTCATCCCTCTCTCGACAGCTTCTCTCAACTCTCTCCCAACCAACTGTTCTGCAAATTTCTCATTTCAATCCTCGACGACTTTAACATCCGACTACAAAAAGTTGGGCTTCGAGTTCCTTTTCGACTTCAACCTTTAATCGACATGACAATCTTGCTCTCCGGCCACAACAGCTTCGAATTCTTCATCGTTCCTTTTCTTCTTTCACATGTAAAAATTTATGGCCTTTTTAGTTTTGAAGAAAACGAGGAACTTGAGTCAACTTCTCTTATAGTATTGGTTAACAATTTTAATATTTGTTGCATTAATTTGAAATGCGGTCTGAATAAAACCCTAATTTCTTGTATTTCTTCTCTTCTCCTTTCGAAGTGAATTATGATATTTTGTTGTTTGTTGCATTTTTTTGAAGTTTGATTTTTATTGTTTGTGTTTATATAAACAAAACGACAATTTGGGTTGATTTGTTCTGTTCTTGTTCTTGGTAAAAATGGTGAAATTGTTATTTTTTTGTTGAAAAAATTGTGCTACTATTTTTTGTTTCCTCCGACAGATTACCCATCTGGTGAAATATATTAACCATCTGATGCAACAAATTTATCATATGATGCAACAGATCAACCATCTGATGCACCAGAGGAACCATCAGATTACAATTTTGATGCAACAGATTAACTATCTGATGCAACAAATTAACTATCTGATGCAATAGATTTACCATATGTTGCAACAAATTAAGCATCAGATAAAAAATCTGATGCAACTAATTAACCATCTTGTGCAACGGAAGAACCATCAGATTAATGATTCGATGCAACAGATGAACCTCCTGTTGGATAAAATCCTATCAACTCTTCCAACAGGAAATGTCCAAGACTTGATTTTTCCAACTGATCATTCATCTATCGCGATAGACAACCCTATGTTGGAAGAAATCTAAACAATATTGACTGTTGATAACTGTTCCAACAGATCACTCATGTGTTGCAACAGATGTATGACCTGTTGCACAAACTATTTATCTTTCTCAACAGATAAGTGATATGTTTTGTATTATCACAACAGATTACTCAGTCGTTGCTGCAGGTTAGTTAACTGCTCTGACAGATCACTCATATGTTGCAACAGATATGTGATCTGTTGCACAAAACATTCATCTTTCTCAACAAATGAGTGATATATTTTGTATTATCACAAAAGATTACTCAGTCGTTGCTATGGATTATTTAACTGTTCCAACAGATCACTCATATGTTGCAACAGATGATGTCACAACAGATATGTGATCTGTTGCACAGACCATTCATCTTTCTCAACAGATGAGTGATATATTTTGTATTGTCGTAATAGATTACTCAGTCGTTGCTACAGGTTATTTAACTGTTCCAACAGATCACTCACATGTTGCAACAAATGATGTTGCAACAGATGTGTGATCTGTTGCACATACCATTCATCTTTCTTAATAGATGAGTGATTTATTCTGTGTTGTTGCCACAGATTACTCATCCATTGCAACAGGTTATTTAACTGTCCCAACGGATTACTCATGTCGCAACAATGTGTGATCTATTGCACAGACCATTCATCTGTCTTAAAAGATGAGTAATATATTTTATATTATTGGAACAGATTACTCATCCGCTGCAACAGTTTGGTTATATGTTGCAACAGATATACTACCTGGTGCAACAGATCGGTGATCTGTTGCAACTGTTATTTTACTATTTTACTTGTTTGATTTACTGTTATCCTTTTTTAACGATGAATTAATCAACTATAATATATTTTTTATGTTCCTGTTAATTTTAGATAATATAGTTCCCAAAAAAACAGAAATCAAATCAAGTTCAAGTAAAGAAACAAGTGAACCAGCTAGGCTACATCCACCACTCTATGAGCTTGCTTTACAAGCGTTATCTCAATCGAGAGCAGAATATGATGAACACGGGGAGGAGGAATATTTCAAAAGAGATGATACGAATGCTAATAGCCTTTCACCGAAGAGTTGATCAAAGCCTTCAACATTGATCGTTATCCCGTGAGAATGCAATACGATGGTGCCGCAGATTTAACGGGTGATTTCGTGGTTAAGTCAGCCATGGGAAAATCTTTCGACGCCTTCAAAAAAATACTTCGAGAACAAAAATTAGATGCTTATTTTAGGGACAGCTGCTTTGGGAAATATCTTGATTTGCCGGAGGACAACAATGCTCGTTTCCAAATGAAAATGGTATATCAACTTCTCAAGCGTAGGTTTATGTATGAAAACAAACATAAGATGGATGAGGTGTGGATAAATTACTGTGGCATGCCTGTTTGTTTTGGTTGGAAGGAGTTTGTCATAGTTACTGGACTAAAATGTTATCCTCCTTCTCAAGTTATACCTATTCTAACCCAAAAAAAACACCCCGCACACCCAAAAAAAGCAAAGACAGGTCGTGTGATCGTGATGACCTGGTGTCCATTGTTGGTCCAAGCTTCAAAAACAAAAATTTGATAGAAGCGTTGAAAGGTAAAGGACTTTCAAAGAAGCACAAGCAATCATTGTGCTTGGTTTGGTTTGTACATAATATTCTTTGGGCGAGAGACGCTAATAACAACATAAGCCTCAGTTTAATAAAGCTCTCCGAGGATCTTAAGGCATTTAACAACTATCCTTGGGGGTATGAAAGCTTCAAAATGACTGTCAAATATTTGTTGACTCCGGTAGCGCCAAAGACAGTCAACTTATATGGCTTCCCATGGGCTTTCATGGTAAATGTTTCTTTCTTCTATTATGATATCATTCATTTTTTCACTTAATAATGATTTTGATTTATTGGCGTTATTTTATAGGCTTGGGCGTTTGAAGTCATTCCTTATTTGAGACAACAAGTGAACTACCAGGAAGGAGTTTCCTGTCCAAGAATCTTGAGATGGTTGTCGGTCAAAACTGATAAAAATACAAAATTTCTTGATCTCTTCAACCCCCCGAAGGATGCAGTAAGTATAATTATAATTAATTTTTTCATTTAATTAATGATTTTTTTGAATGATCTAATCATCATTCTAATATATGTAATTATTTATATTAGATTGTGCATCCGTCGCTAGTTCTGACCAATCGAGAGTTAAAGATGCCATTTTTTCTTACTTTACGATCTGTGCAAACTTTATCGGACCCTAAGGTCATCGACAAAATAAAAATAAAATTATTTGGAGCAACAACCATTACAAGGAAAATAATTTTGGAGGGTGGGCTTGTCGTTGTTGATGGTCTTAGTGGTGATGGAGTTGTTGGTGGTGATAGTGGTGATGTTGTTGGTGCTAATGATGCTCCTCTTACGGTATTTAAAGCAAACCATTATGATTATGATCATACTGGTTATACAAATTTTGCCTTTTCCAGCGAATGTTCTGCATGCAAATATCAAGACTTCAGGGCGAAACATGATGTAGTGATTAAAGCTATTAATGCATTAACTGCTTCTGTAAAGAAATTGACATCTAAGAGGGACCTCATTCCATCAAAGAGGATTTTATTTCCATCCGCTCCATTAGAGATTAGGGCTAAGAGGAGAAAGAGAGTGATTTCCAGGGCATTATCAAGCATCCAAAAAAAGTAAAATTGCAACTCCTCTGTCTGTGTGTTGCACTGACTAACGTACAATGTCCAAATGAGAGCAGCACGAGCTGAAGAAGGTGAATATATGTCTTCCAACTGATAAAATAAACAGACACATATCTGTTTCAACAGATGACACATCTGCTGAAAATTATCAAATAGATATATACATCTATTGCAACAGTTGACTAACCTGTTGCACCAAATAAAGTATCTGGTGAAATATATGTCTCGTCTATTTTAGCAAATCAAACAGCTCTCCGTACCGCTTTTATTTGTACCAACAGACAACCTATTTGCTGCAACAGATGATTCATATATTGCAATGGATGGTTCATCCATTGGAAATTATCATACATGGTCTTTCTCATGTAGAAATTTATCCCAACAGTTGATTCATTATTGCAACAAAAATATAATCTGTTTGGGATAATTTAAAACGAGGGGAAGACCTGTTTGATTTGCTAAAAGAGATAAGTTATCCTTTTCCGTTTTATTGTATCTCCGTGATTAGCATTGACCAATTCTGGCTTTTCAGATGGATGTAGAAGAAACTACTGCTGAACAACATTGACAATAAGCTACTCTTTTTATAGAAATACGGAGAATAGAAAGCACAGAAACCATACGTAAGCGACAATAAAGATTCACGATGAGCAAAGCCAAATTCTATAGCACCGGATGAAGAACAACTTGTCCATACTGAGTAGATCTTTATAGCTTGAGCCTGTCAAAGTAATCCTTGGCAGTATACTTAAATTATTGTTGATGTATTTGTTGAGATCTGTACCCATAACAATTTTTTTACATTTCATTTATTCGTTGACTTATTTCAGCTAATTTATGAAGGCTTCGATTTATTTTATTTTTTCTATGAATTTTATTTATTCCTTAAATTTGAACTTATTAATTGAAAAGGAATACTATATTCAAATATTGCAACAAATAATGTATCTGTTGCAACAGACGACACATCTATTGGAAAAATCAAACAGATTTAGAAATATGTTGCAACAGGTAGGTAATCTGTTGGAATTTATCAAACAGGTCTTTCCACTGTTGCAACAGATGAACTTAGATAGAAACATCAAGATAATGCAACAGATGACCAACTTATTGCAACAGATAAACTATATGTCAGAACAGGTTGAATAACTATTACAACGGATGGAGAATCTGTTGCATTATAAAAATTCAACTTTCGTTGGACATAAAAAATTGTCACTACGTGTAAAAAGGTTAAAGTGAATTGAAATAAAAAAGACGGAATCCATCGACGGTGTTCAGTTCAAACACCCAAAATAAAATAGGCATCAAGTATACAGTGTTCATTTTAAACACGTAAAATAAAATAGGCATCAAATGTGTCAGTCTGGCATATTTTGCTGACTTTTCATCACCGTCACTTGGCCCCCAACAGTTATTCCCCCCTCCCATTGTCTTATATATTCATCTTACTCCTAAAATTTAACCCTAAATTCCCAAATCTTCTTCTTCATCGTCATCTTCTCTTATCTATCCAAATTCTTCAAATTATTTCTTTCATTTTTTTCCAACTGAGCTTGACAATGTCGAGCGCATCTTCTACTATTTTTTGTGATAAAGATTTTTGATATTGTAAGTGCGGTCATGAAGCTCTGTTAAAGACTTCTTGGACTCAACAAAATTTGGGTCGTAGGTTTTTTACTTGTAAGATTTCAAAGGTAATATTTTTTTATTTAATTAGTTGATTAATTATTGACTTGTAATTATTTTATAATTGTGTTCTCTTTTTTTATAGAAATTGGGTGGATGCGATTACTTTGATTGGTATGAAGAACGACACCCTTCACAAGCAAATCGTGTAATCTGGGGTTTGTTGAACAAAGTCAAGGCTTCTGAAGAGAAACAAAATCGAGCAAGAAGATACTACATTGTTGTCGTTATTGCTACTGGTTTGGTGTTGTTGGGCACATGGATATTCAAGCCTAATTGTTGAAATTTTCATAGTGGTGTGTGTATTTGCTACTGGGTTGGTGTTGTCAAGCACATGGATATTCAAGCGTAACTGTTGGAAAATATCAAAAAGATTTAGGCATATGTTGTAAAATTTAGGTCATCTGTTGGAAATTATCAAACAAGTTTTCCCACTGTTATAACAGATTAGACTTAGATTATTAGATTATTCATAGAAATAACATCGGTGTAATGCAATAGATGACCAACCTATTGCAAAAGATAAAATATCTGCCAGAACGGATTAAATATATTTTACAACAGATTGACAATCTATTGCATTATAAAAAACTCAACTTTCATCAGAAAAAAATTATTGTCACTACATGTACATGTAATAAAGTGAAGGGTGACTTGAAATTAAAAAATTTTATTTCACAGGCTCTTCTATATACACAGGCTTCCAGCATCTAATTAGTACCCCATTAGCTCAGACCTTTTGCAGGTTTGCCACAGCGTTGTCACATAGAAAATTCGTTGGCTTGGCTATTTCTGTGTCGGTCAGCAAACATTCGATGTATGCAAGAGCGTGTGAGCCGCTCACTTTAGCGGCATCATCTTTTGGAAGGATCATTCCCTTGTTTCGACCTTCAAAATCCCATGATTTCTTTATCAACACTTCCTTTGGAAAATGATTCATCAGTTTACTCTCCCTCAACAAGATGGGCAACAACACCATTAGTGGCTCCACGAGGAGAAAAAGATTAAAATCGTCGATGAGAGGTACGTTGGAGTCATAAACATTGATCTTTCCCTCCTCGAGTATTATCTCAACAACCCGATAATGCATGCCGTTCACGCTAATGACTGTAAGAATCCTTTTTGCCTCGGTCCAGCTCTTACCGTGTGGATTTGGCCTCTCCCCTCCAACATATTTTATCATTTTTTCTTCATCCAAGACCAACGTAGGAACTAGGAAATCAAGTCCCACGCCAAGGGCTAACGCCTCCCCATTGAGTTGATCGTACCTATCCTTAAAATTCTTGCAGAAGTTGAGGTCCATTATCCCACCGGCAGCGTCATAAGCTTCCCTGTAGGTTAATTGTCTTTTCCTCATGAGGCAGAGAATTATGTCAACATGTTGCGAGATAAAAAGTCAATTTTTAAATAGGTTAGTAATTGTAAAGATGCAACGGATGACTCATCTGTTGCATAGGATTCTCTAAATCAATAATCCAACGCAATTTATGCAACAGATGGATAATAAGTTGCAACAGAACCACTACCAGTTGCACCAGTATACCCAGTTGTTACAACAGATGTGAAATCTGTTGCGTAGGTTCTTCTTCATGGGGTAGATTAGAAGGGCTAGGTTAGGAAAAGTAAACTTGCCTTGTCCTCGTACGACATACGCATATCAGTCATAGTCTGAAAGTTTTGGGGGGGAAAGGGAGGCCTGGGGTAATTTGGTACGCCTGGCTTGGCATTCTTGGCCTGTCGCAGATCCCTCTTCTCTTTGGCGCCAAGTTCCGCGTATATGTACTCCTTCTTGACTGACCCCTAAACTTTAATAGCTTTTGGAGAGGGAGGAATTGCAATTTTTTTTATTTTCGACCAGAGAGTACGCCTCTAATTGTTTTTTTCTTTCTCCTAACCAACACTATAGGAGTGTGTGGCTCCCTCACCTTCTTGGATATTATGAAACGTCTCTTGGATTTGAATTCTTCAATAGCTTTAGAGATAGCCTCTACTTTTTCAAAGAGTTTATCCTGTCTGTCCTTGCACTCTTTGCATTCGCAACGAGAACACGAGGGTGAAGAGGGGTGAGAGGGACCTGTGTAAGGGTAAAAAAAGGTGTTTTCAAACATATTTATTCTTTCTTGAGCATGGACATGCTCATCATCACGAGTGGTAGAAGCATCAACATGCCTGACACCAACACGAACAACTCCACCAGAAGAAGCACCTGAATCTGCCTTAGTAAAATGTTGGTCATGAAGAGCCTCAACATTAGGCTGACCTTGCCTAACTGCTCTTCTTATGGCTGTTGCTCCAGCCAATTCTTTCTTTATTAACTCCACTGTTGGGTCTGCTATAGTATCAATATGACCTAGAGTAATATAAGAAGTCATCACCGACTCCTCCTCAGTAGGCACGATCCATGGATGCACAACCTATAAAAAAAAGACAAATACATTTAAATCATATAATATAATAATTTTCTCAGTTGGGCTACATTTAAAAAAAAAGACCCATTTGTTGCATAGTTTGTAGTATATGGTTAAAATTCATTTGAGTCTGGTTCAGAGAAACAGAGCAACACATGGATAATCTGATGCAAAATATCAATCATCTGTTGCAACAGTTGCACAAGACGGGTAATCCATTATGCAATAGATGATCTGTACGTCGCAACAGATGAATAATATTTTATCAGATTACACATCTGTTGCATAATTTACAATAGATGGTTAATTTGTTAGGAGTCGAATTAAGAGAACCAAAGCAACAGATGGGTAATCTGATGTAAGATATACCCTGTTGCAACAAATGTCCCATCTGGTGCATCAGATATAACATCTGTTGCACTAGATATAACATCTATTCAATATCTTTCTTTGAGTAAAATTATTTTACTTGAAAAAGACGTACTACATCATCCGGAGGGTTAAAGAGATCAACCTCCTTAATATTGGTGTTGCTCTTTGCAGCCAACCACCTAAACATCCTTGGATGAGAAACCTCATCCGGGTAATCCATTAACTTCTTTCGGAGGGGAGGAATGGCTTCAAATACCCAAGCCTAAAAAATGTAAACAAAAAGCAAGCAAAAAAAAGTCATAATAACTATATTCAATATAAATTAATGGATGAGTAAAATTAGTGATTAATTTTACCATGAAAGCCCAAGGAAAGTTGTATAATGTGGTCGTCCCTGAGGATAGCTTTGTCATTAAATATTGGATAGTCAAGTAGAAGTTGTCATATCCCAGGGATAATTGTTGAATTTATCAAAATCCTCCGCACGCGCCAACAAACCATCTTCTATGACCTTGTTGACGTCTCTTGCCAATATAACCGAATGGGCAAACCAAACTAAGCACAATTTCTCCCTATACTGCTCTGGTATGGTTTTATCCTCGAGATCTGTCTACAAATTCGATGCTTTGTAGCCACGTTGAGCAATGTCAAACAACCCATTTATTTTTTCCTTGTATTTTCTTGCCTTGGATCTTTTGCGGGGTGGTGGTCCTTCTAGACGATGGCATCTCAAGCCCGTCACTATGGCAAACTCTTGCAAGCCAAAACAAACAGGCATGCCACAGTAGTTGATCCAGATTTCATCTATCTTCTTTTTACTCCCTCATCCGAATCTTTATCATCCCCCACGTACTTGATCCTGCGCTTGAGAAGACCATATATCATCATCATAGGGAAACAGATACGAGCAGAGGGGTCCTCAGGCAGCTCAAGAAAGCATCCAAAGTAGCTCTTCTTAAAAAGTCCGCCTATGTTTTTGTTTTTCATAATTTTCATAAAATGTTTAAAAAATTTCCCCATCTGATATTTAAGTACAATTTGACCAGTTAGTTGTTTTGCTTCTGGGTCATTTATCGGCATCGTAACTTGAAACCTATCAATACTAAAAGTTTTGATAGGATCATGTTGGGATGTCGATATTAATTCACGCCTCATTGGTAATCCATTATCATCATGTTGATGATCATCCTCTATCTCTTTCTCACTCTCCAATTCCTTTTTTTTCTCACTTTTATTTTCTTCATTACCATCTACAGACCCTTGTCTACCTCCCTCAACGTTGTTTTCATATCTCTCCTCAGCTTCACTTTTTCCTGACTGAGATTGTTCAAGAAGCTCCTCCGAATCCCTCTATACTGTAGCCTTTTTTTTGGGTGGTCAGACGTTGATCCACTTTTACTTTCTTTTCTTTTGGGAGACATGTTTTACCTACAAACAAAGAAAAATAAAAATTACATTACAATTGATGTATGCATAAATTTTTAAAAATACATTACAAACACCACGAATACCGACACACCAACAACCACCACCACAAACACCACCAACCAATGCCAACAAACAAACACCACGAATACCGACACCACCGACAGCCACCACAAACACCACCAACCAATGCCACCACCACTACAAACACCATCCAACAATACCCCGATAGTCAACGGAACACTACGATGAAAACTAGGGATTTCTCGAGTTCTTCCTATGATATTACCATCAAAACTCAAAATTGTAAACTCATTCTCAAAGATAATACAACTAAAAGTTTTATTTTTCATCATTAACTTAAATGCCTTTATTTTTTAGAAAAAATAACAAATATAGATCTCTTTTCGAACCTTATTGCCTACGAAGACAAAGAAAATGACTGATACAAGCAAGAATAAAGTCGAAAATAACACTTATGTGGTCGGAAATGAGAAAACAAATGATCTCTTGTGGAGGGTTGAGCAAATTTGTTGAGTAGTTGTTGTCTGTACTGTATTGTTGAGTGAGAATGAGAGAGAAAGAGCGAGACCTCGAGATTTGAAATGATGAAACATTTTGTATGGGTTGATTTGTATTTTGGAGAAGAATGACAAGTTTTGAAAATGTTAATTTGGTCCGAATTGATCTTAATTATTTTAAAAATCAAAAAATATATACATAATTTTTAACCCTCTCATCATGCAATTGCCAAAAGGGTAATTCAATTAAAATTGTATAAAAATAATTGAAGTTGTAGTTGACCGAGTACTCTAGTTGACCCTATGAAAACTTACCCCTGGTCCTAGATTAATCAATTTAGGTACTATTAGTCTAACATATGAACTCAATTGAAATTGTAAAAAATAAATGTTCAACATGTTGCATCAGATTTCTCATGTGTTGTAAATTATCAATCAGATTAGGTAACAACAGATTACGAATCTGTTGCAAATTATCAAGCATATTAAGTCATCTGTTGCGACAAATTACCCATCTGTTGTAAATTATCAAATGAATTATCATATGTCGCAACAGATTACCCATATGTTGTAAATTATCAAATAGGTGTTGCCATCTATTGTGGTTGACCCTATGAGAACTCACCCCTAGTCCTAGATTAATCGATAGTTGACCCTATGAGAACTCACCCCTAGTCCCAGATTATTCAGTTAAGGTATTAGTACCCTAGTCCTAGATTAATTAATTAAGGTATTAGTCTAACATATGAGGTAGTAAGAATCGGTTCGGCTCAAAGTTATCGATCGACGACTCTGGTCGGGAGGAATGCAGTACCGTCTCATCATGTAATTACCAAAAGACTCAATTAAAGTTGTAGTTGACCCTATGAGAACTCGCATTCAATTAAGGTATTAGTCTAACATATGAACTCAATTGAATTATATATAAACAAATGTTCAACCTGTTGCAACAAATGTCTTTTCTGTTGGATCAAATCAAATAGATTTGGTAATCTGTTGCAATATATTACGCATCTGTTGTAACCTATCAAACAGATTACATTATTTGTTGTGACAGATCACGAATCTGTTCTAAACTATCAAACAGATTAAGTCATCTGTTGCGACAGATTATCCATCTGTTGTAAATTATCAAATGGATTAAGTCATATATCGCAATAGATTACCCATTTGTTGTAAATTATCAAATAGGCATTGTCATCTATTGTAGTTGACATTATGAGAACTCACCCCTAGTCCTAGATTAATCAATTAAGGTATTAGTTGAACATAGGAGGTAGTAAGAATCAGTTCATCTCAGAGTGATTGATCGACGACTCTTGTCGGAAGAAACGCAGTACCGTCTCATCATGCAATTGCCAAAAGACTCAATTAAAATTGAGTTGAACCTATGAGAACTACCCCTAGTCCCAGATTATTCAATTAAGGTATTAGTACCCTAGTCCTATATTAATCAATTAAGATATTAGTCTAACATATGAAGTAGTAAGAATCGGTTCGGCTCAGAGTGATCGATCGATGACTCTTGTCGGGAGGAACGCAGTACTGTCTCATCATGCAGTTGCCAAAAGACTCAATTGAAGTTGTAGTTGACCTATGAGAACTCACCCCCAGTCCCAGATTATTCAATTAAGGTATTAGTACCCTAGTCCTAAATTAATCAATTAAGGTATTAGTCTAACATATGAGGTAGTAAGAATCGATTCGGCTCAAAGTTATCGATCGACAACTCTGGCCGGGAGGAACACAGTACCGTTTTATCATACAATTGCCAAAAGACTCAATTAAAGTTGTAGTTGACCCTATGAGAACTCACCCCTAGTCCTAGATTATTCAATTGAGGTATTAGTACCCTAGTTCTAGATTAATCAATTAAGGTATTAGTCTAACATATGAGGTAGTAAGAATCAGTTCGTCTCAGAGTGATCGATCGATGACTCTGTTCGGGAGGAACGCAATATCATCTCATCATGCAATTGCCAAAAGACTCAATTGAAGTTGTAGTTGACCCTATGAGAACTCACATTCAATTAAGGTATTAGTCTAACATATGAACTCAATTGAAATTATATATAAATAAATGTTCAACCTGTTGCAATAGATGTCTTTTCTGTTGGATCAAATCAAACAGATTAGGTAATTTGTTGTAACATATTACGCATTTATTGTAAACTATCAAAAAGATTACGTTATTTGTTGCGACAGATCACGAATCTGTTGTAAACTATCAAACAGATTAAGTCATCTGTGGCACTTAAATACTTTAAGATCTTTTTTTAAAGTAATTTAGGTATTTTCTGTCCGAGATAAAATAGTTAAAATACTAAGGCGGTAAAAAATATTACTCGGTACTACTTGGATTACTCAAAAATCTCTTGAGTGAGTAGTCTTATCTGGTCTTTTCAGTGTCACTATCTCCTCGTGCCCCTCAAAAGTTATTAATGAATATTTAAAACCCCCCATATCTAGAACTCTCTCTCCTTCAGCCATAAAGTAAGTCTAGACTCAACTCATTACTCTTCTTTATTCTCTATTCTCAATTATCTTTGTTTACATTTTTTTCTCTCTTTTCTCTCTTCTTACGAATGAGGATCCTTTAGGATCTCTACCAATCAATATTTTTTCTCGACTGAACTGAATGTTCTGATCCATTTGCTTTTTTAACATTGCAGGTACTGTTCACTGTTGCTATTTTCATCTCGTCTTCTTCTTTGTATGTCATTTAAATTAGATATTTACATCTGTTACTATTAATGATTTACCCATTACCAGTTTCCTATCTATTGATAAAATTAAAGAAAAGGTGACTTTTAAGTATTGAATGAATGAACCATTGTTTTTATTAAAATATACGAAAAAAGTCATATGTTGGGAGAACTTAAAAAGCCTTGTTGTCCGTATAGTTTTTTTATACCTTTTGTTTGGTACTTTGGTGGTGCTGTTGTTGGGGGTGGTGGTTGTGTTGGAACATGTGATGTTTGTGTTGTGGATGGTGTTGGAACATATGGTGTTGTTTCTTTATTGTTGATGCTGTTGGTGGTGGTGTTGCAATAGGACTTAACTGTTTCAACTGATAAATCAGCTGTTGGAATAGACGGAGCAACTGTTTGAAGAAATCAAACCAGTAGCAAGGCTGGTTTGATTTATTCCAACAGATGACCCATCTGTTGCAACATGTCATCCATCTTTTGTAACGATGCCTCATTTGTTGAACAGATGGGTAATCTGTTGCATCATATTAGTCATCTATTGATTCACTCTATTTTGTGTTACCCTTTTGTAATGTTCTTTTTGTTTTCTTTTTGTTCTTCTCTTGTTTGACATCAAATGTATTTCTCTTGTTTGCAGACAAAAGAAAGTGAAATTGGATCCACTTTTGCCCGGTCAGCATTAAAGGCTAGAGTAAAAATGGGTTCGTCGGAATAAGTTGCTTGTAGATGGAACCACTTCATCTGTGGAAGGTATGTATTACTGATCAACCTATCATGAAAACACACATCCAGTACAATAATTTTGTGAATGTTTGTTCTTTACCTATTAGGCATTAATCCTTCAAATAAGATATGACATTTTACAGTTAAGATTGTTAGGTTCAAACTGGTAAGGCTGAGGGACCAAGACAGTGGTGTCGATACCCCGTTACAATTTAATGACGGTTCATGCTCATGTTTTTGTGTCAAGTTTGGGGAAGGGTTTAAGTTTTTGAAGGCAGTGTAAATATCCAATAGTGATTGGACCGGTTTTAATGGCGCAATGGACTTGTTGAAAGGCCTCCGAAGCCTCGCACTACAACAAACAATGATGGATCTAATAGAAATTTCCTTGGTCCAAATTTATATGGATGGGTTGTTGGAGGAGACTATTATACAGCAGAAGGTGTTTGGGAGATAACCTGTACAGGAAGAGAGAGGTTGAGAAGGCCATATATCATCTCAGTCTTTGTTTAAAAGGATATGCAAGGTGGGAAGGAAAGTGTAGTGAAATTAGCTTATGAAATTGACATGAAAAATAAAAAAACTGGATGAGCTGCGAAAGTGAAAGTGTATCCAAAAATGAAAATCCATCAGTCGTTGAAGAAAAAAAAGAATGGTCAAGAGGAATTGAGCTGGTTGCTAGAGACTGCAACTAGCGAGCGCAGCCTCAATGAAGACCCACAAAATATAGAACCAGAACTCTAAGGAAGCAGCTTCACAAGCATAGAAGGTGGTAAGATTGTAGGTTTCAATTTCGACCAACAATCTTACCACCTTCCGTGCTCGCGAAGCTTTTTCCTTGGAGTTCTGGTACTACACTTTGTGAGAGTCTTCATTGAGGCCACGCTCGCTAGTTGCATTCTCGAGCAAAGTGCCCAGCTCCAGTCCTGTTGTCCATTCTTCTTTTTTTTCATCGACTGACGGATTTTTATATTTTGATACACTTCCACATTTGAAGCTCATCCAGTTTTTTCGTTTCTAATGTGAATTTCATTGGCTAATTTCGCTACACTTTCCTTCCTACCCTGTGTTTCCTCTTAAACAAGGTCTGAAATGATATATGGCCTTCTCCACCTCCCCCTTCGTGCACAAGTATTCTCCCAAGCACCTTTTGCTGTAAAAAAGTCACCTCCAACAATCCATCCATATAAATTTGGACTAGGGGAATTTCTATTGGTTCCATCGTTGTTTGCTGGATTGCGAGGCTTTGGAGGTCTTTCAAGAAGTCCATTGCACCATTAAAATCGATCCAATCACTATTGAATATTTATACTACCGCCAAAAACTTGAACCCTTCCCCAAACTTGACACAAAAATATGAGCATGGACCGTTATTAAATTGTAACAGGGCATCGACACCACCGTCTTGGAACCCTTCAGCCTTATCAGTTAGCACCTATCAAACTAAACTGTACAATGCAGGATCTTATTTGAAGTATCAGTGTCTAATCGGTAAAAAACTGCATTCATAAAATCATTGCACTTTATGTGTGTCTTCACGGTAGCCTGATCAATAATATACATAACCCGCACGCATGAAAATAAGATCAACTGCATGCACCTTATTCTTCCTACCCCATCATGACATGTCAGACAGTGTTGTTTATTCATCTGCACGCTTGTGATGGCTATTAAAATGAAGGTGTGAAGAGTCGTGACTTTTTATCTTAACACATTCAAAACAACTGATGAATCAAAATCTCCATATGTTGCAACTGATGAATCAGCTGTTGGAAGAAATCAAAACATCTCCTCCAACATATGGTCCATCTGTCGCAACAGATAATCCATATATTGCAACAGATGGTAAATCTGTTGCGACAGACCAGACTATTTTTTTTATTCATCTACACGCATGTGATTACTTCTTGCTAAAAATGTTTGTTTCAATTTAGTTTTCCTATTTATAAAATCAAGAGAATTTTATTATATTCTTTCAATATTACCCCTCCTATTAAATGACTACACAAAGTATATTATTCATATTTATACTTTCAAATCATAATTAATAAGGCCAATTTGATAAAATAATCACCTAACTTATATTTTTATTAATTGGTGTGCCAAGCCCATAGGGCCCAACTAATACGAAATGGAGGGACTATTAAAAAGAGGTGAAGAGTCGCGACTTTTTATCTAACACATTCTAAACAGCTAATGAACTGAATACTCGATCTGTTGAAACTGATGAATCAGCTGTTAGAAGATATCAAAATATCTCCTCCAACTACTGTCCATCTGTCGCAACAGATAATACATAAGTTGCATCAGATGTCTTATCTGTTGCATATATAAACTATCTATTGCAACAGATGATAAATCTATTTTAACAGACCATCTGTTGCACATTCAATCCATCTGTTGCAACAGATGGACGATTTGTTGCAACAACTCAATAATAACGGCTTTTATTGAGTCTCAAACCGCTATAAAAGGTGTGAAGTAATTAATGTAAAAAAAAATCGCGACTTTTCACAAAAAATAAAATGCCACCAGTTTGAATGTAATTAATACAATGGAGCTGAATAGTCTTGCCTTTTAGCCTGACACGTCCAGATTCAATCCTCTATAAATAGGTCCCTCCTTAATCTGCATTCAACTCTATTTATTTCTTGCATTTCTTTTTTTATGTGACATCTTCAACCACTTCTCTTCGAAGAGCATATTCCTTTCTCGTTGAGGTAAGTTTTTTTCTGGTGTAAATTTACCAGTTGGTCGTATACGTTGTATTATATTTTGGAATTTTTTCTTTACATTTGTCAATTCATGCGTGTTCTAGATATGGCTGATCCTTTTTCGGACATTACTTTTCTACGTGACACAGTGCGAGAAATTCAGAGGCAGGTTAATGACCTGCAGAGCGAGTTAGTCGCTGTGAGAGCGACGATGTTCAGAGAGATGCAGAGGCTGATGAGAGCTCTGCTGCTGCGAGTTGATTGGCCGGTTGTCATTAATGATGATGATGATAATAATAATAATTAGAATATATTTTTTCTTTTAGCGTATGCATTTTAATTTTTCTATATCGGATCTATACCTAATGTATTTTATTTTTCGTTTAATGAAAAATTTACTTTTATTCAGACTTTGACATTTTAATTCTTATTCAATTTTCATTCTATCTATTTCTTCTAATCTAATACATGCTAACATGTCGACGGTTGGAGGCAATGTTAAATCCAATAGCACTAGCAATTTTGGCTTTTTAGTTCTTTCAACAGATGGACCATGTGTTGGAACTGATTGGTTATCTGTTGGGTTTCTGTCAACAAATTATCCATCTGTTTCGACAGATTTGTCATCTGTTGGAGGAAAGCATTCCAGTTGTTTGTGCAACTGTTGAGACTAATTGTGGTCTGATGTATTGTTTAGTTCATGTTTTGCCTCTTTTTATTGTTGCATAAGTTATTTTTAAAAAAGAAGATATTTTATATATAATAAATGATAACATTAGGTTCACAACAATGAGTTAAATATATAAAATTTCAGAACAAACAAACAAATAACAACAGAAGTTTCTGCCATTACAACGATCATGGTGGATTATGATTCGGGCATGTAGTTCTTTTGTGGCCAACATACTTACATATGGAGCACTTGTTTCTTCTTGATGAAAATGATTCTCCAACTCTACGCCTCCTCTTATATGGCTTTCTTTCCGATTTGATAGTGCTCGGGTCAATATATGGAGGAGGTATTAATCTTCCCATAAGCTCTACTGGAACAACCCAAGATTCTTTGGGAGGCACCGGAGTAATATGCCCACTATATGCCATTTTATATTTTTCCACCGAATAATATTGAGAGGAGTGCTCGTAAAATTCAGGTCCATATTTATGACCGTATTAAGATCGAAGCACTGCCATAGCATGTGGACAAGGTATATTGTCCAAGTCAAAAACTCTACACGTACAAGATCTTGTTTGAAGATCGACCGTGGAAGCATCACCATGATCGATGATACAGAATTTGTAATCTGCTATTTTATGAGAGAATAACCTATTCCCTAAACTGATGTTCATTGATATTTTCTTTTTGATTTCGAGAACAAATCGGGTTCTTTTTTCTGGGCACTTGAACTGCACACGCCTTTCGTTAAAAAAATCGCTATACTTCTCGCTTATTTTTTCAAACATAGCCTTATTCAGCTATGTTTGATGTCATAATATTGTACATATAGAAAAGAATTACTTAGTACGACATCATACTAAACTTGTAAATCAAACAAGACATTAAATTCATAAGAATGTACCTATTTACTGGACAGAATGCCCGGCTCCATCTCTCGAAACCGACACGTGCGAGAAATTCTGCTACCTTGGGATTCACATCCGCTATTTGATTGAAATGTTCTAAAAAATTCTCTCTACTATATGTTTTAGCTGCTTTATAAAAAGGGGTAGCGACCCTTTCATTGTGATAGTTGTTTCGAATGTTCTCTCCAAGATGCCTGATGCAACAACCAAAGTAAGCTGAAGTAAAGAAAAGTGAATCCATCTTTGGAATACTTGGATGCCTATCCGATACAAAACACAACTCTTAGGTATCTTCGACGTAGCGTCGCAGTTGTTCAAAAAAAAATCATAAGAGGCATCACATTCCTTATCCGCTACACAAAAAACGACAGAAAAGATATGATTCTCCGCATCCTGCACCACCACCGCTAGCAGAACTCCATTATACCTGCTCCTCAAAAAGGTACCGTCGACGGCTATGCCTTTTCTCAAATATTGAAAATCTTGAATCCAAGCACCATAGGATACAAAAAAGTACTTTAACCTTCCGTTTTCATCCAGATGCAATGTCGTCTTACTTTCAGGATTTGTGGACTCAATCATGTAATGGTAAGCATCCAAGACTTCATACCCATGCTCGAGTGTCCCCCTAACTAGGTCCTTGGCAATCCCCATGGCCGTATATACCCTTCAATAACTGACTAGGACACCCAAATCCGTAAAGAGTTGATTGGCCATAAGCCTTGTTGAAGGGCCTTTGCCATCGGGGAAACTACTCCTGAAATAGTCACCGAGGACCTTTGTCGTGGCGTGAGTATTTTGGCCTGAGATGTGCTCCGAACCATATGTGTGATTCTTTTCATGTTTATGAATGACGAATCTGTCAGAACTTGCGTACTTCACCGCTCTCAACCTTCACTTGCAGTTCAAATTATCACATTTGAAGCAAAAGACACTGCTCGAATTAATCACATTCTTTATTCTAAAATCTTTTTTCAAGCATGAAATAAATAAAGTGTTAGATAGTTCATTCTTGTCCTTGAATGACATTCCAATAAAAAAATCGGTCCCGTCGTCTTGAAGATTTCCAGACTGTGTCGATTAAGAAGAACTGCACATCGTATTGGTCGCATCAATGGGCGTAGGTGTTTGATCATCATCTGGAATATTCATGTCTAGATCATCCAACCTATCATCAAAGAAGTCTTTTTTTTTCTTCTTTTTCTTTTTCTTCTTCTTCTTCTTCTGTGTTCTGGTTCCCATTCTCTCTCGTCTTTTCAACCATGTAAACCCTTAACACCGGCCTGGTTGAATCACTTAGATAAGCACGTAACCAAACCTAATCGATTATCTTGAAAGGCAGTACCCTCTGATTTTCAAAAGAGCTGTGCATGTCGTTGATGGCGAATTCTTTCAGTTGATAATTCAGTCCACAAAAGCTGATGATTAAGTTCACAAAATCATCATACGAAACATCACTTTGGACTATTATAGCTATCGTCTCTAGCATTTCACCCTCCTTCCAATGCTATACATATCGATTGCTCTTCTCGACCCATTGACCATGACAATCCACCCCTATTGTTATTGACCCCTCCATTAGTAGTACCTAAATAAAGTCATTTGTTAAAAAAAGTTGATAGTGATTTCATAGTGTCGTAAATGAATCCCAACAGATGTGTTATCTGTTGCAACAGGTAAGTGATCAGTCACAATAGATTCTTACCTGTTGGGATTCATGTTACGCTCCTGAATATCTATTGTAATAGATGAAACGCCTATTGTGATTGATGTTACAGTACTAAATCACCTTTGAAGCTGATTCCAACAGATGAGTGACTGTTGCAACAGATAATTAACCTGTTGCGACAGATGACTTACCTATTGTAATAGGTTTGTAATCTATTGTAACAGATGTTGGAATCATGTTTAGGTTCTGTTGCAACAGGTAACTAATCTATTGCAACAGATGTGTCAAATGTTGCAATAGATGACCCATCTGTTTAAATATGAATCCAGCATATCAGTCTTCCATTGAAATACATATCTCATCTGTCATAACAGATGATTTATCTGTTTAAACAGATGGATCTTATGTTGGATTCATGATTGGGTTTCTATCTATTATTGAAAAACTACAACATAATAGCAGTTATTCAGATGATAAATTCAACTAAAAATCATAATTTGACTTACCAACGTCTCCTATGAAGTAATGCCAAAGTGAAAAGTGATGTTCGAAACAAAATTTGACCTAAGAAATTGGTCAAATAACAACAGTAGCGGTAACAACAACAACAACAACAAATGGTCAACAAAAATAAGATGAAGATGATAATGAAGTATAAGATGATGATAATGAAGCAGAAGATGATGAATGAAGCAGAAAGACGTATTTTTTCCCTCCGTTTTCCGTTATATAGGCTAACATTTGGATCAAAGTGTAAATTTAAAAACTTGTGGGTTATTTTTAAACTTTTCCAACTTTCTTAATCCATAATAAAGTAATTGTCACCTCCACCTAATAATTAAGACTTGTGTCACCTACACCTCATTTTAAAACTCTTTTATCACCTGTGGCCCAAAGCCCCTTCTTTCTTCCTCTCTTCATATTTCTTTACCTTCTCATTTTTTTGAAACAACTCATCTTTTTGCTTTTTTGTTTTAGAGTTAATTTTTATTTATTATTTTTTATTTATTTTTACTTTTCAATTTTTTGCGTACTCATAAAACTAATCAAATTAATGATCTTTTTATCTTCCTAATTCTTATTTGTAGATATTTGCAACCAAATCAAATTTATATAGTATTTTTTGTTTTAATTTATTTATGTCATTTTTCTATAAGTTCATTTCAAAAAGAATGTCTTTTTCATTTTCTAATTTTTTATTTTATTTTAACTATTTACATGACATGTTTAAAATTATAAAAGTTAAAAAATACTTTAATATATTTTATATATTTTTAATTTAAGATCGATTAAGAGCCTGTTTGAATAGGATTAAAAACTAACTCTTTAATTTATGTATTTAAAAGCTGAAAATAAGTGTTAAGAAATTAAGCAGATAAATATTTGGATAGAAGCGTAGAAACTATAAAAGAAGTTGTGGATGTGCTTGATAAACAAGGGTTGTTAAACATTTTTTTATTATCAAAATAACTTAAATATTTTTAAAGCTACTAATACCATAAATAAGTTAAATTATATATAATTTTTAATTCTAATAATTCAAAAACAAAGAAAAAAGATGAAGAGGAAACTAGAAGAAAAGACGGAGAGAAAAGACAAAGAGAAAAATAAAGAAAAATAATATATTTAAGGGCTTTAGATTTAGGGTATTGTTGAAATTGGAGAAAAATATAAGGAATAAAAAGGTAAATGTCTAGATCAAATTAAAGAGAATTTTAATCTAAAAAAGTAAAAAGTAAGGGGTACCCAGCGTCTCACTTTTTGCTTTTTTAAAATCAAATTTTAACATATTTTAAGTACTTTTTAATTTCACCACACATCTAAAAAAGTTAAAAATGGATTAAAAGTTGATTTGATTAGATTTTAATTCTATTCAAAAGAACTCTAAAAGATATTTTAATTTAATTTTTTATGTCTATTTAATGATGGGGAAACTTTAAAATTTAGGAAAAGAGTATTAAGAAAATTAAAATCAATATTTAGATTTATGTAGGATCCATTCCATTTTTTGATCCTATCAACTTTAAATTTTATTATACAAGAGATACCCTTAACAATAAAAAATATGTGATGATTCTTTAATTTCTAAATATTATAGATGACTTTAATAATATTAAATCATAATAAATAATATCATATAGACTTACGAAAGATAAATTTATTACTTATGAAATTTAATTTCAAATTTTCAATATTCAAAATTCTTTATACTAACAAAAAATTAAGAGCATATAATTAAAAAGTATAAATTACCACCATAGTCGAGTGAAAAAAATAATTTATTTATAATTACCAACAAAATAAAAATTAGGAGAAAATAAAAACAAAGCAAAATAATAAAAACTTCAATTTATTTAGTACGGTAACACGAGAAAAAAATTGAAGAAAAAGACAAAGAAAGAAAAATAAAAAAATAGTTAATAAAAGTTAACCCTACAAAAAAAACGAAAAGGAAAAAAGTGATTTGTCCAAAAATTTAAAAAATTTAAATAACTTAGAAAAAGTGGTGGGGCCCACAAAGCTTATGTGTCAAAATAATAGTGGCCTCATGCAAATATGAGGTGGTGCATGAGGCCCATAGTAAAATTTTCCACTCATGCTCTTAAGTTTACTTTGATGTCAAAGCAAGAAAATTCCTTGGTGGATCATCCAACTTTCTGTTTATTAGCAAAATATAATAGAAGTTGAGAAAAAAAAAATAGAGAAAAGAAAAAAAAAATGAGAAAAAGCAAAACTAAGAAAAAGAGTAAATCTTAAGAAAAATTTAAAAGAAGAAGAAGAAGAAGCTAAGATTGAGAAAAATAAAAACGAGAAGAAAAAAAAGAATGTTTAAGAAAAAAAAAAAGAGAAATGATAAAAATAAAATAAAAGAACAAATGAAAGGTTGAGACAAATAAATTTAAAAAGGAAGAATAAAAATAGAAATGAAGAAATAGATAATGTTTGAGAAAAAAAAAAGAGACAAAAGAAGTAAATGAAAAATAAAGATTGAGATAAATGAATTAAAAAAGAAAAAGAGAACGAAAAGAGAAAAAATCAAGGAAAAAATAACAAAGTAAAACAAAAAGAAATAAAAATAGAAGTTGAGAGATAAATGAGCATGGAAAGTTTAAATATATTTAGGTGTAGAGGGGCAAAAATATACTTGTTCTATACATAAAAGAAAAGGAAGACTAGTCTTTAAAAACTTTTTTCAGTTGGGGACAAAATCCTATGTCACCCATGTAATTTTCTGATTTTTTTTGCTAATAGATTAATGTATTTTTCTCTTGTTAGATGGGGATGATTTTAGGAAAAATCACATAAATATACAAATTTAGAGTCTATACTACAAAATCTACTAGTATTATTTTTTATTTATAAAATGTAGTTTTTATTTACAAAATTTATCATCCACTAGAAACAGTATTTTTTTGTTTTTAAAATTGCACATCCAAAAATTAAGGAAAAAAATATATTTTGAGAATTAATTTAGGTAAATTGGCTGAATTTATGGTATACGTATTTATACTTTTACGGTAATTTATATATTTTACCGTATCTTTATTTACTTCTAAATTCTTCTTCTTTACTACACATCTGATACTTTACTTTTCATTAGTGCACTGACAATACTCACCATTTTCTTCACCCAAAATTATTCTCACCATTTTCTTCACCCAAAATTTTCAGAGCATCGATAGAATGCAAAAATGGTGAATTCAAAATCTTCTACGGAATGTACTCCAAGAAAGAGCGCTATAAATAGGGGCAAATCATACTCCTAGTCCCATAAACTTTTCTCCACCAAGTTTTAATTTGGGATCGTTCAATCTAACACAGGTCTCAAAATTTTTGAGTCGATTTTGAGCTTGTCGGTGATTTTAAGATTTTCGGCGAAGATGCCGTGAAGTCGGCCGTAAAGGGAAGAGGAAGAAGACAACATGTGAAGTGGCGTTAAATTGGAATATAAATTTCGATCTCATTTTTCTATTTGTGTGTATATGTATGTGCGAAGAGTCTTTTCTACGTCAAGAAGGCTTTGTTCTACCATTTTCAATTGATAAGTTAGTGAATTTTCATTCTTAAGTACATATGTTATCGTTGATGTGTGACTTTGTAATTTTCGGCGAAGATGTCGTGAAGCCGGCAGTAAAGGAAAGAGGAAGAAGGCGACATGTGAAGCGATGTTAAATTGGAATATAAATTTCAATAGTATCGATGAGTTTCGAGAATTGTCCGATGACATTGACGAGAAGGACATCAATGATTTTATGGTGCATAAATTGTATAGAAATTGGTGTATTTATAATTTTATGGTGCATAGATTATATAGAAATTGGTGTATTTATAATTTTATGATGCATAGATTGTATAGAAATTGGTGTATTTATAATTTTATGGTGCATGAATTGTATAGAAATTGGTGTATCAACAGTTTTATGGTGTCTGAAATAGTTTTATGGTACATGAATTGTATAGAAATTGGTGTATCTATAATTTTATGGTGCATGAATTGTATAAAAATTGGTGCATCAACAGTTTATGGTATCAGAAATAGTTAGAAATTGGTGTATCAATAATAACAATTTATGATGTTTGAACTATCTATAAATTGGTGTATCAATAATAATAATTTTATGATGTCTGAAATATATAGAAATTGATTATCAATAATAATAATTTTATGGTGTCTGAGATATATAGAAATTAGTGTGTCAATAATTATATGGTGCCTAAAATGTATAGAAATAGGTGCATCAACAATTTTATGATGTTTGAAAATATATAGAACTATACATTCTTCCCAGATCTTTCTTCAAAAAAATCATAAAAATTCAATTCGGGTAACTATATATTCTCATTGTGATAACCAACAACACATGGAGAAAATAAAAAAAATAATAAAGACGAGGTAAATAATTAATAATAAGAAGAAGACATAGAAAAAAAAAACAAAAATAAATTCAATACAAAAGAGAGGGGAAATAATAAAAATAAGAAACTGGTGAATGAAAAGGAAGAGTATAACAGAACAAGTTCCTCTTGTTGGTTTTCAAATTTTATGTTCTTTTCAAATTTATGTTCTTTCAGTGTGTGTATGTTAATTTTATAGTAATTTTAAAGTTTTTCCCAAAATAATTTTGTTTTTTAAAAAGAAATGGAATTGGTTATGGAATTGAAAACATATTAGGAGAAATTATAGGAAAGAATATCAATTATTCCTTATCCAATTTTGATACTTTTAACTGTTTTTTTTCCTTTTTACCTTATTTGATAAGTTTTGTTAGTTTTCTATTGGTATATTTTGAAAATTTGAAACTATTGATAGATTTTGTAATATTGACTCTTATATTGTATATTTATGTGATTTTTTCGTGATTTTTTTTCAGGTGAAATAGACTAAGTCATCAATTTGGTCAGTCCATTACTAGACCATTTGGATATGGGTTCCCATTTGGGCCTTTGGTGTTACGGAAAGCAGAACAAGCCCAAATACCCGACGAGAAAGGACATGGGCTGACCATTTAAAAAAAAATGACCCACACTATTAAAATATGGACAATTGGAGTCAGTCGACTCAATTTATTTTCTTTTTTTAGCCATTTGTCCCCAAACCATTCTCCTTACACAATTAAGGGGATTAAATGCTCTTTACAGTTGACTATTTTTAAATCACTTTTCTTTTCTAAATATACTTTTTCAAATCTTTTTTTTTTTTTTCTTCTCTATTATGCATCGATCAATCTACTATGTTTTGCGATTAGTATCAAAAATTGATTTGTTGTTTCTTGTATTAAAGCATTAAAAACTCTAGACATGAAGCAAAAAATAGGAAGTAAAGGAAAGTTAAAAGTAACGGGTTAACAGGTCAATTTTGACCTCAAATTTGTGGTTAATGATGATGATTTTACAGAATCATCACATACGGGTTTGCACTTGAAGCAATGTCATAGTTCTTTGAACTTGAAGAAGAAAAAAGTGAAATAATGAGGTCTCAAGGTAAGAGAAAAGCCATGTCTTGGTCCATGTTCTTCTCAAAGGCTGACTCGATCACAGAGTCAGAGATATTTTGATGCATGTAAAGATCAAAAAAGAATCTGCCAATTGATACTCTTTTATACTGGATTGATACATTTTTTTTAAAAGAGAGAAGGGGAACCTATGCATGCACATACAATCTTTATACCCAAATGATACTCTTTTATACCAGATTGATACAGTTTTATACCACATTGATACATTTTTTTTTAAAGAGAGAAGGGGAATCTATGGATGCATGTGCAGTCTTTATACCCATTTAATACACTTTATACCATATTGATACACTTTTATACTACATTGATACACTTTTTAAAAAAAGGGGGAGAGGAATCTATGCATGTACATGCAATCCCTATACTCAATTGATACTCTTTTATACCACATTGATACACTTAAATTCAACATCAGATATCCACTAACCTCTGCATTTTATCATTATTGAAACTAAAACTGAAGTTGAAGTCATTATTTTGTATCAATTTTGAGCAAATTTACAATGGAAAAAATTATAGGAAACTAATTGAATGCAGATTTTTGGAGTTTTTATACTAAATCTGTGAAATAAGAAAGGTAAATTGGAGTATCGGATAAGGTAAAGGAATGGAGGTTTAGGAGTTTGAATGGAAAGGAAATTGTGAATGAAAAGGAAAGAAAGAAAGGGAAAGTTACTTTAACGACATTTTCGATTATGTTTAAGTGTATGATAGTGAAGGTTAGCTAGTGGAATTAGTTTGTGGCTATTTATGAGGTATTTAATTTTGAGTGCTATTTTTGTGGTATTATTTTAATTTTAGGTGCTATTTCTGTCCTTTTCCCTATCGATATACTAGTAAAAAATTGGGATACTTGTCAATTTATACAGTTAGTCCATCTAGTTTTGTCGAAAATGGACAAACCATACACAACATATACACTCTATTGTATATGATGTGTATATATATGTATATATTATGTATATGTATGTACTGTATAATGTATATTAGTATAAATTAGGCACTACCTATACACTGTACATATTTTGTAAACTAGACGGCCTAAAGATTTTAGGCTGTAATTTTCTCTATGGTTATGTGGCATCCTATTTGGTCCCCCCAATTTTAATTGTACCCACTTTTGTAAAAATACATAATTGATACTCAATAGTAGGTTTTTCCAATGTGAGTTTTACAGCTTCAATCATACGCAAATGTTTGAAGTTGTGCCCGAAATGGATAAACTTTAAAAGATTCAAACAAGTTACCATTTGGGGAACATTTCCCTTGTACTAAAAGTAAAGTCTAGAAGAAAGAAAAGGTATTGATTTACCACTTGGTTATTTGGTTTACCAAAAAAATAGCTATGTTTTGATTTACCAAAAAAATAGCCATTTCTCTTCTTCTTCTGCCCATCTTCTTTTTCTTTGTTGTTTTGGTGAGACCAAACAACCTCTGTTTTTTTCTCCTAGCTCACCCACCGAAAAGAACCCACTCATCAGATCCTATTAACCAGTAATCATGACCTTCCATCTTCAACGAGCTTGGACGAAATTATCATGAAGGACCAATTTCATTCATTACTTTGATTAAGCTCCACCACCAC
The DNA here is from genome assembly GCA_030864215.1 of Capsicum pubescens. NCBI lineage: Eukaryota > Viridiplantae > Streptophyta > Magnoliopsida > Solanales > Solanaceae > Capsicum > Capsicum pubescens. Next base: position 225,911,366 of record CM061549.1, read on the forward strand.
AACACCGATGGACTTGCCACAAACATAATCAGTTATCAGCAAGCTCATCGAAGCTCAAGACCGTGTTGCTACAAGAAGGAGTTTGAGATTGACATCTAAAACTCGTTCGAGTGATGTAATAAGTCATAAAGGAAATAGTGAGGATTTTGAAATTGATACTGGTGGCAAGAGTTTGAAAAATGCCTTTGGAGTAGAAAGCACGGGTTTGGGGTTTCTCTGTTGACATGATCCGAACCAGGGCCTAGTCGTATCGGATATCTCAAGTCTGACCCGGACCGGAGACCGCCCCAAGACCTAACCATAACCGCTCTGCATTTTATTTTGGATGAATTCCGAACATATAACAAGATAAAACAAAATCAATTGAAAGATATTTAAAAAAGTACATAACCATAATCAACCAAATATTCAATCGGTTCCAGCCCCAATGCCAATGCCAATATCAAGGCTGACACCAATACCAACACCGTCCATGCCCATAGTAGTCACACAAAGCCTCTATCCAAAAATCAAGAATATCCGGTCAGGACATGCCTTCGACCATAGTCAAAATCAAAGTCTAAGAAATAAAAATACTGTAAAGAAGTCCATAGCATGAAATGAAGTTTTTTGGAGTATGGAAGCTCACCACTTCAGTCTGACACGAAGGCTGTCCCAGAATCCAAGTCACCGAACAAGAGTAGTATGTGGTTCCTGCATCACATGAGGCTACAACGCCCGAAGACGGTTAGCGGGTGAATGCTAGCATGTACTCAAGAATAAGGATAAAATAATGTCATTATTTAAAACCAAAGTAAATAACCATATGTAACCACATACATACATATATACTGTGCTGGGAAAGAAAATCGAGTTTAGTATGCGTTTAAAACTTTAACCTGGGTTTGTTTAGCTTTACCGTCATAATCCACCCACAGGCTATATGGGTCCAGTTTTACCTCCTGAACTGGCCCCAGTGTGTGTAGCCATACGGACCAGAGATATCATAGGGGCCAGGGATTCCCGTGTACCCTTCGCCCTCCATAATACATACATACAAGTATAAACTTAGGGGATTCCCTGTAACCTGCAAGCATTTGGTCACCAAGACCAACCCTCATGTTGGCAAACATGAGTTTCAGTGTCCGTCCATCGAACTAACACCTTCACAGTTAGATATCACAACCTGCCATTATTACCCAATTAAAATATTTAGCACAAAATCAAACCACCAATTCCAGAAGTCAAGTGTCAAGTAATTTTGAAGCAAAATCGTCATACTGGCTATAGCTTGCAAGCAATGTCACTAGCCAACACTTAGGCGATTCCCATGTACCCAGCAAGATTTTCAATTAAACCAAAGCCATGGCCACCAAGACCTTTTCAAACCATTTAAAACTAACCAAACCAATTTAGGTTCCATTACGATATCATGCAATGCAAAGTTTTCAATAAAAGTTAAACTACGTGACAAAATCATTCTCATATGCATTTTAACAAATATGTTGAGGGCATAAAATTTTCAAGACCAAAAAACATGTATCAATTGACCATTATCATGCAACCACATGTTCAAACCACAAATATAACATGAAAACCATAAGAAAAACATGGGAAAATGTTATCCAACCAAGAACAACCAAAACTCCCAACATATATTTCAAAACCCAAATATTACCATAATAATATCATGAAAACCATCCATTAAAATATACTTTTAGTTGAACTAACAATGATGAAAGAGTAACATGCCTTGGATACCAAGGAAGATGGAAAGATTCACCCTTGAAAGCTCCTAATTGATTTCCTTGTAGAAACCCTAGCTTTTTCTTGAACCAAGAGTTTGAGAGAGATTTTAAGAGCGTCTGAATGAGAGTAATAGGTTAATGTATCCTCTAAAGGTGTTTTATGTCGTGGAGTCAAGAAAAGCTAAGAGGAAAAATGTATAGAATACCCCCAACTTAAACTGTAAAAATCCCGCAGGTAGGTACGAGTTGACCCTCCAACTCGTCACCACACCATCGACTGGTACCATCCAGTCGTACCCATAATCGAAAGTTGGAAATCCATACACTGTACACTATATGACTCTATTACCTCAACTCGTGACCAGACCATACGACTAGTATGGTCCAGTCGTACCTAAGACAGAATCCAAAGAGATTGACACTGGATAACATACGACTACACCTTGCCACTCATACACTATCCTCATGGCTCTTAGTGAGCCACTCGTACTCAGAGTTAAGTCAAGTTACTAAGTTCTAATTTGATTAAAGGATCGACCCAAATGAATCGTCACTACCCTTAACGACCCGTACCCACCAAACCATAACCACAATAGAAACCCAACCACCATTCTCTGGACTCCTAACGACTAGGATCCCTTGATCGTACCCATACCATACGACTCGTATGGTGAGTCATTTCTAGGAAAGTGAGCTCAAAGCTCAAGAATTTCCCAAGGGCCAAAATCCTCATATATAGTGGAACAGTTGATAAAATTTCTTTAAATGAAATTGTTGAAAAAGAAAATTCAGCCTGCGGTGAGAAAAGAATTGAATATCTAAAAGATGAGAAAGGGGAGATAAATAAAAGTATGGAATTATAGGAAGAAGGGGACAATAATTTCTTGAGTTTGTCTCTGTTTATCATTTTTCTGTAATATCTTATGATTTTGGGAAATCTGCCTAGTCGTTGATTGTTGTCCCTGCTAATGACAGTTTAGTACCAAAATTTGAGCAAAAATAACTCTGATGTCTCATTTCTCATTTGTTATCATTTTGTTGTGTACTGGTGTTATTTTGAAATCCATTGGAAAGGGAATAAAGATGGTGGGGGATAGTTATTTGTTGGAATTATGGTGGTGGTTGTAGGAGATTTCAAAAATTTAATTTCATTTCCTTTTTTTTTGTACTTTGCTTTTCGATATATGTTTATACACCATTGGTACATTATCCATACCTTATATAATTATTTATACAATAGTGATACATGTCTATACATAATTTATATAGTATCTATACATGTTTATACCTTATTGATACAATATCTCTACATGTTTATACACCATTTATATAATAGCATTACATAACGTAACTTTATAAATATCGAGACATTACATATATACTGCATATACATTCAACCGTTTTCCTTATAATTTTTTTATGGCTAGTATATTTTTGGCTAAGTTCTTATAAAAAAACATGACTATATTTATTATAAACTAATTGCCTTATTTTACATATTTGAAATTATCCCTCTATTTATTCATGTTTATAAAATTAAAAGATAATTTATCACATGAGGTAGTACAACTGTATTATCAAGTTTTGCTAAGTTAATGGCTAATTGTAATTAGTTAGAAGTTAGTTAATTTGTTAGTGAAAAGATAATGATTAAAATATTAGTCGGTTTTATATGTGTATAAACAGAAGTAGTTGTTGTACAGTTAAAATCGTTGAGACATTTTCTTCTTTTAAGTTAGCTTTCGGTGAAAGCAGTTTCTGTTTCCTTCCTCTTTGTTCCTTCTCTATTCCTTTTCTTCTTTGAACATTTATCTTCTTAACTGATCTTTCAACTTAGTATCGGATCTCGGCTAGATCGTACGCTCAACCAAGATATCTGTACGTAGAGAGTTACTCATTGTTCAGAATTAAAATTTTGTGGATGAATTAAAGAAACTACAGAATCATCCATTGTTTCTGAGAAATTTTACTTATAATTGACTACTATTTTAAAGAAATTTCATTCAAATTAAGAATTCAACTCAGATTTTAACAATTTCGATGGCAACTACTAGTGAAACCAGTAGAACAATACCAACTGAAATTGCTATCCCAAAGAGGCAATTCATCACAATCCTCCTCTCTATATCCATTCATCTGATACACTAGGAGTTGTTTTAATCTCTTTACAGCTAGTTGTATCTAAAACTTACTTCATTTGGAGTAAATCTATGCATATTATACTGCTTGGGAAGCACACACTCAGTTTTGTTTTAAGTACCTGTCGCAAGGATATGTATGATACTAGTTTACATGATATGTGGGATAAATATGATTTCATAGTCTTAACATGGATAATGAACACTATTTTTAAGGATTTGATTAACAATGTGATTTATGAATCTAATGCTCATAGCATTTGAGAAGATCTAAAGAAGAAATTTGACAAAATCAATGTATCTAGATCATTTTATCTTCACTAATAAATATCTACCTTAACTCAAGGTACCAACACAATTTCAACTTATTTCTGCAGGATAAAGAAATTGTGGGATGAGTATGAAGCTCTTGCACCTCTTTCTTTTGTACTTATCCTAATTTTATAAAATTTTCAGAGCACTTTGAAAATTAGAAGATTTGACTGTTCCTGGTAGAATTCTTTGAAGTCTTTGATCAAGCTAGGAGTTAAATTCTTTTAATGAATCTAGTCCCAAACCTTAACCAAGCATATGTAATGATTATTAATATGGAAAGTCAGAAGTTAAGTGTGAATGGAAGTACTTTTGGAGGAAATACAAATGTTAATGATCTCACTACTCTAATGGGATCTAGAAGGGAAAGGAAACCAACCTAAAGGAAAAAAATTCTCTAATGAAAACTATTCAAGAAACAACAATTAGTCAGGTGAAAGCTATTTCAATGGAAATTACTCTGGTGAAGGCACCAATTTTGGTAGATCAAGTGTCTATAAAGGAGGAAGACCATTAAGTGGAAGTGGTTACTGAGAAAACTATAATAGTAGTAGAGGATATAATGTTTTAATGATAATTCTAGTAATTATTTAGGAAACTACTCTAGAAGGTACTCATGGAACATTTATCTGGTATGTGAACATTGTCATCTTAAATGCCACTCCAAATCTAAATGCTATAACCTTCATAGTTACCATGTTGAGTCCAAGTATAAGAAGAAAGGTAAAGATAGTAGATCTTATCAAAATTATGCTAACAATGCCACTGCGGGTTCAGAGTATGTTGCATAAACTTAGGAGTTATCAACTACAACATCTTCAATGCAAAACATAGCTCCTATGTTCATACAAAAGCAAAACAACATGATTAAGCAAATGTTCAAAGGGAAGTAATCAGAATCAATAGTTAATGTAACATCAATAGGAACATTAGGTATTGTGTCTGTCTTGATGACTAATCTAGTGAATTGTTACTGGATAGTTGGCACAAGTGCCTTTAATCATATGGTATATAACACTAATTTAATTGACAATGTTAGAGAACTGATAGATTTTTATAAAAATATAATTAATCTACCAATTGGAGGACAAATGTCTTTCACTCATATTAAGAAGCCCCATTCTTTAAGAACAAAACACTTGATCATGATCTGTATATCCCAGAGTTCAGATACAACCTTATCTCATTATTCAAAATCACAAAATATTTAGACTGCATAGTAGCATTCTTTCCTAGTTTCTGTATATTTTAGAAACACTCAAGAGAAAAGGTGTTGGGGATTGGTATAGAGGAGGATGTACTCTATATATTTAAAATTGATCACTCAACAATGAAAAATAATACAAACAACTCTCTATCTATTTCATTTTCTACTGCTAGTACTTGTAATGACTCTAATACTACTATTTTTAATGACTCTACTATGGATATTGCACTTTGGAATAGATGACTAGGGAATGCCCCTTTGAAAGTGTTGCAAAAGATAAATGAATTGAGCATTTTAGGGTCTCATAAGGAGCATTATTGTATTGTTTGTCCTATTTCTAAAAAATACGATTGCCTTTTTCACTTATCTCTACTAGTTCTGCTAAACAAGTACGATTGCCTTTTTCACTTTGCTCTACTAGTTTTACTAAATATTTTAACCTTGTGCATGTTGATGTATGCGGTCCATACAGGGTTCCTACTCACTGCGGTAAGAGGTGATTCTTAATTATAGTGGATGACTATTCTAGATGTGCTTGGATATTCTTGTTGAATTTAAAAAATGAAGATATTGTCTTGGAGAAATTTGTGTTAATGATACAAAGTTAGTTTACAACTACTCTTAAATGCTTAATGAGTAATGATGGTACCGAGATCTATAATTAACAAGTTAGTACTCTCTCGAGTAATTTTGGCATCACACACCAAAGCTCTTGCGCGAACACCCTATAGCAAAATAGAGTTGCTGAAAGAAGACATAGATTTATTCTGGATATGGAAAAAGCTTTAAGATATTAGGCTCATGTCCCACTTAAATACTGGGGTGAATGTGTCTATACTACTATCTATCTATTCAATAGGCTTTCTTCAACATTATTGTATTAAAAGTTACCCTTTGAATTGCTATTCAACAAAGCTCTCTCTTTGCAGCATCTTAGAGTATTTAGTAGCTTATGTTATGCTACCTGTATGAAGAGGTTTGAAAAATTTGGTCTTAGAGAAATTTCTATTATGCATCTTGGTTATTCATCTTCTAAAAAAGGATACATTCTTATTGATCTTCACTCCAAGATCATATTTGTTAGCAGAGATATTGTATTCAAGAAATATGTTTTTTCTTTTCAATCTATGCAGCCTGGTTCAATACCTTTGTTTCCTGTTCTACAACTTTCCATGCCTAGTATGTCTTCTGCTATTGATACTTCTTCCGCCTCTACACCTACTGATCACACACCTTCTTCTCCCTTTTTGTGACAATTATCCTTTTTCTCCTCCTCTTATTATTATTCTTTCTGAACCTATAAGGTCCTTTAGGCATGTCAAACTACCTATATATTTGAATTATTTTATAGTTCCATCTAAGCCTAATTCTTTTCCAATATCTTATTATATCTATTATGAAATACTTCCACCTACCTATAAAGTATATCTTACTGCTTACTTAGCTATTTATGAACCTAAAACTTATCTTGAGGCTTTCCAAGATCCTTAATGGGTGGCTCCTATGCAACTTGAAATCAAAGCTCTTAAAGATAATCACACTTAGTCACTAGTTGATCTTCTAGTTTGTAAGTCTTCTATTAGTTGCAAATGGGTGCCTAGATTTAATTATAAGTCTAATAGTGAGGTTAAAAGGTATAAATCTAGGCTGGTAGCTAAGGGCTACAACCAGTAGGAGGGTCTTGACTAGACAAAGATTTTTTTCTTGTGGCTAAGATGATTATTGTTGGATTAGTTGTTTGTCACGATCCAAAAATCCAAGGGTCAGGATGACACTTGTCGCGACGAACCTTGACTAGTAAGCCCATCACACAAACTAATTCAAATGAGAAATTACATTCAAAACCCAAGGCAGGGCTCCTAGAACGAAGCCGAACCATAATCAATATAATGAAAGCAGAAAGAAACATAAACAATAAAGTCATAACTCCCAAAACCTGGTGTCATAGAATAAGAACTACTATTACAACTCTAGAAAACATAATACATAGGAATAACCCTATCTTTGAATAGTAATAAAGACATAGTCTAATCAGAAGAGGTAGTAGTAGACTCCAAACACATTAAATCCATCGCTACCTAGTAAAGCTCCAAATATCGCCTGAATCAACCAACATGGGGCATACCCAAACTAGGATCTGCACCAAAGAGCACAACATGAGTGAATATGGTCCACTTGTACTAAGTACATATCATAGGCCGACTGAGCAAAGTAGATAATAAAGCATAAAAAATACACACTAAGGGAACGTCACCTGCAATAAGAAAATGTCCCACAATGGTAGCCCACACCGCTTGCAATAACAGTTCTATAATACTCACATATATTACAACGAACACTAGAAAGGACCAAGAGTATACATTATACCATATACAAGTAAAGCATAAAAAAAAAACCATATACAAGAACATCAAGTACAAGGAAAGGAATATGTAACGAATGGATAGGTAACAATTCAATACAAAAATATAATCACATCACAAGCACAATAAAGTATATAGAGTAAAAAAATAACTACCCCCCCTAAAGTCGGACCAAATTTTTAAAAAGATACTTGAACTTTGCGGGTGTCCTAATGCCCCCCTAAACAGTTTTGAACTGATATTATTACATCTTTTTAAAGCCACCTGACATGGAGCGTGAGTCTACTCTCTTAAAAGAGCGTGTAGAATCTAAAAAAAGGATTTTATCTTTATTTTTACAAGTTTTCCCTTATAAAAGTATTTTTCTATTTTTCTTATATATTTTAACTTTATTTTCTTATTCTTTTTTCCTTTTCTTTCATCTTTCTTCTTCTAAAAATTCTTGCCATCTCTAATTGACCTCCCACATTCAATGCCCCATAGTTTTCGCTGCTAACTCTACTCACTTTTTTTACTATCACCATATTTACTTTCTTCAATTTCAAGTTCATATTTCATTTTTTTTTACATTTTGAACAATTTTATAAAATCCAATATATTTCAAGATGATTAGGAGTATTATTTTTTTTATTTACATTTCAATAAGCTATTTGTGGATTTTAGAAAATTCACTGATTCATTTACAAAAAAATTCAATTTTGATATTATTTTTCTCAAAGTCTTCATTGCTAAAACTATATAAAAATGAGATAAATTAATTAATGAAAATTTTAAAATATCAAAGTTTATTTAGATAAAAGGATGATTAATTTCATATTAATAACTTAATCAAAGTTGAGAAAGTGCTAAAGAAATTTTTTATAAAAACACTTTCTAATTGACGTGTCCAGCGGGAATGGAGAGGTTTTATGGAGAAGAAGGAAAAAAAATATGAAGCTAAAGGGGATTGGTTAAAGAAAGAAAATAAATATGAAGCTAAAGGGGATTGGTTGTAGAGGAAACACGTGGAGTGAAGTGATTGGTGGGAAGGGAAAAGAAAGTCAAAAAGTAAAAGAAAGAAGAAAAAATTGTAAAGAAAAAAAGTTAAAAATGAAAATATGTATTTTTTTATTAAGTTAGGCGAGTCAAATTTTAATTGGTGCGTGTTTAGCACTTACTTTTTGAAACTAAGATTCGTCCAAAAATGATGTAGTAATAGCGGTTCAAAATTGTTTAGGAGGTATTAGGACACCCGCAAAGTTTAAGTGTCTTTGTAAAAATTTGGGACAACTTCAATGGTGTATTTATGTCTTTTCTCAAGTAAATACAATAAAAATGATGAGATGATGATAATAATGATAATAATGATGTGATGCGCGAGGTCGTCGCACAACCTCCGTATACACCTACAGAGCTAAAGTTACAAGACGTAGGACCTAAGGGGGTTCGTCAACCCATATACAATCAATATCCATGACTCATCTCTGACATATCTCTCGGAGAAGGTCTATAAAATCCGATGTTCTTTGTGTTTCTAGAATTTTCAGTATTTCCAATATTTTCAGTGTTCTCAATAATTTCAGTATTTCCAAAGCACATACATAACATATGACACAAATCAAGCACAACATACAACAACGAAAATAAGTATATAAAGCATACAACAAACAAGTGAAATAATGTGTGTGATGTCATGAGAATGATGATAAAATGTTCACAACCAACCGAACATCAGAATATCCTATAACCTATCAATATACCAACATGTGAGCCCAGATATCTGCTCAATATTTCCAACCATCCATGAAAAACAATATTATTCATATGCCAATATAGTATGAACACATCACAATAGACAATTGGTACCACAATAGGCTTTTCATGAAACAAGATGCAATTATTTTTATGCATATAGGCTATCAACATCACATAGGGCTCCACACGGTCGCACATAACACATAATATCCCAAAACTACTAAATATATCACATATTGGCTCCCACACGGGCACAACACAATAAGATAGCCATTTTTCATGATTAGTTTCCATACCCTTAACATGTTTTTGTATCAAAATTAACTATCCAACCCAGTCAAAGAAGTTAAGCCATAACCTACCACGAATGTCGAAAATCAAAACAAAAGCCTTCAATCCCAGAGTCTCACTCCCCACGAACGATCCTAGAATCAACAAAAATATGGAGATATAGAATTTACGCTTCAAAAGAAAGCTAACGATATCCATATCGCCTAATTTCAAGTCAGGGTCAAAATGAATCCTCAAAATAGATTTTTAAAAAAGAAGGGCAAAATTATTATTTTATTTTAAAAATGTGTTCTCCATATTTTTAGGAGTCTATAGCTAAAAACCCCAAGAGAAAATGAGTTCCAAATCAAAGAAAAATTATTTTCAAGCTTTACCGAATAAAAATCCCCAAAGTCCATTTAAAAATCAAAAATTGAAATTGTTTAGAAGATGAAATTGAGAGAAGACTAATAATTATATGATTAAAAACTCACCTAAGAGAAAAAAGTTTGAAATTAGAGTTTAAATTGGTGAAATACAATTTTTAGGCCTTACGGGCCAAAATTTCCAAATTTCGTACTTTAATCCAAGTTTAAAATAAGAAATAGATGATAAAGATTGAAGGAAATAATTGAAATAGGTGTTATGAAACTTATCCAAGCTTAAAAGTGGAGAAGTTGCTCAAAATCACGAAACCCTAAGCTCCAAGTCTAAAAAATAATGAAAATGGTGAAACATGGGTATTTATATACCGAGACATTACAATCGCGACCTAGGTGTCGCAATCGCGGTACCTAGATGAAGCGGCTATTGCGATTGCGAACCAGGTGTCGTGATCGCGACTCTTAGCCTACAGGCCCAATCCTGATCACAGCAGTAGCCTCGCAATCATGAGTGCACCAGCTGAATAGTGCACCAGCTGGGGACTTAGTGAAATTTCAAGTTTCGACGAGCCGCTCGGGATTCACCCAAAATCTCGTACGCAAACGAATTATGCTACCCTATCAAATTTGATGCTTTAGACTCAATGGAAAGATCACATTTTAAAAAAAAAATAGCATTTTCACAAAGGTGACCCCCGAAACCCAAAATTACAACTTTTCGATCCAAGGGTCAAAATGAGATTTAAATGTCATTAAACCATACCAACCATGTTTCCATCCAAAAATCGATGTTCCAGATCTGCTGGGGTAGTTCGTTTTGTCATCCGACACACATATCTAAAGATGTTGACTGAAGTCAACTATGAGGCTCTCAAATCCACCAAAAACCACAATATCGCATAAAACACCCCAAAGTGCATCAAAAAATATGCCAATCATCCCCACACCCCAAAAACACCACAACACAATCACGGGGAGGGGTAAGATGGTTAGATAACACAGAAATATACATTTTACATAATTCATCAAAATTTTAGTCATTACATCACCCACTACTAAAAATCTAGTTCGTCGTCGAACTAATGGCAAGAGAAATACCCGAATCAGGAAAAAGTCATGGACAAGAACTGCGAATATCAAACTCGACTTACCAAGTAGCCTCATCAACAGGTCGATGCCTCCACTGGACCTTAACCACAAGACTAACTCTAGAGCACAAATGCCTAACATCCCTAGCTAATATAGAGACCGAATCTGACACGACCCAAACCGAGGCCTTGTCGTAATGGGCATTCCAAGGCCAACTAGGATAAGGGACCACCCCCGATACCCAACCCAACCTCCAAGCACATACCCTGAGTCGAAGAATTTCGAACATATAACAAGATAGCGTATTTGAGGATATAATGACTTTGGGATAAGTCTACTTCCTAGACCAGCCCAACCAAGTCAATCCATCCAATAACCAACCAAACCAAGACAATAACCCAATATGTTTATATGTATAATCCAAAACAAAATGGAACAATCATAAATTATATATAGTCCACCGGTATCAGCCATAATACCATTACTAATGCCAAGACTGACACCAATACCGACACTGCCCATACCAACCATAGTAGTCCCATAAAGTCTCTATCTGAAAGTTAAACAATATTCGGTCAGGACATGCCCTCAACCATAGCCAAAACCAAAGTGTATGAAAATACCAAAGTATGCAAAGAAAACCATAACATGAAATGGAAACTTCCGAAATATGGAAGCTCACCATTTTAATCCAACACAAGCTGATCCCAAATTCGATCACTGAGTAGGAGAAGTAGAATGGTCGGTTTCAGCATCAAGTGGGGATACAACGCCCGAAGACGGGTTAACAGGTGAACGCAAGCATGCACTCATGATAAGAATAAAATAATGCTAACCTTTAAAATCAAGTAATCAACCATATGTATTCACAACCATACATACAACCATACACACACACACACATATATATATATAATATCCATGCCGAGAAAGGGAATCGAATTTAACATGACTTTAAAATCATTACATTATTAAGTTTACTTGGGGGATTCCCGTGTACCCCACAAGTAGTTCATTATTATGTTTAAAACCAAACCATGACCACCAAAACCTTACCATTTGGCTTTTTAAAACCATCCAATCTAGTTTAAGTTCCATTACCAAGTTATACCATGCAATAGTTTCATTAAAAGTCCAACTATGTAATAAAAGCATTGTCATCGGCATTTTAACAAACACATTGAGGGCATATAGTTTCCAAAACTAAAACCAAGTACCAATTAACCATTCCCACACAACCAAATATTTAGCCATCATTATAATCATGAAAATCCTAAGTAAAAGACATGGGAAACCATAACAAACCATTATAACCAAACCCCCCAACATATATTTAAAACCCAAAACCATACCATAACTATGACTTGAAAAACATACATTAAATCAAGCCTTTAGTTGAACTAACAATGAGGAGGGGGGAGTAACATACCTTAGATTATGAAGAAGACGGAGAGAAACCACCCTTTGCAAGCCCCAAATTGATCCTATTGATGAAACCCTAGCCTTCCTTAACCCATGAACCTTGAGAGAACTTGAGATAGTGTTGTAAGTGTTTAGATTAGAATAATAGGGTAAATAATGTCCCAATAGTGTTACAAGTCGTGGGGCCTTACGAGGTTAAGAGGGAAAATATCCATATTACCCCCAACTTAAACTGTATAAAATTCCCGCAAGAAGGTATGACCACTCTCCCCTAAACTGTACCCTAGGCCTTTCCTTGGACCCCAACACTGTCCAACATACGACCACCATGGACAAATCGTACCCAACCATACGAATAGTACCCTAAAACCCTACCTTAAGGAGAATAAATCTTCTAGGTTAAACGTAGGGCAACATACAATTGGCAACATACTACTAGTACCCTAATATACGACTAGTATGACCCAACCGTACCTTGGATAAAAACCAACCAACCTACACTGGTTACCATACGACCAAGACCAACCAAACCATACCACATCATACGAGAAGTACCCCAAGTCGTATGATGTCCAGAAGCCAAAAACTGAGAAATTTTCTAAAGGTCAAAGCCCAGGGTATTTCAGAATCATCAACAAAAGACAACCTCTCATCTAACTGAACCGACTCCTAATGAATGATATGAGACTCATTCAGAATATAACGGCAAAACATGGAAACATGAAAAACTGAATGAACAGTTGATAACTCTGAGGGCAAAGCTAACTTATAAGACACATCACCAACAGTCCGAAGAATCACAAATGGGTCAATATGCCTGGGGCTAAGCTTGCCCCTCTTCCTAAATCTCATCACACCCTTCATGGGAGAAATTCGAAGGAAAATATGATCACTAACACCAAATCTCAAGGCACGAAGTCTACAGTATGCATTACACTTCTGCCTACTCTGAGCCACTCGAAGTCTATATTGAAAGATCCAAACTCTATCCAAAGACTTACGAAGCAGGTCTGTACCTTGACGTCTAACCTCATAAACCTCAAACTAACCTACTGGAGAGCAACAACGCCTACCATACAAAGCCTCAAAAGGAGAAATATCGATATTGGAATGGTATCTATTATTATATGCAAACTCCATCATGGCTAAATATTTCTCCCACTGACCACCAAAATCCATCATACAAGCGCAAAGCATATCCTCCAAAACCTGGATAGTCCACTCTGACTGGCCGTCAGCCTGGGGTGAAATGCGGTGTTAAGATCAACCTGAGTACCCAACTCATCCTGAAAAGTCTTCCAAGTGTGAGATATGAACACAGAACTTTGATCTGAAATAATAGATACTGGAACACCATGAAGATGCATAATCTCATGAATATAGATAAGGGCCAGCCTCTCAGCACTGAAAGAGATCTAGACTAGAATGAAATGAGCAGACTTGGTCAATCGATCCATGATGACCCAAACACTATCAGAACCATATGAAGTGCGAGGCACGCCAGTCACAAAATCCATAGTGATCCGCTGCCACTTTTACTCGAGAATAGGTAATCTATGAAGCAATTTAACAGGTCTCAAACACCCGACCTTCACCTGCTGGCAATATAGGCAATGGTTTACAAAGTCCGCTACATCCTTCCTCATACCACACCACTAGTAATGCTGTCTCAAGTTATGATACATCTCAGTAACTCTAGATGGATGGAATACCTGGAACAGTGGGCCTCCTCCAAAATCAATATAATTCAGTCACCCACTCACGGCATACAAACTCGACCTCCAGTCCTCAAAATCCCATCTGAATCAAGTAAGGCTTTTGTAGCCTCACCACTCAGCACCTTATCCCGAATTACCTCAATACAACATTATTAAACCGAGCTTAAATCTGCTCCATTAAAGAAGACCTAGCCTCTACAAATGCCAAAACATACCTAGGTGTTATAATATCAAGACCAATACTCTGGTTAGCTATAGACTGAACCTCAAAGGACAAAGGCCTCTCCTGGGTCAAAGATACGTCAGGTTACCCATTCTAGTGACTTACTACTCAAGGCATCTGCAACTATATTAGCTTTGCTCGGATGATAGAGAATATTCAAGTCATAAACCTTAAGCAACTCAATCCAACGGTGCTGCCTTATATTAAGATTTTGCTGGGTGAAGATGTAGTAAAGGCTATGATGATCTGAGAAAATCTCATAACGGACTTCATATAAGTAGTGCCTCTATAAATTCAAAGTAAAAATAATCACGCACAACTCCAAATCATGGGTTGGGTAATTCTTCTCATAGGGCTTCAACTAACGAGAAACATATGCAATCACTTTACTCTCCTACATCAACACAACACTAACCCAACACCAAAAGTATCACAAAAAATGGTGAAACTCATGCCCTCCTTAGGCAAAGTCAAGATAGGAGCTGAAATCAACAAATCCTTGAGCTTTTGGAAGCTCTTCACACAAGCATCAGATCACTAAAAGGAAATTTCTTCTGAGTCAACTTGGTCAACATAGCTGCAATTGGTGAAAAAACCTCAACAAAACACCGATAATAACCTACCAAGACAACAAAACTCTAAATCTCGATGGGCGACGTAGGCCTGTCCCAAACACAAACCACTATAATCTTGGCTGGATCAACCATAATGCCCTCTTTTATCACTATATGACCCAAGAAATAAACATACTATAACCAAAACTAACACTTGGAGAACTAGGCATACAACTTCTCATCCCTCAATCTTTGAAGCACATCCATAAATGCTCTTCATGATATGTCTCACTCTTGGAATAAACCAAGATATCATCTATAAATACAATAACAAAGGAGTTGAGATACGATCAGAATACCCGGTTCATCAACTCTATGAACGCGACTGGGGTATTGGTCAACCCAAGGACATGACCAAGAACTAATAATAACCATATCAAGTCCGAAAGACTATCTTTGGAATATTCGAAGCTCCAATCCTCAACTGGTTATACCCAAATCTCAAATCAATCTTTATAAACATCGCAACACCCTGAACCATATCGAATAAATCATCAATACGAGGAAGATGATACTTATTCTTAACTTTCACCTTTTACAACTGTCGATAATCAATACACCTCCACATAGATCCATCATTTTTCTTCATAAACAAGATAGGCGTATCGCAAGGTGATATATTAGGCCAGATAAATCCCTTATCCAAAAACTCTTGCAATTGATCCTTCAATTCCTTCAACTCGGTTAAGGACATCCTTTAAGAAGGAATAGAAATGGGCTTGGTGCCCTGCTCAATATCAATAGCAAAATCAATATGAAGATCTAGAGGCATACCAGGCAAATTCGCAGGGAACACATCCATAAACTCGCGGACAACATGAACAAAATCCAAAGAAGGAGGTGAAACAACACTAGTATCACGAATATGAGCCAAGTAAGACAAACATTCCCTCTCAACTAATTGGCGAGACTGAACAACAAATATAACCCTCTTAGAACCTGAATGAAGCCACCTTTCCAAGCTATCCTCAGCACATTCGATGAATTTAAAGTCACGGTCTTAGCATAACAATCTAGGACAACATGGTAAGAAGCCAACTAATCCATACCCAAGATGGTGTCAAAATAAACCATGTCTAATACAAGAAAATCTACCCGAGTCAAATGCCCTCCAAAAATCATAATACAGGATCTGTACACCTGATCCACTACTAAAGAATCTCTTACTTGGGTAGATACACAAATAGGCATGGCTAGAGGCTCACTAACAGAATCAAAACCCAAAGCAAAATATGCAGACACATAGTAAAAAGTCAATCCCAAATCAAATAACACAGATGCAGATCTGAATAAACAGGGATGATACTTGTGATCACAACATCACAAGATTCTACCTCTGGTCTGGCGGGTATAACATAGCACTATCCATGACCACCAACTGGTTGAGTAGCCCCGCACCCATGACCACTGACTCTACTACCTCTGTCTCTCGCACCTCTGGTAGAACCCCTACCTCTCACAATTGAAATTGAAGTAGCTCAGAAAATACGATAGTGATAATCGTTGTCCACATGGCCAGTTTCATCATAGACCTAGTAAACTCTAAACTTGCCCTGATGGCACCCTCTTGACACCTCTTTGAGACGCTCGAGAAACAGATCCATGCATCCTTGTTTGACCTCCTATACTCTAAAATAACGCCCCAAACACTGCTATCTATGTCGTAGCTTGCTGAAGAGTAGGAGGCATAGCAGGTTCAGCAGGCTGAGAACCTACTTGGGGAGGTAATGTAGATGAAGGTTAAACTCCTAATCTCTGAATACCATACTCAAATGTAGGTGCTAAAAGAGGAATAACACTCGGAGTTTATGGAGTAGCTGATAACGCTCAATCTACAGCTCTCGTTTGAGTGTAAAGCGGTCGTTAGCAAATATAGAACCCAACCTGGGTTGGGTGTCGATCCCATAGGGAATAGCTTGGCCAACAAGTAAGTAAAATTACTAAACTTTTGGTGCAAGTCTCGTAAGAAGGGGGGATTCTTGTTTTGCAAATAATGTAAACAAAAGCTGAAAATAATAAAGTAAAAAGAGAGAGATTGTTACGTTGGTTGTAAACAATGAGAATTGAAGAGTTGGGGTTATGTCCACCTTCTGAGGTATACGTCTCTATTGGCTATGAGTGTGTAGAATTCTGTCATGCAATTGCTTATAGAGAATTGTAGTCGATGGTAAATCCAAGCGTCTCTCGACCTAAACAAGGACTATTTCACTTTAACTCTCTCGAGCTTAAAGCGTATCTAACGGTACGAATTCTCCAAGAGGTTAGTCCAGTTACGGCACTAGCTTTTTAATAGGAAAGAGTGTCCTACTACCTTGACATTATCTCTTTTCCAGACAAATAACTTTTCTCTCGAACAAGTTAAATGTTAGACTGGTGTATTCTTGCGTTTGCAACCGCAAAGAATATAGATTAAGATGAAGAGAATAATGATATAAGCAATATACGTGCCTCGAACTCACAAACTCACAGCAATAGATAGTATCTCATACGGCTTCCATAACTCCAACAGAGAAGTTTAGTTACCCATGAATGCGAAGGAAATCACGATTGACATTGTTATTATATCACGATATTGAGTAATGGCGTGTAGATCAAGTGATAGGCGTGAGGCGTGATTCCTTAGCAAGTAACGATTCTCTTGTTGTGGAATTTAAGAATAGAAGAGTAGAAGAAGAAAAATAGAATTAATGGAAAGATTAGAAGAATTGTAGAGTAATAGAATTGAATTGTAAGACGAGAAGTTAAGAAGATGTTCGAAGATGTAAAAAGATGATAGAAGATGTGAGGGATGGAAGGAAGTATTGTGTTCTCCCTCCTTCCTCCCTTCTTATTCTCTAAAATCTCTAGCATGATAGGGTATTTATAATACCCATATCCTAATCCTACTAAGCTAATGAAATAAATAACCAAATCCTATTAGACTAATGAAATCCTTAACCCAAATGTACTAGGTTAAGGTAACATTATCATAATCCACTTAAAATAATGAAATACATAACCTAATTGTACTAGGTTAATGTATCATTGTCAAAATTCAGCTTTGTGTCTGTAAGTCCCCAAAGTCTTCAGAATTACTGTTTTAGCCCGGGACAGATTTTCCATGCAGCAGTTTTGGTCCTTAGGCGTGTAAACTTTCTTCCCTTCCTTTGTGAGCTTTCTTTTGCGTCAAGTAAGCCATAAAATGCTGAATTCTGCATCATTTATACCTGAAACTTTACTAATCATGTTCGTTAGCTCATTTACAGGAAAAAGGACTAAAAGTGCATGAAATATATAATTTGTTCTCAAAACTAGGCTAAAATATGGGCAAAATATATTGATATAGGCGTGTAAATCCGCCTATCATCAACACCCCACACTTAGAGCTTTGTTCGTCCTCGAACAACATATCATGTCCTTCTAAGCATCAACTTAAGGTTTTTACAGAATCAACACAAAACATTTATTAAGACAAGCACAACGATTATCAACCAAGAGTAGCTTTCCGATTATAAGTAGAAACAATTTAACCTCAAGTATAGACTCGTGATGGTGATCAACTCGCATGCAAACGTTAAGGTACAAGGAATCATATATAACTACCCAAAACTCATCAACCATGTGTGTCTCACCATATAGTACCCATAATCACTCACAAATATAGCATATTTTTCAAACATGGGTATAAAAATGTCCTTGCTCTCACTCTCACAAAGAATTCATATGTAGCGACTGATGACCATAGGCTTGCCCTTAATGTAATACTCTACTAAATGTTGGAATGTTAAGATTAGGATCAAGTAGGTCTTTTGATGGTTGTAATGTAGGCTAAGGGACGGGTAAGACTATTTTGGCCAGGAATAGTGACTAAGTTCCTAAGCGCTTTAATACATCACTTTGTATCATTGACACTTTTTTCTTTCAACCTTTCTTCTTTCTTTTGTTATACCACCCTTGTTCTCCTCTTTTGTTTTTCAATTTTAAGCACAACTCGCTTTTCAGCTTTCTTTTCCTTTTTCTTTTCACAACATACCTCTTATGATAGCACTTTCTTTTTCATAACACATTCAAGCACCATTACAATTTATAGCATCATACTCACCCAATTTCCTCTTATGTTGTCACATGACTGTTTCACTTTAAAGCACTTAGGAGTTTGGATCAAATTACGGTCTTGAAAGAAATGGATTAGGCTTACATACAAGGTTGTCAAAGAAATAGGCTAAAGGCTCAAAAGGGTTTAACTAGGATGATGTCCATGGGTAGGTAAAACTGAAGGTAAACAAATATAGGTTGCCAAAGAAATGCCTAAATCATATCCTAAACTTACACTCCTTATTTTCGCTTTGCATACATACCAGGCAAGTTCTAGCATCAGCCACAATCATAGAATATACGATTATCTCACACACACAAGGCACATGGTCGACTTGCTTGGAAGTAATATAGACTCTCGACCCAACAAGTGAAGGAATTGAACCACACAATATCACATAATGAGTCACAACTAGAGCCTAAACGTCTCAATAGTCACAATTGTAGCACATACTCTTGTTATAATCTCATGCTGCCTATCAAAATAATTTCATGCGAAGCTAGAAAAAATTTACTACTAAAAAAATGAAACAACAACAAAGCAAACAAACATAGATGCGAGTAGAGAAGTATAGAATGCAATACCACCACCCCACACTTAGTCGGGACACTGTCCTCAGTGGAGAATAAATACGAAGAACCTGGTCAGTCGGACTCGTCCTCAATGTCGGGGGTCCTACCCTTTGCATCGAAATCATCATCAGAGTCGTCATTCTCAGAAGTTCCTTATAAGTATCCCACTTAATTCCAAGAGTGAGTCGAGGTATTTGCAGCGAGGAGGGTTCTCCTTGCTCTTTTCGGCCTCTTTTCTTGCCTTTTTGTGAAGTGGTCTTGCTTTGGGTGCCATTGTACCTGAGACTTAAAAAAAATGTTCATGTTAGCATCATCTCGATGGATACAATCTATAAACAAGCAGTAGTGGCACCACCCCACACTTAGTTTGTTGGTACAGACTAGTGAAGTGAAAGTGGTCGATTACTCAGACTTCATCGACATACGTTTTAGGGGTTATATTCCAACAAGAAATTCAGATATGTAACACTTCTTGCAATCTTTGCAATACTTTCATGTTAGGTATATCAAGACTTCTTCATAGGGATTACATCATGGTATAGTTTCTATCAATAATCACAATCTCCTATGTCGGTAGGCAACTATAAGTCTTATTCCGATGAGCGAGACATCCCAACATGTAAGTATTCAAGTGACAAGAGCATGCAATGTTCATGACTATAGCAATTCCGCAAGTAGTATAACAATGCATCAAAATCAATTTCTAGTTGGAAACAAGTTAAGAGTATCCTAACGTTCATGTTCACTCACTTGGTTTTGTATCAACAATTCAAACACATTAACATCACCAATATTTCTTCAAGATGTAGCAATTCATAATAGACATAGCAACGTAGCACTTACGAAAAATAGATGAAGAACAAGAGAGTACTTACGTGATTGAAGCCTTTGGAGATGTTCTTGTGAAGTGGGAGAGCAAAAAGAAAAGTTTTGAGATGATTTGGAGAGTATATGTGGCGCCTAGGTCAAGTTTTCAATGTGTTTGTGTTTCAAGACTAAGTCTCCTTTATATAGGAAGAGAATGGGTCGGGTTTTGACCCATTTACAATCGGTTTTGGAGACAAAAATGCTACATATGCGGCGCATTGTCTATGGCATAATGGGACATATGCACCGCATAGTCTATGGCATTTGTAGACATATGCGGCGCATTGTCTATGGCATAATGAGACATATGCGACGCATTGTCTATGGCATAATGAGACATATGCGCCGCATAGTCTATGGTATATGAGATACTGAGACCAAATGCCATAGCATAGGCGGCGCATAGTCAAAAGCATACCTAGGAATAGGCGGTGCATAGTGTATAACACACTAGATTACGAGACCTTAGGCTATAGGATAGGTTGTGCATCGTTCGTGGCCTAGTTTTACCAAGGCCTAGCCTTCCTCGAAGCCTATTTTGGCGTGAGAAAGGCTCAATCCATAGCCTTATGCATCACCCTTCCTAACTTACCAACTTTACCATACAATGCGTCCAAATCGTCAATTGAAATCAATCTCCTCGTTGACTACTTCATGCACCTATATTCGCTCAAACAAATGAAAATGATTAGTACGATGGGTTGCCTCCCACCAAGCGCCTTAGTTTTGGTCGTGGCACGACTCTTATTTTTGGATTTTCATTAATTAAAAACAAATCAAGTACTAGAATGAAAGAAAACGATAAACGATAAATGAAAAATGATAAATGATGGGTTGCCTCCCATCTAGCGCCTTATTTATTGTCGTGGCACGACATGGTTACCTCGAGTACTTAGACTTCGTCGAGATAGATGGTTGGTCGTTTTCTGAATGGATTTAGACGACAATGAGGCTTATTTGTAGGCATGCAATCTTCTTCGAGAAGACTCATACGTCTCCCCGGAGGGTCACCAATTATATCATCAATAGTCCAACCCATAGCTCTAATGTATCTCTTCAGAGCAAAGATGAGAGCCTCTACGTGCTGTTTACTTAAATCATCCGCACTCACCGGAAGTATATTTATACTTTCCAAGAACACATACCTTAGATAATTGGGGAGCTCTTTCGATTCTAGCATTGGTGGCTCTTCAAGGGAAGTCTTCGCTGTTGGTGACGGTTGATTCTTAAGATCACGGTCCGGTTGCTTAGGAGTATGGGAATAGGACTCTATTTCTGTTAGAGCACCCATAAGTTCTTCATATTCTTTAGCATCCTCATGCTCAACATTCAGCAGCGCAACAGACAATGGCTCAACAGTAGGCTGTTTCTCTACAGATAATGCTTTCTTACCTTCATAATGAACATCAGCTACATAGAACACATCCATATCTCTTGGCTGCTTCATCGCTTTGCACAAATCAAAACGAATCACTTCGTCATTCATTCGAAATAAAAGCTCATTATCTCTCATGTCAATAAGCACACTTCCTGTTGAAAGGAAAGGACGTCCCAAGATTATGGGAACTTCAGAATCCACCTCGCAATCCAAAATCACAAAGTCTGCAGGAAAAATGAAGGTAGACACCTTCACCAACACATCATTCAAGATACCCACAGGTCGTTTTACCGACCTATCAGCCATCACGAGCCTCATATTGGTTGGTGTCGGATCGCCTAACCCCAACTTCTTGTAGACGGATAGTGGCATCAAATTGATGCTAGCACCCAGATCGCACAATGCCTTAGCAAAATTCATAGATCCAACCGTGCAAGGAATAGTGAAAGCACCAGGGTCTGCCTTCTTCTGTACCAAGGACCTTGTTGCAATTGCACTGCAATGATGAATATTATCTGCCGACTCATAGCTTACTGCCCGCTTCTTTGTCAACAGGTCCTTCATGAATTTAGCATACCCAGGCATTTGTTCCAGTGCCTCGACCAACGGAACATTAATAGTCAGCTGCTTTAACATCGTCATGAATTTGCTGAACCTTGTATCATCCGCCTGCTTCTTCAATCTTTGAGGAAAAGGTGGTGGTGGATATGGAATTGTTTTCTCCACGGCTTTCTTCTCCTCTTGATTCCGAATTTTGGTAGTTTCAGGCTGCAACCTACTAGGGGTGACGTCATGGACGTCTTGGTCAGCTTCTATGGCGTCATCATCTTCCTTATTTTTGGCCACTTGCTTGCTTTTTGCTGAAGGTTCCAGCACCTTACCGCTTCTGGTAGTGATGGCCATGCATGACCCATCATTCCTTGGGTTTTGCACAGTATCGCTAGGTAGAGTGCCAGCCTTTCTTTGATTGAGTGCTGCTGACAGTTGGCTCAATTGCTGCTCTATTTGCTTGATTGAAGTGGAATGAGAATCAACTAGTTGTTTCATGGAGGACAAATCATTAATTACCTCAGTAACTCCCGCGCTTGTTGCTTCCACTCCTTTCAATAATTTAGCCATCATGTCTTTCATACTTCCAGAATTAGATGTGGTGGTATCACGTCTACCAGGGGGAACGTACAAACCACTCTTTTCATTCTTGTTCTTCTAACTACCTTGGTCCATGTTTCCAGATTTACCATAATAGTTCCGACCTTGGTTTTCTTGGGTATTCCCTCGAAAACCCCCCTGATTGTTCAAGTAGTTGGCCTCTTCTTCCGAATCAGATCCGTCTCTTCCTTTTAACGCAATGGCTTTGACTTTTTCGGTCTTCCCTGATAATAGATGCTTTGTAAGAAGATCCATTTGCGTCTTCATGTGAGCCATATCTTGGTCACGCTTATCTTGTCTACGCCTCTGCTCTGCAGTCATGCCAAAGGATATAGTAGAGCTTGCTACCTCGGAATCCTTGGTATGCCAAGCTCTACTTTGTTTCGTCATGCGATCTAGCATATTGCTTGCTTGACCAAAGGTGAGGTCCATAAAAGATCCTCCAGCTGCGTTGTCCACCACTGGCTTAGTTATTGAATTCAAGGCTCTATACAATATCTCCATGAGGTGAACATTAGTCATGTGATGGTTTGGGCATCTCGCTAGCTTTGTCTTGAACCTCTCCCATGTTTCATGAAGAGCTTCAGTGGGAAGCTGACGAATGTTGCTGATTTCATCTCTCAATTGTGCCCTTTTGGAAGGCGAAAAGAATCTTTCTAGGAAAACTTCTCTCAATTGCCTCCAATTTGTAATTGAATCAGGAGTCAGCCCATTCAACCATAGTGTTGCCTCCCCAGACAGAGACAATGGGAATAGACGTAATCGAATTGCATTCTGACCAACACCAGGATTGTCAAAAGACTTGCATGTAGAAATAAAGTTGATGAGATGCATATTCGGATCATCGCCTGCTAGTCCACCAAATAATCCCTTGAGTTGCAATAACTGAATCATGGTGCTTGTGATGTTGAACTTGGCTCCGGGCGCTAATGGTGGTGGAATTATAGCTCCAGTGGCTCCGGCTCCATCAAGATCATCATCATCATCATCGAATGGTATTTCACGTTGTGCATCCATTGATGCACTGAACAAAAACCTGCAGTAAACAAAAACAAAAACTAAAAGTAAAAGTACGAGAGTCTTCGACCAAAGGGTTTAGTAATTATTACGAACTTAATTGACACTTGTATTCCCCGGCAACGGCGCCAATTTTTGATAACGCTCAATCTACAGCTCTCGTTTGAGTGTAAAACGGTCGTTAGCAAATATAGAACCCAACCTGGGTTGGGTGTCGATCCCACAGGGAATAGCTTGGCCAACAAGTAAGTAAAATTACTAAACTTTTGGTGCAAGTCTCGTAAGAAGGGGGATTCTTGTTTTGCAAGTAATGTAAACAAAAGCTGAAAATAATAAAGTAAAAAGAGAGAGATTGTTACGTTGGTTGTAAACAATGAGAATTGAAGCGTTGGGGTTATGTCCACCTTCTGAGGTATACGTCTCTATTGGCTATGAGTGTGTAGAATTCTGTCATGCAATTGCTTATAGAGAATTGTAGTCGATGGTAAATCCAAGCGTCTCTCGACCTAAACAAGGACTATTTCACTTTAACTCTCTCGAGCTTAAAGCGTATCTAACGGTACGAATTCTCCAAGAGGTTAGTCCAGTTACGACACTAGCTTTTTAATAGGAAAGGGTGTCCTACTACCTTGACATTATCTCTTTTCCAGACAAATAACTTTTCTCTCGAACAAGTTAAATGTTAGACTGGCGTATTCTTGCGTTTGCAACCGCAAAGAATGTAGATTAAGATGAAGAGAATAATGATATAAGCAATATACGTGCCTCGAACTCACAAACTCACAGCAATAGATAGTATCTCATACGGCTTCCATAACCCCAACAGAGAAGTTTAGTTACCCATGAATGCGAAGGAAATCACGATTGACATTGTTATTATATCACGATATTGAGTAATGGCGTGTAGATCAAGTGATAGGCGTGAGGCGTGATTCCTTAGCAAGTAACGATTCTCTTGTTATGGAATTTAAGAATAGAAGAGTAGAAGAAGAAAAATAGAATTAATGGAAAGATTAGAAGAATTGTAGAGTAATAGAATTGAATTGTAAGACGAGAAGTTAAGAAGATGTTCGAAGATGTAAAAAGATGATAGAAGATGTGAGGGATGAAAGGAAGTATTGTGTTCTCCCTCCTTCCTCCCTTCTTATTCTCTAAAATCTCTAGCATGATAGGGTATTTATAATACCCATATCCTAATCCTACTAAGCTAATGAAATAAATAACCAAATCCTATTAGACTAATGAAATCCTTAACTCAAATGTACTAGGTTAAGGTAACATTATCATAATCCACTTAAAATAATGAAATACATAACCTAATTGTACTAGGTTAATGTATCATTGTCAAAATCCAGCTTTGTGTCTGTAAGTCCCCAAAGTCTTCAGAATTGCTGTTTTAGCCCGGGACAGATTTTCCATGCAGCAGTTTTGGTCCTTAGGCGTGTAAACTTTCTTCCCTTCCTTTGTGAGCTTTCTTTTGCGTCAAGTAAGCCATAAAATGCTGAATTCTGCATCATTTATACCTGAAACTTTACTAATCATGTTCATTAGCTCATTTACAGGAAAAAGGACTAAAAGTGCATGAAATATATAATTTGTTCTCAAAACTAGGCTAAAATATGGGAAAAATATATTGATATAGGCGTGTAAATCCGCCTATCATCAGTAGCAAAAATAGAAGTAGGTACTACTGAAGGATCCACATTCTGGCTTGAGGAATACCATAACCATACCTTGGCACAAACGAAGGCACAATACTCGGGTCTGGGGAAACACCAAACAAACTCAAAGGATCACCCTCCAAATGGGTCAACAAACAAATTAGTAATTCCTTTAAGACTGAGGTAGACAAACTTAGTGGAACTGAAGTAGGACCCACAACTCCAACATTCTTAACACGAGGCTCAGGTAAAATTCCCCTAGAAAAACTCCTAGATGGGGCAAATCCACATGCCCGTCCACTACCTCGTGTCCGCCCATGACTAGAAACTCGCCCTTTAAACTGGCCTCTAACCTCGTGAGACCTAGTCATCACTATCTATGCAGAAAAAGAGTGAAATTTGATTTAAAACAAAAGGTATGAAAGAAATCTGCACGATAAGGAACAAAATAAGGGAAATTTCCTAAAAATATCCTATAGCCGCTAGAATATAGATACGGATGCCTATGAATTAATCCTCGAGACTCTATTAGAAATTCCATTCTTACACCTTGAGACTATTAAACCTGATTTCTCTGATATCAATTTGTTACGACCCAAAAATTCAAGGGTCGTGAAGACATTTGTCGCGGCGAACCTTCACAAGTAAGCCCATCACACAAACTGATACAAAAGAGAAATTAACATTCAAAACCCAAGGGAAGGCTCCTAGAATGAATCCAAACCATAATAAATATAATAAAAGTGGAAAGAAGCATAAACAATAAAGTCATAACTCTCAAAACCTGGTGTTACAATGTAAGAACTACTAGTACAACTCTAGAAAGCACAATACATAAGAATAACTCTATCTCTGAATAGTAATAAGGACATAGTCTAATGAGAAGAGGTAGTAGTAGACTCTGAACGCATGAAATCCATCACTTTCTCATAATGCTCCAAATATCGCTCGAATCAACCAACATGGGGCATACCCGAACTAGGATCCACACTGAAAGGGTATAGTAGGAGTGAGTACGATCCACTTGTACTCAGTAGGTATCATAGGCCGATTGAGCAAAGTAGATAATAAAGCATACAAAATACATACTAAGGCCATATCACATACAATCAGAAAATGTCTCACAACGGTAGCCCACATAGCTTGCACTAACAGTTCTATAATACTCACATATATTACAACAAACACCAGAAAGGACCACAAGTATACGTTATACCATATCCAAGTAAAGCACAAAAATGAAAACATATACAAGAATATCAAGAACAAGAAAAGGTAGAAATAACAAATGGATAGGTAATAAGTCAAGACAAAAATATAATCACATCACAAGCACAATAAAGTAAATACAATGAAAATGACGAGGATAATGCTAATGATGATGATGATGTTGATGAAGTGATGCACGAGGTCATCGCACAACCTCTGAGACAGTCGCACAGCCTCCGTATACACCTACGGAGCTAAAACTATAAGATGTACGACCTATGGGGGTTGGTTAACCCATATACAACCAATATCCATAACTCATCTCCGGCACATCCCTCGGAGAAGGTTTATAAAATCTAAAGTTTTCAGTGTTTCCAAAATTTTCAGTATTTCCAATATTTCTAGTGTTTCCAAGTGTCACGGTCGTCATACTTGATTGAAGCGGCTATCGCGATCGTGGACTAGCTGTCTCAATCACGAATCTTAGCTTGTACACCTAATCGCGGTCATAGCAGTAGACTTGCGATTGCAGGTGCACCAGCTGGGGACTTGGTGAAATTTCAAGTCTCTGCGGGCCTCTCGAAATTCACTCGAAATCCTGTGAATGCAAACAAACTATGCTACCCAATAAAATTCGATGCTCCAAACTCAATGGTGATATTAAATTTTTGAAAAAATATCATTTTTACAAAATTGACCCCCAAAATCCAAAATCACAACTTTCTGAATCTAGGGTCGAGATGAGATTTAAAGGACATAAAATCACACAAATCATGTTACCACCCTAAAATTGACGTTCTGAATCTGCTGGCACAGTTTATTCTATTATCCCACACACATATCAAAAGATGTTGATTGAAGTCAATTATAAGGCTCTTGAAGTGACCAAAAATCACAATATCGCATAAAACACCCAAAATACATCGAGTATTTAATCCCTTTTCGATTTGAAGGGTTGAAAACCATTTGTTTTCGACCTTTTAAACTATTTCAAAACTTTAAAGAAAATTTTGAAATAATTTAAGAAATTACAGAGTCGTCACTTGATTTTTGAGAAAATATCAAGAAAAACTAAAAATATTTTAAAATCTTGAAAACAGAAACAAATCTTTAAAATTAGAGAAAATGGGTAAGGATTCATGTAACACCTGGAGAAGGTTTTTAAGGCACTCAAGATCGTTCGTTAAAAATGGTTGATCGAAAGACTATTTGACTGATTTATAAAAAAATGACTAGTTTTGAAAAATGCTGTTTAACTTTGTAAAATCTTGAGATTCATTTGCAAAATATGGTATCCATTTTGGTAAAGTGAAATAATAGTTTATTTAATTTTAAATAAAATTCTACTAATAAGAAGATTAAACTAAATTCAATTCATTTATTGAAATTAAGAGAAAACCAATTACTTCACAAAAACGGAAAGAGGGTGATTTTACTAGAAACATCCATTTTTTAGAATAAAGAAATCACCAATTTGAACTAGTTATGAAAAGTAGTGACTTTTACAAGAAAAAATAATTTTGATATTTGTGGAGAATTCTCTTTTAACTTAAATAAACTACTTTAAGACATTAATGAAATAAGTGTCATTTTTTAATTTTTAAGGATTTCGTTCTACGAGGAAACAATAACAAGAATTCATTTTATTGACTCAAATATTAAGCTTTGTGACAAGTGATAATCGAAGATAAAATATAAAGATAAAGCAAAAATAACAATTCAAACGGAGAGTTTATTAAGGTTAACCAAATCTAAAATTTTAATACAACAAATAAACAAATATGAATTATACAAAATAAATAAATAAATAAATAAATAAATAAAAGAGGTTTGGGCCTCTTATCTGGACCATTTCCTAAAAATTGTGGAAATTTGGACTTTTGGACTTGGGTCCATTATCACTGTGTATATCAGATGTATACTTACAACCTTTCCTCCTACGTTTTGGTATATTTGTTGTGTATATGACCGTGTTTCGGTCATGTATACACATCTATTTGCCCTCCACCCGCATATTAGCTTCCCGTTCCTTATTTTTCTCCCCATATACGGTATACTCATGTATACTACTGCAAATCGGTCTTTTTAGGGACTTTGGCATGGAGTCAAACTCAAACGTAATGCAAAAGGGGAGTCCATTGAACTCAATCATAAGGGGTCATGCAACAAAGAGACGATAACTAGTAAAAGAAGTTGAGAGTGAAAACATTAATAAACAAAACAATAGGCTTAATTCTAAAAAAAAGAAGTTTGATGATCAGTTAGGCTTAATTTTAAGAAGCTATTTCAATTAAAATCCAAATAGGACAACAAGTAAGACATCTTTATTACTTAAATGTTCATGTTGAAACACAAAGGTGGAATAAATTAATGCATGTTTTATACCAGATGATAAAATCACATCTTTATGAGAAAGACCAACTGAAGCCTAAGATGGAAAAACATTACTTTCATTGTATTAACCTGATTATATCAAACACATAAGAGGATTCATAATCAAATGAGAGCAAACAACTAAATATCCCAACAAAAGAAATCTACGGAGAGGGGAGGGAGGATGCTATTATTTCTGGGAAATTAATTATGATCTAATGGGATTCAACACAATTTTTAAAAGTAGAGGATTCATAATCAAATGAGAGCAAACAACTAGTTATCTTGACAAAAGAAATAAAATCTACGGAGAGGGGAAGGAGCATGCTATTATTTCTGAGAAATTTATTATGATCTAACGGGATTCAACACACTTTTAACTATTCTAGCAACATGACAGACAAGCAATGGAAAAATAAGAAGAATCAAGAAAGATATGGGGATTTTCAAGGCCTGGGAAAGCTAAGAAAGAGTCAAACAAACTGATTCAAAGCTCCTCGAGTTCAACCGGCCCCAAAAACCCACTACCTTCTGGAATTGAAATAGTCCTTGCAACCACAACCTAACGTCAAATTATACAACACTTAGAAAGAAATAACAAGAGGAAATTAAGGATTAAACCACCAGTGCTCTCACCACTTGAACCAAACACTGCTGAGCAATTTTTTGATCTATTTTAGATGAACATTTTTCTTTGAAGCAGACCAAAACCGCATGTTATGAGCAGTCAAGTTAATGCCAAGACAGGGGAATAAAAATTATAATAAATAATCGATCAAAGAAAGTATTCAACTGGAAAAACTAATCGAACTGAAACCATATTGAAAGACAATGAATTAAAGCTAGCAAACGACATCAAGTAGGTTCATGAAAAAGAGAAAAAGGAAAAAATATTAGGTGATGGAACCAAAACAACAAGAACATCAGCGTATCAATCATCCCAAAACCTATGGACTTCATATCCTTCTACATCAAATAATCCCAGCAACATTATTACTACGACGTTAATGAAGAAATAATTACGACAAAAGAAAACTAAAAGAGAAAGGTGTTTACCTTTTTGGGAAAGCAAACCAGACTACGAGCTTCATTGAAATTCTCGGCACCACCAGAATGAAATCGGATTCATAGCCTAGAAATTCGAACTCAAACGAGTCTTATCAAATTTTTTGGCATCAGAATCAATTTTCTTCAAGTAAAAACCCCTTACCTTTGGATTTCTTTACTATTTTCGTCTCCAACTTTTTACACACTAGGAATAGTAGTGTATTTATAGAGGGGTTTTGGGGTGAAATTTTGGAGAATTTGGTGATATGGGAGAGGGATTCTCGAGGGCATTTTTGGAATTTTTGAAAAGGGGATAAGGTTTGCTAACTATAATCGTATGATTTTCGTACGAATTGGCTAATTCAAATTTGAAATTGATTTGGTAAAATCAAAACAGATATATATTTTTGGGGAAATTACACGTTTGGCACAGGAAACAGTACAAGAGAGAGAGAGAGAGAGAAAGATCTTCATCATTTTAGGTCCAAAGGATCACCACTTTGGTTGAGGTTGCCGCTGCTGATATGTGTTTATCGAAGGCATTGTTATGCTATTTTTTGTTGTACATTGTCTGGTCGAAGTTGTTGGTTGTAGTGAAGAAGAAAAACAACTGTGGGTCGGGTCGGGTCGCTTTATTTTAGTTTTGGGCGGGTGTATACAGAATTAGAAGGGGAAGGGTTGTTTGGTAGAATTAGGATTTTGGGTTATTTAAAGCATAAACCCAATTAGGATTTAGCAAATTTTATTTAATTTTTGGCCAAATTGAAAATCAATTGACCAATTATATTGGAATTGTGGTTGATTTCAATTATGGTCAAATTTAATAGATTGAGTAAATTAAATTGAGATTCAATACAAATTAATACTATGTTTAATCCCGAGTTTTTTGAATTGATAAAAATCAAACAAATATTCCTCTAAATAAATTATTTTGAGAATAAGTTATATTTAATCCAGACTTTACCCATTTGAATTGATTTTCAAGTTGACCCTCGATTAAAACTGGTTTTTCGTAAAATAATTATTTAAAAATAAAATTATATGATTTTGTATATATGAATAGAAAATATATAATCTTTACCTAAAATGATAAAATTACCTAGATAAATATTTTGAAAAGCTTTTATCCAGATAAAATAAATATTATAATTTTATTTAAAATCAAAGAAACACGGAATTAAACTTAGTTGTGGAGGAAAAAAATTAGTTGTCAGTAAATGCCCTCTCTTTTTGGGTTGGGTTGATGAAAGTAACCCTGGACAAAGGGAGTTCTACGTTCTTAATTTTTTTCCGAACACAAATTTATTTCTAAAAGAAATTGGTTTTCACACGAGTTTCATGGAGTTATAGCCGAATCCGATATCAGGTTTCCTACATATCTCAGGTTACAGGAGAATTCAGGCAACTTGTAGTTAATAAATCTTGATTTTAAGCACGATTTTCAAAGAACTCACAAGCTATCTCGGTTTTTGTATTTTAGTGAAATTGAAATGCTGGAGAATAAATGGATAGGGGGTGATAACGCTCAACTTATATGTCAATTTAAGTGCAAGGCGGACGTCATCAGTATATTTACCCAACTTTGGAGTCGGGGTCGAATCCACGAGGAACAATGTGAGTGGCAATCAAGTTACTTCAAAATAATAGATACAAGTTAAATCCAAACCAATGTTACAAGAAAGTAAAAATAGGAGAAATAGGTATCTACACTAATGTTTCTTTTTGAGTTTTTCTAGTATAAATTTGGGGCTATAAATAATTAGAATTTTAACAGGTATGAACGGATCTTCGGATTATGCACTACTAAGGGAGTGATATGTGGTTGTTTGCAATCAACATCAATTTAGTAAGTCAAATATGGGCAGGTTTGGTTATAGATTTTGATGCTAGTCTTTCAACAAAACACCAAAATTTCACCCATTGATTCTTTCGAATACCTAATAGGTGTGTTCGACAATTGGTAACCACAACCTCAATCTAGGCATCCCTATTTCTAGGATGATACCCATTGTATAGTCAACCTCACATTCATCCTTATGTCTAAGATAGTGAAAATTTAGCAAACTACACACACAATGTCTATCATTGCTTTGGTCTCCACATCTCTCTTTCAAGGATGATATGAATTAATAAACTTAAACCCAAACCCTTCTTTCGAAGATGGCTTTGAGTTTTCTAGAGCTGTAACGCCCAACATTTTGGGCTACAATATAGACCATGATTCTGATGTGTTAATGATCCCGAAGCCATAAATCCTATGCCAATATGGCATGTTGACTTTTTGCATAGTATGTGAATCCATTCAAGCTTGAATTTAGACCATAGAGGTCCTTTGACACAAGGACGAGTTGAAAACTACTTCGATCGATTAAGTTTAAGTGGACATTATAATTTGTGTCAACTTCTATCGACCATGAATCTTTGTGTATGTCGAATTAGAGATCCTACTATGTGTAAAATGATAGGTTTTCGAGTTAGCTTTCCAATGATACCAATTTTTCTAAAATCCGGCACCCGAGCTAGAAGTTATGGCCTTTCAAAGTAGTATGCATCGCCTAACCAATCGCACATGGCCACTGGAAATCATATGCGATAGCATATGCGGTGCCTATGTAAACATAGGCGATATCATATGCGGCGCCTATGTAATGGTTTCAAGTAACTTAAACACTCTGTTTTTGGGGCAAAATGGTCTTTTTCCCACCCTTATTCATCCATAAACACGAAATTCAGTCCCCAATTCTCCAAAATACATCCACATTCATCTAAAAATTCTCAAGAACACTCCCTAGGGTTTCAAAATAAAAACCCAAATAAATCAAGATTCAATCGTGGGTTTTCAAAATTGATTAGAGATTCGAAACCCCCAATCCACAGGCTTCAAGAAGCACCCATTATTTTCCAAAATAGAGGTACGCAGGGTTTTCCTAAATTCTCATGGGCATAGAAAAATCATGTTTTAGAATGGGGTTTTTGAATCTATGTATATATTCATGTATTAAATGTTTTAACATCATTGTTTTGGTCTTTTGACCTTCCCCAAAGTGATTTGAGAATATGAATGTATGAAATCATGTATTTAAGAATGGATTCTTGTTGAGAGCATGATTTTTGGTGAATTCCCTCTTATTATGAATTTTTCAGATTTCTCATAGCATATGAATTGTTTTGCAATGCATCCTTGAAAAGCACTATATGAAGTGATTGAACTCTTGTTATGATTTAAATGTGGTTTTACATCATTAAAGAGGGAATCTAGAATGAATGTTTATTGTTCATAATGCATGTAATGAAAGAGTGCATGGATTTGCTAAAGGCACTAGACCACCATACGTTGATGAAGTTTTTGCATGATTTTGACTTGAGTTTTGAAACACAAAATCTTCTATATCATTTGCATGTTTTTGGTGGTCTAAATTATGCTTTAAATGAAAGATTTAGCTTAATGTAATATGGCTCAGAAATCATGACTTGCAAGTCTTGGTATGACGATACCGATTCAGACTAATGCCATATCAGACTCAGACTAATAGACATTTCAGACTATCATGATTTTATACACTCAGAATGTTGCATGTACAAAAAAGGTTAAAATGGGCATACAGAGATGTTAGGTGGTTCCCTGAAGAGGGCTTGAGTTCAAGCAACTCATTGCCTAAAACCGTGGTTTGCCAACCCGAGTATATTATTATACGCTGACTTAAGTGTCGTGTGGCGTATTAGATTCAGGAACTCCAACCCTTGCGGCATACTCGGGTTGGAGGCTTCCCCGCCTAGTCAATGGAGGATTCCATATCTCCCGTGGAATATCATACTTGTAGGGGATACCACCTAACTCAGAAGTAATACACAGATCAGAATTTGAAATTTACAGACAGGTTACATGTTTCCAGAAAGTGTGCATGTGTTTTTCAGAAACTGTTTTGATGAAAATTGCTTTCATGTATTATATATATATATATATATATATATATATTTTCAATTACTCTATTTTGGATTGCTTCGCGTGCCAGTACTTTTGTGCTGACCCCCCTCCTTCTAGGTTTTGAGACTCAGTCTAGGGGTCCAGATGAATAGTAGATATTTCAGATTGCAGATCAGATTGTGCAGTGGTGAGCCTTCTATGTTCCAGAAGGCCTGTTTACTTTCAGATATTTATCTTTAGTCATGTTTTGGTCTACTGGGGGCCTTGTCCCAGATTTCAAACTATTGCTATTAGTCATGTAGTAGAGATTTCGCAGATGGATTTCAGATGTTGATAGATGTTGTGGGACTTTATTTCCCATTATTGATTTTATTAGACTTATGACCATGTTTTCATAATATTGTGTATCTTCCGCATTTCCTTTATCATATGAATTATGTACATGATTACTAGATAGACAGGGGTGTTTTGGGCCTTCATGGTTTGGGATACTCGTCACGGCCAGCGCCCCAGTTCGGGTCATGACAAGAGCATGAAGCTTTCACTCATTATACCCATGTAGGTATTTGGGGCTATCACCCATCAAACCCCAACCAAGTTAGCAAAGCAATGATAAAACCCATAAATATGAACGACTAAATAGAAGTTATTCAATAACAACTCTCACACACTTTAACCCTTATTCACACATAACCCAAGAGGGAGATCTAGCTATACATAAGATAAATAAGCATAGATATACCCATAATCTCCATTGAAGTGATTTATTGAAGCTTAAGTGAATGTTACTTCAAACTTGGCACTCCCACAAATCAACAATGTAAGTGAGCTAATCTTCAACTTAGAAAGTCTCCAATGTATTCTTTACCCAAAAAATATACAATATTTTCTTCTCCAAAAATAGAGGCTATTCAAAAGCTAAACCTAAAAATTGGGGAAGATGGAATATGATACATAATGCTAGAGTTTGAGTCTTTTTGTCAAAATTGGGATCAGCCATGTGCATTTCCAGTTTTTCCCTTGGGCTGATTTCTTTCGCTAAGCCATGATCGAGCGGGTCTGGCTGTGATCGCGGTTACACAACGCGGGTAACTTCTACAATCGCGGTTGAATGAATTTTGCTTGGCTACCGTGATCGCGGTCGGCAGACCGCGACCGCACTACCTGAGGCCTTTCTGCTCCAAGTCTTCAGCTGCATTTTCCTTGCTCCCTTTTGATTATTTTAAGCTCCAATCCACATCTTTTGATCTCCTCAACTTTATGCCTGCAAAGAGTGGATATTAGTGTATTTTATCACCAATATGTATCATTTATTCATTCAAAACAACGTATTGTACACAAATATTTAGTGAGAATGGGTGGTAAAATCATCACTCCTCAACAACCCCAACTTAAAGCATTTGCTTGTCCTCAAGAAACACTACCTGTTAGTATGAGACAATAATTCTCTATGCCCAAACTTTAAACCTTAAAGCTCACAATGACTTCAACTTTAGTCTCAAACACAAGTAGTTTATTGCATACGGGCTAAGCTAATTTCCACTACACCCCTCATCATAAGATGCATCATTGAATGATACATAGGAATTTAAAGAGCAACCAAGCAATAACAACCAATACTCTAAAGGTGGCTTCCTCTTGAACACAACTTAGCTATACTCCATTTGCCTCATTCTTCTGAAGGTGACAAAATCACCCACCCCAACTTGTTTCGCATGCCAATCCTCATAAGAAATCTCTCTCTTACAAAAGAAATCTCTATGCAACAAGGGTCATACCGCAAGATTGCCCCTATTTTCAATCGTCACTATGAAGAAAATACATAGTTGTAGATTTCAAAGGACTTTCTAAGCTTGAAATGTAGGTTCGGGTTAGGGTAGGATATCATTTGGGAATAACATGGCTACACCTTTCCTTAAACATCTACATCACACTTCTTCAAACCTCCTTTTTGACTAAGGGCCATTCTTCTTTATTTTCTTATGCCTACTTTTAGCTCCTTTTGTTCACCACTGTTCTTTAATTTTTTTTCTTGAAACGTATGTGCAATTCATTCCTTTGATGAACTCATTCATTTTATATTTATTTATTTTCATGATTTAGGCTCACAAGGCATTTCACTAACAATTTTATGGCCTCACACCTTATTCCATCAACCTTTACCACCCCCAACTTAGGATTTTAGCCTCAAGTTACATTTTCAAGTTCAAGGAGGGTTTGGTACAAAAGAGGGATAAAAAAAATTGATCACAGGTTGTAATAAATTTGCCAAAGAAAGGTCCAAAGGCTCAAGTGGGTACTAGGAATTATAATTATGCATGGGTAGGCTTTTTAGGCTAGAGTGAGTTCCAAAATCACAGAGATGGCCTAAGATCATTTCTCCAACCACATACAATCAAAATTAGTATTGAAAGACTAACGGTGCAAGTTCTAGATAACACAGGTTTATAAGAGAGGAATACCAAAATATCACCACACATGGCATGAAAAAATCACCAAGGGGGCTCAAATGTCCCTCCCGCGAGAGACAAAATGGGAGTATCTATTTCTATTCATAAGTCAAAATTTATGACGCCACAAAAAGAGAAAAAGTTTTGTTACAACATTGCTCACGTCCATGCCCTTGACTATGGCCTCTCGCATAATTTGCTAAAGTATGGCTACAATAAATCCTTAGTCTCACATTTTGGCTCAAAATGGGCAAACCCATATGGCTACTCAAACTTCTCCAATGGTGTACAAAGTGACGCCAACTTTATATCATAAAATACCATAGGTACTCAAACTTTCCTTGCATTTTTAACATTTATGCTATGGGTACTCAGACTTCCCTTGCACCTATGTCTCAAAACCCAAACACGACATATTACCCTTAAGAATGTCGTCACTCAATCTATCATAGGGCAAAGCTAGTGGTTTATCATCAAAATTAAAATAAAAATAAAAAGAAAAACTAAAACTAAAAACCACATGATAATCCGTAAAATGTGGGCACCATCAGAGTACCCAAAGATGTAGCATCTCAAAACCAAATAAAAAAACAATGTCCAGAGTGTCATCCCCAAACATTATCAACAAAAATAGTCGACCCACAATGTCAAAATAGTACAAATTTGTGGGCACCCCTAACTAAAGAAATGTAGTGTCTTCACTGCATGTGCAAGCAAGCAAGAGTAAAAAGGGTCTACCTAAATATGCATCAAGAGCTATCATCTTCCACTGACTCTGCACCATCACCTTCAGCATCATCAGTAGACCAAACAGCAGGGGCTTTGCCTTACAGTCCCTCCTAGGTGAAGGTAGTCGATGGTTCTGCTTGAGCACCTTGAAGATGCCCTTCAACCCCTTTCACAGCTTCTTGAAGAATTTATCTCTCTTTTTCTCTCTCTTCACCATTTTCTCATGTGAATTCTTGAGATCCCTGTTTGATGTCGCTAAGGATGAAATAAACTCTCTCCAAATTGGAAACAATGACTCTCTACTTTTTTTGCTCCTCCCTATATTTCTCATAGTCTGATTGAGCTACGTAGAGTGTCTAGTGGCAGAGGACTCTCCCGGTCCCAAAAAAAGTCTGTACAGTAGTTTTCTCACCACGTGTATCTGACCAGAGATGTCATTGGTGGCTGATGAGGGTCGCAAGAGTCTGTATCCTTTTGGACTGATTTACTCGAGTCCATTTTTCTATTTTTGCTTTGACCTAGGGCACCGTCACCTCTAAATTTGAGTGGGAAGATGTGGGGGCCTGGGGGAACCCAGGTATCTATAGCATACTCCTCTACCTGTGCTCTTCAGCATAGCTTGTGATAAGAAAAGGAAGGAGAAGATGTGTACCTCTATGATTTCTAAAGTACCTCCATTCTGAATGCACAATCTTGCCCATATATAGGGCAATACCAGAGAGAAGAAAAACCACTATCCGAGTTTGCATGTTAATGACAGTGGTCATGTGAGTACACAATAATACTCGGCTACAGACGATATTCAGCCAAAGCCTAGCCTCAGTTGTGAAATCATTTATCAAAATATCTCTCTTGGTAATGGCCCAAGGAACCTCTTTGCAAGCATATAAAATATCCGCCATCTAGGTCCCTAAAGCACATTTTTTTGCATGAAACTGCTCCATGTCAGCATCCGGGAGCCCATATACCTCATTGATCTGCTCTGTCCCAAAACTTGCATGCCTTATCCTAATCGTCATTATCGGGTTTATGAAAGAATCTACGCTTAGGTTAGCGTAGAATTCACGTACCCAATGCTCATTAGCAACACAGGGTTCAGGGAATAAACACATCGACCTGGTCTGCTCAAGTCTGTCATGAAAACTTGGGAACTTTTCCTCCACTTATGTTAGTTGCTACCCCTTTTAGGGAGCAACTTAGTTTTGTACAAGTCCACATTATAGTTGTTCTAGCATTGTGGGGTCATAAATCTGGTGTTGTCAAATTCTTTCATTTCTAAGGTGGCTTAGTACCTATAAACAATACATTCCAGACCATCATTATCATTATCATACCCAAAACCTTCTAGATCAAACAAATAAATGCATGTGACAGTGTTATAGAAGGCTTTGGGGAAGAAATGGATGTGCAAATTTTTTTTTAGTTCCTGCAGACACTACCCTCAGGTATTGCGATTGCGGGTTAGTGACCGCGATCACGGTCATTGGGACCACAATCGTGGTACCTGATACCGTAGTCTGCAGTTCTGCACTTCTGTCTGAACACATAATTTTATCCAAACATTCGTATTCTACTAGGCACGTAAGCATTAAGACTAAGGGACCTAAACCTAGTTATCATGATTATACCCTCAAACTCAAAGAATTTAACATAGAATTCATAGGGGAATTAAATCGAACACATGGTGTACACGCTTACTTCAACCGTTTAAAGCTTAAATTTTGGTACTCAAGACTTCCCCATTAGCGTGTACACCAACTACAATAGATAACCACAATAATAATCACTACTAAGCATGTATTTAGCAACAAAAATATTATTTCAGGCCTTTTTCTACACTACAATTCTAAGCATGCAATTATATCAAAACTAAGAAAATTGAGACAACTTACCAAATTAGATGATGGAAGGAATGAATTGACTCTTGCATACTCCACACAAACCAAAAAAATTTGAGAGAATTTGAGTAAATTTGAAAAAAGGTGTGTGGGAAAAAGGCATTCAAATGGTATTTTAATCTGTTTTGACCGTGATCGCGGTCTTAGTTCTGTGATCGTAGACATGCGGCCTCCGCGATCGCGGTCACGATAACTGAGACCAAGCAAATGGGTCTCGTGTTCTTTTATGTTTCCACTTAGAGGATTTGAATTTCCATTCCAACTTTTATTTGATATGCAATGAGTGGTAGAGGGATAGAAGATTCAAATTTCCTAAGATGAAACTTGGAAGATGTGAGTACATGGCGAGCAAGCTTCGATCTCGCAATTTTGAAGACTTGAACCTTTTATCCAAATTTATGTAGAAATTTTGGTTTGGCTCATTGGGTAAAAGTGAGCACATCAATAGGACACTCGTTGTACATCGATAGTTGTGTTCTTTGGCATCTGATAGATGGGGTTCCAATTTCTCTTTTGGAATGTCAAATACCAAAATGTAGGAATCGGACTTCGTCTCCCCACAATCCATCATTCGTCTAGGTGGATGGATTCTCATCACATCCTCTAGGCATAATGTTGAAAAGTGGGTTGAATGAGGTCTAATCCTTAATTTCAGAATTTTCTCCTCCGTAGCACCTTTACCCCAAAATGAACTAGAGTCGTCATAAGGGATGTGCTTTGATTCTTCTTTTGACTCTAGTAATATTTCCTTTATTTTAGCATCTTCGTCATCATTTGATTTGGTTTGTTGGGAAGTCGAGGGTTCTTTGTTGCCAAGCTCATTATCATATCTTGGTTTCTCTTCTTGATTAACCTCGTCCTGGGAAGTGGGAAGGACAATGGCATTTGCAAGATTTGTTTCCTTGCCCACTTCCTTTACCTTGATAATCTCCCGCCCAAATGCCTCATTGGATTGATGTATGTCTTGCATGTTCTCCTTTGTTGTAGTTACCCGATCCAAGATAGTTTGAAGCATAAATTCAAAGCTATTGGACCCGGTATGTTGCTCTTCCTTCTTCTCATTATAAGACTTATCAACCTCATAAGAAGAACTAGGATTTGGGATAGCATCACAAGGAGAAGGGGTATTTGAACAATCACTCCAATATTCTAATTCTTCCTCCGTTGATTTTGCCCATTTCAATATACGTTGAACCATAGCTTTAAAACCAATATTCTTGGTTCTCCGTTCTCCCCTTGCTTTCTCATAAAACCTATCAAAACTATGAGAAAAATTAGAACCCGAGTTAGTAGAACGCGGTGAGGGGTCATTTGTACAATCGCTCCCATATCCATTTCAACCACCACATAGAGAACAAACATACTCACTATAAGATCGAGATGGTGCACAGATCTCTCTCTGAGAAGTATGCCTAAAATCTTGCCAAAAGTGAGGTCATATGGACATGATTTATCAAGATGCTCTTTCCAACCACCAAACTCACATTCATTCCTTGATGCCATAGTAAGAAATAAACAAAAATAAAGAAAATCTACCTAACACAAGAAACAAAGAGAATTACAAACAAATATTTACAAGTTTGAATTAAAGAAAGAAAGCTAAAATTTCAAACTAACTCAATAAACCACATTGTTCCCCAACAACGACGTCATTTTTGATAACGCTCAATTTACACGTCAATTTAAATATAAGGTGATCATCGTTAATATATTTATGCAACTTTGGAGTCGAGGTCGAATCCACGAGGAACAATGTGAGTGATAATCAAGTTACTTTGAAATAATAGATTCAAGTTAAATCCAAACCAATATTACAAAAAGGTAAAAATATAGGAGATAGGTATCTACACTAATATTTCTTTTGGGTTTTTTCTAGTATAAATTTGGGGCTATGAATAGTTAGAGTTTTAACAAGTATGTACGGATCTTAGGATTATGCACTACTAAGGGAGTGATATATGGGTGTTATCAATCAACATCAATTTAGTAGGTCAAATATGGGTAGGTTTGTTTTTAGATTTTGATGCTAGTCTTTTAACAAAACACCAAACTTTCACCCATTAATTCTCTCGAATACCTAATAAGTGTGTGCAAAAATTGGTAACCACAACCTCAATTTAGGTATTCCTATTTATAGGATGATACCCATGGTATAGTCAACCTCACATTCACCCTTGTGTCTAAGATAGTGGAAATTTAGCAAACTACACACATAATTGTTTATCATTGCTTTGGTTTCCATATCCCTCTTTCAAGGATGATATGGATTCC
Source organism: Capsicum pubescens (assembly GCA_030864215.1). Taxonomy (NCBI): domain Eukaryota; kingdom Viridiplantae; phylum Streptophyta; class Magnoliopsida; order Solanales; family Solanaceae; genus Capsicum; species Capsicum pubescens. The sequence goes on from CM061549.1 coordinate 225,953,187, forward strand.
TAAACTTCACCCAAAACCCTTCTTTCGAAGATGGCTTCAGGTTTTCTAGAGCATGGAGCTTTCACTCATCATACCCATATGGGTATTTGGGGCTTTCACCCATCAAACCCCAATCAAGTTAGCATAGCAATGATAAAACCCATAAACATGAACTACTAAATAGAAGCTACTTAATAATAACCCACACATACTTTAACCCCTATTCACACATAACCCCAAGAGGGAGATATAGCTACACTAAGATAAATAAGCATAGATATACCCATAATCTCCATTGAAGTGATTTATTAAAGCTTAAGTGAATGTTGCTTCAAACTTGGAACTCCCACAAATCAACAGTAGAAGTGAGACAATCTTCAACTCAGAAAGTATCTAATGTATTCTTCACCCAAAATTTATAAAATATTTTTTTCTCCAAAAATGGAGGCTATGAATTCAAGATCTAAACCTAAAATTGGGGAAGATGGAATATGATACATGATGCTAGGGTTTGAGTCTTTTTGGCAAAATTAGGATTAGCCACAAGCATTTCTAGTTTTTCCCTTAGGTTGATTTCTTCTGCTAAGCCGCGATCAAGCGGGTATGGCTGCGACCGCAGTTACATGACCGCAGGTAACTTCCGTGATCATGGTTGAATGACTTTTACTTGACTACTGCGATCTCGGTCGGCAGACCGCGACCACGGTACATGAGGCCTTTCTGCTCCAAGTCTTCAGTTGCATTTTTCTTCCTCCCATTTGATCATTTTCAGCTCCAATCCACATCTTTTGATATCCTCAACTCTATGCCTGGAAAGAGTGTATATTAGTGTATTTTATCACCAATATGTCTCATTCATTCCTTTAAAACAAGGTAATGTGCACAAATATTTAGTAAGAATGAGTGGTAAAATCATCTGCCATCTGGGGAAGGTTGGAATGCAGTCGATTTTTTAACATAGATCCCATTCTACATATCTCTGAGATTCAGGAAATCAGACTGCTTGTAGTTCAACTCAATCAGTAGAAAAGATAGTCTTTTATTTCAGATAATCTTTGGCTCGGGATGAGTGAAAAATGGATTGAGTTGTGGAAAAGAGGCTTGTAACCTATTAACTATGAGTCTGGATTATTTACTTCCATAGGCAAGAACTTACATGGACATAATTTCCAAAACTATAAGTATGTTATCACTTGAATTTGAAGAAAAAAGTAGGTTACCCTCGGTATGAGTTTAGAAATATCCCAAAAGTGAAGTTGAAACTGAAATATCCTAAAGTACCCACATGCCTTATAATAGGGGTGTGGTTTGATGGTGGTGGCAATCATACTTTATCTTATATCCAAAGAGTTTGATTTCCCTCTCTAGACTACGTCCTGATTTGTTGCTAAGAAAAAAGTTCTACGTTGTGCTGCGTCCTTTTTGGAATCATCCTCACGTATGGTTTTGGTTTAAGATTTTCATCCTCTTTGATGCTCTTAACAATATCTCAAACAAAAATTGTTATTAATAAACATAATTCATGAAAGGGGTATATAGTCTTTTACCATATCTCCATGTGGGTTGTTTATCTAAAAAGTGATACCATTCTCTTATGTACCTATTTGGAGGGTAATAATTTGCAATAAGAGACACAACAACCCCCTTAGTTATTGAATAAAATTGCTCTTTTATCGATTAAATATTTCTCCAAAGTGGGGGGCCCTCCTGGACACCAATGACACTTTGTGTAGAACGGTCCCTGTAACTGTGTAATCTATGCCAATACGATAACCCTTTTTGTCACCTGTAATGCTTCTTGTATGTGTAATGATAACCTCTTATGCTATTGACAATGATCCTTTGTATATGACCCCAGGTAAGTCTTGCACATCTTTTAGATCGATACGACTTATAGATTTTCTTTGAATTGTTAGTCTTTGGATTATTTTGTGCATTATTTGATGTTGGATATGAGATGACTTACAAATATCCTTTGATTTTCTAGCTTTAAGGTAATCCTGCATATTATCAGACCTTGGAAAGATATGTCTTACAAATATCCCTCGAACCATTAGCTTTCAGGTAGTCCTACACATCATCCAAACTTGGATAAAATATGACTTATAGATATCTCTCAAATTATTGTTCTTTAGGTAATATTGAACATAACCGATCTTGGATATGACACGGCTTATAGAGAAACCTTGGACCTATCAATTTGATAATCTCGCATATTCTCCGGTAGGGATTTAGTTGTGACTTATGGATAACCTTCAAACTATCAATCTTTGGTAAACCTTGCACACTATCGGATTAGGATGTTGTTACAAATTATGGATGACCTATGGACTATCAAATCATAGGTAATCTTACACACTATCCTATTTCAAATAATGTAACTTATAGATGACCCTCAAATTGTCAATTTCTAGGGAACCTCATATGTTATTCACTTTCAGATAACAACTTAAAGACGCCACATAGAGTCAAGTGCTTCTCAACTATATACAATGATACATGCTAATCCATAAAATGCTGAAATATTTTCGAAGCAAGGCTACATCTCCTTTTGTGTGGTCAACGAATATAAAATACTGAGATATCCTCAATGTTGGATCATTTTATCTTTATGTGGTCAGCGGGTATTAGTCTCTAAAGCATCTTCTAAGGCCAGACCTTATTATCTTGCATGAAGAGTGATTATGGAGACTCGGTTGAATGGAATGATGGCCCTCTTAGCAATGAAATAAAATGGCCCTCTTGACACGACCCTCTCGACAATAAAATGTTCCTCTCGACATGGCCCTCTTGGCAATGGAATAAAATGGACCTCCAGGTAATGGAATGAAATGTCCCTCTCGGTATGGATCTTTTAGTAATACAATGAAATGGCCGTTTAGGAAATGGAATAAAATGGCCCTCTCCGTAATGAAATGATATGAAATAGCCCTCTTAGAAATGGAATAAAATGGCCTTCTTGATAATGGAATGAAATGGCCTTCTCGGCAATGAAATGATATAAAATTTCCCTCTCGGCATTATCCTCTTGGCATTGGAATGAAATGGCTCTCTTGACAATGGAATGAAATGGCCCTCTCGGCAATGGACTGAAATATCCCTCTCAACAATGAAATAATATGAAATAAAATGACCCACTCAGCATTTTGAAGAAAAGTTTTACCTGAATCTAGTTGTCGATGTGTTGGCCTTCTGCATATACCTATACTTAAGGTAAACAGTTAGTAGACACAATGTCTCTCTCATTGATGACCACAGTCAAATATAAAGACAGTTTAAATGACTAATTTGAATGACTTAGTCAGCTATTCATCTTCTTTTTGGATAATATTTAAACAAAAAATCCGCTTAATGTAAACAAATGGATAAAATCCCTTTCTACGTGACCACCCGAATACCATTTGCTTCACCTCATGGGGAATTTGAGGAGGACTTTTCTATTATTCCTCCAATTGAGAGATCTTTTGATTGTGTCCTTATTGGTCTGACTCCTTTGAATGAACCTGCGCTGAAGGTAACTCTTTAGAGACACAAAGTCACTTTTGCTAGCGACTATTTTTTAGAAAAGTTTTAAATAGAATATTCATAAATAGGACCAGAAGCCTTTGTTTGCCATACATGGTTTCATGAAATAAGATAGATAATTCAAAAAGTCCTTGTAAAATGGGTATTGAACCCGTCTTTGAGGATATCCAAAAATACTGTTCTTAAGCATTATATGCTTTGGTGCAGTTCTCAATTCACTTGGGGGTTTATTTTGAAGAAGATCCTTATTTTTGGCATTGATCATTGCATCCACAGAAAAATTATTAGTTTCGAGTGAAACTACTCCTTGTTGTCTTTCTTCGATCATTGATTTCTTCTTTGCCATCTTTCAGGTGCTCTATCGTGTTTGGACTTCCGTCCTAACTCGCTGTTTCAATAGATATTTAGGCAAAACTAGTTGAGTAGAAAATGATGCGTATGCAAAAGTATTGAGAAAATCTCTGCCAGTCATGACATGTACTAGCTCAATGGACGTCTTCCTCTTAAGGCTCGACTATATCTGACATCTAATGGAGGATTTTCATGAACTCATTATCGTTGTTGGGGAGTCCTACCAGAAGTTCTGTCATAGTAATGTGCTATTAAAATATATCACTTTCGATGCTTAAAACTATGAGAATATGCATGTACTTAAGGCTATTTTATTGGATTTAAGGTATTTTAAAGTGTTTGGCAGGAAATCATGTTTTGGATGCTAATTTTGTGAAAAGATGAAAATAGGTGATTTTGGCTACTTTGGGAGCAATTATTGGCAATTACGGATGTTCGTGACACTTTTCGACTTATTTTTGACCAAATCACATTCGAGAATTGAAGAAGAGCTGAAAAGATGACTCCCAACACTTGTTAAGTCAATATGCAGACCACATATAGTACTTGTGGACTGCATGAGGACAAACCAAGTATCAGAAGTCCAAAATCCCCAAAGCTAACTTGTAGGAAATTTAGTCTGGCACTTACTTTTGCTACTTGCGCCCACTCTGCAGACTGCAAGTAGCACCTGCACCCACTCTGCAGAGAGTAAGTAGCCACAGACCTTAACTTTCTAGATCGATTCGAAGTCGTTTTCTAAGGGTCCATGTATCCCAATTATACTTCTATGATATTTTAAGTCCTATTATGTATGGGAAATTAAGTTTTACTATTTAGTTAGGATTTGAACTCTACGTTTTCTTGTAACCTATAAATACCCTTTAGGCTTTGTTTAGTAAATTATTTAGAAAAAGACATACATATATTGATTGATTGAGAAGGAGTCCCCTTTTGGGCCAAGTTCTCAAAAATTTTATTGTTCTTGGTTTGTTATTCAATTTAAGACTTTGGTTTTTTCTTTCATTATTGTGAGATTGATTTTGTAAATTTGTCTATGGATTCCATGATTGATCGCATAACTATGAGCGACTAATTCCCTTAGCTAGGGTTGTGGGACCCTAGCATATTAATAAAGTAGAGAAAGTGTCAAGTCGTTCTGCATAAAGATTCTTTCATTTATTGGGTTTTCTTTATTCTTATTGATTTCTTAGCGGTGGCCAACGTTAAGATCCTGCCAAGATTATCGCTACCTACTCCAAAAGAGGAATAGTAACTAGAAAAAGTAGATCACAACAGTAATTTGAAGTTTAACTATCGATCCACGCTACTAGGTATTATCTAAGTAAGATGGGTAGCTATCATCTAATAACTAGAGACTCAAAAGATAATATTTAACTAGGATCAAGATAAAAGTTAGTAAGGCGGCATCCTAAGACTCAAAAGGTAAAGGGTGAAAAATGTCAGCTCATCCAAAAGACTATTAATGGTACATAACTTATCAATTCTGCATGTAAGATATTAGAATAGTTTGACAGTACATGATAAGTCTATTGAGTTGAGAAGCCAGTAGGAACACAATCCTAGTGTTCGTCTTAGATTGTTTACAACCAAGAGCAACCAATTCTTTTTCTTTTTCTATTTCAGTAAATCCCCCTTTTTACTTTCCCACACTGCCTGGTGATTGTAGCAAGTTTGAGAAGGATTTTTGGCCTATTCCCTATGTGATCGACCCCAAACTAGTTGGTTTACTATATTTGATAGTGATAGTTTCATCCTTAGATTGGAGGTGTATTTTTGACGTTATCAAATTTTGACGCCGTTGTCAGGAAATACGATTTTGGAATTCTTGATTGAATTTGTGGGAGTTATCGAATTTTGTTTTCTTTTATTTTATTTGTTTTGTTGCCTACTCTTCTTGAGATGATAGCTTGGCTAGGGGAAGTATGGAGTGATGATGACGCCTTATTTATTAATCCTCTTTTTTTATTTGATGCATTACTGTAGGAGCGTGATAAATATATTTTTGGAACATAATAAGAGCATGTTTCACTCGTTGGTGCTCCTAGCAAAAGAAAATCAATATCGTATTAAAAGGGTTAACAGGTTTGGCTTGGATATCTACTACTTACCATTGGAGTTCGATACAAAATTTGCTGTGTGAAAAGCCCAACAACCTAGCTATGGGTGGTGTGAGATCGAAAGAATTATGAAAAGCCAACTTGAGGAGCTGAAATTGGAGGAGTCTAAAATTGTTTATGCTTTTATGGATAGTGTCACTCTTAAGGAGAGAATACTGAAGTTATGTAGGGATGTAAAAAAGACTGCAAATCATGAGTTGGGGCGTATTGGACCTCATTCTAAACATTTTTCCATATTGTTTTTGGATAGTCAGATCTTGGTCGAGCCATCTGAGACTAAAAAAGAGTGCAAGGAGGAGGAAACATATGTCAATATTCTTGAATTTGCTGAGCCATAATCAAAGAACTACATTCCTCACGTAAGGGCCAAGAAGTACAACATGCCACATCTATTTCTTGGGTCCTATATTTTTATACCTCTGGCCCATGAGCATAATGGGAAATTAGAAAAACAATTAGGGGTGCAGTTCATAAGTTCAAAGTGGAAAGATAAATTTGAAGGTAAACTCTTGGGCTACCTTAATGAATTCTGAGTAATCAAGGTACCTGTGGGCTTGTTGGGGAAGTCTGAGTACCCAACCAAATCCCGTCATGCCGTAACGTGTAATCAGGTGCTTCTTGGGAGGCAACCTGATACGGGAATTCCTAGCTCGAGACCTTTCACACGAATCCAAGCACGTGAGTTGCAACGACTCCAAGCCTTGTTCATATTCTTGGCCATGTGTGAGGCCCTTGTGAGCCCATCTAAGGGCCTATATTTAATAAAATGTAAAGAGGCCCACCAAGACACCCCAAATCCACCCACTTAAATGCCAAGGGTAATTTGGTATTTGTCCCTCCTTTCTAAGTGACTATATAAGCCATGTAATAGGGTTAGTCTTGCTTTAGTTCATTCCTATTATTCAAGAAACAAAGACTTGTAAATTTTTGACTTCTCTTTCTCATCATTTGGAGAGGCCAAAACCAAATTCTCACTAGTAGAGTGATACTAGTGTTGTATCTTGGATAGAAACTAGGTTCTTGAGGTTCTTTGAGTTCCTCTTGGTCCAAGTAAGAACTTGGTATTGATATTTATTAGTCTTAGGGTCCTTTATCTTGTTAGGGTTCTTAGATTAATGAATATTGTGTGTCAAGTTTCTATCTCTTTCTTTGTAAATCTTGTTAACATTGTGTTGTTGAATATAAAAGTCTAGTGAAGCCGTGTGGGGCTCTTTCGATTCACTAGCAATATTGTCTTTGTTGTTCTTGTTGTTAAACTCACTTTTCTTGTTCAAACAAGTGTTGCAAGCCTAGTGAAGCCGTGTGTGGCCATTTTCGATTCACTAGCACTTTGTTGTTCATCTTGTTGTTCTTGTGTTGGTTGGAATCTCTTGATACACACTTAGCATTGTATCATTTGGTATCAAAGCTCAAGGCTAGGTTTTGTTCTTACAAAAACAATCTTGGAAAGCTCTTACCAAAAAGTGTGTTCTTGAACATTTTGGTAAAAAAAAATTGGTTGTAGATCTACAAAAGTTTTACTTGTTTAGTTGTTTCTTGTGTTGGTTTCTTTCTCATCAACACAAAGGGTGTCTAAATCTAAAGTTGAGCTTAATGAAAAAGAGAACTGTGTTGTGAAAAAAAAAAAAACTTGGAAGTGACCATTGTGGTGTATTGTTGTTGTGTTCTTGAAGGTGTTGATGTTGTGTTCATCCTAAACTTCTCCTCATCTTATGTCTTAACTTCTATAAAGATAAATAGATCCAAAAAGGTTGTAAGACAAAATTGAAAATTGTTTGTGAGAAGACTTGCCAACATCACCTTTTCAAGACTTGACAACCATTTTTCCTTAAAACAAGGAACCTTGTCTTGTGGGACTAGTAAGGTCAAACATCACCTTTTGAGTTTGAAAAAAAAAAGAAAAAAAAAGGGGGTTTGAAAAATGTTAAAACACTTTATGTTTTCCATCCCAATAACAAGTCATCCATTACAAAAGATCTAAGGGGACTAAGACTTCAAGTTGATGAACTATTTATGTGGACCCGCGACCATTGACATGCTGCCACGTCACCCTAGTTACTGTTCACGTGATAATTAAGCTCAAATTTGGATGTTCTAGTTTCTAATTATTGATTCGTAGTTTCCTCTAATTGACTTGAGAACTAATTAACAAACTAGTACATTCCTACTAGCTTGTCAATTAGTCACTTGAAGCCTTGTGTTTGTGTCAACGTTTGTTTGTGTGCTTTTGTCGTTTGAATACGTTGTAACTCTTGGATCTAGTCCGACGAGAATTCTTTGAGTTTTAAACAAGAATCCATTTCTGGCAAGAGCATACTCATACCTTACGGATTCACGAGTTCCTAGCCAATCTACAACTCTTGTGGAACTTGAGTGTGAGTGAACCAAGAGAGTGTGAGTGGGGAGAGGGATTTTAAACTAACTTGTTTGTTGCTTGTGCAGGTGATACCTTGATAATGGAGGGAACCACGTCTCAAACCGTGGATTCTAATGAAATGGATAATATGAGGGTCACTCTTGAGGCTATGACCCGAGCTCTTGAAAGGTTGAGTACAGAAGTGGGAGCCATAAGGGGAGAAGTGACAACTATTAGTGGGAGGTTAGAACAAGTGGAGAGTCAAAGGAACTCTCGTCCTTCTACTCCTCGACATGTTTCGTTAAGTGGACATGATAGAAATTCCTCCGCCACCGTTACTCCCGAAACATGGCCACAATTGCCAAATCCTTCACTAGCTCCACTAAATGCCGCAAGCCAAACCACTTATAACCTTCTAATCTGAGACTCCAATAGACCAACCCATTCCCAAATGTCTCAAGTTCCGCAAGAGGTACTCGGACGTCAAATGCCTCCACAAAATCTGAACCACCCCTTCCAAGCTCCACTAAACCAAAGACCACCACCTCCATAAAATTCAATTCCTATGAATCAAGTTCCAAATGTCCAAAATCGTCCCGTCCACCTTGAGGAATATGGTAGAGAGGATTATGAAGGGTATGGAGCCTTTGACGATGCCAACATAAGGGAGGAAGAGATAAGAGGAGGTCGTGTGGATCCAAGGAGATACCGAGGATATGGAGAAAGGGGAAACCGACACCTAGAGATAGACGTAGGCATCAATACCATCAAATTGAGCCTACCCATCTTTAAGGGTGAAAGTGACCCCGAGGTGTATCTTGCTTGGGAGTCGGCGTGTGATAAAATGTTTTAAGTGAGTGATATCTCGGAGGAGAAGAAGAGTTGTTATGCCATAGCTCATTTTGAAGGCTATGCTAACACTTGGTGGGAATACGTCAAGCGGTTCGGCAATGAGTTGGTAGAGGGACAACCACCACCATGGTTTCCGTTGAGATACCTAATGAGGCAATGGTATCTTCCTGAAAGTTATCGTCATGAGTTTTTTGCTAGGTTGTACAATTTGCGACAAAGGAATCGAAGTGTTATGGCATACTATGACGAGTTTCAACAACTCATGTTGAAGCTTGATCATCGGGGAGAAAAAATTGGCCATGACATCATTCGGTTCAAGTGTGGGTTGAACAAAGAGATCTCCACTCATTTGATGCTTCACAAGTTTGATACCATTGAAGGGATTTTCCAAGTGTCTCTTGAGATTGAAAGAGAGCTTAAAGAGAGGTCGTCGTTCAAGGCAAAGGGACCATCAACCTCGGGTTGGCCGAGGAGCAAAGATATGGTTCAACCATCTTCGGGTTGGCCCAAAAATAAGGACCAACCCGCCACTACAAGGCTATCCGAGCCTAAAACAGTCCATAAATTTCCTCCCCGACAAGAAGCTCACAAGTATCCTAATCCTAAAGGGTTCCAATGTTTCAAGTGCCAAGGTTGGGGGCATAAAGCCAATGAATGTCCAAACCGGCGCAATGTGATCCTAAGGAAAGGGAGATTGTATTACCTTGGTGAGGAAGTGGGTCTTGAAAAAGAAGAGAATGAGGCCGAGCCTCAAGATGGAGAGAAACCCGAAAATGAGCCACATGATGATGATGATTGTGAGGATGCTTATCCGCAAGAAGGGGAGTGCGTGGTTCCAAACTTTGTAGTGAGGCGTGCCATGATTAGTAAAGTGATAGATGACCCTAGCCAACATGAGAATTTATTCCATACTAAATGTCTTGTGAAGGGAAGTGTGTGTACTATGGTGATAGATAGTTGAAGTTGTGCGAATGTGGTTAGTGTTGCAATATTGAACTTCTTGAAATTGTCGACTACACCTCACACTAGTCCTTATAAGTTGCAATGGTTGAATGAATGCGGCGAGTTAAAGGTCACAAGGCAATGTGTGATACGTTTTAAGGTACACAACTACCATGACGAGGTGCTTTGTGATGTGATACCAATGCAAGCTTGTCACTTGTTGTTAGGAAGGCCTTGGCAATACGATAGGTCGACCAAATACGATGGAAGGTTCAATCGGTATACACTTGAGAAGGATGACCGAAAGGTCACTCTTCATCCATTATTGCCTTCCCAAGTGAGTGAATTATACCAAAAGATACGGGAATTAAGGGAAAAGGGAAAGAATGCCGAGAGTGAGGGAAAAAAAGATGAACCCGAGAGTGAGGGAGTAGGGGAAACCGAGGGGCTCCTAATTTCTAAGGGGCAAGGAAGTGTGGTGATGATAGCTAGGAGGAAAGAATTATTTGTGGATCATGACGAAGATACTCCGATGCTCCTCTTGGCTCATTGTTTTAACACTAACGCCACTAACATTTCCATTTCTCCTCCTATTTCTCATGTTTTGCAGGATTACGAGGATGTCTTCCCAAAGGAATTACCGCAAGGATTTCCCTCACTTCGGGGAATTGAGCACCAAATAGATTTTGTGTCGGGTTCACAATTGCCCAACAAACTGGCTTATAGGAGAAACCCGATGGATACCAAGGAATTGCAACGCCAAGTTGAGAAACTCCTCAACAAAGGATATATCAAGGAGAGTATGAGCCCTTGTGCGGTTCTAGTGCTACTAGTTCCCAAGAAAGATGGGACTTGGCGTATGTGCATTGATTGCGGAGCCAACAAGATAACGGTAAAATATCGTCACCCTATTCCTAGGTTAGATGATATGCTTGATGAATTGAGTGGTTCGTGTTTGTTTTCTAAAATTGATTTGAGGAGTGGCTATCACCAAATTCGTATGCAACCGGGTGATGAATGGAAAACCGCCTTCAAGACCAAATTCGGTCTCTATGAATGGATGGTTATGCCATTCGGCCTAACAAATGCTCCAAGTACATTCATGAGGCTAATGAATCATGTGATGAAGCCATTTATCGGATAGTTTGTTGTTGTTTATTTTGATGATGTATTGGTGTATAGTAAGTCCTTAGATGAGCATGTAAAGCATTTACAATGTGTGTTTGATGTACTCCGAAAGGACTAATCTAGAAAAATATTCTTTTGGTGTCCATGAGGTTGTATTTCTTGGGTTTGTGGTGAGCTCAAGAGGGGTCGAAGTGGATGAATCTAAGATTGACGCTATTAAAAATTGGCCAACTCCCAAAACTGTAGGTGAAGTGAGAAGCTTCCATGGGTTGGCTAGTTTTTATAGACGTTTTGTCAAAGGATTTAGCACCATTACCGCTCCCTTGAACGAAGTGATTAAAAAGGATTGGCCTTTTAAGTGGGGAGATGAACAAGCTAAGGCCTTCGAGGACTTGAAAGCTATGCTCATCTCGGCCCCTTTGCTACAATTGCCGAATTTTGACAAGACTTTTAGGTCGAATGTGATGCAAGCAAAGTCGGCATAGGTGCGATTTTGATGCAAGAATTGAAGCCTATTGCCTACTTTAGCGAAAAGCTCAAAGGAGCAACTCTAAACTACTCTACGTACGATTTAGAGTTGTATGCCTTAATTAGAGCCTTGTCCATTTGGCAACATTATTTGTGGCCTAAAGAATTCGTGATCCGAACGGATCATGAATCCTTGAAGCATCTACGGGAAAAAGACAAGCTTAACCGGCGGCATGCCAAATGGATTGAATTTCTTGAAACTTTCCCTTATGTTATTCAATACAAGAAGGGTAAAGTCAATGTGGTTGCCGATGCTTTGTCCCGAAAACATGTGCTTGTGTCTACTTTGTCGTCTAAGTTGATGGGGTTTGAAAGCCTCAAGTCTTTATATCCCAAGGACCCTCACTTTGCTCCTATCTATAGGGAAAGTGAAGAGTTGGAAAGGGATAGGTGGGTTACCGATAGGGGTTCCCATCCCTATACCAAATTTGATGGATACTTGTTTAAAGGTAGACGATTGTGTGTTCCCTCAAGTTCGTGGAGAGAATTATTTGTGAGGGAAGCACACAATGGCGGTCTAATGGGCCATTTTGGGGTCGAGAAGACCCTCAGAATTTTGAAAGAACAATTTTATTGGCCTAGAATGCACAAGGATGTGGCCCGGATTTGCGGCCAATGTGTTGAGTGCAAAGGAGCCAAGTCACAGCTCCAACCCCACGGGTTGTACACCCCATTGTCCACCCCTTTGTGTCCTTGGCTTGACATATCAATGGACTTCGTGTTGGGATTGCCGAGGACTAGAAGGGGGCAGGATAGTATTTTTGTTGTGGTGGATTGGTTTTCCAAGATGGCTCACTTTATTCCTTGTTCTAAATGTGATGATGCGCCTAGCGTAGCCTCTTTGTTTGTTGATAATGTTGTAAAACTTCATGGTGTTCGAGGACCACAGTGAGTGATAGGGATTCTAAATTCCTAAGCCACTTTTGGAAGTCCATATGGGGTAGACTCGGTACTAAGTTGTTGTTTTCGACTTCATGCCACCCACAAACCGATGGCCAAATGGAAGTAGTAAATAGGACCTTAGGGTCTATGCTACGGTCCATGGTTAAAGGAAAAATGACTTCTTGGGAGGAGCACTTACCGTTGATTGATTTTGCTTATAATTGTGTTATACACTCGAGCACGGGGATGATACCCTTTAAGTGTGTATACGGCATCAACCCCCTCACCCCTTTGGATTTAACCCCTTTGCCAAGTGATTTTGTGATAAGCTTAGATGGAAGCAAACGGGCTGAGGCCATGAAAAAGCTGCATGAGAAGGTGAGGTTGCGGTTGGAGAAAAAAAACAAGAAGTTGCGAGGCGAGCCAACCAAGGAAGAAGAAAGCTCATTCTTGAACCGGGAGATTGGGTGTGGGTGCACCTAAGGAAGGATAGATTCCAGTATCAAAGGAATGCTAAGTTGATGCCACAGGGTGATGTCCCATTCCAAGTATTAGAAAGGATCAACGACAATGCCTACAAGATTTATCTACCCCCGGAATATCAAGTGCACAACACTTTCAACGTGTGTGATCTCTCTCGGGTGGAAACGGTGGAGAATGGCAATGATCCAAATTTGAGGATAAATTCCCTTCAAGATGGAGAGGATGATACGGGAATTCCTAGCTCGAGACCTTTCACATGAAGCCAAGTACGTGAGTTGCAACGACTCCAAGCCTTGTTCACATTCTTGGCCATGTGTGAGGCCCTTGTGAGCCCATCTAAGGGCCTATATTTAATAAAATGTAAAGAGGCCCACCAAGACACCCCAAATCCACCCACTTAAATGCCAAGGGTAATTTGGTCTGTGTCCCTCCTTTCTAAGTGACTATATAAGCCATGTAATAGGGCTAGTCTTGCTTTAGTTCATTCCTATTATTCAAGAAACAAAGACTTGTAAATTTTTTACTTCTCTTTCTCATCATTTGGAGAGGCCAAAACCAAATTCTCACTAGTAGAGTGATACTAGTGTTGTATCTTGGCTAGAAACTAGGTTCTTGAGGTTCTTTGAGTTCCTCTTGGTCCAAGTAAGAACTTGGTATTGATATTTATTAGTCTTAGGGTTCTTAGATTAATGAATATTGTGTGTCAAGTTTCTATCTCTTTCTTTGTAAATCTTGTTAACATTGTGTTGTTGAATATAAAAGTCTAGTGAAGCCGTGTGGGGCTCTTTCGATTCACTAGCAATATTGTCTTTGTTGTTCTTGTTGTTAAACTCACTTTTCTTGTTCAAACAAGTGTTGCAAGCCTAGTGAAGCCGTGTGTGGCCATTTTTGATTCACTAGCACTTTGTTGTTCATCTTGTTGTTCTTGTGTTGGTTGGAATCTCTTGATACACACTTAGCATTGTATCATAACCCAAGGTATATTTGTTGTTTGTATTTGTGTTACATGATTGACGTCAGATCTTCGCACCTACGGTGCCATCAATATGTTTCTAACTCTCTTGTTTTGTAGAGATTTGATGCATTAGGGACAATTCATGATTTTAAGTTGGGTCTATGGGGCTACTTGTTGGTCTTGATGTCCTCTTAGGTTTTTTGTTGTCGTGCCTCTTTTTCTCGGAGTCCTTTCCTTGTAGAGACGGTATGTTTAGGCATATTTTATTTTGTTTCATGATGTTTTGTGTTAGACTTGGATAAAAATAAGTATCTTTGGTAGTTGATATATTTTTGTTGATTTTTGAGATAAGTGATAATACATCTCCAATTGTCTATTTTTGAACTGTGTGTATGTATATATATATGACTATTGTGAATCTTGTTATGACATTAGGATTAGGGACATGATAATCACTTGCTAACAGTTGAATGAACCAGGTAAGTAGTAGCTTGTAATATTGATTTTGTGCCATGTGTGTGTGAGATGCTACTTAGTTCCCTTTGTGTGTTGAATTCATACCTTGCCCGGTTAGTCTTGCCTAGGTTGAAGGATAGTTGGTTAAGGAAAGGATCATAGGTCATTTTTGAGTTTAGTCCACTTTTAGCTTAAATGACCTTCCCATTGCGAAATAGTATCCCTTGATACCGGTTTTAAGTCTTATAGCCTATTTATTTATTTTCACCTTTCACCTTTCCATTTGTGTTCCAATGAACCTGTTTTGGCCCTGGTCCTCCTAGGACATTCTGCACCTCAACTCAAGAAAATCGCCTAAGGTTAGGGTGGCTATCATAGGGATGCATAATGTATAGTGGGTATGGAGAAGGAAAAATAAAAGAAAGAAAGAAAGTAGGGCCGGGTATAGAAGTAAAGAAAAATAAAAAGAATGAATAAAAGAAACCACACCCAATCTAAATGTGCTTTAAAATAAAAAGGGAGAAATAAGGGGGAAAATAAAGTAAAAATGGTTAATAAGTGAGACCCCAAAGTAAGTGTAGTGCCAAGGAGGTCTGGTCACTTTAAATATCCATATGTATCATACCACCCCCCAAGCCTATACTACAAGCCGAGAAAAATCCCATAGTAATCCTAACTTGATTGTATGAAAGCTAAGGTAAAGAAAATAAGGGCAAGCCTATGGTATTTGACATGCACTAATTGAAACTTCTTTTGTGAGTGTGATTGTGTCTTGACCGTCCCTGCTTTGACATACTTGATTTCATATATGAGTGAGTGGGACTTTTTAATGTGAAGGCACATGGTTTGTATTGCTAGCTACTTACTTGTTTGGGTAGTGTAACTTTTATATATGCATGGTTGTTTGTTTCTAATGTAATGTCATAGCTTGATTCCTTTGCGTCACATTAGTGTGCTTCATTAATACACACAATTGGGGTTTTAAGTATTAAACTTAGAGAGGGTATGGATTTTGAGCTATAATTTATGACTGAATGCCATAGGTATCTTAGGTTTCTTTTGTATAAGCATCTTCGTATTGTTCTGTTATGTTTTGTTTCCTGAGGACATGCAACATTCTAAGTTGAGGGTCTTGATGTTCTATAGAAATATAGCACTTACGATGCTTAAAACTATGAGAATATGCATGTACTTGAGGCTATTTTGTTGGATTTGAGGTGTTTTGTAGGAAATCATGTTTTGGATGCTAATTTTGTGAAAAAATTTTAAAAAAAAAGTGATTTTGGCTACTTATGGGAGAAATTATGGGCAATTACGAATGTTCGTGACACTTTTCGGCTTGTTCGTGACCAAATCATGTTTGAAAATTAAAGAAGAGCTAAAAAGATGACTCTCGGCACTTGCTAAGTCAACATGCGGACCGCATGTGGGCAAAGCAAGTGTCAAAAGTCCAAAATCTCGAGACTTAACTTACAGGAAATTTCAGTCTGGCACTTACTTTTGTTACTTACGCCCACTCTGCAGACCGCAAATTGCACCTGTGCCCACTCTGTAGAGAGTAAGTAGCCACCGGCCTCAACTTTTTTGGATCATTCCAAAATCATTTCCTAGAGTTTCTATGTATCCTAATTACACTCCTATGATGTTTTTAAGTCCTATTATGTATGGATAATAAGTTTTCCTATTTTAGTTGAGATTTGAACTCTAGGGTTCTTGTAACCTATAAATATCCTTTAGGCTTTGTTGGGTAAATTATTTAGAAAATCCATTCAGAAAAAGACATACACATATTGATTGATTGAGAAGGAGGCCCCTTTTGGGGCAAGTTCTCAAACATCTTATTGTTCTTGGTTTGTTATTCAATTTAAGACTTTAGGATTTCTTCTTTCATTATTATGAGATTGATTTTATGATTTTGTCTGTGGATTTCATGATTGATCTCATAACTATGAGAGGTTAATTTCCTTAGCTAGGGTTGTGGGAACCCTGGTAGATTAATGAAGTAGAGGAAGTGTCAAGTCGTTCTAGATAATGATTCTTGCAGGTATTGGGTTTTCTTCGTTCTTATTGATTTATTAGCGGTGGCCAAAATTAATATCCCACCTAGATTATTGCTACTTACTCCAAAAAAGGAGTAGTGACTAGGAAAAAAAGATCACAATAGTAATTTGAAGTTTAACTGTCGATCCACGCTACTAGGTATTATCTAAGTAAGATGGTTAGTTGTTATCTAATAACTAGAGACTTAAAATGTAATAGCTAACTAGGATTAAGTTAAAAGTTCGTAAGGCGACATTCTGAGAGTCAAAAGGTAAAGGGTGAAATCTGTCAGCTCGTCCGAAAGACTGTTGATGGGACATAACTTATTGATTCTGCATGTAAGATAATGGAATAGTTCGGTAGTGCACGATAAGTCCACTAAGTTGAGAAGCCAGGGGGAACACAAGCCTACTGTTCATCTTAGATTGTTTACAACCAAGAGCCACCAATTCTTTTCCTTTTTCTATTTCAGTAAATCCCTTCTTTTACTTTCCCGTACTGCCTGGTGATTGTAATAAGTTCGAGATGGATTTCCGGCCTATTCCCTGAGGAATTAAACCCAACCTTTTTGGATTACTATATTTGACAGTAACCGCTTCATCCTTCAATTGGAGGTGCATTTTAGGCGTTATCACATAGTTGGTGATTTAGTCTATCTAGACTCTGTCATAGCTAGTGATTTTTGAAGTTTGACTTTGACCTCTTGGTGTTGGTGAATTTGAAATATATTCCAGCATATTAGTGAAAATTTTGAGGATTCCCTCAAAAAAATTTCCCCAGTTTACTGCTATTTGAGATAATCTTGTCTTGAGAGCATCCGAAGTCTTTGTTGATCTTCATTCTCTTTGTTGGATGATGATATTCTTCTTTTGAATTTTCAATATTCTTTCTCGAAAATTCTTCCCTATTTTTCATTTCTTGGGGTGATATGACCGAGCCGTTGGGACACCTATGTATTTCGTTGAAGCAGGAATCAGGTCAAAAATAGTTCAACCTATGCTAGGGATATATACAAAAATCTAAAGGGTTGATCGAAGCCGACAGAGGCCGCCAATGTATCTCATTCTTTGAGAATTTAGGTCAAACGTAGCTCATACATTAAAGAAAATGGTGAATTCTCCAAAGGGGTTGACCGAAGACGACATAGGCCGCCTACGTATCCCTTTCTTAGGAATTCAGGTCAAATATAGTTCGTATATAAAAGGGAATAATTTTAAACCCATGTTAAAGCATGAAATGGCTACTTTGAGAAAAAACACTATTACAAGGAAAAAACCGTCTTCAGATGTGGTATCTCTTCATTGTTAAATGGTGTGGGATATTCTTATCCATCTCACTCAGGTAGAATTAAGGCTTCTTCGTATAGCACTCTATGGATGACATGACGCTTTAATTGCATTTGTCTCGATGAATTGAAGGATAAACTGTCCATTTTCCTTTAAGAGAATTGATAAGATTCCCCTATTCTTATTTTTTTTAAATATAGATCGACTCTGGTTCTCTTAACTTTATCGTTGTCTCCCTGGTTAACCACTTTGGTTTCTTCAAGGTTAGGATATTCTTGATTCTTAAACTCTTTGATTCTTCTGTTGACAATTTTCGCCTATTCGTAATTATCCTTCTTCATTTATTTATTTTGCTCTTGACATGACATGATATTGGCAGGTTTTAGATATTTTTGTCACTTTTTCAAAAACAAGGTAAATTTGACAACATCAAGTAGATAACAAAAATAAACAGAAAAGATTTTTGCAACACAGAAGGCTTTTGTTGAATTTTGAGAAAAAATTTATAAACTCTAGCCATAACCCGCACAAGTATGAGTCTATGCCTTTTGAAAAGCATAAAAAGTAAAAGATAAGTAAATAAACTTAAAAGGTGGGTATCGGGCCTCATCCGTACTACCACCAACTTTGTGGAAAATTAAATTTCATCCTTCAATCTATCCCATTGATTGGGGAGTTATAAGTAGAGTGGAAGTCCAGTTCAACAACGTTTTCTCCAATTCATCTTTCTTGATTCCGGCTGTCTTAGAAAATTCTTTCATTGTAGAATCACACTTTTTCCTATACCACCCTCAATACCATTACTTATAGGTTTTGAAAAAATGACTGGTAGAGTTTAGTTTTACTACTAGTCATTTTTCTTTTCCTGTAATAAAGTTATAGTCAATAGAGGAATCTTCATTCTCTTTGGTCTAGTGAAGTAGGGATATTTTGTCATTTTATATCAACATAGAGTAGTTTCTATTACCCGTAAAGTAAAACAACTCAAAGGTTGGCATGTTAGATTCCGTTAGTAATAAACAGTACAAAATGATAAAGTAGAAAGTAAACACATAAAGTTGTTTCTCCTCTCATGTGAATTGATCCATGAGATAATGATGACTCAAGAATACCAGTGAACAAGATTTTGCTCATTGATTTGGATTAGTAGAATTTATTAGGAAGGTTCAATTCTTCTTCTTTCTGTCCTTATGCCTTCTTTCACGGAAGTGGAGGACAACAAAGTTTTTTTTAATAAAGGGCTCGGTCCATTCTACGAATCCCACGAAGGACAAATCAGGCCCTACGTAGTTCAAATAGTTGTAAAAAAAATTTTTATTTTATTTCATCAACTAACTTCATTACATTAGGAAACGTAAATACAAGGAAAATAAAACTTGCTACATTTAAATCTTGATTTTGTATAGTGGAAAGTTCTTCGATTTTTCCTAGCTTCTTTCTGCTTCATGGATGGTCTGACATGAACTCCAATTAAATCTTTTCAATTTCAATCAAGTGCTTTAAATCAAAATGGAAAGCACAATATTTTTTAATTACATATCCTTTGGTTCCATTATGATAATGACAAATGTCATTACCTTCCCTCCATTTGGCAGACCCTTTCATTTTCTTTCTCTCAACTGAATGGAGGATCTTCTCTTGGACCAACTTGGATTAAATGTCTTTGTAGCTATCCTCAAAATCTGGAAAGTACAAATGATAAATTTCAATATCACTAATGATGGGCACTCCTGGTTCAACCCTATCACACTCTAACATAGTGTGAGGTCCATGCAGGTGAGCAATTTTACCACTATTGATCAAATCACATATTTTGTCTTTCAACATATGATATCCATCTGTGGTATGTACTTTCTGGAACAAATGATAGGCACATCTCGTATGCTCATCTTTGAGGTCACATTGAGGACCTTGAGCCTTGATTGGGCACAAAATTCTCATAACCTGCAACATTTGGTAAATCTCTGAGACTTTCACAATTTTTTACTCTCTCATGTAGTTCCTTGCACTTGCTTTGAGTATGATCTGTTCGTCTTCTTACCTGAACCTTGAAGGCAATAATGATTTATTCGTGTCTTGTAACCATTCTATCATTTCACTCATGAGTTCTTCAAGGGTCATTAATATTTATTTTTGCATGAGGTTGTCATCTTTTGAATTTTCTCTTTGTTATTTTCTATCATCTCTCCAATTATCGCGATAACTATTTCAAATTTCATGGCCAGTTTTTTGATCTCTCTGCAATGTTTTTTTTGGGTATTTCATATCTTTTTCTTAACATTTGATCTAACATAGTGATCTTGCTTTGGTTATGGAAGTTTGTTATTCCAATTCCCTATTCTTTGTCATGACAACATCCTCTTCTTATTCAATCAATTGGTTGACATTGGTAATCTTTCTCTTGGCCATAGATATCTTCTTAGCCATTTTTTTTGCCTTTAGAGTATCTTCTTTTTGGTCTAACTTCATCAATAGTCTTTTGACTTGAGCAATTCTCCTATTGCTATTTTCAGTCCTTCCTACAATGGCTTCTTTCGAGTCCATAGTCAACCTTTTTGAAATGGTAGGAATAACTTTAGAAATTTTTAAGAATGGTTGTGGACTTTTCTGTGAGACTTTGGAGACTTGGAGTATGTTTGGTCAGATTTTTGTATAGTGGGTGTAGATTTCTGTCTAGAGGTGCTCTATGAAAAATGAGATTGGATCAATTCACCTTTGATTCGAATCAACATAACATGTATAAGCATAAAAAAAATTATATTACACAAGCATATTGTAATAAACGCATATCCTAATTGGGGAACCCTTTGAGCCAAGGGTTGGCCTGCCGAGTTTGAAGGAAGTATATGCCTTTTAAAACTAATTTATTCACTCTAAAAATCATTTTCATAAATATCCAAAAAGACATAGATTCCTACAAAGTAGTAAGTGAGGAATACAATTGTTGGGGAAAGAGAGGTAAAATGCGAGAAAATCAGTCCCACGCAGGATATAAAAATAAAAAACTCATAAATGCCTACAAAGTAGAAAATGAGGGATACAATTTTTGGAAAACAAAAAATAACAGGAGAGAGAAATAGTCCCTTGCAAGGGATAAGATAAAAGCACTAGCGTCCAGACGATCCCTCGTCGGTCTTCGGCTTCTTTCCTTTGTCCACCTCATGTCATATGTGAGATCTGTTTGTGATCAAGTGTCTTCCACATAATTGCGACTTTCATACCAATTAGGGATGACAAATATCCTACATGTTTCCTGAGGATGTTCTTGACTTCCACACTTCATATATTTCAACCAAATACTTGGAGTAATCATTTGGCTTGAACATTATCTTGAATCTTCTTACGGGGATTGGTTGATCCATACCTACACGCAAATAAAGTGATCATTCCTCCCACCCCAAATTATAATGTATTTATATTAATTGACATACACTCCCATCAACACATAAAATATTCGTCTACGATTGAATCGTGGCCAATAGACGCAGGGTAGGTTTTATAATGGGCCCAATACCTCCTCAGGTATTGGGTCGTCCTAGGCTCATGCCTAAAATGGATTTTGATTTTGCTCTATCCTAGGTATCCATAATGGGATTTGACCAGGTTTCCAAATGGACAATTTGGGTTTGAAAATACAAACAGTCATCGGACACCTAACGTGCCAATAAGTTGTTGTATTTCCAACTCTTTATTTGGAATCGATCAATAGGGGCCGCGAAACCCCAAACAATTTATATATCAAATGTGGGAGAATGCCATGAATGCAAACAATAGATATAATCAGAAAATAATATCAAATCACCATTTAATTAAGTAAAGTCAAATAAATCAGTCAAAACAATCTAATATTTGGTTAGAATCTTGATAAATTTTCCAGCAGGGTCGCCATTTCTATTTTATCCCTTTTCGATTCGAAGGGTTGGAAAAAGTATTTGACCTTTTAAACTATTCCAAACTTTAAAGAAAATTTTGAAATAATTTAAGAAATTACAGAGTCGCCACTTGATTTTTGAGAAAATATCAAGAAAAACTTAAAATATTTTAAGAACTTGAAAACAGAAACAAATATTTAAAATTAGAGAAACTGGGTAAGAATTCAGGTGACGCCTTGATAAGGTTGTTAAGGCACTCAAGAGCGTCCGTTAAAAAATGATTGATCAAAAGACTATTTGATTGATTTATAAAAGTGACTAGTTTTTAAAAATGTGGTTAACTTTGTAAAATCCTGAGATTCATTTGCAAATTATGGTATTCATTTGTTAAAGTGAAAAAATAGTTTATTTAATTAAAGCAAAATTCTCCTAATAAGAAGATTAAACTAAATTCAATTACTGAATTAAGAGAAAACCAATTACTTCACAAAAATGAAAAGTAAGTGATTTTACTAGAAACATTCATTTTTTTGAAATAAAGAAATCACCAAATTGAACTAGTTATGAAAAGTTGCGACTTTTACCAGGAAAATTGATTTTCATATTTGTGGAGAATTCTCTTTAACTTAAATAATCTACTTTTAAGACATTAACGAAATAAATGTCATTTTTTATTTTTAAGGATTTCATTCTATAAGAGGAAACAATAACACGCACTTCTTCCACAATTAAAAGGCTAATACAGTAAAGCATGTTTTTTACTCTGAGCGCACGATAGCAGGGCTGCTAACGTATGCTGGTAGTGTAAATGGCTATATGATGGAATGAAACATCGTCACCACCAGTTATTATCACGCCGGTGAGTGGAGTACAGTAACACCTAGGCCGGTTAACCATTGGAAACTTCCTCCCCTACTCGTTTCAGCCTATCAGTGAGGAGAATGAGCTAGAGGAGTCGAGGTTGATGAAACCTGACCCAGGAATAGAATCTCATGGCGGTCGGAGGACTCACAATTCCCTCGGAGGTTGTAATTATCAAAAGCTAGAACTTCATCCCAAGCTTCCCCAGTCCGAGCTGAAGTGGAAGCAGAAGCGATAAAGGAGCAAGTGAAACCTACAAATCGGAGCTCGCAAATAGGGAAGGCACTTGCTTATGTACCACAATTGATGAAAGGAGAGAAGCTGATAGTACAGCTAGAGAAAGATGATATACTAATACAGGCCAACCATTGGAGCACGACCCTAATTGGATACGTATTGGGGGATTCTCCATACTTAAAAACAATGGAGAATTATATAGCTCATGTATGGAATATTTTCTCTAAACCACATGTACTATACCATGATGATGGCTAGTACATTTTCAAATTTGCTTCATTAGATGATAGGGAACTAGTGATGCAATCAGCGTTGTATACATATAGGAACAGACCACTGATCTTGAGGAATTGGATGCTAGACTTTGAATTTAATCCTGACTGCCTGAACAAGGTTCCCTTGTGGGTAAAGTTCCCTAGCCTACCTCTGGGTTTTTGGTCGACGGAATCACTGAGCAAGTTAGCAAGTGTAGTGGGGAAGCTGATGTACACAGATAAGTATACTGCGGAGATGGAATGGATTTTATACGCGAGGGTATTAGTTGAGGCTGATATTAGCCACATCTTACCTACACAAGTGGATCTCAATACCCCAATGGGGACCATACAACAGGCCATTATGTATGATTGGATCCCTAAATTCTACAGAGACTGTAATAGCTTTGGACATAATGTTGATGAGTGTCCACACAAGAAGAGAACTGAGAAAGAAGAGCACGACAACCCTCCCTCACAGTAAGGGAGAAGGAAGAGAAACCATAGACGTAGGAAGGTGATCCAATAATGGGAAGCTAATAAAGCTGATAAGGCTAATCCTGAGCAGACCAAAGAACCAGAGCCAACCGTTGACAAGAGCCAATTGGTAGAGCAATCTGATACTTCTCATGATACATTATAAACGAGTGAGCATACAAACAAAGTATTTTCTAGTCCAACTAAGGTTGAAAATATAGTAAAAATACAAAGTAAAGGAAAGGAAATAGCAGGTGAGAAAGTAAAGACTTATTCTCAAGGTGGGAGTCAATTCAAACCCCCATGATTATGTGCTCTTGGAATATTGGAGGGCTTAATAACCTCTTTAAGCAGAAGGAGCTGAAACTCTTTCGGAGGAAGAATAAAGTGGAAATTATAGGAATAATTAAAACAAGAGTGAAAAGTCAAAATGCTAATAAAGTCAGAACAAACATAGCAAGAGACTGGAATGCCCAATACAATTATAGTCATGCTATAAATGGGAGAATTTGGCTTATCTGGTAAAAGCACATTCAGGTAGAAGTACTACAAATGGGGGATCATGATATGCACTATAAGGTAATCAATACAAATACCCAATTTGCCAGTATGCTGACCATAGTGTATGCTAGTAATGACTTGGTGGAAAGATAGGGATTGTAGAAGGAATTGATTGTTCTGGGGAACCAGGTTCAAGTTGAGTGGCTGGTATATGGTGATTTTAACAACGTGTAGACCTCAAGAGACAAAATTGGAGCCCCGGTCACACAGGCTGAGGTGCAGGTATTCCAGGACATGGTAGAAACAAATCAATTTACCCCTTTGAGAAGCACAGGATACCACTTCACATGGTACAATAAGCAGACAATAGACACCAGAGTCAACAGCAAGATTGATTGGGCTTTTAGGAACTACTGGTAGTTGCAGAATCAGGGGCATATTAAGGCTAACTATATGATTCCATGGGTGTCAGATCACTCTCCAATTGTGATTAACTATTACACATAAAAACCCTAAGACTTGTATCCAAATCCTTTAACACTATACTCTACTGTGATGAACCATCATGAGTTCAAAAAGAGGGTGCAAGAGGCTTGGGATAAGAGGATAACTGGCGATCCAATGTTGATTATCTAGAACAAGATGAAGGCTGTGAAGATAACTATTAAGGACTTAAACAAGTACCTTGTAGAATACTAACAACATTTAGAAAATGCCAAGAAAATACTAGAAGTGGTGAAAGTAGGAATGTTGTGAGCCCTTGTAATGCTCAATTATGTGAATAGGAAAAGTTGGCACTGGCAAAAATGGAGAAGTGGAGCAGAGTAGAAGAGCAGGTGATGAGACAAAAATCAAGAGCCTCATGGATAGAAAGTGGTGACTCAAATACAAGATATTTTCATGCTTAGTGAAAGATGAGATCAAGTATCAACACCATTACTTCTGTTCACAATGAAACTGGGGTTAAGTTAACTGAACCTAAGGACTTAGAAGATAAGTTTATTTCATTCTTCTCCAATCTAATGGGGCAAGAAGGAGAGATACACCCTTGTACAGATGCTGAGTTAATTCAGGAGGGCTACTATTTAAATAGGGAGTAGCAGATGAACTTAATCCAGCAGGTAACAACTAAGGAGGTAAAGGCAACAATCAAGAAAATGCCAAAGGAGAAAGCCCAGGAGTTTATGGTTTCCCATTGAATTCTTTACTACATGCTGGGATAAGGTACACTTTGAGGTAATTCAGGAGGGCTACTATTTAACTAGGGAGCAGCAGATGAACTTAATCCAGTAGGTAACATCTGAGGAGGTAAAAGAAGCAATCAAGAAGATGCCAAAGAATAAAGACCCAGGAGTTTATAGTTTTCCCATTGAATTCTTCACTACATGTTGGGATGAGGTACACTCTGATCTATTGAATGTTGTGATCTATTTCTTTAACAGTTGTATGATGGATAAAAGAATTAACTGTACTGCAGTAACTTTGATCCCTAAAGTACCTTCCCCTACTTATGTAAAAGATTATAGACCTATTGTTTGTTGTACAACTGTGTATAAGATAATTACTAAAGTGATTACTAGAAGATTGAAGAGTGTTATAGGGGATCTGATAGGGGACGCACAATCAGCCTTCATTGAGGGGAGATGCATTACTGACAACAACATATTTTCTCATGAGCTTTTCAAAGGCTATAATAGAAAATGCATATCTCCAAGGTGTGTTCTCAAAGTGGACATCAGAAAGGCTTATGATTCACTAGACTGGTCATTCTTGAGAAGATAAATGATAGAGGTGGGATTTCCTAGTAAGTTTGTAGAATGGATAATGGCATGTATAACCACTCTTTCTTATTCCTTGACTATAAATATAGACCAACTGATTCATTACAAGGCAAGGGGGTATAAGGAAAGGTGACCCAATGTCACCTTACCTATTTTTACTTGCTATGAAATACTTGAACATGTTACTAAAGTAGCTGACCAAGAATAAGAACTTGTGATTCCATCCTAGATGTAAGAAAGTGGGGGCTATACATATCTGCTTTGATGATGATCTACTGATGTTTTGTAAAGCTAAAACAGGGTCCATCAGACTTCTTAACCAGATATTTAGGAAGTTCTCTCAGGTGATAGGTTTGCACATAAATATAGATAAAATCTCTTTATTCCTGGCCGGTATATCAGATAACTTGAAGGACATCCTAGAGGAGACTGGCTATAGTGGTAGAACATTTCCATTCAAATACCTGGGAGTACTTATTGCTTCCAGGAAACTATTAATTGTACTATGTTGGCCCTTGGTTGAGAAAATAGTAGCAAAGATCACTTACTGGTCTGCAAGATTATTAAGCCATACAGGAAGGTTTCAATTAATCAAAGAAGTGACATTTCGTATGCAGGCATACTGGGCATAGGTGTTTTTGATCCCTAAGAAGGTACTAAAATGCATTGAGACAATATGTAGAACATACTTGTGGACTGGAAAGAATGAAATCTCTAAAAAGGCATTTGTCTCATGGGAAAAAGTGTGCTTACCACAGGGTGCAGGAGGGCTGAACGTGATCAACTTATACCTATAGAACAAGGCTGCAATAGCAAAACATCTATGGGTTGTAGCAATGAAAATAGACTAGCTATGGATAAAATGGCTCTATACCTTCTATATAAAGCAGCAGGAGTTGGAACATATCCCTCTACCCAAGAATGTCTCTTGGGTAATTAGAAAGATATTGAATGCCAGGAAACTGGTTTTGGAGACACTACAACTGCAAGGACACATACTGGACAGGTTGATTCAACTGCAGAAAGGAGAGAAATTCAGCATCAAAAAGTTGTACTTATTGCAGATACCTCAGCACCCTAAAGTAGCATGGAAGAAGCTAATTCTACAACCTCACATGCAGCCTAGTCACAAATTCAACATGTGGTTAGCTCTACAACAAAGACTGGAAATTGTGGAGAGACTACTGAAGATTGGAATATAAGTCCTTAAAACTTGTGTATTCTGTGATGCAGCACATGAACTATTTGACCATTTATTTTTTTGAGTGTAGCATCACTAAGGGCATCTAAAGAAGACTACTTACTTACTTGGCTTGGAAAAGTTAGAACAATTGAAAGCGGGAATACAAAGGTACAATGGCTGGTGATAGGACTGAAGCATGAAATAGCGTTCAGAGAAGTCGTAGCATCAATTTTCAGCATGATGATCTACTACATCTGGACAGCCAGGAACACACTCAGATTTCAGAAGGGAACTTATTATAGTGACAAAATTTGTAGAGATATAGCACTGCATATACATACTAAATGAAACTTTGTAATTAAATGAAACAAAAACTTGTAGAACCTTAATACTTATCCTTGATGTACTAATAGATAGTCAGAAGTTAATTGTATATATGTGAGGAGAATTAGAAGGTGAGAGGTGATTGGTCAGCAATCACCTAGGTTTGTAATGAACAATTTTGGTGAAATGAAATTTTCATTTATAAAAAAAAACAATAACAAGAATTCATTTTTATTGATTCAAATATTAAGGTTTATGACAACTGATAATCGAAGATAAAATATAAAGATAAAGCAAAAATAACAATTCGAATAGGGAGTTATTAAGGTTAACCAAATTTAAAATTTTAATACAACAAATAAATACAAAATAAATAAAGAAAAGAGGTTTGGGCCTTTTATCCGGACCATTTCCTAAAAGCTGTCGAAATTTAGAATTTTGGACTTGGGTCCATTATCACTGTGTCTATCAGATGTATACTACAACCTTTCTTCTCACGTTTTGGTATATCTTTTGTGTATATGACCGTGTTTCGGTCATGTATACACATCTATTTGCCCTCCACCCACATATCCACATAGGTATACCATTGTATACTCATGTATACTGCTATAAATCAGTCTTTTCGGGGACTTTGGTATGGAGGAACTCAAAGAAAATGCAAGAGGGGAGTCCATTGGACTCAACCATAAGGGGTTCATGCAACAAAGAGATGAGAATTAGTAAAAGAAGTTGAGAGTGAAAACATTAATAAAAAAAAATAGGCTTAATTCTAAAAAAAGAAGTTTGATGATTAGTTAGGCTTAATTTTAAGAAGCTATTTCAATTAAAAGCCAAATACGATAGCAAGTAACACATTTTTATTACTTAAATATTCATGTTGAAATACAAAGGTGGAATAAACTAATGCATGTTCCATATAAAATGAGAAAATCACATCTTTATGAGAAAGACCAACTGAAGCCTAAGATGGAAAAACATTACTTTCATTGTATTAACCTGATTATATCAAACACATAAGAGGATTCATAATCAAAAGAGAACAAACAACTTGATATCTTGACAAAACAGATAAAATCTATGGAGAGGGGAGGGAGCATGATATTATTTTTGGGAAATTAATTATGATACAATGGGGTTCAACACATTTTTTTAACTGTAGAGGATTCATAATCAAATGATAGCAAACAACTGGATATCTTGACAAAAGAGATAAAATCTACGGAGAGGGAGGGGGGAGCATGCTATCATTTTTGCGAAATTAATTATGATCCAATGGGATTCAACACATTTTTAACAGCTCTAGCAACATAACAGATTAACGATGGACAAATAGGAAGAATCGAGAAAGATATAGAGATTTTCAAGGCCTGAGAACAATAAGAAATCAAATCAACTGATTCAAAGCTCCTTGAGTTCAATCGGCCTCAATGATCCACTATCTTCTCGAATTGAAACCGTCCTAGAAACCACAACCTAACAACAAATTATACAACACTTAAAAAGAAATAACTAGAGGAAATTAAGGCTTAAACCATCAGTGCTCTCACCACATGAACAAAACACCACGGAGCAATTTTTTGATCTATTTTAGACGAATATTTTCTTTGAAGCAGACCCAAATTGCATGTTATGCGCAGTCAAGTTAATGCCAAGACAGGTGAATAAGAATTATAGCAAATAATCGATCAAAGAAAGTATTCGCCTTGAAAAAGTAATCGGACTGAAACCAAATTGAAAGATGATGAATTAAAGCTAGCAAATGACATCAAACAGGTTCATAAAATAGATGAGAAAAAGGAAAAAAATATTAGGTGACGGAACCAAAACAACAAGAACATCAACATATCAATCATCCTGAAACCTACGTACTTTATATCCTTCTACAACTAATAATCCCAGCAACATTATTACTACGACGTTAATGAAGAAATAATTACGACAAAAAATCTAAAAGAGAAAGGCATTAACCTTTTTAGGAAAGCAAACCAGACTACGACCTTCGTCGAAATTCTCGCTACCACTGGAATGAAATTGAATTAGTAGCCTAGAAATTCAAGCTCAAACGAGTCTTATCAAATTTTTTAACACCGAAATCCTTTAAATTTGGGGTTTTTCGCTATTTACGTCTCCAACCTTTTACACATACGGAATAGTAGTGTATTTACAAAGGGATTTTGAGGTGATATTTTGGAGAATTTGGCAATGTGGGAAAGGGATTCTCGAGGGCATTTTGGGGATTTTTGAAAAGGGGATATGATTTGGGAAAATCAAAACGGATATATTTTGGGGGAAATCACACGCTTTGAACGGGAAACAATACAAGAGAGAGAGAGAACTTCATCGTTTTAGGTCTGAAGAATCGTCATTTTGGTTGAGGTTGCCGCTACTAATATGTGTTTGTCAAAGGTGTTGTTATGTTGTTTGTTGTTGTACGTTGCCTGGTCGAAGTTATTGGCTGTAGTGAAGAATAAAAACAAAAGAGGGTCGGGTTGGGTTTTTTTGTTTGGGGCTGGTGTATACAGAATTGGAAGGGGAAGGATGGTTGGGTAGAATTAGGATTAGGGTTATTTAAAACATAACCCCAATTAGGATTTAGGATTTAGGATTTAGGATTTAGAATTTAGCCAATTTTATTTAATTTTCGATCAAATAAAAAATTATTTTGCCAATTACATTGCAATTGTTGCCAATTTGATTCAATTATGGCCAATTTAATAGATTACAACAACAACAACAATATACCCAGTGTATTCCCATATATAGTGGGGTCTGGGGAGGGTAGAGTGTACGCAGACCACTACCACAAGTGAAATAGAGAAATTATTTTCGATAGACCCCCGGCTTAAGACCAGTAGCAGTATAACACACATAAAATATAGATGTATATAAACTAGTACAATATGCAAAATAAACTAACACCGCTAGCCACAAGATAATACTATAACCACAGGATAATACTACAATCATAAGATAATACTAAAACTATTTATCTAAAACTATATACATCACTTAGCACCACGAACAATAAACTTCTGACAAAAATAAAGAATGCTCTCCTACTACTACCGACACACTCCCACTCCCTAACCCTCTACCCTAATTCGCGTCCTCCACAACTTCCTATCAAGGGTTATGTCCTCCGTAAGTTGTAACTGCTCCATATCATTCCTAATCACCTTCCTCTAATATTTTTTCAGCTTACCTATACCCCGCTTAAAACCATCCATAGACATTGTCTCATACCTCCGCACTAGAGCATCAGAGCCTCTCCTCATCACGTGCCCGAACCAATGTAACCTCACTTCCCGCATCTTGTCCTCCACCGAAGCCACTCCCACCTTCTCCCAAATAATCTCATTCCTTACCCTGTCTTTTCTGGTATGGCCACACATCCAGTGCAATATCCTCATCTCCGTCACCTTTAACTTTTGGATGTGGGTGTTCTTAACTGACCAACACTCGACTCTATACAACATAGCCGGTCAGAATGCCACTCTGTAGAACTTATCTTTAAGCTTCGGGGGCACCTTTCTATGGCATAAAAATCCCAAAGCAAGCCTCCATTTCAACCACCCTACCCCAATACGATGCGTGACATCTTCGTCAATCTCACTATTGCCCTGAATCATAGACCCCAGATACTTAAAACTATCCCTCTTCTGAATAGCCTGAGGGTCTATCTTCACCACCATGTTAGCCTCCTACGATACATCACTAAACTTACTCTCCAAGTACTTCATCTTGGTTCTGCTCAATCGAAAGCCTTTATACTCAAGGTTCTGTCTCCAAATCTCCAACTTATCATTAACTCCTTCCCAGGTCTCATCAATCAGTACCATATCATCAGCAAATAGCATACACCAAGGCACTTCTCCTTGAATACGCCGCGTCAAAACATCCATCACCAAGGCAAATAAAAGAGGACTAAGAGTTGATCCTTGGTGCAACCCCATTAAAATCGGAAAGTGCTCCAAATCTTCACTTACCGTCCTCACTCGAGTCTTCGTACCATCATACATGTTCTGAATCGACATAGTGTACGCCACGGGCACCCCTATATCCTCTAAGCACCTCCACAGAATCTCCCTGAGAAATCTATCATAAGCCTTCTCAAGATTAATAAACACCATGAAAAAGTCCTTCTTTCTCTCTCGAAAATACTCCACTAATCTCCTCACAAGGTGAATGGCCTCAGTAGTCGAGAGACCTGGCATAAAAATAAATTGATTCTCAGAGATAGTCAAGATCTTTCTCAGTCTCAACTCGACCACCCTTTCCCAGACCTTCATAGTATGACTCAATAACTTAATACCTCTATAGTTGTTACAACTCTGAAAATCTCCCTTGTTCTTATACAATGGAATCATAGTAATCCTCCACTATGCTTCAGGTATCTTTGACGTCCTAAAAATACTGTTAAACAACTTTGTCAACGACTCCAAACCTACCCCGCCAGTGCTCTTCCAAAAATCCACTGGAATCTCGTCTGGCCCCGTTTCCCTGCCCGACGCATCCTGCAAATAACCCCTTTGACCTTCTCAACCTTTATGCACCTAAAATAATTATAATCGTGACACTCCTCAGATTTCTCTAAGTCCCCCAACATAAAACCTTTGTCCCTCTCGTCGTTCAAAAGTTTATGAAAATAGGACTGTCACCTCTTCCTTATGAGGGCGTCCTCTACCAACACTGTACCATCATCTCCCTTAATGCACTTCACTTGGTCAAGGTTATGAGACCTCAGCTCCCTGTCCTTGGAAAGCCTATACAACTTCTTATCCCTATCTTTCTCATCTAAAGCCGCATACAAGCTCTCAGAAGCTGCCGTCTTAGCCTCCATAATCGCTAACTTAACCTCTCTTTTATCTACTTATACTTCTCTTTATTCCTCTGACTCTCCTCATCATCTTTTCTCTCAACCAACTTAGCATAAGCCACCTTCTTAGACTCCACTTTTCTCTTGACCTCTTCGTTCCACCACCAGTCCCCCCGATGCTTGCCAGGACGACCTCTCGAGAAACCTAAAACCTTCCTAGCGGTCTTCCTAATGCAATTGCCCATCGTCTCCCACATATTATCTACATCCCCCCTACTCTCTCAAGCCTATTTACTCCTCAACTTCTCCTCTATCTCTAAAGTATTAGCCAAAGTCAAGCTACCCCACTTAATCTTAGGTCGAGTCTCTACACTCCTCTTCTTTCTTCCTTTATTGATCACCAAGTCCATCACCAACAACCTATGTCGAGTTGAAAGATTCTCGCTAGGTATGACTTTACAGTCTTTACATAGCGCTCTATCACTCTTTCTAAGGAGAAAAAAATCTATCTGAGTCTTGGCCACTGAACTACGGAAAGATCGAATTAGCTATTCACAACCCAAAAGTCCTAGAAAAATCCAAAAGAGAAACTCCTTCTTCATTCTGCTTCCAAAACCGAAACCGTCATGCACATTATCAAAACCTCTCGACAAAGACCCAATATACCCATTGAAATATCCTCCCACAAAAATCTTCTCAGTGCTCAGGACGCCCCTCACCACCTCATTTAAAACCTCCCAAAAGGCCTTCTCCTCCTCCTCGATTATATATTTTCATATTTCATATATATGAATATGAAAATATATAATCTTTACCTAAGATGATAAAATTACCTGGATAAATATTTTGAAAATCTTTTATCCGGATAAAATAAATATTATAATTTTATTTAAAATCAAAGAAACTTAGAATTAAACTTAGTTGTGGAGGGCGAAAATTAGGTGTCAACATTAAAAACCGTGTCAATCATCCCCATACTCTAGAAATACCACAACACAATCACGGGGATGGGTAAAATGGTCAGATCATACAGAAATACATATTTCACATAATACATCAAAAATTGAGCTGCTACATTGTTGATTTAGTTGCTAGCTCAAACTGGTATATTTTTTAGATGGATGTGCATAATGCATTCCTTTAAGGTGATCTTGTTGAAGAAGTATACATGCAATTTCTAGATTGTTTTGTAAGCCAATGGGAATGTTAGAAGGTATGTAATCTACACAAGTCCTTGTATGGACTTAAGCAGGCTTCAAGACAACGAACTTAAAACTCACAGAAGCCTTTGTTTATATGGGATTCACACAGTCTCACTATGATTATTCTTTGTTCACACAAAATTTTGGTAGCGATTTTATGATTATGCTTATCTATGTTGATGATCTATTGATCACAGGAAATAGTGTGGTTCTAATCAATCAAGTCAAACATGATGTACAATATAAGTTCAGAATAAAGGATCTTGGAGAAATAAAGTACTTTCTACGAATTGAATTTTCAAGATCTAATCAAGGAATACCTATATGTCAAAGAAAGTATGCTTTAGAGCTCATCTCAAAAGTAGGATTGGCTGGCAACAAGCCAATGAGTATCCAACTGAGTTTAATCATGATCTTATATTAGTTGAGCATGATACATTTTCAAGTGATGATGCGGAGTCAACTAATAAAATGTTGGAAAATAAAAGTAGATACTGAAGACTAGTCGGTAGACTTTTGTATCTTATTATGAGCAAACTTGATATTGCATTTGTAGTACAAACATTGAGTTAACCTATGCATAATCCTAAGCAATCACACTGGAAAGTTGGTTTGAGAATGGTCAATTATATCAAAGGCACACCAAGTTTAGGTGAGTTCATGCTTGCAAATGATATTAAACAACTGACTACTTATTATAATTCAAATTTAACTTCTTGTGTTGAAACTAGAAGGTGTGTATTACAGGTTATTTAATAAGATTTAGGGAAGCCTTAATCTTCTGGAAGTCAATGAAACAAAGCACCGTAATTAGAAGTTTTGTTGAATCAGAATTCAAAAGTAAATGCCATCCACAATTTCTAAGATTATATGGCTTATAGGACTATCAGAGAACTAGGAGTTGAGATTACTAAACCTATTGCATTGTACTGTGATAGAAAAGGCACAATTCAGATTGCAACACATCTTATATTCTATGAAAAAATAAAACATTTTGACATTAGTTGTCATTTTATTAGAGAAAAGATTCACGAAGAGAAGATAAAGACACAAAATATTAGAAAACTGAGCAGACTGTTGATCTTCTGACTAAGGGTCTGTGCAAGCCACAACATGATTATCTACTAAGCAAGCTGGGAATGAAAAATGTATTCCATCCCTCATCTTGAGAGGGAGTGACGAGACAATACACAATAATAAAGTAGTAAAACTGTACTATCATGTTGCACTAAGTTAATGACTAATTATAATTAGTTAGAAGTTAATTTATTGGTGAGTAGGTAATAATTAGAATCTAAGTCGGTTATAAATGTGTATAAATAGAAGTAGTCATTGTATAGCTAAAGTGGCTGAAATATTTTCTTCTTCTCAATTAGCTTTCAGTGGAAGCAGTTTTCATTTCCTTCCTCTTTGCTCTTCTCTGTTCCTTTCCTTTTGTACACATTTATCTTCTTAGCTAAGCTTTCAACACTAAGATTTAAATTATTTGCCCTTATTAAACTACAATTATTTTCAAGATATTTCTCAAAATATTGAATTTATTATATTGAAAAATTAATATAGTAAACTTATCATTATGTTTATTGCTATATAAAAAAATATTGAAATTTTAAGAGGTGTGAGTGAAAAATGAATTGAAGTTTTCTTTGAAAAGGCACCAAGAGAAATGATGCAATCTGAATAGGCACCTTTTCACTTTGAATGTTGTGACCCTTTCGATGGGTTGTGTCTTTTACCATAGGTTGTGACCTCTCTTATAAGTTGTGACTTTTTTGGTAAGGCACAATAAGCTTATTTTCATACTATCTTTTCAATGGCTATAAATTTCAGAGGGCTACCTCAGTTTTATGCATCAAATTTTCTAAACTTCTTCTGCATATTTTCTTATAAATAAATAAATATAGAGACTTTGCTATGTGATTTGTTGTCATTCTTTGCGTTCGATGAAGTCGTTGGCATTTGAGGTACCACTACTTCATTCATAGGTATATTCATTTTATGCTGGAGAAAGTAATCTAAAACCTCAGATATAGTGAAGGGACTAAATTTCTTAAGTACACACAAGAAAATTATAAACTTGAATACTTTAATTAAGTTCTTTGCCTTTCTGTTTTCTAGTTTTATTTTTTTGATTTACTCTTTTGAATACAGGATACTAACAATTTTAAGAAATTTAATGTTATTGTTTTCATGTGTTCAATTATGTTGCAGATTACGAGATGATGAGGAAATTGGAGTATGCAGTAAGGTGTTGGTCTGCAATTAAACCATAAAGTCAGCTACAACTCAATTCAAAAAGTTGTAAGTAAAATTAAATTTTGAAATTGTA
The DNA here is from genome assembly GCA_030864215.1 of Capsicum pubescens. Lineage (NCBI taxonomy): Eukaryota > Viridiplantae > Streptophyta > Magnoliopsida > Solanales > Solanaceae > Capsicum > Capsicum pubescens. The sequence continues at coordinate 225,988,910 of CM061549.1, forward strand.
TATTCACTTTCTTTGTTTTTATCCATCATAAATACATAGTAGTATATATAATATGGTTAATGTAATCTGACATTAATTGACAATACCACATGTTGTTGCAAAATATTTTTTTTCATGTTTGCATTAAATGCTGTTATTTCTCATAAAATAATAAAATGGTATGAGTAATGAGCCAACTTGAAAAGCCCAATAATAGAAGTATTATGAATATAATGGTTACAAGTTAACGAAGGTTACTAAATTAAAATGAGGTATAATATAGAATTATCATATTTTTTTATTCTTGGAGAAATCAAATGGTGTAGTATTTGTAGAACTGATTGCTTGGGGAAAAGATTATCATCTCCTAATATGCTATCAGACAGGTCAAGATCTTTCCTGCTACATAAGTACATCTAGAAATATATATCAGAATGTAGAAGCAATAGCCTCCGATGATGAAAATTTTCCTTGTCATACTCCCAAACGAAAATCAAAAAGAGATGACCTTGTCTGTAAAGGCCTTTATTCCGCGGAAGGCTGAGGGTCGATTTTAATAGATGGACCAATTATAATGACTCCTTCGCTGAATAGAAGTTGTTGTATTAACCTGAATCGCACACTCGATCTTAAGGTAACGGTGAGCTTTTTGATCCCAATTGATTTTGTTTATGTACTATTTAGTATATGAAATTAATTAACGAAGGAAAGTGATTGATTCAAACTTGTCGTGGTTGCAAATCAAGTATATTGTTCTTGTATGTCATAAATTTATTAGTTGAAAGGTAAGAATTAATTTAGTGCAAATTCTTGATTATATCAACGAAAATTATCCATCACATTGGTTCTAAATTTGTGGCCAAACGACGACACGTATTTCAACCACATATAATGACGCTTGAATCAAAAACATCAAATTGAAGTCGAAAGTTTGTTCCTCAATTTTGAGATTAAAGTCTACGTGACTTTATACTCATTTTGTACTCGATTTGGAAAAAAATAAAATTTTACTGAGTAAATATGTTTGACTTATAATTCGGTTTGAAAATATAAAAAACTTCACCGTCTTTAGTCAAAAAATCTTTTATATCATCTTCAGTCCATAATTCTGGAAAAGTCGATTGTGAGACATCTTCTATAACCTCAGGACGTCGAAATTATTAATGTGATTTTGTTTTCTTCATTGATGTTATTACTACATATATTGGTGCGGTGGTTGCAAATCGCATCATTGAATTTATTTGTTACAGTAAAGACTACAACGATGATTAAGATGATTGTGTATGCTAAAGCTTTGAGTGAGTCAATGATTGTGTCTTAAGAGTAAGCATTAAATATTCAAAATGTGGGGGGTCTTGGCTTATATTAAAGTCAATATTAGACTTGGTGTCTAATTTAATTTGAAACCACACGATAAGAAATTCAATGACATTCTTGTATTATATCAAACCCAATTTTTTTTTAAATATATTTGATATGATGGTCATATATTTACTAGTATATGACTAGTTTATGAAAATATCAAATTGATAATCGAACATATACTTGTTCAGAAGAGTTATGTTCTTTTATGAAAGGATGTCACTTAAATGTCGTAAATTTTTATGAGAAAATATGTCTATTAAAATATAATTATTTATATAGACATGAATCTTAGTGAAAGACTACCCGCATTCAAGTTTTTTATATCCAAAAATGATAGAAATTAAACTGAAAATCGTTATGCGTTCAAGTTTTTTATATCCAAAAATGATAGAAATTGAAAATCGTTATTGTGTATGCCACCAATAGTAAAGAATTTTGATTTCTCATAAAAATAAAAAAGCCTAGTTGTTTTAATTAGTCGTTTGATGATTGATCATATATATTTTAATTAAAAGTAGAGTTCTTTAATTTCGTGAATGAATGTCATTTTAAAGGTAGTGACTTTTCATGACAAGATGTGATTGTCGAAAGACAATTCTTAGAAAAGTAAAAACAGTTTACTGGATGAATAAGTTTGTTAGTCGGTAAATCGAAGAACAATTAATGATAAGAAAAAAAATTGATAATATCTTGAATTTTCACATTTATGAATGTGCTATTAGTTGGATATTTTGAAGAAGTAGACTAATAAGAAATGGAACAATTGAGAAATATATATATATATATTCAATGGATATGACGACAGTTGAGGTCAATCTTCTACTTGACGAGTATTGATATGATAAAGTCACTTTAAGTCGAGTCATCAGTCTATAATATATCATACTTTCTAAATATAATTTACACTATAATAAATATTTCACGGTTATGAGGAATATAGTGATGCGAATTGAATCACCGAATTAAATAAATTATATACACCAGTGGATATTTTCTTACCATTGAAGAATGATCAATATTGACTTGGAAATCATCAGAAAGATATGTATCATCTGCTCCACAATTGAGTCAAAGCTCATAGTTTTAGACAAGGTTGGTGAAAAAATTAAATGACTTCGAAATTCCTTAAAAGAAATTCTATCAAATTCTTGACACATGCATACTTACATTGCGATAGTCAAGAGGTAATTGAAAAGTTGAGAGTGTTATGTATGATGAAAAGTCAAGAGATAATGTGTTGGATCAACTTACAAAAGCGCTTACTAGAGAAGTGGTTGAAACATCATCGAAGGGAGTGAGACGATGGCCGAGAACAAGTCATCGTGGCAGTAACTTTACCTAGAAGATTGAAGATTCTGAAATCTAGGTTCAAGGAGATCAAACAATATCATTAATGACGATTCAACATTGTCAAAAATAACGTTTTTGATCCATTCTCGTGACGTGATAATGTTTAGTATTAAGGATAAAGTGTTAAAGTTTTTTAATGTATCTACGGGATGACATGCGTAGAAATCACCTATGTGAGTGTGAAGTATAAGTTGCTTCAAAGAGAATTCTATAAGGTCAATTCTCTATGCACTTATGAATCGACAATGTTCATGGCTAAAATAGATAAAACAGTGAGAATCATAGACTATTAAAGGATTGATTGTGTGACATATGATTGTTTAGTTATACACCAAATCTCGATAATTTAAAGATATCAAATTTATTGATTGACCAAATATATTCGACATATGTTCACTAAGAAAAGTTCAAATGAAAAGCTACTTATGAATCACACAGTTTTTATGTATGTATTTTATCATATAGCCTTTCCCATTTATGTGGGGGTATTGTTGAGTTTTTAAGAGGTGTGAATGAAAAATGAATAGGAGTTTTCTTTGAAAAGACATCAAGAGAAATGATGTAATTTGAATAGGTATCTTTTTCACTTTGAATAGTTGTGACCCTTTCGATGGGTTGTGTCTTTTACCATAGGATGTAATCTTTCCTACAAGTTGTGACTTTTTCGATAAGACACAATAATCTCCTCTTCTTACTACCTTTTTGTTGGCTATATATTCAGAGGACTAGCCTTAGTTTTCTGCATCAAAATTTCTAAACTTCTTCTGCATATTTTCTTATAAATAAATAAATATATTCTTTGTTGTGTGATTTGTTATTGTTCTTTGCGTTTGATGAATTTGTGGTGTTTGAGGTACCGCTACTCCATCGATAGATATATTCATTTTATGTTGGGAGAAAGTAATACAAAACCTCGGTATAGTGTAATGAACTGATTTGTGAATTTTATATTTTTATGTGTTGTGATAATTTAACCCTTTATCCATAGTTGTTACATATTGATTTTGAGGTTCGAGGAAGGTTGGTACAATTTATGATGTAATCGAAAATAAGTTCTGTGAGTTTGTGATTTTTAGAGGCTTGAGGAGCCATGGAATTGACTTCAGTCAACATTCTTTGTTTTGAGTGTTGGATAGCAAACAAATTGAGCCAATAGATTCGAGATGTCGAATTTGGGTTATAGGCAGGGTTGGTTGGTTTCGAAGTTTTTATTTATCATTTCAATCCATGGTTTGAAAATAGTGAAAAAGGAATTTCGAGGATTAATATTTTTAAAAAAATCTTTTTTGAAAATTCAACTTCGCCATTGACTCCAGAAAATTGAAATTATCCAAGTAACATAGTTCATTTGCATTCACAAGATTTTGAACGAGTTCCGAGGATACAATTGGAAACTTGACATTTTTGCCAAATTGATGGCACAACCTCGGTGGTCGCTTAAGCAGCAACACACCACTTTACATCTAGCTTGGCAGTCACCTACCACTAAAGCTAGCATTTAACCACTTTAGCAGTCAACCATCACTTAAGCGGTCATTTGACTACTTAAGCGGACAACATTGGACAGTATATAAGTCTCTTTTCACTTTTTTTCTCCATTTTTGTACCTTTGAGTTTTGGAATTTGAGTGATGTTTGAGAATTTCTTCACCATTTAAGCTTGGGCGAGCTCTAAAATCTTATTTTCACTATTTTCCATTGATTATATCTTCAAAACTCTTTTCAGTCATGATTTTGGAATGAAAAAAATTAGAGTTTTTCGGTAAAGTTTAAAAATGGATTTTGTTTGATTTGCACCTCATTTTAACCCATTTTGCCTGGGTTTTCTCCTGTAATTCCTTTAATTATGAAAAATGTATTTTTAAAATAAAATTCTAGTTTTACCCCTTTTATTTTTTAAGTTATTTTTGAACTCATTTTGGCGTTGGTCTGAATATGGGTAATATGGGTTTTGTCGGCTCTCTTATGTGTAGATGATATATTTGAATGATATAGTTGATTTTGAGGTCGTTCGTGAGGCGAAGGATCTGTGTTGAGGCATTTTAGACTAGAATTGCATTATTTGGAGGTAGGTTATGATTTAAATTCTTTCAGATTGAGCTGGGTAGTCAAGGAATAAGTCTTATTTTTGGGAAAAATAACTATTGGGTTATATTTTGAGATTATTTTTACTATTGTATGTCCGTATGGGGGCTTATATCCTGTTGTGGTTAATTTGTGATATCTGATATTGTATGTTGCCCATGTGGGGACTTTATTTAACATCATTGGCCTTATTTGTGCATCTAAGTTCCTTTATTCTGAATATGATGTCCATGCGGGAGATTATTTTGCTAATTTAGGTCTTAATTGAGCATTGTTTGCTTTTATCTTGATAAAATATTTGAGTTAGGATTGATATGATATTAATGATGTCTTTCATGTATGTTTATTCCGATGGTGCCTAATTAGGGTTGATAATCATTAATTGTGGACATATTGAGTTGATTTCTAGGCTCATTTGTATATATACTCCATGTTGGATGGATTGTGTATCATCATTTGAGTTGATTGTGAGCATTACATCCTCGGTTCATACATACATATTCATGAGATATTGGTACAACTAAAATCACAATTTTTGAAAGAAAATGACTAACTTTTGAAAAACCTTTGACCAAGGTTATTTGCTCTGCAAGGTTGGTTATGATATTTTGGAAATCTTTGACTGAGGTCATTTGCCGGCAAGATTGGTTATGATATTTTTAAAACCCTTTGCCTAGGTCATTTGTCGGTAAGGTTGGCTTGAGATTGAGATATGAGATACAATATATGGATTGCTAACCCCTCCTCCCCAATGGCCCATGGGTCCTACATGGTAGCTTCAAGCTCGATGGGAGTATACGGAAAATCATGCAATGGCTTTTATCATTCATCCCATCCACATTGCGTTGCATTTACAGTTGTATCTTGCCTGTTTTGTTTAGCTTTCGCTCCTTGTGTACTGATATTTTATGTATTTCTCTTTTGTATCTGTATTTTTGTTTCTGCTTACTTTATATATATATATACATACATACATACTAGTCCAATTGCACATGCCTCGCACGTATAACTTTTGATCATTTAGAATCAAATGATTTTATCTATTGCGGAGATTTTTAATGAAGTGTAAAAATCTAAAGCACTTTTCAAAGATTCTTCACACTTTAATATAATAATGTAAACATAAACATATATTTTAGTGTAAGCACATATATATTTTACCACCAGAAGTTCTGAGTGGCTGATGAATCATCATTTTTGCATTTGTCATGTAGTACCTCTTTTCCGTGTTGTCAAAGGCTAAGAAGGAAGTTCAAACGGAACCATATTCGTGGTACGGTTATTTTTTTCTATATTAAAAACCCTTCCTTATTTTTAAAGTTCAATCTTTACAAAATCATTGATTACATTATTATTACGTACTCAAAACGTTTAAAAATTTAGTACTTCTTAAATTTCTCTTATTCTAACGCTTTTATATTTATGTCTAGAATTTTCAAATCTTCTTAAAATGAAATTTAGTTGATTTAAAATACTTAAACTAATGGAGATTTTACCATAAATATATTTAATAAATGTTCACTCTTAAATATTAGGAAAGATAGTGAAAAGACGATTTTGTCTAAAGTAAAGACTTTTAATGAAGGGTAAAAAGTTCAAACGACATTTCTAAGGCCGGCCCTTCACACTTTTAATATATATATATATATACACACACACACACACACACACGTAGAACTATTAATGGAGACGGTTTGAGCTACCGCTTGAAACTTGTCTATTTGCAAGTGACATGCTCATAGTATATTTTACTTGTCTTAATTTATACTTTGCACAGTCGGCCTATGATATCTACTGAGTACAAGTTGACCATACTAACTCTTATTGTGTCCTTTCAAAGCAGATTTTAGTATGAGCACTCCCCGTGGCAGTAGATTCATGATTTTCGAAGATTGTGACTAAGGTACTGGGTTGATCTAGATATCAGAGTCGACTTTCGGACCTCCTCTTACTTTATCATGTCTTTACTTGTTTTTGAAGACAGACTTTGTATCTACCTATATTTATATGATGTTTTAGATGTTCTGTGCTTTGACACCATTTCTTGGGGTTTCTATGTTATATTATTTAGATTTCCGCTTCATTTATATCTTATGTTGGCTTGACTTCGTTCTAAAAGTCCCGTCTTTGTTTATTTTGTGTCTCCTTTATCAACTTGAGTGATTAACTTATTTATCAAGGTTGGGCCACGATAAGTGTCATCATGGCCTGATCTTTGGGTTGTGACATACAGTAAGGAAATTAAATTTGTTAAGTATACACAAGAAAATTGTAAGCACGGATAAATTAAGTTCTTGATTTTTCTATTTTTCAATTTTATTTTTCTGGTTTACTAGTTTGAACACAAGATACTAACAAAAAATATGTCAAGTCAATACTATATGGATAGAAGGAGTACTTCATAATTATGAATAAATAAAAGTGAAATATGGATAAATAATTATGAACACAAGAGACATTTTGAACGAGATGTGTTAATGTTTAGTCCAAATTGTTAAATATTGGACAATCCATCAGCATGAACTACGATGGTATAGTGGTGGGAATATTGCACCTTTAATTATAGGTTTGGGGTTCAAGTTTTGGGTATGGAGAAAATTCCGTTGGAAGCGCCACTTCAAAATGGGTCATGCAGTGTGCGATCTGAATTAATTGGGCGCTAATATAGATACCGAATACTAGGTGAGAAATAAAAATAAAAAAAATTGTTAAGTTACACATTTGCCTGCTCAACTAAAATTACATTCATTAGCCAATTTATAATTTTGCATATATTATACTCTATTTTTTCGGTTGAGCGGCTACTTGAGTGAATTTTCCATTTAAATAATTAGACCTATTTTTTTGGGTAAGCGGCTATTTGTACTCAACTTTTACCTCTATTAGTACCTGTTATGATTTTAAAAAAACTACACTATATATTAAAAATGATTTAAGCATGCAATATAGATGTATTATATATAAAATGTACTAGAAGTAAATTATGCATGCAATATAGATGTAATATAAGTGTCTTAAAATGTATTATGTTTTTTTTTGATAAAAATTTTGCACTATGTATTAAAAGTGAATTACATACAATATCAATGTATTAAAATTATATAATTAAAAATGACAAATATTTTCTAAATATGATATATTTAGTTAAGTTTCGCTAAAAAAATCAATTTCAAAATATCCTCAGCTCATGTAGAGCACATTTCAATTCGAAAAAGAAAAACAAATAAAAAGGACCTCAAAATTATGAGATGAAGAATTTACTATTCATAAGATAATGGAGTATCAAATAAAATCCACCTCTTATTTTCCGAAAATTTTTTGGACGAACAACATAAATCCCGACAGCTTGATTACAGAAAATCTCTTCATTTTACATAATTATTGAAAATTTTAATTTTGGTTTTGTCGAGATATATAATTAGCTCTCGATACATTCAATGAAAATACATTTTTTTTCTTTGTACAGATGCTTAATTAGCTCCTGATAGATTTTTTCTGATTTTGGGTTTGTCGAGATACATAATACATTCAAAGAAAATATATTTTTTATCTTTCTAAAGATACATAATTAGCTCCTGATATATCTTTTTCGATTTTGAATTTGTTGAAATAGATAAGTAGCTCCCGATACATCCAACGAAGATATATAATTAGTTGAAATCTTTGCAATTACTTTGTAAGGATGAGAATTTGTGTAAATATGATAAGTTAAGGTGTATATCTATGTTATTTTTTCAAAATTTTACAACGGGAGAGATCCAACGAACATTAGTTATATGAAACTTTCATTCTTCTTTTAATACTTGGATAGTGAACCCATTTATTTACTTTTTCATGTCACTCATCACCCCACTCTTCCACCCCCTTCTTTTTGAAAAAATGGCATGCTAAAACTACAATAAATACATATTGGCAAAGTGTAGCCAATTTTTAATTAATTGACATAAAATGTCGACTTTCAACGTTTTGGGCCATTTATACTAGCCTAACTACTTTTTTGCTCTCTCTCAATTTAAATTTATTTAATATATTCTCTATCCTTCTTTTTATACTTACGTTTATATTTTTATTTTCTTACAAAATCTTCTACGGTTTTCTTTTGTACTCCATTTTCTTCAACTTGTTTCCCTTTTCTAGTCCATTTTCTTCCTAAGTGGTACTCTCCAAAAAATCTTTTTTCTTAAAACATTGTCCTTTTGCAGGAATTATATCATTAGCACAATCTATAATTGCACCATTTTGTAAAAAATCATCTTCACGATCACTCACTTCATTGTTATCAAGTAATAGATTGTTGTCGATGTTGAGACTGTCGCTCTTAGTATAATTTGGGGTGATTTCAATTCTATTCTCATATACATCAACCGGAAGCACACTATGAATATCTATAGGCTTTCAAGTTATACAAAAAGGACAACCCTCAAAATTGGTGATTTCTTTTTTCATCTCTATGTATACTTATAATCCCATAGTATTGCATATCACCATCGATTTTGAATCTTCATCAATTTTATACCGAACTTGTAAAGAATTGAGATCTATATTTACTTTCAGATGATCAGCAATAATCTGACTGAATTCCTTATAATCAATACCTATATGATGACAATTTGTTCAATTTCATAATTCTCAAATCTGTTTTTAGAGTCTCATTCTCCACTATAGTGAATCTAAAGAGCCAAAGAAGTCACCTCCTCTAATTGTCCGCTAACTTTTCTCTCAATAATAGTAGATCACTTTAAATTTGTGTTTACAATTTAGTACCATAAAAAAGCCTTAATAAAGGCGTACTGGGATACAACTGAAACGTACTTTTAGAATAAGTACTATTAAAAGTAAATTTTTGTTATAAATGTATTTACAATATAGTGAATGTCTATCAAAATCCAATAAGATCTATCAAGATTTGAAGTATCTGTCTTTTAGTCTTAGTCAAAAACTAGGAGTATTTTTCCCTATAAATAGAGGGGTTTTGTTCATTGTATTCTCAATCTTATAATCTCTCATCCCTCACTAAAGAAGGAGAAATAAAGAAGCCTCATCTTTCTCTTATAATCTCTCATCCTTCAATAAAGAAGGAGAAATAAAGAAGCCTCCTCTTTCTCTTAATTTATTCTTGTTTGTTCTTACTTTATATTTCATAACAAGTTATCAGCACGAGACTCTGTCGTCTCAAATTTGAAGGCTAAGGTATTATTTTCTTTCCTTTCATATTGCTAATAATCTTACAAAATCTGAGTTTGTTGCCTCCAGCAAGAACTACCTTTCATGGGTATTGAATACTGAAATTCACTTAGATACTATGGGTCTTGGAGACGCCATAAAGAAAGAAAATACAATATCTAATCAAAATCGTGATAAGGCTATGATTATCTTGTGTTATCATCTTGACAAAATTATGAAAATTGAATACCTTACTACTAAGGATCCACTTGTTTTGTGGAATAGCCTAAAAGAAAGATTTGACCACTTGAAGATGGTCATTCTCTCAAAAACACTATATGAATGCATGCATTATGAAAATAAGAACTTGGGTTCAAACACCATCGATTTGTGGCCTAAGACGCCTTCATATGAATATGAATAAGACTAGGGGTGGGCATGGTATGATATATACCGAATACCATACTGAAACCAAAAAAATTTATTCCGCGGTATAGATGTTATGGTATTTGGTAGGAGTTTTAAATTATTATGGTATTTGACACGGTATTTGGTATTTATGCAATAAATACTGAAATACCGTATACCGCACCGAAGTTTTTTAATAATATATAAAACCCAAATATATTATATTTGAGATTATTAAATATATTTATATGTCATCCATTAGATAATTGAAAATAAAAGTAACTTTTATTCAGAAATAATTCTTTTGGAAGCTTATTATTTCGAAGTATTATGCTTAAGTTTAGGTAATGTTGTTCAATGTTTGCATCTTGGATTACTCAATCGTGATTGAAATATTCTTTTTGTGTAGATAATTAATAAAGATAGTTGTTAGTCTAATATGATTGACACGTTTTTAAGTTTTAAAGTTATAGTTTTTTTATATGAATATATGTAAATCAAAATCAAATAAAGTATGGTTACCAAATTACCGTACCATAAAATACCGAAACCGAATTTAAAAATATCGAACCATACCGAACTAATTTGGTATGGTAATGGTAGTGTTCTTTTAGATACCGAAAACCGAAGTTACCGTACCAAAATTTAAAATACCCTATCATACCATACCATGCCTACCCCTAAATAAGACATTGAGTTTGAACATTATGATGATAAGATGTTGGGCTTAAGTCCCATGGATTTATGCCTAAAACGTCTTTATATGGGTAAGACGTTGAGTTTGAATCTCAATGTACCATATTGATGATATTATGATGGCTAAGGCAAAATAATGTGTTTTTAATAAAAAGTCATGAAATATGTCTCATTGAACATGCTCCATTCTCTGAAGTGAATGTGGTAGCAGTGCATAATATGTCTGAAAGATGATAAGTTATTGAATGCACGAATATACGCGTGGAGGGAAAATATAGTAATGATCATCAAAAGTGATGATATTTTCACATGCATATTATGATCATAAGATATGTGAAAAAAAAATTCTCAAGATCATATGTATGCCTTGATTTGATCCTGAAGTAGAATATCATGAAAGAGGTTATAAGCTATCAGAATCTGATAGGTTTAAGGCACGATTATATTATATTCCTGGGGAATGAGAAACATATTAATACAAACATGTACTTGATTGTGATGGTATCATAACTCACCTCCGAAAGAGGCAGAATAATTTAGAATAGTTATTTTGAAATCTACTTCTAAAGTAACAAATCTGAAATTTATTCATGTAATAACAAATTTGAAATTTACTAAAGTAAAAGATACATGTCATGGTAAACTGAGTTTGCTAGAATACAAGTTTATCAAATTGACATGAACTATTGCGACATCTCAAAGATGTGCATACTGAGTATTTAACATATATTGAAGGATTAGAAAATTCTTCATTACTTTTAATGTTTCTTGTTCTCATAATAAGCTGGTTGGACCAACTAATGTTGGGATTGAATCCCTTAAAATCTGAAAATTATAAAAGGTGAATATTGGGTCGTTCACCTGTCATGTGATCTATTAAGATGCATCCATATAAGATGATCACTTGTACATTTATTGACAACCTGCAGTTTGACATTCATAAAGTTGCCTGCTCAATAAAATTGAGTTAAAAGTATAATTTTCAGATTGTGTAATCAAGACAATTCATCTTGATGATAATGGTTTGACATTGAATGTCTTCGATAAATAGCTAAACATTACTAATGAGAACAAAGCTTCATTTCTTGGTATGAAATATGATATGTTGCATACACTTGTTTGAATTAGACCAATAAATTATGATTATTTTTCCCTCTTAATTGGTTCAAGGTCAGGAACCAACTATTCCATCCAATAGTTTTGATGTGCGATATACTATTAATAAATATACCATGATGTACAAATATATATTCCTTAAAGAAGTTGGAGGATGTATGCTAGTTTTCATAACATAAGGGGGAGATTATAAGCAGCTAAGAAATACGTTAGGAATTATCATCAGATTCTCATTCAAAAGATAATTCAAGTTAAATGTCGAAAGCATCTCATATTTAAGCTGGAAGTGCTTCAATTTTGTGTCCCTAAAGGACAAAATCTATGCATGCGTGAAGCGTGGTAGAAAAATCGATTCCAAATAAAATAATTCTTAAAAAATAAAGAGAAAATAATCATAATAAGAAGGCAATGTGCTCTTGAAGAGTCTACGACATAAAACTTCATGAAACCTTATGAGAGGTTTAGATACCTGAAAATAAAGAAGTGATGAGATCTCAAAATGTTATGTAGCATTGTGAACCAATACAAAATGAGAAATCATCAATGATATCTTTGATACAATAGTGACGCAATTCTGTAAAATATTACAAGGATCTGAATTCTACGTTTATTTAAGCATGCTGACGTAGAAACATTTATAAGTGACATGAAAGGATGCATCTTGGTAAGCTTAAAACTTATTTGATTTGCAATCCAAACACTTGATGATGTTACATGTGAAATGTTGAATATTGTGACTTGACAAAATTTATATGAAACTTTGTAAGTATTCAAAATGTTTGAAGCATATAAAAGTTTCTGGGAAACTTATTTATAATCCTTATATTGCATAAGTTTATAACTTGAAAACCATTGAAACTCTTGGAGAGTTTTCAAAGCAATAGATTATTTGCTGATATGAGAAATATATCGAATTGAATTGGTTATGAAATACCATATCTTAGTACAATTGATGTACTAATGTATCTTGCAAATAGTACAAGGCCTGATATAGTCTTTTCGATTAATTTGTTAGCAAGGTATAATTCTGCTTCTACTAGGAGACATCGAAATGGATCAAACACATGATCTTATTTTCTAAATATTGTAGTTTCGATCTTATTGATTATACTGATGCTGGATATTTATTTAATCCACATAAATCTCGGTCTCAAACATGCAATATGTTCACATATGGGGATACTGTCATATCTTGGAGATATATAAAGCAGTCTATCTAGCCACTTCATTGAACCATGATGAGATAATAACTATTCATGAAGCTAGCCGAGAATGTGTATGATTGAGGTTCATGATACATGCCATTCAAGAAAAATGTGGTTTGAAATGTGACAATGTACCCACAGTTTTATACAGAGATAATGTTGCATACATAACACATCTTAAAGGAGGATTCATAAAAGGAGAAAGAACGAAACACACTTCATCAAAGCTTTTTTATACATGAGCTCCAAGAGAATTGTGATATTAATGTGCAACAGATTCATTCAAGTGGCTATGTGATTGATTTATTCACCAAGTCTCCTCCAATTGCAACTTTCAAGAAGATAGTGCACAAGATCGGGATGCGAAAGTTCATGGATGTTCTCATCAGGGGAACAAATTCGTGTTGTACTCTTTTTTCCTTTCAAGGTTTTGTCCCACTGAATTTTCCTTGTAAGGTTTTTTATGAGGCAGCCGAAATGCGTATTATTCGAAATGTGTACTCTTTTTCCTTCACTAGATTTTTTTCACTGGATTTTTTCTAGTAAGGTTTTAACGAGACACATTATCTATCAATTAGACATTCAAGGGGGAGTGTTATAATGTATTTACATTATAGTGAATGTCTATCGAGATCTAATAAGATCTATCAAGATTTGAAGTATATGTCTTTTAGTCTTAGTCAGAAACTAGGAGTATTTTTCCCTATAAATAGAGGTTCATTGTATTCTCAATTTTATAATCTCTCATCCCTCAATAAAGAAGGAGAAATAAAAAAGCCTCCTCTTTTTCTTAATTTATTCTTGTTTGTTCTTACTTTATATTTCATAACAATTTTTTATTAATGGCTAATTAATACCAATAATTTTAGACTCGTTTATTGTCATTCTTTTACTGGCTACTTTTTTTTGCCAAATATATTAAATTGTGGAATGTGTAGTCAATTCCTCCTCCTTTTCCTTTCATGTTCTTGTTCTTTTTGTTTTTAATTAATATCCAAGTTTTAAATACACAATTAAATAAGTATTTAATAATAAAAGTATTAATAAATACATTTTTGTTAAAATAACCAACACCCTTATAACTATAACATTAAAATAGCTTATTTTTCATCATTTTTTTATCAATATCAAATTAACTAAAAAATTCTATGATGTCTTCTTAGTTCTTAGTTACTAGCTTTTTTTTTAATACTATTAAATTAACTATATTATCCTAATATTTTTTTAGTTTCTCGTAATCACTAGCTTTTTTTGTTGAGTTTTAATTTATATAGTTGTGTGTTTTTTGTGGAAATAATTTGACTTTAAAATATTTTTTTTATCCTTAGAGAATGATTTACAGCCATATAAATCGTCTAGGAGTGTTTTGGACTATAAATTTCAAAGGTTGAACATATTTTTCTTAAATTTTGTATCAAATTAAATAGTGTCACATAATATCATAATGTGAAGATAAATAATAATAATAATAATAATAATAATAATAATAATAATAATAATAATAATATAATGAGTAGCATTAAGAAATTGTATGAGACAGACTGATTTTTGAAGAATGAATTAAGCGCTTTAGGTTTTAATTCAAAATACTTACTTCTCACCCTGTGTCCCACCAACCCCCGCACAAGTTTTAAAATAATTGTTTTATCTTGACCCCTGTAGTCATCAAAGAAAATATGAAACACACAAGCAAACTATTGATCATTTTGAAAAGTACATTATTTTCTTAATTCTTTTTTGTCAGTTTTTGATATATTCCTAAATAAAATATATTTATGATTTTATTTATTACCTTCGGATCTGCAATTACAGAAAAAAATCTTTTCAGCGAGGTTATTAATTATCAAATGCTATCTAAAATAAATAATTTATATTTATTACAAATATCTTATTTAATCAATTTATATGTATTGACTACAAATACGAATTAGTTTGTGTTATAAGTTCATTTGGTATTATTCAGAATATTGAATAATACAGATATTTTTAATTTTAACAGTTTTAAAGTTATACAACACCAACAACATAACCAGTGTATTCCCACCTAGTGGGGTCTGGGGAGGGTAGAGTGTACGCAAACCATACCACTACCTCAAGAGAAGTAGAGAGGCTGTTTCCAATAGACCCCCGGCTTAGGACCAATAACAGTATAACAAATACAAAAAGTAAGCGCATATAAACGAGTATGGTACACAAAACAAACTAACAGTATAACAAACACAAAAGATAAGTGCATAATAAACTAGTACGGGATGCAAAAAAGCCAACACCGCTAGCCCTAAAAACTACAGCCACAACACTACGAACCAGAAACTCCCCAATTACTACCGCCGCGCTCCCACCCTCTAACCCTCTACCCTAATCCGCGTTCTCCACACCGTTCTATCAAGGTTCATGTCCTCTGTAAGCTGTAATAGCTCCATATCATGCTTAATCACCTCCCTCAAATATTTCTTTGGTCTACCTCTAGCCCACCTAAAACCATCTATAGCCAGAGTCTCACACCTTCGCACTGGAGCATCAGGGCCCCTCTTCATCACATGCCCGAACCAACGTAGCCTCACTTCTCGCAACTTATCCTCCACCGAGGCAACTCCTACCTTCTCCCGAATAATCTCATTCCTCACTCTATCTTTCCTGGTATGTCCACAAATCCATCGCAATATTCGCATCTCCGCTACCTTCACCTTTAGGATGTGGGAGTTCTTAATTGGCTAACACTCCGCTTCATACAACATAGCCGTCCGGACTACCACTCTGTAGAACTTACCTTTAAGCTTCGGGGGCACCTTCTTATCACAAATGACTCCCGAAGCGAGCCTCCACTTCAACCACCCTGCCCCAATACGATGCATGACATCCTCGTCAATCTCACCATTACCCTGAATTATAGACCCCAGATACTTGAAACTCTCCCTCTTCTGGATGGCCTGAGAGTCTAGCTTCACAACCAATCCATCTTCTTGCGATATATCACTGAACTTACACTCCAAGTACTCTGTCTTGGTTCTACTTAACCGAAAATCTTTAGATTCAAGCGTCTGTCTCCAAATCTCCAACTTATCATTAACTCCACTCCGAGTCTCGTCGATCAGAACCACATCATCTGCTAATAACATGCACCAAGGCACCTCCCCTTGAATATGTCGCGTCAAAACATCCATCACCAAGGCAAAAAGAAACGGGATAAGAGTCGATCCCTGATGCAACCCTATCAAAATTGTGAAGTGATCTGAATCTCCACCTACCATCCTCACACGAGTCTTCTCACCATCATACATATCCTGAATCGACCTAGTGTACGCCACGAGCACCCCTCTAGCCTCCAAGCACCTCTACAGAATCTCCCTGGGAACTCTGTCATATGCCTTCTCTAGATCAATAAACACCATGTGCAAGTCCTTCTTCCTCTTAAAGGTCAGCCCGGTGCATTAAAGCTACCGCTATGCGCGGTGTTCGGGGAAGGACCCCACCGCAAGGGCATATCGTACGCAGTCTTACCTTGCATTTCTGCTAGAGGCTGTTTCCAAGGCTTGAACCCGTGACCTCCTGGTCTCAAACAAAAATGTGTTTATTATTATTTTTATTATTAAATACAATATTTATTTAATTGTGTATTTGAAAGTTGGATATTGGTTAAAAATAAAAAAGATAAAAAGAAATGAAAAAAAAGGGGGTTGGAAGAGGGGTGGTGAGTGACGTGAAAAAGTAAATAAGTGAAAATAATTCTATATAAACTTATTAAATTGTTAATTGCAAGTTATAGCAACACTTTTCAATAATTAGTAGATTAAAAAAATAATTGCAAGTTATAACAACTTTTTTTTATTTTTTTTTAAAAAAATATTTAAAAATATTTTTTTTTCATATTTAATATTCAAATATATCCTTATTTATAGCCTTTAATAGTTATCACTCTTCATTAAATCTTTTGATAATTATGGCAAGTGTATTGTTGGTATCAATAATTATATCTTTATTTTTTTTTAATTAAGTTTCATAATTTGTTCTCAAATTAAGGAATCAAATATGGTAAAGATATGTTTTTTTTTTTTTTACATTTATACATGATATTTCACTTTTTTAAACTTTATTAATTAACTTAGTAGTCCAATGTTTACAGAATTTTCAAATCAACTTTACTGATAATTTTTTTTCTACCATTTTTATTAAATATTAAAAAATATTTTTTTCATATTTAATATTCAAATATATCTTTATTTATAGCCTTTAATAGTTCTCACTCTTCATTAAATCTTTTGATAATTATGACAAGTGTTATTGTTGGTATCAATAAATTATATTTTTTTTTATTTTGTTAATTAAGTTTCATAATTTGTTCTCAAATTAAGGAATCAAATATGGTAAAAATATTTTTTTTTACATTTATACATGATATTTGACTTTTTAAAACTTTATTAATTAACTTAGTAGTTCAATATTTATAGGTTTTTCAAATCAACTTTACAGATAAAAAAAATTTTCAACCATTAATTTATCTTTTTTTTCATAAATTATTTTTCTTCACTTTTTTTTTCTATTCTTTTCATATTCATGTGTATGAAGTTGAATTTTTCATCATTATTTTTTGTTCGGATTTAAAGTTTCTTCGATTTAGTGTTATTTTTTTATTTTTTTTTCTTGAGTCATAGCTGAAAAATAAAAATTTGATTCTACTCCAAACAAAATATTTTATCACTGGATATTTTATATAATGGTTATTTTATATCCAAATCATCTTTATAAGCTGTTAATTATTGTCTAGATTTTGTTACTCTTGTATATTCATTTTGCCACATTAAAAAATTTACAGATTAATTTTTTGATTCAAGTTTCATTAAAACATAATATATGATTTATCATGCAAATTACATACAATAGTAATTATTTTTTCTTATTGAATGAGAAAGATATTTTGTATTAAATTTGTTATAAAATAACTTAAATTATTGCATTCGTCGACTTATACTTTGCGATATAAATCGTATTTCACTATATTTTATTTATAACAAGTATTTTTTTTATATTAAAATTGATATCAGTTTTTTTGTTAAATCTTAAAATTGATATCAGATTTCTAAAATTATGCATTTTAATATTTTATTATCAGTTATCTACTTATATTTTTCAATATACATATATAACATATTGAGTTTACAATTTCAGAAACAAAAAAAATTATGTTATTGAGTCTAAAGATGATATTGTTTTCATAAAATCAACAAAAAAATATATTTTAATATCTGAAAATATTATGCATAAACATAACAAAAATTTAACATGACTTTATCATTGTGTATGATTATTGATAACATTTTTTTTTTTATATAGATATCATTGTGTATGATCATTGGTGGGATCTATCAATGAAGAACTTAATCTCAAATTTGAATTGATGTCGAGTTGATGTCGATCTTGAGTTGTTTTGCTATTGCATTTAGCAATCTTTTATACTTGGTATTTGCATCATACATAATTTCATCTATAGAAAAATCTTTAGGTCTACCTGCAAACATAATACAAAATTGTTAAATAACTAATGCTCAATAATCGATAACGATATGTAATTAAAAAATTACAACATATTTTAAAACTCACAAAACATACATATAAAAAAAAATAAAAAAACGATAAACATATGAAATTTGATAATCTCAACATATTTTAATACTGTCAAAACATACACATCAATAAAATAAAAAAATAAAAAAATTTACTGAAACAATAAATATAATATCATAATAGGTTACTGAATGTAATATGATCGAATGAAAATATTTGACAACCAATAATCATACACCTATAAATTGATTGAACAATATTTTTTTGTGACTTTCCACCACATTCTCGTGAATAATCAATATGTCAACATCACATAATCAAAAACAAATATAAAAAACAATATTAACTTTTTCTCTGAATATTTTTTTCTTAATCAATACTTTGACAATATATATTTTAAAAAATAATAATAATAATGCAAAATATCAAGTTAATAACCAAGATATACCTGAGGCATCCCATCTTCCTCCATGATATATCATGATTGAGTGCAAATTAGCACAATTCATATTTGTGTGTTTCGTTTTTTAATTTTTTACACACTAATGAACGTTTTTTTGAATAAAAATACTCAAACATTGTATGAAACAATAACTTGTGGAAGTTTTTTATTGAAATAATAATTTCTGATAGAAAAAAAAAAACGAATGTATATGAAGGTGGAAAAGAAATTGAATTGTTTAAAAATGGAGAAAAAAATGGTTAAAGAGAGAATAGTGGTGTGATTGATATCTATTAGCAACTGTTAACTATATTTAAGGAAGGGATACTGTTATTTAAGTTTAACTATATTTAAAGAAAGAATATTGTATTTTAGTTATATTAAATCTATATTTTTCTTTTCTGTAATGATTTTGATATGCATTTTTAAAAAATAAAAAATATATAAAAATATTTTTTTTTGATCTTTTTAAAAATGAAAGTTGCTATAACGTGAAAACTAAAAAGAGTTGTTATAACTTGCAATAAATAATCTAATAAGTTTATTTAGTTAATTTTTTCAGTAAATAAATGGGTCCACTATTCAAGTGCTAAAAGAAGAATGGAGCCTCGTACAATGTTGATTGGGTCTCTCCCATGGTAAAATTTTAGAAAAAATTCACAAGACCAAATTTAAGTCTATAATTAGGCATCACATAGCAACAGTTCCATAATTATCCGAAATAACAACTTGTATATATATTTGATGCGCAAGACAACATTAAATACATATAAAAAAAATAGTTAGTTATCTTTTTTTTAGGTAACAACTTGAGTTTTAAAAGGCAAAAGAATTTTAGCTTTCTTAAATCACGTTCACCTAATTAATTAAAGATTAACTGAAGATTGTATTTCTAAAAATAGAAAGCATTTTTTAATGAGGTTCAAATCTCAAAATCGATTTGAATGATTAAAAAAATATTTTTCTGTTTTTCTATTTTTTCTTTTTCAGTTTTTTCCTTCATATTTTTTATTTTTCATTTTTTTACTGTTTCTGTTTAACTTTGCAATTTTTTTATATTCTTTTTTCTTTTTTAGTTTTCTGCTTCGTTCTTTTTACGTTTTCTTTTTTTCTTGGCACTTTTTTTGTAATTTCTTTCTTTACTGTTTCATTTTTTTCTTTTTTGTTGTTTCTTTTACTGTTTCTTTATCTTTGCAATTTTCTTATATTCTTTTTCCTTTTTTAGTTTTCTGCTTCATTCTTTTTATATTTTCTTTTTTTATTGGCACTTTTTTTTGTATTTTTTTCTTTATTGTTTCATTTTTTTATTTTTTGGTTTTTTCATTATTTTTTTTTTATAGTTTTTTCATTCTTTTTTGTTGTATTTTATATTTATATGTTTTTATATTTTATATTTATTTGTATCAAATAATATATTTTAAATAAATTTGTTCTTTGTATTTAAATAGTTTGTCTATGAATATGCATAATTTATCATTTATATTTGTGTACAAAGAAGTATATGCATTAATTGTATTTGCTTGGGTTTAAAATATGCAATATACCATTTAATACAATGTAGCGTTAATATTTGTATGTCAAATTTATCATTTGTATTTGTGTATATATATAAACTTGTATTAGTGTATATGTATGGTTCAAATTATATAAACATGTATCGTTTGATACAAATGTAACATTTATATTTGTAAAATTTATCATTTGTATTGTTCAATTTATATCAATAAAATACAGTTCATATCAATGAATATAAATGCATGTGCTCATAGAAAGAAAAATAACAATTCTTTTTCACTTATTTAAAAATTCAAATGATGCAATCAATTACAAATTCGAATACGAATAAATGAAATTAAAAATACAAATAAATATATGGACAACCTAAAAATACAAATACAAAATAATTTTTTAAAAATACAAGAGTAACGATGCAAATAAAATAAAAAATAAAATCACAAGATAAAAATACAATATGCATTCAAAAAAAAAAATGCAAATACAAAATATTTTTTTAAAATACAAGTGCGAATTATATAAAATATAAATGATAGTGCGAACTATAAAATACAAATACAAGTGTGAACTACAAAATACAAATACAATTGCAAACTATAATAATAAAATACAAATACAAGTGCAAACTATAAAATACAAATACAAGTGCGAACTATAAAATATGAATATAATTATATCAATGAATATAAAATATAAATAATGATGTGAATACAAGTACAATAAATTATTATGATATTTTCATTATTATCCATGACTTGTGCTCGACGTAGCCATATTTTTCGAAAATTCAACGAAAACATAAAATAGAATTCAAAAGAAAAAGATACAAACAAAATTTTAAAAAAGGGGAAAGAAAAATAAAAGCTAGAGATAGATGAGTAAAAAACGAAAAAAACACCAAAAAAACAAAAATAGAAAAAAAGGAAAAAAAAAAGTGAAAAAAGAAAAAGAAAGAAAAATAGAAGAGTAAAAATAAAAACGAAAAGAAAGAAAAAAACAAAAATAGAAAAGAAGAAGAAGAAGAAGAAAATGAAAATAGGAAAGGCTAAATAAAAATATAAGAAAGAAAAAAATAAAAAACAGGAAAAAGAAAAGATCATAAAAAAAGCGAAAAAGGAAAAAAAAGAGAAATAGAAGAGAAACAAATTGTGAAAAGAAAAAAATGAAGAAGAAGAAGAAGGAGAAGAAATTAAAATAGAAGGAGGAGAAGAAGAAGAGAAAAAAGATTAGAGATATAAGAAAGAGAAAGATAGAAAAATAAGAGTAAGTAAGCATCCACTAAAATAAATCCCACATAATCATTTTAAAATGTTGTTATTTAACTTAATCATTGAACTTAAGTTTTTACTTATTTTTTCCTAAAATTTTTCCTCTTTTTCAATCTAACCATATAACAAAAGGATATGACACCATAAATTATCAAAATTCACCTCTTTTAGCTTTTCTTAAATTTACTTTTTCCTTTCCAAAATCAGATGGCTTGCTTTAATTTGCATATTTATTGATGTACCAATTGAAGATATGTGGTTATTTTGTATGTCCGAACTTATATAATACTTTTCGTTTTGAATTTAAATTATAGTATAAAATTTCATCAATTACATTTTATGATAATTTTTTTATTATATTATATTACTTAAGAAAAGTTATAACTTAGAGTTCTTTTTATATAGTATTTTTTTTTTAAGAAAAAAGAATTTTCAATTAATGAAGTTGATATAATCTAATATAACTTTAAAGATTAGTTAAATTGATTATCGAAAAGAAAAATAGGCTGTGTAAACTGAGAGAAGGGAGTTGTACTAGTATTTAGTAACAGAAGCATATGGATTACACGATTCACGACATACAAATAATTGTTGTTGTTATCATATTAGTTTTGTATTATCCAAAAAGAAAAAGTTGCACCAGCAAAAGTATATGTGAGGCCTATTTCACTTCGGAGGAGTAATTGTTTGGTATCTAAAATAAGAGATAAATGTGGAAACATAACTTTGTGGCAAATATATTTGCAGTGTATAAAGAGGAAAAAAGTTGCATAAAAGCAGTAAACGTGAGTTTCGTGCTACTTTTTATGAAGATATAATGCATTTAAAAGCTTCACTTTTTAATCAAAGTGAACATCAATTTAGCGCTTGTGATTGCTTGTAGAATATTGTATGGATTTAAGATGTCTTTGTTATTTCTTTGATGATGGAAGATGATCTTTATTTTATATAATAAAAACATTTCATTGCAATCATCGTAAAAAAATATTCTCTCTCCCTTTTGGAGTCCGGAGCTAAAAGGGACACTTTTTCAACCTTAGGAGTCAAAACGGACACTACTTTAAGTTTGAATACAAACGGACAATTTGTCTATTTTGGGGCAAACTATAACTAACACAGTTTGTCAGCCGTTTAGGGTGAAACATTGCTATTATGGTTTGCCCAAAAATGGGCAAACTACATTTCATAAACTTCATGTGAATTGCTGAAGAGATTCGCTCACAGATTTGATAGATTTCTGAAAATATTTCAATTTTTTTTTTGTATCGTGAATTACTGAAAAGATTCCTGAAAATGTGAAAGATTTGTCATTTCAATAAAACTTTTTCACTTATAAATATGTGTTGTTGTTAACCATTTTATCTCATTCATCTATCATATTTTCTACTAATATTATCTCTTTTTTGCTTTGAGAATCCCTTCATAATTATGTCTCAACAATCCAAATGTATTTATTTTCAATTGAACCGGATGTATGTAAATGTAGGACTGATCATCATCATCTAAACTATCTCTATCGGACTTCTGATCAGCTATGTCATTAGCTAGCTCATCGTTGTTCACAATTTTTGTGAATTGGGTCAATGTAGGATGGTCTGGGTAGACGTTAACCTAAAAAATAATAGAATTATAATTTTTATTTTAAAGTAAAATAAAAATAAAATTAAAATAACACTTCTAGGGTTTTTCAACTCCATTTTATTTTTTTAAAAATAATTATTGTTTGTCCATTTATTGGCAAACTTTATTTTAAAAATAAAAACTAGGGTTTCTCCATTTATGGGCAAACTCCATTATTTTTTTTTAAAAAAAACATCTTTGTCCGTACATTAAGTTTGGCTCAATAAAATAATTTTTATTGAGACATGTATATAACGATCTTTAAAGAATATAAAAAATATATATAATGTCTTTACCTATCTATTGATTCAATTGGAGTGTGACAATATAGATTAGTCGGTTCTTGATTGCTCGGTTTTCCAAACTCACCATTTTGAGAACTTCAATGGACATTATGTTGATTTAGTGAAGTCAAACCGTCATTTTCTCTATCAAACCCTACTACTGTTTGTTGTTGAATAGAATTATTTGGCCAACCAACACTGAAATTAGTAAAACATGTACTATTTCGAATATCAAATTCATTATTAGATGATTTTTCATCCTGAATAGAGCTTTGAGCTTTGGCATACATATCAAGTATTGCTAAATGCATTTGATTACGAAAAATCTCGGGACTATAAAGAAAAACTGATAAAGAGTCATCATTTCAAATTCGAGTCTCCTAAAAAATTATATGACCGGTACCCATTATTAATATGGGATATCGACCAGTGATAAGAATAGAAAGTTCAACATCATGTACCTAAATTTTACTCCAAAAAAGACATACAAAACATTCATATTTGAGTGTCATTGAAAACACTTGAACCGTTTTCGCAGGAAGACTATATCTAACCGAACCACCTTCATACAAAACTTCTTCACCCCAAAACAAACTAATCCTAACACTGTCACTCATTATTTTTAGCCTTATAAAATTTTTTTCAGTGAATAATGAATGTTGCTCGTGATGAATGAGATAAAATGGTTAACAACAACACATATTTATAAGTGAATTTTTTTTTTTCACATTTTCAGGAATCTCTTCAGCAATTCACGTTACAAAAAAAATTGTAATATTTTTAAAAATCTATCAAATCTCTGAGCGAATCTCTTCAGCAATTCACATGAAGTTTATGAAATGTAGTTTGCCCATTTTTGGGCAAACCATAATAGCAAATTTTCACCTCAAATGGCTAACAAACAGTGTTGGTTATAGTTTCCCCAAAATGGGCAAACCGTCCGTTTTATATCCAAACTTAAAGTAGTGTCCGTTTTGACTCTTAAAACTGAAAAAGTGTCCCTTTAAGCTCCGGACTCTCTCTTTTGCGGAGTAGCCTAAATTAAAGACTCTTTCGATACCAAGGCAAGACCACTCTCAATCACCATAAGCTTGGGATCTTTCTTTGTTGGGGTTCAAAATATATGAAAAATGTGAATGAAAAATGAAGGAAAAAATAGAGAAGAAAACACTAAAATGGAAAGTGTGCTCTAAAATGAAAAGTATACTATTTCTCCCACATTGGTGGGAGAATGTGACTTTCAAGTGTTTATATTAAGAAATACTTATTCCACTTGGTAAGTGAGGCAAGAAATAAGAGATGCCTTGCGTTGTCGTCGTCGCTCGGTCAGCTCGGCTTCGACTTCAGATTTGGATTTGGATTTGAAAAATGATCGGTCGATGGGATCTATTTTTTTGGACAAAATTTATTTGACAGAAATTTAATCCGAAGGCTCCAGTTATATGCATGCATGTAATGTTTCAAACTAATGCTTTAAAATGATGCACTGTTTCGAACTGATGCTTCAGAAGGATGCACTGTTTCGAACTGATGCTTCAGAAGGATGCAATCCTTCAGTGAAATGACACACTGATTCATGAAATGGTCTGTCTGTTCGGACATGATTCAAACTTTGGACGAACAGACATGATCTTTCAGGAAATGTCACAATTTAAGTGAACCATTGCCACTTTTCAGAAGAGGCATATGAAGGCTATATAAACCTACTTTCATCCACAGGTTTAGACACAAATTATCTGAAATACAAACTCTCTTCTTGTCTTCAAAACATTCTGTATGATCAATCAAACTATTGAGTGAGTTTGTTGAATCCAACAATTTGAGGTACTTCTATTGTTCGGATTGAAGGCCATTTTATCCTGGGAGGAAGATTCCATAACCTCAGGTACAGTGAGGGAAATTATTCCATAAGGACACTCCATAAAGTCGGGGGACTTGGCCTTACAAATTCTATTTCATCTACTTTCTGAAAATAAACATGCTTCTTAGATAGATTATTCATAATCTAGTGTTGAAGGTGTTAAGTAACTTCAAAAGTGTTCTTGTCTTAGACTTGAACTAGAGTTGAAGTTGGTGTTGCATATATACAGATTCTTGTACCCGAACACCATAAAATAACAATCTTAAGGAATAACTTTGCAGAATCTGTATTGCTTATTTTTGTAGATTAAAGCTTTCTACTCCGTTTAAACTTAACTAGTGAT
The DNA here is from genome assembly GCA_030864215.1 of Capsicum pubescens. Lineage (NCBI taxonomy): Eukaryota > Viridiplantae > Streptophyta > Magnoliopsida > Solanales > Solanaceae > Capsicum > Capsicum pubescens. Next base: position 226,015,171 of record CM061549.1, read on the forward strand.
TCGAAGACATAAAATCTTTATCACAAGTTAAAGATCACTCGATTGACGATTGGAAGTAAAAAAAAATTCATCGTTAACTAGAAACAAGAAGAAGAGTTTAAAGTTTCTTAACTTTATAAGTAGTATTCTGAAAATACTAAATTTTATTGTCTTGTGATGACAGAAAAAATGACTAACGAAAGTCAAATGCAAGATACAGCTACGACTGTGAGGGCAACTAGTATTGCCTTAACAAGTTGAGCAAATGCTCCGCAACCAATGACACCTGAGGAGAAGCCCATAAAATTTACGGGCATTGACTTTAAGCGATGGCAGCAGAAGATATTCTTCTACCTCACAACACTATATTTTCAAAGGTTCACTAGTGAGGATGCTCCTGAGGTGCCCGTGGGAACCTCAGACAAAGAGTGTTTCATAACTGTAAAGGCTTGAAAACACTCGAACTTTCTTTGCAGGAATTATATCTTGAGTGGTCTCCAAGACGACCTCTATAATATTTAGAGTGGAACTAAGACATCGAAGGAATTTTGGGGGGAACTAGAATAAAAATACAAGACATAGGATGCGCGAATCAAGAAATTCTTTTTTGTAAGGTTCCTGGACTTTAAAATGATAGATAACAAATCGGTTGTCTCTCAAGTGCAGGAATTGCAAGTAATCATCCACGATCTCTTAGCGGAAGGTATATCTTTGAAAAATACCTTAGTTGAACAAATTGAAAATGTTCTTATTACTCACATAAACTGTTTTGTAGGTTTGATTGTGAATAAAACATTTCAAGTAGCAGCGATAATTGAGAAGCTACCACCTATGTGGAAAGAATTCAAAAACCACTTGAAGCACAAACGCAAGGAGATGACTGTCGAAGATCTTATTGTCCGACTACGTATTGAAGAGAATAATAAAGCTGCCGAGAGAAGGTCAAAAGAGAATTTTACAATTAATGCAACACATATTATAGAAGATCACCAAAACAATTCTAAGAAAAGAAAGAAAGTCGAACATGGAAGTAATCAACCCAAGAAGAAATTCAAGGGAAAGTGCTTCAATGTGGCAAGATTGGCCATAAATCCACGGATTGTCGTGCCCATAAGAAAGGCAAGAAAACGGACCAAGCAAATATGATTGAGTCCAACAAAAAATGTGATGGTCTGTGTGCTATGTTTTGAGAATGCAACCTGGTGGGGAATCCTCGCGAGTGGTGGATGGATTCTGGTGCCACCCGCCATGTTTGTGCCAACAAAGAGTTGTTTTCATCATTCGCTCTGGATCAAGTAGAAGAAATAATCTACATGGCTAACTTCGCTACGGCTAAGGTAGAAGGAACAGAAAAAGTGGGCCTGAAAATGACTTCAGGAAAGGTCTTAGCACTTAACAATGTCTTGTACGTTTTGGAATTACGTAGGAACTTGATTTCTGTTTCACTTCTAGACAAGAATAGATTCAAATGTGTAACCGTTTCTGAAAAAATTATAATTAGCAAAGGAGAAGTGTATGTAGGAAAAGTCTATCTCACCGAGGGCCTTTATAAAATGAATGTAATGAATGTTGAAATCAATAAAAGTTTAAATTCTTCTTGCTTGCTTGAGTCTTATAATTTGTGGCATGAACGTTTAGGCCATGTTAATTACAAAACGTTACAAAAACTGATTAACTTAGAGGTTTTGCCAAACTTTGAGTGCAATAAATCAAAGTGTCAAATGTGTGTGGTATCAAAGTATGCAAAACATCCTTATAAGTCCGTTGAAAGGAATTTCAATCCCTTAGACTTAATACACACTGACATTTGTGATATGAAGTCAACACCATCACGTGGTGGGAAAAAGTATTTCATAACTTTTATTGACGATTGCACTAGATATTGTTATGTCTACTTGCTAAATAGTAAGGATGAAGCAATAGATGCATTTAGGCAATACAAAACTGAAGTAGAAAATCAGTTAGAGAAAAAAATAAAAATGATAAGAAGTGATAAAGACGGAGAATATGAATCTCTCTTCACCGAAATATGTGTAGAGAATGGAATCGTCCATCAAACTATGTCTCCGTATTCACCTCAATCTAATAGAATTGCGAAAATAAAAAATCAAACGTTGAAGGAAATGATGAATGTCTTACTTATAAGTTTCGATTTACCGCAAAACTTATGGGGGGAGGCTATTCTTACAGCCAATCGTATACTCAATAGAGTTTCCCATAGTAAGACACAATCAATTCCTTATGAAAAATAGAAAGGAAGGAAACCCAACTTGAAATATTTCAAAGTGTGGGGGTGTCTTGCAAAGGTTTAAGTTCCTATGCCTAAAAGGGTTAAGAGAAGACCTAAGACTGTGGACTGCGTGTTCATAGGATATGCTAAAAGCAGTAAAGCATGTCAGTTTTTAGTTCATAAATACGAACATTCGGATATAAATGAAAATACGATAATTGAATCAGATAGTGCTGAATTCTTTAAAAACATTTACCCGTATAAAATTAGACATGAACAGTCTAGTGGAAGATCTAAACGACCTCAAGATGAACCAAGTGAGAATGTATATAATGAAGAGAATCCAAGACGAAGTACACGTCAAAGAACGTCTACTTCATTTGGATCAGATTTTGTAACATTTCTCTTAGAAAATGAGCCTCAAACATTTAAAAAGCGATGTCATCATCAGACTCATCCTTTTGAAAAAAGGCAGTCAACAATGAGATTGATTCAATCTTAAGCAACCATACGTGGGAATTGGTTGATCTTCCTCCAGGAAATAAACTTAAGGTTCTAAATGGATCTTCAAAAGAAAAATGAAGGCGGATGGTACTATTGACAAATATAAGGCAAGACTTGTAGTAAAAGGCTTCAAACAAAAAGAAGGCCTTGATTACTTTGATACATACTCGCCGGTAACAAGGATAACATCGATTCGAATGTTAATTGCCTTAGAGGCGATATATGGTCTTGAAATCCATTAAATGGATGTGAAAACCGCATTTCTAAATGGAGAATTAGAGGAAAAAATTTACTTAGAATAGTCTGAGGGTTTTGTAGTTCCAGAAAAAAAAAATAAGGTGTGTAAACTTGTTAAGTCACTTTATGGACTTAAGCAAACAGCTAAACAATGACATGCAAAGTTTGACCAAACCATGTTGGCAAACGGGTTCAAGATAAATAAATGTGATAAATGTGTTTATATTAAAGACACTCCGAATCACCAAGTCATTGTTTGTTTATATGTGGATGATATGTTGATCATCAGTAGAGACATTTCAGTAGAGACATTTCTGACATAAATCCAACGAAATGAATGCTCGGGAGTAAGTTTAATATGAAAGACCTTGGAGTTGCGGATGTGATCTTAGGAATAAGAATCCATAGAACTCCACAAGGGTTGGCATTGTCACAGTCTCATTATATCGAAAATGTACTTGACAAATTCAAGTGTATGGAATTCAGTATTGCCAAGACTCCATTGGATATGAGCTTTGCACTTCAAAAGAATAAAGGTGAAAGTGACTCACAATTGGAGTACGCAAGAGTATTGGGATGTTTAATGTATATAATGAACTCTACACGACCAAACATAGCATGCGTTATTAGTAAATTGAGTCGGTACACGAGTAATCCCAACAAAACTCATTGGATGGCAATGAAAAGAGTTTTGGGGTATCTTAAATACATTCAAGACTATGCTTTGCATTATAATAAATATCCCACGGTACTCGAAGGATATAGTGATGCAAATTGGATCACCAGATCGGACGAAGTAAAATCCACAAGTGGATATGTATTTAATATCGGTGGAGGAGTAGTCTCTTGGAAACCATCCAAACAGACTTGTACTGCTCGCTCTATAATGGAATCTGAATTTATCGTATTGGATAAAGCCGGTGAAGAAGCAGAATGACTCTGGAATTTATTGGAAGATATTACTTATTGGCCCAAACCAGTGGCACCAGTATGTATACACTGTGATAGCCAAACGGCAATAGGTAGGGCAGGGAGCATAATGTACAATGGTAAATCTCTTCACATATGACAAAAACATAATACCATTAGGGAACTTCTCTCTAGTAGAATTATCACTGTTGACTATGTAAAGTCAAGGGATAATGTGTCGAATCCACTTACAAAAGGACTATCTAGAGAAGGAGTGGAAAGGACATCCAAGGGAATGGGTTTAAGGCCCAGGGCAAGTCAGCATGGCGGTAACTCTACCTAGAAGACTGGAGATCCCAAGATCTAGGTTCAAGGAGATCAACCAAAGTTGTGTCTGACAGGTTCAACATTGTTAATTACCCAACCCATTCTCATGATGTAAACAATGTTTAGTAAACAAGGATAAGACTTAAGGTGAAAAATCTTTTAATGATTATCTAAATTTGGCAGATTTGATCAAATAGTTTAATCAATAGGATTGAATGTTTAGAAATCACCTATGTGAGCGCGAAGTGGAAGCTACTTCAAGGAGAAAATTAGTAAAGGCCTATTCTCTAAGCTCTCATGAAATCGGGGCGTGTTCATGGCTGAAAAGAACAAAACCGTGAGAATCATAAACAGTAAAAGGCTGGTTGTGTGGCATGTGTTGTCTAGGTGTACATTAAAGCTCGACGGTTCGAAGATATCAAATCTTCCGATTGATCAAGTGCATCCGATGCATGTTCACTACGGAAAGTTCAAAGGGAAACCCACTTATCCAGATGCAATCAGTCTTTACTTGATGATCACATACTTGTCCGTAGAAATTTTACGAAAAATAGTCATTTCCAATTCACGTGGGGGATTGTTGGGTTCAAAGTATATGAAAAGTGTGAATGAAAAATGGATAAAACCAAGTAAAAGGAAAAAATAGAGAAGAAAACACTAAAATGGAACGTGTACTCTAAAATGGAAAGTATACTATTTCTCCCACATTGGTGGGAGAATGTGACTTTCAAGTGTTTATATTAAGAAACACTTATTCCACTTAGTAAGTGAGGCAAGAAATAAGAGATGACTCGCGCCGTCGTCGTTGTGGCTCGCTCGACTCGGCTTTGGCTTTGGATTCGGATTCGAATTCGGATTTGGCAAATGATCGATCGATGAGATCTATCTTTTTGGACAAAATTTATTTAACAGAAATTTAATCCGAAGGAAAAAATATAAATGCAGTAATTTTTTTCTGTGTTTTGATCCTCCAATTATATGCATGCGAACTGATGCTTCAAAAGGATGCACTGTTTCGAACTGATGTTTCAGAAGGATACACTATTTCGAACTGATGCTTCAGAAGGATGCAATCCTTCAACGAAATGACACACTAATTCATGAAATGGTCTGCCTGTTTGGAAAAGATGCAAACTTTGGACGAACAGACATGATCTTTCAGGAAAGGTCACACCTTTAAGTGAACCATTGCCACTTTTCAGAAGAGGCATATGAAAGCTATATAAACCTGCTTTCATCCACATGTTTAGACACAAATTTTCTGAAATACAAACTCTCTTCTTGTCTTCAAAATATTCTGTGTGATCAATCAAACTGTTGAGTGAGTTCGTTGAATCCAACAATTTGAGGTACTGCTATTGTTCGGATTGAAGGTCATTTTATCCTGGGAGGAAGATTCCAAAACCTCGAGTACAGTGAAGTCGGGGGACTTGGCCTTACAAATTCTATTTCATCTATTTTCTGAAAATAAACACACTTCTTAGATAGATTATTCATAATCTAGTGTCGAAGGTGTTAAGTAACTTAAAAAGTGTTCTTGTCTTAGACTTGAACTAGAGTTGAAGTTGATGTTGCATATATACAGATTCTTGTACCCGAACACCATAAAATAACACTCTTTCCTAGAGCATTTTCCTTGATTTAATCAGGAGATGGCTTCTTAAATGTTCGCGGATGGAGGGAGTTGCTTAAGGCACAGATTCATAACTATTGTTAAACTTGGGCATATTAAACAATGAAGAGTGAGATCTTTATTTCTTGAATTTTTAAAATGAATAAATAAAAATAAATATTTGTTTTTAATATAATAAATAAATAAAAATAAATAAATGGTGAAAGGATACTTTAAAGTTTAAACCCGTAAAATAAGGTAAAATCGTTAAGTCATGAAAACTCTTAAGCAATTTGGAATTCAAGAGTCAAGAGTCAACATAAAGACTTTGAATCATGGAGAATCATTTCTCATGAAATTAAGAAGAGGTTTTGGTATTATTCACAACTTCCAAAACTTTAAAGCGGTAAATTTATTCGCACTTGATTCAAACTATCAAAGTTATAATGTAAGATAAATAAGCATACTTTTTCGTACTTTCTTTTGTCCGAGATAATATAATTGATATTTTTTATTTTTTAAAAGCTTTTTTTTCTTCATCCAATATCTGATACTTGTATTGGAGCTTCTACTAATTCGAATCACGAGCTGCAGGGTCCAAACTTGTGATATATGATTATGGAGTGGAGCAATCTCACCATTGCACCACAACGCATGTTGGTAGCTTTTAAAGGTTGATTTAAAATAACTAATGTTCCACAATTAAAATTAAAAAATATTTAATTCTTTTTTAAGAAAATAAAATTGCCTTTGATATACTATCAGATCTCCAAAATAACTGGTGGCTCTGCTATAGCCAATTCAGGCCCTGGAGGACTAGGAGGAACCTTCAGAAATAGAAATGGGGAATGGGTTCTTGGTTACTACCAACACATTCCCCATACGACCCCTACTATGGCAGAGCTACTAGCCATCAGAGCTGGCCTTTTGATAGCAAAAGAGCATAACCTTCAAGCCTTTGAAATAGAAATAGACTCGGTAACACTTATTACTATCTTAAACAACAATCATCCCCTCTATGCTAACATTGTGTCTGAGAGCAGGTCATTGATGGAGGAGCTGGGAGCAGTGGCGCCAACGAAGATATACAGGGAGAAAAACTCAGTGGCGGATTGATTGGCGAAGGAGGGAACTAAAAAGGAGTACCTACCAAGACCTACTGTACTAACTTCTGTACCTATTTTTGCTGCCAAATGTGTAAACGATGACTATCTTGGCAAAACTTTTAATCGTTTGTTTAAACATTCGAACACTATCTCACAAGGCCGGGATGTGGCCTTGAACTCTTACTTCCTGCCTCCTACTTTTGATAGCAGATCCACCCCCCCGACCCCATCTGATAATGAATGAAATTATCTCTTCTTTACCCCAATTTTTTTTTTGAAATAATTGATGTTCCATAATTAAAATAAGAAAGTATTTAATTTTGTTTTTTTTAAATAGAGTTGTCTTTGATATATTATCATACCTCCAAAATAATTATGTCAACCTAAAAAGAAAAGAAAAGCATAATTAGAGTTATTTTAGTTAAAATCCTTTAAGTGAATTCCTTAATCATATGCTTAAGCCTAAAATATCAATTATTAAGAAAATATATACATACATATAAAATTTGACTGTGATTAAATAATAGGCAAAATGACCTTCTGGACCCCTGTACAATGTCGGTTTTGTAAGTTTGACACTTCTACTTACATGTTTGTCATCTGGACCCTTGAACCCATCAAAAAGCAACATTTTGCACCCTTTGATCGTTGACCTTGCCTATGTGGCAAGGTCATGGTGACTAGGACAAAGAGAGTGTAGCCACTCGCCTGAGATGCGAGTCGGGGTCAATTTTTGGCCAATTTTACATTAAAATAATTTTAAAAAAATAAAAAAATATTAAAATTTAAAAATAAAAATAAAAAAGGATCCTTTTTCCCCTCCATCTTTATAAATTTTAAAATATTTTTAAAAATTTAAAAATATTTTTAAAAATTTAATTTTTTTTTTAAAATTTAAAAATAATTTAAAAATATTTTTAAAAATTTTAAAAATAAAATAAAAAAGGGTTCTTTTTTCCCTCCGTCTTTTTTAATTTAAAAATATATTAAAAAAATTAAAAATAATTTAAAAATATTTTTAAAAAATTTTAAAAAATAAAAATATTTTTTTCCTCTACACCCCAGCTCGTCCCCACCCCACACCCCATCCAGCCCCGTCCCACCCCACCCCCTTCCCCACCCCTACCCCAGCTCGTCCCCACCCCCACACCCTACCCAGCCCTATCCCATCCCACCACCAGCCTCTCCACCCTATCCCAACCCCGTCCAGCCCCTTCCAGCCCCCCTCCCCCCCACACATATTCACTTTTTTTTTTCTAAATTTTTCCTCTCAATTCAATCCTTTTTATTTTTTAATTAAAATTTAAATTTGAAATCTTTTTATTTTTTGGGGGAGTAAAACTTAAATTTAAATTGAAAGTGAGTGATAGTGAATATTGAAAAAAATTAGTGAATTTCTCTTGAAAAAATAAAACTTTTTGTGAATTTGTTAAAAATATTCAAATTTAAAAATCAAAAATTTATTATGTTTGTATATATGAATTTATAGTTAAAAATTTAAATTAGTTGGTGAAGAATTTTATTTATTTGGAATGAATTTGATGTTTAATTTGTGAGCAAAAATAAAAACATGATTATTCAAATTTTTCTACAATTTATAAATTTTTCTTATTTAATTAAATTAATTTTAATATTTAATTTGTTATGTAGCATTTTAAAAATGACTTGAAATTTAATGGAATATACATATATATATATATATATATATATATATGTATATGTATATATATATATATGTATATGTATATATATATATATGTATATGTATATATTTTAAATGACGTGGCAGATGACGTGACAGACGTGTCAGGCGTGGCAGACGTGACAACTGACGTGGGGGAGAGTGTGTTACACTCACCAAAAAAGGATTTAAAATGTTTTTTTTTAGTGGGTTCAGGGGTCCAGATGACAAACATGTAAGTAGAAGTGTCCAACTTACAAAACTGATATAGTACAGGGATCCAGAAGGTCATTTTGCCTAAATAATATGTATCATATCTTCAATTTTTAATTATTAGAATAAAAATTTTAATTTCATATATGTAAACTATAGAATGGGGCTGGTATTACTACAGTCTTACGTAAGTTTCTATAACTCTAGCTGGCATTACTTTCGGGCAAACAACCTCTCAAGGCAAGATAGGGTATGCTCATCCGATGGGATGATAAAGTGGAGTAAACATTAATTAATCAAGTGATATTGTCATATCTCTGAATCTACTACAAATGTCTAATCAAACGAAATACACTTTTAAGACTCACACTTTTTTTTCTTTTTGGTTAACAAGACTCACACTTGTGACTTGACACTAACCAACTTAGCGCAGGCATGCTCATTCACACGAACTATTTATAAATGGCTTAAATGAACATAAGCATCACATATATATGCTCTTTATGGAAAAATAACAATGAACAAAGAGCTAAAGCCTCATTAGCATGTCCCCTATAGTAGTCAAATCTTACTTGAATTGACTTATTCAATGTATATTCGAGATACTAGAGCTGAGCTTGACTCAGTACCAATGGTGGGGGAGTTTCCAGAGGTATTTCTGATAGACATTCCTAGCATCCTATATTGACGAGATATCGATTTTGACATTAATTTCGTAACAGTCGACCTATTTCTATTCCATCACATCAAATGACACCAAATTATCAAATTAACCTAAGTCAAGTAAAATAAAACAGATACAATAGCATGTTACTCCTTCTGTCGATCTTTACTTGTCATGTTTGACTTGACACACCCCTTAAGAAATAATAAATAAAATTAGTTTTACTATAGTACTCTTATTAATATCAGTCATGAAATAAATGTCCAAAAATGAATAGTATTCAATAATAAGAAAAAAGTAGTCACAAAGTGATGAATTATCTCTTTGTTTTTTCAATTGGACAAGTAAAATTGAATAGTAATTTTATTATACTGGATAAGTCAAAATGAAAAGTAAAAGTATTTTAGACTTTCCTCAAATATGTAGCAATCGTGAAGATAAGTTAAAGCTAGGCAATTAATTCAATAGTAATACTTTGAAAAATGACGTGCAAAATACATAGTATCGAATAAGTAAAAGGAACGACTGGAGTATTGCTAAAAAGTTGAGTCAATGGGAATTAATATAGTGCAAAGTTGAATTAGGCAATGGGAAATACTACACGAGCTTGAGACTTCAGACTATTTGTTGGTTGTCCATACGATGATGAAGCCATCAGACTTTTTTAATCAACTAAACAAGACTCTTTAACTTATTTGCCACATTTAATACTTCAAATGGCGGTGCCAGTAATATATATTTATTAGTCAATAAATTAATTCATGAATGGTGATAGTGATAATGATGGTTCGAAAGTCAAAATTTAATTTAGGAATTGTATATTTTTTGTTCAATTTTATTTATTACATTTTATTTTTTTAAAGTAAATTTAATCAATATTTTAAGTTGTATTTTTATTATATTATTAATATTAAAATAATTATAACTTATAGTAGTATTTTTAATATAATTTTTAAATATTTAAATTTAAAAATTAAAATATTAAAATGATTTAATTCAATTAATATAATAAATTTAATTAAATTAACTTTTGAAAAGTAAAATATGTCAAGTAAAATAAACGAGGAGTACATAACAAATAGTCTTTCACTCTTTCTCTATTGGGTCTCCTAAATCCTAATTGACAAAGTTGGTTTGTGGCATTGTGGCATTGTAGCTGGTCCTCCACATCACAACAAATTTAAGGAAAGTTTAGCTGTGTCCAATAAAGATACGGAGAGTGACCTCATGGATCAAACAAAGAGGCAGGAAAATGAGAGTTTAAAGGAAGAGAATTGGAGATTAAGACAACAAATGATGGAAATGTATCGAGCTTGAGCCAGTGGGTTGTCTCTCCCTCCATTTTTTACTATTGATCCTACTAATACCTCAAGTTTTCCATCAAAATCGCAAAGCCAGTTTCCTATTGTTGTTGATGCATTGCAACCTGACTCAGAATTCCTTCCAAGCCAACAACATCTCAATACTTTTACCACTCTTTCTCTAGCTTCTCAGTATAAGCCTGCTACATTGACAAAACCACATACTGCCTGTGCTTTTGTTGCTCAACCTTCTACTGAGGCTTCCACTTTGGCTATCAATCTAACAGTTGTGCTGCCCTAAGCTACTAGTGGACTCGTGTTCAATACTCTTGATGATCATTGCTATATTTCTGAGCTCACATCAATGTTAATTGGATCACCAAAATTTCTTAACAAGAAGCCTAGGGATAATTTTACACCAATTGGGGAGTCGTATGCCTGTTTATTCCAGACATTGAGAGAGTTGGGCATGATCACTCCTCTCCTTAGGCACACTCTTAATTCTCGTTCAAGAAATTTTGATCCTAATGTACGATGTGCGTATCATTCTGAAGCTTAGGGTCATAGTATTGAAGATTGTCGAGATTTGAAAAGAGAAATTGAAAAGATGATTCAAGATAGAGCAATTATGGTGCAGAACATTGGCAGTGAGGAAAACTCTAGTCATGCTGATATGCAAACCAGTGGCTAAGTTGTCAGGATAAGCAATCGAGAAGTCACCCATCTCCCTACTAGGAAGAGGTCTGGTAGTTTTGTTTTCTTTTCTATTTTCTGAATTATTTCAGGGTTGTAGTTTGGGATCTGTCTTGTTTTGTTCCTTTGTCGTTTATGTTCAAACCCTTCTATCTTTTATTTCAACTAAATGAAGTGTCCCTCTCCCTTTGTGTTTTAAATATGTGTTGTTTGTTTCCTTTATACAATAAATTTTATGTTCATTCTAGTGATATGACATGCTAGTGAAATTTTCAGCAAGATCTTAAAATCCAATTTGAGCATGAACTTTGAATTAGAGGGCTAAAATTAGAAAAGGCATTCGGGAAATTGATAGAGTGTTGACACATTTGGTGATCATGTTGAAGCCTTCTTTCAAAATTAAGATAATTATTTTGAGAATTACAAGAATAACTTGGCCATCAATTAAAAAACATGTCTCAATTATGTAAAAAATGTGTGATCCTATATCAAAAGGAACAGAAAGAAAATCAATTTCACAAAATGCATGAGTCATTCAATGTGAGAGATGTACAACAAAGACAGAGTTGTATGTTTGACAAGTGTAGAAAAAGAGGTGGCACATGTGCTCAGGGAAAGTTAGTATTGTAAAACATATCATAAGTGATATTGATCGTGCACTTTCATATTGCATGCTATGTACTAGTATTTTCAAGGATTGATATGACGAAGACATTTTATTCTGCTATCCAAACGTTGTGTCATCCTTTGTTTAACCCATTTGAGCCATAGTTCTATTTTCTTTTATATCCTTTTTTTGGAATCAAGATAGAGTCAGCAAAATTCAAAAAAAAAAGTTTTGAGTAAAAAATTAAGAGTGGAAAAGTTTTTTTAAAAAAAGAGAAAATTTTTGTCAAAAGAAAGAAAAGAAAAGAGTGTCAAAAAAAGAAATGTCAGAAAATCTCAAAGAGAAAAAGAGTCAACAGAAGAAGAAAAAAAGAAATCAGAATCAAGCAAAAAAAAATGAGTTGTCAGAACTATCGTGACCTGATTCTCCTCTATTGGGGGTGAGATACGTAGGCTGCCTTACTCCGGTCTCGATCTAACCAAATAAATAATTTAGAATTGTCCAGTCAAAAAAAATTGGGGCATGAGTTAATTTTTATTATTTGAGTCGATTCCAAAAGTTGTAAGTCTCACCCCACTTCAAGTGTCGTTTGGGCCTCATGCCATCCTCTCTTTCCAACCATATCTAAAATCTAAGTTACAACAAAAGAAAGACCTTCAGATCAATCTTTAGAAATGTTAAGGCTAAGCATGGAATGGATGTGATGATGCATTTGGGTACTACTTGTCTTCTGTAGCATAAGGAACCAGAAGAGAAATAAAAATGAGAGAGTCTTATTGGTGAAAATCCTTACGGGCACCATAAGATGATGGTAAGTTGAGAGAGATAAAAATGAGAGAGTCTTATCGGTGAAAACCCTCACGGGCGTTGTAAGACGACTGTGAGTTGAGAGAAATAAAAATAAGAGAGTCTCATTGGTGAAAAATCCTCTTGGATACCATAAGGCAATGATGAGGTGATAAAAATAAAATGAGAGAGGCTTGTTGGCGAAATCCTTCAAGGTGCCACTATCTGACTGAGGTCTCCGAATGCAATTGGCCCAAGGAAGAAACTCAGTTTCAGAGTCATTAACTCAACAATAATTTGTGAGAGTTTTGGATAGAAAGATCAGGCAGTTTAATCCGATATGCATGTCATAATCATTAGAGTTGACTGTTATCTCCAGATAAAATTTTCTTTTATATTTTTCAATGGGGGACATTCATTGTCGTTTCTTTCTTCTCTATAGTTATATTTTTATTTTCTTGAGTCAGTCATCCAAATAAAACAAAAATTATTGTCAATTTCCTTTTGTCTTTGAGTCAAGTCCATGTCAAAACAAGTAAGAAAGGATTTCAAAACTGGCTACCAGCTTCTTTAGTTGCACAAAGCAAGATAAAAGGCCAGCACATGAAAGAGATATAATTGTGAGCTGAAATAAGGCATGCAGAAAGTTTTGTCAACAGAAAAGTCTGGGAACTCATGGAACTACCAAGGTTCAAAGGGTTTATCTGAGAAAGCATGGCAAAGAAACGATACTGTGTTTGTTTCAAAGTCGCTCTTAATAATCTGAGTTTAGGTCAATGACTAAACAAAACTAGGACAACAGTCAGGAATCTGAAATAAAATGAAGGGAATGAACACTGGAGCAGGTGCCTAGAAAGCCAAGTGCTGCAATCCACCACTAAGTTTTTAACTAATAAATTTTATTTTTTGAAACAGGGAAAAAATTTGCTTAACTTAATTCAGGATCCTCCTGAAAAATGGGAATTTATTTTATGTTCAGGACCCTCCTGAAAAATGAGAATATACTTTATGTTCAGGACCCTTCTAGAAAATGGAAATTTACTTTATGTTCAGGACCCTCCTGGAAAATGGAACTTTACATTATGCTCAGGACCCTACTGAAAAATGAGAATTTACTTTATGTTCAGGACCTTCCTGAAAAATGGGAATTTAATTTATGTTCAGGACCCTCCTGAAAAATGGGAATTTACTTTATGGTCAGGACCCTCCTGAAAAATAGGAATCTATTTTATGTTCAGGACCCTTCTGGAAAATGAGAATTTATTTTATGTTCAGGACCCTCCTGAAAAATGAAAATTTACTTTATGTTCAGGACCCTCATGGAAAATGAGAATCTATTTTATGGTCAGGGCCCTCCTGAAAAATGAGAACTTACTTTCATTCAGGACCCTCTTGGAAAATGGGAATTTACTTTAATTTAGGACCCTTCTGAAAAATGAGAATTTACTTTACGTTCAGGACCCTCCTGCAAAATGGAAACTTATTTTCATTCAGGATACTCCCGAAAAATGGAAATTTACTTTAATTCAGGACCCTCCTGAAAATGGAAATTTACTTATATTCAGGACCCTCCTGGAAAATGAGAATTTACTTTATGGTTAGGACCCTCCTGGAAAATGGGAATTTACTTTACGTTCAGGACTCTCCTGGAAAATGAGAATTTACTTTATGTTCAGGACCCTCCTGGAAAATGAGAATCTACTTTATGTTTAGGACCCTTCTGGAAAATGAGAATTTACTTTATGATCAGGACCCTCCTGAAAAATGGAAATTTACTTTATGTTCAGGACCTTCCTGGAAAATAGGAATTTACTTTATGTTCATGACCCTCCTGGAAAATGGGAATTTACTTTATGTTCAGGACCCTCCTGGAAAATGGGACTTAATTTTTCAAAAAAATGGAATCTTTCTTTATCATAATCTTTATTTGGGATAATTTTCGTTCTAGTTTTGAAATTAATTTCAGGAGCTCGCCTGGAGAATAGGGTGAAGAAATTGAAAGTCAAGAGTCCGTCTGAATAATAGGGTGATGAAATTGAAAGTCAGGAGCCCTTCTGAAAAATAGGGCGGAGAAATTAAAAGTCAGGAGCCCGCCTAAAGAATAGGGTGATGAAATTGCAAGTCAAAAGCCCGTCTGAAAAATAGGATGAAAAAATGAAAAAACAAGCAACAAGGTGAAAAATTACAAGTCAGGAGCCCGCCTGAAGAATAGGGTGAGTAATTTCAAATTCAAGTTCAAGATCAGAGATACCACTTGCAGAACATGTTCAATTTTGAGTCCATCTCCAACACCAATTTTTTTATGGAGAAAGAAACTATTTTCAAGTTCAGCCAAAAGAAGATCAGATCTCTTGCCATTTTTGAAAGCATCGGAGACCCAAGACAAGAATCAAGAGATACTGCATAGATAGAACTTTTTGTAATTTCATTTATCTTTTAACTTGAAATTTTCATTTTTGTTATAATGACAGAGCTGAGGATCAAAACCTCGACAGGACCTCGCTCGACGCTCTAACTCGGTATAGTCCTCCTCCTTCCAATCCTTTGAGATACCTGTGACCTGACTCTCACCTAATCTGGGATAGGTATGTAATACCCCGTACTTTTACTAGCTTGAAAAGTTTCCCAAGAATGTTAGAAGCTTTCTTTGAAAGATGAATCCACTTTTGTACATGTGATATTTTAAGGATTTTCACTTTTTATCATGTGGGGAATCAAATAAGCTTTTCATCGATACCAAATTCGCCCAAATCCGACACCCGGTTGAAGAGTTAGAGCCTTTTTAGTGAGACAGTATATCACCTGAGCCTTCAGCGCGTCGCGGAGATAGCTTAAATGACAATTGTCAATTTCCAGTGTTGCTCCGCGATAGTGGCACGTCGCGCCAAACTTCTAGGTTGCAGACAAGGTGGTTTGGTAGGTGACTTAGTTGCTTGAAAATGGTTAAGTGTAGGGACTTTAAAGGAGATTTTTTTGTTTTGAATATGGTTTGGTTGGTGACTTAGTCAATTGAAAATGGTTAAGTATAGGGACTTTAAAGGAGATTTTTTTGTTTTGAATGTGGTTTGGTTGGTGACTTAGTCACTTGAAAATGGTTAAGTGTAGGGACTTTAAAGGGGATTTTTTTTATTTTGAATGTGGTTTGGTTGGTGACTTAGTTGCTTGAAAATGGTTAAGTGTAGGAACTTTAAAGGGATTTTTTTTGTTTTGAATGTGGTTTGGTTGGTGATTTAGTTGCTTGAAAATGGTTAAGTGTAGGAACTTTAAAGGGAATTTTTTTGTTTTGAATGTGGTTTGTTTGGTGACTTAGTTGCTTGAAAATGGTTAAGTCTAGGAACTTTAAAGGGGATTTTTTTGTTTTAAATGTGGTTTGGTAGGTGACTTAGTTTCTTGAAAATGCTCCTTATCTGTTGCACAATGACAAGTCTGATTGGTGGGCTGTAATCAAAACAAAGCTTATAGGATGGGTGGAAGTTGAAAATGTGCTGGAGACTGCGTATCAAAATGAAATGTAGATTGATCACCAGCTAGTGGACGTTGACTTAGTGTATAGTTTGAATCACCTAAAAAATATATTTGAAGAAGTTAATATTGGGGAAGAAGAGCCTGAGTGGGCAGGAGATAAGAAAACTTACGAAGAGGGTGAATGGTTTAGTGGAGAGTCTTCAGAAGAGGAGGATTAGTTGTGTAGGTTGTATTTATTATGTATTGATGTCTTAATGCTTTGTACTATATATTTACCTTTATGTTTCTTGTTTAAGATTGATATGTAATATACTATTTAAGATTGCTTTTTCACTTTTTCATGATTTATATAGTAATAAAAATATTCTTGTCTATATCTCGTGTTGTTGGAGCGATTTGAAATGTGAATTAGTAACTTGAAATTAGTTACTTGGAATGTTTTCTTATATATTTATTTTTTAGGAACTAACTACTTGTTAACTTAACGTAATTTAGATGTCAGACAGAGGTGACAAAGGTAAGAGAAAAGTTGATACTACGAAATCAAAAAAGAAAAGACAACTTTCGCGTTATAGACGACCTACAGGTATTCATATATCTGAGGGTCGGTTTGCTGATGTGGCAGCACGACCCTCATATTCTAGTTCGTCTCAACATTCGATACCTACTCCTACTCATGTGGGGCCACTTCATAGGTCTACACCGACTTATTCTGCTCCTATCACTGTGCCTCCGCTATCAAAGTACTATTGAACGGTCGTTGGCACATCCAGACATCTACGATCAACGATACCCTCCTGTAGCAGTCATGCAGCTTCACATAGTGATTCTGCTGGATCTATTGGGTTGTCGGATCTTTAGCTTGGAGGCACTCCATCTGGTACTTCAGATCCGCCCATGCCAGTGCATCCACCCTCACTTACTCCGTAGTCAGGAGACAAAGATAATTCTGGGAGGATTTATCTTGTTCCATTTGCGAAAGAGTAAGATTTCTAAATATAATAACATTATTCATTTTTTCATTACTATATTATTATACTCTATGAAATTACTGTTTGATCTTGTGTTGGAGGTTTAGACCGGATGCTGGAGTTGGACAAAAGGCGAGAAAATGCATTTGTCGAAACTTCAACGGCTACTGGACCAGCTGGCAAAAGGTTCCAAAATTTGACAGGGAAAGAATGTTTCAAGAATTTAATGTAAGGATTTAACTTATCTACTAATTATTAACACTTTGTTAGAACAAAAGATTGAATATTATATTTTTGTTTTTGTTGTAGAAATTTTACTGGTGGGATGATGCGAATGCATATCTTATAAAGAGGAACTTTTTCAGAAGATGTAGAGCCAGATTTTACGGGCTGTTGGATTATGCCCGAACCAAATTGGTAAAACCTGACTGGATTACTGAACCCTCAGTGCAACAGTTATTCGCCATTGAAATAGTGAAGAATACCAATTTTTGAGGGAAAAAGGAAAGAAAGCCCGGGCATCATCCAAGAGTGGCTCCCTACATACTGCAGGTGCCAGAAGTACTATTGTTGTACTGCAAAAAATGGTATGTAACTTTTATAGTTTTAATTGTTTGTTTCTATTTAAATTTTTTATTATTTGAACATTAAATTTTTTTTCATATGCAGGAAAAAGAAAAGGGTAGGAGCATACCACAAGATGAGCTATTCGAGGAGACTTATCTGAAAAAAAAGAAGCTCATTCGAGGAGACTCATCTGAAAAAAAAAAAGAACCCGACTGATGAAGATGTCTGGGTTGAACCTCA
Source organism: Capsicum pubescens (assembly GCA_030864215.1). Classification (NCBI taxonomy): domain Eukaryota; kingdom Viridiplantae; phylum Streptophyta; class Magnoliopsida; order Solanales; family Solanaceae; genus Capsicum; species Capsicum pubescens. The sequence continues at coordinate 226,033,263 of CM061549.1, forward strand.
TGCAAAAGCTGCCCATATAAGAAACAAATATTGAATTAATGAATCTTTTTCTCAAAGTTGCTATTATTCAATTATAACTACTTTGATATTTTTTTACTTTTAGTATTAACTTTACTTTGAATATAGGACAAATATACGCAGCTCGTTAGTGAGTATCGTAGTACTCAGCCTCCTGAAAGTCAGGGTGACCCACTACCCCAACATATAGAGGAGGAGTTATGAAAAAAAGTTGTGGGTCCTGCAGATAGAGGACATTACTACGGATACCACAAAAAAATTTTTGGCAAGAATATTAGGTGTTCGTCCGTCTCTGCATACTATAACTCTTCAGTTGATAGAGAAACCATTGAAAGACTAGAAAATATGGTTTCTAAACTCACTGAAGAACTTGCTGAACAGAGAGAGGGTGCAGAAAAAGGAGAAGGAAACATCATCCTAAATCAGGATACTACAGGAGCAGTTCAGCTCTTTCATTCAGACTGTAGGGATTATTCCTTCGTGTCCTGGTGATGCAGTACGGGCTGCAAAAGGTCTATGCACCCTGGATGATATCAGCATAGATGAGGATATGGAAGACTAGGACGAATTCGATGAAGATGACTTTTAGTTTTTTGACTTTTGTATATGTTGTACTTTGAATTTAGACATTTTATTGTAGTTTGTACACTTTTGAAACTATTATTGTAGTTTTTATACTTTCACTTTTGTTGGACATTTTATATGTGTTGTACACTTTTGAAAGTATTAACATTTGGTTTGTTGTTGTTGTTGTTGTTGTTGTTGTTGTTGCTGTTGTTGTTGTATTGCATGTTGGATCATTTGATGATTTTTATTTAAAAAAAAAAAAATCCAGAAAAATCGACCACAAGTGGTCGATTTTTCAAAATTATTTTTGCAGAAAACCTACCACTTGTGGTCGATTTTCTATTAAATTTAATTTATTAATTTCTTAGAAAACCTACCACTTGTGGTCGATTTTCTATTAAATTTAATTTATTAATTTCTTAGAAAACCGACCACTTGTGGTCGATTTTCTATTAAATTAATTTATTAGAAAATCGATCACAAGTGATCGATTTTTATTAAATTATTTAATTAAATTTAATATAAAACCGACCACTTGTGGTCGGTTTATTTTTTATTTTTTTAAAATTATTTTTTCAATTTTAATAAAATAATAATGAATTTTAAAAATATATATATTTTTAAAAAAACTGACCACAATTGGTCGATTTTTTAAAAACTACCACTACTTTACCGATCACACACTTTGGTCGGTTTTGTGGTCGGAAATTGGGCAAAACCGACCACCGGACCACTTGTGGTCGATTTCCCCCTTTTTTTAATAGCGAATGACTTCTTCAATATAAATTTAAATTTAAATTCCATAAATAACAATGAACTCCACTAGAAAAACATCCAACACCATCCACTACAATATGAAAATAATTTACCTTCTTTCATTTTCAGATTTTCCTCTAATGGTTGTTGGGAGTTGTTTTGGTGGAAATTAAAAATGGAGGAGTGAAGGTGAGATCCGCTTTTTTCTTCTCACTAAAAACTATATTTTGAGAAATGAAAAAAATTAAAAGAGGTAAAAAAAAATAGAATGAATGTAAGAAAAAAGATGGATGATAATGGAAGAAGAGGGGGAAAGAAGAAATTGTGTATATGTTAGTGCTTCAATGGTGGAAGTTTAAAGGAAGAAGGAGACAAAAATAATTTACATTTTTTTTTAGCTTTACCCTTTATTCATTCACAAATAGTTTCAATTAAGCATAAACGTCCAACGTGGCATTATTTTCTTCTTTGATGACATGAAATTTTATGATTGGTTATTAGTTTCACATTACAGCAAGTGTATCTCACACGCTCAATACTTAAAAAATGCAGGCTTTAAAATAGTGCCACGTTGGACGTTTATGCTTAATTGAAACTATTTGTGAATGAATAAAGGGTTTAATAGGTACATGTGCTAATTTAGGTGCCAATACTAAAAAAGTCAAAAAGTTCAGGGGTCTGTCTATGTATTCTTCCTTAGCTCTTAATTAGTAACATTCAATAGATTCCTGTTAACGAAATTTTATAGGCCAAAGGCATCGATAGACACTCAAACTTGTTGCCAAAATTCACTTAGACACTTAAACTAAGGCCTATTCCTATCAGGCCTCTAAACCCCCCACATTTTGTTCCAATTGGACATTTTTTGCCTACATGGCACTGCACGTGTTGTGCAAACGTAGGGGGCACGTGAATAGTTATTTTTCTTTGTAAATTCCAAATAAAAAGATGCCAAGTGGCATGGGGCCCCAAAAATCATTAATAAAGCAAGAAACCATTCCCTCTCCCCCCCCACCCGATACCCCCTGTTAATCTTCTTCCTCTTTTTTTTTTTCTTAAACTTAAATCAATGGAGCCTAAAAATCATTAATAAAGCAAAAATTTTTTGTAAAAAAAAAACTCAATCATTTCCTCTCTTCCCCCTACCCGATAACCACTCTTCATCTTCTTCCTCTCTTTTTTTCTTAAACTTAAATCAATGGAGCCCAAAAATCGTTAATAAAGCAAAAAAATTTTGTAAAAAAAAAACTCAACCATTCTCTTTCTTCCCCCCTACCCGGTACCCCCTCTTCATCTCCTTCCTCTCTTTTTTTTCTTAAATTTAAATCAATGAAACATTGCTTTAATTTTCTTTTCAAAAATCAATTTCTTAGGTGATCAATTTTCAACTTTAAGTTAATTTTCTTTTCAAAAATTAATTTTTTAATTCTACTGAATTGTTAGGAGCTTCTTGAAGTTTTACGTTGTTTATGTGTGTGTTTTCTGGTGTTTGTGTGGTGTATGATTGGATTTGGAAATAAAGTTTGTAACTTTGGGAGAATTCTTCTTTCAGAATGAAATTGTTTCGAGGTTGTTAAAGTTTCATGTTAAAGAAACTTGTTCCATTTGCTTGTTCTTGTTCGAAGTTCTTGTTAAAGAACTTGAAGTTTCGAGGTTCTTATTCCATTTGCTTCTAAGGAAGATGATAACTTTGTTAAAGGAAAAAGGGAATAGAGAATAAGGATGACTGAAGATGAAGATGAAGGCGGGGGGTGGGGGGAGGGGTGGGGGTGACTGGAGAAGAAGATGGAGGGGGGGATGACTGGAGAAGAAGAAGAAGGGGGTGGGGGCAAGTTTTTTTTTTTTTTTTTAAAGATATTATAATTCTTTTTATATTATACTTTAATTAGTGATAAAAAAATTTAAATTATTTTTGGATTTTAATGCCATGTGTCACCTTTTAATTTGTTAATTTATCCACGTCAGCGTGTGTGGGTAACACACACTTTAACTTTTAGCTGATAGAAAAAAAATGCCTAATTGGAACAAAATGTGGGAGGTTTAGGGGCCTGATAGGAACATGCCTTAGTTTAGGTGTCTAAGTGAATTTTGGCAACAAGTTTGAGTGTCTATCGATGCCTTTGGCCAATTTTATACATACATACACACTACAAAAAAAATCGCGTTTAGCAACAGACCGAAAACATTGCTAATCAACATATACCCGTCGCTGTATCAATTTAGAAATGGATCAACGCCGGAATATGTGTCGTTTCTATTTTGCACGTTGCTAACCATTTAGCAACGGAAAAAATAAAATCCGTTGCTAGTTTTGCAACGTCATAGAGACGACCTATATCCGTTGCCATTTGTAGCAATGAATAAATTCGTTATTATATTTATAAACGCCGTTACTAATTTCATATTGTATTTCGTCATTTTGATTATTTCGTGACCAAATATTTCATTGCTAGTCCGTTGCTAAATTTTTTTATATTTAGTCCCCAATTTTTTGTGACAAAAGATTATTTTCCTCAATCCATTGCAAACACCTACCAACTATCCTTAAAAGAACCCACATCATCCATAATACCAAAGATAGCAAAATCTAAACACAATTATGTCCAAAACATCCATAGTATCACAAAAACCATCTAAACACAATTATGTCCAAACATCTACAAACTATTCTTAAAATAACCCACATCCATCAAGTGTATATTGTTGTTGCACAATTTTAAACATTTTCAACAAAATAGACCATCAAAAACCAATGCACTGATCGTCAAAAGTATCACAACTGATCAAGATTGCAATAATCAACTAAGGAATCAAGATCGTCCAAAGTAGTAGCCTTTTGATTCATATCCAAGACCAAATAGTCTTCGCTTTTTTCTCCCCCACAACTTGGTAATATGCTTCAATATGATCAATATCAGATTCTGAAAATGTTTTTCTCATAATATTTCTTCATATCTTTCCTGTAATAGATAAAGTGAAATTATAACGAATTGTACTTAAAAATAATTAGATACCAAAAACTACTTTAAACTAAAAAATAAGAATTAAGTAAACTACTACATTAAGATTTAGTCTTACATGGACGATTCGGGAATGTTCATCATCGAAAGATTTTCCTTAATGACCATGTGTATGAACATGCAAATGTACTAGGTACTGATACATAGAAGCCAATGTGGTAATCACTTTCAATAATGTGATGCTTGGAAAGATACGCAGCTTGTCCCATATAAGCAAGAATTAATGATGGATAAACAACAAAAGCAAAAGCTATCTGCAGAGAAGCAACTCTTGTTAGGACTTTGGTTGAATTTGTAATTGCCACCGCAAAGAATTTTTGCTTGGTATTTTTACAAGAAGGAACGTTATCAAATTGAACAAAACATCAGGAGAAAAATGTTATTTTGACTATAAATAATCTAGCTAACACACATCAGCTTAATATCCTCCAATCTAATACTCAGTTCAAGAAACTGATACAATACCATCCTGTGTCAATTTTTTCAGAAGGAACAAAAGTGAAATGACAATCTGCATGCTAAATGTACGCTCATGCTTGCAAGGAAAAAATAATTAAGAAGCTTGTGCGGAAAAGTGAATTCTGATTATTCCCAAAGCAACTCATGAAAGAAATGAAGAAGAAGAAAAAATGATGCAGAAACACTAAAATAGTGAAGTATAACTATGATTTCTTGGTACCTTTAAGCAACTTAATGAGAACCAAATTACTTGCATTTGTTGTCTTCTGCAACATCGACCCTATAACAAGTGTTGGGAGCACAGTTACCATATCTTTTCCCCTTTGCTTTGCATATGACCAAGCTTCTTTCTCAGCTAACAGTACCAGTTCTGTATGCATTTGGAACCACAAAACGCATTCAGATAGGGAGCTTCTCTAGCAAAATAAGCACTTAAGAGTCAAATCTGAATTTATATTATAAGGACTAACTCAATCAGATAGCACACTGCTCAAGTAATAAAGTAATCAATATACAGATCATATATTACTAAGCCAACATTACGTATCGTATGCAAGAAACATGAATAATAATCTTAAATTTACACAGAAGTCAAATTCACAAACTCTATATTTGTTGCTTTGCAGAATTTTCTGTCAGACCAACAAGTCTCATCCATCGATTTGGATTTCAGCCAGTTGGGGTTCAAAACAGAAGTAGCAACAGAAGATACAAACACAACTCTCTTAATATTTTCTCAGAGCATGCCTTCGGAACATTAACTGTGCCTTTTACTGCAGGCTCAACAAGTTCAACCTGTAATCTATACATTGAATATATGAAGAGTTTTACTTTCTTTTTGCTGACGTCTAATACCATGTGCTAAAGATCACTATCCTAAATAACCGAAGATCCATCAGGAGTTGTAGCCTCGTGGAATGAATCTGTCGACCTATGCCAGTGGTCTCGAGTAAAAAGAGCAACAAAATCGTCTTGTTATCATGGATATCAAATGATCTTTAATATTAGTATCTTACAAATTTTCACCCGATCAGTATTTTACATCCTGAATAGAAAACATGCGCTAGGGTATTCCGACCTATTACTTCACGATTTCGTGTGTCCTGTGAAACGTTAACATATATCAATCCTTTCATATATCCTCCAGGAAAAAGCTTAGACAAATAGTAAACAAGCAAAATTCTGAAATTGCATGAGATTATGAGACTTACATTCTAGTGATGATCCTTGCATCACCTAAGTCTCTCATTTGCAAAGTAGACAAGACCATAAAAATGAGCATAATAAGTTTTGATGTACTTAGTCAAGAAATATAATCATGCATATCCTCTCTATGAAATCAGTAGCAATTTGGTTATCAAAGAAAACGACCGTAACTTGATTTTCTTAGCATCCCTTTACACAACTAAATAAATGAACACCCTAACTTGATTTTCTTATCACCCCTTTATACAACTTGATAAAAATTAGAGAGAGTAAAAAAGAAGTGTGGGAATAAACTCTATGTCAGCTCATTTTAAGCCTTTTAAGTGCTTAAAATTGAGTGATAAAGTTGTATGCCATGTCAGACTTCTATATTCACGCGATACATTCCTCCCTACTTGAAGTGTCTATACGATCACTAGCAAAACCGAAGTATATAACAGACAATTTATGCAAAGTTTAAGGGCTATCTATGTACTTACACAAGAAAGATAGGAAACATCGTCTCACAGCCTATTCAGTTAACAGATCACATCAAAATTTACCCCATCAAACTTTGTGGCAAACAAGTTCAGTGAAGTAAGAATTCCTCCATTTGGCCCAAGATTTAATTGCTTCATGACTTCCTTGTATCGAACGGTGTCTCTAATATCGATTCACCAAATGGCAGGGTCAAGACAGCAGGATCAAGGTTCACGACATAACCCCGGAGATTGGATGCCCTTGTGTGGCAAACAAGATGATGGAGAAACGTAGTTTTTTCACTACATAATCGTCAACCAAAACAAGTGCTATATTAACTCTTTCCAGTAAAAATTAGATCACGACAAACAACTTGGGACAAATATAGTATCTCCAAAACAGTATACATATGAATCCTTAAAGCAAACAATTGGGACTTTACCATAACATCAATTTACTTATGTATCCACAAGATTCCTTAATTACTTGGCACAATAAAAAATGTTACTCCGTCCGTTCTCCTTTACTTGTCACTATTTTCCTAATTTGATTTCTATTTTTACTTGTCATTTTTGACAAATCAAGTAAAGCCGAATTTTTGTTTCCATGTTTTACACTTAGCATTAATTAGTTGTTCCTCAAATTATTTTTCAATACCTATTGCTAAATATCTATTAATATGAGTAATGTGGTAAAATCACTATACCAATTATCATTTTCGTAATGAGTGTGCCATGTCAAAAGTGACAAGTAAAACCGAAATGAAGGGAGTATCATCAACTTAGAAACAAAGAATAGCGAGGACACCAGCAAAACTATTAAATTTAGCTTGTATTCGGGCAACTCTTACATATATACGGAGATGATGGAGCAACATATCTGGCTAAAATGCACTTCGGTGTGTTACTAAACATTGGTTACTAAATTTGAAGCAATGTCACAAACACAAAAAAGCAAAAAAGCTAGTCTTTAAACTTTTCTTTTAAAAACTACATAACTGTGCACATGCCCCAGGAGCAGAGCCAATCTTTTAATTTCTTGCTTTAATTTTGTAGAAATCAGTACCAATTTCGTTTTTAGCGCTTTCACCCCAAAAATTCTTCCATACTATCAAAGCCTATCAGCACAATATCCCACTAACAAATCAAAGTGAAAGAGCTCTAACAAACCACAAATAGAACTTCTGAGAAAAATCAAAAACCCTAACATAATCAGTGAACGCAAAACACTGAAAATTCAACCACACAAAGAGAAAATTTGTTGAAGAAATTTTAGATTAATAAAGATGCAACAGGAAATATCAAAAACCCCACAAACAGAAATTTTGAGAAAAAAATATTTTCATTTCGAGTAAATAATTATTTATCAAGCTTTTTAACGTAATAATCTAACAACCCTAAGTGAAAGAGCTCAAAAAACCATAAACCAATCATTTACAAGTGACTTCTAACATAGAAATTAAGAAATTAAAAGAGGAGAAACAACTAAAATTATGAGATATAGAATCTTACCTCTAATTTTGATTCAAAATTCACCGATTGACATCCTTTTCGACTGATATTGAGTGATTCTCTTTTCTCAATTGAGATAAAAGGGAGAAAAAAGGGAAATGAGACTGTTTTTTGGAGAGAGGCGGATGATACAACGTTGAGAACAAAGTGAAATAAACGACTTAGACCTAATATTTATTTGGTTGGCTAACGAATTTAGCAACTGATAAAAATCTGTTGCTCCTTATTTATTAAAAATATACTATTAGTTGGTCGGGCAACGGATTCAGCAACGAATTATAAATGCGTTGCTAGTTATTTATTAAAAATATACCTAATATATTTTCTAAGAATGGTAAAATACTTCTAGTGACAAAACTTCCGTTGCTATTTCCGTCTCCACCATGTCAAAAAAAAAATCCCCCCATTTATGTCGCTAATTTTGTCACCAAAATAAAGGCGCCAATATTTACCGCCAAAATATAGCAACGCATTTAATATTCTGTCGCTAATCCGTCACTAATTAGGCTATTAATTTTAATTTCATTTATTTAGCAACAAAATTTCTATTTTGTTGCAATTTCGTCGTTAATTAGCGACGAAAATGAGCTTATTGCTAGAAATCCGTTGCTAAACGCAGTTTTTTTTGTAGTGACATACATACATACATACATATATATATACATACATATATATACATACATATATATACATACATATATATACATACATATATATATACATACATATATATATAGATATATATATATACATACATACATGTATATACATACATACATATATACATACATACATACATATATATATATAGATACATACATATATATATATATACATACATATATATATATATATATGCATACATATATATATATATATGCATACATACATATATATATATACATACATACATATATATATATACATACATATATATATACATACATACATATATACATACATATATATATATATATCTACATACATATATATATATATATGTATGTACACACATATATATATATATGTATGTACATACATATTTATGTATATGTAGATGATATATATATGTATATATATATGTATGCACATATACATACATACATATGTATGCACATATACATACATACATACATATGTATGCACATATACATACATATATATATATATATATATATATATATATATGCACATATACATACATATATATATATATATATGCACATATACATACATATATATATATATGCACATATACATACATATATATATATATGCACACACATACATATATATGCACACACATACATATATATATGCGCGCACACATATATATATATGCACATATATATATATATATATATATATATATATATATATATATATATATATATCACTTTGATCTTGTATTTGTAGAGTGATTTTTGCCGAATGAGTTCGAATTTTGCCATCTCGGCTTGGTAGGTGAGACATTTACTAATCGAACTGTGCAACAGAAGTACGTGGAAATAACTTTGTTGTGATTAGGAGGTGAAATAATTAAGTTATTCCTCTCGTTAGGAACACTTATAATTTTAATCTTGTAAGGTGAAATAAGTCTTCAATCGAAGTATTTCAGGAATCAAAACTTTCAAAAGAGAGAAGGAATAACTGGTAAAGTTGTTATTATGTGATCAGGAGGTTACGGGTTCAAGTTGGTGGAAACAATTTACTGCAGAAATATAAGGTGAGACTACACACAATAAATCATTGTAGTTCAGACTTTTCCCGAACCCCACGCCTAGCTGGAGCATTAGTGCACATGACCTTTTTTTTTTTTTTAACATTTTTGAAAGAGAAATGAGTTATTGGACGCATTGATTAATAAGTTGACGATACAAGATGAGGATGGAAAATTATAAGTTAGGTAAAATTGAGCAGCCACGAGTGAAGACATTTCTTAGAAATTTCATTCTTCAATTCTATTTGATTTGATGTGTCCATAAATAGCCAGACAAAACATGGAAACCAATTTTCCTCCTTTCTTATATCACCAACTCGTCATTACAATTTAATTTGTATGGTTATTTTACTTTTCCATGATCTTTCCCTATTAGTTAAAAAGAAATAAAATCTTGTGATATATATAGAAGCCCTATTGTAATAATCCAAATTTATATTTTGAGCATTTGTGTTATATTTCACGCTTTGATGCTTTGGATAGCTTGATTTATTATCTTTCTGAACTTAGGGGAATAGTTTGGAAAGATTTTTGACTACGATCTTGCTCTTCAAGGCTTAAAGGTGAAATAAGGATTCCAACTCCTGTTTTTGGAGAAGTATAGCATGTCGTTGTGTAATTTGATGCTTTACACATAGGTCTATAGTGTGATTATATAGACTTTTAGGCATGCTCGGGTTTGAGACCTAAGGGGTTCAGATTGGCTTTAAAATGTGCATACTCGAAATTAAAGGACATAATATCAGATGAGATCAAATTAAATTAAAGTACATATTTTCCTGTGCTTTTTTATTGATTTCTAAACTATTCTAATGAGTAAAGAATCAAAGATTTAAAAGCAGAGTTATGATGAGATGCCTTTGCCGAAGATTTGCTAATTAATAATCCAATTATCATCAATCTAACACAATCAAATAAAAAAAGAAAAAGATGTAATCACAAGAAAATGTTAAAATAAGACTTAGAAAAGAAAGCTGGACACTCTTATCTTAATCACCACAAAAAACAAAATAAAGCAATCAGTTAAAACATAAAGGGAATTATAAATACAAAATATGAAAAGAAATTAAATGAAAGGGAAAAGTGAAAGTATTCTCCACCAAAATTATCTTTATTCCTTTGCTGTCCCATATCCTTAAGGTACGAATGCAATTCTTTTTTTAGAAAATTTCTTTTTATTAGGGTATATTACCTACTAATGGATAGGATCTGAGCCCTCTACCTCAACGGTGAAAGATATGAAGCTTCACAAATAAGTTAACCCTCAATCTTTATGAATTTAATTAATTATATACACTGTTAGTGTGCAAATAAACTTTTTTCAGTAAAATCGTTACTATGTGATAAAGATAATTATTTTAGTAATTAAATTACCAAATCGAACTTATTATAGATGATTGACATCATAATATAATTATAAACCATACACTATATACGGCTGTTAGCACTCGAGCTTTGAGAATAGAAAGTTTTTAGCAGGGAGCATTTTATCTTTTGAATTGGAGTTTTTAAATACAAATACAAATTTAAATTAATTGAATCCCAAACAAATAAGAAAGGTCAATTAAAACTAAAGAGTAGGGTTAAAGTAGTAGAATATTTATCTGTGGACAGAGGCATTACAAAAGACATAAGTCTCCTCAACATGCGACGACTTATTGAAGAAACTGATAACGTCATCCATATGACATCACCACAACCTACAATCTGGTGCCACGTGTCAAAATGAGCACCTTCCTTGTACCCTCCAAGAAAGAATCCATGAAAGAGACTCTAAAAACAAAAAAAACAAAAAAAGAAAAGAAATAGATAAATAATTAAATAAATAAAATATAGTGATGAAGAAATGGATGGAAGAGCATAAATAGACACAAGACTTGAAAAGTCCATCTAACACTTTGAAGTTTGGTCACATTTCCATCTTCTCTTTCCCTTCCAACAATGGAAAATTTTTCCTACAATTACTCAAACCCTAACCCTAATAATGGAGATATTTATAGCTCGAATTTTATCGATACACCGGAGAATTTTGAGCTCTCCGGTTATTATCTCTTCCCTGAAGATGGATCGAGTGATGACTTTTTGTCACAAAATGAATTTGTTCAAAGTGCTTCCGATAGTAGAGGATCATATTCCAATATTAAATCCGCTCCAACAACTACTCATCATAACATGCAAGTGTATGCATGAATATTCTTTACATAAGTTTTTTTACCTTTTTTTGTCTGATAATTATTGCTCAAAATTAATTATTTTTGTTTTCCAATTGTTAACAGAAAATGTACAAAAGGTGTAATGAAGAAGGTGGATGCAAAGTCTAGGGTTGCATTTAGATTTAGATCAGAGTTGGAGGTGTTGGATGATGGATATAAATGGAGGAAATATGGCAAGAAGATGGTCAAGAATAGTCCATATCCAAGGTAATGTTGAATATTATTTCCCAATTTCTACAGTGGATCATATGATGATCCATATATAACTTTCACACTAACATACATATAGTGTCACTATGTTATCCGTACCATCTCTATTGACACACTCCTATTATAAGATCATCATTATTGATATTGCATGGGCAAAGTGTCATGATTAGACCTTATTATTTTACTACTAATTGCTTATAATTAATGTTAATCTAGAAGTAACAACAACATACCAAGTAGCACTACCAAAACCCCACTATTTCCCATTGAATTTCCACCGAAAAATGTTGAGTGGTTATTTCTCTAGATATTTTGATTGAATTAATGAAAAAAAATGAAAAATAGTAATGCTTTCTCATGAAAAAAAAATTAGGAAGCTTTTCAGTGTTTCAATAGGAATCTGTTTTTTATCAGACGTTTTCCCAATGAGCTGATTCAGTGGGAAATGAGTGGAAAAACCAAATTTCCCATTGAGCGATCGGAAAACTTATGTTTCTAGTAGTATGGAATCTGGGAAAGATAGTGTATACAGTCTTTATCCCTGCCTTGTAAAGATAAAAAAATTATTTCCGATAGACCCTCAACTTAAATTAATCTAAAAGCAGTTAAATGCTTATCCAATATAGTATATTATATATTACCATATCCATTTGTAGAAATTAAATGATTATATGCATGCTAGCTAGAGTTTCTATAAAAAAAAAAAAAAATTTTAAAAAACAAAATTGGGGTAGGGGTAGGGGAAGGGGAATGGGGGAGGGGATTACAATGTGGGAAATCGAACCCCCACCAACAAGGTAGAAGTTCAAGTAGCTAACCAACTAAGCTACTAAGATTCCCCTCTATAAATTAAATTAAGTATTGGAGTAATAGAATAGCCATCTTAACTCCGCTCCACAAAAATAAAGAGGAAGAATCCAAACAGAATCACTCTTAGGTGTAGTGGATTCACGTGATAAACATTAGTACATTACTCTAATACTTTATACAGAGAAGATTAAATAGGTGCTCTTATTATAGTGTAGCAGCCTATTACTCTAATACTTCATATATAGAAGATTAAATAGGTGCTCTTATTATAGCGTAGCAGCCCTTTGACTTTGGATACGTATATGATATATGTGACATGCATTATCAATTTATCATTTACCTACATTTTAAAATAGGGATAAAAGGGGGGCGATGTGCATGCGAGACAATGCGATTTAGGCTATGTGGAGCGAGGGGATAAAGTCTTTGCAAATTAATGCAACTTTGGCCCTCAATCGCCCCACACGACCCCCCTTTGCCATCCCTAGCTACAAGGTCTTCAAAAACACACAAATTTAGCAATCTAACAGAGGGGTAAAAAATACCTAGATCGAATTTTACTGGAGAAGCAAAGAGAAAAGAGACAGACCTGGTGAGTGAGAGAGATGGAAGAACAAGTGGAGGGGAAAGGTAGATAAAATGGGTTGTGACGCTAAGGTATGCCACATGGCGTTCATCTCATAAAAAGGCAGTGCCATGTGGATTGAGTTTCTCTCTTGTACAATCCCACGGATGGAGGATATATTTGAGCCATATTTAAGTAAGAGTGGGTAATATTTGTACAAAAGTATATCGGAGAATAAAATCGGTCCTTTTCACATAGTAAAGATGCAATTTGACCCTTTTTTGCCTTTATTATAACCTACATTCATATAATTGTAGAAATATGTTGCATACTCATCCCTATACAGCTTAAGGTAGAATATGGATTTACATGAGTTCAGTATGAAATCATAAACTTTAAATCTTGAATCTACATCTTATTGTTGCTAGAGCTTCTGTTTGTGACCACCATTATGTGGAACTTGGTCCACTTGTTTGGTACCTAGCTAGGGGACTACTTGAAATCCTAAGTACTAGAGACAAAATGAGAAATAGTACATATCCTTCCAATTTCAGTACTTTTAACTTTCTCATTGGAATGAGAACCCTATAGGTAATTTTATACTAAAACTAATTAAGAAGATTAGGTTAGTTCCACTGAACTTATTTGTCACACACAGACAAGGATCAAGTTTGATATTAAGAATTAGTACTAGCTTAAATGTGAATTTGCAATAAAACAGTAAATCACTTGATGTAAGTTAGCATAATTAATTAATAGGGACAATAAATTTAATTTATTGATAGAGCCAGGACTGAAAGGGTTTGTATATACAACAATAACATATCCAGTGTAATGTCACAAGTGAAATCTAGGGAGGATAAAGTGTATGTAAATTTTATCACTATCCCGGAGAGGTAGATGGATTATTTTCGAAAGATTAAAGGTTTATATATAACTAAAAAGATCGTCAAAAGTGTAGTTTTATATACTTTCTTATAGACACAGGGTGTGTTTGGTATGAGGGAAAATATTTTCCATGGAAAATATTTTTCTGGAAAACAAGTTTCTTACTTATTTTCTTATGTTTGGTTGGTGGATGAAAAATATTTTTTGGAAAATATTTTCTAGTGTTTGGTTATTGGTGAATGAAAAAAGTAATATTTAGAAAATACATTTTTGTGTTTAGCTAAAGAGTAAAAATACATTTTAGAAAAATAATCTTTGTCCTTGAAAATACTTTTTTAGGGTGTGTTCGATATGAAGGAAAAACGTTTTGTAGAAAAATAAGTTGTTTCTTACGTATATTCTTGTGTTTGTTACCCAAATTGGGTAAGTATATATTTTCTAAAAGTATTTGTATATATTTAACAAAAAACAATGGGAACGAATAAGATAAGAAGGGTGGGATAAGAAAAAAGTTTTGAATTTTTTTTTTAAAAAAACAAATTAAACAAATTATTTTTTTGAAGGGAGGGGTTGGTAGGTGGGGTTGAAGTTGTCAAAATAGATAGTAAGGGTGGGGATAAAAAAAAAATTGATTTATTTTTGAAATAAATTAATTTTTTTGGAAGGGGGGAGATTGGTAGGGGTGGGGTGGGGGTGGGTATCGGAAGGAAAGAAATTTTTTTGAAGGGAGTAGGGGTTTGAGTTTTGAATTAGGGGATGTGGAAAGAAAAAAATTTGAAATAGCTTTTTTGAATGGGGTGACAGTCGGGGTAGGGGAGTGAGGGTGAAGTATGAAAAAGATTAAAAATTTTATTTTCTTTTGGAGGGAGGGAGGGGGGTTGGTAGGGGGTGGGGGGTAAGAAAAAAATTCTTTTTTGATGGGGGGTGGTGGGGGTGGGGTGGGGGTAGGGGATTAGGGGTTGGAGTAGGGGTGAGTGATTATAAGAATTGTATGAATATTTCAACTTAAGAGTGGGGTTGAAAGAGAGTTTTGAAAAAATATTTTCTTTATTTTTTTTTTGAAAGAAAGTCATTTTCCTTAGATTTGAGGAAAACAAGTTAATTTGGAAAACATTTTTCAAAATCTTTAAGTCAACCAAACATGAGAAAATGAGAAAATTAAAAAATATTTTCGAAAAAATATTTTTCGTCATACCAAACACACCCACAGTTAATTATAGGACAGTGTCAATAACACACATCAGCTAAACATACATTGATGATGATATCTGATAGGGCCAATTATGTGATGAATGAATGTGTCATTTTTTTTTTTAACGAATTTGGTTTGGAATACCGAAAGATGAGAAAAAAAAATAAAATTGACCAGAGAGGGAATTGAAAAAGGACAAACAAGCAGAAAAGATAAGGTTACGCTTTTGTTTCTATTTAATTGGCACACATTATTACAGGGAAACTTGAGCATCCAATCAATCATATGATTTATAGATTGTTTCTACTATGAAAGGAAAACAAAAATTGTCTGAGATTAACCTTAGAGGCTCATTCAAAATTTCAAATGGATATGGGTGCTTTTCTGGTTGGGTTAAATTAAGTTTTTTTCTTTTAAGAATGTTATTTTTATTTTATTTATTAAACTTATTTTAAAATAGTTTTTTTTTCCTCAAAATAACACATGTTCTATTTGAGGAATCTTAGTAGCTTAGTTGGTTAGTTACCTGAACTTTCACCTTATTGGTGAGAGTTCGATTCCCCACATTGTAATCCTCTCTCCCATTTTCCTTCCCCTACCCCCATTTTTTTTTTTTTTTAAATAAATAAAAAAACACATGTTCTATTTTATTCGTCATTTGACATGTCATTTGCAATCATGTGTATTGCATACACTTTGTATGTTTGGCTGATTGTCAAAAAATATCTACTTGGTACAAATTTCGGATTATATAATTAGTGCTAAATAGAAATACTCCTAAATTTAGGTGTCTAATAAAAAAGTATACCAACTTTTCATAGTTCCATATTTATTCAACCAAAATGTATTTGCAATTTGCATGTTGATAGAATCAAGTGGTCAAGTCACAAAAAACGACTTATGTCCACATAGTAAGAAAATTTTCTCCGGTTTTGTATAATGTTTTTACAACCAAATAAAACAATAGTATATATTTTAAAAAGTTAACAAGAAAATATACTCACAAGTCACATACCAAGTAGGGGTGGTGACAATTGCCATGTCTATGTGAAATTTGAGACCTTATTTCTTGGCAGAATACATCGGCAACCTCTTAACTTAACGTCATCTTTCACTTAGACACCTCAAGTGGACATTGTTCACGTTTGACATCTCAAATAGCATACGGATATATTATTTTGACACCTTTTACACAGTCCGTAAAAATATATAGTATGCGTGTATTACACGCGCTATGCCGTGTAAAGTGACCTAGGACATTTATCATTTTTATCCAAATAATATTTAAATAATTAAATTAATTTAAAGAGAAAAAAATCACCCCCGCAAACCCCCTACCAATCCTCTTCTCCAAATAACTCCCCCCCCCACCCGGTCCAAACCACCCACCCACCTTAATCATCTTCTCCCCCCCCCCCGCCCCTCCCTCAATCATCTTCTTCCCCACCCCTACCCCTTTCTGCAAACACCCCATCCCTCGAATTTTCTCCAAACGCCGCCCCACCACCACCACAATCATCTTCTCCAAATCATCTTCTCCCCCCCTCCCCCCAGAATCTTGTCCAAACGCCACCTCCAACCCCACCACCACAACAATCATCTTCTCCATCCCCAGATTTGGAAATTAGACCAAACCCCTTTGTCTTGGTCAAAATATTATTTTAATTTATTACTACTTCTATATTCTATTTTCCAACTATTATGCAAATCTTACCATATAAGATTAAATTATTCAATTTGATGTAAAAATATTGCCATTACAAAGTTTTTCCTAAAGCATATATGGATCCATTTGGTCTAAAAAAGTTTTCAGTTTTTCTTCATTAATGTTGCTTAATTTTTAGTTTTTATTCATCAACTTTTTGCTTAATGATTAAAATGGTGCTTATTATTTAATCTTCACGAATTCCTAAATGCGTATATAATTTTTAAATTTCTCTCAATAATTTTTAACATTAAATAAATTTAAGATTGATAAAATGGCGGATAAAAATGAGAAATAAGGTATAAATTAATGAAGATGAGTTAATATATTATTTGTGGACTAACTTGAACGCCACATAAGCTAAAAAATGGCTTTTGCGCGCCTTTATGTGGGTGTAAAACACACACCTTACCAACTCTGTAAAAGATGTTAAAATGACACACTTGTATGCTATTTGAGGTGTCAAAAGTAAACAATATCCACTTGAGGTGTCAACGTAAAAGATGATGCCAGGTTGAGTGGCTTACGATGTATTCTCCCTTATTTCTTGCTAGCTAAGTCCTTGACTTGAGTAAGATTTGATTTCAAACATTTCACTGCATTTCCTTATTGTTCCTCATAAGGGCACTTGTCTCACTTTTATTAGCATGAAAATAAAAATATATATTACTAATAGTAGTACCTTTCATTTTCTTGGTGTCAAGCCTAACATTTTAGTTAAAGTTGCAAATGCATGTGCAAAAGTATGTGATTAACAAAGAAGTGATGGCACATTAACTCTTCTCTGTTTTTTTTTCCTTGCAATGATATTGAATTATTGCTCTGCTGCCCATGAAAGGATGTCCTACGCCATTTTGTTGATGTTTAATAATTAGTGGTATTTAGGAATGGAGGATATTGTTTTAAGAACTTAAACTCCTTTACATCTCCAAATGTGGTATTTATAAAAGTTTTTAAAATAGAAGGGATTAGAGACTTTAAATTCTTCCTTCACTAGTTTAGGGTATTTCACTTATGTAGTTTCTAATTTGGATGGAAGTAGTCGATTTGATTTTTAAAGGATGAAGTTTTATGGTAAACATAATAATCAAATTAGAACAATAGACCGTCAAAACTTATAGTCTAGTGATACTGATTGCCGATGATATAGTTCCAATGCAACGTTGTGGAATCTCATTGTCCCCTTTCGTGATTCTTTATGTAATTGTTGTTGTACCTTTTGTTAAATATTTATTTTATAAGTTGAGTTCAATATTATGAGAAATAATTAATGGTTTGTATGAATTCAGGAATTACTACAAATGTTCAAATGGAGGATGCAATGTGAAAAAGAGAGTAGAAAGGGACAATGAAGATTCAAGCTATGTCATTACTACCTATGAAGGAATTCACAACCATGAGAGTCCCCATGTGATTCACTACACACAGTTCCCTCCCAATAATATTGCCCTTCATAACCTTCACTTATAGAACCTTCTTTTTCTTTTTTCTTTTTTTTTAATACCCTTGTAATTTTTGGATCTTTTATTTTTTTCTTTATAAAAAGTTTGTAATTAGACTGATTCAAATATATTTGCTATTGGGCTTGATGAGAATATGATGTGGGATTTACAAGAAGGAAAGACTACGAGAAGTAGCATATTTAAGACTTAAATTATGAAAAATAGCAACACTTTAATGAAATTACCTTGTGTAGCAAACATAACATTATTTTAAGTGTGGTTCCTCACTTACAGCTTTGGAGAAGTTATCATGTATAAGGTTCCATTTTTCACGCTACTTTTCTTTCTCTTTCCTTTAATTGATTTTTATTTTACCTTTTATTATTTTAAATAATATCTTATCTTTCAAATGAAAAAATATATAAATAGGATGTCACACCCCTTTTTCGTCCGAGGGGGTCGAGTCGAAGGGTTTTTTCAATTAAAGTGACGGTATTGAATAGGGATTAATTTTTATCATTTTCAGAGTCGCCACTTGGAATTGAGTTATGGTGTTCCAAGTCACCTTATTGAATTCCTAATCAAAAGAAAATGACTCTTTGTTAGTCTGCGAAAACAGAAGATTGGGTAGGGAATTCTGTTGACCAAGGGAAAGGTGTGAGGTACCCCTCGAGTCCCGTGGTTCTAGCACGGTCGCTTTATTGACTTATCCTGACTTAAACTATTTTGATAAATTATGTTAAGGCCTAAAATCTCTCATTTTTTAATTATACCGAAAATAGTTATCTACGTCTCTTATATTAAATAAATTGGTAATAATTATTTTTTTTTTAAAAAAATATTTATGAAGGTGCATTATTGCATCCTTGAATTTTTTAAAATGTCTCGAAAAGATGCGTATGCTGCATTCTTAATTGAGACGAATATTTTAAAATGTGTTTAAAATTTGCCTAGCGTTAAAAACCTCATCTACTTGAAATGTCATCTAACTTTAACAGTAAACTATGAGAAAAATTGATTTGAGGCTATTAATTAATTCAACAAATAATTATTAAGTTCTAACAAAAATAATAAATAAAAATAAAAATAAAAAAATAAACATAAAATTACCCCTATTATGCTAATTTTATTACGATTTTTCAAATCTATTTTTTCTTTAAATTAATATAAACCCAGATAAAGATCATAAACAACTTCAAATACAAAATTTCCAAAATTTTGATAAAATACAGTCCAAATATAAATGAAATAGACACAATAATATAGTTCCGAGTCAGTTTAGGGAATAACAAAATTGATTTCCTCGTTTCTTTCTGAAAATGTTTTAAGTATTTGGATGTTGACAAGTTTTTGACATTTTTCTATGTTAATTTCTCATTAAATAATATGGACTTCAACCTAACAGCCTAGTTATAGTTGAGGAAATTAATAAATCTTAACATTACTTAAATTATATAAATTTTCATTTTTCTCTCTGTTTCTTTTTATTTTTTTTTACTATGTGTGCATGCTTTTCACTGTTTATTGTGTGCGTATAGGCCCTCCTTTGTCTTTATGCTATATGGTATATGTGAATATATATAATCTGTGAGCGTGTGTGTATGAACATGAGTGTAACGAAAAAAAGAGAAAAGACATGGTTTTCACCTCAAACTATATTCGAAAAGTTGAAGCCACACCTAAACTATACTAGTGACCTATTACACACCTAAACTATAAAAAAGTGAAACTATTTACACCCTGTCAGGCTACCACCACTTGCATGTGGTGTAGTGTTTTACACGCGCTGCCACGTCAGTAAAAAATATCACTTTTTTATAGTTAAGGTGTGTAATAGGTCACTTATATAGTTTAGGTGTGGATTCGACGATAGTTTGGGGTGGAAACGATGTCTTTTCCTTAATATTTTTAGCCGTTTACTTTTGTTATTTAATAGGCTGGACGAGCCTAAAATAAGTGTAACACACGCGCCTTAGAATAGGGGTCGCGGGGAGGTAATAATATCACTTTTATATAGTTAAGGTGTGTAATAAGTCACTTATATAATTTAGGTGTGACTTAGACTTTTCTTGTATATAGTATGGGGTGGAAATGATGCCTTTTTCCTAAAAAAAATGGAATTTATGTGCGTCTGGGTATATATATTTTTCATTTTTTCTGCTTTCTTTTCCATTTCAAATTTTAACCAGACAATATTGAAACACAGTATTCAAATTTCCAATAAATATATAACACTTGATATTTATACTATAATATGTGACAACAAAAAATTGACATAATCAAACATACATACTAAATAATGCATTGAGATCATTCAAATATTTTTCATCCATGTTTTTTTTTTATAAAATTGATAACATAAATGGTATAGGATTGAATAAAAACATGTAGTGAATTACACTGAGTGATAAACAATGAAGTTCGTCACCGAAAACTTCAAGCGAAATCCGATCTCAACTCTTTTCTTTCTTTGTTTTTGTGATGTCTCTCTTTCTTTTGATGTCTGTCTTTCTGATTTTCTTTCTAGTTTTTCTCTCTTTTATTTTATTTTTCTTTGATTTCTTGTCTCTCAATATTTGATCTTTTTTATCTCTCTGTGTTTTTCTCTGTCAAAGTGTAAAAAATGTCTGATGATAGTATATGTTGGTTTCCTTAAATACAGGGTTTGTTGGGGGAGGGGGGGGGGGGGTTGGGGGAACAGCTAGATTAGGATTCAGATAGATAAGATTTTTGAATTTTGAAAATATTTTTTTTTTAAAATTAAAGACAATAAAAAAAAAAAAATAATAATAATAATAAATAAAGATAAATAATAATGAATAAATAAAATAATAAAATAATAATAATAATAAATATAATAATTTATTAATTTTATATTAATCAAAACATAATAACCATTTATAAATAGCCAAAATAAATATAATAAAATAGTACTAAAACTACTAATTTATTTATTAAAATTTAGAATTTTTTTTTTTTGAATTTTTGTGTTATAAAAAATAATAATAATAATAAATAAAAAGTAAAATTTTCAAAATTAACTTTATTTATTTATTTATTTGTTTTAACTAAGAATTTACGAAAAATGAAGTAAGAGTTCAAATAATATCAGACCAAATGTAAATATTTAATATCGAAAAAATATATATATTACACTCGAGGAGGGTCAAAAATCACGTGTCTACATTTTGCCCCTCTTTATTTGAAATCTCGAAGAGTTTTCATACAAAGAAGTAGATAAAGATATAATTTTTGATCCTCTGATTATTCAAAAAGAATATAAAAAGAAAAAGGAGGTGTGACCGAGTCCTGATTTTGGACCGCCTACATATCCCGAGTTATAAGAGAATCAGGTCACATGTAGTTCAAAGGTAACATGGTGAGAGAAAAAGTTAAAGTCGAGTGAGATTCCGTCAAGTTTCCGGTTGACGACTTCGGCCTTTTACATTCAAATGACTAACAAAAAATGAAAAATACAAATGAAAATTGTAATATCTAGAATCTTGATTCTACTCTTCGCGACTTGATTTTGTAAATTCACCCTATTCTTCAGGCGGGCTCCTGACTTGTTATTTCTTCACCCTGTTCTTCAGGCGGGCTCCAATGCCGCTTGAATTACCAAAATAAGGAAGTACGTCTCAATACCACTTGAATTACCAAACCAAGAAAGTGCGTCTCCTTACCAATGTCGCTTGAATTACCAAAATAAGGAAGTGCGTTTCCTTATCGATGCCGCTTGAATTACCCAAACAAGGAAGTGCGTCTCCTTACAAATACCTCTTGAATTACCCAAAACAAGGAAATGCGTCAAATGCCTCTTTAATTACCCAAACAAGGAAGTACATCTCCTTACCAATGCCGCTTGAATTACCCAAATCAGGAAGTGCGTCTCCTTACAAATGTTGCTTGAATTGTCTAAACAAGGAAGTACGTCTCCTTACAAATGTCGCTTGAATTACCAAACAAGAAAATCTGTCTCCTAACAAATGTCTCTTTAATTACCCAAACAAGGAAGTGCATCTCCTTACCAATGCCGCTTGAATTACCCAAATCAGAAAGTGCGTCTCCTTACAAATGCCGCTTGAATTACCCAAATCAGGAAGCGCGTCTCCTTACAAATGTTGCTTGAATTATCCAAATAAGGAAGTGTGTCTCCTTACAAATGTAGCTTGAAGTGCATCTCCTAACAGATGTCTCTTTAATTACCCAAACAAGGAAGTGTATCTCCTTACCAATGCCGCTTGAATTGCCCAAATCAGGAACTGTGTCTCCTTACAAATATTGCTTGAATTGTCTAAACAAGGAAGTGCGTCTCCTTACAAATGTCGCTGGAATTACCAAACAAGGAAATACGTCTCCCCACAAATGTTTCTTGAATTACCAAACAAGGAAGTGCGTCTCCTTACAAATGTTGCTTGAATTACCAAACAAGGAAGTGCGTCTCCTTACAAATATTGCTTTAATTACCAATCAAGGAAGTGCGTCTCCTTACAAATGTTGCTTGAATTACCAAACAAAAAAGTGCGTCTCCTTACAAATGTTGCTTGAATTACCAAACAAGGAAGTGCGTCTCCTTACAAATGTTGCTTAAATTGTCCAAACAAGAAAGTGCGCCTCCTTACAAATGTCGCTTGAATTACCAAACAAGAAAGTACGTCTCCCCACGAATGCCGATTTGAGAAATTACGACCTTTGATGTTTAGGTTATGAAATCATTGATTTGAAGGTAACATGTGTTCCTGAATAATGAACTAACTACAAGAAACATGATCGATGTCACCGAAAACTTTAATAGAAATTTACTTCAACACTCGATTTACAACTCTTTCTTTTCTTCAACTTGTTCTTCAGGCGATCTCCTGGATTTCCTTTTCTAATTTTTCAAAATATGTTCCTGAACTCAAAATAAAAGGTGAAACAGAAAAATAACATCCCATTCTTCAGGACGTTCCTGGACATAAAATAAATTCTCATTCTTCAGGAGGGTCCTGTTTTCTTCAGGAGGGTCCTGATCATAAAAATAAATTCCTATTCTTCAGGAGGGTCCTGTCTAGAAAGTAAAATTCAATAAACATGAACAATTTTTTCCCCCAGTTTGTACTAGAAAATTTTGTGAGCATCATCAGATTACAGTTTTTGAAAAGTACAGAAAGAGTGTGAATCAAAGCCTTGCTAAAGAAATGCGTCTCGTCAGAGTAAAATTGATGACCAAAATTAGGAAGTGTGTCTCCTAAGAGTTAAATTGATGGACTTGACTAGAAAGTGTGTCTTCTAGGAGTGAATGTTCAAGTTAGGAAATGTTTCACCTAACAAATGAAAACTGACTTATTCAGACTAGGAAGTGCGTCTCCTAGGGATTAAATAAAATGACTCAACTAGAAAGTGCGTCTTTTAGGAATGATGGTTCAAGTTAGGAAGTGCGTCATCTAAAAAATGAAACTTGAATTATCCAGGCTAGGAAGTGTGTCTTTTAGAGGTTAAATGAAATGACTCAACTAGAAAATGTGTCTTTTAGGAGTAAATGGTTTAAGTTAGGAAGTGCATCACCTAACAAATGAGACTTGAATTATCCAGATTAGGAAGTGCGTCTCCTAGGGGTTGAATTTTTACCATAATTTGATTATCAAACCTGTGCAACAACATTGCTTCATGCACTTGTGAAAATGAGGCATTGCAACCCTTGATATTTATACTCTGAAGTTCTTGATTTGAAAGTAACATGTTTCATGTTTCATCAAAGAAAATTTGTGAGTTCAAAAACATGGTGGCAGGTTTGTGGCTTTAGCTTTCGTGGCAATCACTCTTTCCTCGTCATATTTAACCTTGCTTCCAACCATTAGCATCCTTCACCAACTTGATGCATCATTGACCCAAACTCATATTGTCAAAAGTGACTTTGAAATAAATACAGTATTTCTGCTTTGCCATGCTCCTCAAATAAACCCTTTGAACCCTGGTATTTTCATGAGTTCCCAGACTCGTCTGTTAACAAAACTTTCTGCATGC
The DNA here is from genome assembly GCA_030864215.1 of Capsicum pubescens. Taxonomy (NCBI): domain Eukaryota; kingdom Viridiplantae; phylum Streptophyta; class Magnoliopsida; order Solanales; family Solanaceae; genus Capsicum; species Capsicum pubescens. The sequence goes on from CM061549.1 coordinate 226,058,010, forward strand.
CTTATTTTGGCTCACAATCATGTCTCTTTCATATGTTGGATTTTTGTCTTGCTTTGTGCAATTGAAGAAGCTGGTAGCTAGTTTTGAAATCTTTTCTCGCTTGTTATGACACGGACTCGACTCAAAGGCACAAGAAAAATGACAATAATTTTTATTTAATGATAAAGATACCAAGAAATCAAAAATAGAAAAATAAAAACAAAAGCAAAAAACAATAGGCATCTTTTAAAAAAAAACGACAGAAGAAAACTTATTTGGGTGTGGTAGCCAATTCCAGCAATCATGACATACATTTTGAATAAAACACTTGATCTACCCACACTAATTATTACAACTCCTGTCCACTTATTGAGTTTGAAATGGAATGAATCTTGAATATGCTCTCTCTAGATCACAATCCTCCTTCGGCTAGTGGCACCTCAATGGGTTTTTGCCAACACCTATCTCATTTTTATTTTTTTTTCAGCTCACTGTCGCCTTATGGTTCCTAAAAGGGTTTTCACCAATAAGACTCTCTCATTTTTACTCATTCATTTTTTCATTCATTTTTTTTTGAAAATAATGCCCAACATACATAACATCATGCACCCATAACATGTTTAGCCTTGACACTCTCAAAGATCGATCTAAAGATCTTTCTTTGGTTGTAACTTGACTTTTGGAAAAGGTTAGAAAGAAAGGGAGGCATGAGGCTAAAAAATTTACATAATATTGGGTGAAACATACAACTTTTGGAATCGACTCTTTTAAAGAAATAAACTTTGCCCCAGTTTCATTTCATTCTGGGTAATTTGAATTTTCTTTTGGTTGGACCGAACCCTAGAGTAGGGCTGCCTACGTATCTTGTCATAGCAAGAATCAGGTCAAAAGTAGTTCAGCCAACTTGTTCTTTTGCTTGATTTTTTTTTCTTGACTTTTCTCTTTTTTTTCTCCTTTTTTTTATAAGAGAGAGAGAGAGATATTTTTCCCGACTCCATTTTTTTTTATACTTTTCTGACTCTATTTTTTTTTCTTGACACTTTTCTGACTCTATTTTTTCTTGACATTTTTTTGCAGACTCTATTTTGATTCCAAAAGAGGGATATAAAAGAAATAAAATAAAAACTCAAAAGGGATAACAAAGGATGACACAATATTTGGATAGCAGAATGAAATGTCTTCGTCATATCAATCCTTAAAAACACAAGTACATAACATGTAATCTGAGAGTAGAACATGAAGATCATATGCATTTTTTTCAACATTGATCGTGACTAAGCTTATGCACTTGCGTCACTTCTTTTAAGCTTGTGAAACATACAAGTTCACTTGTGTTGTACTTTCTCTACACGAATGACTCATGTCTCTTTTGGAGCTAACTTCCTTTTGCTTTTTCTTATAGTGGATACTCTATATCCTCCGATCGATCCTCATTTACAATTCTCGAATTGAATCTTCTAATCGATGATCAAGTTATTTCCTGATTCACAAAGTGATTGCCTCAATACATTCAAGTGAGATTGTAACTATCTTCCCAAATACCTGAACACTTTATTTATTTTCTTATATGCTTTTTTATTTCAACTCTATCTTCTTGTCAAATGTTTTAGTATTAGATTGAATTTAAAGATCAGTCTGTGAATTCAACATGCATATCACATCACTAGAATCATGATAGAAAGAGCTCTCTAAAGAAAAAAAGACAACAAAACAATATATAATAAAAAATAAAAATAAAAAGGACACACATTTGTTGCCAAAAGATAGAAGGATTTGAATGGAAATTGTAATAAAATAAGATAAGATATATCCCAAATTTCAACACTAAAATAATTCGGGTAGTAGAAAGAAAACAAAAAAGACTACCAAAAATCCTTCCTCATGGGGAGCAAATTGACTTCTAAATTGCCGAACTTAATATTTTAGCCATTGAATTGCATGTCCTCCTTAATGGATCTCCACAATCATTTCTACATCATCTTTTTTTTTTTTAAACTCAATCATTTTAAATTTATCACCTCAAACTCTCTCAAAAGTAAGCCGTCATCAGTTTCTCTTTTCCCTACTTCTCTTAATTGATTTCAAAACCTTTTTAGATAAGTCAAAGGATCATCATGACCATCTTACATGTCCAACTTTTGTGTTTTGGACTCTAGAGGCAAGTGAACATCATGAAACATATACAAATTCTCGTGAGAACTCTCTTTTTCTCTCTCAATATTTGTATTTTTCTCATATTTTGCTCCAAATTTCTCACTTTTCAGTCCAATTCTTCTTATTCCTTATTTCTAACAATCTACACCACCTCATCTCAGACATTATATCACTTTTTGTGGGTTATCTTGCCTGTTTTTTTGGACCTGGTGTTGTATGGATGAGAAGCCAACTTAGCCACAAACCGACCACCTTGATACTATTTTGATTTTGGAGAAAACTAATGTGCCAGAGTTCAAATTTTTAAGACCACCGAATCCATGAAGGACTACCTACGTATCTCATTAAAGATGAGAATCAGGTGTGCGTAGTTCTTGAAGTATATGTCGTACAAAATTCAGCCTCAAGAACCCTAAAGGTTCAGGGCTGTTAAGATTTATTTATATTTTTTATTTTGTAAAAACTTAGCCTTATGATCCCTAAAGATTCAAGGCTATTAAAATATATAAAAATATAAAAATTGGACTTGAAGAGTAGAAAAATAATTATGAAAGTAATCATATTTTCAAAATATTCTCCAATAAATCTACGAATAATTTTTTCAAAAGATAGGGTCGTATCTTGGGAAGGACTTTCTACGTATCTCACTAAGATGAGAATCAGACCCTTGTAGTTCATAAAAACCGTAAAACTATGTTATTATAAATTTATAATTTATTTTTTTTTCTTTTAAAAAATGATTCCCTAAGTGTGAGGATAATTTAATCTTTTGCATTTTAAAGTTGCCTAAAGCCGGTCAACAAACAAACAACCTTCCAAACAAATGTCAAAGAGCATATAGGATGCACATGTTGGTCTTTATAAAGTAGGTCATTTGTTCTAGACAGACCCGGCCCCTGTGTCGAGTCCCGCTAAGTCAAATGCATATGATGCAAATAAAGCGGCACCTAATAGGGATAACTATATTCTAAGTTTTTAGTTCTTCTAAGTTTAAGCCTACTAGGGATAGGTGTCTAGACTGGCTTACCCGAGTGGACACTCGAGCCGGGGAGGGACAACTTGGTCGGTAGCAGGGCAACACCGCCTTCGTTGTCGATCCAAACCCCGCCTAACATGTGTGACTATAATCCTTCACCAGGTGCCTTGACACTCCGGCTATCTCAAAAAGAAAGTAGGATGCATGCACTGCATTCCTTCTATCCTATTTTAGAGACTCAGAGGGGTGCACAAGAGAAGATAGTATATAATAAAGTTCAATAAATATCAAAGCGGTAAATAAGCGATAAGTAGCACATAAGGCCAACAAAAACAATATCAACAATAATTAAAGCAAGTAAAAGTCAATATAAAAAACTCAAATTCTTATTATTCCCCAGCAGAGTCGCCAGAGATGTCACACCCCTTTTTCGCCCGAGGAGGTCGAGTCGAAGGGTTTTTCCAATTATAGTGACGGTATTGAATAGGGATTAATTTTTATCATTTTCAGATTCGCCACTTGGAATTGAGTTATGGTGTTCCAAGTCACCTTATTGAATCCCTAATCAAAAGAAAATGATTCTTTGTTGGTCTGCGAAAAAAGAAGACCCGTAAGAAATTCTGTTGACCGAGGGGAAGGTGTGAGGCACCCCTCGAGTCCCGTGGTTCTATAACGGTCGCTTTATTGACTTATCCTGACTTAAACTATTTTGATAAATTATGTTAAGGCCTAAAATCGCTCATTTTTTAATTATACCAAAAATAGCTATCTACGTCTCTTATATTAAATAAATCGGTGATAATTATTTTTTTTTTTTAAAAATTTATTTATCCAGGTGCATTATTGCATCCTTGAATTTTTTAAAATGTCTCGAAAAGATGTGTATTCCGCATTCTTAATTGAGACGAATATTTTAACATGTGTTTAAAATTTGCCCAGCGTTAAAAAACTCATCTACTTTATGGTAGTATGTATTTTGATGATGCTGATATGTATTTATCGATATGTATTTTGGTCAAGCTGATAGCTTAAATATACATTTTGGGTAATATGTATTTATGTGTATTTGTGTGTTAAATATATATGCTAAGTTGCATGTATGAAAAATACATTTATATATGAACTATTTATGAAAAGGTATTTGCTTATATGTATTTTTTTTATAATTGTTATTTATTTTCATTATATTAGAATATTGAAATATACATTTTAGTATTCCTTTTGTTTTAAATATGTAGTTGGGGTTATAGAGGTATTTGTATTTGTTGAAATACAAATACATTTTTATTTGTATTTTTGTTCTGTTCAATATACATTTAAGTTATATGGAAGCATTTGTATTTTTATACAATACATATCCAATTTCATATATATTTTCGGTAGTGACAATTTTTTATTTTGTTCTGTTCAATATACATATGGAAATACAATCAAAATATACATAATTGAATTTTATGAAAATACAAATATACTCTTGAATTTTGAGAATCAGAACTCCAAATAATTGAGTTTGAGCGGCTTGAAAAATCGATTTTGATCACTATATTGTTTGATCAGTTCAATTTACTATTGCATTACTTTTTTTTCGAAATTCGTTTAGAAAATATTCAAAAACAATTTAACAAAATAAATTGTTAAATTATACAACGTAACGAAAAATTAATTTTGATCACTCTAACGAAAAAATCGTTAATGACTCAAAATATTAAAAATAATTTAATGAAAAATCAATTTTGATCACTATATTTGAACGAAATATCAGTAATTGCTCAAAAAATTTGGACGAAATAACAGTAATGGTTCAAAAAAAATTCATAACGAATTTTTTGAATTTTTTTTGATCGATTTCAAACAACTGATGAAATTCATATAAGAAAATACTATTACGATTAAATACCTTCAACAACAGTAATGGTTTAATTTGAATTTTCGAAGATATTGAACTGAAGAAGCTTCAATTTGATTTTTTTTGGATGGAAACGATAATGTGAAGCTAAAATTTGAATTTTGATTTCGGTTTGTAACAAATAACAAAAATCAAATTAATTAAGAGGTTTTAATGGAAAAGGAATCTCTACATTTAATTCATGGCTAATTACACCATATTTAACTCAACTGACTTGAGTTAAATATGGGCAGTAAAACGATTTGTATATGTATTTTTAGCAACAATTTGTTCAAATACAAAATACAATTTGCTAGTTTAAGTAATTATGAAAGTATTGCTATGAATCTCATAATTATGGTCTAAAGTATGCTACTTATGAATTTTACCCTTACAAGAATGATCTTGAAGATGGGTCGTCTTGAACTTGAACTTTTAATTCCCCACTTACTTTATGAGCAACATTTTTAATTTTTGATCTTGAAGATTTGATACCACAAGGTATCTACAAGCACTAAACAGTCCACACACGAGCAACAACAATCCCCAGTCACCCAAAACAACAAAACACAAACGGTACAAGAAATAAACATAAACTTAAAAGCGATAAAGAAGATAGTTAACTTGACACAAGGAGAAAATGTAATATAGCAACTAAAGATTATATTAAACTCTAAAACCTCTACAAAACTCGTTAACAAGCATCAAGTTCTTAAACAAACCCAAGAGAAACTCGGTTCACTCAAGAACTCACATTTCTAGCCATTTCACAACACAAGTGGAACCTTTCACTTGTGATGTTCAGTGTTGGTGGTCTACTCTCTCTTGAGAGGAATGGTGTTCAATATTACAAATCTTGAATCAAAATGAACTAACTACTCACAAAGACTAAGAGAGTTCTTTAAATAGTCTAGTACATAATGAGAAGCAAAAGACTCCTCTACCCTTAATGAGGAGGGGGCAGATTTGGAGTGTAAATGGGCAACCTTGGGTGTGTTTTAGAGCACCTAAGGCAATACCTCACATGTCAATGCATAAAACCCCTTGGGCGAGTTCACACCAAGCTCAAATGCGTCCATCTTCATAAACGTGCCTTGAAGTCGTTATACTTTTTGAGCTTGGATTCTAATAAATGTCCTCGAGCCCATGATACCCGTATCATCCTCTCCATCTTGAGAGGGGTTTTACCTTAAACTCACGGTTTCTTCATCTCCAATGGTATCAATTCGTGAGAGATCACACACGTTGAATGTGTTATGCACTTGGTACTCTGGAGGTAAGTCGATCTTGTAGGAATTATCATTAATTCTTTCAAGCACTTGGAATGGACCATCACCTCTCGGCAAACCCTTTTCCTTCCTTTGGTTGGGAAATCGGTATTTCCGTAGGTGTACCCACACTCAATCTTTCGGCTCACGCACAAGATGTCTTCTTTCTTTGTTGACTCGTTTGGCTACCTCTTGCTTCTTCTTCTCAAGCCGCAACCTCACCTTCTTATGCAACCTTTTCATAGATTTGACCATATTATTTCCATCTAAGCTAACAACAACATCACTTGTCAAAGGAGTTAGATCTAAGGGGGTTAGGGGGTTGAAGCCATAGACACATTCAAAGGGCGTGATGCCCATACTTGAATGGATCACCTGATTGTAAGCAAATTCTTTGAGTGGTAGATGATCTTCCCAAGATGTAAACTTACCTTTAACCATGGAATGTAGCATAAAACCCAAGGTTCTATTTACTACTTCCATTTGGCCATCGGTTTGTGGGTGGTAAGACGTAGAAAACAACAACTTGGTACCGAGCCTACCTCACATTGACTTCCAAAAGTGACTAAGGAACTTGGAGTCCCTATCACTTACAATGGTCCTTGGGATACCGTGCAACTTAACAACATGTTCAATAAACAAAGAAGCTACACTAGCCGCATCTTCGCTATTTTTGCAAGGAATAAAGTGTGCCATTTTGGAGAAACGATCAACATCAACAAAGATGATATCCCGACCCCTTTGAGTCCGTGGCAGCCCCAATACAAAATCCATAGAAATATCAAATCAAGGACGTAATAGAGTGGGAAGCGGGGTGTAAAACCCGTGAGGAAGGAGCCTAGACTTAGCACTCCTATAATCCCGTGCATTGGCAGCAAACTTTCACAACATCTTTGTGCATCCTTGGACAATAGAATTGTTCCTCCAATATTCTGAGGGTCTTATTAATTCCAAAGTGACCCATGAGACCGCCGTCGTGCGCCTTCCTCACAAACAACTCTCTCCAAGGGCTAGAAGGTACACATAACCGTCTTCCCCAAAACAAGTACTCATTAAATACGACATAGGGGCTGGAATCCTAATTCCTTTTTTTCTTACCCACAACTTCACTTTTCCTAAATATAGGAGCGAATTAAGGGTCCTCGGGATATAAAGACTTGAGGCTCTCAAACCCCATTAGCTTGGACGACAAAGTGGACATAAGAATATACTTTCTAGATAACACATCGTCTACCACATTATCCTTACCCCTTTTGTATTGAATCACATAGGGAAAGGTTTCAAGAAATTCAATTCATTTGGCATGCCGTTTGTTAAGTTTGTCTTGTACCCGAAAGTGCTTCAAAGATTCATGGTCCGTTTGGATCACGAATTCCTTGGTCCAAAGATAGTGTTGCCAATTGCCTAATGTTCTAACCAAGACATACAACTCTAAATCATACGTAGAGTAGTTTAGAGCGGCACCTTCGAGTTTTTCGCTAAAGTAAGCTATAGTCTTCAATTCTTGCATCAAAATCGTGCCTATACCTACCTTGCTAGCATCACATTTTATTTCAAACGTCTTGTCAAAGTTAGGCAATTGCAACAATGGTGCAGAAATGAGCATATCCTTCAAGGTCTTAATTACTCTTCACCTCACCTGTGATGGTGATAGTGATAGTGGTCGGAGTTTGTACTTCCAACCCTTGAACTCAAAGAAGTAGTAGTTGGTTCGGTCATCATTCTTGGTCAATCTATCATATTTCCATGTTCGACCCAACAAGAGATTATAAGCTTGCATAGGAATGATGTCGCAAAGTACCTCATCCTTATAGTTTCCAACTTTGAACTGAATCACCACTTGACAAGTTACCTTCAACTCTTCATAATCGTTCAACTATTGGAGTCTATACGGACTCGCATCTTGTGTAGTTGGCAACTTCAATTGATCTACCATATAGGCACTAGCCACATTAGCACAACTTCCACTATCAATAATCAAATAACACACACTCTCCTTAATGAGACACTTAGTATGAAAGAGGTTTTCCCGTTGGCTAGGATCATCCAAAACTTTGCTAATCATAACTCTCCATGCCACATAATTAGGTACTTCAAGTTCACCTTCTTGAGGCTAAACCTTCTCTTCATCATCATCACTAGGACTCTCAGCCTCTCCTCCCTCTCCATCTTGAGAAATTTATTCATTTTCAACCATTTCAAGTCCCACTTCTTACCTCAAGAAATATAATTTCCCTTATCAAAATATCTTATTTCTCAGATTAGGAAACTCACTAGCCTTGTATACCCATTCGTGGGATTTAAAGCATTGGAATCCCTTGGTATTATAAGAAACATTTGGCTTGCCCTCAAACCGTGGAGGAGGTGGTGGAGAAATCTTGTTCATGGGTGTATGGGCCTTGGTTGGTGGTTGTTTGGACTTGTTCCACCCCGAAGTCAATGGACTCACTTCTTTCCCCTTGGTCCAACCTGAGGACTCTTGGTATGCTTTAGTTTTATATGCCGACCTTTCCTTGTTTTCTCGTTCAATCTCCAAAGCCGCTTGAAAGATCCCTTCAATAGTTTCAAACTTATGAAGTGTCATGTGTGTAGAGATTTCCTTATTTATGTCGACCTTGAACCGGATGATATCGTGGATTATTTGTTCTCCTCTATGATCAAGTTTCAAGATGAGTTGTTGAAACTAATCATAGTAAGCTGCCACACTTTTGTTTCCTTGCTTTAAGTTGTACAATTTTTCAAGGAGTTCATGTTTATAGCTTTCGGGAAGGTACTTTTGCCTCATAAGATACCTTAATTAAAACCAAGGAGGGGGTTTCCCCTCAATCAATACGTCGCCAAAATGTTTGACATACCACCACGTGGTAGCATATCCTTCAAAATGAGCAATGGCGTAACAACTCTTCTTCTCCTCCGTGAGATCATTCACTTGAAAGACTCTCTCGTATGCATATTCCCATGCGAGAAAATCTTTGGGATCACTTTTTCCCCTAAAGATCAAAAATCCTATTTTGATAGTGTTAAGACCAACATCCCTTTCCCGAACACCTTGGCCGCCTCTACCTTCAAGCCCTTAATTTTTCCTTGGTTCTACCCTTATGCTCTCATCCTATCTTCCATCAAATAAGGATCATCGTACATTCCATACCCTCCCCTTCGGTTCTCCCTAACATATCCCACTTCTTGCATTGAAGGGTTTTGGATATTTGGAATTTTGTATGGTGGATTGGCATTTAGTGTAGGAGGTCTTTGGATTGAAGGATTTTGGTTTGGAGGATTCGGACTTAAGGGTTATTTTTGGGTTCCAAGTCCTTTATGTGGGACTTGGTGGCATGGGGAATGGCTAGGTCCATCAAGGCCTCAGCCTTGTGAGTAAAGGGTGTCTTGATGTATGGTATTTGGAGAATACATTCTTTAGTGTATGGATTCGGGGGTAATGGTTGGGGAGGTGTTTTGAGGAGTTGAAGGTCGAGAAATCCGTTGGCTTTCCACTCGTCCACTAATAGAGGCCATCGCTACTCCCATCTTCTCAATCGTAGCATTCACTCTAGCCACGTTCCGAGATAAATACTCAAGACTAGCTACAAGGGCATTCATAACATTATGGTCCACGGTGGGTGCATTGGAAGTTTCGGGTTCCATTTGCAAATGTACCTACAAAATGAGCAAACGTTAGTTCAAAATACTCTCGCACACTCTTTATACTCAGCTTCCTCACTCGACCCTTCAAGTGTTGTAAGTCGGCTATTAACTAGTGAGTACTTCAAAATGAGTCTACTCTTGAGTTAGAATGGATTTCGGTTTGGAAGACTCAAGGAATTTTTGTACGCACTTAAACCAAGAACAACTACGAATTATAAACGAGCAAAGCACCACAAGAAACGTTAACACGAAAGACGTACTCGAAAACTAGTTCACAAATTAGTAGGTTGTTACTTAGTACTCAACTAGTATAGGAGTCAAATAGAAGGAAACTAGTAGAGACAAGGAAAGAAACTATGAATGTCCAATGACTTGAGCCTAGTAGTTGGCGTGGCCCACAAATTTGGCCATTGATGTTGTTGTTTTTTTGTTTGAAGTTTGATGTTTTCCAACTTGAGTTGTTCAATATTTATTGTTTGGTGTTGATTTTTGGTTTTGGAGTGAGGAGACAAGACTTTGGACTCTCTTTCCAAAGGTCAAAAGGTGTCCAACAACTTTTCACCAACTTGCACTAAATTGGCAAAACACCTTTTTGCTTTGGCTTTGCCCCTTTCCTCTTTTGGTTCTTTTTGAAAAAGGTTTGACACTATATTGGTAAGTAAGCTTTTTGGGAGGCCTTTTGTTTCTTTGCCAATTTGGCGTTGTCTTGAAAGTATTTCCAAGACAAACACAAGACTTTGCCTCTCTCTTCTTTTTTTCAAATCAAACAAACCTTTTGGTAATTATTATCTCAAGAACAATATGAACAACAACAAGAACACTTATGAACAACAACAACCTCTAATCGTCCAACCCTTCAACAATAACTTAACAAGAGCTTAAATTTTGGACTTTAGACTCAAATGTTCTAGGGAACAACAAACTAACACATGAAACTACTACGACAAGCAAAAGTATATCTAAATCTGGGCAACTTCTCGGCCAAACACAAGACACCCAATAATTTTTTCTTTATTTTCAACTAGAAGAGCCCAAGATTGGTAGTGTAAGAACACAACCAGCCTTCGCTCTGATACCAAATAATATGTATCTACAAGCACAAAATAGTCCATACATGAGCAACAACAACCCACAATCATCTGCAATAATAAGACACAAACGGTACAAGAAACAAATACAAACTTAAAAGCGATAAAGAATATAGTTAACTTGACACAAGGAAAATAAGTAATGTAGCAACAAAAGAGTATATTAAACTCTAAAACCTCTACAAAACACGTTAACAAGAACCAAGTTCTTACGCAAACCCAAGAGGAACTCGGTTTACTCAAGAACTCACGTTTCTAGCCGTTTCACGACACAAGTGGAACCTTTCACTTGTGATGTTCAATGTTGGTGGTCTACTCTCTCTTGAGAGGAATGGTGTTCAATATTACAAATCTTGAATCAAAATAAACTAATTACTCACAAATACTAAGAGAGTTCTTTAAATAGTCTAATACATAATGAGAAGCATAAGGCCCCGCTACCCTTAATGAGGAGAGGGAGGGTTTGGAGTGTAAATGGTCAGCCTTGGATGTGTTTTAGCGCACCTAAGGAAAGCCCTCACATATCAATGTATAAAAACACTTGGGCGAGTTCACACCAAGCTTAAACACGTCCATCTTCATAAACGTGCCTTGAAGTCATTGTAGTTCTCGAGCTTGGCTTCTAGTAAATTGTTTCGAGTCCATGATACCCTTATCAAGATTTGCCTATAAAAAAAGCAGGGATCCAAAGTTTAAGATCACGCATTTTTAAGTTTGTCGAGTGTAATTTCCTACCCTTTATGTCTTTTCTTATGGCCCAATGATTTTTATAATACTAATTATAGACTTTGATCCTTAGTTTACTTAATGGAAGACCTTCGTTCCTAGGAGAGATAATTTTCTTTTATATAGTATTTGTGATGAATTTATTTACATTATAGTGAATGTCTATAAAAAATATAGATAAGATCTATCAAGATCTAGTTGATATCTACTAGGATATGAAATATCTATCTTTTAGAGAGAAACTAAAAGTATTTTTCCCTCTAAATAAGGGGTTTTGTTCATTGTATCATCAATCTTATGATCTCTCATCCCTCATGATAAATAAAGAAGACTCTCCTCTCTTCTCTCTATTTATTCTTATTGTTTTACATTATATTTTATAACACGTTATCAGCGCGAGACTCTGCCAAACAAGGTGAGATTATAAATCTAAAGGTAATTTCAAGGTTAATGATTCCTTATGTTATTTGCCTTTTGCTACTAATGATATAATTATTGTTGGATTTGAGGAAAAATAATTGGTTTGAAATCACTTATGCTTTCAATTTGTTCAGGAAGAACAATATTGTTAAAAGATATGATGACGAGTTTAAGTCTCATCTCATTAAGCAGTTAAGACATTGGGTTAAAAGTTCCAATGCATCATGATGATAAGATGTTGGGTTTAATTCCCACTGAGTTATGCCTAAGACACCTTTATATGGATAAGACGTTGAGTTTGAATCTCAATGCACTATATTAATGATATTATGATGGCTAAGGCAAAAATAATATGTATTTGATAAAAAGTCATGAAACTTGTCCATTGAATATGCTCCATTCCATGAAGTAAATGTAGTAGCAATATATGATAAGTCTGAAAGATGATAATTTTCTCCATTCTTGAAGTGAATGTGGTAGCAATATATGATATAATTTGAAAGATATATATGTCTTGATGTTCTCTTGATGTAGCAATATCATGAAAGATGTTATAAACTATCAAGATTTGATAGCCTGCAGGCATGATTATATTCCATTCCTGGGGAATGAGAAGTTTATTAATGCAAACGTGCACTTAATTGTGTTGGTATCACAACTCACCTCCGAAAGAGGCTGAATAATTGAGAAGAGTTATTTTGAAATCTAATTCTAAAGTAGCAAATGTGAAATTTATTCATGTAATAGTAAATCTGAAATTTACTAAAGTAAAAAGTACATATCATGGTAAACTTAGAGTTTGCTAGAATAAAAGTTTATCAAATTGACATGAACGATTGCGACATCTCAAAGATGTGCGTACTGAGTATTTAACATATATTGAAGAATTAAAAAATTCTTCCTTACTTTTAATGTTGCTTGTTCTCGTGATAAGTTGGTTAGAACAACTAATGTTGGATTGAATCTCATAAAATTTGAAAACTATAAAAGGTGAATATGGACCCGTTCACCTATCATGTGATATATTGAAAAGATGCATCAATAAGCTGATCACATGTACCTTTTTTGTCAACCTACGGTTTGGCATTCATAAAGTTGCTTGCTAAATAAAATTAAGTTAAGAGCATAACTTTCAGATTGTGTAATCAAGGTAATTCATCTTGATAATACTAATTAAGTTGGTGTTAAATGCTTTCGATAAATAGTTGAATCATTGATTATGAGAACAAAGCAACATGTTTTGGTCTGAAGTATGATATATTGCATACTATTCACTTTTTTGCATTAGTCCAAAAATTATGATTAATACTTTCCTCTCAATTGGTTCAATGTCAGGAATCAATTATTCTATCTAGTAGTTTTGACGTGTGGTATTTGATAAATGAATATACGATAATGTATAAAGATGGATCCCTCAAAGAAGATGGAGGATTTATGTTAGTTTTTCTAACGTAAGAGGGAGATTATAAGCATCTATGATATATGTTAGCAATTATCATCAGATCCTCACTCAAAAGAGAATTCTAGTCAAATGTCGAAAGTATTTCATATTAAGCTGCAAGTGCTCCAATTTTGTATCCCTAAAGGATAAAGTCTATGCATGTGTGAAACATGGTAGACTAATCGGTTCCAAATAAAATAATCATTGAAAAGGATAAGGAGCAAATGATCATAATAAAAAGGCAATGTGATCTTGAAGAACCTACGGCATAACAATTCATGAAACCTTATGAGAGGTTCAGGTACCTGAAAATAATGAAGTGATGAGATCTCAAAATGTTATGTCGCATTGTGAATTGATACAAAATAATATATCATAGGTAATATCTTTGATACAATATTAGCGCAATATTTTAAAAGATTATGAGGATATGAATTCTACGTTTATTGAAGCATGCTGACATAGAAAATATTTATAAAGTGGCATGAAAGGATGCATCTTGGTAAGAATAAAAACTTATTTGATTTGCAGTTTAGACACTTGAAAATGTCGCACATGATATGTAGAATATTGTCGCTTGACAAAATTTATATGGAAACTTTTTAAGAATTCAAAATGTTTGAAGCATATAAAAGTTTTTGGGAAACTTATTTATAATCCTTATATGAAAATTGTTGGAACTCTTGGACAGTTTTCAAAGCAATAGATTATTTGCTGAAATGCGAAATACCAATTTGAATTGGTTATTAAGTACCATATCTTAGTACAATTGATGTACTAATATATCTTACAAATACTACAAGGCCTGATATAGTCTTTTTTGGTTAATTTGTTAGCAAGGTATAGTTTTGCTCCTACTAGGAGACATCGAAATGAGATCAAACACATGATATTATATTATTCCAAAGATTGCAGTCTCGATTTTATTGATTATGTTGATGCTGGGTATTTAATTAACCCACATAAATCTCGATCTCAAATAGGTTATGTGTTCATATGTGGGGATACTACTATATCTTGGAGATATACAAAGCAGTCAATCGTAGCCATGTCATCGAATCACCCTGAGATAATAGCTATTCATGAAGCAAGCCGAGAATGTGTATAATTAAGGTTCATGATATATCTTATTCGAGAAAAATATGGTTTAAAATTTGTCAATGTACCCACAATTTTATTTAGAGTAATGCAACATGCATAACACATCTTAATAGAGGATTCATAAAAGGAGATAGAACGAAGCACACTTCATCAAAGTTTTTCTATACATATGATCCACAAAAGAATGGCGTTATTAACATGCAACAGATTCGTTCAAGTGATAATGTGATTGATTTATTCACCAAGTCTCTTCCAACTGCAACTTTCAAGAAGATAATGCACAAGATTGGGATGCAAAAGTTCATTGATGTTCTCATCAGGAAGAACAAATACGCGTTGTACTCTTTTTTCTTTTCAAGGTTTTGTTCCAATAGTTTTCCTCGTACGGTTTTAATAAGGCAGCCGAAATGCGTATCATTAGAGATGTGTATTTTTTTTCCTTCACTAGATTTTTTTTCCACTGGGTCTTTTTAGTAAGGTTTTAATGCGGCACATTATCTATCAATTAGACATTCAAGAGGGAGTGTTACAAATGTATTTACATTATTGTGAATGTCTATCAAGAATATAGATAAGATCTATCAAGATCTAGTTGATATCTACTAGGATATGAAATATCTATCTTTTAGAGAGAAACTAGGAGTATTTTTCCCTATAAATAGAGGGGTTTTGTTCATTGTATCACCAATCTTATGATCTCTCATCCCTCATGAGAAATAAAGAAGCCTATCCTCTCTTCTCTGTATTTATTCTTGTTGCTCTTACTTTATATTTTATAACAGTATTATTATTTATATTTTTTTATATAGAAGAGTGAGTGGAGGAACGAATCAAGTACAAAAGGTCTTTAACTTGAAAATATCTCTTTCTTCACTCCCCTTTTCAAGCTTCTTGATATAAAAAAAATATATCTTACAAACATACTATTTGTATACCACTATACATATTAATGCATACATTATAACATATTATATTTTTACCTTAGTTATTATTTTCTATGATCTCTTCTATTAGTTAACTTTCTTATCAAGACTTTAGTTTTTCCCATATTGATCCTTACTATTCCAAGAATATAAATATTCTTAAATTTTCATTTGAACAAATTCTTACTTTGGACATAGATATTATTCCTCTTTATTTTATGCAATGTCGATTTTACCTTTGATATTTTCAATCCTCCATCTTTGTAATATCTTTTTATATTATATGTAACATTTTTTTATTTTTAATTCTAGGTATTTATAGATTGTTTAAGTTTATTAACATTATAAGTAGAATAATTTTATGAACTTATTACAAAATATAATGCTATCTTTTATTCTTAATTGTGTATATAGATAAACGATTTTTGTCATTAATTGTTATTTCTAAATTATAATTTAATGACAATATAAATGGATGATCTTTTAGAAATTTATTATAAAATATATCTCTATTTTTTATTAATTATTTTTATTACTTATATTAAAATATATCTATAAAACTATCACTCTCTATTTTTTTTAATTGTATAAATAGATATTAAAGTTTTATTATTATTAATAATTTTTTTTTAATTTTGTTCATTCATTTCATTATTAAACGTCAATAATGTATGCACTTAAGTTACTATTTCTCACTTTTTTTTTATCTTACCAATAATGCTTATTTTTTCCTATAGAGATTTGATATATGGTTTTTTAATGACGACCAAGTATAAAAATGCCATTTCAGCAAATTATATAACATAATCCAACTTTAAGCAGTTGTACAACAAGCAAAGATTATATTAAATTTCTAAAAAGTCATTCAAGTTGTACTAAATTGTAATGGACATGTGAAAACAACACACTGAAACAACAAAAATATTTTGTGTGCATATAAAAATGTAAACTCAATTTGTGTCTTCAACTGGTCATCAATTATCACCCTTATCAGATAAGTTTTTTTTTTTTCCAAAAGGTAATATTCAATATCATGCACTTTTTTTCTTATTTTAAATTAATCTGAGATTTAATCTAATTACTTTTTGTAGTTTCTTCACTTTAACTCATAACATAACTAATGTGAGTAAAAACTATCTATTATTTTAGAAATTAAATAAATCAATTATTTCCATTTTTCTTTTTCTTTAATATAATAAAAATTGAATGAAATTAGTGTGATAAAAACAAATAGTATATGTTAAATTGAAATAAATATAGTAAATAATTTTTTTTTATTGAATTATTAATTTAAATATTTAATAGAGCATACAAATATAAAGACAAATAAATGAATCAGATAGAATGCTTGAAATTTAAAGTAAACTAAGTAGGTGTTTGGCCATAAATATTATTCACAATATTTCAGAATACATTTTTACTTTATTTCAAAATATTTGTTTGGCCATAAATATTTCAAAATACTTTTTAACTATTTTGGATTTTTGAAAAACACCTCAAGAGGTGTTCCACTATTTTTAAATTCACCTTTTTGTATTTTTTAATTTATTTTCTTAATTTTTTTATTTTCATAAAATAGCTCAAGTTTCATAAAATTCTAAAAGATTTCAAATTTACTTTTACTTTTTATATTTTTTTAACTTCAAAACTCATTTCCTAAATACTGATGAAAAGGATCCTAAGAGTATTCCCTAAATTTAAAAATCGCAGATCTTCATCTAAATAGAGAACGAAGTTTGTATTTTATTTCACTTTAAACATTAGAAAATAATTTAAATAGTTGAATTAATATAAGTTTGATTTAATTTTTAGTTGCTAGATCAAATTTGATAAAAAGAATAAATTATTTTTTAGTCCAATTAATGTATATTGATAATAGAATATATTTAGATTATCAACGTGGATAGTGGTGTAGTGTTGAGATTACTCCACTCTTTATCAGAGATCTCAAAATTGAACCTTGGGAATGAAGAAAAATTTGTTGGGAGCTCTAACGATCAACTTTTTGATAAAATATGTGAAATATGTGTTTTTATATTATTTGACTATTTTAACCCTCTCCGTAGTTGCATTATGGTATTTCTGAGGTGTGGAAATGATTGACATAATTTTTGATGTATTTTGGTACCATGTATGCGATATTGTGATTTTTGATGGATTCGAGAGACTTATTTTGGACTTATGAGGATATCTTTTGATCCGTGCTACGGATGCACAAACGCACTGCATCAGCAACTTCTAAATATCGATTTTAGGCTAGGTAGACATTTGATTCGGGTCCCGGTGCACCCGATCTCATTTCAACCTATTGGTTGGAAAGTTGAAAAATTGGAAATATAAATGTGGGACTCACATTTGGTCGAAACGACCTCGAATGGAAAATACGACTTTGCCAGCAGATCCAAAATATTGATTTTAGAGTGGTAAGATATTTGGTGTGGTTTTACGGCCTTTAAATCTCATTTGGATCCTCGGTTTTAGAAAATTGCGATTTTGAGTTTCGGGGGTCAACTTTTTGAAAATGATATTTTTTCAAAAATTTGACTTCGCCAATGCGTTTGGAACATGGAATTTAGTGTGGTTATATATTTATTTTTCATATATCAAACTCCGAACAAATTCCGAGCACCCCATCGAAGTCTGGATTAGACTTAAAAATTAAAAAAACAACTTTTTCCTTGTTAGTGTAGATTTTCTGCACTATTAAAATAGTCTTTGGGTCCATTTTGCTCATTTTTATCTTTCCTCTTGAGAGTTAAATCCTAAAATAGTATGGTAAATCTTGTGGGAGCTTGAAAAGCTAGATTAACATCTATTACTTGATTTTGTTATGTATTTAAGGTAAGAATTCACCATTTTCTTTGTAATTTCTTGATAAATTTCTCAAAACTCCAAAAATCTTAGGTCTTGATTTTAAACCCCAATTTTACTTGAATAATATTTGTATCGTATAATTACTATTTTTTCATCAATTTAACTTTCAAAACAACCCCAATTTTTTATTTTAACCCGGATTTCAAAAAATTTATCCGGTAAGGCTTAAAATGCTTTTTCTTCGACTTTGAACCTCGTTTTTTACTTGATTTAACTGGGGTTTTTAGTTATAGGTTACTAAAATTATGGGAAATATGTTTTTGAAGTAAAGTTTTGATTTTGCCCCTTTTTTTAGAAACCCGTTCCGGAGGTCCGCTTTGACCCCAAACCAAAAATAGTCAATATGAATGTCATTGGTTTCATTTTGATGCATAGATATCATATTTGATGTTCTTAGTGTTGTTCGATATTGTTCGTTAAAAGTAAGATCGTTGATTTGAAGTATAGTGGATCAGTTTTGGCTTTTGAGGTAGGTTATGACTTAACTCTTTCAGATTGGGCTAAGTAGTAAATGGTGGTACAAAATGCATGTTAAGGGTGAGAACTAATCATGAAAAAATGTTATCTATGTGTTTTGCCTGTACGGGGCCTATATATGATGTAATTGTCAAAATTAAGATATTATGTGATGTGTATGACTGTGTGGGGTCCTATGTGATGTTGATAGACTTGAATACTTGTGAATAATTATATTATATTATTGAAATGTCTAATGTGGAACCACTAGTATATCGTGATACATTCATACTTGTTGGTATATGAGATATGTGGAAATTCATGGATGAAACGGAAATAATGAGTGGATATTGACTCACATGGTTGTGAAAATATATCATTGTGGTTGGTTGTAGAATATATCAAGTGGTTGATTTTGGAAATACTCATTGTGATTGGTTGTGAGCATTATATCTCATTTCATACTCCTTCATGAAATATTGGTACCACCGTGACAACACTTGAGTAACACTGGCAACACCTTTTTAAAACTCTCTCCGAGAAATATGCAGGAGAGGAGATATGGTAACACCTTAGAAAACCCTTTACCAGGGATGTGCCGAAAAGGAGATATCAGATATGTGGATAGTATACGGGGTGACGAACCCCCCCATGGGTCCTGTGTTGGGAGGCTTGCCTCCGTAGGTATATACAGGGATTGTGCAATGATCTCGGAGGTTGTGAGATGACCTCGTGTATCATCATCATCATCATCATATACATTGCACTCACTTTATTGTGTTTATATTGTGTTGCCATATTGACTTGTCATTTATATAATTGTCTTATCTTCTTTTACTTGTATTTGATTATCTTGTATATGCATGTTCCCGCTTGTTCTACTTATATGTGATATGATACATACTTGTGTTCTATCTGATTGTGATGTTGCAATATATGAAATATATTAAAACTGTTAGTGTAAGCGGTGTGGGCTACCGTTGTGTGGCATTTTCTGATTGTAGGTGACGTGCCCTTAGCGTATATTTTGTATGCTTTATTTACTACTTTGCTTGGTCGGCCTATGATACCTACTGAGTATAAGTGGACCGTACCCATGCCTACTGTACCCTTTCGTGCAGGTCTTAGCTCGAGTGCGCCTCAGCTTGCTTGACTCGAGCGATTGTTGGAGCTTTCAAGGTAGCGGTTGGACATACATGCGTCCGGAGTTCACCTCTAGCTTTCTATAGTAGTTATGTCTTTATTAGTATTCAGAGATAGATATTATTCCTTTGTGGTTATTTTTCTGATGTATTTGACTCCCGGATTGTATTAGTAGTTCTTACACTATTGACACCTGGTTTTGGGTATGATTGGTATTTTTAATAGGTTCTTTATGCATTATTATGATTAATTATATGGTTCGGTTTTGTTCTGAAAGCCTTTCCTTGGGGTATTTCTGTCTTTTCCCTTTTTGTATCAGTTTGGGTGATAGACTTACTTGTCAAGGTACGCCGCGACTGTGCCATCATGACTCTCATTTTTGGATCGTGATAGGAGCACCACCCCCTACAGTGCGCAATTCGAATTAGTCTGGGCTTCAAGTGCGAGTAGCAGACACTGAGTGAAAAAACAAGAAAAAATATTTTTATATTTTAAAATTGATCAAATCAAAATTTAAATAACCAAAGTAAATTATTTTCCTTATTTTCTTTATATTTTTATTTTATGATACCAATTAATACTTAAAATTCTGTCAGAAATAGTCTTTCTATCTCTAAGAGTGGAGGTACGATTTATATACATTCTACCATATTCAAACCTATTTTCTGAAATTATATATTACATATGTTGTTGTATCAATTCAAACTTAACATTATTTTAATAATTAATAATACTGTACAAGTAACAATTTGTGTGCAAAGAATAATAAAGAAAAAGAATAAGAACCAGGCTCTTAATAGATCTTCCAAAGAAAATAAAGGAGTTAGGAACACTGTAGAAAATTTATTAAATGTACGATATGATTTTTAACTTTCTTGAATATAATATATTTCACGTATAATTCAATTCAATCTAACAAATAAAATTATATTTTAAATAGCAATAAGTTTATGTCATTATGCGATATTGAAAAAATAAATTAAATTTTAGCCTTAGTGCTTTAGAACAGTAAGAAATAAATATTTACATAATAAATACCAATAAAACTTAAAAATATTTGTGAGTTAGATAACTTTACATACAATATTTTATTTATGCTAAAATTTATGTTGGTACCAATAGAATATTGGTCAATATTTTTGTATTAAACTTTTTCGTATATACGAAATAAATCTAAAGTTTGTAATTAGTACATTGGACCCGTTTAGGGGCCTTAAAATTATCTAGTATTATATACGGATAGAGCAAGTTTGTTGCACTTATATTTAGGGTAAACGTATGTGTAAAATTATGCTTGTTTGAGGAACCATACTAGGGGATTTGAGCGGTAGGTGACAGAAAAGTTTGAAAATGAGGTGTAGGTGATTCAAGTCTTAATAATTGAGTGTAGGTGACAATTACTTTATTATGGATTAAGAAAGTTGGGAAAGTTTGAAAATAACCCACAAATTTTTGAATTTACACTTTGATCCAAATGTTAGTTAATATAACAGGAAACGGAGGGAAAAAATGCGTGTTTCTCTCTCTTCTCATCCTTTGTTGTTTTCTCTCTCTTCACGATTATTGTTGTTCATTGTTGTTGTTGCTTTATTTATCATCTTTTGCTTCATTATCATCATCTCCTACTTCATTATTATCTTCATCTTCTTCTTGTCGACCGTTGTTATTGTTGTTTTTACCATTAATGCTACTAATTGACCAATTTTTAGGTAAAATTTTATTTCGTACATCACTTTCCACTTCGTCATTACTTCATAGGTGACTTTGGTAAGTAAAATTTTAATTTTTAGTCAAATTTGTCATCTTGGTACACAACTATAATTATTTTTTTTCAACAATGGATAGAACCCGATCATGAATCCAACATAAGAGCCCACAATTTAGACAGATCACTCATCTGTAGCATCAGATGAGTAATCTATTGCAATGGAAGACTCATATATTGGATTCATGTTTATGATTTTATAATGCCCGTAAAATAAATCGAACAGATGGGTAATATGTTGCAATAGAAGAGTTATCTGTTGCAACAGACTAGTTATCTATTGCATCAGACTGATTATTTGTTGTAACAAAATATTTATCTGTTGCAACAGATGAGTAATCTATTTGGAACAACACAAATCAACTCCTACCACAAACCCAACAGATAACCAATATATTTCAACTCTTGCTATTGCTACCGGATTCAAAATTATTCCTTGCGTCCAATCGTCGACATGTTTGTTGAGAATATAATAGATAGAATGAAAATTAAATATGAATTAAAATGTAAAAGCCAATCAAATATAATTTTTTTACTAAAAATAAATAAATAAAAATACATAGAACTAAAAGAAAAAAATAATCTAATTATTATTATTATTATTAATATTGCCAGCTGGCCAATTTTCAACCGGCAGCAGCAGGGCCCTCCTCAGCCTACAGATCTCCCGAAGCATCCTTTCTCTCACTTCTCCCAACTCCCACTGCAGGTTACGGACCTTCATCCGAAGTTTATTCACGTCATCTTAAAGAAAAGCAACGTTGTACACTGGATCAACCATATCTAGAACACACATGAATTGACAAAAAATATAAAAATAAAAAGAAAGAAAAAATCTGAATGTAATACAATGTATACTACAAATTGGGTATATTTACACACAAAGCAAGGAAAAAACTTATCTGAGTCAGGTAAGAGAAAGTCGTGGAAGGTGTAGTATGAAAGACAAGATACAATAAATAAATAAATATAGTGTAGTAGAAGAAATGATTGAGTAAGGAAGAACATATTAATAGAGGGTTGAATTTGAATGAGTTAGGCAAAAAGGCGCGACTGTTCACCTTCATTTATTAATTATATTTTTTATTACTGTGAAAAGCTATGACTTAATTAAATTAAGCAATATTGTGATAAGTCATGACTTTTCATCTTATTATTATTAATTAGTTCTTTCCAAGAACCATTTTTATTGAGTTGTAATAACAGATTCTATATCTTTTTCATCAGATAACTCATCTGTGACAACAAATATATCATTTGTTGCAACAAATATACAACCTGTTGCATCAGATAATATATTTATTGCAACATATAATCTATCTTTTTTTTTATTAATCATCATATCATTAATCCAAATTTGGTGACCTTTTTATTATATAAATTAAAAAACAAATTTAAAAATAAAAATAGTGAAAAAGTCACTACTTGTTGCCTATTTAATATTAACGTCAATTATTCAAGTTAAATAACATTTTTTTACGGTTATAAATTATGTTTATCATTATTTTCTTATTGTTTTCGGTGAAAAGAAATGACTTAATTAAATCAAGCTGGTGAGTTTTTTTTATTATTGTGACAAGTCATAACTTTTCAGCTTATTATTATTAATTAGTTATTAAATTTAAATAACCTTTTTCTCAATTAAAAAATCAAAGACACCTTTTCAATAACCGTTTCTTTAATAAAATAATAACCATTTTTATTGAGTTGTGGCAGCAAATTGAATATGTTGCATCAGATAACCCATCAGTGGCAACATATATACCATCTGTTGCAACAAATCGACCATCTATTTTACGAGCTCTTTTGATTTCTTCTAACAGCTGGTTCATCAGTCGCAACAGATAGGAAATTAGATAAATCAGCAACATTGAATGTGTTAGAGACAAAAAGTCACGTTTGTTCACCTTTTATTTAACAGTCATCATATACCTTAATTAATCCAATGTTGTGACTCTTTTATTAAATAGTAAATAAATAATTTTAAAAAACATATTTAAAAAAAAGGTGAAAAGTCACAATCAGTTATTAAAATTAAATAATCATTCTTTTACGGTTATAAATTGTGTTTATCATTTGTATCCTTATTAGTTATTTACTAACCATTTTTCATATTAAATAATCAAAAAGTCATGACTTTTCACCCTCTCAATAGCAATAACCCCTTTTCATTAATAACCACCTGTTGCAATAGATGATCCATCTGTCACATCAGATTAATCATCTGTTGCAAGATATGGTTCATCGGTTGCCACAAACGCTCAATCCCTACCTCCAACCGTCGACATGTTGAGAATACAGAATAGATAGAATGATAATTAAATATTAAATGAGAATTAAAAATTCAAAGTCGACCCAACATAGATTTTTGAATCCATTATATACAAATATATACAATAAAAAAAATACCCTTGGGTAGATCCAATATAAAAAAAGAAAATACATACGCTAAAAGAAAAAATATTAACCTAATTATTATTACTTCTATTATTATTATTGGTATTAGCATTATTGTCAACCGAACAATCGTTATCCGGCTACAGCAGGGCCCTCCTCAGCCTTGCTCTGAAGTCACCCAACTTCCTCCGAAGTTCATGAATTTTCCTTTCAAGTTCCCGCAAGGACTCGAGATGAATCACCTTGTACAAATCTAGATCAGTAATATCTAGAAGTAGAGTAGAATGAACGAGTAAGGAGGGACCTATTTATTAGGGATTGAATTCGAATGGGTTAGTCAAAAAGCCAGGGTCGTTCACCTCTTTTTAAATAAAACTGATGACTTTTAAAGCTTATGTAAATTTAAAAAATGGATCTAAATACAACATTTTATCTTTATTGTATTTCAAAAAGAAAAGAAAATTGCTTTAAAATAAATCTAACAAATAGGTAATCTGTTGCAAAATATATCCCATCTGTATGTTAATTTACAACATATTGACAATCTCTTGCAACAGATGGATATATCTGTTTGATTTTTCCAATAGATAAGTCAAATGCTGCAACAAATTGATCATCTGTCGTAATAGATGTCTATAATTGTTTGATAATTTAAATAAATGTGGCATCTGTGTTGCAACTGGTTAGTCATCTATTTATTCAATTTAAGCCATAGATGGGCTAGAAAGAATAAGGTACGTGTAGATAGATGGATCCACTTTCATGTGTGGTAGTTAAGTATTACTGATAAGGTCATCGGGACAACACACACAAAGTATAATATTTTTGTGAATACAGTTTTTAACCGATTAGGCACTGATCATTCAAACAAAATCCTGCATTGTACAGTTAAGTTTGATAGGTTTGAATGGATAAGGCCAAGGGCCCCATGAAGATGGTGTTGATACCCTGTTACGAGTTACTGACGGTTGTTGCTCATGTTTATGCATGTCAAGTTTTGAGAAGAGATTAATATTTGGTGTCATTACAGAGATCCAATAGCGATTGGACTTAACTTTAATTGTGCATTGAAATCTAAGAAGGCCTTTGAAGCCCCGCACTGCATAAAAAAGGAACAAAAAACCAATAAAAATTCCCCTGGCCCAAATTTATATGGAAGAGTTGTTTGAGAAGATGATTATACGCCAGAAAAAGCTGAAGGAAAATGCCTACAAGGGAAAGGAGAGTTGATGAAAAACTATATCATCTGAGAGCTAATTGAAGAGAAAACATAGGGTAGCCAGGAACTTTTAGTGAATCTGGTCGATAAAACTGAATTAAAACATGAGAAATCTGAATCAAGTGCAAATATTAAAGTATATCCAGTAATGAAAATTAGTCTGTTGTTTCTCTGAAAGAAAAATAATACAGATGGACACTTTGCTAGGGAGCTGCGACTAGGTAGCGTGGTCGGGATGATCACCTTTATGGAAAATAGCAGAACACTAAGAAAGTATCTTTATGGGCACCGAGGTTTGAAATAATGTACAGTAAGTCGAGAAAACTTGCGCCAATAATAATTGCAGTTAAAATAAGGAATCTAAGCGAAGGCAGCAATTTCTGAATTTTAAATTACACCCCATGCCTTCTTGTTTGTGGTTCCAATTAGGTCCACTGCTAGTGACCTGATCGAAACCACAAACAAGATTGAAAGAAAGATTGAGTATCATTATTTCCTTAGCACTATGGATTAATTGATTGTGTTTTCTTGCCTTAGCATGCTTTCAACATATCTTGGAGAAGATCAGAGGCTTGCTGTAGTATATAAATCCCGATAAGTTTCAAGCTTGCCTCTAACATGCTGATTCAGTATTCAAGCTGGTCGTTTTCATCTTTGAGGTCATTATAGAGTTCCTGGTCTTTTGTGAGCTCGTCAATGAGGAATACTTTTTTTGATGTTGTGGCATTGTAAAAGGCCTTCAGAAGGCTTCCAGAATACTTTCTTTAGTAGGCTTAAATAATACATGGAGGGTTCACTATGTTTGTTTTAGGTCAAAATATGTTGATGTACACTCAAACAGTGGTCCCAACAGTTGAACAACTCAATTTTATCGAGCATTGTTCAATGCAGCTTGCTCAATAAACCTTCAAGGGATTTAATAAATTAATTAGTCTAGAATTACGTAACGTTTGATCTTGATTCCACTAATCCTATCAAACGTTACGTAACTCCAGGTTTATTAACCTATCAAAACCTTTGCCCGAGTTAGTGCACTAATCGAACAAGCTTAATCTCTTAGCTCTTAGGACAAGAGTGATCAATAGAAAAGTTAAGAGGTTGAGCTCGTTTGATTTGTGCACTAACTTGGGCAAAGGTTTAGATAGGTTAATGAGCCTAAAGTTACACAATGTTAGATAGGATTAGTGGAATCAAGATCAAGCGTTACGTAATTCCAGGCTAATTAATCTTTTAAATCCCTTGAAGGTTTGTTGAGAAAGATGCTTTGAACAAAACTAAAAAAGTGAGTTGTTTAACTGTTGGGACCACTACTTGAGTGTGCATCAACACATTTTGACCTAAAACAAACATAGAGAACCCTCCATGTGTCATTTAAGCCTTCTGAAGAAAGTGTCCTGGAGCCTTCTGAAGGCCTTTTCAATGCCACAACTTCGAAGAAAGTGCTCCTCATTGACTAGCTCACAAAAGACCAGGAACTCTATACCAACCTCAAAGACTTCAACGACAAGCTTGAATACTGAATCAGTATGTTGGAGGCAAACTTGAAAATTATAAGGATTCACATACTACAACAAGCCTATGATCTTCTCCAAGATATGTTGAAAGCATTATAAGGCTAGAAAACACAATTAAGTATATATATACTGCAAAGGAAGTAATGATACTCAATCTGCCTTTCAATTTTGTTTGTGATTCCGATTAGGTCAATAGAAGTGGACCTAATTAGAACCACAAATAAGAAGGCATGGGATACAATTTAAAATTCAAAAATGGTCGTTTTTACTTAGATTCCTTATTTTAACTGCAGTTGTTATTGGCGCAAGTTTTCTCGACTTACTGTACACACTATTTCAACCCTTGGTGCCCATAAACATATTTTCTTGGGGTTCTTCTATTTTTTATAAAGGTAATCATCTCGACCATGCTACCTAGTCGCAGCTCCCTATCAAAGTGTCCATCTGCATTATTTTTCTTTCAAAAAAACAACAGACGAAATTTTATTACTGGATACACTTTCATATTTGCACTTGATTCAGATTTCTCATGTTTTAATTCAGTTTCATCGGCCAAATTCACTAGAGGTTCCTTGATACCCTATGTTTCCTCTTCAATTAGCACTCAGATGATATAGTCTTTCATCAACCCCTTATTTTCCCTTACATGCATTCTCTTACCGCACTTTCCGGCGTATAATCATCACCCCGAGCAACCTAACCATATAAATTTAGGATAAGGCAATAACTATATTGATTTTAGTTCTTGGTTTAAGCAGTGAGAGGCTTCGAAGGCCCTCTCAGAGTCCAATGCACCCTAAAATTTAGTCTAATTGCTATTGAATCTCTTTACAATGCCACCAAAACTTGATCCCTTCACAATGCTAGACACATAAACATGAGCAAAAATCAACATTAAATCTTAACAGGGTATCAGAACCATATTCATGGTCCCTCAACCTTATCAGTTTATACCAATCAAACTTAACTCTATGTGTATTTTCACGATAACATTATCAGTAATACATACCTCCCACTTATGAAAAAGTTCCATCTGTAAGCAACTTATTCCTCTGAACCCATCTTTACTGTAGCCTCTTGTGTTGGTGGGCAAAAGTTGATCAACTTTCAGTTCCTTATATCTACAAAAAAAAGAAAAAAAATTAATGTCAAACAAGAGAAGAATAGAAAGAACATTATCAATCTGCTGCAACAGATGTTGAGTATGTTGCAATAGATGTGGAGTCTGTTGCAAGAGATGTGTAGTATGTTGCAACAGATGTAGATTCTGCTACAATAGATATGAAGTCTGTTGGGATACATTAAACTAGCCTTGCTAGTGGTTTGATTTGTTCCAACAGTTTCTCTGTCTATTGCAACATCAACAACAACATAAACTACAAAGAAACAACATCAACAACAAAGAAACAACATCATTTATTCCAATACCATCAACGATAACATCAACAATAAAGAAACAACATCCTTTGTTCTAACACCATCAACAACACCACACCATAAATTCCAACAACACTAACCCCACCACCAACATCAATAACAACATCAACAACAAAGAAATAAACAAAATACATACAAAAAAAATGATACTGCTAACAAGGCTTTTAAACTTCTCCCAACATATGACTTTTTTCACATATTATAATAAAAATTATGGTTCGTTCATTCAAGACTTAATAGTTCCTTCAATTTTTTTAAATAAATATGATATAGGTAAATAGTAATTAAATAAAAAAATAGATGTAAATAACTTGTAAAAAAGAAGATGGGAATGAAAGAGCAATAGTGAACCATACCTACAATGTAAAAAGAAAGGAGATCAAAATAATCATTTTAGTCGAGGAAAGATATGGATCGGTTTAGATCCGAAAGGATATTTATGAGAAAGAGAAGAGAAAAAAGAGTCGAACGTGATAACCCTAAAGAGGAGAGAAAGAAAAAGATGAGAGATGAATAAATTTAGGTTGAAGGAGAGATAATTCTAGACATGGGTTTAAATATTCATTAATATTCATTAATAACTTGAGGGGCACGAGGAAGATGAGTGATATTGAAAAGACATGACTAGTCTACTTAATGAGATTTTTGAGTTATCCAAGAAATATTGTTTACCGCCTTAAGTAGTACTATTTTACTATCTTTTCTTTTCTTCTTCTTTCGGACAGAAGATTGCTTAAAATTAAAAAGAAAAAATTCAAACAGATATGTCATCTGTTGCAACAGATATAAATATCTGATTAAAATTTTCCAACAGCTCAGTCATCTGTCAAAATAGATGCAAATGTTCATTTGATAATTAAATCATATATTTTATCTGTTGTAACAAATATCAATATCTATTTGAAATTTTCCAACAGCTCAATCATCTGTCAAAATAGATGCAAATGTCTATTTGATAATTAAATCAACTATGTCATCTGTTGCAATAGATATCAATATCTGTTTGAAAATTTCCAACAGCTCAGTCGTCTGTTACAATAAATTTATTTGCAATACATAGAGTGAACTACAACTTCAACAGATATCACTCTGAGTCAAAATATTTTGTATTAACTTATTACTTAGGTAATACCTAAATTTATTTAGATAAAACTAGGGATGAGTACATTAGGGTGAACTACAACTTCAATTAAGTCTTTGCGATTGCATGATGTTGGTATTGCGTTCCTACCAACCTGAGTCAGAGTCATCAATCGATCGCTCTGAGTCAAAATGTTTCGTATTAACTTATTATTCAGCTAATACCTAAATTAATTTATATAGAACGAGGGGTGAGCATATTATGGTGAACTACAACTTTAATTGAGTCTTTGCGATTGCATGATGCTAGTATTGCATTTTTATCGACCCGAGTCGGAGTCCTCGATCAATCACTCTGAGTTAAAACGTTTCATATTAACTTATTATTGAGCTAATACCTAAATTGATTTAGATAGAGTCAGGTATGAGTACATTAGGGTGAACTATAACTTCAATTGATTCCTTGCGATTGCTTGATACTGGTGTTACTGGTATTGCGTTCCTACCGACCCGAGTTGGAGTCGTCGATCGATCACTCTGAGTCAAAACATTTTGTATTAACTTATTATTGAGGTAATACCTAAATTGATTTAGATAGAACCAGGGATGAGTATATTAGGGTGAACTACAACTTTAATTAATTCTTTGTGATTGCATAATATTGGTATTGCGTTCCTACCAACCCGATTCTGAGTCAACGATTGATCACTCTGAGTTGAAATATTTTATATTAACTTATTATTGAGATAATACCTTAATTGATTTAGATAGAACTAGGGATGAGTACATTAGGGTGAAGTACAACTTTAATTGAGTCTTTGCGATTGCATGATGTTAGTATTGCATTCCTCCCGATTTGAGTCGTCGATCGATCACTCTAAGTCAAAGCGTTTCATATCTTTTAAAATTTTAAAAAATAATTAAGATCAATTCGAACCAAATTAACATTTTCAAAACTTGTCATTCTTTTCCAAAATATAAATCATCCCATACAAATCATCCATTGGTAGTGGTGTTGGTGGTGGTCTTGGTGGTCCATCTATTGCAACAGGTGGAACAGCTTTTGGGAGATATTAAATAGGTGTTCAAACAGATTCTCCATCTATTCCAACTGATGGGTTATCCGTTGGAATATTTATATGTAATGTGGCGTATAATAATTTATTGAAATTTGTCTTTGCTTTTTTTTAAAAATTTTTTATGCAAACATTAATGTAATGTATTTTTTATTTTTTTGTGTTTGTATGTAAAAGATGTCTCCCAAAATAAAAGAAACTGAAAGTGGATCAACTTCTGACCACCCAACAAAAAAGGCTAGAGTACAGATGGATTCAGAGGAACTTCCTGAACAATCTCAGCCAGGGAAAAATTAAGTTGAGAAAAGTTATGAATAAGGTGGTGGAGAA
The DNA here is from genome assembly GCA_030864215.1 of Capsicum pubescens. Classification (NCBI taxonomy): domain Eukaryota; kingdom Viridiplantae; phylum Streptophyta; class Magnoliopsida; order Solanales; family Solanaceae; genus Capsicum; species Capsicum pubescens. The sequence goes on from CM061549.1 coordinate 226,088,904, forward strand.
GGGTATATAGATGCTGGTGAGAAAAGTAAAAGTGAGGAGGAAGAAGAAGATAAACAAAATGATAATGCCTCACCAATAAGGCGTGAAATAAGATCGAAATCCCAGCATGAGGCTGTCAAAATTATTAGTATTGATAGGTTTTAAGTTGTGATGCCGATAGATGACCCCGCAAAACCAACTAGTGATCTTGTACTTAAATGTCAGTTTGGGAAACCTTTTGATGAACTTAGGAATATTATGAAGAACAAAAACATAGACGGACTTTTTAAGAAGAGCTGCTTTGGATGCTTTCTTGAGTTGCCTGAGGACCACACTAACCGTTTCAAAATGGGCATGGTATATGGTCTTCTCAAGCGCAGGACCAAGTATGTGGAGGATGGTAAAGAATTGAAGGAGGGAAAAAAAAAGATCGATGAAATCTGGATCAACTACTGTGGCATGCCAGTTTGTTTTGGCTTGAAAGAGTTTGCCATAGTAACGGGCTTCAGATGCGATCATCCAGAAGAACCTCTCATCAAGGAAAAACCCCTCGAAAGGTTAAAGGCAAGTAGGATAGACAAACCACCATCATCAAATAGACGAAAGGTATTTTCCAAGCAACCACCCACCAAAACGAACAAATACAAAGAAAAAATAGTTGGGTTGTTGGACATTGCTGGACGTAGCTACAAAGCGGTGAATTTCATAGAAGATCTCAAGGATAAAACTATACCAAACAGTATAGGGAGAGATTATGCTTAGTTTGGTTTGCCCGTGCCGTTATATTGGCAAGAGATGTCAACAAAGTCATAGAAGATGACTTGTTGAAGCTTGCTAATGATTTTGATAAATTCAACAATTATCCCTGGGGATATGACAACTACTACTTGACTATCAAATATTTACTGACAAAGCTATCCCCAGAGACGATCAAATTATACGGCTTTCCTTGGGCTTACATGGTAAATTTAATCACTACTTGTTTACTCATCCGTTAATTTATATTGAATAATTATTATGACTTTTTTTCTTGCTTCCTGTTTATATATTTTAGGCTTGGGCATTTGAAGCCATTCATTCCCTCCGAAAGTAGGTCAAGGATTACTCGAAAGAGGTTTTCCATCTAAGGATCCTTAGGTGGTTGGCTGCAAAGAGCAGTACAAGAATTAATAAGGCTGATCTCTTTAACCCTTCGGATGATGCAGTACGTTTTTTTTCAAGTAAAATAATTTAACTCAAAGAAAAATATTGAAATAGATGTGACATCTGTTACGATATATGGGTCATCTGTTGCAACAGATTACCCATCTACTGCAACTGGTGCAACAGATGGGTAATCTGTTGTGAACGACGATCCATATTTCATAATAGATTAACTATCTGTTGCTTTGGTTCTTTGAACCCGACTCAACAGATTACCCATCTATTATAAATTATGCAACACATGAGTAATCTGATGCAACGTATTGTTAATCTATTATGACATACAGATCAGCTGTTGTGATAGATAGATCATCTGTTGCATAACTTGACTGTGTTAACATGTAACCCAACAAACTGTAAATTATTATTTTATGATTTAAATGTATCTGTCTTTTTTTTAGGTTGTGCATCCTTGGGTCATGCATACTGAGCAGGAGTTGGGGATGACTTCTTTTATTACTCTAGGTCTTGTTGATATAATAGAAGAACCAAATGTGGATTTAATAAAGAAGGATTTGGCTAGAGTAACAACCATAAGAAGAGCAGCTAGGCAAGGTCAGCCTAATGTTGGAACTCTTTATGACCAACCTACTGCAACAGATCTGGGTGCTTCTTCTGGGGGTGTTGCTGGTGGTAGTTATCCTGATGCTGATGCTGCTTCTAGTCGTGATGATGAGCATGTTGATGCTCAAGAAAAAATAAATACATTTGAGATCACCCCTTACACAGGTCCCTCTTGCCCAGACACCGGTTCTTTCCACCCTTACAGTGGTCCCTCTCACCCCTCTTCAACCTCATGTTCTTATTGAAAATGCAATGTGTGCAAGGACAGATAACATAAACTTCTCAAAAAACTAGAGACTATCTCTAAAGCTATTGAGGAATCAAAATCCAAGAGGGGTGTCATACCATCCAAGAAGGTGAGGAAGCCATACACTCCTATAGTGTTGATTTGGAGAAAGAAAAGAAAAATTAGCCAAATACTCTCCATTCTAAAAACAAAAAATATTGCAACTCATCTCTCTCCAAAAGTTGTTAAAGTTTCGGGTCCACTGAAGAAGGTGGATATATACGTGAAACTTAGCGACGAAGAGAGAAGGAAACTGCGAAATTCTAAGTATCCTAAGAAGAAGGAACCTATAGAAGAATACACTATGCATACGTTTGACTATGAAGACTTCAGGAGTACGACATCTATGCGTCAGTGGTACGTGGATAGGGTATGTTTACTTTTCCAAACCCAACCTTCTAATATACTCCATAAAGAAGAAACTATGCAACAGATGTGTCATCTGTTGCAACAGCTGGGTATTCTGGTGAAACTGGTGGTTGTTCTATTGCAACATACTAAATATTTGTTGCATAAGTTGCGTTAGCTGGGTAATATTTGAACTAATTCAGAGAACCCTCTACAACAGATGGACCATCCGTTGCATCTTTCCACTATGTTTTTCTTCTTTCCAATTACTCACCTATTTAAAAATTATCATCTTATATCACAGTATGTTGATGAAATTCTCTGCCTCATGAGGGGCAGGCAATTAGCATACCCGAATGCTTATGATGCTGCCGATAGGATAATAGAACTCAACTTCTAAAATAATTTCAAGAATTGGTACAATAGGCTCCGTAAGCTAGCGTCAACTCCCGCTGGCATTAGATTTGATATGTTAGTTTCTACGTGCAAATGGGAGGAAGATATGATTAACTATGTTAGATGAAAGAGGCCATATCCACACGACAAGAGCTGGACTAAGGCAAAGATAATTCTTGCAGTTATGAACGTGGAAGTCAAACATTTTTTCGCTGTTGAGAAACATCTCAAGGAGGAAAAGATTAAGGTTTATGACTGCAATTTACCTGTCTTCAAGGACACCATTTTTTATCCATGTGCAACCACTGTTGGAGTTGCTCCCCAACTTATTGAGGCAGAGTAAAATGATGGATCATTTTCTAATAGAAGTATTGATAAAGAAATAATGGGATTTTGAAGGTCAAAACAAGGGCATGCAACTTCAAAAAATTAAAATCAGTGCCGCGTGTGGGTTATACTCGCTTGCGTACACCGAATGTTTGTTGATCGGGACAGAAATGTTCGATCTGTGTGATGCCGTTGTGGCAAAGAAGCAAGAGATATGGGCTTATGGGGTACTAACTAAATGGTTGGAGCCTGTGTATAAAGAAGAAGATATACAAAGATAAACACCATAACAATTTATTATGTTTGACGAAAGTTGATTTTTTTATAATGCTACAAATTATCTATCTGTTGTAACAGATAGTATAACTGTTATGACAGATTGATTATCTATTGCAATAGGTTGGTCATCTATTGCATTATGTAGATGTCTCTCAGTCTCTGTCCCAATAGATATACAATTTGTTGCAACATATAGTCTATCTGTTGTAACTGATCGGTAATCTATTGGAACAAATCAAAAAAGTAGGAAGACTTGTTTGATAATTTTCAACATATGACCTACATGTTGCAACATATGTCTAAATTTGTTTGATAATTTTCAACAGATATGTCGTCTGTTGCAACATATATATTATCTGTTGTGATATTTGAAGTTAGTATTCCATTTCAATTAATAAGTTCAAAACTAAGGATTAAATTATATTCACAAACAACATTAAATAAATTGAAGCCTTCAGAAATTACATGAAATAACTCAACAAAGAAATGAAATGTAAAAAAGTTATTATGGGTACAAATAATTTACTCGACAAATAAATCAACAATTTAACCTTTGGTACCAACAATTACAAAGGAGAGGTTATTACTTTGACAGACTCAACCTATAAAGATCTACTCAATATGAACAAGTTATTCTTCATCCGGTTCTATGGAATTCGACTTTGGTCGTCGTGGATCTTTAATGTCACTTGCATTTGATTTTTGAGCTTTCGCTTCTCCATATTTCCTTAAAAGAGCAGCATATCTTTTACGAAATAATCCAGCATCAAGTCCATCATTTGGTACTTGTAATTCATCGCTCAAATACTTGGCGTAAGCGGCAACAAAAAGACCGCAATCCCTGCATTTTATAAAAATAGATAATTCAGCAGTTCATGTAAGCGTTGTAAAATGTATGAAATAAAACTAAATCATGATACTTACAGGCTACCAATGGGTTGTTGAGCGATTCCTTCAACATATTCTACATCAAATAGATTATCCATTTTATGCCGGTGTGCTTCAATCATTGACTAATCAGTACGAACCTTTTGGTCCAAAAAGCCACTCATATCAAGGTAAGCAGGCAATATTTTGATCAACTTTTGTATCTCTGACGATGGTACAAAACATCTTCTTTCTAACAGCGAGTCATAAACTCATATGCGCCTCTCTTTTGGAACGACGACAACCAACACCCAATGGAATTTATCACCGAAATTAATTGGGATGTACACTTCGTCGAACCAAATACCAAGGTAAGCAAGTTGGAATGCTAAAACCTTTGATGATGTTGACTAAGCATTCCTCGGTTCAGAAAACTTTCGACTGTTGTTGACAAAACCTATTGTAGGCCTTATTGATGAAAACTTTGTACAAACAATTGTCTGTCATGTATCTGTATTGTTCTTGTGTTTGAAACTTGGACTTCTTTCGGAGGTAGTAAAAAATGACATTGACGTACTGCATATATTATCAAATATTTCAGATTACGTGACAGTAAAATTAATACACAGATGCAATTAAATAAAGTATTAATTAATAGTAATATGTATGGCATTTAAACCTCATCATTCCAGCAAGTTTGGGGTTGTGACATCAAATAGAACCAATCCTTCGCTTCAGGATGTGCAGCAATAAATTCGAGCATATCAAAACCAAGACTCGATTCGTTCACTTTGTAGTGTCCATTGTTTTGTTTTCTACATGATTTATATGTGTTAACGTCATATTTTTACAACAAGAATTGTATAGATCAATATCTTTAAGAGCTGATTTATGTACCTGCCGGTGTGATGGTTTAATAGCCCATCGACAATCCATTCTGAATAGTCGTTGATCAACTTTATTAGTTTTTTTAGAGCCTCATCTAAGATGTTGAACACTTCAAATGGGTGATTCTTCTATTCTCCCGAACTGACATGATCCACTTTTTCTTCTTCTATGGAAGCAGTTTATGGATTATTAATTGTGATATTATGCTGTTCAGCAATAGCTTCTACTGTAACATCCACCTGGAAAGCCAGAATTGTCAATGCTAATAATCACAAATATACAACAGATTATATATCTTTTATATCAGATGGATCATCTATTGAGACAAACTCGATTAGGTAAAACAAAGTTGTACGATAATTTCAAATAGATGACCCATCTGTTGCAACATATGACTCATTTGTTGGTATAAATTAAAATAGTACTAAGACCTATTTGATATGCTAAAATACACAGACATATGTTGCAACAGTTAACGCATTTGATGCAATAGGTTATACGACAGTTGTAATAGATGTATATATCGATTTGATAATTTTCAGGAGATGCATAATTTGTTGAAATAGACGTGTTTGTTTGTTTGTTAGAACAGATAATATACATTCACCTTCTTCAGCTCATGCTGCTCTCCTGTGGCCCTTGTACATTGATCAAAGGTGCAAGACAGAGATAGAGGAGTTGCAATTTTGCTTTTTTTAATGCTTGATGATGCCTTGGAAATTTCTTTCCTTCTTCTCTTAACCACCTTAATCTCTTTGATGGAATGACACCTCTCTTAGATGTCATTTTCTTTATAAAAGCAGTTAATGCATTAATAACATTAATCACTCCATCATGTTTCACCTTGCAGTCTTGATATTTGTATGTAGAACATTTGCTAGAAGTGGCAAAATCTGTATAACCAGTATGATCATAATTATAATGTTTTGTTTTTTCAAAAATTATAAGAGGAGCACCACTACCACTACCACTACCATCAACAATAACAACAAGCCCACACTCTAAAATTAATTTTCTTATGATGGTTGTTGCTCCAAACAATTCCTTCTTTATTCTATCAATAACCGTAGGGTCCGATAAAATTTGCACATACCGTAAAGTAAGAAAAAATAACATCTTCAACTCTCGATTGGTCGGAACAAGCCACAGATGGAAAATCTAAAATAAATCAGTACATATATTAGAATGATGATGAAATTATTTTTAAAAATCATTAAATAAAATAAAAACTTAATTAGAATTATATTTACTGCTTCCTTCGAGGGGTTGAAGAGATCAAGAATTTTTGCATTCTTATCAATTTTGGCCGACAACCATCTCAGGATTCTTGGACATGAAACTTTTTCCTGGTAGTTCACTTGTTGTCTGAAATAAGAAATGGCTTCAAATACCCAAGCCTATAAAATAACACCAATAAATCAAAAGCATTATTGAAAAACAAAAAGATAAATCATGTCATGATAAAAGAAATATTTACCATGAAAGCCTATGGAAAGCCATATAAGTTGACTGTCCTTGGAGTTACCGGAGTCAACAAATATTTGACAGTCATTTTGTAGCTTTCATAACCCCATGGATAGCTGTTAAATGCCTCAAGATCCTTGGAGAGCTTTATCAAACCAAGTGGTATGTTGTTGTTAACGTATCTCGCCCAAAGAATATTATGTACAAACCAAACTAAGCACAATGATTGCTTGTGCTTCTTTTAATGTCCTTTACCTTTCAACTTTTCTTTCAAATTTAAGTTTTGGAAGCTTGGACCAATATGGGACACCAGGTCATCACGATCACTCGACTTGCTTTTGCCCTTTTTAGGTGTGCGGGGTGCTTTTTTGGGTTAGAATAGGTATAACTTGAGACAGAGAAGTAGGATAATATTTTAATCCAATAACTATGGCAAACTCTTTCCAATCGAAATAAACAGGCATGTCATAGTAATTTATCCACACCTCATCCATCTTATCTTTGTTTTCATACATAAACTTACGCTTGAGAAGACCATATACCATTTTCATTTGAAAATGAGCATTGTTGTTCTCCGATAAATTAAGATATTTCTCAAAGCAACTGTCTCTAAAATAAGCATCCTATTTTTATTCTTGAAGTATTTTTCTGAAGGCGTCGAAAGATTTTCCCATGGCTGACTTAACCACGAAATCACCCGTTAAATCTGTGGAACCATCGCACTTCTTTCTCACATGTTGAAGGTTTTGACCAACTCTTTGATGAAAGGGCTATTAGAATTTGGATTATCTCTTTTGAAACATTCCTCCTCCCCATGTTTATCTTCTTCTGCTCCTGATTGAGATAATGCTTGTAAAGCAAGCTCATAGAGTAGTGAATGTATCCTAGTTGCTTCACTTGTTCCTTTACTTGGAATTGATTTAATTTTTTTCTTTTGGAAGCCATATTATCTAAAATTAACAGGAATATAAAATAGATTATAATTGATTAATGCATCATTAAAAAAGGGTAACAGTAAATCAAATATGTATAACAGTAAAATAACAGTTCTAACAGACCACACATCTATTGCACCGGGTAAGATATATGTTGCAACATATAACCAATCTATTACAGCGGATGATCAATATGTTGGAACTAATAAAAACAGGCCACACATCTGTTGCACCAGGTAGGATATCTGTTGTAGCATATAACCAACCTGTTGCAGCGGATGAGTAATCCGTTGGAAATAATAAGAACAAATCAATCATCTGTTACACCAGGTAGGTTATCTATTGCAGCCTATAACCAACCTGCTGCAGTGGATGAGTAATCCGTTGAAAATAATAAAAATAGGCCACTCATCTATTGCATCAGGTAGGTTATCTGTTGGAGCATATAACTAACCTTTGTAGTGGATAATCAATATGTTGGAAATAATAAAAATAGGCCACATATCTGTTGCACCAGGTAGGATATCTGTTGCAACATATAACCAACCTGTTGCAGCGGATGAGTAATCCACTGGAAATAATAAAAATAGATCACTCATCTATTACACCAGGTAGGTTATCTGTTGCAGCCTATAACTAATCTATTGCGGTGGATGAATAATCTGTTGGAAATAATAAAAATAGATCACTCATCTGTTTCATCAGGTAGGTTATTTATTGCAACCTATAACCAACATATTGCAAAGGATGAGTAATCCGTTGGAAACAATAAAAATTGATCACTCATCTATTGCATCAGGTTGGTTATCTGTTTCATCCTATAACCAATCGGTTGCTACAGATGACTAATCTATTGGAAACAGTAAAAACAAATCACTTATCTGTTGAAATAGATCACTCATTTATTGCTAAATAAGTTATATGTTGGATCAATATTATTTAAATTTCTTCTAAATAGAAGAGTCATCTGTCGCAATAGATGAATAATCTATTAGATTGTTCATTTATTGTATCAAATTTTCATTGTTGCATCAGACTTCCATCTGTTGCATCAGATGTATAATTTGTTGCATCAGATAGTTTATCTGTTGCATCAGATAGTTCATCTGTTGCAACACCATTTTTACCCCAAAAAATAAAAAATCAACCCAGCAACACCAACACAGCACACACACACCAAGAATATCAACAGTGACCAAAAATCAGCAACGAATCGAATCAACAGTTCGACAACAAAAACTACAATAACAACAAAAAATTATATTTCACATCAGAAAGAGTTGAGAAGAAATGCCAGAAATTAGGGTTTTATCCAGTCCATATTTCAAATTTAAGAAAAAATACTAAAATTTTTAACAAATACTAGAATAGAAGTTGGCTCAAGTTAAGTTCCTTTGTTTCTTCATAACTAAAAAGAAATAATTTTTTACCTGTGAAAGAAGAAATGGGATGACGAAGAACTCAAAGTTTTTGTCACCGGAGAACACTGCTTGTCACGTCGATTGATGGTTGAAAGTAAAAAAAGAGCTTGCCCAGCTATTTGTCGCTGGAGCTTGAAGTCGTCGGGGATTGAAGGGAGAAATTTTACAAAACTGTTGGTTGGGAGAGAGTTGAGAGAGACTGTCGAGAGAGAGAGAGATGAGAGAGACAGTTTATCTAGAAAGAAGATGGGTGTGGGTCGATTTGTATTTTTGAAAAGACTAGGAAGTTTTGAAAATATTAATCAAGTCCACAATTAACTTAATCAAGTTTCCTAATTATGTTTGACCCTTTAAGTTGGTCAATATCACCAATCCTTCATTCAGAACTTAAAAGACACTTTTCCTTCAATTTTCTCAAGTAACTATGCTACTATTTGTCACATCGATTTAAAAATTTGAACCACTTTTTTTCCTTGAAAATAGGATTTTATTTTATGACTAATCCCAAGGCAATGTTATTAATGGGCAAGGTCGAGTAGTGTAGATATTAATTTTCTTACTACAAGTATGTGATTTTTTGCAGCTTGTTAAATTTGATGTTTTGTTTATAGGAGAGTGAAGTTAAAAGTTAAAGTTCACTCACCTCTAAAGTCACTCTTGTAAATCACTCAAACCATGCACCCTCTTAAATTAAAATTTATATACGAATATATAATGCATGTATAATATGTATAAAACTATATATGACTATACAATGTATCAATACTCTCTAGAAAAAGTAACAATTGTCCTTTTAATGATAGATAAAAATTCATAAACAGTTATGGTTTAGAGTGTAATTACGAAACGTAGCTACAATTTGAGGATATACTCAATAAAATTGGACCTATTCGAAGAAAAACACAACGGACTGTTCTCCATGCTGAGCTCAATAGAAGTCCATTGCATTCTTGGCCCAAACTTGTTTTTGCTTACCCATATACCAAAGAAAAAATTACAAGAAGTAACAAACTTAAGACTAATTATAGTAAATAACAATAATTTCAAAAAATTATATTTTATAGCAAAAATAATATTTTTTTTGTGACAGTTACCAAGGGGTAACTTCTCCTATTTTTCACTCCAATACTTTCTCTCTTTCCTTTCTTACTCTACCTTCTATTTTTTCCTCAAATAGCTCATATTTTTTAGATTTTGACTCCATTTTCTCATATTTTTTTCACCTTGTAGATGAAGATTGTTCTCCACTAATTAAGGTAACTATTAATTTACAATTATTGTATGTTACCTCTTCCACAAATTCTATATATTTTGAATTTTTATAAAAAAATTTGTTCGTTATTGCGATTCTTTTTTTATTTTTGTTTGTTGTATGATTGTGGAGTTCTGCTATAATGACAGAACACAAACCATATAGAAGATTAAATAGAGGTATACCACCCATCAATTTAATTTCTGATAATCCACCATCATTTAGTATTGGATTAACTCAAGATGAAGTTGTTAAAGTGGTTTGTACTCCTATACAACCGAAGAAATTAGTGAGCATTGAAGAGGCGAGGTCGAAGCATAGTAATGATCCTGAGAAGATGGCCAAAATTATGAAATAAAAAGAATTAAAAAAACATCCATCTCCAAAAAAACCCAAAATATAAAAAACTGAGAAAAAAAGAAAATTAAAAGAAATCAAAGAATCAAGCAAAATTTCAAGTCATAATGTTGAAAACTCCACTGAATTTGATTCGAAAGAAGATAAAGATGAAGAGTTATTTGTATATGTATTTATTAGCTAATGGGTACTAATTTATGTGTATGTATATATATATATATACACACTCAAATCTTGGTGTATATTTATACATTTGGAACATGTGAATGTATTTGTATTCTTGAACATACGTATTAAGTTTACATATGTATTTTTGAACAGTGCTGGGTTTGTATTCGGATTGTCCTATGTCCTTTTAAAGGGTAGTATATGTATTTATTTGTATGTATTTATTTTGTATATGTATTTATTTTGTATATGTATTTATTAACTAATAGTAACTTATTTGTGTGTGTGTGTACATATATATATATACACACGTATATTTTAGGGGCATATGCATGTACTATGTATTTTTGATTACCTATATGTATATGTAAATAGTTATCCTTTTTGTAATAGAGATTTATGTTGTATATATCTATATCTATATCTATATCTATATCTATATCTATATCTATATCTATATCTATATCTATATCTATATCTATATCTATATCTATATCTATATCTATATCTATATCTATATCTATATCTATATCTATATCTATATCTATATCTATATCTATATCTATATCTATATCTATATCTATATCTATATCTATATCTATATCTATATCTATATCTATATCTATATCTATATCTATATCTATATCTATATCTATATCTATATCTATATCTATATTAAAAGTGTGAAGGCCTTAAAAAAGTGATTTGAACTTTTTACCCTTCATTGAAAAACTTCACTTTAGACAAAATCGTCTTTTTCACTATTTTTTTAAATTTTAATGATGTTAAATATTAATTATAATTATAATTAAAAATAAAAATCTTTCCTAAAATAATTTTTTTTTAAAAAAAATCTTTCCCAACTAAAATATGCTTGGTATAAAAAAAACAAGAAATCCTCTTTCCAAGTCCAAAAGAAATTGGGAAAAAAGCTTTCCCAAATAACATAGGATTTTACATAGCATTTCCCATTTTCTATACAAATCATGCTAATTAAACATTTTTTCTTCATCACAATTTTGTCTTAATTTTCATATTCTCGAAAGCGGTCATATATAACCATGAAAAGTCAAACCCGATTTAACTCATAATTATGTTACATTTATGTAAAGAAAAATTCATTAGTGATCATGATTATCCATAATTCATTAATTTATATTGAAGATTGTGTGCATGGGTCAAGAAATTATTCAAATGACTATTTTTTGGCTGATATCTATTAATTTTCAAGAATACTTATTTTTAAATCACTAATGGGGCAGCAATACTTATTTCTTTCAATTAGTTATAAATATACCGAGGTTGTATGTATGATTTATTTATAATATTAACTTTGCATCACCAAAAATGTTAATTAGGTTCAATATGCACACTTTGCTAGCCATGTGCGAACTTGAGCTAATAATTAGTATTCGCCTAAGTTAGTTTTGGTTGATTCGAGTTGTGCGTATTTGAGTTTAATTTTTATCCAATCATTAATTCATTTTATTACTTTGGTTCAATTTTTGCTTCTGCTTGAATAGATTATTCAGTGTATTCTATAATGTTGTTGGAATAAATTTTATAGATAGTAAAGGTTAAAAAAAATAATTAAAGATAAAAATTTATATGTTGGTACATAACTTAGATGTGAGAGGTTGAATATAATTGGTACGAGGGGAAGTAGAAGTAGGCCGAAGAAGTATTGACAAAGCTTTAACTTCTTCAAAGAAATGTTTATAGTAATGTGTCTAACGTTGTTTACAACATACATTTATACGTGCAAATATTAGCCTTTTCTAAAACCTTTCTGATGATTAACACAAACTACACGTGAAAAGAATCTCAAAAGACGATTAAGAACAGGGTTGCACAGAACAATTATTTAAGTAGAACAACTAAGTTTGATCCAAAAAAATAAATAGAACAACTAATTACTAAGCATCAATTTATGTCTTGACTTCATATTCTTTTTTAAAACTTCACTGTTGATTTAAATAAAAGTAATTTGAAGTTAATTTATGCAGTATGATTTTGTATTACTTTAATTTTTATTGCTCAATTATTAATTGGCATTATACATACGTGCAAAGCACATATACTAGACTAGTATACATAATGGTCAGATATGTATTCTGTAAATATATATGTATTTTTGTATTGTAAAATACATATGTAGATCTGTGTGTCTATGTATTTTGTATATTTTTGAAATATGTGTATTTAATATAGATATATGTCTCTTATGGAAAAGAAAAAATCTTAATCATTAAAAGAATAATCAGTTATGTAATTTTTGTGAAAAATTCTAACTAATATATATTTATTAGTTATATAATTTAAGCAAAATCTTTTAATAAAAGTCATTTATGGAAAAGAAATTCTCAGCTTTAAATGCATAGAGTAATTTAAGCATTATTCATTATTTACAAAATACAACTTGCTATGTTTATGTAATTACAAAACAGTTGCTATGGAATAATTTAAGCATTATTCCTTATTTAACTCAACTGATTTGAGGAAAAAGTGGACAGTAAATTTTGTTTGTATATGTATCTTGATAGCGAACTTTGCCTATACAAAATACAACTTGCTATTTTATGTAATTATAAAATAGTTACTATGAAACTCCTAATTATGGGCTTAAGTTTGCTACTTATGAATTTTTTTCTGTACCATATAGGAATGTACATGGACTAGATTAGTTCGGATTTAAATTGAGAAATTGACATAATTGTACAACATTTCCAAAATATTGGCATTTTAATAGCCAAAAAAAATTACTCCCTCCGTCCATCGTTACTTGTCCACATTTCTATTTTGGGACGTCCAACAATACTTGTTCAGTTTATAAAATCAATGAATAATTTACCTTTTTTTAACCCATTTTACCCATGGTTTTAAATACAATACATTACTCATTGTATTTTTTCTAAAGCAAAAAATTTATTATATTCAAAGGATGATATAGTAAAATCACTCTTGTATTTATTATTTCTTAAGATATGTGTCAAGTTAAAAAAATCATAAAAAGAATGTATAAAAATAAAGAAATAATACAACATTATTTTTACGATCTTAATCATTAAATATATCAAAAAATATAAAATTAATACACAATATTTTGAACTCTATTCGACATCTCCCACAAGCTGCACCATTCAACAACCTTCATCTTATTGTTCGAGACAAATAACAAACAGAAATGCAATAAACATAAAAAATTTAACATGAAACTTAAAAAACTAATGCGATTATTTGTACAAAGTTTTACTATGTTTATTTATAGATCTGTAATATGAAAATACTAAATATATATCATGAATATGATTATTAATTATTTAATTGGTTATGATAATACAAAAATATGGGAATAATGAAAATAATGATCATTTCACATTAGGGAAAATTTAAAAAAGGAATTCAAATTTCTTAACATTGTATATTTAATATAATTAAGAGAGTTAAAAGAGTTATTTTTTAAATTTTATTTAATATTTAATATAGAACATAAATGAAAATAGATAGAGAAAAATCCAAAAAAAAAATTGTATTTCTTAGGCCAATGAAAGATGTCACATCATTTCTCTCTCTCTCTCTCTCTCTCTCTCTATATATATATATATATATATATATATATATATATATATTACTTATTGACACTTCTTGTCTTCATTTTTTTTTACATTTTGGCATTCCTAAATAAAAAATTTGACTCGATCATTATCTCACATACATAGATTCAATGAAAAAATAAAAAAATTGTGAAATACACCCTTTCAGGCATAAGATGAAACTACAAAACTGAAACAAATAAGAAAAAATAGCCCAAAAGCAAAAACTTGTTTTCGAATATCACAATTGTAGAAAATCAAACATGAAGTAGAACATACATATAATCACATAGAATTATAATGACTCAGTGATAAAAAGTAAATGAAAATTGTCATAAAAAGTAGACGGAACACATATACAGGCCCCTGAACTATTTCACTTTTCCTGTATAGGCCCCTCAATTAAGCCAGGTACCTATTGAACCCTTTACTCCTTCACAAATGGTTTCAATTGAGCCCAATTTGCCGATGTGGCAAAAAATATAAAATGTGTGTAATACACACGCTGATGATGTGGCGAAGTAACGAATTAAATAACGATACGTGGCATTTTAATTTAAAATAATTATAAAAATAATTTTTTAATAAAATTAAATTTAAATTAAAAATAAATAAACTAATAAATCCCCCCCCCCCAACCCCCTTCTCCACCCCCGTATCCCTTCTCTTCCAAACACCTCTCCCCCCAGCCCCCTTCCCCCGTATCCCTTCTTTTCCAAACACGAACCCTTCCTCCCAGCCACCTTCCCTACCCCCAACAACCTTTTTCTTCCAAACACCACCATCCCCTTCGTTGATTGAACAACCCCCATCCCCCCAGCCCCCTTTGTGGATTGAACACAGAAAGAAAAAAAAAATTGTATCTTGTATTTTTTTTTTTAAAATTTCTTCAATGTGTTTTTTAAAAAGTCATTAATGGAGAAGAAGATACGGAGAAGCCATTAATTATGATTTCTCACTCAATTTATATATGATTGATTTTTAAAGAAACTATTAATGGAGAAGAAGATATGGAGAAGAAGATGATGGCTATTTTTTTTTTAATTTCTTTATAATGTGTTTTTTTTATTGGTTGATGGTTTTTTATGTTTAATTATGTTGATTAATTGTGGTTTCTCACTCAATTTATAAGTGAATGGTTTTTAAAGAAGCCATTGATGGAGAGAAGATATGGAGAAGAAGATAATGGCTATTTTTTCTTTTTTTAAAAAAAATTTTCTTTTAATGTATTTTTTTTATTGGTTGAAATTTGTATGTTTAATTATTTTAAATTAATTATGGTTTCTCACTCTTCCTTGGGAGAGTGCATTACACATGCCACGCCATGTCAGCGCCACGTCAGCGATTAGGCTCAATTGACACATTTTGTGAATGAGTAAAGGATTCAATAGGTACATGGCTTAGTTGAGGTGTCTATGCGGGAAAAGTCGAATAGTTAAGGGGTCTGTATTTGTATTTAGCCTAAAAAGTAAATAAAACTTTGTGTCAAAGAAATAAACACAAATTATCTTATTTTTAGTTTGATGCTTAGATTGTCTTCAAATCTTTCATAATGTCTTTTGAACAATTCAAATCAAGATACATGCTCAAGAAGAACAATTATTTCTTTTGATTTTAAGATTCAATAGACTAAAAAGAAGTAAAATTGTGGGAGAGACAACTTGATCTCAAAATGTATACTCAACATTATAACTATATGTTGAACCTTGAAACCTGAAAAGGCTATGATGCAATCGAAAAGGCACGTATGCAGCTTAATGATTTATTAGTTCAATTCAATTCTTACAACTTTAATGACCCACTATAATGTAAATATTCTTTCAACTTTAATGACCCACTATAATTAGTTTTTGATGGTTTTAGTTATAAAAAAAAGACTTAAAAAGATCACAGTATGAATGATGGCTTTAAAAGCATGTCACATTATTATTTTCACTTATATACAATATAGACATATAGACTTATGTTGTTTCATTACATAATAAATTATCATTAAATTCTTAAATTAATAACATTGACTTTTGAGTTTTGAAACCAAAAAAGAGTTAAATGCATAATTAAGAGAATGTAATTAAGAAATAATTTTATTTTTTTTAATGTATTTTTTAAATTAAAAAAATTAAGATAAATATAAAAAAATTGAGAATAATTATATAGATAGGAGGGAAGATCAAAAGTATAGAGTTAAAACTTATTAATGATATTCCTAATAAAAAAAAGAGTTACAATCATTCATTATTATATTAGTAGATGCTAATTATCTTAAAATTAAATGAAATAGTTAATTGATAAATAAGAGGAAGAATTTAAAGTTACCATGGAACTTGATATATAACTTTTGGGTCGCTAAAAATCTAAGCAGCTTTATGGCGTTTGTTTGTAGGAATTGGCTCTCCCGCTGGTGTGTAGGCATCACCGATAACCTGTTTCAATTACAGAAACAATAGGACCAAACTTCTAAACAATGAGAACAAAGATTCAGTAAAACATCATGAATCAGTATTCCTTACTAAACAACTCATCAAGATGTTGTTACCACCATGAAAAGGATCTTTAAAGATTGCCTGAGGACTAAGGTTAAATGGTTGAGGTTAGAAAAGGAAAAAAATGAAAGGAACATTTTAAAAAAATAATAATAAGGTATAAAGGAAAGAAAGGAAAATTCTTCTAAAAAGGAATGAAAGAAAAATTAGTCGCTGATCTTACTATAGAATGGCTTCACTGTCTTCTCCGAACGCTTGTCCAGTACTTGATCCATCGTAGTTCCACTTTGGGAGCTCAGAAGCATGCTGGATTGGCGTTGAAATAGTCTGAAAATTCAAAAGCAATCAATTAAGAATTAAAAAATTCATGTAATAATTCAAATTCGTTTTCCTAAGCTTTGTTGTTTAATTAGAGAAGCATCATCATGTACCCTTGATTTACTGCGCATGTCAATTCTAGACCCTCCAATCTTGTTTTAAAGGAAATATAAATATGGAGTTAAAACTTATTAATGATATTCTTAATAAAAAGAAGAGTTATAATCATTTATTATTATATTAGTAAATGCTAATTATCATAAAATTAAATGAAATACTAATTGATAAATAAGTTTTAAAAATAGAAAAAATCCAAAAATTTGTAAAAAAAGGATAAATAGGAATACTTGCTTATGAGACATGCCACATAAGCAAGGACTTATTCCTCCTTTATATATATATATATATATATATTAATTTTTTTTATTTTTTCTTTCTCCTGATGATATTCATAAATAAATATACATAAATACCAACTCTTTTGGAAGTAATTACACTATCTCCCACTTTTCTAATTACTTTACTCTCTCTCCCTATTAATATACCTAACATAACCGACATATACATAACATTTTGTGTATATGTTGGGATTTTTGTAATATGTTTAGGGAGTTGAAATTTTTTGTAATATTGGAAACATAAGTTGTTTATTTGTGTAATTTTTAGTATTTTTATCCTTATCACTCTCTCTCTCTTCTTTTTCTTTTTATTCTTATGTATATAAATTCAATATCTTTATGTATGAATAAAATTTTATCCGTAAAAATTAATGTGTAAATTTAGTTGATATATACGAAAATGTATTCCTAAATTATATTTTGTTTGTACGCATAAGAATATTAACAACACTTATATCTGCAACTATATAATGCATAAAAAAAAATTAAAATGCTACATATATACATGAAAAATTATTCATGATAATTTGCATATAATTTAGCTGTGTGTATGATAGCTGCAGAATGTATACATAAATTATAGTTTGTTTGTTACATAATAATGTTAACAACAATTATAGTTACAACTACATAATGTATTCTGGTAATTTACACGAAAAATAAAAAAGAGTTGAACGAGTAGTAAAAAAGTAAAAAAAAATAATATTCAAAAGTAGTAAATGTTTTTCACTTATTTTTCATAATTTTTCTACTCATTGTTCTTTTTCTGGTCATTGTCCGAATCACTCCAGTGTATTTTTAACCAAAAACATAAAAAAAAAAACTACTACAAAAAAAATAAGAAAAAAGCAATAACTTCTCCGTGAATTCTCAAATCTAATTTTTAGATCTTTTGCTAATTTTAAGGAGAATTTTTGATTGGAAGAGAGAGAGTAATTTTTTTACTATTTAAAAAAAAAATAAAAAAAATTATCAAGGAAATGGTTATAGGCTACATGGTGTGTCAAGACCCGAGACTACACCCTAGTCGTAACACGGTACTTGGAACCATAAGTGATCCCAAGCTAACCCTTGAACTGGCATACTGTTGAGCAACTGATTTAAAATATATTAAATAGCTGGTTTTGCTGTGCCGAAATATAATCGTAACAAAATCTGGGAAAAATATAACACTGATACAATTTCCAATCTGATAAAAACTGAAGAGAGAACTGAAATTACATGACTGACTCTGACTGACATCTATGAAGTCTTACTATACTGACTATAGATAGCTGGGACATGCCTCCAACTACCACTAATCAATACAAATGAATAATAAGGTAAAGTACATGAACAACATCTGACTGAAGTCCCCGAATAGGAGAATTCATCACCTGCTGGTTGAAAACTGAGAATGCCTGATCATGTCGTGTGGACTACAATTGATACATACATTATGAAATAATGTAGCCACACAGACGTATATGTGGATCAGTAGTTCTGGAATGTACTGAGTAAGCGGGGGGTGAATATAATAAGTAAAACTGATTTCACACATAATCTTAAAACATGCATGCTAAGTGTAAGTAGGCTCACCAAGAGACTGAAATAAACTGAAAGCTGAAATATTTTAAAACATGCATAACAAATATAATCTGATAAGCTGGTGAATCGCTACACTTAGTTCCTTAAAACTTTACTAGTATAATATAAATAGAACTGAAGTTGAAAAATAGTAAAATATGGGTACTGTATGAATACTGGTTCTAAAACTACGGAGTGAAAACCGACATAACTCAAGGATCTAAATACACAAATATTCTGAGCATGAATGCATGAAAAATGTGATATCTGAGAATGCAAGATGAAGTGTATATCTATTATGTCACTGAGATAAATCTTAAATCTGAAAGACGGAAAACTGTAAAATCAGAGAACGCATGAGCAAGCATATAACATGATTCTAAAATAGTCTGTAAATTGAAATACTGAAATCTGATAACTGAATAACTGATAAATTGTATGCTATGGTTAAGCAAACCTGAACTGAATTTTGTACTGAATATTTGACTAAGACTGTGGGAGGTATCATCTAACAGACATGCCCCGATCTAAGATAATCGGGGTCTAACTTGTAACCCCAGTTGGAAGGATTTCAGTATCGTGCCATGGGTACTAACACATGGCTGTGTGGATCCTCTAAACTAATGTCCCAAAGGGCTAATGAGTCACCCTCAACCGGTGGATGCTCTAATGAGATATGTGTTAACTGGCAGATAAACACCTTGTCAATCCTCAACTGGCAGGTTGATATCTCTAACCTATGCTGTCTACGTAGTTCTGGAACTCAGGGACTGCTACTAAAGGCCACACCCTCTACTGGCAAGTGAGTCCCCATCCCTGGGTTCGATCGATGCTAAATCCTACTCCCAGTTGAATGATATTGGAATACTAACTGGTGCATGCACTGCTAACTGATAAGCTCAGGTCATGGTATTTCAAAAACAATAGTGCATACAAATTCTAAAGTAATTGTAAACACGTAAACTAATGTCTTTAATATGAAATAAAATTGGAACTTTCGTTATAAAGGTAATAATCTGAATATGAGAATAAAATCATGATTTTGTCTGAATTGTTACTTGAAAACGAAAATTATATAAAACACAGGTATCAGGTGTTCATAACCCACCAGCATTGAATGAGTACAAAATATGATATCAATCTTGAAACACTGAAATAAGTGATTATGGTTCAAAGAACCTGACATGGGCAATTCATCAAACACATGGGGATCATGAACTTGAACATGGGAATATGATGTACATGTGAAAACAACATGGGTGCATGACTAATTTCATAAGTTGGGTATTTATCATGAAATCAATGGGATAGGACATGAAAACTTGAAACTTAAAACATGAATAGATTAATTCACTTGGAAATACTTTTGGACATCGCAAAGTTCATCATTCAATATTATAACATAAAATTCAATTGGATACGTCATGAGAATCGAAACTTAAAGCATGAGATAACCTAACTTTTCATGAAAACATCCTTGGACATGAATTTAGTCAAATTACTAAGGAAATCATGATTTAAATTCATCTTGAACACATGATACTTCATAAACAAAAGGGAAAGTTCATATCTTTAATTAAAGAAAAGCTTTTTGGGCTCCATGGGTGAAAGGGGACCTATGGATGAACTCCCACATACCTTAATCCCTTAATCTTGAGAAGGAAACACCATTCTTGAAGCTTTCTTGAAGGTTCTTGAACTTGGGGAAACTTGGATTCTTGATTCCTTGGGGAAAAAAATTGAATTTGTTCTTGGAGGATGAGTAGGGTTTTCTTGAGAGGAAAATTGGAGAAGATGGCAAAATAATGCCCTAACTGGTACCCAAATCGTGTTATGAACGATTGGGTTGAGATGGGAAAAGACCCAATTGCCCCTCAATAATTTAAACCACAAATTCGTAACTGAAATTAGGGGTGGGCATTCGATATTCGGTTAGGTATTTTCAAAGGTTGGGTTCGATAATTCGGTAATCAGTATTTGAACATAGATACCACATACCATACTTATAAACATCGATTCGGTAGTTTGGTAATCAGTAAATTAAACTTGGATTTGGTACGGTATTTGGTAATACCATATTAAAGTTGGAGATGTGCAAATGTATGTTTAAACTTCAAAGAGTATATTGAATAGAAATCCTATTTAGTATTTTTTTTTGTTGCTTTTTACAAATATATTACCAAGGTTTAAGAGATTCTATGGGATGACTAGTACTATTGTCTATTAGGTTGGGATAGACATATATATATATTCGATATTCGGTAAATACTGAATACCAAACGGTATTAATATCTTGTACCAAACCCAACCAAAAATACCAAAATATTAAAATTTTACTCCCAAATATCATACCAAATACCGAATTACTAAATACCAATTACCAAAATTTTTGGCTCGGTTAGATAATTTGATTTTTGGTATTTTATGCGAAGCCCTAACTGGAATGCGGATTAAAGGCTCATCGCGACAAGATTTTATCACGATGGCTTACTGGTTCTGACAAAAATGATCATAACTTCTTGCTCAGGTATCAGATTAAGGAAAAATTGATATCGTTGGAAAGTTAATTCAATTATCTACAATTTGGTAGGTCTTGAGTTAAATTCCACGTATATCAAACATTATACACGTTCAATGTTTACCCTTGTAGGATGAACACCAAGCTTTGGATGAATCAAAGACTCTTAGCTCAAATTGTTCTAAGTGATTCCTATGAACATTCTTCACCTTATAAGAACTTCACAACTAGGATAAAAATCATGACACATGTATTCAATTATATTCAAGAACTGGACAAAAACACCTTCACCACGATACGATGTACATGCCAAAGAAAATATCACCGCGACGGGGCCCTATCGCGGTGAATTGATGGATTTGTGATCCTAACGTGCCCCCCAACCTTGTTCAAAAAATCCAAAACTCCCCCGAGACATACTTCTTACATCCCTGAGCACGAATTAACTTAAAAAGTAACGTCTCGGGGTCGGGAAGACCAAAATGAAAATCCTCGAAGTTTAGGGGTCTTGAAAATGACTAAGTCCCCAACACTTAGTGAAAATTTCAAGCCTTAAGCCCCTTAAGAATACAACTAAGAGCTGAATCTAGCTAGGATAAGTACGGGGTATTACAATATCTCCCCCTTGGGAATATTCATCCTCGAGTGAGACTTGTTAGACATAGAGTACTATACTAAGTATCTGAGATCATATACTGAACATGCATGACTTGGAACATGATTGGATAACTGGGTCTGAAACATGATACATAAACTGAATATCATGAACTAAACTGATTCCTTAAATACATGTAATGACATGAGAATGGTTATAAGGTTGAGATAGAAAAGAGAGAGTCAACTTATGAGAAACCATTACTTTAGGCTGGATCTGATTTCATGAAGAAAAGATGAGAGGTTTAGGACATGAAAACTCGGGTATTAAAATATCTCCCCCTTAGGATCGTTCGTCCACCGAATGATACTGACTTGGATGAAATACTAAAAAAGACTGAGATGATGCACGGGACACTTACATACTGAATCATGACTGAAAGCTTGTACTCAACTATACATTCTACTTCAAAACTACACTTCACTTGAGGTTACTTAAATATTCACACGGGTACTGATAACTATATCGACTGAAGTCTGAGCTGAACTGAATTCTCTCACTATGTTCAAGCCTACTCGAATCTACAAAGTGCACACATAACACTGTAATACTAGTCTTAATCATGAATTCAATACATCCTACATTTTCCCAACTCCTCATCTCAAGAATAATTCTTATTACCACTTCAACAACTACATTCAACCTCTTACTAGGAATTTACTAATGCACAATACATTCATCCACTTATACACCAACATAACATTCAAGCCTATCATAACCATATATGAACTTCTGGGAAAACACCCATAAAGGAATCTTTCTCATATTCTCTAAACCTTTATAAAAAACAATTTTCATGCACTACCCCAAGAAAACACACACAAAATTTCAACTAACTATGTATCAAAAACATGGCCTCAATCTTACTTCACACTTATAGCCTTAGCTAAAAACAAGTATACAATAATATTTCATCAACAAGAAATATTTACTCTCTCCCATCTAAACAACTATTCATTATCACTATCTTAACCTAAGTAAAGGTCACTGAAAGGTTAGAACATGAGGATCTGAAGCACGAAAGAATAACTTTGACACTTAAATGAGGCCTAAGGAATAGAGTATCAACATTATGGATTCATCAAAGAGATCTAAACTGAGGGAATACATGACATAAACTGAATTTCGCTGATCATTAAGAGTGTAGCATGAGTACCTAGAACTGAGCATACTGTAAATCATAAGTACATGAGTCATGAGCTTCATGACCTGAATTTGGAGTTCATAGATTTTATGAAATATGATTCGTACTACTGAGTGAACTGGAACTCCTCATACTAGGAACTGGAAGCGTACATGATTCTATGAAAAGTGCATGAATATGAGCTATGATCATGGAACTGACATGTAAGGCATGCGTAGATTTCATGATGACTGAAGTACAACACTTTGCACTGAGATAAGAATGGGTCGGGCATCATCCTCTCTTACTATTGTTCTACAACATACTGACACCACTACTAGAATCTGAGAGTCTGACTTGGTTACTTGCTCTATCATCTCCCCCTTAGCTTTAATCCATAATTCTAAGTTTGTAGGCCCCCTTAAATAAACTCTAAACCGAATTGAGATAAGAATGGTGTTGTCCGCTGATTTAAGCCTTAATTGGTGATTTAGTATCAAAATCATACTTCTATCACATGTTTAAAACTATTCCCATGCTTAGCTTAAACCATGCTTTGCAAGTGTTTGATAAAATACTTACATGAATGGATTTTGAACAATGACTACTTATTACATGTTTACAAGTATAGATTTTGGAAATTATTTTCAAGTGGATCACATTATAGTATGTTTTAAATATTGTGGTTTTCATATCATGTTTAGGAGAATATGAAATAAATCCTCAGTTTATGATTTTGTCATGTGATCGTGTCATCTCATTATGTCTAAAAATATCCTCATGTTAAAGTCTTGTTCCCTATGTATTTGATGAAATTCTTAAGTGAATAATTTTGAACAATAATTTCCTTCCATGATTTCAAAGATTTTGTGTGACCCTTTTGTTATTATTATCAAGTTCTAGGGGATATGAATACCTAAAAACTTAGTTGTTTACAGAATTTCAGTAGTTACAGAATAGTTCAGATAAACCATGAGCATACTCATCCAGTTAGCCATCATGATCAGTTACTTGTCAAGTTAAGCTTAGTTCAGTCCCGTAATCAGTGTCAGTTCAGTTGAGAGTAGGATTCAGCACCGAGCAAGCCTAGGGATGGGGGATCACCCATCAGTTAGGACTGGGTCCTTAGAAGCAATCCCTAAGTTCAAGAACTATGTAGCCAGCGTATGTTATGAGATGTCACCTGCCAGTTTAGGACTAACACTCTCAGGGATCACCCGTCAGTTTAGGACTGAACCCAGGAGTCACCCGCCAGACTAGGACTGACTCCACAGCTAGTGTTAGTACCCGTGGCACGGTATTAGCACCCTTCCAACTGGGGTCACAGGTTGGACCCCGATCAATTCAGACTGAGGCATGTCAGTTAGATAATACCTCTCACAGTTTCAGTTTTAGTATTCAGTATAGAACTCAATTCAGTTTTGCTTGACCATAGCATACAGTTTATCAGTTATTCAGTTATTCAGTTATTCAGTTATTCAGTTATTCAGTTATTCAGTTATTCAGTTATCAGATTTCAGTATTTTAGTTACAGACTATATCAGAAATATATTATATGCTTGGTCATGCATTCTTAGATTTTACAGCTTTCACGCATTGATATTCAATAATCTCATGCTAACCAGTCAGTATTTGCTTCATGCATGTTCACTAAGTTATTTCATATTATTCAGCTAGTTATTACTTCGTGTTCAGTTATCCAACGTTATTCATTCAAACAGTTATTACTGATGCACATGAAACCATGCATATTAGCCTACCTCATTTAGCATACCAGTACATTCAAAGTACTAACCGCATACTCGTTTCTTGTGCTATGATGTTTCATATCATAGGTTCGGACGCTCAGGTTCCCGATCGTACCTAGTTATCCCAGCGCACTAGTAGCAACACCAGTGGTGAGTCCTCATGTTTCGAGGACCAGTTATGTTATTTTGGTTTCTCAGTTTTAGCAGACAGTCGAAGTTAGTTAGGGGCTTGCCCCATCAACTCCTCAGTTATTCAGTTAGAGGCTTTCAGACTAGTACAGACAGTTAGTCAGTTTTTAGTATATTTTTCAGACGTTAACATCATATTTCAGTATTGATTACAATTTTTAAAACCTTATGGCATTTTCAGATTTCTTCCGCATATATTTTCATGATTATTATTCAGTGCTCACAAAAAGTACCAGTCATGGGTTAGCTTGTGGTCTTTCAGGACTGTAAGCACCGTATGAAGACTAGAGTGTATTCCCGGGTCGTTACATAAAGGGAATGTCATCGCGACGCAGCTTTATCGCGGTGACATGCTGGATTCGTGATCCTAACATGCCCCAAACCTTGTACGAAAAATCTGAAACTCCACTGAAACATACTTCTTACATCCTTGAACATTAATTAACTCAAAAATTAACGTCTCGGGGTAGAGAAGATCAAAATAAAAATTCTTGAAGTTTAGGAGTCTTGAAAATGACTAAGGCCCCAACATTTAGTGAAAATTTCAAGCCTTAAGCTCCTTAGGCATGCAACTAAGAGCTGAATCGAGTTAGGATAAGTACGGGGTATTACATGGTGCTAATTGTTTTGGCTGAGAAGTCATTTCATGCCAACTTTTTAAAATGAAAAAATTACAAAAAAACACAACTTTACTTTTTTTATTACATAATAATATCCCAAATTAATTATAAATATTCCATATTTATAAATTTTCTCTCTATAATTCATATACATAACTTTACCTTCCCCTTGTCACACTTTTATTTCCTTAGAAGATGTCTACAATCAAGAAACCTCAATTTTTTAAATTTTGAATTTACTGTTCTTCTCGAATTCATATTTTCAATTCATAAAAATCCTACAAAAGACAAACTTAACAAATCAGTCGAAAGAATATAATAGCTGTCATGACTGATTTGATAAAAAATCAGCCAAAATAACATAAAAAATCACACACACTAACAGTCGCCCTGATCTTCATCACCCCATCACCCCAATCAGCCGCCATGACTGATTTGGGAGTTAATGAATTCACCAACTTCTTACTAATATTATATTTAGGTGCCGTAATAATTAATATTTCGAAGAAATTTACATTATTGCGACAAGAAAAACTGTGAAGATGGAAGAAAAAACAATTGCGTTGGAAGAAAAGAAAAAAGAAAAGAAAGAAAAAGGTATGTATATACATGGAATTTGATATTACCGGGAGTTTTATGTCACATCATATATATATATATGGAATTTGTTGTTACTTCATCCCATATACATAACATTATTATGTATATGAGCTCATATACTTTATATTTGTTATGTATATGTGGTGAAACAAACACTGATGACTGTTTATTTTAGAACATATATATTACAAAATTATGTATATGTTATGCATTAACAGTGTTATACATAGAACGACTATGTATATCAACCCATATACATAATTTGTTATGTATATGACACGGTTATGTATATGGCTCTGTTAGACAAGGTGAGGTGTGTTTATTTCAGCCTATATACATAACATTGTTATGTATATGAAAGAACATTAGACACAAATATTATACCTTATTTTATGTTTTCAAGTTTTGAAAAAATTTGTTTAAATTTTATTGTATATTAAACTAATATTGATTTGCAATGTATATTATTGTAGGGGATGCAATTTGAATGCAATTGTCAAAATCAACTCGTGATTCCTCAATCTCTAATTCTATCATTGAAATTGATTTGGTGTTTCAAAATTTTAGAATTGAAAAGTTGTTATTGAATTTAAGAGCTCCATTAATCACAATTCCATAAATATAGCGTTAATTGTGTCATGTATTTAAAACAGATATTTTATTTTCTTAATTATAGTTAAATCAGTTAGTTCACATATATTAGTAATATATATGGTCAACAACTTATGTATAAGAATAGGGAGAAAAAATTTTTAATTGAAAAAGAGAGAAGATAATTATATTTTAAAATAGTGGGATTTATGTTATTTACCCTTTTAAAATATGGCTAGTACTTGTCAATTATATGTTTTGGTGGATTCCTGGTGCCATTTTTTTTTTTTATAAAATATCAAGCCAAACTATTCACGTTGGATTTTTAAATCTATAAACCAAATCAAATAAATATAATTTAGGTTTTTCAACTTCAGATTTATTGAGTTTTTCAATTTTCTCAGATTTTTGGATTTTTTTGGACTTTTACAATAAAGTTTTCATACAAATATATAATTAACTTGTGCTTCAAATATTTCTTTAGTCCAAGCAAGATACGAATCTTAGGTGCCCTTACAAAAATAACACTAAATATTAGACAAAAACACTAAATTTAGGTTATGTATTTATACAAAACTAAATAATAAATAACTAATATTATTGTCATTCCTAATATTCAGTTGAATATTTTAATAATATTAGTATTAATTGGGCTCTATTTCTTTTACTAACATTTATTAGCTATTAAACTTATCGGACCATTCAAAATTCTAAGTTTAAATTTGAAATATTTATGTTGAAAGAATTAGTATTGGATTGGTTCGGTTTGCTTTGATCTTTTTAGTTAAAATCAAATCAATTATAGTTGAATTTTTTTCCAGCACCAAATCATTAGTCGAATTTTTTTTCGTTTGACTCAATATGCAGTTTGATTCGGTTTGCGGTTTGATTTTGTTCACCCCCAATACCATATTTAGAAAATATTTACCATTTATAACTATATAATCTTAATACATACATAATTTACTTTACTACATACTATAGATATTTTTTACCAAAACAAGCATAATATATTTATATTGCATATATAATTTACTTTTGGTACATAGTGTAATACATCTATATTGCATGCATAATTTTTTTTTAATGTATTGTGCATATTTTTAGTGAAACAAGTATAATACATTTTAATACATCTATATTGCATACACAATTTATTTTAAATACATAATAAGTTACTATAGATGATAAATATTTTTTAAATATGATATATTTAGGTAATAAATAAAAATTATATGAAAAAGTAGTAAATATATTATACAAAGTACTCAAATAAGTATTTTTCCATTATATAATTTGTAAGAAGAAATGAAAAAATAAGTTGAGACACTGCTATTTAATCCGTATTAAGTATTTTTAAAATAGTTATTCTACTTTGTAGAAGCATGAGTGAAGAACAAAATCAACATTGTCGCTTATTTGTCATTAAACCTAAAGTTGAGGGCATTATTGTCATTTTATCTCTCAAGAAGTACCACGTTAAAATCACGTGATTTTTTCTTTTGTTGCCAACACACTTTATCACTTATGTGACTTTATCTCTGCCACCTCTAAATGATTTTACAAGCTCTTGATCCATTTTATAATTGTTTTTCTCACTTTGGTTTGGTGTCATAAATTTTAAGGTTAGCTACTCTATCAATTTTAGTGAAATCTTTTTTTTTTTTTTTTGGTTTATGTTTTGATTTTAATAAACAATGAAAACTCTTTGGTATGGGTTTGTAGAACAAATATTGCCTCTTAATCTTATCAGTTTATTGAAATCAAATCACTTACAACTCGCTGCATATCCGATCCTAACATTTTTGTTGCTATCAGCTTGAAATTCTATCACTAATAAATCTTATTTATACATAAATTTTTTGATTTGGCTACTATTTCATTTGGTCACGTGGACATTAATCTTAAATTAACATATGTTAGGTTTTAATGTCAATATTTCTGAATCTTAATTAGCATTTGTGGCTATTACAACTTAAAAAATGTAGCGTGCTATGCTTTGATATCTATGCTTCTTTTCTTTTGAGTAGGCAATATACCACTTAAACTTAATACTCCCTCCGTTTAAAAAGGAATGATCTACTTTGACTTGACACAAAGTTTAAGAAAATAAAGAAGACTTTTGAATCTTGTGGCCTTAAATTAAAGTTGTGTCAAATGTACCAAAATGCCATTTAATCTTGTAGTTCTAAACATATCATGTGGAAAGTTGAAATTAAAGTATTGACAAATAAGAAAAGGGGTCATTCTTTTTTAAACGGACTAAAAAGAAAAGTAGGTCATATTTTTTTAAATGGAGGGAGTACTAATTATTAGAATCTTTTCAGATAATAGGTTTATGAGAAAATGAAATGAGGTAGCACATAATCTAGTTAAGTTTGCTGTTTTTCTTTTACATAAAAATCTTTAGGGTTCTATTTTCTAAAGTTGGGTTGACTAATGCACTGGCGCTTTCACATGTTCAAACTGTTAGGAAGGACTGATACACAATCAAAGAGCCTGAGAGGGTAGCAACGGAAAATACTCAAGACTAAACTATCCCTTTCAACTTGAACCAAGAGGAGACAAACAAACCCAAACAAAATAGAGTAATATACAACAAACAAATCAATCAAATAAAACAAGACAAGAATAAAGGCAATCACACGAGACACAAGATTTACGTGGAAAACCCTTCAGTGTGAAGAGTAAAAAACACGGGACCAAAACCTCCACTATAATCATCAAAGAGTTATAATATTGTTCTCCAATATGGCCACCAAACAAGTGCCAAACAACAAGCAACAATACATATACCACAACAACAAAACAAGAGAGTAAAGGAATACAAACACCAAAATCGCAGCTACTGTTCGGGACTGAAAAACAGAAACTATAGACCACCAAATCAAGCTTTGCCAGTTCCTAATCAAAGAGCGATATGAGAGGAACACTTAGTCCAAAAATCAGCTCAATCGGACAAGAAACAAAGCGGAAATCGCAGTTTAAAGATGACTGCTATGGCTGAAATATTTTGGGCGAAAATTTGCTCTTTCTCTCCTTTTGTGTGCTGAACTCTTATTTTTGTGAATGGTGAATAAGACCTGAAAAGGTCAATATATATGCCCCATAGAATTGGGCTATGGGCAAAGTGGGTTGGTCCAATAAATTGGGCTTCATTTTATCCACATGGGAAGGGACAAAGGCCCATGACCCAACAATTTCCCCCCTCCCGACTATGTGGAGGAGACCGCCATCCCGGCGATCATGCAACAATCTTCAAACTTCCCTCTTGGCAAAGCTTTAGTCATCATGTCGGAACCATTTTCATCCATGTGAATCTTCTCAAGTTCAAGCAATTTAGAATCCAACACATCCCGAATCCAATGATATCTCACATCAATGTGTTTAGACCGACCATGAAATGTAGAATTCTTATCAAGATGTATGGCATTTTGACTGTCACAATAAAGCATATACCTCTCTTGAGCACAACCAAGTTCCCCCAAGAATCTCTTCATCCAAAGAAATTCTTTATAAGCTTCAACGGTAGCAATAAGCTCAACTTCTGTAGTAGATAGAGCAAAACATTTTTGCAACCTAGATTGCCAAGATACAGCTTCCCCTGTAAAAGTAACCAAATACCCTGAAGTAGACTTTCGAGTATCAACATCACCAACTATGTCTGAATCAGTATAACCATAAAAAATAGGCTTCCCTGTACCAAAACATAAACTCAGACTAGAAGTGCCAAAAAGATATCTCATAATCCACTTTACAGCATTCCAATGTTCTCTTCCCGGATTAGAAAAAAAATGGCTAACAATACCAACAGCATGAGCAATATCCGGTCTTGTACAAACCATTGCATACATCAAACTACCAACGGCTGAAGCATAAGGAACTTTCTTCATATCTTCCTTCTCATTTTCACTGGAAGGACATTGTTTCGTGCTCAATTTGAAGTGTATAGCAAAAGGTGTACTGACAACCTTAGCCTTATCCATGTTGAACCTTCGAAGTACTTTTTAAATGTACTTCTCTTGTGATAACCACAACTTCTTGGCCTTCTTGTCACGGACAATCTGCATGCCGAGAATCTGCTTTGCTGGTCCTAAGTCTTTCATAGAAAAAGACTTACTCAACTCTTGCTTCAACTTTTAAATCCTGCAAGTATTATGACCAATAACAAACATGTCATCAACATAAAGCAACACAATAATAAAGTCACCATCAGAGAATTTTTGCACAAAAACACAATGATCTGAAGTAGTTTTCTTGAAGCCCTGCTTACTCGTAAAGGAACCAAACTTCCTGTACCACTGCCTAGGAGCTTGTTTCAAACCTTACAAGCTCTTCTTCAATTTGCAAACATAATTCTCTTTTCCCTTGACTTCAAAACCTTTGGGTTGATCCATATAAATTTCTTCATCTAAGTCACCATGGAGAAAAGCAGTTTTAACATCCATTTGCTCAACCTCTAAATCTAGACTTGCAGCTAAGCCTAGAACCACATGAATGGATGAGATCTTCACAACCGGAGAAAATATCTCATCAAAATCAACTCTTTTTTTCTGGTTAAATCCCTTCACGCACCGTGGAATTGGATTACCATCTTCACGCTTCACCCGAAAAACCCATCTATTTTTCAAAGCTTTTTTGTCTTTAGGCAGCTTAACCAAATCAAAGGTATGGTTATCTTGCAAAGATTTAATTTCATCTTCCATAGCATCAAACTAATTTTCTTTTTCTTCACTTTCTATGGTTTCATCAAGACTCTCAGGTTCTCCCCCGTCAGTCAAGAGTACATACTCACTGGGAGAATAACGAGATGAAGGTATTCTCTCTTATAGATCGTCTGAGAGAACTCTCTAGAGCATCAACAACTGGTTGCTGATCAACCATATCAACTTGCACTGGAGCATCAACAACTTCTTGCTGGTCATTCTAAACATGATCATCATCTTCATTATCAACTTGATTTTCATCACCATGAAGATTTTCTTCAGGAGCAGTAGTCAAAGGAACTGGATCAACATTAACTAGGCTCTCACTACTCTAAGGATCAACCTTCTCAGCTTTGTCAAAATCTTTAATTGTTTGGTCTTCAAAGAACACAACATCACGACTTCTAACAAGTTTCTTCTCAACTGGATCATAGAAACGATAGCCAAATTCATCTTGACCATAACCAATGAAGATACACTGTCTAGTTTTAATATCCAACTTTTACCTTTCATCTTTAGGAACATGCACAAAAGATTTACACCCAAAGACTCTAAGATGATCATAAGAAATATTCTTACTAGACGAAACTCTGTCAGGAACATCACCATTCAAAGCAACAGTAGGAGATAAATTGATAACATAAACAGTCGTATTAAGTGCTTCTGCCCAAAAAAAATCTGGCAGCTTAGCATCTGAAAGCATACATCTAACCCTCTCAACTAGTGTTTTGTTCATTCTCTCTGCTAAGCCATTCAACTGAGGAGCCTTTGGAGGAGTTTTCTGATGCCGAATGCCCTGCTCTCTGCAATATCTATCAAAAAGACCAATATACTCACCACCATTATCTAAATAAATGCATTTCAATTTCTTCCCTGTCTGTCTTTCAACCAAGGCCTGAAAATTCTTGAACACATCAAGTACTTGATCCTTGGACTTCAAAGAAAATACCCAGAGTTTGCGAAAATGATCATCAATAAAAGTGACAAAGTAAAGTGCACCAACATGAGACCTTACTTTAAAAGGACCACACAAATCAGAATGCACCAACTTCAGCAAATCGAGCTTTCTTGAAGGCGGATGACTCTGAAAAGAAACTCTTTTCTGTTTATCGGCTAAGCAATGAACACACTTCTTCAACTTTGCTTGTTTTACTCCAGAAAGCAAATTTTTCTTAGCCAAACTATCAATCCCCTTCTCAATCATATGACTTAACCTTCTATGCCACAACTCTAATGAAGTATCATTCTCCACCAAGTTTATTAAGATTTTAGAAGTAGAGCCTTGAAATACATACAAGTTAGACAACTCGTCACCTCGAGCCACAATCATCGAACCTCTAGTAAGCTTCCACTGGCCAGCACCAAGGGTATTAACATAATCCTCATCATCAAGACTTCCTACAAAAATCAAATTCAGGCGAACATCAGGAGCATGCTTGACATTATTGAGAACTAGTTTGGAACCATTGTTACTTTCCAAACAAACCGTGCCAATGCCCTAGTACTTTAACTTCATCATTATTTCCCATTTTCAACATCCCAAAATTACCTGGAGTATAAGAAGAAAATAATTCCTTCTTAGGCGTAACATGAGAAGTAACACCAAAATTCACAAACCAGCTAGACGCATCGCGAACAAGATTAATGGCATTCTCACCACAAGCAACAAGAAGATCATCATTAGCAACAACAACAACAAGATTTTCATTATCGCATTCTTTCTTTTGCCGTCTCATATCTCTCTTATGCTTGTAACAATATTTCATGATATGCCCCTTTTTGTTGCAATAGTCACATGTAACATTCTTGAATTTGGACCTTGACTTGCTTCTACTTTTATCTCTATTATTTGAATCTCTGGACTTGTTTCTCCCCTTCTCTTCAGTAACCAAAACATCAGAGTGTAAAGATGAAGAAGATGAGGCCTGAGATCTTCTTCTCATCTCTTCATTCAAGACACCACTCTTAACATATTCCAAGTTACAATACCACCGGGAGCAGAATTAGTCAAAGAAACTCGAAGAGTTTCCCAAGAGTCAGGCAGAGTATTAAGAAGACAAAGTCCCTAAATTTTTTCATCGAACTTTACACCCATTCTGGACAGCTGGTCAAGGACACCCTGAAAATCATTAATATGATCAGAAATAGGACTGCCCTCTTTATACCTGATATTCATCAATTGCTTAAGCAGGAACAACTTGTTATTGCCAGTTTTCGAAGCATAAAGTGTTTCGAGCTTGTCCCACAAACTTCTAGCATGTGTCTCATTCACAGTATGATTTCTAACATTATCTCCAACCCATTGAATGATATAACCACAAACCTGTAAATGCTCAAATTTCCAATCCCCATCTGTCATGGATTCAGGTTTAGTAGACGCAAACACAGGTAGATGCATTTTCTTGACAAATAGAAGATCTTTTATTTTGCCTTTCCAAGTATGATAGTTACTACTATTCAAATACACCATCTTGCTCATATTTGCCTCTATCATTCAAATCAACAATCAACAACAACCAGCGCTCTGATACCACTTGTTAGGAAGGAATGATACACAATTAAAGAGCCTGACAGGGTAGCAGCGGAAAATACTCAAGACTAAACTATCCCTTTCAACTTGAACCAAGAGGAGACAAACAAACCCAAACAAAATAGAGTAATATACAACAAGCAAATCAATCAAATGAAACAAGAAAAGAATAAAGGCAATCACACGTGAGACACAAGATTTACGTGGAAAACCCTCTAGTGTGAAGAGTAAAAACAACGGGTCCAAAACCTCCACTATAATCATCAAAGAGTTACAATATTATCCTCCAAACTGGCCACCAAACAAGTGCCAAACAACAAACAACAATATATACACCACAACAACAAAACAAAAGAGTAAAGGAATACAAATACCAAAATTGCAGCTACTATTCGGGACTGAAAAACAGGAACTATAAACCACCAATTCAAGCTCTGCCAATTCCTAATCAAAGATCGAGATGAGAGGAACACGCAGTCCAAAAATTAGCCCAATCGGACAAGAAACGAAGCTGAAATCGCAGTTTAAAGATGACTGTTATGGCTGAAATGTTTTGGGTGAAAATCTGCTCTTTCTCTCCTTTTGTGTGCTGAACTCTTATTTTTGTGAATGGTGAATAAGACCTAAAAAGGTCAATATATATGCTCATAGAATTGGGCTATGAGCAAAGTGGGTTGGTCCAATAAATTGGGCTTTATTTTATCCACATAGGAAGGGACAAAGGCCTATGACCCAACACAAACATTCATTACAATAAGGCAAAATGACCTTCTGGACCCCTTTACTATGTCAGTTTTGTAAGTTGGAAACTTCTACTTACATGTTTGTTATCTGGACCCTTGAACCCATCAAAAAATAACATTTTGCACCCTTTGACCGTTGACCTTGCCTATGTGGCAAGGTCATGGTGACTAGGACAAAAAGAGTGTAACCACTCGCCTAGGGGTGCGAGTGTGGTCAATTTTTTGCCAATTTTACATTAAAATAATTAAAAAAATAAAAATAATATTAAAAGTTAAAAAATAAAATAAAAAGGGGTCATTTTTTTCCTCCATCTTTTTAAAAATTTTAAATTTTTTTTTTTTAAATTTTGAAATAATTTAAAAATATTTTTAAAATTTTAAAAATAACTTAAAAACATTTTTTAAAATTTAAAAAAAAAAGGATCCTTTTTTTCCTCCATCTTTTTTAATTTAAAAATAATTTTAAAATAATTAAAAAATGTTTTGAAAAATTTAAAAATAATTTTAAAATATTTTTAAAAATTAAAAAATTATTTTAAAAATTTTTAAAAAAATATTTTTTCCCTTCCCCACCCCCAAACCTCACCCAGCCCCATCCCACCCCTCCCCAACACCCGTCCAGCCCTTCCCCTCCCCCACCCCAGTTCGTCCCCACCCCCCACCCCACCCCAACCCCTCCACCCCACCCCAGCCCCGTACCCACCCCTCCACATCTCACCAGCCCCGTCCAGCCCCCCTCCATCCCACCCTCATCCCCCACACCCCTCCTAGCCCCATCCCCACTCCACCCCCAGCCCCCACACCCCACCCCAACACTCTTTCAGCCCCCCCCCCCCCCCCCACGTTCACTTTTTATTTTTTATTTTAATTTTTCCTCTCAATTCAATTCTTTTTTTTAAAATTTAAATTTGAAATCTTTTTATTTTTTTTGGGATTAAAATTTAAATTTAAATTGAAAGTGAGTGATAGTGAATATTGAAAAAAAATAGTGAATTTCGCTTGAAAAAAATTAAACTTTTTGTGAATTTGTTAAAAATATTCAAATATAAAAATAAAAAATTTATTATGTTTGTATATATGAATTTATAGTTAAAAATTTTAATTATTTGGAATGGATTTGATGTTTAATTTGTGAGCAAAAATAAAAACATGATTATTCAAATTTTTCTACAATTTATAAAATTTTCTTATTTAATTAAATTAATTTTAATATTTAATTTATTATGTAGCATTTTAAAAATAACTTGGAATTTAATGTAATACTTTTTTTAAAAAAAAATGATGTGGCAGATGACGTGTCAGGCGTGGCAGCTGACGTGGGGAAGAGTGTGTTACACTCACCAAAAAAGGGTTCAAAATGTTGATTTTTAGTGGGTTCAGGGGTCCAGATGACAAACATGTAAGTAGAAGTGTTCAACTTACAAAACCGACATAGTACAGGGGTCCAAAAGGTCATTTTGCCTTAAAATAATGCAGTTATTTACAAAAAAAAAAGTACTACAGACTATAAGTAATTCAATAAAAAACTTTACGGATATCAAGAACATCTATGATTTTGAGAATCCATTTATTTTGTAAAGAGAATTTGTGATTTTCATCTTGAACGAGATATGCCAATAGACCAATAAGCATGTCCGATAAGAAATGGCAACTTTACGTAATCAACTCTATATCTATCTCCACATTTTGTAGTTTTATCATTGCTTGATCGATCCTACACGGGAAATGAGTATAAAACTTCCTAATGTTTAATGTTTTAGGTCGATTCTCTTATAATACTATTGTTGTTTCAAAGGGAACGCATAATTATCCTTACCTACTAGGCTCCTTTGTAATGCCAATTGAATGCTACATAATTCAATCAACATATTATAATGAGTTAATGACACAAGAGGAAACAAGTGAAGAAGAGATGTCTTTGCTAAAAAAAAGACTTCTAGTAGCCGCTGTTGAAATAGAATGACGGGATGAAATGCTTTCCGTAATCAGGAAGAAAATGACAAGCTTCGAGCAACTTTCTTATAAGAAAATGTACTTTGAAAAGAGAGGATTTAATTGATTACCATGCCGAAAGAAAGGACACATCTTATAAATTGAACTTTTGCTGCATGATTTATATTCTCATGAAGTAAAGAGAAAAATGAAAAAAAACAGAGGACTTATACTAGCTAGAGTGTAGCTATGAGTGGTTTGTGTACATGATTCAATTTTATTGACATATCATGTTTGATGGAAATATGCAGACCTTTTGATTTGACATTCCATTCTTCATTAAATATTATTCGATATAGTTCAAAAATGATTTTTCTCCTTTTTCTACTTTACTAATAAACTTCTTAATATGCTATTTTTTGAATAATTCTACTATAAAGTAACTAACATGAACTTATTTTATCATATCATGATTGTCAGGAATTTATGAATTTAGCTATTCATAATCACAAATATAAATACCTGTTCTACTAAGTCTGATAATTCTAGATTTTCCATAGCTGTTTGATGATTCATAGCTTTTCCTTGGAAATATACCTATTTTTATTAAATAATTTAAAAGTTTTGTGTACAAGAGAGGGTTTTGCTTCAACTCATGAAGACTTGTCCTTATCTGAGCAAGTGCAC
This sequence comes from Capsicum pubescens, assembly GCA_030864215.1. Classification (NCBI taxonomy): domain Eukaryota; kingdom Viridiplantae; phylum Streptophyta; class Magnoliopsida; order Solanales; family Solanaceae; genus Capsicum; species Capsicum pubescens. Next base: position 226,126,638 of record CM061549.1, read on the forward strand.
TCTCTATTTATAACCTAAAAAATGAAAACGCATATACTATTTCTATATTGTTCCTACTTTACACGTATTCTATCTAATTTACAAAGAAGTCTTTACATTCTGAAAAGAAAGACTTAAAGCTAACTAAAAAAATAAAAACTAATAATAGTTTTTTAGCCAAAAAGTCAAAAAGCCTAATAAATAAAAAGAAAAGTCAAAAAGGCTATTAAGACTTTACAATAATTTACGTAGGAAGTTTAGCTTTTTCTTCATATGTCATTTTCTTATATTTAATGTTTTGTCTTCTTCTATTATTGCTCCGTTACTGTATTCTTTTTATCTTCTTCTTGTCGTATCTGCTGCTTTTTCATCTTCTTATTATTATAGCATCACATCTGGAATAAAGTTGTATCTGCCACTACATCTGCTGCATACGTGGTCATCGTATCTTTGGCCAACCTTTTTATAGAATTGATCCATAGCTTCTTCTGAAATAACTCCTTTCGTAATAGATCTTGTGAATGGTAACTCTTCTGGTTTTAGGATCGTTATGACCCATTTTCTTATCTCTTCTCTATCATTTTCTCTAATACTTTTACAAGCAGAGTAAATTAATTATACCAATTGTAGGGATAAGCATTAACAATAAGCAGGATTCAGTAACAACAATAGATATACAATACAAGACTATAAAGCAAATGAAACATGATATAACATTAAGGGGGCGTATAAGGTATAATAGTCTCAGGATAAAATGTAGGATTACTTTATTCCGTACTTGGTTGGAGGTACACCATAGTTCCAAGATTATTTATCCCATTATTTACACCATAGTGATGAAATAAGTTATCTCATACATATGGTGGGATAATTAATTTCAGAATTAGCATAACTAATTTTGAAATAGCTAATCTCGGAATTAAATCAAACGATCCCAAAGTGTTGAGCCCGTGCTTGCATGGGCTAATAGCCTAATACTATCTAGTAATTAGTAGAACTGTAGGTAAACTTAAAACTAAACTATTCCTCTTTCACTTATTGCATTCTTGAAATAGTGAGACTTGAATATCTAATATGAAAAGTGAATTTAAATTAAAATAGATATTATTGAAAAAACTTGAAACACTGGTAGGATAAAGATTGACAGTTCAAACTTTTGAAACCTACTTTTAAGTTTCAATTTCAAATATATGTATCTAATACTTTAGACATTGATAGTTTAACTTCAAACACACATGTGTGAAGTTTGACAACACATATATAGATAATTTGTTCCATAGAAATCAAAATTCTGATGGGTATATTGGAAATTTATTTGCACAAATACTAAACTGTAGACAAATTTCATATCTTCATACAAAATATTTTACAACTCTGTCTTAAATTGATTTAACTTACCAAAAATTATTGTAGCGACTTGAATTTTGATGAATTATGTGAAATATGTGTTTCTGTGTGAATTGACTATTTTATCCCTCCCCATGATTGTGTTGTGGTATTTCTGTGGTGTAGGAATGATTGACATGATTTTCGATGCATATTGGTGTGATTTATGTTATATTGTGATTTTTGGTGGTTTGAGAAGTCTTATAATTGACTTCAGTCAACATCTTTTGATATGCTCATCGAATGGCAAAAAAAATAGTGCAAACAGATCCAGAACATCGATTTTAGAGTGGTAACATAGTTGATGTGGTTTTACGGCTTTTAATCTCATTTCGACCCTCGGTTCAGAAAGTTGTGATTTTGAATTTTGGGGATCAACTTTGTGAAAACGATATTTTTTTGAAAATCTGATATCTCCATTAAGTTCGAAACATCAAATTTTATGGAATATTATATTTTGTTTGCGTTCACGGGATTTCGGATGAATCCCGAGGGATCCGTGGAGACTTGAATCCTATATATACCCATGTTTTACCATTCCTCCCCCCTTGAGACTTGGAGCTTAGGATTTCACACTTTTGAGCAATTTCTTCCATTTCTAAGCTTGGTTAAACTTCAAAACACCTATTTCAACTGCTTTACTCCAATTTTATCATCTATTTCTTATTTTAATATGGATTAAAGTGGAAATTGAGGATTTTGGCCCGGAAGGCACAAAACTATATTTCTTCGATTTACACCCCGATTTCAATCCATTTTCACTTGGTTAAGTTTTTAATCATATCATTATTACTTTTCTATCAATTTTATCTTTAAAACAACTTCAATTCTTGATTTTTAAAATGAATTTCGGGAATTTTACTCGGTAAAATTTGAAATTATTTTTTCTTTGATTTGAATCTCATTTTTGCTTGAGTTTCAAGAGATAGACTCCTAAAAATTTAGAAAACATATTTTTTAAATAAAATTATGATTTTTCCCTTGTTTTTCGAAAACTCGTTGTGAGGGTCCGTTTTGACCCTGACTTAAAAATAGACAATATGGGTATCATTGACTTTGTTTTGATGCATAAATTTTATATTTTCATATTTTAGTCAATTCTGGGTCCGTTCATGGGGAGTAAGGCTTTGGATCGTAGGCTTCCAGATTAATTTTTGACATTCGAGGTAGGTTATGGCTTAACTTCTTTCAGAATGAGTTGTAGTTAATGTTGATACAAAATTATGTTAACGGTGTCAAAATTAATCATGAAAAAGGCTAACTTTGTTGTGTTGTGTTCGTGTGGGGGACTATATATTGATGTATTTGGTGATTTTGAAATATTATTTGCTATGAGTGACCGTGTGGGTCTTATATGATATTGTTGGCCTTATATATGTGAAATTGATTATATGTTGCTAATGAGAAAGCCTAACGCGGTATCAAATGTATATTGTGATGTATTCATACTCTGTTCTCATGTGAATCGTGTTGGATTCATGGATGACTGAAAAAATTAAGTGGATATTTGGCTCACTTGATTGGTATATTGGTTGGATATAGAAACACTCATGTTGGTTGGTTGTGAGAATTTCATCCTCATATCATACACATTCATTAAACATTGATACTATTGTGGAAATACTGGCTTTTTCTGATAGAAAATATGTCATCTTAAAAATCCCTCCCCAAAGAATGTGTTAGGAAAGAGATATGGATATGAATTGGATATGGATTGTATATGGGTGACGAATCCCCCATGGGTCCTACGTTCAGAAGATTTAGCTCCATAGGTTTATACGGAGGTTGTGCTACAACCACATGCATTACATCATCATCATCAACATTTTCATTGCACTTACCTTATTATGCCTATGTTGTGATTATATATCTGTCTTTGAATTGTTATCTATCATTTGTTCTATCTTCCTCTGTTTGTACTTAAAATTCATGTATATGTTTGATTTTTTTTTCTACTTGGATATGATATAAATGTATACTTGTATTCCTTCTTGTACTTTGTTGTATTATATGTGAGTATTATAAAACTGTTAGTAGAAACAGTGTGGGATACCGTTGTAGAATATTTTTTAATTGTAGGTTGCATTCCCATAGTGTGTATTCTGTATGTTTTATTATCTACTTTGCTTAGTCAGACTATGATACCTACTAAGTATAAGTGTACTGTTCTTGCCCCTACTATACTCTTTTGGTGCAGATTCTAATTCGGGTGTGCCCCATATTGGTTGATTTAGGTGATATTTGGAGTCTTATGAGGTAGCAGTTGATTTCATACGTTTGGGGTCTACTATTATCTCTTTTTATTAGACTATGTCTTTATTAGTACTATGAGCTAGAGTTTTTCCTATTTTAGATATAATTTGTATTTGGACTTCGAGTTGTACTAGTTATGTTCTTGAACTGTGACACCAGGTTTTGGGAGTTTGGCATGATTTCTTTGATTTTACACATTTTTATTATATTATGTTATTGTGGTTCAGCTTCGTTCTAGGATCCCTGCTTGGTTATTGGTGCTATTTTTCTTTTTATATCTATTTGGGTGATAGACTTACTTATCAACGCTTGCCGTAATAAGTGCCATCATGACCTATGGTTTTTAGATCGTGATAAATTAGTAATAGAGCCAGGTTCATTGGTCTCAACGGTGTAAGAACGGAATATCTAATAGAGTCTCGTGGATCGATATGTAGACGTCCGTATCTATCTACGAGAGGCTGTAGGATATCTTTAAGAAATTTTCCTCATTTTGTTCCTTTTTATGTAGATTTCTTTCATACCTTGTGTTCTAAGTCATGTTTTACTTTTTTCTGTGAAGATGATGTTGACTAGATCTCGTGAGGTTAGAGATGTGGAGCCTTTATAAGAGGAGAGAGCCTACTCTAAAGGGAAAGTTAGGAGTAGTAGATGGACTCGGGGTACTGGAAGGGCACGTGGATCTGCCTTGCCTATAAGTAGTGCTAGGGGACTTTCCTTGAGCCTCGTGTTAAGCATGTTGAAGGTGTGGGTTCTACTTTGATTCCACCGAGTTCTTCTACCGTAGTCTTAGAGGGATTGTTGATTCACTTGTTGACCCATTTGGAGGGTGCTCCTTTGAGTGTGCCTGGTGTTCCCCCAACTCCGAGTGTGGATCCTCCAGTTATATCTACTTCTTCTTTTGGTACACCACAGACTCCAAGTGTTATTCCTCATTCAGCACCTGCATTCGAGTATGGTATTTCGAGGTTAGAAGTTCAGACTTCATCTATGTTTCCCCTTCATATGGGATCTCAGTCTGCTAGATTTACCATACCTTCTCTTGTTGCGAGTACAGTTATGTCTTTTGAGGATCAAAAGAGGTGTTAGATTTACTCGTTTGGGTCCCCCTAAGTTTAGTGGTGTTGTGGATGAGAATGCCTATGAGTTCTTGATTGACTGCCGTGAGAAGTTGCATAATTTGGGTTTACTTGAGTTGCATATACTACTTATTAGTAGAGATGGTCCTAGATATTGGTGGAGGTCGCTTGTTAGTTGCAGACCTCTTGATTCTCTCGAGATGACTTAGGATCAGTTTGTTGAGGCTTTTTTTTGGAGAGGTTCATGCCTTACAGCCTAAAGGATCGGATGATAGATGAATTTGATCACTTGAAGTAGGGCTCTATCACTATTGTAGAGTATGAGGAACGCTTCTATGCCTTGTACAGATATTTCTATGACAGTATTACCACCGAGTCTGAGAAGATTCAGAAGTTCATAAAGAGGTTGTATGTCTCTGTTCAGTTATTTATATCTCAGGTGGTTGTATTCGAAACGTCTTTTCAGAATATGGTAGATCATGATAAGATGACTGAGGGTATTATTCGAGCAACTCAGGAAGGTGCCAAGTAGGTGTGTCATTTTTGTGAGTTAAGAGGCCATATTTCTCGAGGTATGGATTCTAGAGATTTCTGTGGATATCATGGTAAACCAGTGCAGGCAGCTTTACAGAGTAAAAGTAGTGGGTCTTCTGATTGAGTAGTTAAGGGTGGCCGTTATGGTCCAACCGTACCTCCTCCTATTAAGTCGGGTCACAGAGCTTGCTATATGTGTGATGATATTAGCTATTTGGCCAAGGACTATCCCCATCGTGTGTTTAGATCTACTCTTATTTCAGTTGTGATAGGTAGAGGTTCTACTAGAGGTGAGCGAGGCAGAGGTAGTGGTACCCGTGGTGGAGTTCACGGGGCTACTCAGTCAATTGGTAGTCGTGGGTAGTGCTATGCAATACTGTAATACCCCACATGTTTCTAATCTAGGAAGTGAATAAGTTTCCCAACGTATGAAACTTCCTATCCTATGAGTAGGATTTTAGTGCATGACTAACAATGAATATCCTAGCGATAGGATAGCTCGCGATGTCTTAAGCATGCTCATATAAGTCGTTTAGAGTGATGCAAGCTAAGAGTTTTTGAATCCATCAAGTCTTAGTGTTTGATTTTGCAAGGTTCATCTTTGAACAAGAATAACGTGATTGATATGTGACATTTTGGCAGATTTAGACCCACCAAATTGTAGAGAATCGAATTAGCTTTCCAACGATACCAATTTCATCAAAATCTGACACCCGAGCAAGGAGTTATGGCCTTTCAAAGTAGAATGCGTCGCCTAACCAATTGCACATGGCCACTGGAAAGCATAGGAGATATCATATGTCGCGCCTATGTAAAGCATAGGCGATATCATATGCGGCGCCTATGTAAATATAGGAGATATCATATGCGGCGCCTATGTAAATATAGGCGATATCATATGCGGCTCCTATGTATGATTTCAGCCACGAAAACACTTAGTTTTTGAGTTATTTCGAGGGTAGTTAAGTCTTTAACACTCCTTACATGTCCCTAAACCTAACCTCACGAAATTTATAGCTTCTAAACACATTACAACCCTATTAACATCTCAAAGTTCATTATCCAAGAGCACCATAGGAGAAAAACAACTAGGGTTGCACAATCAAGCTTGAAGATCAAATTTTAAGAAAATTCCTCCGTCAATCATCAAGAACCTCCCTTCCAAGGTATGCGTAGTGTTCATCCATAGATTCCTTTCATCCGTGGAGTTCAAGAATCAATCTTTAAAATACAAAATCTTGGTTGGTTGTGGTGATATGATCATACCTATGTTAATGTTTGTTTGTTTTGCTATATAATAGTATCGTGACTGTATATCTCATGAAAGTTATGTTGTTAGTTGAAAAACATGATCTTTAGATGGATTGATAGAATGGAAGTATGAAATCCACCTATGCCTTAAAGAATGCATGCAAGGTGTTCGATAAAATGCCTAGTATGTTAGAACTTCATATTTACATGATTTCATGATATCTAAATAACAAGTCCATGTTAGTCATACACTCCAATATGAATTTCCATGCAAATTATGTGTTGTTATTGTTGTGGTATAAAGCATGTATGATAATGGAGATATAAATTATGTACACAAAATATATCCATGCTTTTCCTATTATGTTCGAAATGTTGAATAAATACATGAAGTATACTATCCCCTGCTTATGATATTGTGAATTGTGGACTCAAATCTTGTGATCAAGTCATGTCATGTATGTCATTTTCCTCCTATAGAGTCCTGAGGGTATTCGTACCCGAAAACTATAGTTGTGTGCCTAGAGCCATGTCATGTTTCACGATATCCGAACTCAAACTATGATTCCATAGACTTCAGTCAGTCATGTGACTCAGGAAAACCTCATGATCTCAGTCAGTTGTCGGATATCAATAACATTCTGCCAGTCAACGGGATTCAGTAATATTAAGTCATGTATAGTCAGTTATTCATGTCCAGTCCCTCCAGATGGGAGTAGAGGTTAGCACCGAGTGAACCCAAGGATGGGAACTCACCCGCCAGTTCAGGGTGTGATTCTTAGAAGCAGTTCTTGTGTTCCAGAACTACGTAGCCAGCGTAGGTTGAGACATCTTAACCTATTAGATTAGGGTTGATGAGGTGGTTTAACCTGTTAGTTTAGGGTTCCCACCATTCTCATTGAGTACCTGCCATATAAGGGTCACTCACAAGCTGTCCTTACCCGTGGCACAGTATTGACACCCCTCCAGTCAGGGTAGAGGTTGGACCCCAACTTAGCCATATTGGCATACATGGGGCATGTCGGTTAAAAACTACCTCCCATAATTTCAGTATCAGTCTCAGTAAAAGAACTCAGGGCGTTCTTCAGATTTCAGTATATACAAGACTGTCATATACAGTCGTCCATGTTATCAACTTGTAGTATCAGTCATGACAGTTATTAGTAAACTATGTATTAGCTTACAGGTCTTGCTATCACGCATTCACGGTCCCAGTTTCTATATATGTATGTTTGCACTCCCACGTTCATATTAGTCAGTCAGTGTTGTTTATGTATGAAACCCTTTATGTTCAGCCTACCTTCCTCGTATACTCAGTACTCCAGTTGTACTGACGCATTTGTGCTATGGTGCTTTCTTTTCATGTTACACCATAGGTTTCGAGACACGAGCTCCAGCCCAGAAGTAGCGGTAGCATTCCAGTCGCAGAGAAACAATGAATCCTCATTGATTGGAGGGCAATATGATTTGATACATTTATTTATTTCTTCAGTTCAAATTTACGGAGTTAGTTGGAGACATGTTCCTTCAACTCCTTATTCAGATAGTTTAGAGGCTTTTAGATTTATGTTCAGATTTACGTTCAGACTTAGCTTTCAAATTAAGTTGTTTTGGGTATTTTCACCCACATGGACGTTATGATTGTCAGACATGGTTTTATTCAGTTGAACCTTATGGCCTTACAGTTTTACGTATTCCACATTATTATGTCATGAGTTGCTGTATACAGGTACATATATCAGTCATGGGTTAGCTTGTGGTCCCTCGGGGTCATGAGCACCGTGTAGCATTCCGATTCAGAAAATTGGGGCGTTATAAACTTGGTATCAAAGCCTAAGGTTCAATAGAGTCCTAGAAAGTCTGAAAGCCACATCTAGTAGAGTCTTGTACATGGGTATGTTGTGTGCCACATTTATGTACAGGAGTCGATAAGATGTTTTAGGAACAGTCCCCTTTCTTCAGTATTCATGTCATGCTAGTGAGCATAATCACAAGTTAAACTCTCAGTTTAATCCATTCTTCTCTTATTCCAGACCATGGACCCAAAGAGAAGAAACCAGTCGGCTCCTCATCCTGAAGATCCTTTGGGAGAACATGTTTCCCATGCGGAGTTTTGAGTCGCATTTACCATACTTGCTCAGTCCGTGGCTGCACAGAATGAATGGACACCAGCCATTCCGGCCAATCCAGTGTCCAATCCCATAGCAACTAGGGTTCGGGACTTCACCCGGATGAAACCTCCATCTTTCCATGGGTCTAAGTATGATGAGGAAACTCAGGAGTTCATTGACCAAGTCCACAAGGTCATTGACATCATGGGCGTTACTTCTATTGAGAGTGATGAGTTAGCCACCTACCAGTTATAGGACGTTGCTCATGATTGGTACAAACAGTGGAAGTCTGAGAGGTTGGATGATGCAGGCCCTATCGAGTGGGAGGAATTTGTCACGACCTTCTTAGACAAATTCTTTCCCCAAAAGCTGAGGGAAGCCAACGTTCTTGAGTTCATCAACCTCAGGCAGAGGAATATAACGGTTAGGGAGTATTCTCTCAGATTTACTCATCTAGCCAGGTATGCTCCTCATGTGGTTGCAGACAATAGGGCTAAGATGTGTAAGTTCGTGTCAGGGGTCAACGATAGCATGGTAAATGAGTGTAGGTCTACGATGCTGATCGGTGATATAACCTTAGACAAACTCATGACCCATGCCCAGCAAGTAGAAGAGCAGAAGGTTAAGACTAGGGAGAGGCAGAACAAGAGAGCAAGGTTAGGTAACTTCAACTTTGCTCGCCCCAAGTCAGATGGAGGAGGCCGTTCACAGTTTCGCTCCAAGTCAGCCATTCCAGCCCCTTCCTCTGCCAGAGCTCTAGTGCCAAAGTTCAGAGACGGAAACAAAGACAAAGTGCCAGGCTCTAAATCTCAGGGCAGTATTAGTAGTTCCCGAATGAATCCCCTTTGTCAGACTTGTGGTAAGAACCACAAAGGAATTTTCAGAGCCGATAGTGATATCTATTTTGGTTGTGGCAAGCCAGGCCACAGGATTAGGGAGTGTCCGCAGTCAAGTCTTCAGGGTTAGCAAAATCATTCTGCATCTCAGTCCGGTCGCCCGAACCAACAGGGTATCGTTTCCAGTGCTACTAGTGGGCAACGCCCAAACAGACTCTATGCTCTTCAGTCCTGGCAGGATCAGAAAAATTCTCCTGATGTATAGATTTTCCATGTTCATGTTTATGCTTTGATAGACCCAGGTGCATCCTTGTCTTTTGTTACTCCATACATAGAAGGCAATTTCGGAATCAGTCCCAAAATTCTAGCAGAACGTTTTTCAGTCTCTACTCCAGTGGGTAAAACCATCATAACCCGGTGGGTATACAGGAACTGCCCGATTATGATATCTCATAAATCCACGTCAGCAGATTTAGTTGAGTTAGAGATGACTGATTTTGTTGTCATTCTCGGCATGGATTGGCTTCATTCCTGCTATGCCACAGTCGACTGCAGAAATAGGATAGTTCAGTTTCAGTTCCTGAATGCGCCCGTCCTAGAGTAGAAGGGTAGCATTTTAGCGTTCAGGGGTCAACTTGTTTCCTACATTCGGGCAAGGAAAATTATTTCTAAGGGGTGTGTGTATCATCTCTTGCATTTTAAAGATTCCAGTTCTGAATCTCCCAGTTTTGAAACAGTCCTAGTTGTTAATGAATACTCAGATATTTTTCCCGAAGATCTTTCAGGCATTCCTCCCGGAAGGGAAATAGACTTCAGCATAGACCTTCTTCCGAATACTCAACCTATTTCTATTCCTCCATACAGAATGGAACCAGCAGAACTCAAGGAACTGAAAGATCAGTTGAAGGATCTCTTAGATAAGGGATTCATCAGACCTAGCGTTTTCCCATGGGGTGCGCCAGTATTATTCGTGCGCAAGAAAGATGGTTCTCTCAGGATGTGTATTGATTAACGTCAACTCAACAAGGTCACGGTCAAGAACAGATATCCTCTTCCCAGGATTGATGATCTATTCGACCAACTTCAGGGTGCCAGTTACTTCTCCAAGATAGACCTCAGATCAGGCTATCATCAGCTCAGAGTTAGAGAATGTGACATTTCGAAGACAGCTTTCCGTACTCGGTATGGTCACTTCGAATTTTTAGTCATGTCATTTGGTCTTACCAATGCCCCTGCAGTTTTCATGGATTTTATGAACCGTGTGTTCAAGAAGTACTTGGACATGTTTATCATAGTCTTTATAGATGATATTCTGGTCTATTCTCGCACAGACCGTGATCATGCAGACCATCTCAGGATTGTTCTTCAGACTCTCAGGGATCACCAGTTATTCGCTAAGTTCAGCAAGTGCAAATTTTGGTTAAGATCAGTAGCATTCCTTGGCCATAGTATTTCTGGTGATGGCATTAGAGTAGATCCTCAGAAAACCAAGGCAGTAAGAAACTGGCCCAGACCCGTATCTCCATCAGATATCAGGAGTTTCTTGGGTTTGGCTGGCTATTACAGATGGTTTGTCGAGGGATTTTCTTATATTACATCTCCTATGTCCAGATTGACTCAGAAGAAGATTAAGTTTCAGTGGTCAGATTCATGTGAGAAGATCTTTCAAGAGTTGAAGACTCGACTCACCTCAGCTCCAGTTCTAGCTCTTCCAGATGGTTCAGATGGTTTTGTAGTCTATTGTGATGCATCCAGAGTGAGTTTAGGTTGTGTCCTTATGCAGCATGGTAAGGTCATAGCCTACGCCTCCAGACAGTTAAAGCCACATGAAAAGAATTATCCTACCCATGATCTTGATTTAGCAACGGTAGTTTTTTCCTTAAAGATTTGGAGGCATTATCTCTATAGAGTTCATGTAGATGTCTTCACAGACCATAAAAGACTTTAGTATGTCTTTTCCCAGAAAGATCTCAGTCTTCATCAGAGAAGGTGGTTAGAGCTCTTGAAGGATTATGACAGGAGTGTTCTTTATCATCCGGGTAAGGACAATGTTATGGCCGACGCTCTCAGTAGACTCTCCATGGGTAGTATTTCTCACGTTGAGGGTAGCAAGAAAAAGATGGCTCAGTAGATCCATCAGCTTACCAGACTAGGCGTTCGCTTAGTCGATTCTTCAGAGGGTGGTGTACGTATTCACAGTAATTTAGAGTCATCTCTAGTTTTCGAGGTGAAAGAGAAGCAAGACAGGGATCCTAGCCTTGTCAAGCTCAAAGAGTCAGTTCAGAATCAGAAAGTCAAGGTTTTCTCCCAAGGAGGAGATGGTGTTCTTCATTGTCAGAGTCGTCTATGTGTTCCAAGTGTAGATGAATTAAGGCAGCAAATTCTTGTAGAAGTGCATGGTGCGCTATACTCTATTCATCCAGGGGCCACTAAGATGTACCGCGATATACGAGAGATTTATTGGTGTAGTGGGATGAAGAAAGATGTTGCAGAGTTTGTGGCTAAGTGTTCTATATGTCAGCAGGTTAAGATAGAGCATCAGAAACCTGGTGGTTCCATGCAAGAGTTCACCATTCCTACTTGGAAGTGGGAAGAAGTGAACATGGACTTCGTGATGGGTTTGCCTAGAACTCGTCATCAGCATGATTCAGTCTGGGTCATTACACATAGAATGACCAAATCAGCTCATTTTCTTCCTGTTCGTACTTCTTGTTCCGCCGAGGATTATGCCAAACTCCATATCAGGGAGTTAGTCAGGTTACACGGTGTTCCACTATCTATCATCTCATACAGAGGTACCCAGTTCACCTCTTACTTTTGGAAAGTATTCTAAAAGGGTCTCGATACCCAAGTCCATCTCAGCACAGCGTTTCATCCTCAGACAGATGGTCAAGCAGAGAGGACCATTTAGACTCTTGAAGATATGCTAAGGGCGTGTGCAATTGACTTCAAGGGAAGTTGGGATGACCACTTTCCTTTGATTGAGTTTGCATACAACAATAACTATCATTCTAGTATTCAGATGACTCCATTCGAAGCTCTCTATGGTAGGAGATGTAGATCTCCGATTGGTTGGTTTGAAGTTAGTGAGGCCTCAGTCATAGGTCCTGACTTAGTATTCGACGCCTTAGAGAAAGTTCAGTTGATCATAGAGAGACTCCGGGCTGATAAGAGACGACAGAAGTCCTATGCAGATGTTTGTAGAAAGGATCTCGAGTTTGAGGTCAATGACTATGTCTATCTTAAGATCTCTCTCATAAAGGGAGTGAAGAGGTTCGGCAAGAAAGGGAAATGCAGTCCCCGGTATGTCGGTCCCTTCAAAATTCTCTGTCGCTATAGCAAGGTAGCTTATGAGCTTGAGTTGTCTTCAGATCTAGCCTCAGTCCATCCAGTCTACCATGTCTCTTTGCTCAAGAAGTGCATAGGTGACCCAACAGTTTTTGTCCCTATTCAGAGCATCTACATTTAGAATAGCCTCTCTTATGAAGAGATTCCAGTCAAAATCATAGATTATCAGACTCGTAGATTGAGGAACAAAGAAGTCCCTCTAGTCAAGGTTCTTTGGCGAAATCAGTCTCATGAGGGAGCTACTTGGGAAGCAGAAACAGATATGCGTACCAAGTATCCTCACCTCTTTCCCACCAATTCAGATCATGTTCAAGGTAATAGTTCTCCTTAAGCTTATTCAGTTTCATGTTCATGTTTTCAGTATAAACTTGGTACCAATTAACCGTTGCATACTCAGTCATGCATTCATGTACCAGTTGTCCGTGCATCAGATATGCATGAGTTCAATATGTTTAGTATGTCAGTCATGAGATAGTGTTTCAGTTCTTCATGTTCAGTTCAGGTTTTGTTATCTTGTATCCCCTCTCAGTAAATTCTCATTCGAGGACGAATGTTCCCATGGGGGAGATATTGTAATACCCCGCATGTTTCTAAGCTAGAAAGTGAATAAGTTTTCCTACGTATGAAACCTCTTATCCTGTGAGTAGAATTTTATTGCATGACTTACAATGAATATCCTATCGATAGGATAGCTTGTGATGTCATAAGCATGCTCATATGAATCGCTTAGAGTGATGCAAGCTAAGAGTTTTTAAATCCATCAAGTCTTAGTGTTTTATTTTGCAAGGGTCATCTTTGAACAAGAATAACATGATTGATATGTGACATTTTGGCAGATTTATACCCACCAAATTGTAGAGAATTGAATTAGCTTTCCAATGATACCAATTTCATCAAAATCCAACAGCCGAGCAAGGAGTTATGGCCTTTCAAAGTAGAATGCATCGCCTAACCAATCGCACATGGCCACTGGAAAGCATAGGCAATATCATATGCGGCACCTATGTAAAGCATAGGTGATATCATATGCGGCGCCTATGTAAATATAGGCGATATCATATGCGGCGCCTATGTAAATATAGGCGATATCATATGCGGCGCCTATGTATGATTTCATCTATAAAAACACTTAGTTTTTGAGTTATTTCGAGGGTAGTTAAGTCTTTTAACACTCCTTACATGTCCCTAAACCTAACCTTACGAAATTTATAGCTTCTAAACACATTACAACCCTATTAACATCTCAAAGTTCATTATCCAAGAGCACCATAGGAGAAAAACAACTAGGGTTGCACAATCAAGGTTGAAGATCAAATTTCAAGGAAATTCCTTCGTCAATCATCAAGAACCTCCCTTCCAAGGTATGCGTAGTGTTTATCCACAGATTCTTTTCTTCCGTGGAGTTCAAGAATCAATCTTTAAAATACAAAAACTTGGTTGGTTGTGGTGATATGATCATACCCATGTTGAAGTTTGTTTGTTTTGCTATATAATAGTATCGTGACTGTATATCTCATGAAAGTTATGTTGTTAGTTGAAAAACATGATCTTTAGATGGATTGATAGAATGGAAGTATGAAATCCACCTATGCCTTAAAGAATGCATGCAAGGTGTTTGATAAAATGCCTAGTATGTTAGAACTTTATATTTACATGATTTCATGATATCTAAATAACAAGTTCATGTTAGTCATACACTCCAATATGAATTTCCATGCAAATTATATGTTGTTATTATTGTGGTATAAAGCATGTATGATAATGGAGATATAAATTATGTACACAAAATATATCCATGCTTTTCCTATCATGTTCGAAATATTGAATAAATACATAAAGTATACTATCCCCTGCTTATGATATTGTGAATTATGGACTCAAATCTTGTGATCAAGTCATGTCATGTATGCCAGTTTCTTCCTATCAAGTCCTGAGAGTATTCGTACCCGAAAACTATAGTTGTGTGCCTAGAGCCATGTCATGTTTCACGATATCCAAACTCAAGCTATGATTCCGTAGACTTCAGTCAGTCATGTGACTCAGGAAAACCTCATGATCTCAGTCAGTTGTCAGATATCAGTAATATTTCGCCAGTCAACGGAATTCAGTAAGATTAAGTCATGTATAATCAGTTATTCTGTCCAGTCTCTCCAGATGTGAGTAGAGGTTAGCACCGAGTGAACCCTAAGATGGGAACTCAACCACCAATTCAGGGTGTGATTCTTAGAAGAAGTCCTTGTGTTCCAGAACTACGTAGCCAGCGTAGGTTGAGACATCTTAACCTATCATATTAGGGTTGATGAGGTGGTTTAACCTGTCAGTTTAGGATTCCCACCGTTCTCATTAAGTACCTGCCAGATAAGGTTCACTCACAAGATGTCCTTACCCGTGGCACGGTATTGACACCCCTTCAGTTAGGGCAGAGATTGGACCCCAGCTTAGCCATAACGGCATACATGGGGCATGTCAGTTAAACACTACCTGCCACAGTTTCAGTACCAGTTTCAATAAAAGAACTCATGGCATTCTTCAGATTTTAGTATATACAGGACTGTCAGATACAGTCGTCCATGTTATCAGCTTGCAGTATCAGTCATGACAGTTATCAGTAAACCATGTATTAGCTTACAGGTCTTGTTCATGCATGAAACCCTTTATATTCAGCCTACCTTCCTCGTATACTCAGTACTCTAGTTGTACTGACGCATTTGTGCTATGGTGCTTTCTTTTCAAGTTACACCATAGGTTCTGAGACACGAGCTCCAACCCAGCAGTAGCGGTAGCATCCCAATCGCAGAGACACAGTGAGTCCTCATTGATTCGAGGACAATATGATTTGATACATTTATTTATTTCTTCATTTCAGCTTTACGAAGTTAGTTGGAGACATGTTCCTTCAACTCCTTATTCAGATAGTTTAGAGGCTTTCGGATTTATGTTCAGATTTACGTTTAGACTTAGCTTTCAGATTGAGTTGTTTTGGGTATTTTCACCCATATGGACGTTATGATTTTCAGACATGGTTTTATTCAGTTGAACCTTATGGCCTTACAGTTTTACGTATTCCGCATTATTATGGCATGATTTGCAGTATACAGGTACAGATATCAGTCATGGGTTAGCTTCTGATCCCTCGGGGTCATGAGCACCGTGTAGCATTCTGGTTTAGCAAATCGGGGCATTACATATACCCTCCAGACCAGAAGCAGAGGCTTTTGATAGTTTTATCATAGGTATCTTCCCCATTTGATTTAGATCTACATCTGTGTTTTTTGATCTAAGATCAACTTTTTCCTATGTGTCTATGTATTTTGCTTTATGTTTTGATTCTTTTAGTGAGCCTCTTGCCATGCATATTCATGTATCTACCCCTGTAGGAGACTCTTTAGTGGTGGATCGAGTATACCAATTATGTGTTGTGACTTTTGCTGGGTGTGGGACTTGGGTAGATTTAGTTTTCTTAGATATGGTTGATTTTGATGTTATCTTGCATATGGATTAGTTAGCTCCTTATTATGTTGTCCTAGATTATTATAATAAGATCGTGACTTTAGCTTCATCGATTATGCCAAGGATAGCTTGGAAAGGTGCATTTTATTCAGGTCTGAAGAGGTTTATATCTTATGTTTAGGCTCATCGATTGGTTGAGAGGGGATGTTTGTCTTATTTGGCTCATATTCATGATACTAGTGTTGTTTCACCTCCTTTTTTGGATTTTGTTCATGTTGTTTATGAGTTTATGGATGTGTTCTCTACAAATTTTTTTGGTATGCCTCTAGATTGAAATATTGATTATGCTATTAATGTTGATCCAGGCACCAAGCCCATTTTTATTCCTCCTTATAGGATGGCCCTAGCCGAGTTGAAGGAATTGAAGGATCAATTGCAGGAGTTTTAAATAAGGGATTTATCTGACCTAGTATTTCACCTTGGAGGGTGCCTTTCTTGTTTGTGAAGAAGAAGGATGGGTCTACGTGTACATGTATTGATTAACGACAATTCAACAAGGTGATAGTAAAGAATAAGTATCATCTTTCTCGTATTGATGATTTGTTTGACCAGCTTCTGTGTGTTTCAGTGTTTTTGAAGATTGATTTGAGATCTAGGTACACTAGTTGAGGATTAGAGCTTTGTATATTTTGAAGACAACTTCTCAGACTTGGTACAAACATTATGAGTTCTTGGTCATGTCTTTTGGGTTAACCAATGCCCTTGCCCCATGGAGTTAATGAACTATGTATATTGATTATATCTAAACTTCTTTGTTATTGTATGTATGATATCATGGTTTATTCCAAGAGAGAGGTTGATTATGAAGAGCGTCTGCAGATTGTGCTTTTGAGGTTGCGGGATGAAAAGTTGCATGCTAAGTTTTCTAAGTATGAGTTTTGGTTGCAGTCTATCTCTTTCTTAGGTCATGTGGGGACTAAAAAAGGTATTATGGTTGATCCTGCCAAGGTTGTGGTGGTTCGTGATTGGGTTAAAACTATTTTGTGCATTGAGATTTAGAATTTTACTGGCTTGACAGGTTACTATCGATATTTTATTAAGGGTTTCTCATCTATCGTAGCTCTATTGACCAAGTTGACTCAGAAGAAGGTTTCTTTTTAGTGGTTTTATGCTTGTGAGGCTATCTTCCAAAATCTCAAGGATTTGTTGACCTCAGCTCATATCTTGACTTTGCCCAAGGAGGGCGTAGGATTTATTATCTTTTATGATGCTTCAACTATTGGGTTAGGTATTGTGCTGATACAAGCGGGTAAGGTGATTGCATATGCTTTTCGTCAGTTAAAGCCCTATGAGAGGAATTACCCTGCCCATGATTTGGAGTTGTATGCAGTTTTTTTTGCCTTGAAGTTGTGGAGGCACTACTTGTATGGAGTCCATTTTGATATTTTCTCAGATCATCATAGCCTTTAGTATTTTTTCACCCAACGAGATCTTAGTATGAGGTAACGTCGTTGTCTTGAGTTGCTTAACAATTATGACTTAACTATCCTCTATCATCCAGACAAGGCTAATATAGTTGCAGATGTCTTGAGTCGGAAGTCGACTAGCATGGGTAGCGTGGTGCATCATCTGACATAGAATAGGCCTTTGGCCTTAGAGGTGCAGACTTTATCTAACTAGATGATTAGGCTTGACATTTCGACACCTGGGGTGTTTTAGCATTTTTAGAGGCTAGCTCTTCTTTGATGGAGCAAATTTAAGCTCATCAATTTGATGATGTTGGATTAAGATTGATTCGAGATAAGGTGTTGAGTGGTGAGGCTAAAGAAGCCTTACTTGATTCAGATGGTACCTTGAGAATTGAAGGCCAAGTTTGTGTACCGAGAGTGGGTGATTAGATTTGATTGATTTTAGAGGAGTCCAACTGTTCAATGTATTCTATCCATCTGGGAGTGACTAAGATGTATCATGACTTGAGACAACATTACTGGTGGGGTGATATGAGGAAAGATATAGTCGATTTTGTAGCTCCTTGCCTATGTTGCCAGCAGGTGAAGGTTGAGTATATGAGACTGGGCGGTTTGCTTCAGAGGTTACCCATTCCCAAGTGGAAATAGGAACAAATTACTATGGACTTTGTGACTGGGTTGCCTTGTACTTCTTGTGGTTTTGATAGTATTTAGGTCATCGTGGATCAATTGACTAAGTCTTCTTATTTTATTTTGGTTCAGGTCTTTTTCTATGTTAAGAGGTTAGCCCGTATCTACACTCGTGAGATTGTGCATCTTCATGGTATGCCAGTGTCTATTATCTCAGATCAAGGTTCAGTATTCTTATCTCACTTTTGGAAGACTTTTTAGGCGAAGTTGGGTACTCCGATTGATCTTAGTACAATATTTCACCCCTAGACCGACGGTCAGTCAGAGCAAACTATTCAGGTTTTGGAGGATATGCTCCACACTTTTGTGATGAACTTTGATGGTCAGTTGGAGAAAAATCTAACCTTAGCGGAGTTTGCTTATAATAACAGCTACCATGCCAGTATTGATATGGATCCTTTTAAGGCTTTGTATGATAGGTGTTGTCGTTTTCCAGTTGGTTGGTTTGAGATTTTTGATATTAGATCTCGAGGTACAGACTTGCTTTGTGAGTCTTTGGATAGGGTTCGGATCATTCAAGATAGACTTCGAGCGGCTCAGAGTAGGCAGAAGTGCTATGCAGACCGTTTACTTCATGCTTGATATTTGGTGTTGGTGATTGTATTTTCTTTCGAGTTTCACCCATGAAGGGTGTGATTAGGCTTGGGAGGAGGGGCAGGTTTAGCCCCAAGTATAGTGGCCTATTTGAGATTCTTTGGACTGTTGGTGATGTGTCTTTTGAGTTTGCTTTGCCCCAGATTTATTTTTTGTTCATCCAGTTTTTCATGTTTCCATATTTCGCCGTTATATTTCAGATAAGTCTCATGTCATTCGTTAGGACGTTGTTCAATTAGCTAAGAGGTTGTCTTTTCTTTAGGAGCCAATCTCTATCTTGGCTAGGTATGTTAGACCATTGCGTTCTAGAGTTATTCTAGTGGGCAAGGTTCAGCGGAGACATAAACCTGTAGATGAGGCAACTTGGGAGGTCGAGTCTTATATGCCGATTTCTTATCTTTATCTTTTTGCGGTTTCAGGTATTTCTCTTGCCTTTAGTTTGAGGACAACTAGATATTTAGTGGTGGATGATATAACGACTTAAATTTTTGATGAATTATGTGAAATACGTGTTTCTGCATGAATTAACTATTTTGCCCCTCCCTGTAGTTACGTTGTGGTATTTCTGAGGTGTGAAAATAATTGACATAGTTTTCGAAGTATTTTAGTGTGATCTATGTGATATTGTGGTTTTTATTGGCTTGAGAAGCCTTATAGTTGACTTCAGTCGACATCTTTTGATCTGTGTGTCGAATGGCAAAATGGACTGCGATAGCAGATTCGAGACGTTGATTTTAGGATGATAACATGGTTGGTGTGGTTTTATGGCTTTTAAATCTCATTTTGGACCATCGATTTGGAAAATTGTGATTGAGTTTCGGGGGTAAACTTTGTGAACGATGTCTTTTCGAAAAACTGATATCTCCATTAAGTCTGGAGCATTGAATTTGATAATTTACCATCTTTCATTTGTGTTCATAGAATTTTGGCTGAATGTCGAGGGGTCCGCGGAGACTCGAACCCCTCCATATATACCCATGTTTTGCCCTTCTTTTTTTCCACTTTTGATTCTTGGAGCTTAGGGTTTCACGCTTTTGAGTAATTTCTTACAATTCTAAGCTCGGGTAATTTTCTAAACTCCTATTTCAACTACATTAATTTTATCATCAATTTCATGTTTTAATATGGATTAAAGTGGAAATTGGAGATTTTGGCCTAGAAGGCCCAAAACTGTATTTCTTTAACTTAGACCCCAATTTCAATCCATTTTCACTTAGGTAAATTTCTAATCTTCTTATTATTACTTTTCTATCAATTTTGTCTTCAAAACAACTTCAATTCTTGATTTTTAAAATAAATTTTGGGAATTTTATCCGGTAAAGCTTGAAATTATTTTTTCTTCGATTTGAATCTCGTTTTTGCTTAGGTTTTCAGCTATAGACTCCTAAAAATATGGAAAACATATTTTTGAAATAAAATTATCGTTTTTTCTTTTTTTTTTCAAAAATCCATTCTGAGGGTCTGTTTTGACCCCGACTTGAAAATATGGAATATAGAGTATCATTGACTTTGTTTTGACACATAAATTCTATATTTTCATATTTTAGTTGATTTTGGGTCCGTTTGAGGGGAGTAAGACTTTGGATCAAAGATTTGCGGACCAATTTTTGACATTCGAGGTAGGTTATGACTTAACTTCTTTTAGAATGAGTTGGGTAGTTAATTTTGATACAAGATCATGTTAAGGGTGTGGGAACTAATCATGAAAATAACTAAGTTTATTGTGTTGTGCCCGTGTGGGGGCCTATAAATTGATGTATTTGGTGATTTTGTAAAATTATTTGTTATGTGTGGCCGTGAGGGGTCTTATATGATATTGTTGGCCTTATATATGTGAAAGTGATTATATGTTGCTAATGAGAAAGCTTAACGTAGTATCAATTGTATATTATGGTGTATTCATACTCTGTTGGCATGTGAATCGTGTTGAATTTCATGGATGGTTGGAAAAATTAAGTGGATATTTGGTTCACTTGGTTGGCATATTGGTTGGATATATAAACACTCATGTTGGTTTGTTGTGAGCATTTCTGTAATACCCGCGTCTTTTTCCAAGCTAGAAATCATCTCAAAAATGCTAGGACTTACTTTGAAATGCAAATCTGTTTTTGTACATGCAGTATTTTTTAGATTTTCACTTTCTATCACGTGGGAAATTGAGTTGGCTTTCCAACGATACCAATTTCGTTCAAATCCGACATCAGACGAAGAAGTTATGGACGTTATACTCGGAACGGTCGGAATCGCCCAGGTGCGACGACCCAGTTGGCGGACCATCAAATTAGTGATGGACCACCACTTAGACCGTTACTTCCAAAGAAGAAGGGTCCCATTCTAGTTAAGTCCTGATGGCAAAGTTGACGAACCGTCAACTCAGTGACGGACCACCACTTGGACCGTCAAAGCCATGCCAGTTAAGCCATGTTCTGGATAAGGACTGACGGACGAGTTGACGGACCGTCAAAGTTGTGACATACCTTCAGCCCGTCCGTCAACCCTTATCTAGTGGAGCCCATTTCTAGTCCACGTCTGACGGGCTGAATGACGGTCCACCAGGAATCTGACGGACCGTCAGTCGAATCATCACACGCCACGTTCAGCTTATTTCCATATCGTTTTAACAGGGGTATTTTGGTCACTAATCACCCGCCTATATATACCCAGATAAGTACGAATTCAGCCATTTTGCTCACTTTTATTTCACAAACAACAACTAGGGTTTCTCCCTAAATTAAATCTTCAAGACCAAGACTCAATCTTCTTCAAAAATCAAAGGCTTTCAAATCCTTCCAGTTCAAAAACATCAAGAATCTTGAGTCAGGTATGCGTTGTGTTCATCTATGGACCCCTTTCGTTCATAGAGTTCAAGAACCATGATTTTAAATGAGAAACTTTGATTTCCTTGTTGCTATGTGATGTTGTTCATGTCAATGACCATTGTTTAAACTTCAGAATATTATTTTAAGATGATTTCCATGAAGTATGCATGTTGTGGTTAAAACCGATGAAATTGGGTGGTTCAAGATGATTAATATTTGTTGAGAAAACTTATGCCCAAGGTGTGCATGCAAGGTGTTTGTTAAAATGCCTAGGATGCTAGAAGTTCATATTTACATGATTCTTTGATATCTAAATGACAAGTCCATAATAGCTATACACTCAATATGAATTCCATGCTATTTATGTATTGCTATTGTTGTGGTGTGAAGCATGTGTGATAATGGAATTATAGAACATGTACACAAAATGTATCCATGCTTTCCCTACCATGTTTGAGATGTTGAATAGACTCATGAAGCACACTATCCCTTACTTATGATATGATGAATTGTGGACTCAAATCTTGTGATCAAGTCATGTCATATGTGTCAGTTTCCTTCTATCGAGTCCTGGGGGTATTCATACCCGAAACTATAGTTATGTGCCTAGAGCCATGTCATGTTGTCACAATATCTTCAGTCAAGCCACGTTCCATAGAATTCAGTCAGTCATGTGACTCAGGAAACCTCAGAAACCTCATGATCTCAGTCAGTTATCAGTATTATTCCGTTAGTCAACGGAAATTCAGTAAACCCAGTTCATGTATAGTCAGTTAAATCATGTTCAGTCTCTTCAGATGGGAGTAGAAGTTAGCACCGAGCGAACCCAAGGATGGGAACTCACCTGCTTCAGATGAAGGTGTGTTTCTTAGAAGCAATCCTTGTGTTCCAGAACTATCTAGCCAACATAGGTTGAGACATCAACACTGCTAGCTTGAGGGTTGATGGGGTGGACATCCACTGTTCTCTTTTGGGGACACCGCCAGATTTAAGGGTCACTCACAGCATGTCTTTACCCATGGCATGGTATTGACACCCTTCCAATCAGGGCAACGATTGGACCCCAGTTCAGCTACTTTAGCATACATAGGGCATGTCGGTTAAACAACTACCCCCCACAATTTTAGTATCAGTCTCGGAAAAAGAACTTAGAAAGTTCTTCAGATATCAGTATACCAGGACTGTTAGATACAGTCAAACTCAGTTATAGAACGGGACTCAGAAAGTTCCACCAGATTCAGGACTGTCAGAAACAGTCGTTCATGTTATCAGAACTATAGTTTCAGCCATGTATTAGTGTACAAATTTAGTTATCACGTACTAACGATCTCAGTTACTATGTATGTATGTTTGCACTCTTACGTTCATATCAGTCAGTCAGTTAGCATTATTCATTCATGTAAACCCTTTGCTTTAGCCTACTTCACTCGTATACTCAATATTCCAGTTGTACTGACGCATTTGCGCTATGGTGGTTTCTTTTCATGTTACACCATAGGTTCAGAGACACGAGTACAACCAGTAGTAGTCGCATTCAGCACACAGAGTTGCAGTGAGTCCTCTTTATTCGAGAACGATATTACTTGATTTATTCATTTATTAATTCAGTTAGTTTTCAGTTTATGGAGTTAGTTGGAGACATGTTCCCTCAACTCCTTATTCAGACAGTACTTAGAGGTTTTCAGATTTAGTATTTAGATTCAGTTGTTTTGGGTATTTGTAACCCACAGGGATGTTATGTTTTGACAGTTTCTTTATTCAGTTGAACCTTATGGCTTATTGTTCATGTTTTCCGTATTTTACAAGTATATTATGCAGTGCATAGATATAGATATCAGTCATGGGTTAGTTTGTGGTCCTTCGGGGTCATAAGCACCGTGTAACATTTTGGTTCAATAAATCGGGGCGTTACAAACTTGGTATCAGATGCTAAGGTTCAATAAAGTCCTAGGAAGTCTGAAAGTCGCATCTAGTAGAGTCTTGTATATGGGTATGTTACGCGCCACATTTATGTGCAGGTGGCTATAAGATATTTTAGGAACAGTTTCCCTCTTTCAGTATTCATGTCATGCTAGTGAGCATAATCTCAAGTTAAACTCCCATTCTAATCCATTCTTCTCTCTATCTCAGAGTATGCCTCTAAAGAGAAGAAACCAGTCAGCTCCTCAGCCCGAAGATCCTTTGGGCGAACATGTTTCTCATGCGGAGTTTAGAGCCACATTAACCACACTTGCTCAGTCTGTGGCTTCCCACAATGAACGGCCACCAGCTATTCCGGCTAATCCAGTGGCAAATTCCGCAGCAGCTAGGATTTGGGACTTCACCCGAATGAACCCTCCTTCTTTCACAGGGTCTAAGTCTGATGAAGACCCTCAGGAGTTCATTAACCAAGTCCAGAAGGTCATTGACATCATGGGTGTTACTTCTGTTCAGAGTACTGAGTTAGCCTTATATCAGTTGCAAGATGTGGCTCGCACTTGGTATAAGTAGTGGAAATTCGAGAGGGTAGATGGTGCAGGTCCTATTGAGTGGGAGGAATTTGTCACGGATTTCTTAGACAGATTCTTTCCCCAAGAGCTGAGGGAATCCAAAGTTCTTGAATTCATCAACCTCGGTCAGGGAAACATGACGGTTAGGGAGTATTCTCTCATATTTACTCATCTAGCCAGATATGCCCCTCATGTGGTTGCAGACAATAGGGATAAGATGAGCAAGTTCGTGTCAGGGGTGAACGATAGTGTGGTAAATGAGTGTAGGTCTGCGATGCTGAATTGTCATATGACTTTAGCTAGACTCATGACCCATGCCTAGCAAATAGAGGAGAAGAAGGTTTAAGACTAGAGAGAGGCAGAATAAGAGAGTAAGATCAGGCAGTTTCAGTTTTGCTCCACCCAAATCTGAGGGAGGAAGCCATTCACAGTTTCGTCCCAAGTCATCAGCTCCGGCTCATTCTACAGCCAGTGCTTCAGTTTCTTAGTTCAGAAAGGGTAACCAAGATAGAGCCCCAGGCTCTAAGTCTCAGGGCAGTGTTAGCAGTGCCCGAACTAATCCCCTATGTCAGACTTGTGGTAAGAACCACAAGGATATTTGCAGAGCCGGTAGTGATGTTTGTTTCGGATGTGGCAAGCCAGGCCACAGGATCAAGGATTGTCCTCAGTCAGGTCAGCAGAAACATCTCCATTCCCCAGCTCAGTCTGATCGCCCGAATTAGCAGGGTACCACTTCTAGTGCTAATAGTGGGAAACGCCCAAACAGAGTATATACTCTTCAGACCCGACAGGATCAGGAAAATTCTCCTGATGCCGTTACCGATACGTTGCAGATTTTCCATGTTCATGTTTACGCTTTGCTAGACCCAGGTGTATCCTTGTCTTTTGTTACTCCCTTTATAGCAGGAGATTTCAGAATCAGTCCTGAAATTCTTGTAGAGCCTTTTTCAGTCTCTACCCCAGTGGGTAAAACCATCATAGCCCGATGGGTATATAGGAACTGCCCGGTTATGATATTTCAGAAAGTCACCTCAGCAGATTTAGTCGAATTAGAGATGACTGATTTCGATGTCATTCTCGACATGGATTGGCTTCATTCCTGCTATGCCACAGTCGACTGTGGAAACAGAATAGTTCAGTTCCAGTTTTTGGATGAACCTTTCTTAGAGTGGCAGGGTAGTACTTCGTCTTTCAGGGTTCAGCTTGTTTCCTACCTTCGGGCAAGAAAAATGATTTCTAAGGGGTGTGTGTATCTTCTCGTGCACGTTAAGGACTCAAGTTCTGAATCAACCAGTCTCAAATCAGTCCCTGTAGTTAATGAATATTCTGATGTCTTTTCTGAAGATCTTCAAGGCATTCCTCCCAAAAGGGAAATAGATTTCGGCATAGACCTTCTCCCAGATACTCAGCCTATCTCTATTCCGCCATATAGAATGGCATCAGCAGAGCTCAGAGAGCTAAAAGATCAGTTGAAGAATCTCTTAGATAAGGGATTCATTAGACCCAGCATTTCCCCATGGGGTGCACCAGTCTTATTCGTGCGCAAGAAAGATGGTTCTCTCAGAATGTGTATCGATTACCGTCATCTCAACAAAGTTACGGTCAAGAACAGGTATCCACTTCCCAGAATAGATGATTTGTTCAACCAACTTCAGGGAGCCAGTTACTTCTCCAAGATAGACCTCAGATCAGGCTATCATCAGCTCAGAATTAGAGAATGTGACATTCCGAAGATAGCTTTCCGTACTTGGTATGGTCACTTCGAATTTTTAGTCATGTCCTTTGGTCTTACCAATGCACCTGCAGATTTCATGGACTCGATGAACCGGGTGTTCAAGCAGTACTTGGACATGTTCGTCATAGTCTTCATAGATGATATTCTGGTCTACTCTCGCACAGAGCATGATCATTTAGACCATCTCAGATTTGTTCTTCAGACTCTCAGAGATCATCAGCTATTCGCCAAGTTTAGCAAGTGTGAATTTTGGCTAAGATCAGTAGAAATCCTTGGACACATTTTCTCCGGTGATGGCATTAGAGTAGATCCTCAGAAAATCGAAGCAGTAAGGAATTGGCCTCGCCCTGTCTCTCCATTAGATATCAGGAGTTTTTTGGGTTTGGCTGGCTATTACAGACGGTTTGTCGAGGGATTTTCTTTTGTTGCATCTCCTATGTCCAGATTAACTCAGAATAAGGTCAAGTTTCAATGGTCAGATTCATGCGAGAAGAGTTTTCAGGAATTAAAGACTCGACTCACCTCAGCTCCAGTTCTAACCCTTCCAGATGGTTCAGACAATTTCGTGGTATATTGTGATGCATCCAGAGTAGGTTTAGGTTATGTCCTCATGCAGCATGGTAAGGTCATAGCCTATGCCTCCAGACAGTTAAAGCCACATGAGAAGAATTATCCTACTCATGATCTTAAGTTAGCAGTAGTAGTCTTTTCCTTAAACATTTGGAGGCATTATCTTTACTGATTTCATGTAGACGTAGTCACAGATCATAAGAGTCTCCAGTATGTATTTTCTCAGAAAGATCTCAATCTTCATCAGAAAAGGTGGTTAGAGCTCTTGAAGGATTATGACATGAGTGTCCTTTACCATCCGGGCAAGGCCAACGTTGTGGACGATGCTCTTAGTAGACTCTCCATGGGTAGTATTTCTCACATTGAGGATAGCAAGAAGAAAATAGCTCAGGAAATCCATCAGCTCGCCAGACTAGGCGTTCGCTTAGTCGACTCTTCAGAGGGTGGTGTATATGTTCAGAGTAGTTCAGAGTCATCTCTAGTTTCCGAGGTAAAAGAAAAGCAAGACAGGGATTCTAGCCTTGTCAAGCTAAAGAAGTCAGTTCAGGATCAGCATGTTGATATTTTCTCCCAAGGGGAAGATGGTGTTCTTTGTTGTCAGGGTCGTTTGTGCGTTCTAGGTGTAGATGACTTGAGGCAACAAATTCTTGTAAAAACGCATGGTGCACGGTACTCTATTCATCCAGGGGCCACTAAGATTTACCGTGACTTGCAGGAGATCTATTGGTGGAGTGGGATGAAAAGAGATGTTGCAGAGTTTATGGCTAAGTGCTCTACATGTCAGCAGGTTAAGATAGATCATCAGAAACCTAGTGGTTCCATGCAGGAGTTCACCATTCCTATTTGGAAGTGGGAAGAAGTGAACATGGACTTCGTGATGGGCTTGCCTTGTACTCGTAGTCAGCATGATTCAGTTTGTGTCATCGTAGACAGAATAACCAAATCAGCTCATTTACTTCCAATTCGTACTTCTTACTCAACCGAGGATTATGCCAAACTCTACATCAGGGAGTTAGTCAGATTACACGGTGTTCCCTCATCTATTATCTCAGACAGAGGTACCCAGTTTACCTCTCACTTTTGTAAAGCGTTCCAAAAAGGTCTTGGTACCCAAGTCCATCTCAGTACAACATTTCATCCTCAGACAGATGGTCAAGCAGAAAGGACCATTCAGACTCTCGAAGATATGCTAAGGACGTGAGCAATTGATTTCAAAGGAAGTTGGGATGACCACTTGCCTTGGGTTGAATTTTCATAAATAATAGCTATCATTCCAGTATTCAGATGGCTTCATTCGAAGCTCTCTATGGTAGGAGGTGTAGATCTCCAATCGGTTGGTTCGAAGTTAGTGAGGCCTCAGTCATAGGTCTTGACTTGGTATTCGACGCCTTAGAGAAAGTTCAGTTGATCCGAGAGAGACTCTGGGCTGCTCAGAGTCGAAAGAAAGAAGTCATATGCAGATGTTCGTAGAAAAGATCTCGAGTTCCAGGTCAACGACTATGTCTATCTTAAGATCTCTCCCATGAAGGGAGTGAAGAGGTTCGAAAAGAAAGGGAAACTCAGTCCTCGCTATGTCGGTCCCTTTAGGATTCTCAGTCTCTTCAGCAAGGTAGCTTATGAGCTCGAATTTCCTTCAGATCTAGCCTCAGTCCATCCAGTCTTCCATGTCTCTTTTCTCAAGAAGTGCATAGGTGACCCAACAGTTGTAGTCCCTATTCAGAGCATTGAAATTCAGAACAATCTCTCTAATGAAGAGATTTCAGTTGAAATCTTAGACTATCAGACTCGTCGATTGAGGAACAAAGAAGTCCCTCTAGTCAAAGTTCTTTGGAAAAATCAGTCTCATGAGGGAGTTACTTGGGAAACACAAGAAGATATGCGTACCAAGTACCCTCACCTTTTCTTCGCCAATTCAGATCAAGCTCAAGGTAACAGTCCTTCTTAATCTTATTCAGTTTCACGTTCAGCATTCAATATAAACTTGGTATCTATTTCCATTGCATACTCAGACATGTGTTCATGTTTCGGTACATTATTTATGCATCAGCTATGCATTCTCACCATGAGAAGCTCAGTTTATCAGATTACTCAGTTACGTATTCATGTATCAGTTATCCATGCATCAGATATGCATGATCAGTATTCTATGTACAGTTTGTCAGTCATGAGATCATATTCCAGCTATTCATGTTCAGATCATTGTTTCCCCTCCTAGTCAGTTTCATTCGAGGACGAATGTTCTAAAGGGGGAGATATTGTAATACCCGCGTCTTTTTCCTAGCTAGAAATTATTTCAAGAATGCTAGGACTTACTTTGAAATGCAAATTTGTTTTTGTACATGTAGTATTTTTGAGATTTTCACTTTCTATCACGTGGGAAATTGAGTTGGCTTTCCAACGATACCAATTTCGTCCAAATCCGACATCAGACGAAGGAGTTATGGACGTTTTACTCGGAACGGTCGGAATCGCCCAGGTGCGACGGCCCAGTTGGCGGAATATCAAATTAGTGACGGACCACCACTTGGACCGTCACTTCCAAGGTAGAAGGTTTCCATTTTGGTTAAGTCCTGACGGGAAAGTTAACGGACCGTCAACTTAGTGATGGACCACCACTTGGACCGTCAAAGCGATGCCAGTTAAGCCATGTTCTGGATAAGGACTGACGGACCGTCAAAGTTGTGACGTACCGTCAGCTAGGCCGTCAGTCGGATCGTCATAGGCCATGTTCAGCTTATTTCCAGGTAATTTTAACAGGGGTATTTTGGTCACTTATCACCCGCCTATATATACCCAGATAAGTACGAATTCAGCCATTTTGCTCACTTTTATTTTACAAACAACAACTAGGGTTTCTCCCTAAATTAAATCTTCAAGACCAAGACTCAATCTTCTTCAAGAATCAAAGGATTTCAAATCCTTCCAGTTTAAAAACATCAAGAATCTTGAGTCAGGTATGCGTTGTGTTCATCTATGGATCCCTTTCGTTCATAGAGTTCAAGAACCATAATTTTAAATGAGAAACTTTGATTTCCTTGTTGCTATGTGATGTTGTTCATGTCAATGACCATTTTTTAAACTTCAGAATATTATTTTAAGATGATTTTCATGAAGTATGCATGTTGTGGTTAAAACCCATGAAATTGGGTGGTTGGTTCAAGATGATTAATATTTGTTGAGAAAACCTATGCCCGAGGTGTGCATGCAAGGTGTTTGTTAAAATGCCTAGGATGCTAGAAGTTCATATTTACATGATTCTATGATATCTAAATGACAAGTCCATATTAGCTATACACTCAATATGAATTCCATGCTATTTATGTGTTGTTATTATTGTGGTGTGAAGCATGTATGATAATGGAATTATAGAACATGTACACGAAATGTATCCATGATTTCCCTACCATGTTTTAGATGTTGAATAGACTCATGAAGCACACTATCCCTTACTTATGATATGATGAATTGTGGACTCAAATCTTGTGATCAAGTCATGTCATGTGTGTCAGTTTCCTTCTATCGAGTCCTGGGGGTATTCATACCCGAAACTATAGTTGTGTGCCTAGAGCCATGTTATGTTGTCACGATATCTTCAGTCAAGCCACGTTCCATAGAATTCAGTCAGTCATGTGACTCAGGAAACCTCAGAAACCTCATGATCTCAGTCAGTTATCAGTATTATTCCGCCAGTCAACGAAAATTTAGTAAACCCAGTTCATGTATAGTCAGTTAAATCATGTTCAGTCTCTTTAGATGGGAGTAGGAGTTAGCACTGAGCGAACCTAAGGATGGGAACTCACCTGCTTCAGATGAAGGTGTAATTCTGAGAAGCAATCCTTGCGTTCCAGAACTATGTAGCCAGCATAGGTTGAGACATCAACACTGCCAGCTTGAGGGTTGATGGGGCGGACATCCGCCATTCTCTTTTGGGGACACCGCCATATTTGAGGGTCACTCACAATATGTCTTTACCCATGGCACGGTATTGATACCCTTCTAATCAGGGCAACGATTGGAACCTAGTTCAACTACTTTAGCATACATGGGGCATGTCGGTTAAACAACTACCTCTCACAGTTTCAGTATCAGTCTCAGAAAAAGAACTCAGATAGTTCTTCAGATATCAGTATACCAAGACTGTTAGATACAATCAAACTCAGTTATAGCACGGGACTCAGAAAGTTCCACCAGATTCAGGACTGTCAGACACAGTCGTTAATATTATCAGAACTACAGTTTCAGCCATGTATTAGCGTACAGATTTAGTTATCACGTACTCACAATCTCAGTTACTATGTATGTATGTTTGCACTCTTACGTTCATATCATTCAGTCAGTTAGCATTATTCATTCATATAAACCCTTCGCTTTAGCCTACCTTACTCGGATACTCAGTACTCCAGTTGTACTGACGCATTTGCGCTATGGTGCTTTCTTTTCATGTTACACCATAGGTTTAGAGACACGAGTTCCAGACCAGCAGTAGTAGTCGCATTCAGCACACAGAGTTGCAGTAAGTCCTCTTTATTTGAGGATGATATTACTTGATTTATTCATTTATTAATTCAGTTAGTTTTTATTTTATGGAGTTAGTTGGAGACATGTTCCCTCAACTTCTTATTCAGACAGTACTTAGAGGTTTTCAGATTTAGTATTCAGATTCAGTTTAGATTCAGTTGTTTTGGGTATTTGTTACCTACAAGGATGTCATGTTATGATAGTTTTTTTATTCAGTTGAACCTTATGGCTTATTGTTCATGTTTTCCGCATTTTACAAGTATATTATGTAGTGCACAGGTGTAGATATCAGTCATGGGTTAGTTTGTGGTCCTTCGGGGTCATAAGCACCGTGTAACATTCCGGTTCAGAAAATTGGGGAGTTACAATTTCATCCTCATATAATACTTATTCATGAAATATTTGTACCACTGTGGAAATACTGGAAACACTAACTTTTTCTGACAGAAAATGTAGTATCTTAAGAAACCCTCCTCGAGGGATATGCTGGGGAGGAGATACGAATATGGATTGGATATAGATGTTATACAGGTTGACGTCCCCCTCCCCCATAGGTCCTACCTCGAGAACCTTTAGCTCCATATGTGTATACGGAGGTTGTGAGACAACCTCATGCATTACATCATCATCATTTTCATTGCACTTACCTTATTGTTCCTATGTTGTGATTGCATATCTGTCTTTGTCTTGTTATCTATCCATTTGTTCTATCTGCCTCTACTTGTACAGGATGTTCATGCATATGTTTGCTCTTCTTTCTTCTACTTGAATATGATATATATGTATACTTGTATTCCTTCTTTTTTTTGTTGTAATATATGTGAGTATTATAGAACTACTAGTGAAAACGGTGTGTGTAACGCCTCGATTAATTTTAAAATTTATTTTAATATTTTAGATGAGTATAACTCTTAGTTCATAGAGATTTATGTGGTACATATATTTTAAAGAAAATTATATTATTTTGTGTGTGAATATATATATATATTTGTGTATGTGTGTGTATGTAAATATAGTGTATGCAATGCGTAAAGGAAATAAATGAATTTAAAAAAAATAAATGAATTAATTTAGTACTTTAAATAAGTACAACTTTTGATCTATGAAAGGTTATTAAGTGGTGTGTACATGCTTGATAAGAAATTATATTTTGTACAATGTATTGTTGTGCCAAAGATGGTAACAAAATTAAAGTGTGCTCTTTATTTGTACTAAGATGCTAATATTAGAAAGTGGTGGAGATATTTTATAACATTTCCAATAAGCAAATGGTTATTATAATATTTAGTGCTAAGGGGAGGGGGGCATTAACACTTTCACTGAAAGTGTTCCAGAAACCAAATAAGTGTGCCCTCCCTTGTACCTTTACCTCTCGTTTCTTACTCCTCTATTTCTCTGCTTCCCACCAAAAAGAAAAGAAAATTATTTTGAAGAATCAGGTGGAGGATTAAGGACTAGGAAAGAATTTCTGCACATGAGAGGCATATCGCTACAACCCTAAGCTAGTCTTTATTCGAGAAATTCTTAAATTCTATCAAGAATTCAAGTTGGGGTTAATTCTCAAAAAGGTAACTTTTATTCACTTCGTACTTGAATTTAATTATAGAATATATGTTGAGATGTAATACCAGTTGTTGATTGTTGTTTAATTGAATCCTTGCACTCTTTTTGGAGTGAATTCTTGACAAGGGAAAATTGCAAGAAAATAGGGGGTTTTAGGGATTTCTATCAATTGGTTGATTTAATGGTGTATTGTATTAGTTGGAAAAGTTAGAACTCATTTCGGATTATTGTTAAGAAATTACATTGGTTTCGGGCGTAATCGAAGAGTGTTGAATTAAATTGTTAAATGTTCCTATGAGTTACTAATGGACACATATGTTACCCTTGTAGTTAGTGAATTGCCTAGTGAATAGCGAAAGTTTCTGGTTGGAAACATAAAAGTTGTACTCCCGCGGGTTGAGTTATTTGAGGCTCGAAATACTATCATAGCTAAATAAGCACTAAGGTATGTAAAGCTAAAACCTCATTCTTTTTTAAGACACAATCGATTGTCACTTGTTTCTCCTAAAATAATCAATATAGCCTACTTGAATAGGTGAATAGAGCCTTCACTTCCTATACGTTTAACCTACAACTACATGCCTAATATGCCCTTAATATCTGTACGTACATTCCATTTGAAATTTCTTTCTTCTGCATTTATTTTTTGAAGTCACAATATTCATGTTTCTCTTGTCAAGACAAGTATCAATAGAGTTCCGCCTGATAATACTTATTCATTATAAATTCTTAGAAGTTCCATATAGGTGTCACATGCTATAAATTAAAGTAAATGGCCATAACATAGCTGCACTAGTATAGCTGACCACATAGCGATGCATTATAAGTTGATATAATAAAAGGACTAGCGTTTAAATATATAGATCATATTAAGAAAGTTAGTTGTATATGAAATACTATATGATTGTCTAAATAACCATCATTATAATTTACTTGGGCCTATAAGACAGTATATGTTAAAGGTTTATCATTATCGAAGGAGGGTATTAGGTTTTGCTTGGCACACGCGTGACGTAATTTTGTGCATAGAATTTTGATCATACCACTACAGTGAGCCCAAACATTATGGAGTACCCGCCCTTGTGGCATTATTTGCATTTAGAGTCAGCTGGGGTACCCCTGACTCGAGCCAATATATGACACATATGGCCTGCGGGCAAACCCTTATAGTGAGCCCCAAGGAGGGGCGTACCCTATATCAGACCGCGATTACAATTATACGTATAAAATCATAGTCAGGAGTATCTGGGTAAAACATATGGTACACTTGATATAGAATGCCCTTGGTGGGCTATCATATGATTATTTATATTAAAAGTGGGCATAGGACATCACTTAGGAAAATTACTAGGCCCTTAATAACGATGATTTACTCATAAGCGGTTACATGATAAGTTAATAAGGAATATACATACGTAATAGTCTTATATGGTGTATTTTTCACCCGTTCTTTCATAGGTTATAGTTTTATACAAGAGGTTCTAGTATTCAGTCGTCCGTAATTGCTCATTCTATTGTTTGACTCATTAAGCATCCTTGTACGTTTACTTGTTATTCTGTCTGCTTTACATACTAGTACATATTTTATATGTACGAACGTCCCTACGTTCGGGGGAACTGTGTTTTTGTAAATATAGGATCAGGTATATTGATGAGCAGAATTCTATACTAGGCACTTGTTCATATTCAGCAAAGTAGTCGGTGAGCTCCTATCTTGTCTGGGCTATTAAACGTCGAGTACTATTTAATCATATTTATAGTTATAGTTTGGGTATGTAGGACCCCTTACCAGTCCACCTTCTCTAGTACAGTTATAATTTCTCTTAGAGGCTTCATAGACCGAGATAAGTTCTCATACGTGGTCATAGTTCCATATGTTTATATCAAATAAGTGTTCAATGAGATAGAATTGAGTTGTACATAGCCCTTTATCATTGTTTGTAAATTGTAACTCCTCCGCATAGTATATATGTCAATCACATAGTTGATGCTCATACGGTTCTTGTCCATCCTGTCTAGGCTAGGCTAGGGGCGTGACAGTGTGGGCTACCGTTGTGGGATATTTTTTGATTGCAAGTTACGTACCCATAGTGTGTATTTTGTATGTTTTATTATCTATTTTGCTCATTCGTCCTATAATACCTACTGAGTACAAGTGGATTGTACTCACCCTTACTGTACCCTTTTGGTGTAGATTCTGATTTGGGTGCGCCCCACATTAGTTGATTCGGGTGATATTTGGAGTTTTACGAGGTAGCGGTTGATTTCATGCGTCCGGGGTCTATTATTATCTCTTCTTATTAGACTATGTCTTTATTAGTATTCTGAGGGAGCTTTTCCTATTTTAGATATCATTTGTTTTTGGACTTCGAGTTATACTAGTTATGTTCTTGCGCTGTGACACCAGATTTTGGGACTTTGGAATGATATCTTTGGTTTTACACTTTCCGCATATACTATGTTGATGTGGTTTAGCTTCGTTCTAGGAACCCTTCATTGGTTATTGGTGTTATTTTTCTTTTTATATCAGTTTAGGTGATAGGCTTACTTGTCAAGGCTTACCACGACAAGTACCATCATGACCCTTGGTTTTTAGGTCGTGACATTTATGAATTCAAATTGTGACTTAAACAAGGTCACAAAATCAACTATCTGCACACTTTCGTCTTTCAAGTTTGTATATTGAATGTACCACAATGTATAACATTTGCATATTTGAATAACAAATAGAATTATTTCGTCGACCGGTAAAATATGTACCTTGCCCTTCCTTAAAAGTTGCTACTTTTTTTGTCTTGTGTTTTGCTTATCAAATGAATTTGTTGTTGTTGCAGTTTTCCTTTTATATATGCTATGTGATCCTCCCTCCAATACATATTTTATTTCTTTCCTTTTGTATGTTTTTTAATTTGTATTACTCCCTTTG
This sequence comes from Capsicum pubescens, assembly GCA_030864215.1. Classification (NCBI taxonomy): domain Eukaryota; kingdom Viridiplantae; phylum Streptophyta; class Magnoliopsida; order Solanales; family Solanaceae; genus Capsicum; species Capsicum pubescens. The sequence continues at coordinate 226,162,238 of CM061549.1, forward strand.
TCTTAATTTATAGGGATAATTTCAATATATACAATAAAGTAATTAGTTTAACAAATATAGTCATGTTTTTATTTACATAAAATCTAGTCAAAAGTAAAAAAGTTATGGGCTTTTAGCCATGGTTCACTCTGGCTTAAGGATGCAGAACTCGCGGCTAATAGTTACATATATATAATGTATATGTAATGTATATATACAAATAAAATAGTTATGTAATGTATCGAATATTGTATAAATGTGTATCAATATTGTATAGATGATGTATACATATGCATTGATATTGTATAAAAGTTACGTAATATATCAATATTATATAAATAATGTATAAACAAGTAGCGATCTTCTTCTTTTCTATCTTCCTTCTTCTTGGCTCAAATTCCACAATTCAAGTGAAATTCATTGGAGAATTTTTTTTTCCTCCGACATTGCACTTGCATTTGGCCTTAATATGCATATTTACAGAGCCTTGAATTGAAAAAGTAATTTGTCTGCATACAATAATGTTTTGCAGAAAGCTCCAAAGTTTTAACATCAAAGTAAAGACAATATCTTGTACAAAATTTTAACTGCAGATGAAGCTACAAAATATTTTGGATATCATTAGCATGGCCTTTTCCCCAATTATAACAAAATAATGGCAAATCTAAGGACCTAAATCCTCTCCAGGAAATTCTACACCATGTGCTACAAAAGTGGAGAAAAACTCATAATGCAGATCTACATTTTATCTTGACCTCAAACTACATTCCTCAATATGAGTTGGGAAAATAAGATTATTACTTCCTCCGTCCATCTTTATTTGTCCACTTTTTTATTTTAAGATGCCCAATAATACTTATCTATTTAAAAAAAAATTAATGAATAATTTATCTATTTTTATCCATTTTACCCTTAATTTTAAATACAGTCGATCACTCACTGCATTTTTCAAAGCAACAAATTTATGATGTTCAAAGAGTGATATATTAAAATCACTTCACTATTTATTATTTCTTAACGTATGTATCAAGTCAAAAGCGGACTAGTATTTATTGATAGAGGGGGTACTTAGAATTTTATATCATCTAGTAAGAGTGCCAATGTTAGAAGTGTTTTCATCATAATCTTGAGGATTGTGCATCAATTCTCAAGGAAGAAGAGTTGAAGTTACTTTTATGTAGAAGTGATCAGCATTTCTCTATTACAGTGATACGATTATCTCCAATCATCAATAATCTTATTTATGGTAGGTAAATAGGAATATTCTAATTTGTATATGCTTCAAATTCAAGTGCAGCGGTCATTAAAGAACTTGATTTGAAAGTTCTTTCAATTTCGACCAATACAGAATCTCCTTTGAACAGTTTCAAATTTTAGTTATGAACTTCACTCAATGTTTTAAGTCTTTTGATATACAATTTATTTGAAATGATTCATGTTTGAGGCACACTGAATTTTAAAGAATTAGTTAGGAAAGGGAGGAGGAGGAGGAGAAGAAGTGACGAAGCAAAAGCCCTGAAGAAGAAGCCAAAGAAGAAGCAACAAACAAAAGTTTTTTTAGGCTATTCTGGGTTAAAAAAAAAAGCCGAGCAATTATTTTAAGAAGTAAAATAGGCCAACGAGTTATTTTGAGAAACAACAAATAAAAGAAGCCATTTTTTTGTAAGAAAAAAAAACAAATAAAAGGGTCATTTTTTGTGTAAAAATTTAACCCAGTGATCATTTTGCTAAAAAGATATCACGATCCAAAATAGACACGTGATGATACTTGTGGAACTCTCCGAACAAGTAAGCCTAATCCAATTCTAAAGAACAAGAATAAAGGAAAATATAAATAGATGCAAAAGAATAAGTAATCCCAAATATATAATCGAGACACAAACCTTCGAAAATACATCATAAGTCTGGTTATCACTAGTAAAATCTTCTAATACAGATTCAGAATAACAACAATTGTCTAGAATAACTTAGATGCGGATAAAACATAAAACATAAGTAGAGAGATACGAGAAGTTCCAAAGTATGACAGTCACTACCTTAATCTCCATAATATCCATTGTTTAAGGAACACAATCTACAATCTAACACTCAAACACTCAAACCAATACCTGCATGAGGTGTAGAAATACAAAAAAGGATGAAAAGCAAGGATGAGTATCAAAATCACGTGTACTCAACAAGCTCATCGAAAACCAATCCTAATTCAAAGCGATGGTAAGAACTGCCACCCCAATTATCCAAGATTTACCCAAATAGATCTGTAATCGTCAAATTCTCAACTTTATCCTAATAGGGTAACCCAACACAATAGTCATAACATTATCCATAAATAGGGTAGGCACATAGCTCTAGGTGAGTCAATGCAGTCACTCTATGATCAACAAGAATAAGAAATCATTTATAAGAAAGACTCATTAACACAGTATATCAGACTCAGTTATCTTATTTAATCAATAATTTGTGATAAAGTAGTGAAAATGTACAGGCATGTGTACGTCATGCTACAACTAGGTATGATCCTACATATCTCACAAATCAAGCCATAGTCATACCTCATGTCTTATGTATACCTCAACTCCCAAATTAACCAAGAAGTAGAATAGCATGATGTAACAAAGTGAAATGAATGCTCAATACACAATATCACAAACAAGGATCAATCATTATAATTAATATAAAAGTAAACAGTCAACGACAATATCAAATTAGACCAAGGAAATGATATGCAATGCAAGTGATGAAATGCAATGTGATGATGATGATGAATGATTGAAAGTCATCGCATGACTTTTTGTATATACCTACTGAGCCTCAAGGCTCTCAAGATAGGACCAATGGGGGTTTCGCAGCCCTCATACTTTTATAACCTCAATCTCATGTCTCAAGTCAATCTTATCGGCACTTCCCTTGGTATAGATGTTTTAGAAAATGTCTCATTTTCTTATAAAATAAGAGTGGGTCGGTGTTACCAATGTCTCATGAATATGCATGCGTGATATGAGGATGTAATGCTCACAATCAATCCGTCTAAAGACAAAAAAACCCATTCAATACATGTATAAGTGAGCTCAGAATTAATTCAATATATCAATAATTTTATGATATTAGTTTTCACTTGACACTACCAACATAAATAGTCACATAGTTATCAATATTATCATTTTAAACCCCTTACTTGGGCATCACTATAATGAATATGCAATTAAATGCTCATATAAGGCCTACAATGTCAAGTCAAGCCCCACCACTCGAGCGACAGTAATGTATAAGGCATTTAATGCACAAGCATGATCAATAACATCAAGTCAAGTCCCCACACAGACATCACAATAATATACCCTTTCAAATAAAAAGGAATATACACATAAGCTCCCATTCGGGCGTACAATCATACATAATTATTCAAGTTCATAATGAAGTTCGCATAAGCGTCATACGAGCAGCACGAAATAAACAATAAATCTCAATAATAATATATCACGAACTACCCAAACCTAACTTGGTCCATACTATAAGCTTCATCAACTATTACAAGTCTATTCATATTTTAAGTATCCTCTAAATCTCAATCATTTCATTAAATAACGATAATAAATAATCATTCCCTAAAGAGTCACTAAAACCTAAATTATTATATCAAAGCCCACTAAACACGATAAGTATTTATTAAGTCATCTATCTACCTTCTACTTTAAGTGGTCATTTGGTTGGAAAAGAGTTATCTCGGAGTAAGTTATTCCGGAATTAGTTATCCCAGGATTAGTTATCCACCATGTAATAGGATAACTTATCCCATCACTATGGTGTAAATGGTGGGATAAACAATCTTGGTACTAATTAATACCTCACACCAAATAAGGAATAGAATAGTCCTTTATTTTATGTCGGGACTATTTATCTCTTATACCTCACACCAAACGACTCCTAAGGATATTCACAAGAAGTAAGACTAATTAGGATAAGAAACTATATAACTACAATCCATCAAGGACTCCGGTGCACACAGAGATGCTCGTGATTTCACCGAACCCCCAATCCTATATGACATGCAAAATGCAATAAACAAACATACAATACATAAACACTTTGAAAAAAGTCAAGGTACATCTCGATCGAAAGCTTAACTCTCTCGAATCAACATCAACACGCCCAATCTAATCAAATATGATATCTACAAGTCAAAAGAATTACATCGACACCCATATCGACTATATTTATTTGGGTCCAAAATCTGCTTTGAAAATCATTTTCGAAAACATAAGAATAAAACCAAAATTTTATTTATGAATAAAGTTTTTCATATCAATAGGAGTCAATAGTTAAAAACTCAAGTAAAAATGAGTATAACTCGAATCTCAAATCGAAGGAAAATAATTTACACTTTATCAGGTGAAAATCCCAAAATCACATTTAAAATCAGGGATTTAAAGTTGTTTTGAAGATGAAATTATTGGGAAACGATGGAAGAAAGATTTGAAAATTTACCCATAAAAGATATATTGAAAAGCTCTTTGAGATCGTTCAAAACTGAGCTCTCAAAGGTGAAATGTGGTGAAAATGAGATGTTTGATCAAGAAGGGGACTTAAATTGTCCAGGTAAGTAATGGTTGTCGCGAATGCGGATCCCTAGTCGTGAACATAAAGCTAAACCTAACCAAAACTCCGTGATCACAGATAAAACACTGCGAAGACGATGAAGAAACGAACCCTACCTACAAGTTACTCGTCGCAATCAAAGTATCCACCGTTGTGATTGTGATGAGGCAAAATTTTCTCTTCGGAAATGCAAAGTGGTTATCATGAACGTCAAAGTTAGAAAATTATTGCTTCACGAACATGACAAAGGAGGTTGCGAATACAAAGGAAGAAAGGTCATGCACCAACAACAACTGAAACCAACAAAGCCAAGTCAAAACTCTCTCAACGAACATTTGAGACTCGTTCAGAACCCTACAAAAACAAATCAATAATGCTACTAGGCTAATTTCAACATTTTGGATTAACCCTCGGGACCCCTTTTAGGATAATTTAAGAAGTTTTCAAATGGAGGGTCAAAACGAAAAAAAAGGCTCGTTACCGGAACTAACCATGCTACTAACCTGTAATTGATGTTTCGAATCTAATGAATTTAGAATCATCATCTAGGGCTCGAGTCACAAAATATTGATCAAAGTTAAACTAACATCTTTTAAGGGTGTTCAATACCATAAATTCATATGTTCAAACGCATCAAGAACCATGCCAACCATCCCCATAACTCTTAATTGAGGTAAAGCAACCATAGAGAAGGAAAAAATAATCAAAATACAGAAATTTCTAAGAACTAGTATGAGGGTTATTATAGTATCAACCACTAAAATTCAAGTTCGTCCTCGAATGTACAAGTAAGAAAATATCAAAAAATGGGTGTAGGATAGAAAATACCCTTAAGAGACATCAAACAAGCACTCCAACATGGAGTCACAATCATGGAATGACCGATCTCACCATAGAACCAAAATATATATCACATAAGGACTTACTAGGTCACAACACTAGCATCTAAGGCCAAATTCTCAATGAAATTGAATTTCTATATTTTTGAACTTGCTCTAAAACAAAAATCTGAGTCAAACTCAATAGTATGAATAAATATACCAGGCTAAGCTAAACCTAACCAAGGCATCTAAATACACTAGTTAAGACCACAAACAAAAGATCATCCTCAGATCTACCAAAAACCAAGGAACTCATAATTCACATCATTATCCACTAAAACACTAAATCAACCTACCTAAGACCGATACTATCACTATCAAACCAAACTACACAACAACCCTAGGATAAACTACTAGGCCAGGAACTGGTATCAAAGCTACACAAAACCTCAAAAGTCACACTCAACACACTAGATCACCACTCAATAGTCAAAACCTACAACTTAACGCTTGAGGCAACTAAGAATCACCATAACACTCTATAAATCATACGCATGAAAGCTCTAAATAACACCAAAAACTCAATCTACTCATCACAATAATGCATCCAGTCCTCAATACTCAAAAGCCATCAAACAACCTGAAGTTCTTACTAACTTGGTGAAACAAGGAGCCTTTTCGACCCCGCTCACGTACGGAACCCATCGTAATAGAAAATGATCAGCTCATAGAGAAAGTGCAAAATTACTATATCTCACTAAAGGACACTCGAATCATAGATCAAACTCAGAGAATCACTACTAGACTTTGCATAAACTACTAATGAATCATTTTATCAAGACTTTAAATTTTCAGCTCGAATTCATAACTAAACTTGACTATATCAAACTCTTTAAGAAAAAATTTCATAACCTCTCATTTGCTTAATTTTACATTCAACAATGTTTAACATAGGGATCATGGACTAATAAGGTACAACATAACACTAAGTCAATTCTCATCCAACATACCCTGACAAAAGGTCCACGAAGAATAACACATACTCTAATTGAAGCTTATGAGAAAGAATACTGGACCGAACCACTCTGCTACTACAAAATGACTCTACAGCTAATTTTTTATTTCCATTTAAAACTCTTTCCAAATCAAAACAAGAATCTCTCACAAGATGAAATACTTCAAATCTAATTGAGGAGTGTCTCAATACCATCAAATTCTATTATTTCCTGAAGGTCAATCACTAAGAAAGTAACAATCACAAGGCATAAACGCCTAAAAATCTTTCCTTATCCAATGAGAAGCTTTCAAAGGTAGTCCTTCCAAGTTGGTTGTAGCAAATTCGATCCACTACAAGATCTTCTTGCTCAATCTAGTAGCACCACTCATCATCCCACAAAGTCAATATCATCAATATGGTATTAACCCAAACCACAAACATATTGAAGTAACCCCCTAATACAACTAACTCATGCACACACACTATCGATAATACTTGCAGATAATTCTTCACAAGCATTCCAATTGTAACTTACCTTACTCACAACTCGATATCCCAATAATCAAAACACTTTCTTGATCCTAACTGATGCATGGCTCTTTAGAGAACCTCTGTATTGCCTTTTACAATCTAAATATGCCAAAACCCAACGTCGATCCACTAGTACTCAATAATATAACTATCAAAGAGAACACACTCAAATACACTAAAGTACCCCAAGACTTAAGAAATCAAATCTAATCCTGCTATGCACTATAAGTGAGTCACGACATAGGGTAGGTACACCCAATCCACCACTAAGGAAATATTTATGGGATAGAAAATATTAATAGCTCCAGCAAAAACTAAAGAATCATATCAAGACTTAATGTCGAATAAATAAACACATAGGAGAATGTAGAAACAAAGTCAAATACCACTAATGTATAATTAAGGCACGCTAAAAACCATACATATGGATAATGTACCAAAAACTTCTGCCTCATGTCTTTCATGTGGAAGCTGATATTGAGACTTGTCACTCTCAGAGCAACTGATGAAGAATTTATCCATCTAAGTTGTGGGCAATCCATCTTATAGTATCCAAGATCCTCACATAAGAATCAGCAAAAAAAGGTTGGAGCCCACTGAACTAGGCCTGAAGAACACGAACAACCACCCTGATCTAACCCTTTCTAAGCATAACCACAAATACCCTGGCATCCATCATGCATATCGCTATGATCATTAAATTCTTGGGCCTTCTAGCCCATAAACCTCTCATATATTTCATACAAACCCTTTTAAGAACACATGAGCAAATTGATCCATCAAAAAATGAGGTAATTCAACCGATCTACCCTCTACAAAGGTCCTTCATCACTGTCTAACTAGCCCAAAGAACTTAAAAAAAGTGAAGTCTACTCCATTAGAATACATCAAACCCTAAATGTGAAATATCTCACGGTAACTAAGCAAGAACATGTAAGCATCAAACCTATGATCTCCACTAAAATGAGGTGGACATGTACTTAAGAAATCTATTTATGCCATTCGTTTGAATTCAACTTGTATCTATTGTTTTGAATTAATTTGATCGCCATTCACATTGTTCTTCGTGGGTTCGACCCCAACTCTAAAGTTGGGTAAATATATTGACGACAACCGCCTTGCACTTAAGTTGACGTGTAAGTTGAGCGTTATAAAAAATAGCGCCGCTGTCGGGGAACAATTTGGTGTATTAAGTTAGTTTAAAATTTTAGTTACTTGCTTGAATTCAAGCTGGTACATATGTGTTTGTGAATTTTCTTTGTAGGTAGATTGTATTTTATTTTTACTTTTCTTGATGGAATTTTCTAACAAATATATGTTGGATAGCTAGAAGTCATGTCGTGATCCCCCATGTTCGTAATGTGACGGTCCACACTTCAGGAGAGATTGTAACTATGCTCCTCAAAGAGAGATGTAATCACCATCCCAATCCTATCGAAAGCATGGTTGTTATATGTGTGGACGCCTACAAAGACATTGGGATAAATGTCCAAACACCCTCTCCCCCTGTTAGACTAACTGAGTTGGTGGTTTTTCTTATGAGATTGATAGGTCTTATGAATAAATAAAGAAGGAGCAACATACCGAGTCCAATAGATATGACCTAAGGTTACTTGCTATTTTGGACCAAGTGGAAGCAACGGGGGAGAATATCAAAGACTTGCATAAATCCTATGAGGTGTTTCAATGGGTAAGTGTCAAGGCAAGAGAATCGAGCGAGGACATAATTCTTGCAAACCTCAATACCCCAACCATTTCTGAAGAGGAGGTTTATCAAGAAGAGAAACCAAGCTGTGATAATGAGCTTGGTATTGAAGATTCCTCAATGACTTTCCAATTATCTGAATTATATGAGGGATAAGAAGTCCAAATAAAATAAATGAGTCCAGAGTCAAGAGAAAAATCAAAGAAAAACTCATATGATGACTCTAACTCATTTTGGGGTGACAATGCTATGGAGGAAGCTAACCCAAAGTTAGGTGATTGACCTTATTCAACCCACTTTTCAAGATTGGTCATAGAGGATATGATGAGGATTCATCCTTTTGACTAAATGGAGAATTTTAGGGAGGTGAAGTTCGACTCTTGCATTTTGGAGTTTGTCATTTCGAAGGAGTACATGGAGCCCCGTCCATCAAAGGCCAAGATGCTCAACTTCTGAAGTACAAGGAATGGCCTATTGGTGTTCTTACTTTTACCCAAGGAGCAAATTTGAAAGAGCGATGTGAAGTTGAGTAAAAGAATTATGTCTTCAAATTGGCGATATTGGAGCTTTCTTACAATTTTACGACCTCTTCCAAGTTTCATCTTGGAAGATTAGAATTGTCTGTCCCTCTGTCGCTCATTGCATATTGAGCAAAAGTTGGGACAGAGATTTAAATTTTCTTAGTGGAGACATAAAGGGAAGGATTGAAACCATCGTGCTGCGATGTTAAACTAAGCACTTGATGGGAGCCAACCCATCACACCACGAAAAGTGGCCATATCCTTTTATCTATGTATGCTAGGGTAGATTTTGATTTTTGTTGATTGTTTGTGTGCACGCATAGTCCATAAAGTATTGGTTCTTAGAGGCATTTTGGTTGAATTTGGAAAGAAGGGATGTGTGAATTTGGCAAATGGACTAAGCTAGACATGCAGGAACCTGGGATGCTTGGTCTCAGTTACCGCGACCGTAGTTCGTGCCTCCGCGATCACGTAGACCATGTGATTTCGATCGCATAACTTGGACCGCGATCGTGGTTAACTCAGATTAAAAATACCATCCAAATGCCATGCACCCATGCACCTTAGTTTCAAATTTCTCATAATCTCCCTTAAATTTATGGTCTCTCAAGAGTATCCAAGGTTTCATCTAAAACCTTTTGCATCAGTTACCTGGTATGTAGTCTCAAACTCCGTTACATTTTCTATTATTGTAGGCTTAGGACATGTAGCTATAATTTAGCCTAAAATAGTGTTATAATGCCAAAACTATGCTTATTTGTAATTATAATTATGGTTAGCAGTTGTAGGATGTCTACACATCATTTGGGGAAGTCTTGAGTACCCATATTCCAAACTAGACTAGTTATAATTGACGTGTACAATAGGTGTCCATTCATTGCCCAAACGAGTCCAGCATGAATTCCTTCAAGTTACTAGCTAGGCTTATTTTTACCTGATCATAATGTTGTACACCTAGTTACAAGACAAAGTTGGTGTTAAGTTTTTGTCTTTTGATCAAATGGCAAAATTGTTGGTTGTGGTCCCAAGTATCACGACCGCGGTCCTGATGACCACGATCTTAGTAGCGCAATCGTGGTAAATGCTCCGTGATTGTCATACCTGAGGACAGTTGCCTGGAGAAACCCAACTTTTTGTACATCTATTTTTCACCCCAGAATCTCCTATAACAGTGCCACGTGTACTTTTCTTGTTAATCTAGCATATATTTTGCTTTGAAATTATTAAAAATGTTCTTAAGTGTCCTTTATACAGGTACTCAACTGCAGAATAGGAGACTTAGATGAATTTGGAGCCTTTCTTTTGGAAATCCAATACTGGTGTTACAAGAACCCCCTAAGGTCCAAGCTACACCTAGAATGGAGTATTTATATGACAAAGCCCCAGTGACGTTCCCAGAATTCTTTGAAGAAAATTTTGTTATCAGGGAACATGCTCTAAGACTATCCCAGGGGCCAGGAGAATCCTTCACTACTTACCATTCATATGCGGCTCAGTCCGACTACGAAATATATCAGGAGGAGCTAAAGAAGCAAGATGCTAGGGTCGCCAAATTGGAAAGAGCATATTCGACCTTGACAATATCACATAAGAACCTCCCGGAGTCACAGGAAAAGTTGTTGAAGAGGCAAAAGAAGAGAGAAAAATTATTCACCAAGATGTGGAGAGGGTTAAAGGGCATATTCAATGTGCATAAGCCTATAAAATATCTACCTTCATCGAGGAGCGACAGTAATGATGAAGCCACTTCTGAGGGGTCTGGTGTTAATAATGGTGGAGATGATGCAGGGTATACCATAGATGATAAAGATGATTTAGGGAGCATACTTTAATCTGAGCTTTCTAACTAGGTAGTAGGGGCACCGACAACTTTTCAGTTGGGGTGTGTAACATTCCACATTTTCGGGCTAAACATTGAACCATTGTTCTTACGTATGTAAAATATAATCCCATGATTTAATTTTGAATTCATGTTTCGTTATCTTTATATTAGTGTGTGAAGTGCTTTAGAGGTGAAAAATATTCATTGGAATCACTTTGAACAAAGTTGAGCTAAGAGCCTTTGATTCGTCCAAAGGTTGGTATTCGATTCTACAAGGGTATACTTTGAACGTCTATAACTTTGATATACATAGAATTTTTCAGCATAAGACCCACCAAATGATAGATAATTGAGTTAGCTTTCCAACGATACCAATGTTGCCTTACTTCGACACCTGAGTGAAAAGTTATAGTTTTTTTTGTGAGAGGCAGTAAGGGGTAGCGATAGCCCCGCACTGGGATGGCTATTCAACCCAACTAGGGATTACGTCACGAGGGATGATTAACCCAACTAGGGGTCACACGTGGGGGCTATTCCCCTATAGTTTTATCTTATTAAAGGTCAAGGGACACTTTGATCGTTTCCTCTCAACTCCAAACGTCGAAAGCACAAATTATAACACCCAAATAGACATTATTTGCCCATCTTCTTCAAATAAACTCACGTAAAAACCTACCCTTTTCCCAAGAATAATAATTCAAGATTTTTCTCTCAATAACACAAGGATTCAAACTTCAATTTCAAGGTTTCTTCAAGAATCCAAGAATTCAATTCATCCTTTTCAAGAAAGAAACCAAGAATTAAGTTCCCTAATTCAAGAATCTCAAGAAAGCTTTCAAGATCATCTCCTAGGGTTTCAAAGTCAAGTTCTCTATATCAAATCAAGTCTATTAAGGTATGTGGGGTTATGAATAAGGATACTCCTTTCATCCTTTTACCCAAAACTTAATTTTTAGTTAAGATTTCATGAATTGCAATTAGGGTTCATACCCAATTATCATTATTTGAAGATTATAATGTTACAAGTGATTTAAATGTTGAATTGCATGTCTATTTTCACATCTTTATGCGTGTGATATGATTTTTGCAGATTTTTAATTGAGTTTTAAGCATGATATTGTGATTCTTGATTTCATTACCTTGATATTGTTGAAATATTTCAATAAGTATATTGAGCATGACGTTTTGCCATGAATTTGCATGAGTTTAAAGCATGGGTTTTAAGCCCTAAGTCTAAGTATTGATATTTCAAGAAAATTGTGATTTTAAGCCTCTTTTATAACTTGTTTGCCAAGATTCAAGAAAGAAATTGATCTTTTGATCCTAAGCTAAGATAAATAATCCACATTGTTCATATAGTTTGAGATTTAAAGAAAGAGAAGCATAATTAGTTTTCATTATAATCCCTTATGCTATTTTAAGGTGGATTTTCTAAAGTTCTAAGCAAATGAATGGGAGTAGTATTTAGCATCGAGTTGGGTATGTTTCCAAGGTTTCATACCCCAAAACTACGTGCCACCATAGGATTAAGATTAAGTGTCCATAGTGGGCTAAGTCAGTGATCACTTAAGATAAGGTTATACTCCTTGGCAAGAGTATGACACCTCTCCCCAACGTGAGGTTTTCCCCTTAGGGGAACATGGTGTTAGACATCATGATAGCTCACATGGTGTATGTCGGTTGGAAGAATCTCCCAGAGTCCCTAAGTCCTAAAACAGAATAACAGAACAGTTTTTAGAAACTAAGCATAAAGGCTCACAATTTTACTCAGAAATTGTCTTACATAAGACATCAGTTATCAAATTTCAGACTTTAGTTTTTATATGATAAAGGTGAGTCTTTTTTCACTTAGCCTGCATGATTTGAAAAAACTATAAGATTACAACTATTCAGAACTAAGTGTGGTGGATCACAAGAATTACTTTTATGCTTTACTACTCATGATTTATGATTTGACAGTTTTGATTATTCAAGCCATGGTGAGTCACTTACACTTTGCATGTAGTTTTTGAAAGGTTGTTGAATATTTGTATTATTGTTTTACTTATGCATTCATCCTGATATGCTTAGTACATTCCAAGAGTACTAGTCCACATATACATCTATGTGCTACATTATTTAATAATGTAGGTATAAGTTGTAGCATACATATTATAATCAGACGGTTTGCAGCTTCCAGTCAGTAGGTGATGAGTCCTTTTGATTCAAGAGCTCGCGTCAGTCATATTTTGAGTAACATCTTCTTTTCTTTATTCATCTGTATTGATTAGGGATATTTCGGGGGTCATGCCCCGACTACCTATAATCAATACTAGTAGAGGCGTCATAGACAGTCAGTAGAGTTAATGTATTGGATTTCAGTTTTGTTTTGTATAAATAGAGTTGTATTCATTTGAATAGTTTTAATCTAAAGATATTCAGTAAAGATATGTTTTTCTCTTACTTCTTTCAAACTTATGTATTTTATTTAGTTGCTCATAAATTATTCCAGTACAAGGGTTAGCTTGGGATCACCTATGGTCCTAAGCACAGTGTGACGACTAGGGGTAGTCTCAGGTCATTACAAACTTGCTATCATAGCATAGAGTTCAATGTCCTAGGGTGTCTGTAAAGCCGTGTCCAGTAGAGACTTGCGAAACAGTACAATAACGTTCGTACTTTTCTTCGATAGGCTATTGGACATTTAAGAAATATTTCTTTTCCTTCATACTCTAGATCATGTAGTAAAGTTATTCTCTCATAAACTTCTGTCGATTCATGTGTTACTCCATAATCCTTCATGTATGACTTATCCTTAAGATGACATAACTAGTAAGTTCCAATTCCTCTTTAGATAACTCTCTCAGATTTACTATCAGTAATTTTAGAAGTTATACTAGAGGCTTGAGAGAAGCTCGCTAGTATGCTATAAGTTCCTCAAGTTGAAAGTTATGTCCTCATCCTTATGAGTTGTTCAGTTAATAAAGAATAAGATATGTATTCAGATTCCTCATAAACCCTTCAGTCCAGATAGTGCCCATGAGTAGAGATAGTAGGAACCTAGATTGTTAAATAGAGTTTGCATTTGAGGGATGTTGCAACCTAGAGTGTTATGATTTATAAGTAGTAAAACCTTCTTATAGTTGTAAGTGTAGGTTTAGAAGTATAGTAACAAGAAAGGTGGGAATGGAGATTGATTAGAATTATATAGATGAACTTATGCATGTTATCGAGTTTGTGTTAAGGTGATATGTCTTTGTGTGTTAGTTTAGGAGTAACGAATGTGGTACAGTTTCCTTGATTGGAAGTAGAGAAGGAGTTATTAGTTAAGGTGAATTATTGCTTGCTTAAAGTAGGAAAGGAATTTTGATGGTATTAAATGTGTTAGAAAAGTATAAGTTGTTGATGAAGGTATTTGGTGGTTGAGTATTGTGAATTTAGGCTTCTCTTGAGGTTGAAGGAGTTTAGTTGAAACTTATAGAGCTATGAAATTAATATAGGTGTATATATGGGTAAATAATCATAATGTGTAGAATGAGGATGTGCTAATGGATTTTAATAATGTATACCATAGGATTATGACCAATTATTGTTATTATGAGGCTTCAGTGGACTAGTGTTTCTTGATGTTCTATTTTATAGCTTCCAAGTGAAAATAGTATATGAGGTTAGGTTGTTAATCATGCCTAGCACTATACACTAAGTTGGAATAGTGGATGATCATCAAGGTGGAAATAATAATTGCTTGGTTAGTGATGCTAGTTATATGGAGGTGATCTGGTAGGCTTAAGCAGTGCATGCAAGAATTTAAGTTTGTTGATTCAAAATTAAGTATGATGATGTGTATATGATTTAGAGATGTACCTAAGGTGATATAGAGTTGCATTATTTTCTAAGTTTATTAAGTGTTGTGTGTGGTTAGTAGTACCCATGAGTTGATAAGTGGAAGAAGGCTAGTTATATAGTACATGGTGTTCTTAATAGCTAAGTTAAGGAATTATGGATAGATAGTGTTGAGTATTTTAAGTATGGTTTTAATTCTTATGTGTTTGGGAAGAATATAAGTATAGAAGTATGATCTTAGTAGGCTATGATTACGTGTTGAGTGAGGCAGGTATGTTTGTCGAGTTAATAGAGTGTAAGTCTATGATAATGATTATTGAAGCTAGAAAGTTAAGGATGGTTTGTGAAAGGGTTGTCCAGGAATGAAGTCAGTAAGTTCAAAATATAGTTTGTTCTTGTGAGTTTAGAATTTATGTGTAGACATTAGAATTAATAAATTACGGCTTAGTCTCGAGGATATGGAGTAGACCCATAAGCTTAGAATGTCAGCTTTGATCTGAGAGGGAGATGGCAGAGTGAAGAACCAATTCAAGTTTTGAGAATTAGATTGTGATGCATGTCAATAGGAGTTGTGATGAGATAGTGATCCCTTCATACTCTAGAGTATTCCTTTGATTTCAGTTGTTATCACACCAAATCCATATCTTGCATGAGAGATTCATGCCAAAGGCCAATGCTTACACACTTCATGCGTATTCAAGTTCATTCTCAGCTTTTAGTAAGTAAGTAATAGCTTCACTCTGTGATTCGAGTAATCCCTCATAAATCTATGAACTCCAGTCTTATGTTGAATAGCTTATGATAAGTATGAACTCATATTCCAGAGTATGATCAGTTCTCAGAACTTATGATACTTGTGAAATTCGCATATTATTTATGTTCTCAGTTTAGATCTCTTTAATGAATCCATGCCTTTGACATTCTATTCCTTAGGCCTCAGTTAAGTGTTAAAGTTATGTATAATATTCTTTCGTGCTTTAGGTCCTTTTGTGTAAGCCCTTCAGTGACCTCTTGTTATGTTATGATAGTGGTGATAATAATGGGTAAGCAATGGTTTAAATGAGAGAGAGTTATAACACTTATTAAGAAAGATTATCTATCCTTTTTTTCTATCTAGCGCTAAAGAATAAAGAGTTTTTGGGTAAATCTTTGATAGATGTTATAGTTAGTTGAGAATTCTGGGTATGACTTCTTAAGAGTAGTGCAAGAAAGTTGTTATTGATAGAGGTTTAGAGAGTATGAGAAGTATGACTTATGGGTGTTTGCCTTGAAGTTCATATGTGGTTATAATGATATGCTTGAATTTCATGTAGGGATGTAAATGGAGGAATGCAATATGCGCAAGTGAATCCATAGTAAGAGTTTAGACTTAGTCATTGAAGCGGTAAGACATATAATGCTTAGGGTGTGAGCTCCGAAATAGATATAGAAAATTGAAATGTGGTTTAGACTAGTATTATGGTGTAGCGTGTTGTACCTTGTAATTTCGAGTTAGGCTTGATCACGGTGAGAGAATTTAGTCCAGTCTAGACTTTGGTAGATGGATTTAGCAATGCCCATGGGAGAATCATAAGTTGAACCAAATGAGTATGGTATTTAAGGGGAATAGTATAGTTAAGGGAGTATTTTAGAAGTGTTTCTAAGCTTGAAAGTAAGAAGTTGTATTGCTTAAGGCCTAGTAATTCTATCCTAGCTTATGTTCTATAGGCCTATATTCCATGTCATCAAGTTGTTGTCATGTTTTGATTCCTTATTCAGATATCTTATTCAAATCATGCCCAAGATACTTTGCTCTGTAATGTTATTAGAACTTCTTGCAAAGAATATTGAAAAAATACTCTAATTGAGTATGAGCTCTCAGTATTATTCAATCCGTATAGCCAGCAATTTAGCTTAGCAGTCAGACAGATAAGATCTTATGGTTTTCTATCTTTCTATCGAGTCTTACTATTCGAAGTTTCATGAGTATGGCTATTCCGTGAGGTAATTAAGTTCAGTCCATGAATCATACCTAAAAGTCAGATATTTAGTCATAATTCAGTTCATAAGTGTTTAGTGAATGATCTTAGTCTTCCAAGTATTCTAGCTCAGACAGTTTAATGCCCATTATACGATCTTAGTTTTATTGTCTCATGATTCGTGCTTACATAATGCACTTGACGATGCCATGAAGCCCTTTTTTTATTCCTATACATGTTTTATTGAGGAACAATTCCTAATGATAAGATACGTACTATATTTCATCCTTAGTAACTCTTGGAATATTATTCCATCAGTTATCATTTCACAATTCTATATGTAAGATCATATCATGAGCATTTCAAGTGAGTTCTAATCTCTCAGCAAGAATCAGCCCCTTATAAGTCAATAGAGTCAAGTCAACTCAGAAATCAGTTTCATGATGGAAGTTTTAATGTTTCAAGTCATCTATATCCTTTTTTAGAAGACATGTCATGTCTACATTATTTCATACTTCTAAAGTCTCAATAATTTCCTATCCATCATTTGAGGATGAATGATTCTAAGGAGGAGATAATGTAATACCCCGCATGATTTACTTTTGAATTAATGTGTCATGATATTTATCTTAGTGTGTGAAGTGCTTTCGAGGTGAAAAATGTTCATAACAATCACTTAGAACAAAGTTGACCTAAGAGCCTTTGATTCGTCCAAAATTTGATATTCAATTCTACAAGAGTATACTTTGAATGTGTATAACTTTGATATACATAGAATTTTTATCTCAAGACCCACAAAATGATAGATAATTGAGTTAGCTTTTCAACGATACCAATTTTGCCTTAATCCGACACCTGAGTGAAAAGTTATAGCTTTTTTCGTGAGAGACAATAAGGGGTCGCCATAGCCCCGCACTGCAATGGATATTCAACCCAACTAGGGGTCGCATCGCCAGGGCTGCTTAACCTAACTAGGGTTTGTGCCGCGGGGGCTATTCCCCCACAGTTTTAGCTTCTTAAAGATCAAGGTACACTTTGGTCCTTTCTCCTCAACCCCAAACATCCAAAGCACAAATTATAACACCCAAAAAGGCATTATTTGCCCATCTTCTTCAAATCAACTCAGGTAAAAACCTCTCTTTTTCCCAAGAACAATAATTCAAGATTTTCCTCTCAATAACACAAGGATTCAAACTTTAATTTCAAGGTTTCTTCAAGAATCCAAGAATTAAGTTCACTAATCCAAGAATCTCAAGAAAGCTTTCAAGATCATCTCCTAGGGTTTCAAATTCAAGTTCTCTACATCAAATCAAGTCTATTAAGGTATGTGGGGTTATGAACCAGGATACTCCTTTCATCCTTGTGCCCAAAACATAATTTTTAGTTAAGATTTCATGAATTGCAATTAGGGTTCATACCCAATTATCATTATTTGAAGACTATAATATTACAAGTGATTTAAATATTGAATTGCATGTCTATTTTCACATCTTTATGCGTGTGATATGATTTTTGCAGATTTTCAATTGAGTTTTAAGCATGATATTGTGATTCTTGATTTCATTACCTTGATATTGTTGAATTATTTCAAGAAGTATATTGAGCATGATGTTTTGCCATGAATTTGCATAAGTTTAAAGCATGGGTTTTAAGCCCCAAGTCTAAGTATTGATATTTCAAGAAGATTATGATTTTAAGCCTTTTTTATTAGTTGTTTGCCAAGATTTAAGAAATAAATTGATCTTTTGATCCTAAGCTAAGATAAGGAATCCACGTTGTTCATATAGTTTGAGATTTAAAGAAAGAGAAGCATAATTGGTTTTATTATAAACCCTTGTGCTATTTTAAGGTGAATTTCCTAAAGTTCTAAGCAAAAGAATGGGAGTAGTATTTAGCACCGAGTTGGGTATGTTTCCAAGGTCTCATACTCCAAAACTACGTGCCACCATAGTATTAAGATTAAGTACCCATAGTGGGCTAAGTCAGTGATCACTTAAGATAAGGTTATACTACTTGGCAAAAGTATGACACCTCTTCCCAACGTGAAGTTTTCTCCTTTGGGGAACATGACGTTGGATATCAATGATAGCTCGCATAGTGTATGTCGGTTGGAAGAACCTCCCAGAGTCCTTAAGTCCTAAACTAGAATAACAGAACAACTTTTACAAACTAAGTGTAAAGGCTCACAATTTTACTCGGATATTATCTTACACAAGACATCAGTTATCAGATTTCAGCTTTCAGTTTTCATATGATAAAGGTGAGTTTTTTTTTCACTTAGCCTGCATGATTTGAAAACAGAATAAGATTACAACTTTTTAGAACTAAGTGTGGTGACTCACAAGACTTACTTTTATGCTTTACTACTCATGATTTATGATTTGACAGTTTTGGTTAATCAAGCCATGGTGAGTCACTTACACTTACCATACAGTCTTTGAAAGGTTGTTGAATATTTGCATTATTATTTTACTTATGCATTCATCCTCATATGCTCAGTACATTCCAAGAGTACTGATCCACATATACATCTATGTGCTACATTATTTAACAATGTAGGTACAAGTTATAGCGTGCACATCATAATCAGACAGTTTGCAGCTTCCAGTCAGCAGATGATGAGTCCTTTTTATTCACGAGCTCGAGTCAGCCATAGTTCGAGTAGCATCTTTTTTTCTTTATTTAGTCGTATTGATTAGGGATAGTTGGGTTTTATATCCCGACTACCTATAATCAATACTAGTAGAGGCTTCATAGACAGTCAGTAGAGTTAACGTATTGAATTTCCATTTTATTTTGTATAAGCAGAGTTATATTCATTTTAATAGTTTTGTTTTGAAGATATTCAGTAAAGATATGTTTTTCACTTATTTCTTTGACTTATGTATTTTATTCAGTTGCTCATAAGTTATTCTAGTACAACGGTTAGCTTGTGATCACCTATGGTCCTAAGCATCGTGTGATGACTAGAGGGTAGTCTCGAGTCATTACAGGGTGCCTGTCCCTATATTTGTACTGTTTGGATGTCCTTGGATAGTGTTTTGGAAGACACTCTGAAGATTGTTATTATTGTGTTCTGAGATGCTACATTTTTTGGTACTCTGATGGTGCCCACGTTTTATGGATTATCATATTTTTCTTTTATTTTTAGTATTCTTTTGATTTAATTTTATTTTAATCTTGATTGATTCACGATTAGCTTTGCCCTATGATGGATTGAGTGATGACATTCTTAAGGGTAAAGCGTCGTGTTTGGGTTTGAGACACAGGTGCAGGGGAATTCTGTGTACCCATAGCATTAAGTATCATTAATGCAAGGGAAGCCTGAGTACCTATAGCATTATACTTTGTTAAGTTGGGGTCACTTTACACATCATTGGCAAAGTCTAAGTACCCATATGGTTAGCTTGCCTATGAGTGAGCCTAAATGTGAGACTAAAGCTTTGGTTGTAGCCATAGTTTAGCAAGTTGAGTGTGGTGCTAGTGTAAAACAAACCCCCTCCGTCCAAAAATTTTCAAAAAATCAAGAGCATGGACGTGAGCGACTTTGTAACAAATTCTTTTCTCTTTTTGTAGCTCCACATATTGTTGACTTGTAAATAATGTTAAATACTCCAATTTTTTCTCTAATGGAAGGGACAATTAAGCCCCCTTGGCGAATTTGCATGCCATATGTGGTGAGCTTTTTGCATTCATCTCTTGTATACTTGTGTTATCTAGAACTTGCCTCGTTAGTCTTTCAAAGCTAATGTTGATTATATTTGGTTGGGGAAATGATCTTAGGCCATCCTTGTGATTTTGGAACCCACTCTAGCCTAAAAAGCCTTTCTATGCATAAATGCAACCCGTAGTTATCCACTTTGAGCTTGTGGACCTTTCTTTGGCAAACTCATCATAAGTTGTGAACCATTCTTTTTATCCCTATTTTTAACCATAGCCTCCTTGAACTTAAAAATGCAACTTGAGGTTAAATGCCTAAGTTGGGGGTGGTGAAAGTGACGAAAGAAAGCTTGAAGCCATGAAGTATTAGCGAAATGCAAAATGTGCCTAAGTGTTGAAAATCAATGTTTAGAAAAAAAAAAAAAGATCCCATAAGAGGATGAATTGCACAAAAGTGCAAGGAAATAAAAATGTAAGAATAGTGGTGACCAAAGGAAACAAAAGATAGGCTTTTAAAAAACAATAATAAGAAACAAAGAAGAGTGGACAATAGTCAAAAAAGAAGATTGAAAAGTGTGATGTAGACGTTTAAGGAAGGGAGTAGTCATGTTGCCCTCAAACAATATCCTAACATAACCCAAACCTACATTACAAGCTTAATAATCCTTTTGAGAGCTCCAACCATTTACTTTCTTTGTAGTATCGATTGAAAATATGGGCAAGCCTATGGTATAACACTTGTTGCATTGAGATTTCTTTTGTGTGAGAGAGAGTTTGTGCACTTTAAATTATTTATTGCATATTTTGTAGCGTGATGTGAGGAATTCTTTTTCTTGTAAGGATGACATGTGAAACCAGCTGAGGTGGGTGATTTTGTCACCTTCCGACAATGAGGAAAATGGAGTATAGCTTAGTTGTTGTCAAAAGGGAGTCAATTCTAGAGTATTGGTTGGGTTTGTTGCTTGATCGCTCTTTGAAGTCCTATGTAGCCTTGGTTTTAGTAATTTATAAAGAGAGGTGTAGCTAAGTTAGCTTAGCCCATGTGCAATGAGCTATTTGTGGTTGCGATTAAAGTTGAGGTCATTGTGATCTTTAGGGCATAAAGGTTGGGCTTAATGATTGTGTCTCATGATAAGAGGCAGTATTTCTTGAGGATAAGCAAATGCTTTAAGTTGGGGGTGTTGATGAGTGGTGAGTTTACCACTCAATCGCACTCACTATTTGTGCACATTACCTTGTTATGGGCGAATAAATGAGGTATAATTGTGATTAGATGCACTAATATCCACTTCTTGTAGGCATAAAGCTAAAGGGTTAGAAGGATGTGGATTGGAGCTTAAAATGATCAAAGAGGGAACAAGAAAGTGCAGTTGGAGACCTGAAATAGAAGGGCCTCACGTACCGCGGTCGCAGCCAGTCAAGATGGTCAATCAACCGCGATCGTGGAAGTTAATTGTGGTCGCGTAGTCACAGTCGCAACCAGACTTGCGCGATCGCATCTTGGCGAAAATGCTCATCCCAAGGGCAAAACTGTAATTGCACTACTGATCCAAATTTGAACAAAAAGACTCAAACCCTAGTTTTATGGAAAATTATTCTATCACATTCCTTCTTCCCCAAAATTTTCTAGGTTTTAGCTCTAGACTTTGTAGCCTCCAGTTTTGGAGAAGAAAATATTGTGTAAATTTTGAGTGAAGAATATATTGGAGACTTTCCAAGTGAAGGATTTTCTCACTTCCATTGTTAAGGATTGTAGGAGAGCCAAGTTTGAAGTAACATTCACTTGAATCTTTAACAAGCAATTTCAATGGAGCTTATGGGTATATCTATGCTTAATTATATTATGTGTAGCTAAATCTCCCTCTTGGGGTTATGTGTGAATAGGGGTTAAAGTGTGTGGATTGTTATTGTTAGCATCTATTTGGTAGTTCATGTTTATAGGTCCTATCATTGCTATGCTAACTTGGTTGGAATTTGATGGGTGAAAGCTCCAAATACCCATATAGGTTTGATGAGTGAAAGCTCCAAGCTCTAGAAAGCTCAAGGCCATCTTCGAAAGAAGGGTTTTGGGTGAAGTTTAGGAATCCATATCACCCTCGAAAGAGGGATATGGAGACCAAAGCAATGATAGGAAATTATGCGTGTAGTTTGCTAAATTCTCACTATCTTAGAAATAAGGGTGAATGTGAGGTTGACTATGTCATGAGTATCATCCTACAAATACGGATGCCTAGATTGAGGTTGTGGTTACCAATTGTTGAACACACCTATTAGGTATTCGAAAGAATCAATGGGTGAAAGTTTGGTGTTTTGTCAAAAAATTAGCACCAAAATCTGTAACCAAGCCTACCCATATTTGACTTACTAAATTGATGTTAATGACTAACTCCCACATGTCACTCCCTTAATAATGCATAATCTCAAGATCCGTGCGTAATTCTTAAAAACTCTAATTATTCATAGCCCCAAATTTATACTAGAAAATTCCAAAAATAAATATTAGTGTAGGAACCTATCTTCCCCATTTTATCTTTTTGTACAATTTGTTTGAATTCAACTTGTATCTATCATTTTGAATGAATTTGATCGCAATTCACATTGTTCTTCGTGGATTCGACCTTACTCCAAAGTTGAAAAAATATATTGATGATGACTGTCTTGCACTTAAGTTGACATGTAAGTTGAGCGTTATCAGTAAGTGGTTCATATTAATACTCTTGGAAGATTGTTAATGCACCAAGAATATCCACTAACTTGCGGTTATCCGAACTATTTGAAAATAATTTTTTTGACTAACTTTAAAAAGAAAAATTGATTTTTGAAAAGAAAATAATTAAGAAAAAAAATTGTCTTCAAGATTTGTGCAAAACAAATTTTGACGACTTAGGAGGGAATTTTTAACTAAGTCTTAGAAAACTAAAAACAATTAGCATATAAAGGGGAAAGGAAAGGGGGAGACTAAAAGACTTAGACCATTAGGCCCAAATTCATAAACCCTGTCCTAACCTAATTTGGGCTTTTGGCCCATCTTCACCCGTCTTAATCTAATTACTTGGGCTTTTGGCCCATAACCTGTCCTAATCTAATCATTCGGGTTTTTGGCATACAACATTTCCCAAACTATCATTTTGGACTTTTGAGGCCCAAAATCTGTTTCACCTGTATTAGATTATAACTTTGGCTTTGAGGCCCCAACTGAATGAATAAATAAATGACTAAATAAATAAATAAAAATAAGGCAATAATAAAAATTGAGACTTTTCAAGTCTCTTAGCGACCTCATCAATAGGTTTTGACCCATTTTTCTTCTTCTTCTATCTTCTTGCACCCACACGCCATATAATCAACTTTGGACTTAAACTTCGGACTTGACTCAAAAAAGTGGGCCTCATTGGCCCATTACGAAATACAAGAGGAAAAGAGTCCATTTGGACTCCAAAGCAGTTTCATGCAAAGAAAAAGATTATAAAAAAACTAATATATGTTCGAAAATTCTACGCTTAATAGATAAATGATGAGATGGAAAAAATAGCATTCTCAAGCATAAAGAAATAATAAACTATGATATCAAAGCAAACTAAATTATCCAATGAAATGAAAATTAATCCATCTCTTAAACAATCTTACAAAAATTGAATCTAGCACAATATAATCAACTAGCCTTAAAAAGAAGGCATGGATCCACAAGCATAGTTGTTTAAAATTTGAACAAATACTTCCTATAGATTAACAAATATTTGCATCAAATACCATGATATGATAAAGTCTATGGCATGCTTTCCTTAAAAAAAAAAAAAGTGGAATGAGTATTGTCGCGCCCTATTTCAAACCGGTTGAAACAACACACAAATATATGGTGGCTAATGTTGTGACTCTTCAATTTTGAAAATTTATTTTTTAGAGTCGCAACCTAACTTTTTAGAAAAATTAGAAAAAAAATATTTTTATGTAGAAAACTCTATTTTGGTCTTTTGAAAACATTTAGAGATTTTGATTAAGGGTTTTGATTACTCGAGGGGAAGGTGTTAGGCGCCCCTCAAAGCCTATCCGAAGATAGTCCCCTTACACTCAGTTTAAAAAAAATATTTGAAAAAGAATTTTATTTTGTTATTTGCTAAAATGGTGATAAGGAAACTCTCATCATTATTTTCTATTTGTTATTTTATATAAAAGAAAGAAAACTTAAAGGTATAACAAATGTGATGCTTACATGTCCAAGGGAGTAATATCATTATTGCAAAAATCTACATGCATTTTAAGTATAAAAAGGGTGATAATATAACTTAACACATATATTAAAAGTGTAAGTCTTATAATTTAGAGAAAGTTGTTTGAATATATGTGAGGTTAAATATATCCTTATAGAGTGAATAAGGTACTTTCATGGGCGTGAGAACTTATTTGCAAAACTATACATATTTAAGAGCACGTGAAGAATATATGAGAGATTATGAGTAAATTAGAGTAAAAATAATTGTAATAGCATGTAAACCATGATAAATAATAATAGTAGTAATAATAACAAGGAAAAAAGTATCATTTCCACCTCATACTATACAAGAAAAGTCTAAGACACACCTAAATTATATAAGTGACCTATTACACACCTTAACTATATAAAAGTGATATTATTACCTCCCCGCAACCCCCATTCTAAGGCGCGTGTGTTACACTTATTTTAAGCGCATCCAGTCTATTAAATAACAAAAGTAAACGGCTAAAAACATTAAGGGAAAAAGCATTGTTTCCACCCCAAACTATAGTCGAAAAATCGAATCCACACCTAAACTATATAAATGACTTATTACACACCTTAACTATAAAAAAGTGATACTTTTTACTGACGTGGTACTGATGTGACAACGCGTGTAAAACACTACACCACATGCAAGTGGTGGTAGCAGACAGGGTGTAAATAGCTTCACTTTTTTATAGTTTAAGTGTGTAATAAGTCACTAGTATAGATTAGGTATGACTTCGACTTTTCGAGTATAATTTGGAGTGAAAACGATGTCTTTTCCCTAATAACAATAATGACGATGATAATAGTAAAGTGATGAAAATGATTATTATGAAAATAGTAGAATATACCTTGTACGTAGTAGCAAATGAAATGTATATACCTCATATTTTCTACCCCTGAAAATTCAAATAAGTATTGAAAATATAACGTAAAGCATTAGAATTATAAAAACAAGGTTAGAATTAGCGAACGACCTAAGAATTTTGTGACCTACTCTCCCCTATGAGTTAGTATTTGAAATTCTAGTTTGTTATTTTTTTTTTAAAGAAAAACATGGAGATTGTTACGTCCATTTTATTAACAAATTATTTTTTAAGGTGAGATAATCAACTAAACACTTGATCAAATTTTTTTAAAAAAGAATTTGCTAATCCTTAAAGAAAGTTTACCTTTGCGAATCGATTGACCGAGTGTCGATTACAAAAATATGATAACGCCACCCTATTTAAAGATTTGATACGTAACAAAGCAATTATAAACAAATAAAGCTACCTCAAACAAATGTAACGACAAAATAGTGTTAGTTAACATCCAAAAGAAAGCATAACATAATGAGTAAGCTAAAAAAAGAAACGGCTAGGAGTACTAGACTCCATTTCGGAGTGCAAACTTCTATCTCGCACGACTCCGAGACTCTTGTAATCCTAGTAGCGTTTGACCCGATAGTTGGGTCAAAACGAGTTTCGATTGAAACTCCATCTCCAAGATTACACGAAACAAAAATAAAATAAAGATGAGTAACTAAAATAACAAAATAATATAGTTTGTCGATTATGAAAAAAAACACATACTCATGAATTCATTTCACATAAGAACCGGATAAGTGCTTAAGTTAAGTTAGTATTCCAAACAAATTATCCTCGGAAGACTTTGCATTTTAATAGAACCTTATCACTAACCTTCATCGCTACACCAGAGTGATAACAAATTTCCTAGGATCCAAAAGACTTTTCAAGGGATAATTTTAATTTTTCTCAATGCATATCAAAGGGCTCAAATGATCAGGAAAATGTTATTTCTTTAAACCCTTTTTGCTATACCTTAGTGATGGTTAAGATGCCTATTATTCCCAAAGCATGAAACTCCCAGCACAAAGTGGACACTTAACCATCAAAGTTATTAATAAACTTAACAAATCCACCAAATTTCACTTAGAATGGCAAATAGAGTTAGCCACGAACGAAATTTAGCTGGGAACATAAAACCCAACATATCCAAAATGAGGTAATTGATAAGAATTTATGAAGGTAATCTTCTTAAGTATGAATAAAAAAAGGAACCCAAACGACAAACAAATAAGTCGAGAGGGATGGAGTTAAGAGAAAATAAGTGAATAAGTAAACCAACATTTAAGCTTTGGAATGCTCATGACATGATCAAACAACTATAGAGAATTAACATAAATGTTTTAATCCTCTGAAAGTTAACCAAAGGGGCCACGGCCAGATATTAAATTGGGCAATTTGACAAAATTGTACTCACGTTGACAACTAAAAAAATTGCATGAAGTTAAACCAATTCTATCCAATGTTCACTACGAGAAGTAACTTTATTAAACTAACCCAACTACCAAAACTTATACGGGCAAGGCATATCTTTGTACTAAGACAGACTCCATTTTAAACAATTAAGGAAGCACCAAACAAAGAACTCTCTTAAGCTTTAAGTAAAAGATAACCACTAAGGGAGATAAACGGGATATTATATACTAGTCTTTAGTTGTAATATAATGAAGTGAATCCATTTTTTTTTTTAAAAAAAGGGCACAACTTAAAAAAAAGAACAGAATACTTGCTTAGGAATAAGAGAATTCTGGATAGCTTAAAGAGAGAAACAAATTCATGTAGATTAATGCTTAGTAATGTTAAATAAGAGTACAATCAAGCACATTCTTTTCTCCTTCATATCGTAGCTAAATAAAATACTTGTGATAGATTTAATATTTAAAGGACTAGATCTAGATGCTATAAATAATTAGCTTATTTTGATATTCAAAATTTAACAAGGGCATAGAAAGAAGAGATAAGGATGACAAAAATTAGTTATTTCATAAAAATCTCATAGAAAACTTCCAAAAGCACCATAGACATCAGTTAACCATCTTCAGAAAACAAACATGACAGAGAGGTTCACCTGCTTGAGTCTATCCGGTCAGTCAGCTTTAAGCAAACAGAGAAAGTTTCAGCTAGTCGAATCTATCTAGTCAATCAAACGTTAAACAAACCGTCATCTGCTAATGCATGTAAGATCTCCAAACCGATTGTTTTAAGGAAAAGCTTGCGTCGACTCTTTATAAACAACATCAAAAGTTTGGCACCTTGTACAAAAGAACATCCCGACAATAATGAGAATATGACAGCTTCAAACTCAATTTACCAAACTAAAAAGGGGCTGAGACGACTATTAATTCCAAAAAAAATTGCAAGCATCGAGTGATCACATATTTGTCAAAAAAAAACTTTCCTTACCACTGAGTAGCTTATAGAAAATACAAGATTAAGAGAGTAGCTCTTGCTCCCTTTATTTCTGGCTAACCTTAAGAGTCCAGTTTTGAGTAAAATAAAAGTCCAAATGATGACACCATTTACCAAAAGCAAAGACGACATTGGACAATAGACATGAACTCCTTGAGGCACGTAGAGAGCGTGATCACTGTCTTGCGAGACCACGTTCACAAAAATGGTGATACGTTATTCCAAACGGAATTTATGCTTCCCACGAGAATATTCGAATGTGTTGCACCATTCTCATGAGTTGAAACAAAAAAAGAAGAGGAAAACAAAGAGTATAGATATATCCCTGTGCAGGCTTCGAGATGACAGCATGATTTCAGAAGGCAAGATAGGGACACAACTTCTCGAAATCAGAACAAAAAAAAGGGTGACGAAGGTTAAAAAAATAAAATAAAGTGACTAATTTTGTGTATCTCACATGATTTGAACACACACAAAAAAGGGTAGGAACGAGGATTTGAGATGAACTCAGATTATTTAGACTCACAATAGGAACAACGACACCAATATATGTTTGAAACTGGAACAAGCCCCCTTACTCACATATTTATAGGCTTGTATATTCCTGAAACAATTTTTCAGAGTACAAAGCTATGTTCAGGGATTCAAGAGAAACTATAACCACCAACAGTCCAATGATGAAACGAATGCACAAATAAACATAATTACAGACCCACGTATTCACACATGAAGTAGAGAGAAAATTCAATCATCGACAAATTTGGGGAAAGCACCACAACAACCACCATAAGCTTGATCCGTATTATGAAAGGGTATAATACATAAGCAAATACTCCAATCGTTTAAAAGACATCAATAACTTCAACTTACGCGTTGCTACATGTTAAGAGCAGCCCCATTTTTAGAGAAAATAGATTTCGATTATGCCCAAAATTTAAACCATTATCATGCCTCAGATTTACTGATTGCAAGGCACACATAAATCGCATCAATATTATCTCTAAAAAACAGACCAACAACAGTCAAACAGGGGAAATGGGGAAGGGCTAAACATGCTTTGAGCAGGATCAATTTCATTAAATGAAAGTGTTAATCAAAACACGAGGTGACGATGAAATAAAATTTATTCCACATACCTGAAAAGAGAAGGGAACAAAACCCGAAACACACATCCTTCTTACTTGATAATTTTTAACACCATAGCAAGTTCTTTACACATTAAAGTTTATAACCAAAAACTGTGATCAACCTTATTTATTCACATTCATTAATCATAAAAGAAGATTTTTAGCAAAAAAGTGATGTAAACAGGAATGTCACAAGACTTCCAGATGTAATATCAAACTGGGATGGGGAATTAAGATCATAACAAACCACCTTCAGATCACAATATTGGTCTGAAAGTTAAAAGCAACGAAGGTTTGTCTAAATACAGTGGACTAGATCGCAAAACTGGCATTTAAGCTAAAATAGTGGATTGAAAACTAACAAGCAACTCTAAGACAAAACAATAGATTCCAAAGCTAAAATAAGGAAAGATGAATCTAAAAAATGAACCAATCGATTAAGGTCATGATAGATAGCCAACATACAATTTTGAATGTTTTAAAAGTCCCTCCCACAACAAATGAGGCTGCTGGGATCTTGCAAACACACTAACCAAACGTACACATAGCTAAGTTATTATTACCAGAATAAAGCATCTGAATCGGTATTAAGATAACCTCAAAATGTTTACTAGAACGTTTACAGGAAAATTTAAACCTTCATGAAGTGTGTTTTGAGCTTATTAGGGGGGTTTAATAACCTACTAATGTACTGTTAAGTATGTACATAGCCCAATTGTGCCAGAATTACCCCTTCAAGTTCTCATTGTGCAACCAAATGAAACATCCAATTTCCGTCCAAAAAAATCAAACTTTATGGGTTTTTATTTAAACTAGATCCCACACAAACATATAATCTAACAAGAAATATAAACAAATGACAAGAAAAACTATCTTTACTTTATGTACTTGCACTCAAACTCAAATAGTCTAAAGCCGCAATCATCCATACACAACACACAGTTAAGAATTTACAAATTATGCAGTCAAGATGGAATAGGATTTACTCTTACAACTATTCGCGAAATCACATCAGAATTGCATCAAAACGTAAGGAAAATCAAAACGAGAACGAACAAGCACTCATGTACACATATCCACAGAACCATGTATCCATGAAATGGCTTTCAGAATCAAAACTACATTTCATTCGCAAGATCCAAAATATAACACCAACACCAACATCGAAGCAAATCCCACTCAACAGAATCCAAATAGATAAGGGAAAAGAAAAGAAAATGAAATGAAAATGGGGTAGATTAGCACCTTTTTTGGTGCAGCAAAACTGGAGCTACGGCGACAAGGGTTTGTCAACGGCGAATTCAACTCCGAGGATTCTGAACGTCTGATCTCTAATTTGCTCTATTTTCACTTATTTTGACACTATTTTTTCTCTCTTTTCTTAATTTTCTCCCTTTGCCCCAAAGGAATGGCTGAAGCCCTCCTTTTGTAGGCATATTTTGGAGTGTAGAAGCTTCTCAAAAGGCTCCAAATTGGACTCAAATTAGAAATTCAAATTAGTGATGGGACAATCCACAGAGCTTGAACAGCTACGGTGAGGGAAAAAAAGGTCACCTCTTTCAAATTGATTTAGAGCAGAAAGTCGGGTGGACAGACCTTATCCTGCTAGGGTGTAGACTTTCTCCTCTCCACCAAGCTAACAGTGGAGAGGATGAGACTTCTGCGACCTGAAGAGTCAAAGAAAATAGGAGAAGGGCGAGATTTATGCTGACAATCCCATTTCCCGCTGATCCTAATGAAAATTCAACGGATTTGAGGTGAGCGAGTGGTTGCGTAGGGGAGTGGTTGGAGTTTTTCGCAGGGGTTGTGTAGTGGTGTTGAAGATGATGATAAAATGAATATTAATAGCTTAATCGGTTATTAATGACAATTTTTTACATTGTAATCCCCATTCCCCTTACCCTTACCCTTACCCTTAAAATAAAAAAATGATAAAATGAAAGAGAGGAGAGACATGCTTTGAAAGAAAAGCCATATTTGGGGTTGTTTTTGTTGATTAAAATTTGGATCGTTCCATTATTTAATTGAACGGTTCAGATTTAATATAAGAATAAAAGAAAATAATAAATTATATATAAAAATATAAAAAGTAAGTAACTAATTAAAAAAATTTGATACTTATCAGACTAGAAATAATTTAACGGACTAGATCAATTTATGTGGAATGGCAAAGTGAATATGGAAATTATTTTGAGTTTCGGGCTAATTTTTGAACTTCTGAAATTTATAAATAAGAGTTGGGTTTAGGTGAAATAAAAAATTGAAATGGAGTTATCGTTGTCCCGAATACTCTTTTTCTATTGAAATTAATTTTATCGATGCTCTCTGCTGCCCTAAAAAAAAATTTAGTCTAATGTTTATAAATTATATAAATAATTTAGTATATGCGTCCGATTTAATAATTGATAATTTTAAATGATACAATTAAAATTATATATATATATTAAATTATATATAAGATTATAATAAAATATACACATACACATATAATAAGGATGTATATATTATGAAAATATATATAGTTACAATATATCGTCTGAAAAATAAAATTAGAGAAAACGTGAATGCGATTATCAAAAAGACATTTTTTTTTTATTTTGATGTTAAATAATTATTTATATTTAATTAAATTATTGTATCATATAATAGGAAAATAAATATTCTCTTTTTTATTTTTTTCAAAATTCATAGAGATAAAAATACGAATTTATTTTAAAAAATTATTTAAGGTCGAGGAGTACCAAAAAATAAATAAAGGAAATGGAGCGAGTCAAAATTGGGTGTCAACGAGTATAAGATGAGGAAATCTTTTTTGTGGCATCTCAAATATGAAATACAAGATATACTAATGCAACAACACTTTTCCAATACCTTGTGGAGTCAATCAACAAATTTGAAGAAAAACTCATGATAGTATGTGAATAACAATGGGACGTCTAAATGCACAAAAATCCTTCAAGAAATAAATCAATAAGCGAAGTGAAATAAATTGCATACATTAAACATGTTTGAAAAATTATATTCAAAGACAAGATAAGAAAAATGATAAAAGATTAATTTCAAGAAAAAGTGTTCAATTATGCCTACTCCTATTTTAGTTTTACACCCTTTCAACAAAATCTATAAACCTAACAAATTTTCAATTTAAATAAGAGAAATCAAAGATGGTTTTGACCTTGAAGATGAGTAAAACATGACCACACACATATCAAAAGAACTATGACATATAATCATGGAGAAAATAACTCTTTAATTAAAAAAATTAAGAATCGGCAAAAGAGTTGGATCTTAAAAGTAGCCCTTAAGTTATAATTTTTACCTGTGAATGGGCCAATTATCACGTGTATGTCAAAGTGGTCAATTTCAATCTTAAGCGGTGATTTTGCAAATCGATAGGCCACAAACATAGCACACTATGATATGCCTTTCAAAAATAACACCAAATCCCTAGGTACAAGTAACTCACTACTTCGAATTGAGAAACAATTTCACAGACCCTTAACAATAGTAACTATTTTTTCGACATAAAGAAACAACTTTACATGCTAAAAGCAAATATGTCCACCAATAAAAAATTTAAGCAAAGCATGGGTACGTAGTTTAAACAAGCAAAGGTCGAAACTTTATTCATCTAATCATAATAATCAAAGAAGAAGGTCAAAGAAACACGTTCAACTATTGTTAGCTCATTTTACACCATGAACATAAAAATAGCCATAGTATTGATACCACAACATCATATGACCTTCAAGACCATATACAGCAAACAATCCCAACAAATAAAATTACAACTACACAACTACAAAACTATGAAGAAGGAGATGAAGAAGAAAATGATAACAAAACTAAAAGATAAAGGTGTATTTACCATTTTCGGAGCAACAAAACAGGACTTCAAGTTTTCTTCGGAGTCTTGATCACCACCGAAAAGTAATCTTTTGAGAACCCCGATCAGTCTATCGCTTGAAAAAATCTTACTAAAAAAATGTTTGACTCTTTGCTCAAAAAAAATTTCCACTCTTTGAGACTTTTTAAATTTTTTTCACTAAAAAATTTCAACTCTTTGCTTAAAAGCCTTTCAACTCTTTGAAGCTTGGTCTTTCTACCAAAACAGTGGTAGTATTTATAGAAAAGGATGAAGATTCAATTCTTTTCATCCACCAATGTGGAAAAAAAATTTAGGAGTGTTTTGAAAATTTAAAATTGAGGATAAGGTTTGTTGGATGATAAGGTGAGGTGAAATTGTACAATCTAGTACAATTTTGGATTTCAAAAATGAAAAAAAGACAAGGTTGAGGGAAAATTGTACAATTTAGTACAAAATTTAAATTTTAAAAACGAAAAAAGGATAAGGTTGAGGTGGAATTGTATAATCTAGTGCAAATTTTGAAATTCAAATTTGAATTTTGGGATTTGAATGGGTAGATTGGCCTAGGCTATTTATTAAATACCCAAAATTAAATTGAAATTAGCCAATCTTATTTAAATTTTGGCCAATTGAGAATCAATTGGTCAATTATATTGCAAATATGGCCCTAAATAATAATTTTAATCAATTTTATTTAAATTAAAGTCATATTAAAAATCAACTGGCCAATTACATTGCAATTATGGGCAAATTGATTTCAATTATGACCAAATTCAATAAATTGACTAAAATTTAAATAAGATCCAATATAAATTATTAACCGATTTAACCTCGAGATTCTTGATTAGATAAAACCAAATAAATATTTCTCCAAATAAATAATTTTTTGAGAACAAATTGTATTTCAATCATGATTTTACCCATTTGAATTAATTTTCAAGATTAATCTCAATAACAGTCCAATTTTGACAAAAATATTCATTTAAGTAATGAAATTTATACAATCTCGTATATGTAAATATGAAAACATATAGTCGTCACTTAAATGACAAAATTAACCCAAAACAAATATTTTAGAACATATTTACCTAGATGAAATAAATATTTTAATTTTATTAAAAACTGAAGAAACTCAGGATTAAATTTAGTCGTGAAGGGCAAAAATTAGGTGTCTACACTTGGAATGCACGAAATAAAATAAAAAAATGAATTTCTGCTAAAGTTATGCAGCCTCTCAAATATAGATAACAAACGCCTCTACACCGATCTGCAAGACTCTACTTAACTTGGAGGTACTAATGAGACCAATGAACCTAGGGCTCTGATACCAATTTATCACGATCCAAAATAAACACGTGATGACACTTTTCAAACCCTTCATACAAGTAAGTCTAATCTAATAAAAAGGAAGACGAATAAAAGAAAATAGAAATGAAAGCAAAAGAACAAAGTAATCACAAATATATAACCAAGACACGAGTATTCAAAAATACACCCCAAGTCTGGTTGTCACTAGTACAATCCTCTAATACAAATTCAGAATAACAACAACAGTCTAAAATGTCTTAGATGCAAATAAAATATGAGATATAAGTAGAAAGATCTGAGAAGTTACGAAGTCTGTCAGCCACTACCTCGATCTCCACAATATCTAACGTCAAAGAAATGTAATCTATAAAATCTACCACTTAAATAAATATCTGCATAAGGTGCAGAAAAACAAAACAAGGAACAAAAAGCAAGAATGAGTATGAAACCACGTGTACTCAACAAGAAACGTCGATAACCGACCCTAATACAAAGCGATGGCAAGAACCACCACCCTAATTATCCAAGGTTTCCCCAAATAAATCTATAGTCGTTAAATTCTCTACTTCATCCTAACAGGGTAAACCAACACAAGAATCATAATATTATTCATAAACAAGGTAAGCACATAAGTCTAGATGAGTCAACACTAGCCACATTATGATCAACAAGAATAGGAAAATATTTATAAGGAACACTCACTAACATAGTTTATCAAGCTTAATTATCATATTTTAAACAATAATCGGTGATAAAAAAGTGAGAAAGTAAAAGTATGTGTATGTCATGCTACCACTAGATACGATACTACATGTCTTACAAATCAAGTCATAGACTTACCCTGTGTATCATCTATACCTCAACTCCCAAATTAACCAAGAATTAGAATAGCATGATGTAGCAAAGTGAAATAAATGCTCAAAACACAATATCACAAATAAGATTCAATAATGATAATTAACTATAACAGTAAGCACTCAACGATAATATCAAACCATACAAAGGAAATGGCATGCAATGCAAGTGATGAAATATAATATGATGATGATGATGATGAATGATTGAAAGCCACCGCATGACTTTTTGTATACACTTATCGAGCCTCAACGCTCCCAAGATAGGACCCGTGGGAGGTTTGCAACCTATATGCTCTTATAATCTCATTATCATGTCTCAAGTCAGCATTACCGATACATCCCTTGGTATAGGCATTTTCTAAAGTGCCTCATTTTTCTTACAAAATCAGAGTGGATTAGTGGTACCAATGTCTCATGAATATGCATGTGTGATAAGGATGTAATTCTTACAACCAATTAGTACGAAAATCATAAACCTATTCAATACATGTATAAGTGAGCTCGGAATCAACTCAATATATCAATAATTCATGATATCAGTTTCCATTTGGCACCACCAGAATAAAAAAATCATGTAGTCATCAATATTATCATTTTTAACTCCCCACTCGGGCATCACTTTAATGAATATGCAATTAAATGCTCATATAAGGCCTATAATGTCAAGTCAAGCTCCCCACTCGAGCGACACAATAATGTATAAGGAACTTAATGCACAAACATAATCAATAACATCAAGTCAAGTCCTTAAACAGATGTCACAATAATATATCATCTCAAATAAAAACCAATATGCATATAAGCCCCTATTCGACACACGATCATAAATAATTACTCAAGTCCATGATGAAGTTCGCATAAGACCCACATGGACAACACGAAATAAACAACAAACCTCGATAATAATATATCACGGACTACCCAAACCTAGCTAGGTTCATACATTAAGCTTCATCAACTATTACAAGTCTATTCATACTTTAAGTATCCTCTAAACCTTAATCATTCCACCAAATAACGATAATATCATAATCATTCTCTAAAAAGTCATTAAAATCTAAATTATTATATCAAAGTCCACTAAACACGATAAGTATTTACTAAGTCATCTATCTACCTTCCACTCTAAGGATATTCACAAGAAGTAAGACTAACTAGTATAAACAACTATATAACTACAATCCATAAAGGGCTCCGTTACCCACGGAGATGTTCTCCATTTTATCTAAGCGGTATCTCTGGTGCTAAACGATACACAAAATACAATAAATAAATATGCAACACACAAACATTTTGAAAATAGTCAAGGTACATCTTAACTTGCCTTTAAAGAAGATCCACAAACCCAACATAGTTCAAAGCCTCAATCGAAAGCTCAACTCTCTCAAATCAACACTAACGTGTTCAATCTAATCAAATATAACATCTACAAGTCAAAAGGAGTCCATCGATACTCATCGACTATATTTATTTTAGGTCCAAAATCCACTTTGAAAAATATTTCCAAAAACATAAGGGTAAAATTAAAATTTTATTTAATAATAATTTTTTCAATATCAAAAGGAGTGTGTATTTGAAAACATAAGCAAAAACGAGTATAAATTGAACCTCAAATTGAAGGAAAACCAATTTACACTTTATCACGTAAAAACCTTCAAAATTACATTTACAATCAAGGATTTGAAATTATTTTGAAGATATTGGGTAATGATGGAATAAGGATTTGAAAACTTACCCATGGAAAAAATCTTAAAACCCCCTTTGAAATCATCCAAAACTGAGCTCTCAAATGTGAAATATGGTGAAAATAGGGTTTTGGGTCGAGAAAGGGACTTAAATTATCCAGGTAATAATGGCCTTCACGAATGTGGAACCCTGACCGCTAACGTGAAAGTCAACCTGACCCAAACTTTGCAAAATGGGCCAAACACCGTAAAGGTATGAAGAAATGGACTGTAATGCCCCGAAAATACACCCTGGACACCACATGGTGCTTACGATCTCAAAAGACCACAAACTAACCCACGAACTAGTACCTACTATGAGCACTGAATAGTATAATAACAAAATATATATGTGCGGAAATAACTAAATAATGCCAAAGGTTTAAACCTGAGATCATTACTGAATCATGAGTCTTAAGACATACTGAAAGTCAAATAAAAACACTGATACACTGACTAACTTTCCGTTGTCTGAAAGCTACTGACTAACTGCCCGTTGTCTGAAAGCCTCTAACTGACTGAAAAGAGTTGATGAGATAGGCCCCAACTAACTTCAACTGTCTAACTGAAATGAAAAGCTGAAATACTAAAATAACTTAAGTAAATAATTATTTCCTCGATAGATAATGACTCACCATAAATACTGCTGCTTATAGACGGATCTTTCTAAGCACAGTCAGGAAATTGAGCATCCGAACCTATGATATAAGATATCATAGCGCAAAAAAAATATATGTGATCAGTACTTTGACTGTACTGGTATGTGAGATCAGGTTAGGATGGAATACAAAGGTTTATATGCATGAGATAATGACTGAATGAATAGCATAAGATAACTAAGTTTAAATACATGAAAGCTATAAAATCTGAGAATGTATGACTAAGCATATAACCTGATTCTGAATTAGTTTATAAACTGAAATACTGAAATACTGATAGTTGAATAGCTGATAACTATATGTTATGGTCAAACAAACCTGAAACTGAATTCTATACTAAATATTAGATTAAGACTGTGGGAGCTAACATCTAACCGGCATGCCCCAATATAAGCTAATTGGGGTCCAACATATGACTCTAGTTAGAAGGGTGTCAGTACCATTCCACCGGTACTAACATTGGCTGTGTGGATCCACTTAACTGATGTCCTGAAGGACTAACGAGTCACCCTCAACTGGCAGGTGCTCTAATGAGATATGTGTCAACCCTCAATTGGCAAGTGGACATCTCAACCTACGCTGGATACATAGTTACGGAACATAAGGATTGCTACTATGGATCACACCCTCTACTGGAAGGTGAACCCCCATCCCTGGGTTCACTCGATGTTAAATCCTACTCCCAACTGAACTGACTCGGATTACTGATATGATCTAAGCTTGACTGATATAATAACTGACTAAACTTATAATGCTCAAATATATCTGAAACCATTCTAAACATATTGAGACTAAGTAATCATCTAAGTTTTTGGGTATTATTAACCCCCAGGACTCGATAGCAATAACAATAGGATCATACTAAAGATTTGGGAAACAAAATAAGTAGTCATTGTTCAAAATCCAACCTTTTAGGCATTTTATCAAACACATATGTGTCGTGAGTTAAAGCTTGAGAACAGCTAAATCATGTGATAATAATGTAATTGCAATATTAAGACATGGATTAAGGATTTAACATGTTAATATCACCATTCAAACGTGTTAAGGGCAATTTCCAATGAAAACACATGGTAAACATAATTTGTAATCAAAGTTCATAATAGCTTCATGATTATAACTCATAATAACATGTAAAAATCATAACTTTAAACTTGAAAATGGGTTCTTGGACTCCATGGGTGAAGAGGGCCCATGGATGAATATCTAACATGCCTTAATTAAAGAATTCATTAAGATTCATGATGGTTTTCTTGAAAATTAAGATTGAATCCCTTGTTTCTTTTGAAAAGGCTAGGTTTTGTTCTTGAGAGAGAGAGCTATCATTTGAGAGAATTTTGTGTAAAATATGACACATAATGCTTTTGGGACCCTAAATCCCGTGTTATGGATGGATTAGGGTGAGGGAAATGATTCAAATACCCTTTTGGACCTGAAACTCATTAAACTGAATTGGACTGGTCGATGAGAAATGTGGCACGCTATAGGGCTCTATCGACGCAATATGCGCCGTGCTGTGGGGCTCCTTACCAACGCGAAATGTGACGCATCGCGGAGCCTCACTATTTTGACCATCTAAATAGGTCTCAAACAACAACAACAACAAACCCAGTATATTCCCACATCATGGGGTCTGGGGAGGGTAGAGTGTACGTAGTCCATACCACTACCTCTAAAGAAGTAGAGAGGTTGTTTCCGATAGACCCCCGACTGAAGACAAAGGATAGTATATAAAACATCAAAGGTATGGAACACGATAAAAACATAGGTACGACATCCATAAAAAGTTGTACATTGTCAATCAAAGGACACAAAAGCCCTCCTACCTACTGACTATGACTCATCCACCCACCCTATCCCTCTACCCTAATACTTTTCCTCCATACCTTTCTATCTAGAGTCATGTCCTCAGTCAGCTGTAATCGATCTAAGTCACAATTAATCACTTCCCTCCAGTATCTCTTCGGTCTACCCCTACCCCTCTTGAAACCATCCAAGGCCAACCTCTCACACCTACGAACCGGGCTATCCGTGCCCCTCATCATCACATGACCAAATCATCTCAACCTCACTTCTCATATTTTATCCTCCACCAACACTAGTCCCACCTTCTCCCAAATAATCTCATTCCTAACCCTGTCACCCCTTGTAAATTAGCACATCCAACGCCACATCCTCATCTCCACCACCTTCAACTTTTAGATATGAGAATTCTTAACCGGCCAATACTCTGCTCCATATAACATAGTAGAATTTGACTTTCAGCTTGGGGGCACCTTCTTATCGTATAAAATTCTCGAAGCGAGCCTCTATTTCATCCAACCTGCCCCAATACGGTGAGAGACATCCTCATCTATCTCTTCATTCCCCTAAATTGTAGACCCAAGATACTTAAAACTATTTTTCTTGCAAACTGCCTGGGAATCCAACTTCACAACCACCTCCTCCTCTTGCCTCGAGTCACTAAACTTGCACTCCAAGTACTCTGTCGTGGTCCTACTCAACTGGAACCCTTTAGACTTCAGGGTTTGCCTCCAAACCTCCAGCTTATCATTAACACCTCGATGCGACTCATTAATTAAAACTACATCATCCGCAAAAAATATACACCAAGACACCTCGCCTTGTATACTCCACGTCAACACATCCATCACCAAGGCGAATAAAAATGGACTAAGAGTTGATCCCTGGTGCAACCCTTTCAAATCGGGAAATGCTCGGAATCTTCTCCCGCTGTCTTTACCCGCGTCTTTGGCCCCTCATACATGTCCTTAATTGCTCTGATGTACACTACAGGGACCCCCGTCGCCCCGAAACATCTCTAAAGAACCTCTCTAGGGACCTTGTCATACGCCTTTTCTAAGTCAATAAACACTATGTGATGATCTCTCTTCCTTTCTCTATACTGCTCAACCAATCTCTGCACTAGGTGGATTGCCTCAGTCGTAGAACGACCAGGTATAAATACGAATTGATTCTCCAAAATAGACACAATCTTCCTTAGCCTCTGCTCCACCACCCTCTACCAAATCTTTATTATGTGACTCAATAACTTAATACCCCGGTAGTTGTTGCAACTCTGAATGTCATCCTTATTCTTATACAAAGGGATCAACGTGCTCCATCTCTACGCCTCAGGCATTTTTGCGGACTTGAAAATATTGTTAAAAAAGTTGGTCATCCACCTCAACCCTGTCTCACCAGAGAACTTCCAAAAATCCACCGAGATCTCATCGGGCCCCGTCATCCTGCCCTTTTGCATCTTGCGAATAGCCTCACTAACCTCCTCTACCTTAAAATGCTGACAATAGCCGAAATCATGACACTCCCCAGCGTGATCTAACTCTCCTAACATAACACCTCTATCTCTCTTATCATTTAAGAGCCTATGGAAATATGACTACCATATTTTCTTAATGACGGCGTCTTCCGCCAATACTCTTCCATCCTCCTCCTTAATGCACTTATCTTGGTCCAAATCCCAACCCTTCCACTCTTTAACCTTGGCAAGCCTAAACAACCTTTTTTCCCCACCTTTCTCCTCTAACTCTTTATACAAACTCTTAAAATTTGTAGTTTTAGCAGTCGCAACTGCTAACTTTGCGTCCTTATTAGAACTTGTACTCCTTCTTGCTCACTCGCTTCTCCTTTTCATCATTACTCTCAATCAACTTAGCATAATCTGCCTTCTTCATCTCCACCTTCTTCTTAACATCTTCATACACCACCAATCCCCCAACACAGGACAGACCAGCCTCTCGGGACACCCAACACCTCTCCAGCAGACTCTTTGATACATCCAACAGCCCTATCCTACATATTATCCATGTCCCAACTACACTCCTAAACCCCCATCCCCTTCAACCTCGCCTATATCTCCAAGCACTAACGGAAGTCAGGCTACCCCCCAACTCTAGGTCGACCCTTCCTACCCCGCCTTTTCTTTTCCTTCTTGATAACCAAGTCCATCACAAATAGGTCTCAAACGTCGTTCGAAAAAATCTAAAACTCACCCGAGATGAACTATCGACAACCCCAATCATGAATCAACTTAGAAACTAACGTTCTGAGGTCGGGAAGGTCAAAAATAAAATCATCAAAGTTTAAGGGTCTTTGGAGAAGACTAAGACTTAACACTTAGTGAAATTTTCTAAGTCTTGGACCCCTTTAACATGCAATAGTAAGATGAAATGAGCTAGGATCTTACGGGGTATTTGCACTCACAAGATTCAGCTTGAGAAAGATTGCACACCAACCATTGAGCACTAACGTTGTCTTAACCCACTGATGCAAGAAGTGGAGAAGAAAGAGATCATTAAATTGCTTGATGCAGAAGTTGTATACCACATCTCTGATAGTAAGTGGGTAAGCCCCGTCCAATGTGTGACCAAAAATGGGGCATGACTGTAGTGGAGAATGAAAAAAATGAATTGATTCCACTCAGGCTGGTGACCGGGTGGAGATTTTGCATAGACTATCATAAGCTCAACTCATGGACTTTGAAGGACCACTTCTCAATACCTTTTATGGATCAAATGCTTGATCAGTTGGAAGAAAGAGATTGGTATTGTTTTTCGGATGGGTATTTGTGATATAACCATATTTCTATCACCCCAGAGAATTAGGAGAAGATGACGTTCACTTTCCCAAATGGTACTTTTGCTTTCAAGCGGATGCCTTTTGGTCTGTGTAATGCACCCGCTACCTTTAAACAGTGCATGATATCTATTTTCTCTGATATGGTGGAATACACCTTGGAGGTATTTATGGATGACTTCTCAGTGGTAGGTGATTCTTTCGAGCTATGCTTAGTAAATCTGAGTAGAGAATTGAAGCGGTGCAAAGAATTCAATCTAGTGCTGAATTAGGAAAAGTGCCACTTCATGGTGAAGGAGGGCATTGTCCTTGAGCACCGAATTTCATCCAAGGGAATTAAAGTCGACCGGGAAAAGGTCGAGGTTATTGAGAAACTACCTCTTCCCATTTCAGTAAAGAGAGTTAGTAGCTTCCTTAGTCATGCGGGATTCAATTATTATTTTATAAAGGACTTCTCCAAAATTGCAAATCCACTTTGCAAGCTTTTGGAGAAGGAGGTCAAGTTCACATTTGATGATGATTACAGTAAGTCATTTGAATGCCTTAAGGAGAAATTAGTTGATGCCCCAATCATTATTGTGCAAGACTGGTCGATGCCATTCGAAATCATGTGTGATGCAAGCGGGGTGGTGCTTGGGGCTGTGCTTGTCCAAAATAAAGAAAAGTTATTTCATCCCATATACTATGCAAGCAAGGCCTTGAATGGGGCTCAGAAGAATTACACTGTTACTAAGCAGGAACTTCTCGCAGTTGTATATGATTTTGAGAAGTTTCGGGTTTACTTACTGGGAACCAAGGTGGTGGTTCATACAAATCACGCCGCCTTGAGATATTTAATGGAAAAGAAGGATGCTAAGCCAAGGCTAATCATATGGGTGCTGCTTCTTCAAGAGTTTGACTTTGAAGTCAAAGATAAAAAAAGATGCGAGAATCAAGTTGCAGATCATCTGTCCA
The DNA here is from genome assembly GCA_030864215.1 of Capsicum pubescens. Classification (NCBI taxonomy): domain Eukaryota; kingdom Viridiplantae; phylum Streptophyta; class Magnoliopsida; order Solanales; family Solanaceae; genus Capsicum; species Capsicum pubescens. The sequence continues at coordinate 226,205,240 of CM061549.1, forward strand.
GATTTGAGGGAGATCAAGCAGTCAAAGATGAGCTCAAAATTGATTATATATTCCCAGATGATAAAATTTTGGCTGTTATGCTTGAAAGAGTACCTTGGTATGTGGAATTTACAAATTATATGGTAAGTGAGATTATCCCATAAAATCTTTCTTTTCACCAAAGAAAGAAGTTTCTCCATGATATTAAACAATACTTCTGGGATGAGCCGTATTTATTTTGGCATTGTGCGGATAACATTATAAGGAGGTGTATCCCAGTGGTGGACATGCTGAGTATCCTGGAAGCTTGTCATGCATCCCCAGTTGAAGGTCACCATACAGGTGATCGTACTGTAAGAAAAGTGCCGCAGAGTGGCTATTATTAGCTGACCTTATTCAAAGATGCATATGAGTTTGTGCGGAGATGTGACCAATGCCGGAGAAAAGGGTCAATCTCAAAGCACCATGAGATGCCCATGACAAAAATAATGGAAGTGGAGTTGTTCGACGTCTATGGCATTGACTTCATGGGGCCCTTTGTGAGCTCGTATAGGTTGAAATACATCTTGGTTGCCATCGATTATGTGTCTAAATAGGTTGAGGTTGTTGCCTTGGCCCATAATGAAGGCAAAATAGTGGTTGCATTCCTTAAAAATAACATCTTCTCTCGCTTTGGGGTACCATGTACCATCATAAGCTACGGTGGATCATATTTTTGCAATCGAATATTCTGGGCAACCTTGCTAAAATATGGTGTTAAGAAACACAAGGTGGTAACTCCATATTACCCATAAATGAGTGAGCAAGTAGACATTTCCAATTGGGATATAAAAGATATTCTTAGGAAGACGGTGAATGCGAGTAGAAACGATTGGTCTAGGAAGCTAGATGATGCCTTGTGGGCATACAGAATGACTTTTAAGACACACATTGGCATGTCACCATACCAATTGGTCTATGGTAAGGCATGTTGTTTGCCGATTGAATTAAAACACAAGGCATTGTGGGCACTCAATAGGCTAAATTTGAATTAGAATAAGGCAACAGAGTTGCGACTGGAAAACTGAATGAGATGGACGAGTTCCATCTCAAGGTTTATGAAAGAGCAGACTTGTACAAACAAAGGATGAAGAAGTACCATCACCGAAGGATTGAAAAGTAAGACTTTCAGAAAGGTGATTGGGTACTCCTCTTCAATTCCAAACTGAAGCTCTTTCCAGGTAAACTTAAGTCAAAGTGGTCTGGCCCATTCAAAGTTAACCAAGTCTACTCATCTGGAGTAGTTGAACTTAAAAATGAGGATAGAAATATATTCAAGGTTAACGGGAAATGAGTGAAGCTATATATAGGTCCAATGGAATCGATAAAGTACTTATCTACCATCAATCTAGATGAAGTCTGAGTAATCGAGATAACTGAGTCATGCCGCGATAATAAATCAGTCCCTAGTCGGAGGCAACCAAAAAGTGTTATTGTAAGCATAGTTAGAGTTTATTTGTGGTTTTTGTTCAATTTGATGCATTTTGTAAGTGTGCAGGAAGAGGAATGCAGGAAAACAGAAGCTGAACAAGTTGGAGAATATCTGACGGGAGGCTTGATGGACCGTCAAGGTCATGACGGACTGCCACCAAAACTGTCAGATCCATGGCCAAATAACAGACATTCTGGATAAGGCTTGATGGTTAAGTTGACGGACCATAACATGTATGATGGATCGTCAAGACCACCTTCAAAATAAAGCTGGAAAAAAAAGTTATTGGATAGGAGTGACAGAAAGTTCGACGGACCGTCACCTCTGTGACGGATCGTTGGCTTAACCATCGCAACATGGAAGGGTGATCATGTTTCTGGAAAGTCCTAATAGGAGAGTCAATGGATCATGGAAGTATTGATGGACCATTGGGTCGACCGTCAACTTAACCCTAACTTTGATGGGTCGGGTCGGTTCAATTTAATGCAGAGTAAGCCGTTATCCGACCCAAAATGGTTTTAAATTAATAAAGAGAAATGGTTGAGTATGTTAAAAACTCTTCAAAGACTGAGCCTATTTAAATTCCCCTGCATTCAACGTACCTGAGAGCATTCATATCCTTTTAGGACTTTCCCTCTTCCCTTTTCTTTCCTATTTAAACAATTCTTCCTTTCTTTTCTTCACATAAAAAATCAAGTTAGCAATCACTGATAAAAGCTTTAAGTATTCTCTTGTTCTAAGTTTGCAAGGACAAGGTAGTGAAGTATACTGCGGAAATAAGGTATGATCACAAATTTACTCTTCTTTTCAATTTGGTGAAACATGAGTCATGTAAGAATTTCATTTTGTTTTTGCTTTGTTGTGATTCTGATTTTAAGTGGAACTCTAGTGTACACTACTTTGGGTGAAATTTGAGCAACCCATGGAGCAAAAGTGGCAAGATTTGTGCTTAAATACTAAATTAATGCCATAATTATGTGTATAATAACTTAAGTACACCAGGTGTTCGACGAAATGCCAAAGTGAAATCTGAGGTTGAAAAGTGAGGCTGACGGCCAACTTGACGGATCGTTGGACCCCTGACGGACCATCGGGTAGACCATCATAATGTTATTGAGTCTGATGCTCACTGGTAAGCTGCGACGGCTAACCTGACAGGCCGCCAGACTCCTGACGGACCATCGGGTCAACTGTCGCAAGGCTAATTGATAAAAAAACTCACTGGTTGAGGCTTGACGGTGAGGGTGATGGACCATCGCAGTCTTGACATACCGTCAGACCTTCCGTCAAGCTAGATTTTCACTTTTTCTGTCTGGTTCTGAATTGAAAACTGATTATTTGTTCCCTTTTTAGGCAATATGGCACAAAAACTTCCCCTAACCAGAGGCGGTGGAAAAACACAACAGGGAAGGGGTGAGCCAACATTGAGTGAGGAGGTTCTGGATTTCAACACTCGATAAAGGGACCGGATAAATCAGGCACTCTCCCAGTCTAAAGAGGAGAGTGAGAGCAATACTAGTAGCACAAGTTCGAGCCCCAACGAGGAAAGGGTCAATACATCAAACCCCACCCAAGTTGAGGCATCGGAAACTGATGATGCCAATATGGTTAAGAGCAAAGACCCTCAAACAAGAGAGGCAATAAGGTGGCAAGTTAAAGGACCAAAGGATAAGTACCTTGATAGATTGTAACCAACAACGACTAGGCCAATCTCCGAAGAGCACCAAATAGTGACGACCGAGTTGCATGAGTATCCAGAGCTTGAGAGTCAATTCAATAAATATGAGTTAACCTAGATGAGAAAACCTCTCGGGGCGTACTAACCGAATCTTGTACGAGACTTTTTTGCCAATTATTTAGCACTAGCGGAGAAAGATTATCCCAAGGGCTCAAAAAATCAGATTTGCCCAACAGGGAATCAGTTTCGATCAGAGGGGTTTCCATTGATATATTGGCCCGCATGCTGAACAGGATATTGTTTGGGACTAACAATGAAGCACCAGCTTCTGTTCCATAGCTTGAGCATTGTATGACCACAACATCTACTCAAAGGCCTTGTTGTCTAGGTTCCTTACTGATAACGGCAACCCATCCTGGGCATTCAATCTGTGTGAGTGCATTGCTAAATCATCTCTTAGTTTATGAGTTAAGTTTTGGTAGGCCATTGTACGATTAAGGTTAATTCCACTAGGGAGAGATAATAATTTGGACAGTCATAGGGTTGTGTTGGTGGCTAGTCTGATTGCCAGGATAAAGATTGATTTAGGCCAAATTATTGCTGATGAGATATTGTTTGGGCACACAAAGTGGAAAGCATGTTACCATTTTCGTGTTTGATTACGGAAGTATGTAGTCAAGCTAATGTACCTTTGATTCGAGGAGTTTACAATGAGGTGCGGGTAACTCACAGGTAAGATATTGAAAAAATAAAGGATGCCTCAAAATATAAAATGCGAGTTAACAAACCTCCTGCTTAGCAGACGCAGTTAGCGCTAGCCCCCTACACTTTTGAGATTCCTACAGGTATGCCGTTGTCTATCACTACTTATGTGTCGCCCAATTATGTGCTACCTAGTACTTCTGCAGGATCAACATCTATGTCGCCAATGGGTGGGACTTCAGATATTGCATCTGTCCCACCTTAATATTCAGAGTACACGTTAACATAGGAAAATTTTACCAAGTCTTTTAAATAACAGAAAAAGTTTCAGAAGCAGCTAGACATATGTGCTACACAGTTCAAGCCTTTTGTTGACCATATTGTGGCTGAGATAATTTGTCCTTTTCAGAACATTCAGATCAGGATGGATCATATGGAGGAGCGTGTAAATAAAAGGTTGGATGCGATGTCAATTCCAGATTTTGCTCAATTCATGGCAGAATTCAAGAAAGCACAGGCGGACATAGCAGAGCTAAAATGACAACCACAACAACACATTTTTGAACCTGCTATGATTATAAGTGATGAGTATAAGGGCATTATAGACTTGATGGGTATACCGCTCAAAGAAAAAGGCAAGCAGGTGGGCGAAAGTGCTGATAGAAAAGCTATCAAAAGAAGAAGGCGAGAAGCAATGACACCAAAAGAAAGAGAATCCAGAGATATAAGGAAAGATGAAAAGAGGTCAAAGAGATATGAGGAGAGGAAATAGAATAAAGTTGTGGATAAAGCCGCAGGAGTGTTGACCAGTTCTGCCCCACCTAGGGGCCACTTTCAGACCTGGTTCGAGTTGAGATACCTCCGATTCAGGAGGATGATGTTATGAGTACCCCTACCACCATAGGGGTCAATGTTATTGACCCCAAGGCCAAAGAAGCCTTACCCCATTTGAATGATGCCTCATCAGAATGAGAGGATTTACAAGTATTCCTCTCCTTTGTACTTTATTTTAATGCATTGAGGATAAAGCATTCATTTTTAGTGGGAGCGGGTATACTTGTACGACAGGGGTTTTTATTGCTTGTGTTTTCTTCCTCCCGTGTGATATCTAGTAGAACCGGCATGTTTAGGTTGCATATTTATTTTTCTTGTGAAGTACATATTGTGTCATAATTATAAGTATGTTATTTATGTTATTTTCTTCCCTTTTAGCACCATTTTGTATGTATGGATGGAAAAATAATTGTGGCAAAGTACTTTGAACATGATTTTGTATGACTATTCTTTATTATCACTTGGTAAATGTGTTGAACAACCAGCTTTTATTCTATAATTGGCATTAGGATGTAAAGTGAGCATGACCATGTGATGTAAATCCCAAGTTAGAAGAATAAGTGTTAACTCATTGCCTGTGTATGAGAGTGTTTGTTATAGTTCTTGCATAGTGTTATACCTAGAACTTGCCCGGTTCATTGATGTTGTTTTGTGATTGATTAAATTAGATAAGATAGCAGGCCTCCTTGTACGTTTAGTCCACTTAGCCTAAAAGAATGACCCACCAAAAAGATTTTTCCATTTTTTGAACCCCTTTTGAGCTTATGTTAGTTTTATTCATTCCCAATAACTTTGAGTAACTCTCTTTAGGATGTTAGAACCTAGCTTTGGCCCTGATCCAATATTGGATATTGTTCACCTTAACTTAGGCAAAACGCCTAGGTTGACGGTGGCTACTGTCAGGACATTAGTAGTCTGCTGAGGATGGTCTAGAGTTAAAATGAAATATCACATCCGGCCCTGATTTAGATATTAAGAACCTCAACTGACTGCATCAGCATAAGTTGAGGGTGGTTGATGCTGACTAAAAAAAATTGGGTTTATGATAAAAGCGTGGATGAATAATAGAGATTATAAGTGATCTAGAAAAGCGGTAGTCTTGGTCAGTAGCAACAAGGGCAAAGAGAGTGAAGTCTGAACTTTAAAGTCACTTTTCCCAAAATTTGTCCTCACCTAGGCCCGAAAACTCATACAAGCCTGAGAAAGACCATTTTGATCTTTGTGAATCAACCGTAAGAGAGCATTAGATGATAAGGGAAAGCCTATGGGTATGTATACTATGTTTGCAACTTCTTTGATGAGTGTGAGAGTTTTGATTTTCGTTCACAAGTTAAATGAATAATGAGTGGACTTCGTTTACTGTGAGAGCAACTTGAGTTATGCTTAGTTTTGCTGATCTCTGTGGGATATTGTATCCATATTTGTATATGAGCTGAATTATAAATAATCCCAGTTGTAGATCCTGATGTGTTGAGACTATATGAGTGAGATGACAGTTGAGTAGTTGTGTGAAATCTAGTTCAACAGTTGAATGCCCATCATCGTATTATTTATGTATGCCATTTGGTGCTGAGTTGCTTAAGGATAAATAATTGTCTTAAGTTGAGGGTGTTGATGTTTCGTCTTTTGATGAAATATTTTACATCATTTTCAAGAGATAATTATATATTTTCAAGCAACTGTTGTTGTATTTGATACTGGGTTTTAGTGTTTTTAGGTCAAAAACTTAGCTGAAAAAGTAACTTGGAAAAGCAGCAGAATAAGGACACTGACGGTCAAACTGGCGGACCGTCAGCCATTTGACGGACCACCAGAGTGATCGTCAAGTCTAAACAGAATGGGCTAAGTAAATGGCCACTGTGACGGTCCAAGTAATGGATCGTCGGACCTTTGACGAACTGTCAACTTTGCCGTTAGGCTAAAACAGTGAATGGCATCTTAAGTGATCAAGTGACGGTCCACGGAACGGCCTGTTAGGCCAGTGACGGCCTGTCACACCTTTACCAGAAAGTAGCAGCTTGGGACCATCAACGATAGTTCATGTGACGGACCGTCAGTCTACCGACGGGCCATCAACGTGACCATTAAGTTCGACGCGGCATTAATGAGTTCAAATTTGAAGCCCCCAGTGTCTGGGAACATATAAATACCCAATTTAAGTTTAATTTAGGTATCTTTTATCATATTTCCATCTTGAAAACTTATTATAACGTATTATTCTCTGAGATTCAAGATACTATTATGGATCTAGCTATTTTATTCATTTTTCAGTGAAGATTCAAGAACAATTATTGGATCTTTTGTAAGTAATTCTCTGAATTTATTTATGAATAACACAATGACTACTTCTTCTTCACTTGAGATGTGTGGCTAAGCTATCATAACTAGGGTTATGGGAGTCTTAATGTGAATAGCTGATTGAGGTTGTGAAGACACTTAATTTCCATACTTAATTGAAATTGTATAAACCCTTCTTCAAATTAATGACCTTTCTTGGTTGCAAACTTGAAGGGTGAGACCAAGAACATCACTTGTTTGAGTAGAAAAGTGTGTGTTGGGAAAAGAAGAGGTTTACATGAAATCTAAAGGCTTTACCCTTTGGATTATGGGTTGATTCCTCAAAGGGATCAACCCACGTGAAAGACTAGTTGAATAAACCAATGTATTCCTTAAGTTCAAAAGAATTGAAGGGTAAACTATCCATTTAGGTTAAGAAACAAATGGGTAAACTTTAGAATTCAAAAACTTCTACAATTGAAGTTATAAATTGGAAACCTAAGATAATTCACAACCCCGACTGCTTGAACATCTTGGTGAACATATCCTAATTTTTCTACTCTCATTGAATTAACACTTGCAATAAGATTCTCTAGTTGGAACACATTTTGCTACAAAGTAAAAACCCCTTTTACTCCGGAACCTTTGATCAACAGTCTGTTACCAACCATAACACTTAGTTTGAACAGTATTCCCTATGAGATTCGACTCCAACCTAGTTGGGTTCTATATTTGACAATGATAGCTTACGCTTTCTAACGAGAGTTTTAATTTGGGCGTATCACACTATCTGAAGACAGAGCTGGGGCAGAAGATTTCTGATAGAATTGAGGATAGTTACCACCCTCTGATCTTGGCTGAGCAAAGTTAAAACTACCTGTCCTAGCCATCTGATTCTCTCTTTCTTTCTCCTTAACCTTCTTCTCCAAAATCTTCTGAGCATGGACCATAAGCCTATATAAGTCTATCTCTTTAATTAACATTGCGGTCCTACACTCCTTGACCACACTATCAGATAATCCAGACACAAACTTACTCATTCTAGACCTGTTATCAGACACCACATGAGGAGAATACCTCGTCAACTGAGTAAATTTATGTGAATACTCATTTACACTCATACTACCCTGCTTCAAATTAATAAACTCCAACACCTTAGCTTCCCTCAACTTCAAAGGAAAGAATCTATCTAAAAATGTTGTAGAAAACTCCTCCCACTCTACAACCTCTGTATTTGCGCCTCTATCCCTTTTCCACTGCTTATACCAGGTGTGAGCTACATCCTACAACTGGTAAGCAGCCAAATTTGCACTCTCATCAGATGTGACACCCATAATATTTGTTACCTTCTGAACCATGTCAAAGAACTTATGTAGATCCTCATCGGGCTTGGATCCCAAAAACTAAGGAGGATTCATTTGGATAAAGTCCCGAACCTGGCTACGGAAGGACTAGCCACTGGATTAGTTGGGATAGCAGCCTACTGATTATTCTGAGCTGCTACAGAGTGAGCCAGAGTATTAAATACAGCTCTGAACTCGAAATGAGAGACATGCTCATTCAGGGGTTCTTCCTAAACGGGCGGCGGTGCAGATGATAACGCTCAATCTACAGCTCTCGTTTGAGTGTAAAGCGGTCGTTAGCAAATATAGAACCCAACCTGGGTTGGGTGTCGATCCCACAGGGAATAGCTTGGCTAACAAGTAAGTAAAATTACTAAACTTTTGGTGCAAGTCTCGTAAGAAGGGGGGATTCTTGTTTTGCAAGTAATGTAAACAAAAGCTGAAAATAATAAAGTAAAAAGAGAGAGATTGTTACGTTGGTTGTAAACAATGAGAATTGAAGCGTTGGGGTTATGTCCACCTTCTGAGGTATACGTCTCTATTGGCTATGAGTGTGTAGAATTCTGACATGCAATTGCTTATAGAGGATTGTAGTCGATGGTAAATCCAAGCGTCTCTCGACCTAAACAAGGACTATTTCACTTTAACTCTCTCGAGCTTAAAGCGTGTCTAACGGTACGAATTCTCCAAGAGGTTAGTCCAGTTACGGCACTAGCTTTTTAATAGGAAAGGGTGTCCTACTACCTTGACATTATCTCTTTTCCAGACAAATAACTTTTCTCTCGAACAAGTTAAATGTTAGACTGGCGTATTCTTGCGTTTGCAACCGCAAAGAATGTAGATTAAGATGAAGAGAATAATGATATAAGCAATATACGTGCCTCGAACTCACAAACTCACAGCAATAGATAGTAACTCATTCGGCTTCCATAACCCCAACAGAGAAGTTTAGTTACCCATGAATGCGAAGGAAATCACAATTGACATTGTTATTATATCACGATATTGAGTAATGGCGTGTAGATCAAGTGATAGGCGTGAGGCGTGATTCCTTAGCAAGTAACGATTCTCTTGTTGTGGAGTTTAAGAATAGAAGAGTAGATTAGAAGTGTTTGTAGTGGAAGATGAGAGAGATGGAAGAAAATTAATTGTTGAATGATGAATTTCAGATTCATTCAAAATCTCTAGCATGATAGGGTATTTATAATACCCATATCCTACTCCTACTAAGCTAATGAAATAAATAACCAAATCCTACTAGACTAATGAAATCCTTAACCCAAATGTACTAGGTTAAGGTAACATTATCATAATCCACATAAAATAATGAAATACATAACCTAATTGTACTAGGTTAATGTATCATTGTCAAAATCCAGCTTTGTGTCTGTAAGTCCCCAAAGTCTTCAGAATTGTTGTTTTAGCCCGGGACAGATTTTCCATGCAGCAGTTTTGGTCCTTTAGGCATCCAAACTCCCTTTCCTTCCTTCGTGAGCTTTCTTTAACGTCAAGTAAGCCATAAAATGCTGAATTATGCATCATTTATACCTGAAACTTTACTAATCATGTTCGTTAGCTCATTTACAGGAAAAAGGACTAAAAGTGCATGAAATATATAATTTGTTCTCAAAACTAGGCTAAAATATGGGCAAAATATATTGATATAGGCGCGTAAATTCGCGTATCATCAACACCCCACACTTAGAGCTTTGTTCGTCCTCGAACAAACTATCATGTCCTTCTAAACATCAACTTAGGGTTTTACAGCAACAACACAAAATATTCGTCAAGACAAGCACAACAATTATCAACAAAGAGTATCTTTTTTATTATAAGTAGAAACAGTTTAACCTCTAGCATAGACTCGTGATGGTGATCAACTCGCCTGCAAACGTTAAGGTGCATAGAATCATATACGACTATCCAAAACTCATCAACCATGTGTGTCTCACAATATAGTACCCATAATCACTCACAAATATAGCATATTTTTCAAACATGGGTATCAAAATGTCCTTGCTCTCACTCTCACAAAGAATTCATATGTAGCGACTGATGACCATAGGCTTGCCCTTAATGTAATACTCTACTAAATGTTGGAATGTTAAGATTAGGATCAAGTAGTTCTTTTGATGGTTGTAATGTAGGCTAAGGGACGGGTAGGACTATTTTGGCCAAGAATAGTGACTAGGTTCCTAAGCGCTTTAATACATCACTTTGTATCATTGACACTTTTTTCTTTCAACCTTTCTTCTTTCTTTTTTTCTACCACCCTTGTTCTCCTCTTTTTTTTTTCAATTTTAAGCACAACTCACTTTTCAGCTTTCTTTTCCTTTTTCTTTTCACAACATACCTCTTATGATAGCATTTTTTTTATTTATTTTTTTCATAACACATTCAAGAACCATTCCAATTTATAGCATTATACTCACCCAATTTCCTTTTATGTTGTCACATGACTTTTTCACTTTAAAGCACTTAGGGATTTTGGGATCAAATTACGGTCTTGAAAGAAATGGATTAGGCTTACATACAAGGTTGTCAAAGAAATAGGCTAAAGGCTCAAAAGGATTAACTAGGATGATGTCCATGGGTAGGTAAAACAGAAGGTAAACATGTATAGGGTGCCAAAGAAATGCCTAAATCATATCCTAAACTTACACTCCTTATTTTCGCTTTGCATACATACCAGGCAAGTTCTAGCATCAGCCACATACATAGAATATACTATTATCTCACATACACAAGGCACATGGTCGACTTGATTGGAAGTAATATAGACTCTCGACCCAACAAGTGAAGGAATTGAATCACACAATATCACATATTGAGTCACAACTAGAGCCTAAACGTCTCAATAGTCACAATTGTAGCACATACTCTTGTTATAATCTCATGCTGCCTATCAAAATAATTTCATGCGAAGTTAAAAAAAAAATTTAACTACTAAAAAAACAAAACGAAACAAAAATGAAACAAAAGCAAACAAACATAGATGCGAATAGAGAAGTATAGCATGCAATACCACCACCCCACACTTAGTCGGGACACTGTCCTCAGTGGAAAATAAATACGAGGAACCTGGTTGGTCGGACTTATCCTCTATGTCTGGGGTCATACCCCTTGCATTGGAATCATCATCAGAGTCTTCATCCTCAGAAGTTCCTCATAAGTATCCCACTTAATTCCAAGCGTGAGTCGAGGTATTTGCAGCGAGAAGGGTTCTCCTTGGTCCTTGCGACTTCTCTTTTTGCCCTTTTGGGAGGTGGTAGCCTTCTCCTTGCCTTGTCTCGCTTTAGGTGCCATTGTACCTGAGACTAGAAATAGTGTTAGTGGTAGCACAATATCAATGGATACAATCTATGCACAAGAAGTAGGGGTACCACCCCACACTTAGTTTTATTGACACAAATCAGTGAAGTGAAAGTGGTCGATTACTCAGATTTCGTCGACATACGTTTTAGGAGTTGTATTCCGGCAAGAAAATCAGTGATGTATCACTACTTGCAGCCATTGAATTACTTTCATGTTAGATATAACAACACTACTACATAGGGGTTACCACATAATATAGTTACTTTCAACAATCACAACCTCCTATGTCGGCAGACACTATAAGTCTTATCCCGATGAACGGGATAGCCTAACATGTAAGTATCCAAGTAGAAATTTTAAACATTGTTCAAGACTATAGCAATTCCGCAAATAGTATAACAATGCTATTAAAACCAAATTCAAGTCGGAAACAATTCAAGATGATTCTAACGTATACGTTCATTCACATGATTTTGCATTAACATTCCAAACACATGAACTTCACCAACAATCTTTCAATATGTAGCAATTTATAATAGACATAGAAACGTAGTACTTACGAGAAATAAATGAAGAATAAGATAGTACTTACTTGCTTGAAGCTTTTGGAGGTCGTTTTGTGAATTGGAAGAGCAAAAAAGAAAATTTTGAGAGGATTTGGATGAATATGCGGCACCTTTAGGTCACTTTGCAATGTGTTGTAAAACTAAGTCCCCTTTATATAGGAAGAGAATGGGTCAGGTTATGACCCATTTACAATTGGTTTTGGAGACAAAAATCCTACATATGCGGCGCATAATACTCGGCATATCAATGACATATGCGGCGCATTGTCTATGGCATAATGGGACATATGCGCCGCATAGTCTATGGCATTTGTCGACATATGCGCCACATAGTCTATGGCATATGAGATACTGAGACCAAATGCCATAGCATAGGCGGCGCATAGTCAAAAGCATACCTAGGAATAGGCGGCGCATAGTGTATAGCACACTAGATTCCGAGACCTTAGGCTATAGGATAGGTTGTGCATCGTTCGTGGCCTAGTTTTACCAAGGCCTAGCCTTCCTCGAAGCCTATTTTGGCATGAGAAAGTCTCAATCCATAGCCTTATGCATCACCCTTCCTAATTTACCAACTTTACCATACAATGCGTCCAAATCGTCAATTGAAATCAATCTCCTCGTTGACTACTTCTTGCACCTATATTTGCTCAAACAAATGAAAACGATTAGTACGATGGGTTGCCTCCCACCAAGCGCCTTAGTTTTGGTCGTGGCACGACTCTTATTTTTGGATTTTTCATTTATCAAAATCAAAACAAGTACTAGAATAAAAGAAAAAAAAATGATAAAATGATAAAATGATAAAACGATAAAACGATGGGTTGCCTCCCATCTAGCACCTTATTTATTGTCGTGGCTCGACATAGTTACCTCGAGTACTCAGACTTCGTCGAGGTAAATGGTGGATCGTTTTCTGAAAGGATTTAGACGACAATGAGGCTTACCTGTGGGCATGCGATCTTCTTCACCAATTATATCATCAATAGTCCAACCCATAGCTCTCTTGTATCTCTTCAGAGCAGAGATGAGATCTTCTACGTGCTGTTCACTTAAATCATTTGCACTCTCCGGAAGTATATTTCTACTTTCCAAGAACACATACCTTAGATAATCGGGGAGCTCTTGCGATTCTAGCATTGGTGTCTCGTCAATGGGAGTCTTCGTTGTTGGTTGATTCTTGAGATCACAATCCGGTTTCTTAGGAGTATAAGACTCTATTTATGTTAGAGCACCCATAAGTTCTTCATAATCTTCATTATCCTCATGCTCAACCTTCAGCAGCGCAGCAGACAATGGCTCAACAGTAAGCTGTTTCTCTACAGATAATGCTTTCTTATCTTCATAATGAACATCATCTACAGAGAACACATCCATATCTTTTGGCTGCTTCATCGCTTTGCACAAATCAAAACGAATCACTTCGTCATTCATTCGAAATAAAAGCTCATTATCTCTCATGTCAATAAGCACACTTCCTGTTGCAAGGAAAGGACGTCCCAAGATTATGGGAACTTCAGAATCCACCTCGCAATCCAAAATCATAAAGTCTGCAGGAAAAATGAAGGTAGACACCTTCACCAACACATCATTCAAGATACCCAAAGGTCGTTTTACCGACCTATCAGCCATCACGAGCCTCATATTGGTTGGTGTCGGATCGCCTAACCCCAACTTCTTGTAGACGGATAGTGGCATCAAATTGATGATAGCACCCAGATCGCACAATGCCTTACCAAAATTCATAGATTCAACCGTGCAAGGAATAGTGAAAGCACCATGTTTTGCCTTCTTCTGTACTAAGGACCTTGTGGCAATTGCACTGCAATGATGAATATTATCTGCCGGCTCATAGCTTACTGCCCATATTTTTGTCAACAGGTCCTTCATGAATTTAGCGTACCCAGGCATCTTTTCTAGCGCCTCTACCAACGAAATATTAATGGTCAGCTGCTTCAACATGGTCATGAATTTGCTGAACTTTGTATCATTCGCCACCTTCTTCAATATTTGAGGAAAAGGTGGTAGTGGGTATGGAATTGTTCTCTCCATGGTTTTCTTCTCCTCTTGCTTCTGTTTTTCAGCTTTTCCAGGCTGCACGTTGTGAGGAGTGATGTTAGGATCGGCTGCTGCGGGATCTTCCCCTTTCTCCTTATCATCAATTTCCGCTTCTTCGTCAACCACTTGCTTGCCTTTTTCTAAAGTTTCCATCACCTTACCACTTTGGGTAGTGATGGCCATGCATGACCCATCATTCCTTGGGTTTTGCACAGTATCGCTAGGTAAAGTGCCAGCCTTTCTTTGATTGAGTGTTGCTGAAAGTTGGCTCAATTGCTGCTCTATTTGCTTGATTGAAGTGGAATGAGAATCAACTAATTTCTTCATAGAGGACAAATCATTTATTACCTCAGTAACTCCCGCTCTTCTTGCTTCCACTCCTTTCAATAATTTAGCCATCATATCTTCCATACTTCCAGAATTAGATGTGGTGGTATCACGTCTACCAGGGGGAACGTACAAACCACTCTTTTCATTCTTGTTCTTCCAACTACCTTGGTCCATGTTTCCAGATTTACCATAATAGTTCCGACCTTGGTTTCCTTGGGTATTCCCTCGGAAAGCCCCTGATTGTTCAAGTAGTTGGCCTCTTCTTCCGAATCAGATTCGTCTCTTCCTTTTAGCGCCACAACTTTCACTTTTTCGGTCTTCCCTGATAATAAATGCTTTGTAAGAAGATCCATCTGTGTTTTCATGTGCGTCATATCTTGATCACGTTCTTCTTGTCTTCTTCTTTGGTCTGCAGTCATGCCTATAGATAAAGTGGGGCTTGCTACCTCAGAATCCCTGGTATGCCAAGCTCTACTTTGTTTCGTCATGTGATCTAACATATTGCTTGCTTGACCAAAGGTGAGGTCCATAAAAGATCCTCCAGCTGCGTTATCCACCACTGGCTTAGTTATTGAATTCAAGGCTCTATACAATATCTCCATGAGGTGAACATTAGTCATGTGATGGTTTGGGCATCTCGCTAGCTTTGTCTTGAACCTCTCCCATGTTTCATGAAGAGCTTCAGTGGGAAGCTGACAAAAGTTGCTGATTTCATCTCTCAATTGTGCTTTTTTGGATGGCGGAAAGAATCTTTCTAGGAAAGCGTCTCTCAATTGCCTCCAATTTGTAATAGAATCAGGAGTCAGCCCATTCAACCATAGAGTTGCCTCCCCAGACAGAGACAATGAAAATAAGCGTAACTGAATTGCATTCTGACCAACGCCAGGATTGTCAAACGACTTACATGTAAAAATAAAGTTGATGAGATGCATATTTGTATCATCGCCTGCTAATCCACCAAATAATACCTTGAGTTGCAATAACTGAATCATGGTGCTCGTGATGTTGAACTTGGCTCCGGGGGCTAATGGTGGTGGAATTATAGCTCCAGTGGCTCCGGCACCATCAAGATCATCATCATCATCGTCGAAAGCTGGCTGCATGGGTTGGCGATCATGTCTATACCGAGCTTGTCGACCTCTTCTGTTGGCAGGTGTTATGATTTCAGCATCATGCCTTGGGTTTAGTAACTTGTCATCACCTAAATCCTCATCGTCAGGATTTATTGCTCGTGCAGGGTTATCAATGTTCTGCTGATGCGCTTGAGCAGCCATCCTTTCAATTTCACGTTGTGCATCCATTGATGCACTGAACAAACCTGAATAAAACAAAAACAACAACTAAAAGTAAAAGTACAAGAAACATTGACCAAAGGGTCTAGTAATTATTACGAACTTAATTGACACTTGTATTCCCCGGCAACGGCGCCAATTTTTGATAACGCTCAATCTACAGCTCTCGTTTGAGTGTAAAGCGGTCGTTAGCAAATATGGAACCCAACCTGGGTTGGGTGTCAATCCCACAGGGAATAGCTTGGCCAACAAGTAAGTAAAATTACTAAACTTTTGGTGCAAGTCTCGTAAGAAGGGGGGATTCTTGTTTTGCAAGTAATGTAAACAAAAGCTGAAAATAATAAAGTAAAAAGAGAGAGATTGTTACGTTGGTTGTGAACAATGAGAATTGAGGCATTGGGGTTATGTCCACCTTCTGAGGTATACGTCTCTATTGGCTATGAATGTGTAGAATTCTGACATGCAATTGCTGTAAAATCAGTGAATGCATGACCAAGCATATAACCTAATTCTGAATTAGTCTATAAACTGAAATACTGAAATACTGATAACTAAATAATTGATAATTGTATGCTATGGTTAAATAAACCTGAAACTGAATTCTATACTGAATATTGGACTAAGACTGTGGGGCATCATCTAATCGATATGCCCCAATATGAGCTAATTGGGGTCCAACCTGTGATCCCAATTGGAAGGGTATCAGTACTGTGCTATGGGTACTAACATTGGCTATGTGGATCCACTAAACTGATATCCCGAAGGACTAACGAGCCACCCTCAACTGGCAGGTGCTCTAATGAGATATGTCTCAGCACTCAACTGGCAGGTGGATATCTCAACCTACGCTGGCTACGTAGTTCCAGAACACAGGGATTGCTACTATGGATCACACCCTCCACTGGCAGGTGAACCCCTATCCCTAGATTCACTCAGTGCTAAATCGTACTCCCAACTGAACTGACTCGGATTACTGATCTGATCTATGTTTGACTGATATGATAACTGACTAAACTGATAATGCTTAAATGCATCTAAAACTATTCTAAAAATATTGAGACTAAGTAATCAGCTAAGTTTTCGGGTATTCATAACCCCCAGGACTCGATAGCAATAACAATAGGATCATACTAAAGCTTCGGGAAACATAATAAGTAGTCGTTATTCAAAACCCAACCTTTTAGGCATTTTATCAAACACATGTGGGTCGTGAGTTAAAGCATGGGAACAGTTAAATCATGTGATAATAACATAATTACAATAATAAGACATGGATTAAGGATTTAACATGTGAATATCACCATTCAAACATGTTAAGGGCAATTTCCAACGAAAACACATGGTAAACATAATTTGTAATCAAAGTTCATAATAACTTCATGAAGATAACTTATAATAACATGTAAAAATCATAACTTTAAACTTGAAAAGGGTTCTTGGACTCCATGGGTGAAGAGGGCCCATGGATGAGCATCTAACATACCTTAATTGAAGAATTTGTTA
The DNA here is from genome assembly GCA_030864215.1 of Capsicum pubescens. NCBI lineage: Eukaryota > Viridiplantae > Streptophyta > Magnoliopsida > Solanales > Solanaceae > Capsicum > Capsicum pubescens. Next base: position 226,222,588 of record CM061549.1, read on the forward strand.
AGATTTGTGATGGTTTTCTTGAAAATTAAGCTTGAATCCCTTGTTTCTTTTGAGGAGGCTAGGGTTTGTTCTTGAGATAGAGAACTATCTTTTGAGAGAATTTTGTGTAAAAGATGACAAATAATATTTTTGGGACCCTAAATCCCATGTTATGGTTGGATTAGAGTGAGGGAAATGACTCAAACACCCTCCTGGACCCGAAACTTATTAAACTAAACCAGACAAGTTGACGAGAAATGCAGTGCGCTGTGGGGCTCTATCGACACGATATGCGCCGCACCGTAGGTCTCCCCACCAACGCAAAATGCGATGCGCCGCGGCCCTACCGCGGAGCCTCACTACTTTGACCATCCAAACATGTCTCAAATGTCCTCCAAAAAATTTAAAACTCACCCGAGATGAACTATCAATAATCCTGATCATGAATCAACTTATAAACTAATGTTCCAAGGTCAGGAAGGTCGAAAATAAAATCATCGAAGTTTAAGGGGATTTGGAGAAGACTAAGCCTTAACACTTAGTAAAATTTTCTAAGTCTTGAACCCCTTTAACATGCAATAGTAAGCTAAAATGAGCTAGAATTTTATGGGGTCTTACATGGACCCGACCCACGAGTTACTCATTACAATCGCGATGAAGGGGGAAATTTCTCTTCGAAAACGCGATGTGGTTATCGCAAACGTGAATAATGGAAAATCACTTCTTTGTGAACACGACAGAGGATGTTGCGAATGCAAAGGAGGAAGGGTCATGAACCAGCAACGATGGAAACTAGCAAAGCCAACTCAAAACTCTTCGAGCAAACTTTCAAAATTTGTTTGAGACCTCACAAAAATAAACCGATAGTGCTACTAGGCTAATTTTAACGTTTCGAACTCAATGACGACATCAGATTTTTTTTAAAAAATATTTTTTATAAATTAACCTCTGAGACCTCATTTAGACTAATTTAACTAGTTTTCAGATGGAAGATGGAAATAAAAAATAAAGGCTTGGGACCCGACTAACCACACTACTAACCCAAAATCAATATTTCAGATCTAATAGAACTATCCAAATCATTATCCGCGGTTCGAATCACAAAATATTAACCGAAGTCAAACTAACTCTTTTTAAGGATGTTCAAAACCACAAAATCATTTAAAACACATCTCTAACCATGCCAATCATCCTCACAAACTCGTAACTAAGATAAAACAATTATGGAGAAGGGTAAAATGATCAAAACTTAAAAGTTTTTAAAAGTCAGTACGAGGATCATTATACAAGAATAACACATTTATATCTTTAGTAATATTTTAACTTTATAATTTTTATTTTACCTTTAATTAAATAATTTATAGCTAGACAAGTATTTATCAAAAATAAAATTTCACTTATACTCTGTGGATTAGCTCAGATATCCCTCTCTCTCTCTCTCTCTATATATATATATATAAAGGGACTAACTACCCTGCTGATGTGACATATCTAGAATGTCAAGAAAGACATTTATCTTTTACCACACACACACACACACACACATATATATATATACAGGGACTAACTACCCTGCTGATGTGACATGTATAGAATGTCAAGAAAGACATTTATCTTTTACCACATTTTTTTAACTTTTTTTTTCACATTTTATATGTTAAATATCTTTTTTATTATTTTAAAAGGAAAAACGTAATGGTCATATAATAAGGAACAATTACATTTTCTCCACATTCATTATGAATTATTGTAATTATTAACATTATAGAATTTCAAAGAGCCTCCTTTTAAAATCCTTAATTACCCTATCTTTGACATTGATACATAATTTTTCTAGGCACTATATAAGTGTATCCATGGCATTGTCTAAGAAAATGGTTTCAAATTGGGGAAGCTACTCTTTTTATGACTGCTCATGGCAAATCCTTCTTTGAATATGTCAAGAAGAAACCAAACTTTAGCAGTTTATTTAATGAAGCCATGGAGACTAATGCACTATTGGTTGTACGTTTAATGATTGAACATTGTAAGGGAGTCTTTGAAGGATTGAAATCACTGGTGAACGTTGGAGCGACAAAGGTGTCATCGCTAAAGTTATTGCCAATGCATTTTCTCAAATAAATTGCACTGTTTTTAGCTGCCACATGTCATTAAAGGGCTTGAAGGATGCAAGAACCTGACCTATGTGTGAGGAGACATGTTTAATTCTATTCCTTACGCCAATGCAATTTTACTAAAGGTAACTTGTAATTAGTACTTTTCACACTATAACAATATTATATATGAATTTATATTTGATGGTGTATGTTTGATGAATGAAAAATAGTCGATACTACATGATTGAAATGATGAAGAGTGCATACAAATATTGAAAAAAAATAAAGAAATAATTCCAAGTAAGGATAACGGAGGAAGACTAATTATCATTGACATGGTGATGGACCATAACCTTGACCACGATTCATATGAAGCTCAACTTTTCTTTAGCATGCTCATGATGGTTGTGACTTCCGAAAAGAAAAGAAGTGAACAAGAATGGGCAAAACTCTTCTCTGATTCTGGTTTTAGTGACTAAAAGATTTTTCCTATACTGGGATTGAAATCTGTTATTGAGGTTTATCCTTAAATCTTGTTGTGTCACTAGAAGTTCAAATAATAGAAGATTTGGCCAGAGAATCTTGCAAATGTTCATTGTTTTTTTTGTTTTCATGTATTACAGTAAATGTTATTCTTCATTTCCATATGTATTGTTAACTAAGGAACACCTTGCGTTATATTCCCTCACTTCATATGTAATGACTTCTTTAGGGCATGTGAGTTATCATGATCACTATCCTAAGAAGCCAAATAAAACGGAAAAAGATCCACAGCTACACTTTCTATATGCCAAAGAAGACTTTATATAAGAACTACAATTAATTTTGGTGCCTTGTTTTATCCTTGAGGAATTAAATTTTTCGGCAGCTAATTAAAGGAAGTTAGTAGGCGTTTGGCCGTAGAAATATTAATAGATGCAGTTACAGATCAATTAGAGATGGAACAATTAAGCAAATTGGGTCAAGGTGCTTTTTATACTAGAGAATTCTATATAAATATATATTTCATGGATTTCGACACACAAATGCAGAGGCCTGAGAATTAGAGACAGGCTATGCAAATTCAGTCAAAGTGCTTCTATTTTTCGCCTTCTTCCTAATATTGTTATCGTGTACACATTTCTATATTTCTTAGTGTAAATTGTAAAACAAAGTTTCTTATATTTTGATTTTATTACTCGATAGTTCGATACATACAGAGTTACTTCTACCACTCTATTATAAAGTACGAAGTTCAACTCCTTGCAAAACCAAATTAAGGTGTGGCAAAAGTGAGCAATGAAAGAGATCAAGGATGTCATCTTATAAGAAGATTGTTATTCTTTCAATTAATAATCAACAAGTTTTCACACGTACGTTGATTTTTTGTACTCTTTTCATGAAGTTATTTTTTCTATATATTGTGTTGCATTTTAATACTTATTATGTAAGAAGGTTCGAAATTACTATGTATCATTTTTTATATTATGATGCAGAAAATTCAAATGTGTTGCATGCTTGAGTTTTGGGCTTTTGGGAGAACAATTAAAATGATTCAAGCAGATGAAAAACTAAGTAGGCATCTTTCATGCCACTAAATAATTTTACACACATTTATTATTTAATAAATGATAACTTGCTTTACAACGTTGAAAGCACCAATAGTACAAGGTTTTCTTATTTATACTTTTTTTAAAAAAATATTTTTACTTGTCACATTGTGTATTATGAAAATTAATTTGATTAAATTTCAAAACTAAATTTAAGTATATTAATTTACTATTTTAAATTTTAAATTTAGATGTTCGAAAACTATACGAAAAATGCTATAAGTTGTAATTTATTTTATGTTAATATCATGAAAAAATACATCATAAAATGTTGATCAAAATTCATGCAACTTGACTCTCAGAAAAATGTAATATAAAAATAAAAATAAACGGAGGAAGTAAATTATAACGTTAAGTCTTCAAGCTCAAAAAACAGTAATCTTTTCAAAAGGTAAATTGCCATAGAGATATGACTACCATTATATATTATTTCATAGGCGGTCCACCACAAACTCAAGAGGAACGCTAGACTCCCATGTTGATGTTTAGAAAAAATATAAATCTGTATATTTTATATTAGACATTTATAGTTTGTTTAAGTTATAAATTGTGCTGAAACTGATATGTTAATATATTTTCAAAAGCGAGGTAATTGTGATGACTCAAATACAAATTTAAATTTTCAGTTTTAGTATAATCACTATTTTAGTCAAACAATGATTTTACAACATCTCTATATCGATCAAAATTTTTGAGAGTAAATATACGATGCCATACAGTAAATTAAAGATTTTGTAATTTTAATGGACATTTTTTTAAGAAAAATAATTTTATATATATATATATTTAAAAAAAGAATGATAAACAAAATATGTATATCATAAATTGTTTTACTTATATTCGCACAGATTTATTCACTAGTAAACTAGTAAGGAGAGAATACTTGAGTTAGGGGTGTATGGAAAAAGCCGTAAAGTCTGGATACACTGTTACAATATTAAGACTCCATTTGTGCGATTAGAATGAGTATGTTGTTGGTTGTCCACTTGTCCTTCCTTAAAAGCTAGTAGTAGTTGGATCAGGCCTAATGCAAACTGTCTTTTCGTAGCACTTGATGAACAACCTTTACTTGATCTCTATTAATTTCTGAAAAAAAAAATTAATAAAACATAAACTCCAATCACCACTATGCTTCTATAAGTAAAACCAAATAAAATCATTGAAACCCAAAAAGTTAAAATCACTTATTTCAAGATTTGTTGATAGATCTACTGTATTGGGTTTTTGGTTTATCAAGTGTATGATCTTCAATCTTATAGGTATATCAAAAAATGGATTGTAGACGTTGAAGAACTTTGTGGGGATATTTGTTATCCAAATTTGGTGGATGGTTATTGTGGAAGTTTAGTGTGTTTTATGGTTCTTGAGTTTATTAGTGATACAACCCACACCAAATTAGAAAGAGAATTGAGCTTTTCCTAAAGGGCAAAATGCAGAATTGCCCTTGACAGTTAAGCCCGGAGAATAACAAGTGAGATTTTGAGAGAGAGAGAAAAGGATTTCTATTGATTACAACTCCTTGTTTACAATTGGTAAAGATGAATCCATATAAAGGAAAACCAATTCAGTTAATGAAGCAGAGACAGAACCTTCTAGAAGTTAGTTATTGAACTAACTCACTAACAACTCTAACTGATTTTCGGAACGCGTGCAGGTTACGTGCCCTTAACTAACTACAGTACACCATTTATCTACTAATGAAATATTTAAAACTAAAAATAGGAAATCATAGAAGAATCATTCTCAAAAGGCTTGTAACAATGCCTCCCCCATCAGACAGCCCTAGTCCTCAAGGGTTGAAATGTGGAAATTGCTAACAAAAAGAGAGGTAATCCTTCTAAGTGCTATCTTCCTCAGCTGCATTAAATTATTTGACAAGTAATTGAGTGATAGGTCGACCATGTTTTTGACCAAACGTCTGTCAAGGATGGACTCGGGGGTCAGTAAGACATGACCGGTATCTGAATGCACCACTGGCAGAGTAGGTGAAGCAGTATGTGGTCCCAACTTCTATTTCAGATGTGAGACATGAAAATTTTGGTGAATTTTGGAATTAAGAGGCAAATCTAAGGCGTAAGAAACAACACCAATTCTAGAAATGATCTGAAAAGGGACAAAAAACTTTGCAGAAAGCTTTTGGAAGGCATGCAATTTGAGAGACTATTTCTTGTATGGTTGAAGTTTGATGTAAACCCAATTACCTACTGAAAATGACCTATCAGTCCTTCTCCTGTCTGCCTGAGACTTCATTCTATCTTGAGCTCTTTGCAATTGAAATTTCAAGCTTCTTAAGGTAGCTTCTCTAGCCTGAAGGCTTCTATCCACCAAATCTAACTGAGAGTCAAATGCCATATAAGGTAGAAGAAGGGGAGGATTCTTCCCATACATAACTTCATAAGGGGTTCTGTTAATAGCAAAGTGAAAAGTGGTATTGTACCACCACTCAGCTAAAGGTAACCACTGAGACCATTCCTTCGGTTTCTCAAAGGCCATACATCTTAAGTAACATTCCAATCAAATGTTAACCACTTCAGTCTGACCATCAGTTTAAGGATGGTAGGCTGTGGAGGTTAATAAAGACACCTTCTACAGTTTGAAAAGTTCATTCCAAAAATTGCTAGTGAAAACTATATCCCTACCAGACACAATTGTTTTAGGCATCCTATGCAACTTAAACACTTCAGATATGAATAACTGAGCAACATCAAGGGCTGCATATGGATGTTCAAGGGCCATGAAATGAGCAGCCTTGCTCAATCTGTCAACAACTACAAAAATAAATTCCTTACTCGCTGTTTTAGGTAGGCCTTCTATGAAGTCCATTAATATATCCTACCAAACTCTCTTAGGGATGGAAAGAGGCTGCAGTAGCCCAGGGTAAGACACATTGTCATTCTTACACCTTTGACAAACATCACAGTGTCTCACATAAGTATAAACATTTTTTTTCATCTTTTTCCAATAAAATTCTTGCCACAGCTTGTGTACTGTAGTTGTGATGATAGAGTGTCCATCATTAGGAATATCATGATAAAAAGAAATGAGATCCTTTCTAACCTCTGGTACAGCTCCCACCATTATCTTTCCTTTTCTGCTCAAGATACCACTGTGGAACTGGTAGTAGTGTTTAGGTGGACCTATAGTTTGAATGGTAGTGACTAGTTGCTTCAAGTGAGGATCTAAGTTCCATGAATCCTTCACAGCATCTAGTAATGCTGACTACACCCCTGAAATACTGTTAAGTTAAATGGAACCTTCCATTCTGGATAATGCATCTGCTATAATGTTATTTTTTCCCTTTTTATAGGAGATAGTATAGTCATAACCAAGTAATTTAATCATCCATTTCTGTTGACTTGGTGTAGATATTCTCTACTCTAACAAGTATTTGAGGCTTTGATAATCCGTTTTGATTATGAACTTCCTTCCCAACAAGTAGGGCCTCCACTTTTGCACTGCAGTAACAACAGCTAGGAGCTCTTTCTCATATACTGAGAGAACTTGATTCTTTTCAGATAGACCTTGACTAAAGAAGGCTATTGTCCTATTGAATTGAGTCAGCACAACTCCAATTCCACTACCAGAGGCATCAGTTTCAACAACAAACTCGGCTGAGAAGTTAGGAAGGGATAAAACTAGAGCTGAAGTGATGGCCTTCTTAAGTTGTTCAAAGGCATGTGATGCTACATCATACCATTAGAAGTTTCCTTTCTTTAGGAGGTCATTCAAGGGCCTAGCAATGGCACCAAAACCTTGAATAAATCTTCTGTAGTAGCCAGCCAAGCCTAAAAACCCTCTCAACCCCTTTAGTGTAGAGGTTGAGGCCAGTTAACAACTGAATCCACCTTATGTACATCCATAGATACTCCATTTTCAGGGATAAAATGACCTAGGTAATAAATTTGCTTAACTCCAAAAGTACACTTGTTTTTCTTCACACACAAAGCATGAGCTCTCAACACCTTGGAGGCTGCTTCTAGGTATGTTAAATGATCCAACCAGCTGGGTCTATAAATGAGTATGTCATCGAAGAACACCAGTTTAGATTTTCTGAGATAGGAGTGGAAAACCCTATTTATGAGGCTTTGGAAAGTGGAGGGGGCATTAGTGAGGCCAAAAGGCATGACCATGAACTCAAAGTGGCCATGATGAGTTCTGAAAGCTGTCTTGGGGACATCAAGCTCATGTATTTTGATTTGGTGGTACCCTGATCTAAGATCCAGCTTAGAAAAATACTTAGCTCCATGTAATTCATCCGGCAGCTCCTCAATCACAGGAATTGGAAATTTATCCTTTATAGTGTGGTTATTCAATTCTCTATAATCCACACACATCCTCCATGATCTATCATTTTTGTTTACCATGACAATTGGTGAATAAAAAGGGCTAGCATTGTGCCAAATCACCCCCGACTCAATCATATCATCAACCATTTTTCAATTTTATCCTTTTGTATTGTAGGATACCTGTATGGTTTGATATTGATAGGGAAAGTCCCTTCTTACAATGTAATCTTGTGGTCTTGTTCTCATGCTGGAGGTAGCCCCTTCGGTACTTCAAAAAGATACTTGTATTGATCTAAAAGAGGGGGCAAATCCTCTTGGTGACTACACTCATCAGTAGCAGGCTCCATGGACAGCAAACTACTACTGGTTCCATCCTGATTATACTCCTTAAGTACTCCTATAGATATCATGCAAAGTTCAGCTGGCTTTGCTAGTAATTTATCCATGCTGTTCTGTTGTATCATCTTCATAATAGCCGGTTGGATTTCCCTCAATGACAGCTTGTGGCCAACAACAGTAAATTCCATCTTGAGCTTCCTAAAATTCCACATAATATCACCCAAAGTGATTAACCATTAGATGCCTAATACCATATTACACCCTCCAATAGGCAACACCAATATATCAGAATTAAAAGCTACCCCTTGCATTTTCCAATCCACCTTTTTACTAATAAATTGACTCTGCACTTTTTTGCTATCAGCTACTGACATAGCAAAAGGAGTGATAGGAGTTAGTACACACCCCAGTCTCTTGGCAGTATTCAAATCCAAGAAATTATGGGTGCTGCCAGTGTCTATCAGCACATGTACAAATTTTCCCTTGACACTCACAATAACTCTCATAGTCCTAAAATCACTTACACCATTCATAGCATGGACAGACATATTGGCAAGATTGCTCCATCTTCATCAGTTTCCCATTTATGCCTAGTCATTGTTAAAAATTCAGCAAAGTCTAGTACCGTTTTATCCTCTATTTCTATAATTTCTTCACCTTCTTCTATTTTCATGGAGAAAAACTGTCTTTTTCCTTTACAAACATGACCATAAGAGTATTTCTCATCATAATTGAAACACAATACCTTGCTTTTTTTTTCCTCCATCTCAGCTGGGTCAGTAATTTTGCTCTTCTGGGATTTGGTTTAGGGTTGGGAGTCGTACGAAAAGTAAGTGGTATTTTGGAATGAGTAGTGTTTGGTTTAGTGGTTTGAGAGGTTCCATATAAAAAGAAGGATAAAGGGAGGTATATCTGACATTATTTTTAGGAAGAGAAGTGGAGCTGGTCAAATATTACTTCTGTACTTCTAAAGTCTGTTCCTGAATTCTGGCCGAGCTGACATCCTTGGCTAAAGACCTCGGAGCTAACATTTTCACTGGTAAGCGAATCTCCGACTTCAATTCTCTCACAAAACAACTACCCACATAATCTTCAGAAAGTTATAACCTAGTGAGTAGTTCATCAAAAACATCAATGTAATCCTATACAGAGTTTACCTGACGAAGATCTTTGAAATCTCCCATTGGGTCATTAAACAATTCTGCCCCAAATCTTTCGTACAAGCATCGAACATACTCGCCCCATTTTGGCCATTTTCTTGTTAACCTATGTTTCATAAAAGATTGATGCTACTGGAGTGCCCTGCCATTCAATTTGCAAGAAGTGAGTTTTACCCTCAGATCTTCTGGAGTTTCGTACACGTCGTAGAATTTCTCGTAACTATAGAACCAATCCTTCAGTCCCTGACCATCGAACCTGGGCATTTTTATCTGAATTTTTTTATTATAACCCTGACAATTTCCCATTCCATTATCAGCTCGAGCCCTAACCACCTCTGGGGTCTCATTTCCCCTAATGTTGCCATGAGGAGGAGGAGTTCCTGGTGGGTTTAAATTCTCTGCGAGCAACCTCCTGATATCTTCCATAGCTTGTGCAACCTTCGCGTCAATAGCATGCTGAATTTTTGTGACAGAGTTCACAACTCCTTCCATGGAATTCTTCAACACATCGACTTCTCTTCGTAATTCTTGCATGCGAGTATTGTGATCACCCATGGCCGCGGGTCAGAGAAAATTTGGCTCTGATACCAATGATACAACCCACACCAAATTAGAAAGAGAATTGAGCTTTTCCTAAAAGGGCAAAATACAGAATTTCCCTTGACAGTTAAGCCCGGAGAATAACAATAACAAGTGAGATTTTGAGAGAGAGAGAAAAGGATTTCTATTGATTACAACTCCTTGTTTACAATTGGAAAAGATGAATCCGTATAAAGGAAAACCAATTCAATTAATGAAGCAGAGACGGAACCTTCTAGAAGTTAGTTATTGAACTAACTCACTAACAACTCTAACTTATTTCCGGAACGCGTGCAGGTCACGTGCCCTTAACTAACTACAGTACACTATTTATCTGCTAATGAAATGTTTAAAACTAAAAATAGGAAATCATAGAAGAATCATTCTCAAAAGGTTTGTAACAATTAGCTGATTTGGCTTATTTTTTAAGTTTGAAACTTCTTATTTTTTTGGGAAAAATTTGGATTGTTTGTGTTGGTTTTGATTTGGGGTTTTTAAGGAGATGATGTTTTGGAGGGAAAGGGGAAGGGAGAGTAAAGACCAGAATGGTGGTCCACCTTGTGGACAAGTTAGAGTGCTTGTTGTTGGAGATTCAGGTATTGAGCTACAATGCAAATGCTTTTTGTTTTCTTGTTTTTATTCTATTAGTTATCCTAGATATACCCATATCTAGGATCATGTATGATCCTAGATAGGAAGGTTTGGACGACGCGAATTAGGATAGAAGGCTAGTGTCTATGGGGGGTCATAGTTAGTAGTTAGGAAAGCTTTGGGGTGGGGGTATAAGGGTGGGGGTGCCTTTGGTTCATTAGTATAAGGTATTACTGTATGGGTGTCTTATTTTTGTTATTCCATCTTGTTTCATGCTTTATTATGAATTTGTTTATTATTCTTTGTCTTGAGCCGGAGGTCTAGCAGAAACAACCTTTCTACCTCTCCGGAGGTGGTGGTATGGACTGCGTACATTTTACCCTCCTCAGACCCCACTGTGTGGGAATACACTGGGTTTGTTGTTGTTGTTGTTGTTGTGTGTTTTGTTACTTAGGATGTTTTCCTTTGTTTTCTTATGCATATTACTAATTATGTATCTTCGTGAACTTGGTTTCTAGTCTATAGCTCAGAGTTTGATGGTAAAACATAGTGTTCTGAGAAACTGGCAGTGATGGTAAAATAGACCCTTGCATTTAAGGGAAGGTTGCGTATAATAGATTGGCCCCTTCCTCGGACCTCATACATAGCTGGAGCTTTAGTGCACCGGGCTGCCCTTTGGTAGTGATGGTAAAATATAATTGCATAGATTCAGAAATGATTGAAGACGGGAGATAACAAGTATATGCTAGTAGCATGAGTTCTCTGATTTTTGGACGTAGTTACTTATGGGCTACACCAAGGATGTGGCTTAGCAATCAATGAAGCGGGTGAAAGGCAAAATCAGGGTCCCAAATTCCAATAGAGATGGAACATTTGTTTATTTCTTCTTATCTGCTTAGGTCTTAGTCTGTAGGGTTACTCGATGCATGTGAAGGTGATGGTATGTAGAGAGTACCAGGTGGAATAATTGAGGTGTGCACAAATGGCCCTGACATCATGTTTATCCAAAAAAAAAAATGACAACAAGGACATAGGTTCGTTTGGAGTTTGGACTTCTCGCAATTTGGAAAATTTAGGTCAGTACAAGATGAAGAAAGTGTTTATTTATAATCTAAGAGTTGTTGTTTTCTATTGTTATTAAAGAATTGGCAATGAGACATTAAACTGTTTATAACTGCATGGATTTTTTTAACCTACTAAATTTGGAGGATAATGGGTACACTACATACTGTCACATCCGTACTAAAAACATAGTAATGATTGATCTAACTCATTTGGAGTGTGACCGCGTCTTACTATTGTGTTACAGTCTGGTTCGAAGCTGTGGTGAGATGATTGTTTATACACTAGATTCTATTGAACACTATCTTTGGGTTATTTGGTAATGGTGTAAATGTATGGGAAAAGCTGGTTATTAAGAGTAGACAAATATAACTTTTTTTTACAATGATATATTTTTCAAGAAAAAAATAAAATGAATTTCTTTCGATATTATGATGACAACAGATATTGGTACATGTACTCATTCTTAGAAGTATGTACAACCTAAACATTAGCCTCATTTTCTCTTGATAAATCATCTTCTGGGTTTTGTGGTTCAATCCAAAATGCATCAATATCTTTTGGATATCATCATTTTTTATTCTTTGGTTGACATGAACCAAATGTTTTGGATATGATCTTCTGAATGCCTTTTGTATAGTACAGTCACCTGATACTGTCTGCTGAATTTCTTCCTGAACGTCCATTAGGTTGTAGATTCAAACTGTGACTAAGCACTTTAAACTGAAAGTTTTGTCACTTGTTGACTAAAGTGTTTTATGATGCTAAAATCAGTAGTTAGTACATCTAAAATTCTAGTGCATTAAGCTTCTGTGGTAGTGACTTTGTTAACTTAGCAGAAGCTCTGAAAGTTAAATATGCACCTATTCAGCGTTCTCTGGCTTTTCAGCGCCATATACAGCTCCATTTATACCTAGGGTGAATAACCTGTGCACCAGGCAACAGTGGATATGCCTGAATTCCCTGAAGTTCCAACCTATTCAGCGTTCTCTGGCCTTTCAGCCCATTTGTACATAGGGTGAATAACCTGTGCATCAGGCAGCAGTGGAAATGCTTGAAGTTTCTAAAGTTCTCCCTGAGATATTCCTGTAACTTCGGTATATCTTTCCTTCTAAAGATTTTCCAGAGTGATCCTCCTTCTATATTCTCAAATGCTTCCCTTATTCAGGCACTAGGTTAACTTTGCACTCATCACTTAATTCCTTATCTTGCTTCGTAAGTGCTTGTACTATGGACTGCACCTTTTATTACCACCTCCAGCACTAGTCTCTCCCTCTGGCCCGGACAGAAAGCAGATGCAACAAATCGTTTTCACATTCTTTCTTGTCTTCAGCCATCTGAAGTTCCCTTTTATTTTGGGCATCATGTTTTTTATTTATTTAACAATGTTCCCATTTCTGAAAGCTGGTCAGCTGTCGGGTTATTTCTTGAGTACTAGTCTATGGGAATGTACGTATCACGTTTATCCCAAGTTATTTAATATAAAACTTGAATTGCTAATAATCTCTTATCTCTATCTCTAATCTCTAATCTCCAATCTCTAATCTCTATCTCTAATATACCAAACGTGTGAAGTGTCATAGAAATGTTGTTTGAACCTTTTGCCCCTCATTTAAAGACTAATCTTTTGATAAAATCGTCTTTTCACGGAATCCCAATGAGGAAGGTGTTAGTGCTTTATCATTGGGTCAATAATGTTAATCACTCTTATCGTGCTACTTTTAGGGCGGGAAGAAGATAAACGAAAAAACAACACAATAAAATTAGGAATTTAACCATAATAAGACAACCGAAAATCCTTTTCAAACAGGGATATATTTATTATAGTCAATATTTAGTATCATAAAAATAACAAAAAAAGTGAAAAGACATTGTCTATTGTGGAGTTTTTTAATGAGGGCAAAAAGTTCAAATAACTTTCTAAGATCTACATACTTTTAATATATTATAGTTGTGTCGACTCATTCACCCTACTCGACATATCATGACACAGCTTAGTCACAGGTTCTAAATGCCCCAGATCCGGAGGAACTCATAAGCAATAATTGTCTATGGCCCCATCTCAGGCTTTGACGACCCTCTTAGCAGTTTGACAGCAAGATTTAGGTAGTCACTTTGTGGATGTATGTACTCCTTAAAAGGCAAGCTGCTCTGAAACTCCGTGCAGTGACGAGGTAATCAGATGGAGGCCAATCTTTCAACTGCAGATCTGAGGCTAGCCAGCATTATCAAATTGACCTCCCATTTGTCCCCGGAAAAATTATTGGATGTTAACTTCTACTTCACACCAATCTAACCAGTTGATGGCCATGCCATCCGAAAGAAGATGGTTTATGTTCTTTATCTGACAACATGCTCACCATGGCTTCCCAGCTTAACAGTGAGGTAGTCTCAAGCACATTACCGACAATCACAGGAACCTTTCACCCAATGAGACTGAAAATGCTTCAGATCCTCCTGATGAAGATCTTTAGCTGTTGGATAGTATATAATTGTCATCAGAATCTCCACTAGATGCTTCTTTATGCAATTTATTTTTCTGCTTATCATTTTCTTCCACTGCTTTCCTACATAAGCATGGCCACTAAGGAATTTCAGGCATGTGTTCTATTCAAATCTTTTAGCATTATCTTCAGCTTTTTCCAACTACTCAAATTCCAATTATTTTGACTTTAGCGGCTGGCGCTTCAGCTCTAAAATTCCCTTAACCATATACAGCTCCATTTTGCCTCTCTTCCTCTGCTTTACTGAATATTTGTAAACTTCTTCACATTGCGTGTTCTTATTCTTTCAGCGAATTCCAAATAAAGCTTTGAATGACTAGTTCAAAATATCCAAAGCAGCTCCATTCTATTACATAAGCCTATACCTGAGTAATATGGTCAGCTTACTAAGTTGCTTTTAACTAGGAATGCTTTTCCCATATATTCAAAGTCCACATACCATTTGATACGGGTATTGCAACGATCCACTATATATTTATAGTTACTTTTCCCATTCCAGGCTTTGATCTTTCCACTTAAATAAGTTGGACTAACATCATGGTCCTTGACATGGAGTGGAATACTGCATCAAGAGATTATCCCCTCTCCCTCTCTCTCTCTTTCAGGTAACACTTTGCTGAAACGGATTATCAGTCAGTGACATCCTACAAATCTTGAACAAAATTGAAGTGGTTATTTTCTTATTTATGAATCAAAATGCTGATTAGTATATGTTAAGTAATGTTTAATTGAAATTTCAGTTTCAGCTTCTTATCGTCTATTTTTAAATAGTTAGACTAATTCAAGCCGTTTTGGGAGTTTCAATTAATAAGATAATTTGAAGCTCTTTTTGGAGTTTGACCATTATAGATGTAGCAGATGATGCTTGGATATCATAGTATTCATACTGTACGTGGAAACAAGATAAGCTGCTAGTAATTGAAATTCCACTTCAAAAAATGACTCCATAGCTCCCATGTTTGTCTTTATTTGTGCGAAAGAAGAATTACAGCTTACAACTTCTTTGGATCCTTTGATAGTCTTTGAGGTTCACCATTTAATTGGAAAATAAAAAGCAACAACAATAAAACAAAACAACTTTGAGGATCACCATTTAAAATTATTTGTGGGGATGGAAATTTATGTAGTTGGGAAGGTAGTGAAAATAGTGGCTCCATTTAATGCTTCTTACTTTTCCTGTGTCTGTTTTGCTTTCACAATCGTGCCTGGCTTTAGCCTTTATGAAAAGTCCTGGATACATCGGATGAAGCACTAGGGGAATGTTTTGTTGGGTACACTAGGTTTTAGTCATCAAACAAAGATGGTGTCGATAATGTGTTATAAATTACAGTACACTATTAAGGCAACAAGAGATATGGCCAAAGAAATTGGAGGGAGAGAGAGATTTTATTTCTCTTCAAACTTGATGTACAAATGAACAAAAATCTCTCTTCAAACTTGATGTACAAATGAACTGAATTAACTTCCTATTTATAGAATAACAAAAGTTGTTGTGTATCACATTGCATTAAACTCGCATCACAATTACTTTATAACATATTTTGCTGATAACGTGTTATAAAATAAAAGTGATGTACTATACTAAAATACAAATGCAGAGAGAGGAAGTATCAAGATCAGTATTACATTTTTTTCCTCTTCAGTTCATGCATTTCTTATTACAAAGAAAGGCTAGCCTTGAAAAATACTTGGCACAAAGTGTGTTGTGGACCCCACTTACTTGGGCACAAAGTTGCCCCACTAACTTGTATCATTTGATATCATATTTCAGACAACATCTTTATTTGATGAAATGTATCATTGATCTTAATCATATGCATCCTATGACATCACTAGGATTTTTGTTTTACATAGATGTCTATCTAAGAGAGAGTGTTGTAAAATGGATGTCCATCACTTTGTGCCTAGTAAGTGTGGCCATAACATATTCTTTTCTCAAGTATTTTTCAAGGCATATAAATAGTCTTCTTTGTAATAAAAAATGTAGGAACAAAAGTGCAAAGAAAAGTAATACTATCAAATTACAAGGTGTTTGCTTGAGCTACTTGCAAGCTATCCAAGAAACTGTGGGGCCATGTCATACTTTATGCCTAAGTACTTTTTGCTTATCTGATTGCAAGCTTGTTTTTATGATCTTTTGGGGAAGGATCGATTCACAGGGCGATATATAAATTAACTTCGTTAGAGGGAGGCTGAAACCTTAGTTCAATAGAAGATAGAACTCAGATCTCTTCAGCTCGTTAAAGGGAGACTGAAACTTTAGAGTTCAATGGAAGAGAGAACTCCAGTCTCTTGCTTTTGGCTGAAATAAGACTTATTGATTTATTCTCCAAAAACTCCTTTAAATAGGAGTATTACATCAATAGTCGAATCTTATGAAAGTAGGAAATATAAAATCCTATTCTAGAAAGTCTAATCCCTATGAAAGTAGGAAATATAAATCCCTATTCTATACTAATAAAAAAACTACTAATATATAATTAAATATTTAATTAATTGACTTCCACGGATCCACAACATTACTCCCCTCATGTTGAAAGAGTTTGTCCTCAAGCTTGAATTCCAGGGAATAGTGTAAATTGAATCATCTAAGTCCAGTCCTAACCAACTTTTTTTGAAATTGACGTTGATAGATTTCATTTTACCAGTTTCCCGGAGCATGACTAATTTGCCCATATGTTGATAATTCCATAATTGTGCTTCTCCCAACATGGAAAACTCAACCATTCCAAAAAATTATTCACAATGATGTGACCAAATTAATGGATCGTTGATGTCGTTATAAGTAGAAAAATTCATCTTTGCATACCTTGGTATGGTTGGACGTGAATTACCACTTGTTGGATGATTCTGATCGGCTAGTTGAATAGGCGATGTATTGCCTTTAGTAGAAGAAATTATTGATTTGCCAATTGTCGGGGCGCTACACGACTCAACTCTATGGATTGCTGGTTTAGTTGAGCCAATTCTCCAGCTAGACAATTGTTCTTGGATTACTTGAACAATTCTTTCATAGAGATGTTCCATTGCTGCAATTTTAGAGTCTATTAGGTTTTCTGTAAGCGCACGCTCTTCCTGGAATCTGAAATTGATTTCATCGACCATTGTGTTAGGCTCTGATACCAAATTGTTACGATCTTTTGGGGAAGGATCGATTCACAGGGCGATATATAAATTCAGCTAGTTAAAGGGAGGTTAAAACCTTAGAGTTCAATGGAAGAGAGAACTCTGATCTCTTCAACTCGTTAAAGGGAGACTGAAACCTTAGAGTTCAATGAAAGAGAGAACTCTAATGTCTTATTTTTGGTTGAAATAAGACTTATTGATTTATTCTCCAAAAATTCCTTTAAATAGGAGTATTACATCAATAGTTTAATCCTTATGAAAGTAGGAAAAACAAAACCCTATTCTAGAAAGTCTAATCCCTATGAAAGTAGGAAATATAAATCGTTATTCTATAATAATAAATAACAACAACAACAACAAACCCAGTGTATTCCCACATAGTGAGGTCTGGGGAGGGTAAGATGTACGCAGTCTATACCACTACCTTCGGAGAAGTAGAAAGGCTATTTTCGATAGACCCCCGGCTCAAGACAAGGAATAATAAGAAAATCCGTAATAAAGCATGGAACAAACACCACCCACAAGGAAAAATATAAGTAGTAGTAAACAAATTCGTAATAAAGCATGCAACAAGGTGGCATAACAAGAATAATACACCTACCAAGTAGTGCCCTACCCCAACGACCCAAACTGGCACTAGCCTTCTATCGTAATTCGCGTCCTTCAGATCTTTCTATCTAGGGTCATGTCCTCAGTGAGCTGTAACTACCCCATGTCCCTCCTGATTACCACTCTCCAATATTTCTTCGGCCTACCCCTACCCCGCCTGAAACCATCCAAAGCTAGCCTCTCACACCTAAGAACCGGGGCATCCATTCCCCTCCTCATCATGTGACCGAACCATCTCAATAGAACTTTCCGCATCTTGTTCTCCACCGAAGCCACTCCAACCTTTTCTCAAATAGTCTCATTCCGAACTCTATCACCTCTAGTAAGCCCACAATCCAACGCAGCATCCACATTTTTGCCACCCTCAATTTTTTAATGTGAGAGTTCTTGACTGGCCAATACTCCACTCCATACAACATGGTCGGACGAACTGCCACCCTATAGAATTTGCCTTTAATCTTGGGCGACACTTTCTTATCACACAACACTCCCGAGGCGAGCTTCCACTTCATCCATCCCGCCCTAATATGGTGGGAGACATCCTCGTCTATCTCACCATTCCCCTGAATCATGGACCCAAGATACTTGAAACTATCTCTCTTACACACCACCTGGGAGTCCAACCTTACAACCACCTCATTTTCCTGCCTCAAGTTATTAAACTTGCATTCCAAATATTTTGTTTTCTTTTTACTCAACCTGAACCCTCTAGGCTCAAGGGTATGTCTCCACACCTCTAATTTATCATTCACACCTCCCCATTGTCTTATCGATCAAAACTACATCATCTGCAAAAAGCATACACCAAGGCACCTCTCCTTGAATATGCCGCATCAACACGTTCATTACTAAAGAAAACAAAAATGGGCTAAGAGTAGATCCCTGGTGCAACCCTATCAAGACAGGGAAATGCTCTGAATCTCCTCCTGTCGTCCTCACCTGGGTCTTAGATCCATCATACATGTCCTTGATTTCTATTCTATACGCCACCGGGACCCCATTCGCCTCCAAGTATCTCCAAAGAACCTCCCTAGGGACTTTGCCGTACACCTTCTCCAAGTCGATAAACACCATATGCAGATCCTTCTTCCTTTCCCTATACTATTTCACCAGTCTCCGCACCAGGTGAATTGCCTCCGTTTTCGAGCGTTCGGACATAAATCCAAACTGGTTCTCCAAGATAGACACTATCCTCCTCAACCTCAACTCGACCACTCTCTCCTAAATCTTCATAGTGTGGCTCAATAACTTAATACCTCTACAGTTATTGCAACTCTGAATGTCACATTTGTTCTTATATAGAGGGATCATAGTACTCCATCTCCAAGCCTCGGGCATTTTTCGCCTACTTGAAAATGTCGTTAAATAATTCGGTCAACCACCTTAAGCCAATCTCGCCAGAAAACTTCCAGATATCTACAGGAATCTCATCAGGCCCCATCGTCCTACCCCTACGCATCCTGCGAACGACCTCTCTGACCTCCTCTACCTTAAAACATCTACAATAACTAAAGTCACGACACTTCTCTAAGTGCTTCAGCTCTCCTAACACAATAACCCTATCCTCTTCATCATTCAGTAACCTATAAAAGTACGACTTCCACCTCTTCTTAATGTGACCATCCTCCACCAACACTCTACCATCCCCCCTTAATGAACTTCACCTAGTCGAGGTCACGACCCTTCCTCTCCTTAGCCTTAGCAATCCTAAACAACTTTTTTCCCCTTTTTTTCTCCTTTAACCCCGTGTATAAGCTCTCGAACGTTATCGTCTTAGCCGTCATAACTGCTAACTTAGCCTTTTTCTTAGCTATCTTGTACTCTTCCCTATTAGCCCATTTCTCATCTTCATCCTTACTCTTAACCAACTTAGCATACGCCTCCTTCTTAGTCTCCACTTTCTTTTTAACTTCTTCATTCCACCATCAATCCCCCCGACGATGACTAGCTCGGCCCCTAGAAATACCCAACACCTCACTAGCAGTCTCTTTGATTCACCTAGCCACCTTATCCCACATACCATATACGTCCCCCCTATACTCCCACACCTCTATTCCCGCCACCTTCTGCTCTATCTCCTACGCAGTCGTCTGCATTAAGCCGCCCCACTTAATTCTAGGTCTACCCTCCTCACCCCTTCTCCTCTTACCTTACTTAATACCTAAGTCCATCACCAAGAGTATATGTTGGGTCAAAAAATTCTCACTTGGAATGACTTTACAGTCCTTACACAACACCCTATCCCCTTTCTTAAGCAGCAAAAAATCAATTTAGGTCTTAGCTATTGCGCTTCGGAAGGTGATACAGTGATCGCCCTTCTTTGGGAAGCTTGAATTCACCACTACCAACCGAAAGGACCTCGCAAAATCCAACAGCGCATATTCCTCTTTATTTCTCTCCCCTAAACCAAAACTACCAAGCACATCGCCAAAACCTTCCGGTAATGCCCCAATGTGCCTATTGAAGTCCCCTGCTACAACAATCTTCTCAGAACTAGGCACTCCTCTCACCACCTCATCTAAACCCTCCTAAAACTACAACTTCTCCTCCCCATCCAAGCTCACCTGCGATGCATAAACACTACACACGTTCAGGGTAAGCCCCCCAATGACCAACTTAACAATCATTAACCTATCGCTGATCCTCTTAACCTCCACTACCTGCCCTCTAAGCTCTTCATCCACTAATATGCCAACTCCATTCATACGCCTATCGCTACCAGAGTACGAAATCTTGTAACCATCTACATCCCTAGCCTTAGAACTTACCCACTTAGTATCCTGTACACACGCAATATTGATCCTCCTCTTTCTAAGAATCTTCACCTGCTCTATAGACTTATCCTGAAGAGTCCTTATATTCCAAAACCCAACCCTCATCCTATCAACTCTAGTAACACGTCTTTCTCTACCACCCCTTACTCCAGACCTTGCCCCCACTCCCACACCCACCCTTTCCTCTTTTCCTACCCCCAAAACTGCCCCCCATCCCAACTTCTTCGAACATGACCCTAACCTACCATCAATGCCCACAACCACAACTCTATAAAAGTACAAACAATGATAGTAATAAAGCAATAACAGTAAATAGAAGGAACAAGAAAAGTGGATTGAATAATCAAGGAAAAATTCAATCCCACAAATTATAAATAAGTCAAGCGATGGAATAATCCAAAAAAAATAGGTAGCCAAGATAGGAATCACCGGGTTCTAGCAGTTAAAGACAACACAAATAATATCCACCAATAAGCAAAGCATCCAGTCATAACTATGATCACAGGCAACAGGTAAAGGATGCAGAAGAGGTAGACAAGAGACAAAAATAATATAAAGAAATCAAACCGTATGAAGTGATAAAATAGTTAAAGTTTAGATGTCACCAGTATGCCTGCATCCTGCTGGTTCCATTAATTTTGATGTCGAAAATTACTTGCAGAAATAAGGTCGACAGAAAGAGATTGCTGGATCGTCGCCTGAGTTTCACCGGAGCATATTCAGAGTCTTATCAAGATCTGAACGGCGTCGGGCGTCGAACCAACCAGTTTGACCTACCTATTTGGCCACTGATGAACATATTCCCAGTTGTCGGAGTTGAGCCGGCGGAAACCCTAAACCCGTCGGTGATAGCAGTGAGGGGACAAGAAAGGGGATGGGTGAGAAAGACAATAACGAGAAACTAGGGAGATAGATCTGGGAGAGGGAAGAAAAAGAGGGAGAGAGGGTAGATCTTATATATTTTTAGCTCGTCTGCACCATCGCCGGCATCAGAGTTCGTCGGTCAGTCGAAATGAAAACATTAAGGTAAACGTTAATACTGTACATTAGAGAGAGAGAGAACGTTCGCTGCTCCATAATAATAATAAATAAAACTACTAAAATATAATTAAATATTTACTTAATTGACTTTCACGTATCCACAACACTTATCTGATTTCAAGTTTATCTAATAAACTATGTATATAAATGGATATGCATAATATGGTATATTAAGGATAAAAAGTGTATTTGTGGACCATCCGGAGGGAAAGAAATAGCGGATGTTTTGAGAACAAAGGTAATCCAGTACATAAAGTAAAGATGAATTGTATTTTGAGTATATTTTTGGTGTAAAGAATTTTGCATAGAGGATGCCGATGCCATCTTAGAATTTTGGAGGGCTTTCTTCTTTTTGTTGTACTATTGTTTCCCATACAATCTTGTTGTATTAATGAATACATTGTTACCACTCTAAAAAGGGATAAAAAGCATGAGTTTTATCCTTGGAACCCAATGATCTACCATGCTTTAGGGTGTACGGGATTCGAAAACTATGACACTATTAGATTGTCTTATTAAGACATTAATTCAGATAGACACATTCTATGAAAGGATATGTAACTTAGGTATCCTCTTCAAATTAGTAAATGTATTTGTCATTTGATTTGCTATTTTGCAAATGAATGACCCGTTGAGCCTCCTGGTCACATACGGGGGGATATGGATGAAAATGAGATTATGGAAAAAGGTTCCACGCATAAATATGTAGTGAATTATCATCAGTATGATCCTTATTCAAAAGAAAAGTTAGTTATAATACTAGAAGCATTTGCTGATCTAAAATTAATTTTATATTTTAGCTATAAATGCTCTTATTTAATGTCTCAAAAGTACAGAGTCTACGACATGCATGGAGAATGGCAGACCAATCAATTTCAATAATCCTTGAAAAATGAGAAGAGTTAATGTTCATAATAAGGATGCAATATGCTCTTGAAAAGCCTACGACATAATAGTTCATGAAACCTCATAAGAGATTCCGGTACCTAAAAATAATGAAGTGATAAGATATCAGTAAGTTATGTTGCATTGCAAACTGATTCAAAATGATATCTCATTAATGCCATTGTACTCTTTTTCCATTAGCTAATGTTTTACCCATTGAGTTTTTATGAATAAGGTTTTTAATGAGGCAACTAACAATGTGTAATACTAGATACATGCATTATTTTTCCTTCACTAGAATTTTTTCCTACTGGGTTTCCCTATTAAGGTTTAATGAGACCCACTATCCATTAATAAACATCCAAGAGGGAGTTTTATAAATACATCATATTGTGAATGCCCATTACACAATTTATTGGATAAGCTTGCAAACAAGAGCTCTAGAGGATCATCCACGTGCAGAAAATAACAAATCAAATGCCAGATCATTTACTGATTTGAAGAGAATAATCAAGTCACATATTCCTGTAGAGAATGTCTCTATCCGAACTAATGTCCCAACAGGACAATCTACCAGTGTCATAGCTTCTGAATCCTATACTTACCTGAAGTTAAAAAACACCTTATGTTGATGTCTATTACACAATTATTAGATAAGCTTGCAATCGGATAAGTTTTTAGTCGGATAAGTTTGCAATCAAATAAACAACTTGCAAGTAGCTTACATAGTTGCTTCTGTTCTTCTATAAAAAGAACATCAATTCAGTTTATTTGTACATCAACTTTGAAGAGAAATTAAATCTCTATCTTCCTCCAACTTCTTTGTTGATGTCGCTTATTGCCTTAATAGCTTATTATTATTTTGTAACTCGTTATTGCCACAATTTTACTTTTATGACAGCAATCAACACAATTTGTACAATGGTTTTTTAACTATATGAACATTTATTTTTTCATGAACATCCAAGGGGGGGTGTTGTAAAAATAGTGTCGATGCCCCTGTGTCTCATAACTAATCTTGATGTCCAAGTAGATGGACCCACACATAGTAAGCATACATTTTTTCCCAAGTAACTTTGTTTTTGGAGGCTTATAAATAACCTTTTATCATATTAAGCAATATACAAAGAAAAGTCATTCTCCTGCTTTCTCCTTTTGTTGTTATTTGCTTTTGTACTCCCTTAAAGCAAAACAAACATAAGAAAAGTAAGAAACATTAAATGGAGCCACTATTTTTTATATCGTGCTTGGCTTTAGCCTATGAAATATCCTGGATACATCAGATGAAGCACTGGTGGAATGTTTGGCTGGGTGCACTAGGCTTTAGTCATCAATTTCTATAATGTAAGTCCATCTGATGTAGTCTTCTTATTAAGTGTTCAAGTCTTTCCTGACTGGTGTTAGATTTTTTTCTGTAATATTCAGACTTTGTAAGACGTTCAGGATATTAGCTTCTCCCTCTTTATTTATACACAGTGATTCGTTATTTTCATCTTCCGTTTCACCATTTTTCTGCTTCATATTTCTGGTAGGTGTGGGGAAGACTTCTCTTGTTCATATTTTTCTCAATGGTTCTTCCACCTCTCACCCTCTTCAAAT
This sequence comes from Capsicum pubescens, assembly GCA_030864215.1. NCBI lineage: Eukaryota > Viridiplantae > Streptophyta > Magnoliopsida > Solanales > Solanaceae > Capsicum > Capsicum pubescens. Next base: position 226,246,807 of record CM061549.1, read on the forward strand.
AATTGGTTGTACATTCAGAGTAAAAGTATGATTCACAATTAATTTTGTTCTCCCTATACTATGAAAAGTGTGCTGAGGATGCATGCCCATGTCAAAACTAATCTTTTCTTGTTTCTTTTGTAAAGCACACTACTTATGGAAATTCTGGTATCTCCTCAACTAGCGTAAAAGGCGATGCTGAAAGAGATTTTTTTTATTAAACTCTGGGATATATCAGGACATGATCGTTACAAAGAATGTTGATCTTTGTGTTCTCTTTTATGTATTTGGGTACAAGATCTGTATATAAGAAACACAAACTTCAACACTAGTTCAAGTCTAAGACAAGAACACTTATGAAGTTCTGTAATACCTTCAACACTAGATTAGGAATAATATATCTAAGAAGTGTGTTAAGATTCAGAAAAGAGATGAAACAGAATTTAAGACCAAGTCCTCTGAATTCACAGAGTGTTCTTAAGGAATAATTCCCCTCACTGTACCCGAGGTTTTGGAATCTTTCTTCTAGGATAAAATGGCCTTCAATCTGAACAATAGCGGTACCTCAAATTGTTGGATTCAGCGAACTCACTCAACGGTTTGATAGATCACACAAAAGTTTTTCAAGACAAGAAAAGAGTTTGTATTTCAGAAAATTCATACCTAAACCTGTGGATGAAAGCAGATTTATATAGCCAACATGTGCCTCTTCTGAAAAGTGGCAATGGTTCACTTAAAAGGTGTGACCTTTCTGGAAAAGCCATGTCTGTTCGTCCAAAGAATGTATCTTTTCCGAACAGGCATACCATTTCATGAATCAGTGTGTCATTTAATTGAAGGGTTATATCCCTTCGTTTCAGCACTCTATTATTTTGAAACACTATTTCAGAATCTGCATGCATGCATATAAATGGAGTATCAAAACAAAGGAAAGAGTTGTGTTTTCCCCTTTGGTATTTTTGAACTGAATTTCTGTCAAATAAACTTTGTCCAAAAATATAGATCTCATCGATCCATCATTTGATAAATCTAAATCCAAATTCAAATCCGAAGCCGAAGCTGAAGCCGAGCTAGCGACGACGATGACAGCGCGAGGTGTCTCTTATTTCTTGCCTCACTTACCATGTGGAGTAAGTGTTCCTTATTTTAAATACTCACAAGTTCTCTTCTTCCATCAATGTGGGAGAAAGAGTGAACTTTTCAATTTGGGAGTACACTTTCTAAATTAGTGTATCCCTTCTCTCCACCATTTTTTCTCTATTTTTTATTCATACTTTGTCATATACTTTGAACCCAACAATCCCCTACATGAATGGGAAATGGATATTTTTTTGTAAAATTTTTACGGACAAGTATGTGATCATCAAGCAAAGACTAATTGCATCTGGATAAGTGGGTTTTCCTTTGAACTTTCCATAGTGAACATGCATAGGATGCACTCGTTCAATCAGTAGATTTGATATCTTTGAACCATCGATCTTTAGTGTACACCTAGACAACACATGTCATACAACCAGCCTTTTAACGTTTATGGTTCTCACGATTTTGTTCTTTTCAGCCATGAACACGTCTCGGTTTCATGAGAGCTTAGAGAATAGTCCTTTACTAACATTCTCCTTGAAGTGGCTTCCATTTCACCCTCGCATAGGTGATTTCTAAATGTTCAATCCTATAGATTAAACTATTTGGTCAAATCTGCCAAATTTAGATAATCATTAAAAGACTTTCACTTTAAGTCTTATGCATGTTTACTACACATTGTCTACATCATGAGAATGGGTTGGGTAATTGACAATGTTGAACTTGTCAGACACAACTTTGTTTGATCTCCTTAAACCTAGCTCTTGGGATCTCCAGTCTGCTAGGTGGAGTTACCGCCATGCTGACTCATCCTAGGCCTTAAACCCATTCCCTTGGATGTCCTTTCCACTTCTTCTCTAGATAGGCCTTTTGTAGGTGGATTCGACACATTATCCTTTGACTTTACATAGTCAACAGTGATAATTCCACTAGAGAGAAGTTCCCTAACAGTATTATATCTCCATCGTATGTGATGAGATTTACCATTGTACATCATGCTCTCTGCCCTACCTATTGCCGCTCGGCTATCATAGTGTATACATACTACTGCCACTGGTTTGGTCTAATAAGGAATATCTTCCAAGAAATTCCAAAGCCATTCTGCTTCTTCACCGGATTTATCCAATGCGATAAATTCAGATTCTATTGTAGAGCGAGCAATACAAGTCTGTTTGGATAATTTCCAAGAGACTGCTCCTCCACCGATAGTAAATACATATCCACTTATGGATTTTACTTTATTCGATCCGGTGATCTAATTTGCATCACTATATCCTTCAAGTACCGCAGGATATTTATTATAATTCAAGGCATAGTCTTGAGTGTATTTAAGATACCCCAAAACTCTTTTCATTGCCATCCAATGAGTTTTGTTGGGATTACTCGTGTACCGACTCAATTTACTAATAGCGCATGCTATGTCTAGTCGTGTACAATTCATTATATACATTAAACATCCCAATACTCTTGCGTACTCCAATTTTGAGTCACTTTCACCTTCATTCTTTTGAAGTGCAAAGCTCACATCCAAAGGAGTCTTGGCAATACTGAATTCCATATACTTGAATTTGTCAAGTACCTTTTCGATATAGTGAGACTGTGACAATGTCAACCCTTGTGCATTTCTATGGATTCTTATACCTAAGATCATATTCGAACTCCAAGGTCTTTCATATTAAACTTTCTCTTGAGCATTCTCTTCATTGCATTTATATCAGAAATGTCTCTACTGATGATCACCATACTATCCACATATAAACAAACAATGACTTAGTGATTTGGAGTGTCTTTAATATAAACTTTATCACATTCATTTATCTTGAACCCGTTTGCCAGCATGGTTTGGTCAAACTTCGCATGTCATTGTTTAGGTGCTTGCTTTAGTCCATACAACGACTTAATAAGTTTACACACCTTATTCTCCTTTCCTGGAACCACAAAACCTTTAGGCTATTCCATGTAAATTTCTTTCTCCAACTAGGAATGCGGTTTTCACATCTATTTGATAGATTTCAAGACCATATACCTGATGATAGGCGAATTTACGCGCCTATATCAATATATTTTGCCCATATTTTAGCCTAGTTTTGAGAACAAATTATATATTTCATGCACTTTTAGTCCTTTTTCCTGTAAGTGAGCTAACGAACATGATTAGTAAAGTTTCAGGTATAAATGATGCATAATTCAGCATTTTATGGCTTACTTGATGCTAAAGAAAGCTCACGAAGGAAGGAAAGGGAGTTTGGACGCCTAAAGGACCAAAACTGCTGCATGGAAAATCTGTCCCGGGCTAAAACAACAATTCTGAAGACTTTGGGGACTTACAGACACAAAGCTGGATTTTGACAATGATACATTAACCTAGTATAATTAGGTTATGTATTTCATTATTTTATGTGGATTATGATAATGTTACCTTAACCTAGTACATTTGGGTTAAGGATTTCATTAGTCTAGTAGGATTTGGTTATTTATTTCATTAGCTTAGTAGGAGTAGGATATGGGTATTATAAATACCCTATCATGCTAGAGATTTTAGAACATCTTCTTAACTTCTCGTCTTACAATTCAATTCTATTTTTCATCTTCTACTCTTCTATTCTTAAATTCCACAACAAGAGAATCGTTACTTGCTAAGGAATCACGCCTCACACCTATCACTTGATCTACACGCCATTACTCAATATCGTGATATAATAACAATGTCAATCGTGATTTCCTTCGCATTCATGGGTAACTAAACTTCTTTGTTGGGGTTATGGAAGCCGAATGAGTTACTATCTATTGCTGTGAGTTTGTGAGTTCGAGGCACGTATATTGCTTATATCATTATTCTCTTCATCTTAATCTACATTCTTTGCGGTTGCAAACGCAAGAATACGCCAGTCTAACATTTAACTTGTTCGAGAGAAAAGTTATTTGTCTGGAAAAGAGATAATGTCAAGGTAGTAGGACACCCTTTCCTATTAAAAAGCTAGTGCCGTAACTGGACTAACCTCTTGGAGAATTCGTACCGTTAGATACGCTTTAAGCTCGAGAGAGTTAAAGTGAAATAGTCCTTGTTTAGGTCGAGAGACGCTTGGATTTACCATCGACTACAATCCTCTATAAGCAATTGCATGTCAGAATTCTACACACTCATAGCCAATAGAGACGTATACCTCAGAAGGTGGACATAACCCCAACGCTTCAATTCTCATTGTTTACAACCAACGTAACAATCTCTCTCTTTTTACTTTATTATTTTCAGCTTTTGTTTACATTACTTGCAAAACAAGAATCCCCCCTTCTTATGAGACTTGCACCAAAAGTTTAGTAATTTTACTTACTTGTTGGCCAAGCTATTCCCTGTGGGATTGACACCCAACCCAGGTTGGGTTCTATATTTGCTAACGACCGCTTTACACTCAAACGAGAGCTGTAGATTGAGCGTTATCAAAAATTGGCGCCGTTGCCGGGGAATACAAGTGTCAATTAAGTTCGTAATAATTACTAGACCCTTTGGTCGAAGACTCTCGTACTTTTACTTTTAGTTTTTGTTTTTGTCTACTGCAGGTTTTTATTTTAGTGCATGACCCATACTCGAAGTTCTGGTCAACCGTTATTACCAATCAATCCTGAACCACAACACGTTGGTAGAATGGAAGCACAAGCTGAAATCGCAAGGATGGCTACTCAACAGGAACAAACAAGATTGGCTGCCCTCGCCGCAGCCCAGGTTCAACAGCAGAACATTGATAACCCTGCACGAGCACCAAATCCTGACGATGAGGATTTAGGTGATGACGAGTTACTAAACCCTAGGCGTGATGCTGAAATCGTAACACCTGCCAACAGAAGAGGTCGACAAGCTCGGTATAGACATGATCGCCAACCTATGCAGCCAGCTTTCGACGATGATGATGATGATCTTGATGGTGCCGGAGCCACTGGAGCTATAATTCCACCACCATTATCGCCCGGAGCCAAGTTCAACATCACAAGCACCATGATTCAGTTATTGCAACTCAAGGGATTATTTGGTGGATTAGCAGGCGATGATCCGAATATGCATCTCATCAACTTTATTTCTACATGTAAGTCATTTGACAATCCTTGCGTTGGTCAGAATGCAATTCGGTTACGCTTATTTCCATTGTCTCTGTCTGGGGAGGCAACTCTATGGTTGAATGGGCTGACTCCTGATTCTATTACAAATTGGAGGCAATTGAGAGACGCTTTCCTAGAAAGATTTTTTTCGCCATCCAAAAGAGCACAATTGAGAGATGAAATCAGCAACTTTAGTCAGCTTCCCACTGAAGCTCTTCATGAAACATGGGAGAGGTTCAAGACAAAGCTAGCGAGATGCCCAAACCATCACATGACTAATGTTCACCTCATGGAGATATTGTATAGAGCCTTGAATTCAATAACTAAGCCAGTGGTGGATAACGCAGCTGGAGGATCCTTTATGGAGCTCACCTTTGGTCAAGCAAGCAATATGCTAGATCGCATGACGAAACAAAGTTGATCTTGGCATACCAGGGATTCCGAGGTAGCAAGCCCTACTTTATCTATAGGCATGACTGCAGACCAAAGAAGAAGACAAGAAGAACGTGATCAAGATTTAGCGCACATGAAAACACAAGTGGATCTTCTGACAAAGCATTTATTATCAAGGAAGACCGAAAAAGTGAAAGCTGTGGCGCTAAAAGGAAGAGACGAATCTGACTCGGAAGAGGAGGCCAACTACTTGAACAATCAGGGGGGTTTCCGTGGGAATACCCAAGGAAACCAAGGTCGGAACTATTATGATAAATCTGGAAGAAAACACCAAGGTAGTTGGAAGAAAAACAATGAAAAGAGTGGTTTGTACGTTCCCCCTGGTAGACGTGATACCACCACATCTAATTCTGGAAGTATGGAAGACATGATGGCTAAATTATTGAAAGGAGTGGAAGCAACAAGCGCGGGAGTTATTGAGGTAATAAATGATTTATCCTCTATGAAGCAATTAGTTGATTCTCATTCCACTTCAGTCAAGCAAATAGAGCAGCAATTGAGCCAACTTTCAGCAGCACTCAATCAAAGAAAGGCTGGCACTCTACCTAGCGATACTGTCCAAAACCCAAGGAATGATGGGTCATGCATGGCCATCACTACCAGAAGCTGTAAGGTGCTGGAACCTTCAGAAAAAGGCAAGCAAGTGGTTGACGAAGTAGCGGACATGGATAATAACGCAAAAGAAGAAGATGCCGCAACAACCAGTCCTGACGTCAAGGATGTCACGCCCAGTGACGTGCAACCTGAAAAAATGGAAAAACGGAAGCAAGAGGAGAAGAAAGCCATGGAGAGAACACTTCCATACCCACCACCACCTTTTCCCCAAAGATTGAAGAAGGTGGCGGATGACACTAAGTTCAGCAAATTTATGACTATGTTGAAGCAGCTGACCATTAATGTTCCATTGGTAGAGGCACTTGAACAAATGCCTGGGTATGCGAAGTTTATGAAAGATCTTTTGACTAAGAAGAGGGCAGCAAGTTATGAGCTGAAGGATGATGTGCATCATTGTAATGCAATTGCTACCCGATCGATAGTTCAGAAGAAGGCCGACCCCAGAGCTTTCACTATTCCTTGCACCGTTGGATCTTTGAACTTTGCCAAAGCATTTTGTGACCTAGGAGCTAGCATCAACTTGATGCCATTATCGATCTACAAGAAGTTGGGGTTAGGAGATCCTACACCAACTAATATGAGGCTTGTTATGGCGGATAGGTCGGTAAAACGATCGGTTGGTATTCTATGCGATGTCTTGGTAAAGGTTTCTTCATTTATCTTTCCAGCAGACTTTGTCATCTTGGATTGTGAAGCAGATTTAGAGGTTCCCATAATCTTGGGACGCCCCTTCCTCGCAACTGGAAGTGTGCTTATTGACATGAAAGATAATGAGCTTTTGTTTCGAATTAATGACGAAGTGGTCCGCTTTGATATATGCAAAGCCATGAAGCAGCCCAGCGATATGAATGAGTTATCTGTAGTTGATGTTCATCATGAGGATATGAAAACATTATCTATAGAGAAACAGCCTACTGTTGAGCCATTGTCTGCTGCGCTGCTGAAGGTTGAGCATGAGGATAATGAAGATAATGAAGAACTTATGGGTGCTCTAACAGAAATAGAGTCTTATACTCCTAAGCAACCGGATTGTGATCTCAAGAATCAACCAACAGCGAAGACTCCCATTGACGAGACACCAATGCTAGAATCGCAAGAGCTCCCCGATTATCTAAGGTATGTGTTCTTGGAAAGTAGAAATATACTTCCGGAGAGTGCAAATGATTTAAGTGAACAGCACGTAGAAGCTCTCATATCTGCTCTGAAGAGATACAAGAGAGCTATGGGTTGGACTATTGATGATATAATTGGTGAAAAAGATCGCATGCCCACAGGTAAGCCTCATTGTCGCCTAAATCCTTTCAGAAAATGATCCACCATTTACCTCGACGAAGTCTGAGTACTCGAGGTAACTATGTCGAGCCACGACAATAAATAAGGCGCTAGATGGGAGGCAACCCATCGTTTTATCATTTTATCATTTTATCATTTTATCGTTTTATCGTTTTTTCTTTCGTTCTAGTACTTGTTTTGTTCTTGATAAATGAAAATCCAAAAATAAGAGTCGTGCCACGAACAAAACTAAGGCTCTTGGTGGGAGACAACCCATCGTACTAATCGTTTTCATTTGGTTTTGAGCAAATATAGGTGCAAGAGGAATGCAACGAGGAGATTGATTTCAATTGACGATTTGGACGCATTGTATGGTAAAGTTGGTAAGTTAGGAATGGTGATGCATAAGGCTATGGATTGAGAATTTCTCATGCCAAAATAGGCATCGAGAAAGGCTAGGCCTTGGTAAAACTAGGCCACGAACGATGCACAACCTATCCTATAGCCTAAGGTCTCGGAATCCAGTGTGCTATATACTATGCGCCGCCTATTCCTAGGTATGCTTTTGACTATGCGCCGCCTATGCTATGGACTTTGGTCTCAGTATCTCATATTCCATAGACTATGTGGCGCATATGTCTATAAATGCCATAGACTATGCAGCGCATATGTCCCATTATGCTATAGACAATGCGCCGCATATGTCATATCTATGTCAAGCATTATGCGCCGCATATGTGGGATTTTTGTCTCCAAAACCGATTGTAAATGGGTCATAACCCGACCCATTCTCTTCCTATATAAAGGGGACTTAGTTTTACAACACATTGCAAAGTGACCTAAAGGTGCCGCATATTCATCCAAATCCTCTCAAAATTTTCTTTTTTTCTCTTCCAATTCACAAAACCACCTCCAAAAGCTTCAAGCAAGTAAGTACTCTCTTATTCTTCATTTATTTCTCGTAAGTACTACGTTGCTATGTCTATTATAAATTGCTACATATTGAAAGATTGTTGGTGAAGTTCATGTGTTTGGAATGTTAATGCAAAATCATGTGAGTGAACGTATACGTTAGAATCATCTTGACTTGTTTCCGACTTGAATTTGGTTTTAATAGAATTGTTATACTATTTGCGGAATTTCTATAGTCTTGAACATTGTTTAAAATTGCTACTTGGAAACTTACATGTTAGGCTATCCCGTTCATCGAGATAAGACTTATAGTGCCTGCCGACATAGGAGGTTGTGATTGTTGAAAGTAACTATATTATGTGGTAACCCCTATGTAGTAGTGTTGTTATATCTAACATGAAAGTAATGCAATGGCTGAAAGTAGTGATACATCACTGATTTTCTTGCCGGAATACAACTCCTAAAACGTATGTCGACGAAATCTGAGTAATCGACCACTTTCACTTCACTGATTTGTGTCAACAAAACTAAGTGTGGGGTGGTACCCCTACTGCTTGTGCATAGATTGTATCCATTGATATTGTGCTACCACTAACACTATTTCTAGTCTCAGGTACAATGGCACCTAAAGCGAGACAAGGCAAGGAGAAGGCTACCACCTCCCAAAAGGGCAAAAAGAGAAGTCGCAAGGAGTAAGGAGAACCCTCCTCACTGCAAATACCTCGACTCACACTTGGAATTAAGTGGGATACTTATGAGGAACTTCTGAGGATGACGACTCTGATGATGATTCCAATGCAAGAGGTATGACCCCAGACATAGAGGATAAGTCCGACCAACCAGGTTCCTCGTATTTATTTTCCACTGAGGACAGTGTCCCGACTAAGTGTGGGGTGGTGGTATTGCATGCTATACTTCTCTATTCGCATCTATGTTTGTTTCCTTTTGTTTCATTTTTGTTTCGTTTTGTTTTTTTTAGTAGTTAAAATTTTTTTTAGCTTCGCATGAAATTATTTTGATAGGCAGCATGAGATTATAACAAGAGTATGTGCTACAATTGTGACTATTGAGACGTTTAGGCTCTAGTTGTGACTCAATATGTGATATTGTGTGATTCAATTCCTTCACTTGTTGGGTCGCGAGTCTATATTACTTCCAATCAAGTCGACCATGTGCCTTGTGTGTGTGAGATAATAGTATATTCTATGTATGTGGCTGATGCTAGAACTTGCCTGGTATGTATGCAAAGCGAAAATAAGGAGTGTAAGTTTAGGATATGATTTAGGAATTTCTTTGACAACCTATACATGTTTACCTTCAGTTTTACCTACCCATGGACATCATCCTAGTTAACCCTTTTGAGCCTTTAGCCTATTTCTTTGACAACCTTGTATGTAAGCCTAATCCATTTCTTTCAAGACCGTAATTTGATCCCAAAATCCCTAAGTGCTTTAAAGTGAAAAAGTCATGTGACAACATAAAAGGAAATTGGGTGAGTATAATGCTATAAATTGGAATGGTTCTTGAATGTGTTATGAAAAAAAAAATGCTATCATAAGAGGTATGTTGTGAAAAGAAAAAGGAAAAGAAAGCTGAAAAGTGAGTTGTGCTTAAAATTGAAAAAAGAGGAGAACAAGGGTGGTAGAAAAAAGAAAGAAGAAAGGTTGAAAGAAAAAAGTGTCAATGATACAAAGTGATGTATTAAAGCGCTTAGGAACCTAGTCACTATTCTTGGCCAAAATAGTCCTACCCGTCCCTTAGCCTACATTACAACCATCAAAAGACCTACTTGATCCTAATCTTAACATTCCAACATTTAGTAGAGTATTACATTAAGGGCAAGCCTATGGTCATCAGTTGCTACATATGAACTCTTTGTGAGAGTGAGAGCAAGGACATTTTGATACCCATGTTTGAAAAATATGCTATATTTGTAAGTGATTATGGGTACTATATGGTGAGACACACATGGTTGATGAGTTTTGGATAGTTGTATATGATTCTATGCACTTTAACGTTTGCATGCGAGTTGATCACCATCACGAGTCTATACTTAAGGTTAAATTGTTTCTACTTATAATCGGAAAGCTACTCTTGGTTGATAATTGTTGTGCTTGTCTTGACGAATATTTTGTGTTGTTGCTGTAAAACCCTAAGTTGATGTTTAGAAGGACATGATAGTTTGTTCGAGGACGAACAAAGCTCTAAGTGTGGGGTGTTGATGATAGGCGAATTTACGCGCCTATATCAATATATTTTGCCCATATTTTAGCCTAGTTTTGAGAACAAATTATATATTTCATGCACTTTTAGTCCTTTTTCCTGTAAGTGAGCTAACGAACATGATTAGTAAAGTTTCAGGTATAAATGATGCATAATTCAGCATTTTATGGCTTACTTGACGCTAAAGAAAGCTCACGAAGGAAGGAAAGGGAGTTTGGACGCCTAAAGGACCAAAACTGCTGCATGGAAAATCTGTCCCGGGCTAAAACAGCAATTCTGAAGACTTTAGGGACTTACAGACACAAAGCTGGATTTTGACAATGATACATTAACCTAGTACAATTAGGTTATGTATTTCATTATTTTATGTGGATTATGATAATGTTACCTTAACCTAGTACATTTGGGTTAAGGATTTCATTAGTCTAGTAAGATTTGGTTATTTATTTCATTAGCTTAGTAGGAGTAGGATATGGGTATTATAAATACCCTATCATGCTAGAGATTTTAGAACATCTTCTTAACTTCTCGTCTTACAATTCAATTCTATTTTTCTTCTTCTACTCTTCTATTCTTAAATTCCACAACAAGAGAATCGTTACTTGCTAAGGAATCACGCCTCACGCCTATCACTTGATCTACACGCCATTACTCAATATCGTGATATAATAACAATGTCAATCGTGATTTTCTTCGCTTTCATGGGTAACTAAACTTCTCTGTTGGGGTTATGGAAGCCGAATGAGTTACTATCTATTGCTGTGAGTTTGTGAGTTCGAGGCACGTATATTGCTTATATCATTATTCTCTTCATCTTAATCTACATTCTTTGCGGTTGCAAACGCAAGAATACGCCAGTCTAACATTTAACTTGTTCGAGAGAAAAGTTATTTGTCTGGAAAAGAGATAATGTCAAGGTAGTAGGACACCCTTTCCTATTAAAAAGCTAGTGCCGTAACTGGACTAACCTCTTGGAGAATTCGTACCGTTAGACACGCTTTAAGCTCGAGAGAGTTAAAGTGAAATAGTCCTTGTTTAGGTCGAGAGACGCTTGGATTTACCATCGACTACAATCCTCTATAAGCAATTGCATGTCAGAATTCTACACACTCATAGCCAATAGACACGTATACCTCAGAAGGTGGACATAACCCCAACGCTTCAATTCTCATTGTTTACAACTAACGTAACAATCTCTCTCTTTTTACTTTATTATTTTCAGCTTTTGTTTACATTACTTGCAAAACAAGAATCCCCCCTTCTTACGAGACTTGCACCAAAAGTTTAGTTATTTTACTTACTTGTTGGTCAAGCTATTCCCTGTGGGATCGACACCCAACCCAGGTTGGGTTCTATATTTGCTAACGACCGTTTTACACTCAAACGAGAGCTGTAGATTGAGCGTTATCAATACCTCCAAGGAAATTAACATTCGAATCGATGTTATCCTTATTACTGGCGAGTATGTATCAAAGTAATCAAGACCTTCATTTTGTTTGAAGCCTTTTACTACAAGTCTTGCCTTATATTTGTCAATAGTACCATCCGCTTTCATTTTCTTTTTGAAGATCCATTTAGAACCTAAATGTTTATTTCCTAGAGGAAGATCAACCAATTCCCATGTATGGTTGCTTAAGATTGAATCAATCTCACTATTGACTACCTCTTTCCAAAAGAATGAGTCTGAAGACGACATCGCTTCTTTAAATATTTGAGGCTCATTTTCTAAGAGAAATATTACAAAATCTGATCCAAACGTAGTAGAAGTTCTTTGATGTGTACTACATCTTGGATTCTCTTTATTATGTACATTCTCACTTGGTTCATCTCGAGGTCGTTTCGACCCTCCACTAGACTGTTCATGTCTAGTTTTATACGGGTAAATGTTTTCAAAGAATTCAGCATTATTTGATTCAATTATCGTATTTTCATTTATATTCGGATGATAGAATTTATGAACCAAAAACCAACCTGCTTTACTGCTTTTAGAATATCCTATGAACACTCAGTCCACAGTCTTAGGTCCTATCTTAACCCTTTTAGGCATAGGAACTTGGACCTTTGCAAGACACCCCCACACTTTGAAATATTTCAAGTTGGGTTTTCTTTCTTTCCATTTTTCATAAGAAATTGATTGTGTCTTACTATGGGGAACTCTATTGAGTATACGATTGGCTGTAAGGATAGCCTCCCCCCACAAGTTTTGCGGTAAACCAAAACTTATAAGCAAGACATTCATCATTTTCTTCAAAGTTTGGTTTTTTCTTTTCGCAATTCCGTTAGATTAAGGTGAATGTGGGGTCGTAGTTTGATGGACAATTCCATTCTCTACACATACTTCGGCGAAGGGAGATTCATATTCTCCGCCCCTATCACTTCTTATCATTTTTATCTTTTTCTCTAACTAATTTTCTACTTCAGTTTTGTATTGCCTAAACGCATCTATTACTTCATCTTTACTATTTAGCAAGTAAACATAACAATATCTAGTGCAATCGTCAATAAAAGTTATGAAATACTTTTTCCCACCACGTGATGGTGTTGAATTCATATCACAAATGTCAGTATGTACTAAGTCTAAAGGATTAGAATTCCTTTCAATGGACTTATAAGGATGTTTTACATACTTTGATTCCACACACGTTTGACACTTTAATTTATTGCACTCAAAGTTTGGCAAAACTTCTAAGTTAATCAATTTTTGTAACGTTTTATAATTAACATGGCCTAAATGTCCATGCCATAAATTATAAGACTCAAGCAAGTAAGAAGAATTTGAACTTTTATTTATTTCAATATTCATTACATTCATCTTATAAAGGCCCTCGGTGAGATAGTCTTTCCCTACATACACTTCTTCTTTGTTAATTATAATTTTTACAGAAACGGTTACACATTTGAATCCGTTCTTGTCTAGAAGTGAAACATAAATCAAGTTCCTACGTAATTCCGGAATGTACAAGACATTGTTAAGTGTCAAGACCTTTCTTGAAGTCATTTTCAAGCCCACTTTTCCTGTTCCTTCTACCTTAGCCGTAGCGGAGTTAGCCATGTAGATCATTTCTTCCACTTGAGCCAGAGCAAATGATGAAAATAACTCTTTGTTGGCATAAACATGACGGGTGGCACCAGAATCCATCCACTACTCGTGAGGATTCCCCACCAACTTACATTCTTAAAACATAGCACACAGAACATCACATTCTTTGTTGGATTCAATTATATTTGTTTGGTCCTTTTTCTTGCCTTTCTTAGGGGCACGACAATCCATGGACTTATGTCCAATCTTGCCATAGTTGAAGCACTTTCCCTTGAATTTCTTCTTGGGTTGATGGCTTCCTTGTTCAACTTTCTTTCTTTTCTTAGAATTGTTTTGGTTATCTTCTATAATATGTGCTCCATTAATTGTAGAATTCCCTTTTGACCTTCTCTCGATAGCCTTATTATCCTCTTTAATACGTAGTCGGACAATAAGATCTTCGACAGTCATCTCCCTGTGTTTGTGCTTCAAGTAGTTGTTAAGTCTTTCCACATAGGTAGTAGTTTCTCAATGATCGCTGCTACTTGAAATACATCATTCACAATCAAACTTACAAAATAGTTTATGTGAGTACTAAGAACATTTTCAATTTGTTCAACTAAGGTATTTTTCAAAGATATACCTTCTTCTAGGAGATCGTGAATGATTACTTGCAATTCCTGCACTTGAGAGACAACCGATTTGCTATCTATCATTTTAAAGTCCAAGAACCTTGCAACAAAGAATTTCTTAATTTCCGCATCCCCTGTCTTGTATTTTCGTTCTAGTGCCTCCTACAATTCAGTCGATGTCTTAGTTCCACTGTAAATATTGTAGAGGTCGTCTTGGAGACCACTCAATATATAATTCCTGCAAAGGAAGTCCGAGTGTTTCCAAGCTTCTACAATCATGAAATGCTCTTTGTCCGAGGTTCCCTCGGGTACCTTAGGAGAATCCTCACTAGTGAACCTTTGAAGGCATAGAGTGGTGAGGTAAAAGAACATCTTTTGCTGCCATCGCTTAAAGTTAATGTCCGAAAATTTTCCAGGCTTCAATGCAGGTGCCATTGGTTGTGCAGTATTTGCTCGACTTATTGAAACAATGCTAGTTGCCCCCACAGTCATAGCCGTATCTTGCATTTGACTTTCGTTAGTGATTTTTTCTGTCACCACAAGACAATAAATTTTAGTATTTTTCAGAATACTATTTATAAAGTTAAACAACTTTAAACTCTTTTTCTTGTTTCTAGTTAACAATGAAGTTTTTATGACTTTCAATCGTCAACCGAATGATCTTTAACTTGTGATGAAGATTTTATGTCTTTGAATCACTAGTTAAGTTCAAACGGAGTAGAAAGCTTAAAGCTTTAATCTCTAAAAACAAGCAATACAGATTCTGCAAAAAAATAAAATTATTCCTTAAGATTGTTATCTTTTATGTATTCGGGTACAAGATCTGTATATAAGAAACACAAACTTCAACACTAGTTCAAGTCCAAGATAAGAACACTTATGAAGTTATGTAACACCTTCAACACTAGATTACGAATAATCTATCTAAGAAATGTGTTAAGATTCAGAAAAGAGATGAAACAAAATTTAATATCAAGTCCTCCGAATTCACGAAATGACCTTAAGGAATAATTCCCCTCACTATAACCGAGGTTTTGGAATCTTCTTCCCAGGATAAAATGACCTTCAATCCAAACAATAGTGGTACCTCAAATTGTTGGATTCAGTGAACTCACTCAACAGTTTGATAGATCACACAGAAATTTTATCAAGACAAGAAGAGAGTTTGTATTTCAGAAAATTTGTACCTAAACCTGTGGATGAAAGTAGGTTTATATAGCCAACATGTGCCTCTTTTGAAAAGTGGCAATGGTTCACTTAAAAGGTGTGACCTTTCTGGAAAAGCCATGTCTGTTCGTCCAAAGAATGTGTCTTTTCCGAACAGGCATACCATTTCATGAATCAGTGTGTCATTTCGTTGAAGGGTTGCATCCCTTCGTTTCAGCACGCCATTATTTCGAAACACTGTTTCGGAATCTGCATGCATGCATATAAATGGAGTATCAAAACAAAGGAAAGAATTGTGTTTTCCCCTTTGGTATTTTCGAACTGAATTTCTAAATTTATGTCAAATAAACTTTGTCCAAAAAGATAGATCTCATCGATCGATTGACAAATCCGAAGCCAAAGCCGAAACCAAAGCTGAGCGAGCGACGACGATGGCGCAAGGCATCTCTTATTTATTGCCTCGCTTACAATGTGGAGTAAGTTTTCCTTATTTTAATCACTCACAAGTTCTCTTCTTCCACCAATGTGGGAGAAAGAGTGAACTTTTCAATTTGGGAGTACACTTTCTAAATTAGTGTCTCCCTTCTCTCCACCATTTTTTCTCTATTTTTCACTCACACTTTTTCATATGCTTTGAACCCAACACTCTGTTCTACTGGAAAATTAATGGTGAGCCACTAGATTCATCTCTTAAACTGCTTTGTATACCCAAAAAAATTCTTATGCAAACTCGTACAAGTTTCAGTATGTATTCTAGATGACCTTTAACTGATACCTGATAATTAATGTCAAAAGATGGTTAAAGCATGAAAACGTTCTAGATAACTGATTATGTTTGTTTTTTTAAACAGATCTCAGAGATATGACATGTTTGTTGTCATAAAATTTTTGTTCCTGAATTTTCCTTCATTAGGGAGAGTTTAATGGATGACTCTCTTTCTGTGAAGTATACGTTCTAAATTCTGATGATAGTTGGGTGAAATCATTTTTAGTTCCACTGGAGGTATTACTTTTATACTCTCTCTTTCTCTCTAAGGCAGTGGGAAGCACTTTTTATAAGTATTCATCCTGGTGATAGTCGGATGAAAACTAATATGGACAATTTTCAATTTCCACTTTAGGTGTTATCTTTGTATATGATCTATCTCAAAGAAGGACAAAGACAAACTTGCAGAAGTGGGCTGTAGAGATAGCAACAGCATGGACATTCTCGGCTCCTCTAGCTTCAAGTGGTCCTGGCGGTCTCCATTCTCCTTATATTGTCATTGGCAATAAAGTAGATATCGCTGCAAAAGAGGGTGTTAGAGGAAGCAGTGGCAATCTCGTTGATATGGCTCGGCAGTGGGTTGAGAAGCAAAGTCTACTTCCTTCTAGCGAAGAAATCCTATTGACCGAGAGTTTCCTGGTGGTGGAGGTCTTATTGCAGTAATTTTATACAACACAACTTGTATGGATTCACAATTGAAAACTTCTGAAGAGTGATCTTGTTTTGTTATAAAAATCAATTGTCTTTCGGGCAACATAAATTTCTGGTGCCTAAGTTGTTACTGCAGAGTGGTTCGTTACTTATTTTTCCATGCTAGTACGTTAATGTCAGCTTTTTGTTGTGGTCTCACACAGTGTTCACTCTCGTCAATCCAAGTCTTTATTGGCGTAGCAATATAAATTTTCATCTTCTTGTTGGGTTAAAAATGCTTATTAAGACTAGCAGTTTAGGGAGGTGCATGCCCAAAGGTTTCTTATTTAAATCTGAAGGAACTCACGTTACCTTATTTTCAGACCTTCTTCATGTTACAAAAATTAAGTTTTACTTTTTCTTGTAAGGAAAATAAAAGTAACCATGAATACTTTTACTTTTCCTGAAAGAAAAATATAAAACTTTTCCTTATTTGGCAAACCTCTTTCTTGGAGGAAAGGTTTTGGACATCTATAAATAGAAGATCCCCTTCTCATATCATAAAACAATAGCATCCACAATGTAGTCATCAAAGAGTCTTTGTTTAGGGAGATTTCTCCCAATAAATTTTAGGATTTTCAATTTTATTTTTCATATGTAGGCCATTTGTCCAAACCATATCCAATAATATATTTTTTGTTTAATTTTTCATGTGTCATCTTATTTATCGTCTCATAGTTTGCAACTAATAGTTTCCGCATGACGCTCTCTCAATTTCGAACCCAATAAGTGGTATCAAAGTCTATGGTTCAAAGATCCAGTGGTTTGGTAAAGCGAGGTTGAAGACAAGTCCAAGGCAGTTCTAATCAATTTGCAATCAATTGGATGATAATGAAGATTTTGTCGAACTACATGTGGAGAAGATATTTCAATCATATTTTCAACAATCCTGCTGTCACATCTTTGAAAATAAAGCTCTCTTTTAACCCTATTTAGGGCTCCAATATTTTTAACCCAAAAGGGATAATATATTTTTAACCCAAAAGGGCTCAATTTTTAAGCATGACAAACAGCAGAGATAAATGAAGATTATGTGAAGAACCAAAATTATGCATATGACATGAAGAAGGTGGATCAAGTCAAGAAAATCAAGCCAAAAATGGGAGATTTGTTAGGATTTTTGCCCTGATTTTCTTACAAAAATTAAGTTTTACTTTTTCTTGTAAGGAAAATAAAAGTAACCATAAATACTTTTACTTTTCCTGAAAGAAAAATATAAAACTTTTCCTTATTTGGCAAACCTCTTTTTGGAGGAAAGGTTTTGGACATCTATAAATAGAAGATCCTCTTCTCATACCATAACACAATAGCATCCACAATGTAGTCATTAAAGAGTCTTTATTTAGGGGGAGATTTCTCCCAATAAGTTTTAGAATTTTCAATTTTATTTTTCATATGTAGGTCGTTTGGCCAAACCATATCCAATAATATATTTTTTGTTTAATTTTTCATGTGTCATCTTATTTATCGTCTCATAGTTTGCAACTAATAGCTTCCGCATGACGCCCTCTCAATTTCGAACCCAACAAGATTTATTTATTTTTATACTAAAAACATGATTATTATAGAGTTTGATCAATTGGCCTACATATAAAAACCTAATATAAAAGAAAACATAAAACTATTAGAGAGTTTGATTTTGAAACCGCTTTGAACTTGTTTAATCTCGTCTCACCATACTATTGGACCATTGAATCGTAAGCTCTGATACCACTTGTTGGGTTCGAAATCGAGAGGGCGTCATGCGGAAGCTTAAAATTTGCAAACAATGAGATGATAAATCAGACGACAAAGAAAACTAAACTAAAAACATAATATTATTGATATGTTTTCGTCAAGAGACCTACATATTGAAAATCTAATATCGAAAAACATTAAATCTATTGGGAGAAATCTCCCCCTAAACAAGACTCTTTAAACGACTACATTGTGGATGCTGATGTATTGTGGTATGAGAAGGGGGTCTTCTATTTATAGATGTTCAAAACCTTTCCTCCAAGAAAGAGGTTAGCCAAATATGGAAAAGTTTTATATTTTTCTTTCGGGAAAAGTAAAAGTATTTATGGTTACTTTTATTTTCTTACAAGAAAAAGTAAAACTTAAATTTGATAAGAAAATCGGGACAAAAATCCTAACACTTCAAAGCTCTACCACTGCGCATTTTCTTGTGTTTGAAGAGGGAAAAAAATGGTTGCCTGCTACTAACAGTCTTGGGAATTATCTGGATGGGAATTGCTATATTTCTATTTTTGTTTATATTTGTATATATATAAAATTTAGAATATGAAGCTGATAGTCTACATGAAGAAAGAGATTGTTGACTTAAATAATCTGCCAACTGAACCTAGGGGACAGGATGTGTTTTCCTTCATCCATTTTTCATTTCTCTCCTTTTTTTGGATAGATTTTTCATGCTTGAAATTCTCTGATCATCATAGGCTGTCTCTTCATTACACTGCAACCAAATCCCAAAAAGGAAAGGAGAAAAGAACAGTAGCTACTGTGTGACATTGGGTAACCTGAAGCTTTTAAAGAGAAACTTTTTTGCTTTTTACTCTGATAGAAAGATTTATGGAATAGGCAGCTTTTGTTTCCCACCAGTTGATTTTTCTCTGAGGAGCCTCCTCATTGTGAGGATACTTGCCCGTGAATGTCGGTTTCTCTGTAAGAATTTTGGTAAACATGAAGAGAAGCAGGTGCATTGAGTTATGGACATCTCTCCAGCCTATTATCAAATTGAAAGATAGATATGCTTTCCCTACACCCCAGTTGCTTTCTTTTACTCTTGCTTCCCACAACCCCTGCCCCAGCAACTCTCCTTGAAATTTTAAACATGCATCCGGCTGTAGTAAGTCTTGTAATTAACAATAATGATGGCGAATGTTGAGTGTATGTCATTGCTCTTAATTGATGTAAGTTTATACATGTCTTTGATATATGGTTAGTATGAAGTTCAATTTTCTTTTTAAGTAAGTTTCAATGGATTTACATATGTAATATTTTTCACCCCTTGAAATCTTGCAGGCCGCTAAGGGAGCAAGATATGACAAAGAAGCTGTCATGAAGTTTTTCCGCATGGTCTGTGTATTATTCCTTTGCATCTAAAGTGAGATTTACTTAAATCTATCCTACATTATTGAAGTGTGGGGTTCGCGATTTTCAGTTAATCAGGAGGAGATACTTCTCAGATGATCTACCTGGTAATCATTGGTCTTCCCCAGTTCAAAAACCACTGCAGGGATCGAGCGAAATTTCAAATGATGATGATCACTTGTACAAAAGTAAAAGTTCAAGGTACGCCTGTGGAATTTGGTGAAAATTAGGTGCTGTTAACGCCTTCCATTAAGGGTGAAAATTTCAAGAAGGGATTGTGGGACAAAGCAATCTCTCACAAGTCCCTTCAATTATTTTGTTATTTGCATTATGGGTGTCTATTTGATGTTTTAATGGTAATTGGGTGATAAGGTCTTTTCTCTCTTC
This sequence comes from Capsicum pubescens, assembly GCA_030864215.1. Taxonomy (NCBI): domain Eukaryota; kingdom Viridiplantae; phylum Streptophyta; class Magnoliopsida; order Solanales; family Solanaceae; genus Capsicum; species Capsicum pubescens. The sequence goes on from CM061549.1 coordinate 226,267,187, forward strand.
ATGTTGAACGTGAGCATAGTTGACTGTCTACCTTCCTAATAGTGTTGTAAACCCTGGTGTTCCATCACCCAAAAGAAGTGATGCTTGGCGTGTGGCCATTTATGGTGAACTTCCCAAGTGTTGTGGATAGAATGTAATGATCACCTTGAATGAGCTAGATAGATAACTTGTTTCCCTAAGACAAGGGGAGGAGAGCAGGAAAAAATATCACGTAAAAAATATTTTGATAACTGTCCAAAAAATATTAACTTAAGTCACTGCACCTTTAGTTTTGTGCTTAGTAGTGGATGAATGTGTGCTATACTTGTTCTGAAGTGTCGGGTGTCAAGACAAATTTATGATTGACTGGGATGGAGACAAGGGCGGACCCATGCGGTATCCAGGGTTCACCCGAACCCTCTCGGCAAAAAGTTACGTTGTATATATAACGTAGAAAATTTATATTTATGTATATATATTAATTTTGAACCACCTAAAAACAAGGTTGTTGGATAGCTCAGTGGTTCTATATCTTCTTCTTGAGTCGCTCCTTCAACCCTCGGTGGTGGGTTTGATTCTCCCTACCAGCGAAGGCTTCATTTTTTAAAATCCGTATTCACACATTTATATTTTTATTTTTTTTGAACCCCTTGAAACAAATTCCTGAATCCGCCACTGGATGGAGAGACTCCTAGAAATAGCCTCTCTACCTCCTCAAGGTAGGGGTAAGGTGTACACTCTTATCTTTTATGGGACTTCACTAGGTTTGTTGTTGTTGGGATGGAGAGACTTTTGTGTTTTAGAGTAGTGTCATATTCAGTGACAGCCGAGTCTTCTTGTCTTTTTTACACCAACTCCATCTACGTTTTCATGTTCTTTAAATCATATTCTTCATCTGTCTGCCGCTTGTTGCAGTTATATCGGTGAATCTTACAAGTACAACACACTCCCTTCTTTACCAGCTCAACGCAATCTCACACCGCCTCCCACTCTTTACCCACAGCAACCCATGTCTACACCTGAAAACTATAGCATCCCCAGATTTGCCAGCACACAAGACATCAACACTGCCAGATACAAGCGCTCAGATATTAACGTCTGATTATTTTTCTCTTTTTTTCCCTTCATGTAATGGTACACATTTTCAGGTCATAATCTGTGAAAAGCTTGTCTTATAAAATGTTCTAAACTCATTCTTTTTGACTCATTGTGGGGTTGTTGAAATTGAATGGTAAAGTTGAAAGGCTTATCATACAAAGATCTTTGCTATAGTGTGCACCATTTTTTTCCCTTTGTTTTGTATCTGAAAAGGGTGTATAAGTTTATTTAAATTTCCTGTGACATAGTGTTCCACTCTACATATATGTTTGTATATTTATGTTATGTTGTGTGTGTAAATTGGATCGGACATCACTGTTATTTGGAAAAAATTGCACTTTTAGTTCCTATTATACATGCCATTTAATATGATCTAAGTAATAATAAATCAAGTTTGGTGAGTATGATTACCTTGACAAATTTGTGCTCATGAATTTGACAGGTTAATGGTAGATAAATCAAAGCTGACACAAATTGATATGTTACTGTAGACATAATGGAATGGACTAATTATTCTATCATACATGTGGAATAACTTATTTCATCATTGTAGTGCAAATGATGTGATGAAAAAATTGATGGGCTAATTATTATCTCTAATCAAATTTAGGATAAATTAGTCTTATTATCTCTAATCAAATCAATATATATATATATATATATATATAGGAGGATTAGAGGCACGCTAATGTGGCACCTCCCAATGGCCTCTATTTGTATTTTTGCTTTTTTTTTTTCCTTTATTTTGGGCCTTTTCTTCTTATTTTTATGCTTCAAAAAAAGAAGATAAAACGTGTATGAATATATATGCAAACGTCGTCTTCTAGCAATTTTTTAAAGCTTTGCAGACTGCAGTTGCTCTTCCAAGTCCTTAAATCCTTTTTAACAATGAGACTACTGGCAACGAAATTTTTGTTGTCCCTCAAGTCCTTCCAGCAATACATATAAATTATACAGATGGCTTTCAAGTCTTTGACTACATTGCTTCTTCTAAGTCTGTTTATATATCTCTCTTACTTTTCGTTCTTTACAGTATCGGTGTATGTATACATTCTCAAGCACTTGTAGTTCTAGCTTTGTGACGTTGTTGTTACCGAGATTCATGTGCATATATCCCCGATCCAGAGACTATGCTGAACATAATGCCAGCTCCATTTATGGGAGTTTTCTCTCCTGTTGGTCCTAATACTATAACCCCTCGGATTCTCAAGGTTAGGAACTTGTTCCTCAATATCCTTATTAATTATGTGGTCATTTTTGTGCATAACAAACGTCGTCTTTAACCCGAAGGCATATGCAATCGCATTTTTTCCATAAAAAGAAAAAGGCATCTGCGTGCACTAAGTTCTATCTATGTGCAATCTTATCATGCATTTCTGCAAGAGTCTGTTTCTAGGTAACCTTGGTTTGAACATAAAACATAAGATTCTATATGTGGATTTAGTAAAATTTGTCATAATATTAGATTTCGAACTCATAATTTCAACATTATTCACCATCAAATCTAAATTTTGGATTCATCTCTCTCTATTCTTGCAGCCTGATATTACTGCACCTGGAGTGGATATTATAGATGTATACAATGAAGCAGTGAATCCTACAGGGGAAGACTACAATAAATGCAGGTCTCTTTTCAACATGCTTTCTGGTACCTCAATGGCTTGTCCCCATGTTGCTGGTGTAGTAGGCCTTCTCAAGAGCCTTCATCCTGATTGGAGTCCCGCTGTTATTATGGCTATAGGTACGCGTCTGTTTTACTTGCGCCAAAGTACTCAAAATGTTGTTGTCTCAGTTGCATGAACATTATTTCATCTCCCTCTTTGACCATGCATTTCTTTTCAGATATGACCTAGGTCACATGGATCCTTAATTTATCTTTATAACTCATGTCGAAACGTGAGTAATAAGTATAACTCATGTCAAAACGTGAGTAATAAGTGTGTGGATATTTCTTGTGTATTCTTCAAACTCATTGAAAGTTACCTAAAACCTAGATGCACATGTATTGAATTTCTATATCCACCCGCCAGTGACACATTTTTGCAACATTCTTGCATCTTGACGCCTTGATAAATTTCCCAAGCAAATGTAAATTGGGAAGTTATGAGGTTAAATACTTTCATAATTTCATCCGCAAAAGTTATAGCATTGGAACAAAGTAGAAAGCAACACCGCAAAGGAGAGGGAAGTGATTTGAGGAAGAAAAGAGGACAGAATCAACATGAAAGGGAATTAATCTTCACAATATTGAGTCAAACAAATAATAAGATCAAAACATCATAGTGGAGTACGGGGAAATATCTGAGGCAATAACATAGATAATATATAGTTGTGTTCTATAAGTGCAACGTTTTGTATTCTTTCTGCCATTGTTTTCCTACAGTTGAGTTTTCTTTTCTCTTTGTCAGTTTTTAGAAATCGTATTATCATGTTTATCTGATTATGAAATATAAATTGTGTTTGCATTTATCTTTAATAAGTTAATTTAGTTAGATGATGAGCAGGAATTGTTGCAGTAAGTTGAATAGCGTGTATGGGTGTAAAAAGGTAGTCAGATGAAGGTAAAAATACATATAAAAGAACGGCAAGTTCGGTACACTAAAGCTCCCTCTATGTGTGGGATCCGGAGAATCTTGTAGATATAGTAACTATCTTGATGGAATTTTATATTATGTTATGTTTTTACTTTCATAATCAATAAAAGTTTTCATATATTTGATATTTGAAGGTGGGTTATTGGGATAATATTTCAATCCTCATACGTCATAGTTGTGGAGTCAATTTTTCTTTGTTGATCATTTGAGAAAAAGGTGTGTGCTTTTTGTTGCCAACAAGCTTTAGTAGTATGATCATTTTGTGAAATTTTCATAAGTGAATTTGGAGGTTATTGACGTTTCCTTCAACATGGAGAAAAAAGGTAGAATTGGTCAAAGTGACGTTATGTAGTTACACATTCTCTTAGACGTTAAAAATCAGAGTAAATTAGAGAGTAACGCAAATTTTCTTTCTGATTTTTGTGTGCTTAGATCTTCATAGTACAATTCGATGATACTTATATTGGTAATTGTACCCAATCAAGAGATAATGGCTTTATGAGATAATAATAGAAGATTTATATTCAAATTGATACTTGAATACCACCAATTGGTCAAAGTTTTACTGTCAACTGCTTAAATTATCTAGAGGAAATATTGAACTTTCAAGAATGTGATTAAAGGAATTTGGGTGCTTCATTTTGTTAAACATGTGATAACGGTTATTGTGATCATTGATACAAATATGATTATAGATATTTATCTAAACGTCTTTGAGGAGGTTAATAATCATGACATCACAAGCTCAAAGTACTGCCAAAAAAATAATATTAGCAATAGTAAAACGTAACCTCCCTGGATGTAATTTAATTTGAGCTCTATCTAATTTGTAATTTAATTTGAGTTCTATCTAATTTAATACTATTTCTAAATCTCTGATTTTTTCATTTTTTTTCTAAATATATGTTAACATTCATGTTGTTAAATGAATCCAAATGTATGTTATTTATAAGTATTTTTATTTTCATTAAAAAGGAAGTTAATAATTTAAACGTGTTATACGACCGCGCGAAGCGCAGACATGTTGCCTAGTTTAGGATAAATTAGTCCTTGTTATGAAATAATAAAAAATAAAGAAGAAGAGTAGAAAGAGAAGAGAGAATAATTGTTAATTCTCTTAAGTAATTCTCTTGTGGTTCTTGAGGATGATTTACAACGAATAAAACTCCTCTATCCATAGGAAAAATTACTCCTAGTTTCTCTCTAAAAGATAGATACTTCAAATCCTGATAGATATCAACTAAATCTTGATAGATCATATCTATATTCTTGATAGGCATTTACTATAATATAAATACATTTATAACACTCCCCTTGAATATCTAATTGATAGATAATGTGCCTCGTTAAAACCTTACTAGAAAAAATCCAGTGGGAAAAAAATCTAGTGAAGGAAAAAGAGTACAAATCTCTCACAATACACATATAGGTTGCCTCATTAAAAAACTTACAAGGAAAACCAGTGGGACAAAACCTCATAAGGAAAAAATAGTACAACACGTATTAACTCCTTCTAATGAGAACATCCTTGAGCCTTTGCATTTCGATCTTGTGCATTATCTTCTTGAAAGTTGCAGTTGAAAGAGATTTGATGAATAAATCAGCCACATTGTCACTTGAACGAATCTATTGCACATTAATTTTATCATTCTTTTGGAGCTCATGTATATAGAAAAATTTTGATGAAGTGTGTTTCGTTCTTTCTCCTTTTATGAATACCCCCTTAAGTTGTGTTATGAATATTTCATTATCTCCATATAAAATTATAGGTATATTGTCATATTTCAAACAATATTTTTCTCGAATGAGATGTATCATGAACCTCAACCATCCACATTCTCGGCTCGCTTCATGAATAACTATTATTTCAGCATGGTTTGATAAAGTGTCTAGATAGACGGTTTTGTATATCTTTAAGATATGACAGCATCCCCACATGTGAACACATTGCATTTTTGAGATCGAGATTTATGCGGATTAAATAAATACTCAGCATTAGCATAATTAACAAGATCGAAATTGCAATCTTTAGAATAAAATAAGATCATGTGTTTGATCTCATTTCAATTTCTCCTAGTAGGAGTAGAACTATACATTGCTAACAAATTAACTGAAAAGGCTACATCTGTCCTAATAGTATAGCAAGATACATTTGTGCATTAATTGCACTAAGATATGGTACTTCAGGATCAATTTAATTCTGTATGTTTCTCATTTCAGCAAATAATCTATTGCTTTTAAAAACTCGCTAAAAGTTGATTATAAATAAGTTTTTCAGAAACTTTTATACGCTTCAAATATTTTGAATCCTTAAAAAAGTTTTCATATAAATTTTGCCAAGTGACAATATTCAACATTTCATGAGTGACATCTTCAAGAGTCTAGGCTGCAAATCAAATAAGTTTTACGCTTACCAAGATGCATCATTTCATGTCACTTGATAAATGTTTCTACGTCAACATGCTTAAATAAACGTAGAATTCAAATTCCCGTAATATTTTACAATATTGCACTAATATTGTATCAAAGATATCGTTGACGGTTTCTCATTTTGTATCGGTTCGCAATGTGACATAACATTTTATGATCTCATCACTTCATTATTTTTAGGTATCTGAACCTCTCATAAGGTTTCATGAAGTGTTATTTCGTAGGCTCTTCAAGAGCACATTACCTTCTTATTATGATTTTTTGCTCCTTATCCTTTTCAAGGATTGTTTCATTTAGAACTGAGTGGTCTACCACACTTCACGCAGGCATAGACTCTGTCCTTCAGGGACACAAAATAGAAGCACTTGCAGCTTAAATATGAGATACTCTCGACATTTGACTTGAATTATCTTTTGAATGAGGATCTGATTATAATTCCTAACATATTTCTTAACTTCTTATAATCTCTCCCTTATGTTAGAAAAACTAACATACATCCTCCATCTTGTTTGATGAATCCATGTTTTTGCATCATGGTATATTCATTAATCGTATACCGCACATCAAAATTATTAGATAGAATAGTTGGTTCTTGACCTTGAACCAATTGAGAGAGAAGAAATAATCATAATTTAGTGGTGTAATGCATACAAGTGCTATTGTATGTAACATATCATATTTCAGATCAACACATGAAGCTTTGTTCTCATTAGTAATGGTTTAGCTATTTATCGAAGGCATTCAATGTCAAACCATCATCATCAAGATGAATTATCCTGATTACACAATCTGAAAATTATAATCTTAACTCAATTTTGTTGAGCAAACAATTTTATGAATGTCAAACTGCAGGTTAACAATAAATTTACATAGTGATCATCTTATTGATGCATCTTAATAGATCACACGATAGGTGAACGGGCCCTTATTCACCTTCTTTTATACTTTTCAGATTTTAAGGAATCCAATCCCAACTTAGTTGTCCCAACCAACTTATCGTGAGAACAAGCAACATTAAAAGTAATGAATAATTTTCTAATTCTTCAATATATGTTCAATACTCAGTATGCACATCTTTGGAATGTCGCAATCGTTCATGTCAATTTATGAACTTTTATTTGAGCAAATTCCAAGTTTACATACCATGACATGTAAACTTTTACTTTAGTAAATTTTAGATTTATTATTACATGAATAAAGTTTAGATTTACTACTTCAGAAGTAGATTTCAAAATAACTTTTTCAGTTATTCTACCTCTTTCGGAGGAGAGGAAATTCTCATTCCTTGTAAATGGAATATAGTCGTGCAAGCCTATAAAAATTATGATAGCTTATAACCTCTTTTAAGATATTGCCACTATAAGTGCAAATCGAGGCATACATATGATGTATTGCTACCATATTCAATTTGGAAAATGGAGCATATTCAATGAGACAAATTCCATGTCTTTCACCAAAAATATATTGGTTTACCTTAGCCATCATTATATCATCAATATGTGCATTGAGATTTAAACTCAATGTCTTAGCCATCTGAAGACGTCTTAGGCATAAATCAATGGGACTTGAACCCAATAACTTATCAATATTTGTCTCAAGATGTAACACCCTTCACTTTTACAAAACTGTTTCACCGCTTCAAGAACTAAATAATTAGTATATAAATTCAATCATACCTTGGATCGTCTATTAATTAACAAATATGTTATCTTTATATATAAGCAAAATTCATACGGTATAACTGCACACTAAGGCTTCCATCTTTTATATTATATAAGACTATATTATATAGATTAGAAACAAGAATGGAGAAAAAAAATCTCCTCAATATGTTGTATCAGTAAGATTGGTAAAAACATAGCCTTTTGTGCAGTGACTTTTCTTTTTCAAATTAAAAATTGTTTCCTCAATTCTTTAAATATTGTTATACAATTATTAACTACAACGACTATAGACAAATCTTAATAAAGTACTTACCTGATAGAATCTTGTACTGATAGATCTCTAGTGGTAGAGTCTCGTGCTGATAACATGTTATGAAATAATAAAGAATAAAGAAGAAGAGTAGAAAGAGAAGAGAGAATAATTGTTATTTCTCTTGAGTAATTCTCTTGTGCTTCTTGAGGATGATTTACAATGAATAAAACCCCTCTATTTATAGGAAAAATTACTTCTAGTTTCTCTCTAAAAGATAGATACTTCAAATTCAGATAGATATCAACTAGATCTTGATAGATCATATTTATATTCTTGATAGACATTCACTATAATGTAAATATATTTATAACAGTCCTGCATTTTTCTCAGGAATTAATCTTCTGTACCAAATGACCTCTTGAGACGGTTTTGGTTAGTTGGATATGAATTTTGAGCCCGATATAAAATTTTGGATTATGTTATCAATTGTTTGATTATCGTATTAGCTGAGACATACATAAACTTGGGATCAAAATCTTTGTATACTTGCCCTATATTGAATGTTTTTGTACTACTATTTGGTATAAAATCTACGAAAAAGGGACAAATATATCCTCAAACTATGATAAATGGTACGTATATATCCTCTGTTATACTTTGGGTACACATATGCCCGTACCGTTAATGAAATGGTATATATATAACCCTCACACTAATGGCAGGGGCATATGTGTACCCAAAGTATGACGAAGGGTATATACGTACTATTTATCATAGTTTGAGGGTATATTTTTTATTTTAATTTTCTTAATTCAAATAATTAACACAAACACACAATCCTGTCTGATCCCAATTAAAATACAAGAGACGCCTATCTAACAGACACATTTTTCTACCCTTATCGGTATACACACACGATATAGTAACACTCACTATTAAGAATTTTATTTTATTTTTTTAAGAAAATATTAACCCATAACATCCAAAAACAACACCAAATAAATTAAAGCCTTCACGTTTTAATTTCTCACAAAATTTCATCGAAAAAATACTATCCACCACTGGTCAACACCACATAGCTACCGTCTCCGTTGAACTGAAAATACCCACCGTCGAACCATCACCGCACCCCTAGCTCTGGCCACCTCCGGCGTAATCTCCACTCCCTCAAACTAGTAAACACCAACTAGCAGCGGCGACCAATTACTGCAATTTGATTGAGGTTCATGTTTAAAAGAAAAATAGATGGAGTATCGAATTTGGAATAAAAATAGAGGTCAGGTTGAGTTGGTTTGAAATCGGGTCCGATGAGGTTATTGGGTCGGATAGTGGATTTTTGTTAATTATTTAGAATAAAAAATTAAAATAGAAAAGGGACAAATATACCCCTGAACTATGATAAATGGTACATATATATCCTCCGTCATACTTTGGGTACACATATACCCCTGCCGTTAGTGTGAGGGGCATATACGTACCATTTTATTAATGGTAGGAGTATATGTGTATTCAAAGTATGAAGAAGGATATATAAGTATCGTTTATCATAGTTCGAGGACATATTTGTCCCTTTTTCGTAAAATCTATTTATCTAAATCTGCTAATATAGTAACCAAACAATAAATAAATATGATCCTAGTTTTTTAAAAGTATATCAAGATTAATTATTCCTTGTTAAAATTATTAAAAATAATATTATCATCCCTTAGATGCTCTTTTACATTATAATATCCGTGGTTAAACTTTAAAATGAAATTCTATCCAAATTTAAACCCAAAAAGACATCATATATCTTTTTATTTTTTAATGGAAAAATTAACTATATAAACTTATTA